>CM040119.1:233122646-234342588 GCA_022559845.1 Amorphophallus konjac
CTCAATGCTCTCCCCCTTTGACATCATCAAAACTAGGGTCAAATCTGAAGATACAGAGAAGGGAAAATTGCTGACTATAGAGAGAAAACAGGACAGAGTAAGGCAGATAAATGGAGACTATTGAGATGTTTAGTCAATTAAGAAAGCCATTAATTTTATGTGAGGATTTTTGAGGAACAGTTAGTCAGACTGTGCAAAAACTGTGAATAAGGATTTGCTCCATACACAGAACCAGATTCTAAGCAAGTGAGGTACAAGATACCAGTTTGATCAAAATAAGTCTTTACTGAGAGAGTATTATGTAAGACAGCCAGAAGACAAAGACCTGTGGTATTGAGAACAAACAAATCAAAAGCTATACTTCAAGTGAGCAGGATCTTTAAAGATGGTCAAGATCAGAGGTAAGTCTGTCAAGTACACCTTTGACATTAGGGAGACACCTTGTTTAGAGGCAAGAATCCTCAGTTACTCGGTGGCAGGACCACATTACCCCTTCTGATAAGAAGACAGAGATAGTATTCTAGCTGGTGTTGACATTAAGGTGACACCTTTATCTGAGGCCAGACACCCCAGTTACTAACCAGATATGTACCATAGCTCTGTATGATCAAGACAACTATTAAGACCAGATGATTACTGCCATCTCATGACATGGGAAGCTTTCACTTCATTGATGAAAATCCCAGTTTCTCAATGAGCAGTTAACAAAGTTGATAACCCTTTTATGAATTTTGTTTTTATTTACCAACTCTTAAAACCTTGTTAATGAAGCTTGAGTCCGTTTGAGAACAATACACCAGATCCAAGGTGATTCAGACTAAGGCACAAAATACCTCATTTTGGACTCACCATTGACTAAGTAGGTATGCTGTACTGACTAGATCAGAAGACAGTTACAGTGTATGAAGATTAATCTTGAATTCAGATTTTGATCTCAGTGGGACTAACAGCTGAAATTCCAACAAGAAATTAGATGAACAGCCTTAAAGAGTAAAGCATCCAACATTTTCTTTTATACACCTAATCAACCTGATTCTCTTATGATGTCAGCAAAATGTCGTTCGGAGTATGTTCAAATTAGGTCAAAGATCAAGACACCTATTATAAATCATCTCCCCCTGAGACCTTGACCCCAATACAGACTTAGCCAAGACAACCCTCAATGCACTTCAAAAAGAACACCATGATGAATATGATAAGCATAATAACACAGGACATGGTATTCAGAAATCAATTTTTCAATCATGAAATTCTGTAAATACCTAGTTCTCTGCGCATAGTGCTAAATTTTTCAGTATCCAGTGGCTTAGTAAAGATATCTGCAATTTGTGAGTTAGTGCCAACATGGATCAACTCAAAAGTCTTCCTTGCTACTTCATCTGGAATAAAATGATGCCTGATTTCAATGTGTTTAGTTCGAGAATGAAGTACATGATTCTTTGCAATGTTTATTGCACTAGTATTGTCACAAAAGATAGAAGTACAACCTAGCTCAACCGAGTAATCCAGAAGCTGGTGTTTTATCCATATAACCTGTGTGCCACAGCTCCCTGCTGCTACATATTCAGCTTCAGCAGTAGAGAGAGCCACAGAGTGTTGCTTCTTGGATCCCCAAGAGACTAAGCACCCTCCTAGAAATTCGCAGTGACCACTAGTGCTCTTCCTGTCCAATTTACATCCTGCATAATCTGCATCAGTGTATGCAATGAGATCTAAGTTACATGATGCAGGATACCAGAGACCTAGATCATGAGTGGCAGATAAGTATCTAAAGATTCTCTTTACAGCTGCCAGATGCAATTCAGTAGGTCTAGCCTGGTATCTGGCACACATCCCTACACTAAATTGAATGTCGGGCCTGGATGCAGTTAAGTAGAGGAGTGAACCGATCATACCTCTATATAGTTTATCATCCACCTCTTTACCTTTTTCGTCTGAATCCAGTGAGGAGCTGGTACTCATGGGTGTTGAGATTGTCTTGAGGTTGGTCATTCCAAACCTTTTCAGCATCTCCAGAGTATACTTGGTTTGATTTATGAAACAACCATCCTCCATTTGTTTGACCTGCAGCCCAAGAAAATATTTTAGTTCGCCAACTAGACTCATTTCAAATTCTTGGGACATAGACTCAGAAAAGTCTTTACATAATTTTGAGTTGTTAGATCCGAAAATGATATCATCAACATATACCTGGACCACAATTAACTCCTTTCCGAGACTTTTGGTGAAGAGGGTTTGGTCAACCTTACCTCGAGTGTAGCCCTTGCTCACAAGGAACTCAGAAAGTCTCTCATACCAGGCTCGAGGAGCCTGCTTCAATCCATAGAGGGCTTTATTCAACCTAAAAACCATGTTAGGCTGAACAGAGAAATTAAACCCAGGAGGTTGTTCAACATATACCTCTTCCTTCAATAACCCATTTAAGAATGCGCTTTTGACATCCATTTGCTGTAGCCGAATTTTTCTAGAGCATGCAAATGCAAACAGAATTCTTATAGCTTCCATCCTAGCTACTGGTGCATAGGATTCATCAAAATCCACACCAAATTCCTGACTGTAGCCTTGAGCTACAAGTCTTGCTTTGTTTCTAGAGATAGCACCATTTTCATCAATCTTATTTTTGAAAACCCATTTAGTGCCAATGACATGAGTGTTTTCAGGTCTAGGAACTAGTTTCCATACATTATTTTTCTCAAATTGATTTAATTCCTCACCCATGGAGGATACCCAAGAATCATGCTTTAAAGCCTCTTCCACAGTCTTGGGTTCTACCTGAGATGTCAAAGCAGCTAAGTCCTGTTCTTGGACAGTTCTAAAGTGAGACCTTGTCCTAGTGGGATCATGCAAATTACCTATGACATTTTCACTAGGATGATCTTTGTGAAATATTACCTCACCTGAGGGTTCACCTACCTCAGTTGCTCCTTCTTGTTGTAAGTTTTCTGGTTGAGCAGTTTGCTGCATCTCTCCTACTTCAATTTTCTCCAAGAAATCTCCCTCATCTAGTGACTCCCTGTCATCATTTGTCCTTTTGTCAGATAGAACATTCTCATCAAACACCACATGAGGTGTTTCTTCAACAGTTTGCTCATCTTTATTGAAGACTCTGTAAGCCCTAGAGGTTTCTGAATATCCGAGAAAAATTCCAGGGGAGCTTCTTGCTTCAAACTTATCCAAACCATTCTTACCATTATTGTGGATGAAACATTTGGAACCAAAGATTTTAAAGTAAGAAATGTTTGGTAGCTTACCCTTGAGGAGTTCATAAGGAGTTTTCTTATGAGTAGGTCTTACCAAGGCTCGATTTAAAATGTAGCATGTTGTATTTGCAGCTTCTGCCCAAAATCTCCTTGGAAGTCCACTCTCAATCAGCATAGTCCTGGCCATTTCAATTATTGACCTGTTTCTTCTCTCAACAATTCCATTCTGCTCCGGTGTCCTGGGAGAAGAAAATCTGTGAGTCACTCCCTCTCTTGAGCAAAATTCAGAGAACGAAGAGTTTTCAAACTCTCCTCCATGGTCAGACTGAATTGTAATGATATTATGTTCACCTTGCAGTTTGATTTTATTAAAAAGTTCTTCAAAGTGAACAAAAGCATCATTTTTATTTGCTAAACAGAACAACCAGGAAAATCTAGTGAAGTCATCAACTATGACTAGACCATATCTCTTACCTGACAGGCTTTGTATTCGAGTAGGACCAAAGAGATCCATGTGCAAGTGCTGTAGTGGTTTAGATGAGAGACCCTCAGTTCTCAACTTAAAAACTGCACGAGTCTGTTTACCTTGAGCACAAGCATCACAGAGCTTGGACCCTAACTGGAATTTTATTTTGGGCAAACCTCTGACTAGGTTATAATTAGACAGTTTATTCAAAGTAGACACACTAGCGTGGCCTAGACGCCTATGCCAGTCAAAAGCAACCTGTTCAGAATTAGCAGACAGACACAAGTTTGTTTCAGAATTATCATCAAGATCAACGATGTACACATTATTTACTCTATGACCTTTGAACATGATGTTATCAGAATTCAGCTCAAAAATAGTGCACGAGTTGTGGTCAAAGAGTACCTTGTGTCCTTTGTCACAAAGTTGACTTATACTTACCAAGTTGTGCTGAAGTCCTTCTACAAGATACACATCTTCAATGGAGTTAGTGGAGGACTTACCAACCATGCCAATTCCAATTATTCTTCCTCTGTTATTTCCTCCGAATTTGACCAAGCCCCCAGACTTCATTTTTAGTTTGCTGAATTTGGACCGGTCTCCTGTCATGTGCCTGCTACAGCCGCTGTCAAGATACCACTTGTTATGCTCAGCTGCCAGGCTGACCTGCAAAAATTCAGACAGAGTAATGTGGGACCCAATTCAAATTGGGTCCAAAACCAGTTTTCAGATTATGCAGAAAGCACTTGGGAATCCACATTTGTTTTATAGTTCTCTTCAGTGGATTTATGTGGGTTGATTCTTCCCTTTTGTTATTTCTTGGTGGGTGTTGAATAAGCGTATTCCTATTTGAACTATGCTGTTTCTGAACAAAGACATTGTTGGTTGGCCTCTTAGAAGATGTGCGTGTGTGTTGAGCATAATTCATGTAAGCATTTTTACTCCAATAAAATTTGTGCTGAAACTGGTGATCGTTGCCATGCTCTACTTGATAATTAGCATGATGAGTTTTCTTAACAAAACTTTTCGCTCTTTTTGTGGCCTCTATAGGACTGGTCCTGTGAGGACCTTTGTTCCACGCCTGCTGTACATGAGCAGTGCTTGTCTCAGGATTTTCTGACTTAGACTGCTGACCAGTGGAGTGAATGAATTTACTGGTCGAAGACTTCATTGTAGAGACAGATTTGGAACCGGATGGTGTTTCCAGTTTCTCTTTGCCTTTGGCGGGGCAGAACGTGATAGTCTTAAATTCAAAGGGTTTTTTACTAGTAGGATTGTATCCTAATCCCTCCCTATTGAAGTTTACCCTCGACCCCAGAAGGACATTCAGGTTGTTTCTCCCCTCTGTAAACTTTTCAAGCACTTTTTCTTTGTCCTCAATCTCCTTCTGAAATTCATTGCATTGGTCCTGGAGTTCCTGATTAACTGTTCTAACTGCCTCATATTTTTCAGCCATCAGTCTAATCTCTCCTTTAGACTCTTCAGCTTTACACTTCAGCTCATCTATTCTAGCTAGACTCTCTTCTCTTTCCATTCTCAACCTCTCAATCTCACCTTTAACCTGATCTAGCTCAGTGGCCATCTCCTTGGTTTTCATGCTATCAGTGACAATAGAAGAGTGTTCTTCAGACAGAGAATGAAACTTACGTCTAAGCATTCTATGCTCCTTGTTTAAACAATTATATTTACTTAACAGGTCGCCATAGGCGTCCTCCCAATCATCCAAAGTAAAATTCTCAAATAAATTTGTTACCTCTTTCTCATGGTCGGCCATGAGGCAGGTCTTCTCTTCATTTTCACTGGACGAAGTGGCTTCTGGGTCCTCCTCCTCATCGCTCCATGTGCACAGCATGGCCTTCTTCTTCTTGTGCACCACATTCTTCTGGTGTCCTGGAGCCTTAGCTTGTAGCTCTGGACATTCACTTTTCATGTGACCGGATTTCTGACAATGATAGCAAGTGATCTTCTTAGCAGACCGGTTCTTCTCAAATCTTCGTTCAGGAGACTTCATTGCAGCATTAAATTTCTTCCTCCTGTAGAATTTTCCTTTTGTTCTTAGGAACTTTCTGAACTGCCTGGTGAGCATAGCTCGCTCATCCTTGTCCAGGTCTGAGAGTCCATCAGACCCTTCGCTGCTATCATCACTGCTGCTGCTGCTGCTGTTGTTGCTCTTCTTAGTATGTCGTGAAACCTTCAGAGCAACATTCTTTCCCTTTCTGTCATGCCCATCGTTTCCTCGTGTGAAATTCATTTCATGGGTCATGAGAGAACCAATCAGCTGGGTTACTGTCATGATGGATAAATCTCTTGATTCCTCTATTACAGTCACCTTGGTATCCCAGACGGGAGTTAGAGACCTAAGGATCTTCCTGACTATGTCTTCTTGTTGAATATCCTTTCCAAGGCCTTTCAGACTGTTGATGATCACAGATAATCTGGCATACATTTCTGTGATCGGCTCCTCTGGCTTCATCTTAAATAACTCATATTGAGTTGTAAGTATGTTGATCTTGGTAGCCTTCACCTGAGATGTGCCCTCATGAATTAACTGCAAATCATCCCACATGTTCTTTGCAGTCTTGCACGCTGAGATCCTTGAATATTCTTCCGGATGGACGGCGCACTGTATGATGTTAAGAGCTGTCCAATTCAGTGCGGAGAGTTTGACCTGATCTTCTGTCCACATATCTTCATTCGGTGGAAGGGTGTATGGACCATCTGTAATGACTTTCCATAGCTTGTTGCTTTGGGCCCTGATAAAGACTTCCATCCTGTTCTTCCAAAAGAAGTAATTATTACCATCAAAGAAAGGGGGGAGGGTGATAGACTGCCCATCAGCTATGAAACTGCGAGGACCATTGGATCCGTTTCCCTGGCCGTTGGACCACATTCTGGGAAAAACCTGCTCTGATACCAAATGATAAGTACAATATGAAGTGATCTAGAAGGGGAGGGGATGAATAGATCACTGTTTTCGTAGATTTAAAAAATTATTGCAGAGTATATTGCTAAACGGAGCTAACCTCGAGCTCTGACTATCGTAAAAGATGCAGTGCAGTTAATAGCTCAAGCAAATAGAAGGCATACCACAATATTATCACGATCAATCACACAAGGGCTCAGAGGATTTTAAGGTGGTTCGGTCCTTCAGACCTACATCCACCCCACACTCAACCTGAGTGTGGCTTCACTAAAGGCTGGGCAACACAGCTTGCCAAACAACTGCTGATACACAGCTTCCCAGGAGAACAACCTCTCCTCTTCCTCCTACCCGGAGGGAACCTCTAGCGATCAGCAGTCACTAGAACCCAGAGACTCACGTCTCTCTTCCTCTTTACCAAGAGGGAAACCCCACTAGTAGCAGCCCTGCTACTAGTGAACCAGAGGTCGAAGACCCCTCTTCCTCCCAACCCGGAGGGTACCTACAAGCAGCTCACCTGCTGCTTGCAAACCGGAGATTGACTCTCCCTACTCCTGATCTCACAGGAGGACCCCGACCTCAGTCCAGAGGATCGGAAACACAAACAATAACGGTTGAAGAAAGATAAGAACAAGAAATGAAAAATACGAACGAAGGAAATCAAATGCCAGACAATGGAAACAATGTAGCTCAATATAGAGCAATAGACTTCGGATTTGATCCGCAAGTCAGAATAATTCTTCTGATCACTCTTCTGCTCTCTTTCTATTTCTCTCTGCTATTCTTTCTCCTTTCTTTTCTTTTTCCTGGATCGAAGGGCTCTCTGTTTCCCTGTTTTCTTCTATGCCTCTCTTCTTCGATCACCTTCATCTGAGGACGAAGGATTCTATTTATAGCATCAACAGCAGATGGATAGGGCATGAAACGCGTGTGCCTCCCACGCTCGATCCACAAGTTTCCTGTCACGTGCCTTTATCAAATTGGTTCCTCTTGTCTCGGATCACGTGCAGCCCTGGAGTGTGGAATGTTCTTCCTCGGACCTGTAATGAGATTAAGTCCATTAATACGCTGCATGGCTATTAAAACCAAAACTGCATGAGGTATAGTAACAACAACACGACGTGACTATTTCTCGAGATGACATAAGAACGACACGAGATACTCTGTAACAGATCAGATATACAGAAGATAATGACACGAGGTGAGGTTATAAGCAAGAGAGACACGAGGTTACGAATGCAAAAACAACACGAGGACAATATAAGGAAACGACTCGAGGTGAAAACAACACAAAGTGAAGTTAGACACGAAGTAAAAAGCAACGACACGAAGTATAGTGGTGACAAACACACACTACACAGAAAAACGACACGAAATAAAAATAATGCTAAGTGAAAACAGTAATCGACACGTGGTGAGAACAACACAAGGATAGTGAGAACAGCACGAGATGAAAACAACACAGGCTGATAACGACACAAAGTCGAAAATAGTAAATGACACGGGATAACACTGCACGAGGTAAAACGACACGAAGACTTAATAATAAAAACGACACGAGGTGGCAATAAAGGAGAACGACATGAAAACAACATGGACTGCAACCGAAACCGACACGAAGTCAAACAGTACAACATGAGGTGTTGTAACCAAGACGAAGTGCCAATCAATCACGAAGACAGTATGCAAAGAAACGACTCGAAGTGAGATGAGAACAGAATGAAACAAAGAAGACGACACGGAGTGCATAAAACCAACACGAAGACGTGGACTATAGTAACCGTCACGAAGTGTGGTTACTAAGCAGGAATCGACACGAGGTCTACAGAAAAACTACTCGAAGTTTATCAGAACTTTTAGAGTAGCTTCAGGAACACAACACGAAGTCATGAGAAGAGAAAAACAATCACGAAGTGAAACGAACACTTGAACTTAGACTGACTTAGAGAGTCAGCGAAAGGACTCGAAGACAGGAATACAAAGGATGACATGAAAACAACACAGTAAACAAAGACTGCACGAGGTGAAAGACAACACTCAAACAGACGACAACATGGCTAATTCGACACGAGGTGAAAACGCGAAGTAAGAACTACATGATGTTTGAGGAGAAACAGCACGAAGACAGAACATGAACGAACACACGAAGTGTTACATCTTAGCAGTTATTTCATATAAAACCATGGATAACTCAAGTGCAAGATATCTGATCAAAAATAACAAGAACAATTAACATAGTGTTGCTCATCATCAAAATACTTAGGGAAGACACACAATCCAACAAAGATTTTACTTCATCAACATCAAGCACATCAATCAAGGCCGGAATGCTCAGGCAGACGCCCTCGCTAAGCTGGCCAGTTCATTGGCGGTCCCGCCAGACACAAGCCTGAATATAACAGTGATCAACCGCCGACAGGTCCCCAGCGTGACAGAGGTCCTGACCGACGAACATGAGATGGAAGTAGCAGTCATCGAAGGGGTTCAGCAGCCCGATTGGCGAGAGCATCTCCTACACTGGTTTTAACACCAACAACTTCCAAAAGAAAAGGAACAGAGAATGAAGCTCCTGAGGATCAAGGATTCTTACGAGATGAGAAGCGGGACCTTGTTCCGAATTATGGTAGATGCCCGAAGGAAAGTCCTACTCCATTGCTTGTCTTCAGCAGAAGCAGGACAGGTGATGCAGGAGGTCCATGCAAGATCAGCTGGAGCACACCAGGCTGCCCCGAAGATGAAAATTGAGATAAAGAAATTGGGTTATTATTGGCCCACTATATTTGACGATTGCTATAGGTTTTCCAATGCTTGTCAGAAGTGTCAAGAACATGCTAATGTGGCAAGGAGACCTCCAGTGCCACTGCATCCCACCCTACCAAGCTGGCCGTTTGCTCAGTGGGGCACGGACGTGGTAGGGCCGCTACCAGCATCTTCATCAGGGTGCCGATATATCTTAGCAGCTACAGACTACTTCTCCAGATGGGCGGAAGCAGTAGCACTAAGAGATGTGACGGGAGAGCTAGTTGCAAGATTCTTCCGGTAAAATGTAATATTCCGGTTCGGGATCCCCAGCCGAATCATCTCTGATAATGGCAGCCATTTTAGAAATCAGAAGGTTTATCGGCTGGCCGACAAATATAAAATCGACTGGAGGACATCGTCCCCCTACAACCCTCAAGCCAATGGACTCGCAGAAGCCTTTAACAAGACACTGTACACGCTGCTGGCAAAGACTGTTAAGTCTAATAAAAAAGATTGGGAAGAAAGGATGTACAAAGCACTTTGGGCCTATCGTACTGTCTACAAGACCCCAATCGGCTGTTCACCTTTCTCCCTTGTCTACGGGTCAGAAGCTGTGGTGCCAATTGAACTTGAAGTTCCTTCATTGCGAGTTGTCATCCAGCACGGACTAGTCAGTGGTGAGCAGACCAATGCAAAAAGAAGATTGGAAGAGCTCGCTGAGCTCGAAGGAAAATGCCTCCGGGTGCAGCAAAACATCCAGCTCTACCAAGCTCGCATGGCCTGTGCTTTTGAAAAGCTGGTCAAGGGTCGAGAATTCAAGAAAGGAGACCTGGTAATGGTCAAAAGAAGAGAAGTAATGGCCTCTAACCCCAAAGGGAAGCTGGTCGAAAACTGGGTCGGGCCATATATCATCCGCCGAGTATATGAAGGAGGCGCCTACGTCCTGGTAGACCATAAAGGGGTTATCCAGTTCTCTCCCCTCAACGGAAAGCATATTAAGCTGTATCATGCAGCGCAGCCAGCATTCCCCGAGTGATCGGTCGGAATACATTTTTCTGGTTTAGTGGCGCTCCGCCCTAACCGAGCTACCTTCCCTTGGTTAATGGCACTCCGCCCTAACCGAGCTACCTTTTCCTTAGTTTAGTGGCATTCCGCCCTAACCAAGTTACCTTCCCTTGGTCTGGTAGCATTCTGCCCTGATCGAGCTACCTTGCCTTGGTTAATGGCATTCCGCCCTGACCAAGCTACCTTGCCTTGGTTAATGGCATTCCGCCCTAACCAAGCTACCTCCCCTTTGTTAATGGCATCCTGCCTTAACCGAACTACCCTTTCCTCGGTCTAGTGGCACTCCGCCCTGACCAAGCTCCCGAAAGAATACACCACGCTGTTGCCATTACCGGCCTTACGCCCGAATCGGCGAGAGATCACTCCTTTGCGTTAGCCTTCAGCCCTTGCTAACGAATGAACTGTTCTACCCAGCGCAAGGTCTGATGCTCTGGCCAACAGCCATCTACTGTCAACCGAGGGTCGAACGTCGCACTTCGACCTGCCACCCTACACAAATACAAAAAAAAAGAAAGGAAAATGGGGTTGAAAATAGAGATACCCCACCAGACTTGCTCCCATATCGGGACAAGTGCAAAAATGGCCGTAACCCAGCTGTGGCGAAAACCCGAAAGGGCGTCGCAGGCAAAATCAGGTACCCCGCCGCGTGAAAACCCGAAAGGACACGCGGGCAAAAGCAAGAGGGGGCTGACTTCGGCGAAAACCCGAAAGGGCGCTTGAGTCAGTAAAGTGGTAATTTCCAAATGCCTCTCCTATTCTCCACCTAATGAAACTCTGGAAGGGACAATCATCAAAGTCTCACTAGAAATCCTTTAACAAACCCTTTTCGACCCTCGTCATCATTGGCGAGATCGGTCGATCTCTACCCTCAACTTGGACCTTACGTCCCTGTTGACAATCTCATCCTTGTTGCGGCAATAACCCATGCCGACGAACAAACCCTTTTCGACCCTCATCATCATCTGCGAGATCGTTCGATCCCTGCCCCTAAACTTGGACCTTCCGTCCTTGCTGATAAACCCGCCTTTGTTTTTGTAGTAACCTATGCAGATTAATAAACTGATGAGGGCATCTCACGACACCCCCTCTAGCTTTGGTCGTCTATACACTCTTGATATGGATTGATCATGGTCTCCACTTGTTATCTTCATTTTTCCAGGTTCATTTTATGTATTTTCCTTTTATTGAGTCCTATCTTATGTATTTTCCTTTATTGAGTCATGTGGTTCTAGTCCATTTCCCTTATTTTGCTTAATTGGGCCTTATTTCCTTAGTTATGGGCCCATAGGATTGAGTCTAGGTTATGCTCGGTCTTTTGTCCTATTGTCAGGGACATTTTGGTCATGTAAAGAGTGGTTGCCTATATATAGACCCCATCTCTCCACTTGTACTCACTTTTGAGATATTGAAAAAAACCACGTCCTTTTACCTCTTAAATCTCTCTCTCTTACTCTCTTTCCCTCACTCTCTCTCTCACTCTCTCTCTCTCCCAAGGGAAGTTCGCCCCCACCCTCTCTCCTCCTCCCCCCCTCACTTACTCCAACCCCCAACCACCTCCACTACCTCACCCACCTCCATTAAGATCCTCCACTTCCCCAAGCCCCTCATTTACTCCCCTCTCCTTGTCCCAAAGAAACTCCTCCACCTCCCAACACAATTCCCCACTTCCCTACACAAACCCCACCCCTCCCAAGGCCAAATTTGAATTTCAACCTTCCCCCCCCTGCCCTTGGTCGCCCTAGACCTCTCCCCTTGGCCAAGTTCGCCCCCACCTTCCCTATCACTCACCCTCCCCTTGTGCCCACTCCCCTCCCCACCACCATCCCTAGCAGACCACCCCCATCTCCAGCCCCACTTCGCCCTCCCCACCTCCATCTCTCTAGCCTACACAGCCCCTCAAACACCTCTCATCTCCCTCCCATAGCCATTAGAACTACCTTACACCTCTTCCTCTCTTGACCATTCCCTTTCCCACCTCTTCTTCGTCTCCTCATTCTCACCCTGTTTCAGGAAGCAGAACTACAACAACTTGCAGAGGAGGCCACGACCATCCCTCAATGACTCAGGAGGCGAGGCCTACATTTATGGATTCGTCTGCAAGTTAGCTTTTCAGGCGAGGTGGTTTCGTCGGCATCCGAGCTCGGTGCTGTCCGCAACCACCATTCTTCTCCGACTGTGCAGAACTTCTCAGACCAGAAGCCAGAGCGGCAGAGAAGACTCTCCCACGATGAACCTTGAAGAAACCAGCCTTCAGGGTCTTCTACAAAGTTCTTCCTCCCCCTGTCAGCGTCCAGGAACAGAAGGCGGAATCCCGTTCGGCATCCGACAACCAGAGATACCAATTTTCTACCACAACCACGCCGGTCTGCCTCCTCACAGTCTGTCCCGACCACCGTCCACTTCTCTGGACATCCAGCTCATCTCCGACATCAGAAGACTCTCCCGTTTGTTTTACTGCAAGGTAGACTCGTATACGATTCCAACGAGTCCAGCGGTGCCAGATTTGGAGCTCAGGAGCGACCGTGGCCGCTTATGCAACCTGCTGTTTCAGACTGAGCTCAACCGGAGACCAGAGCTGCATCCATTTTCCAGTCGCCGGAGCAGTCAGCCCCCAGATCAGAACGTCAACCAAAAATTGAAGCCGCACCCCTCTCCGGTTAGCAATCTTTTGGCGCAAGTCTCATCAGATTCTGAGCTCTGTGGATTTATTGGCTGCATCAACATCGACTCCCTGTCCAGAATTACAGAAGCTAGATAGAATCGGCGAAGCTCGGAAACTCGGTTTCCTTTGCATCTCTCCCCACCCCGCTTGGCCGGCTGAAGGCCCCTCCCTGCGTGGAGGTAGTTTTGAATGTATTAAGCATAACTCCCACCCCAAGATCACCCCTCCTGCGTGAGGAGTAGTGCTGTACCGTTTGCAATTTCAGGTCAAGCTACATCGCCGCGGCGATCGGGTGCATACCCTCGCCTCCCGGCGCGCCCTCGTCTCCGATCGGGATCGGTGTGTTCACACCGATCAGGTGAGCTTCTGATGCTATCCTTAGTAGCCTTATTCCTGCTAGTTTAGTATTACTTTGATTGCTCGTCGGCGGTGAGAAGAGGGCTCGAACTTGCATGCTAGTTTGTTAGTGTCCACCGCGGACCGTGAGTGAGTGCCACCAAGCCCCCGCCTTGCGGGCCAGCTGCCCACAAAGTTGGATATCCTAGACTCATTTGGGGTCAGCCCTAGCATTGTAAGTCCATTAGAACAATTGGGTCCCGCCCTGGACCTTCATCATTATCTCCCGGACCCACCGGGTGAACGTGTGAATCGGGTGTGCAAAAATCGTCATCGTGAGAATCATTGAGCGCTTGTATGCTTGCGGGTCTAAGTCCTAGGGTCATCTCATCATATTTAGTGGTCTTTGGGCTGTGCCACATCAAGTGGTATCAGAGCGGTCATAGGCTTGTCCTTACAAGTCTAGTCTTGGGTCACACTAAGTTTTTCTTAGGTGCATTCGCACACCCTTGCATAGCCCACCCAACTTTGCATGACCACTCATAGTGGAACTCATTATCAAGGCAATTCATCTTCTTCCAATAACACCATGAATCCCAATTCCCACGGTGACCGGTTTACCATGTCCTTTAGCTTCAAAGTAGTCCTACGCCACAATAAAATCACCACTGTGTTCCTTGATGAGTACTAATCGGGAAATTATGTCTCCCAAACTCTTGTGAACTCCTTGTCACAAGAAGGGAAAATTGTCATCCATGGGGAATGGGTTTTTGTAGAGTTCTACGTACCTTGTGCAAGCCGCATTCCCTCCAAATCCATTACGTGGGGTAGTGGAGCATGGTGCAAAATTCGGCCCCTTGGGTCACATATTATTTTGGGAAAAGAATGGATGGAAGAACAACAAGCAATCATAGACCCCGAAGGAAAAGGGTGTCACTTGCAATCCCCGGGAGACAAGAAAAAGTTCCACTTCCCAAATTCTTATAACCAAGCCCTCTCCAAGTTTAAGCAAACCATTCAAAAGCGATCAGTTAAAGTGGAAAATGAGCCTCAAATCTCCATTGCACAAAACCAACCCGAACCCCAACATGAGCAACTCATCCCACCCACTGGTGAGCTAACCATAGAGGAGCCCCTAGCTACCTGGCTCAAGAAAGGTCCCATCTTGTACCCTTCAACCCCATGCAACCTCCCCATAGAGCAAGTTCAACTAGTGCCATGTCATTCTCGTCACACAACATATCAATCCTTTTGCTTTGTGGAAACCCTTGAAGACCTACTTAGGAGTTTGAGTTATCAAATGGGGTTGACTAGCATGTTGGCCATGGAACCCATTAAGCCCAAGTACCTTGCCTTTGCCTACTCATCCATTGGCTCCATTACATCTATTTGCACTATAGGCCAATGCACTAGTGAGCTTCTAATCTTCCTGCCAACCCCTAGGGAACTTGACCCAATGAGCCCCACAAAAAAATGCTCTCCTCTCCTCAAGGTCACACTTCCTAGTGAGTCCACACTCTTGTTGTTGCCCCTTGTCGATGAAGGTTCAACATGCATCGGGGAACGTCATACTTGGGCCAACCTATCCAAGGACATGGAGGGATCCCTCCATAAGAGTTTCAATTTCTATGATCCTTTTGACCCCACTCAATGGAAATCCCCTCCTTCCACAAGGAAAGGGATTTCAATTCCCGATGAGTTTTACACCACTCCCCTACCACAAGGAGAGGGCAATCAACCTAAGGAATCCACTTTGGTGCTTACCCCATTAGGAGACGAGTGCCCAGCCCACACTAGGGAGTGTATGCTTTGGAATGCTCAAGGTCCAGGATGGGAAGAAGCCTCATTCCCCTCAACCCAAGTCCTCCTAGATCCACATGTTCCCTTCCCACTAGCCCCTCATTACCAACCCACCTCCTGGCCCTCCTACATCTCTCCCTACCCCTCGCCCCTTTGCAAGGAGCATTACGATAAGTCCCACTGGGTTCATGATTTCCACTTCCCTATGTGTGCTAGGGACCCTAGGGCGACCACTTGGGTTGAAACCCACCTCCACATCACCCACCCCTTAACCCATCTTGATCTGTTTGGCCACTCCCTATGGGCTTCCAAGTACTCCTCACCCACCACCCACTCCCTCCTACCCTCACCCACCATGTCAGGCCTAACCCACCCATTCCGAAATTCCGCCCACACTATGAGAGTCAATGCCAAGGGTGGCATCAACCTTGGAAATAAGGGAGTGACCCATCCCAAGATGTCCACCCCTTGGAACCTCTTCGATCCCCATGAGTGGAAACCCCCAAATCTCACAGATGGGACCATCTTGATAAGAATCCATGTATCACAACCTTTTGCATCATGTGGTCAGGCTAGTCACATCATTTGTGTCATTCACACACTAGGTCCAGTGCATGATAGGTTTACATTTGGACAAGTTGGTCTTCCCCAACTCTTCATCCGTCTCATGCATGATAGGGCCACTTGTGGCTGCCCCGGTCCACCTAAGTGCATCAAGGTCCACATGATTTCTAAGCATGATAGGTCAATTCATGGATGCCCTGGTCCTCCTAAGTCTGTCAAAACTAATCTAACACTTGATAGGGCTGAATTTGGCTGTCCAGGCCCTCCCTTCATCCCTATAGGATCATCATTCATGACAGTGCATGGTTTTAGGCCTAGAAAGCCCTCGAATCTCATTCCCCTTCCCCCACATGCTAGGGTGTCAGTCTCAGCTGAGTCCTTTGCACATCATATCAAAGAGTTACATGATGACATCCGCAAGCATATAGGTAAAAGCAATGAGGCTTACAAAAGACGGGCCGATGCTCACCGGCGCCACTGTGAATTCCAAGTGGGGGACCCGGTGATGGTGAGGACGGAGTGGCTCCTTCCCGAGCCTGCCTCCAAGTTGAGGGCACGAGGGTCGGGACCCTTTCGAGTTCTACAACGACTTGGCAGCAATGCTTATGAGCTTGACCTACCAGAGAGCTATGGGGTACACCCTACCTTCAACGTGGCGGACCTGGTACCCTACAAAGGCCCCGCGGTGGAACCTAGTGAGGAGCTTGAGCCTTTACCCCCCCTTATGAGAGACACCCCCGGAGGGACTCCACTTTCTAGCTTGGGGGACCGACAAGAGTAGGTAGAGGCAATACTGGATGAGCAGAGTATCATTACAAGGCACAAGGTGTATCAGCGCTATCTGGTTAGGTGGAAGAACCGTCCCCCGACCGAGGATGCATGGGTGAGTCGGGAGGATTTGATGCGCCTGGACCCCGACATGATGGAGCAGTACGACAGTCAGGCAGACCCATACTCGACAGGGTCGAGTTCTCCCCACCCCGGGGGATTTGATGAGGGCATCTCACGACACTCCCTCTAGCTTTGGTCGTCTACACACTCTTGATATTGATTGATCATGGTCTCCACTTGTTATCTTCATTTTCCCAGGTTCATTTTATGTATTTTCCTTTTATTGAGTCCTATCTTATGTATTTTCCTTTATTGAGTCATGTGGTTCTAGTCCATTTCCCTTATTTTGCTTAATTGGGCCTTATTTCCTTAGTTATGGGCCCATAGGATTGAGTCTAGGTTATGCTCGGTCTTTTGTCCTATTGTCAGGGACATTTTGGTCATGTAAAGAGTGGTTACCTATATATAGGCCCCATCTCTCCACTTGTACTCACTTTTGAGATATTGCAAAAAATCACTTCCTTTTACCTCTTAAATCTCTCTCTCTTACTCTCTTTCCCTCACTCTCTCTCTCACTCTCTCTCTCTCCCAAGGGAAGTTCGCCCCCACCCTCTCTCCTCCTCCCCCCTCACTTACTCCAACCCCCAACCACCTCCACTACCTCACCCACCTCCATTAAGACCCTCCACTTCCCCAAGCCCCTCATTTACTCCCCTCTCCTTGTCCCAAAGAAACTCCTCCACCTCCCAACACAATTCCCCACTTCCCTACACAAACCCCACCCCTCCCAAGGCCAAATTTGAATTTCAACCTTCCCCCCCCTGCCCTTGGTCGCCCTAGACCTCTCCCCTTGGCCAAGTTCGCCCCCACCTTCCCTATCACTCACCCTCCCCTTGTGCCCACTCCCCTCCCCACCACCATCCCTAGCAGACCACCCCCATCTCCAGCCCCACTTCGCCCTCCCCACCTCCATCTCTCTAGCCTACACAGCCCCTCAAACACCTCTCATCTCCCTCCCATAGCCATTAGAACTACCTTACACCTCTTCCTCTCTTGACCATTCCCTTTCCCACCTCTTCTTCGTCTCCTCATTCTCACCCTGTTTCAGGAAGCAGAACTACAACAACTTGCAGAGGAGGCCACGACCATCCCTCAACGACTCAGGAGGCGAGGCCTACATTTATGGATTCGTCTGCAAGTTAGATTTCCAGGCGAGGCGGTTTCGTCGGCATCCGAGCTCGGTGCTGTCCGCAACCACCATTCTTCTCCGACTGTGCAGAACTTCTCAGACCAGAAGCCAGAGCGGCAGAGAAGACTCTCCCACGACGAACTTTGAAGGAACCAGCCTTCAGGGTCTTCTACAAAGTTCTTCCTCCCCCTGTCAGCGTCCAGGAACAGAAGGCGGAATCCCGTTCAGCGTCCGACAACCAGAGATACCAATTTTCTACCACAACCACGCCGGTCTGCCTCCTCACAGTCTGTCCCGACCACCGTCCACTTCTCTGGACATCCAGCTCATCTCCGACATCAGAAGACTCTCCCGTTTGTTTTTCTGCAAATTAGACTCGTATACGATTCCAACGAGTCCAGCGGTGCCAGATTTGGAGCTCAGGAGCCACCGTGGCCGCTTCTGCAACCTGCTGTTTCAGACTGAGCTCGACCGGAGACCAGAGCTGCATCCATCTTCCAGTCGCCGGAGCAGTCAGCCCCCAGATCAGAACGTCAACCAAAAATTCAAGCCGTACCCCTCTCCGGTTAGCAATCTTTTGGCGCAAGTCTCATCAGATTCTGAGCTCGGTGGATTTATTGGCTGCATCAACATCGACTCCCTGTCCAGAATTACAGAAGCTAGATAGAATCGGCGAAGCTCGGAAACTCGGTTTCCTTTGCATCTCTCCCCACCCCGCTTGGCCGGCTGAAGGCCCCTCCCTGCGTGGAGGTAGTTTTGAATGTATTAAGCATAACCCCCACCCCAAGATCACCCCTCCTACGTGAGGAGTAGTGCTGTATCGTTTGCAATTTCAGGTCAAGCTACATCGCCGCGGCGATCGGGTGCATACCCTCGCCTCCCGGCGCGCCCTCGTCTCCGATCGGGATCGGTGTGTTCACACCGATCAGGTGAGCTTCTGATGCTATTCTTAGTAGCCTTATTCCTGCTAGTTTAGTATTGCTTTGATTGCTCGTCGGCGGTGAGAAGAGGGCTCGAACTTGCATGCTAGTTTGTTAGTGTCCACCGCGGACCGTGAGTGAGTGCCACCAAGCCCCCGCCTTGCGGGCCAGCCGCCCACAAAGTTGGGTATCCTAGACTCATTTGGGGTCAGCCCTAGCATTGTAAGTCCATTAGAACAATTGGGTCCCACCCCGGACCTTCATCATTATCTCCCGGACCCACCGGGTGAACGTGTGAATCGGGTGAGCAAAAATCGTCATCGTGAGAATCATTGAGCGCTTGTATGCTTGCGGGTCTAAGTCCTAGGGTCATCTCATCATATTTAGTGGTCTTTGGGCTGTGCCACATCATAAACCCATTTTCGATCCTCGTCATCATCGGCGAGATTGGTCGATCTTTACCCTTGACACGGATCTTACATCCTTGTTAATAGACCATGTCCTTTGCTTCGACGTCTAACCAATGTCGACGAATCGAAACAGGATTCGATCCTTGTCATCATTGACAAGGCCAGTCAATATTTTCGCGGTCCAGTTCTTTCGCATCCCGAATCAAAAAAAAAGAAAGAAAGAAAAATGGGGTTAAAAATAGAGATACCCCGCCAGACTTGCTCCTATGATCAGGACAAGTGCAAAAATGGCTATAACCCAGCTGTGGCGAAAACCCGAAAGGGCGTCGCAGGCAAAATCGGGTACCCCGCAGCATGAAAACCTGAAAGGGCGCGCGGGCAAAAGCAAGAGGGGGTTGGCTTCAGCGAAAACCCGAAAGGGCGCTTGGGTCAGTAATATGAATAAAAAAAAATGATCATGAATGATGAATAGTGATGAACCATCCTCCGTCCAGAAGGCCATTTACAGGGTCGAGGCGGAGTCTTCATCAGATATCCCACTTACATACAGCTATCCTTACCCGGTTTTTGTCATCATCGGCAAGACCGTCTACCCTTTCGACCCTTGTCACCATCGGCAAGATCGGTCGCTACCCTCCCGGTTTCTGTCATCATCGGCAAGACCGTCTACCCTTTCGACCCTTGTCACCATTGGCAAGATCGGTCGCTACCCTCCCAGTTTTTGTCATCATCGGCAAGACCGTCTACCTCTTCGACCCTTGTCACCATCGACAAGATCGGTCGCTACCCTTACCCGGTTTTGGTCATCATCGACAAGACCGTCTACCCTTTCGACCCTTGTCACCATCGGCAAGATCGGTCGCTACCCTTACCCGGTTTTTGTCATCATCGGCAAGACCGTCTACCCTTTCGACCCTTGTCACCATCGGCAAGATCGGTCGCTACCCTTCCGGTTCTTGTCACCATCGGCAAGACCGTCTACCCTTTTTGACCCTTGTCACCATCGGCAAGATCGGTCGCTACCCTTCCGGTTCTTGTCACCATCGGCAAGACCGTCTACCCTTTCGACCCTTGTCACCATCGGCAAGATCGGTCGCTACCTTTCCGGTTCTTGTCACCATCGGCAAGACCATCTACCCTTTCCGACCCTTGTCACCATCGGCAAGATCGGTCGCTACCCTTCCGGTTCTTGTCACCATCGGCAAGACCATCTACCCCTTTCGATTCTTGTCACCATCGGCAAGATTGGTCGCTACCCTTCCGGTTCTTGTCACTATCAGCAAGACCGTCTGCCCCTTTTCGACCCGTGTCACCATCGACAAGGTCGGTCAACATCTCCCCCAATCAGGGTCAATAATGGAATTACCGTGAGCAGCCAGCAGTCACGGTTTCAACGCCTCTTGTCAGCAAGACCTATGTCTGCGCCAACCTGGCAACCTCTGGAACCCCGTCCCGTGGTGGAGCGAGGCCCCCATCCTTTCCTTGAGAGGGTGGACGTTCTCCTGCGACACGGACATGGAGGTACTTCCAAGCAGGTCGCCAGAATTGCCACAAGATATAACAGAATGTGAGTGTGGATGTGGACACAAAAAAAAATATAGTGAGGGAAACTTCTATCTTCATTACAAAAAGGGGAAGTGAATACAAAAGGAGCCCTTCTGAGGGGACATATTACAAAGGCGGATCAGCTAAGGCCGCCTGAAGATATCGGCAAAGTCAATAAGCCCAACATGAGGAGCCGCCCCCAGTTCATGGAGCTGCGCTTCCTCTTCCTGAACCCGAGTCACCTCAGTCTCCAGAGACGCGACTCGGCCCTCCAGCAAAGAAGTTCTTTCGATGCCTTGGACTTCCGCAGCCTCTAGCCGCGGTATCTCGGCTTCTATAGTAGCCAATTCAGCGCGGAGTTCTTCTCGTCGGCTACGTAGAATGTGCGCCTAGGTTACGGAAGCTTCAACCTGAGCCCTGCTCTCCTGAAGATCAGAGATCAGAGACGTCAGCTCCGCCTGACAGTCAACTCTCTGCAGTTTGAGGGCCGCCAGCCGGTCGCCCATCATCTTCTCGAGAAAGTCCCGGTGATTCATAAACTTCAACAAGAAAAGCACCCGCTGGGTCCAGATATCTAGAGGGCAGCCCAGTGCCTGCAGCCCGATCGTCAGTCGCGCAGCCACTTCCTTCAACTGGGAGTAAGATAGCGCTGGCTGAGATTCCACAACCTGACGCAGCATCTCTAGATGCTGCCAGACAAACTCCTCCGATGAGGTAATGCCCAGGGAAGCCACCGGAGACACCTCGAAGGTCACTTCCCTGTCTATGGAGGCCCATAAGCCGGTGTCCGGCTCGGAAGAGGAAGATGGAACGGCCGTCAAAGCCGAAGAAGCAGATACCACGGCAGCATGTTCCTGCTCCGTCAGACTCCTGTTAGGGCTTCCTTCAACGGAGCCTAGGAGGGACGGAGGTTCTAACTCTGGCTCCGGCACAAATGGAATTGCAGAATCAGGCGCGATCGTCATTATGGCCGCCGGTACAAAAGTAGACCCCCTTTGTGGGTCAGCCTCAGCCCTCAACTCTGTCATCGACGGCAGGGCGAGACTCTCCCCCGACTGGCTCGGCTCCGAGGGTAATCCCCCAGCAGCCGCATGTATTCTCACCGGCACGGGGCGGAGTAGGGTGATTGTCCCTGAAGGAGATGCGGTGGCCAGCGGTAGCAGATCCGAGGCCTCTGATGAAACCACAGCAGTACCAGAAGTTGATGCCGGGGAATGAATAGCAGCTTCGGGTTCCTGGAATGAAAATTCATGTAAACACCAAGGTGGCAAAAAGAAGAGGGGGATATGCGGCTTTGTAAAGGGGCGGACAAGATTTACTATGATGACAGTATCCATCTCGTCAAGCCTCTGAATAGAAGATTCCAATCCTGCAGATGAAGTAGCAAAAGGAGGGGTTATCTCCACCTCCACGTCCAATCCAGCAAATTCCTCCTGCAACACTCCCTCGGATGATGACCTCGGCAGCCTCGGAGGACTGAAAATCAAAGCATCGCTTGACAGTGTGAAGGGAGCCGTCACCCCTTTGCTGTCTGCTGCAGATACTTGTTCATCACCTTCTGAAGAATGATGGTCAGTCTCTTCGTCAGAAGGGGTGGCAGAGCTACTCGAAGAAATATCTATGCTGATCTCGGGTTGGCCCGCCTCCTCCGTCGCCTGACGGGATGCTGAGCGGGTGAGCACACGCCGCAATGGGATAGCACCCTTCTTTAGCACAGTCTTATGTCCCGCGGGTGGTGAAGGAGCCTCCACAACAGGCGCCTTAACCGCCGTGCTGACCACTCCTGCCATCACAACAAAACAAGTGCATAAGGCAGGACGGAAAGCTCAATAAAAAGGGGAACCTAAAGAACCACAATTGTTCAGCTCACCCTCAGCCTCGCTGGCAGGCGTAGGAGAAGGAAGTCTGACATCCTCCTCAATAGTGGGGAGACTCTCCCCTGCAGCTCCAGCTGTCTCAGTCACCCCTACCGGGGCTATGATGGAAGGCCCTATCTCTCTGGCCTCTAGGGCGGCTTCTTCAGCACATGTGGTGTCAGCCGCTCCTTGAGCTGAGGTCATGCAAAGAAGACGTCAAAAGAATGGAAACGTCATGAAAAGAGCACTCTTTTATACTGTATAGGGAAAATGATGTCACCTTCAGCTGCTTGCTGAGTGGCTTCTTTTCGAGCGGCAAACTGTTCAAATGATGGCACCTCGGGCAGGGGAGTCTCAGCTGCGTCAGTCGAAGGCCGCTTGGAAGAAGTTTTCCGAGCTTTCCTCGCTCGGCCTATTGCAACTTTCATTGCAGAAGCCGCTCTCTTTTTGCCAGGTGGCAGTGGTGTAGTAGTCGGCGCTGGTGCAGGGACCTCAAAATATTCCGGCTTCTGTGCCTGGGAGATGATTTTTCTATAAAGCCCCTGCTGCTTGATATCCGGACGGTCTGTCAAGTAAAGCACATGCCATTATGAAGGAGCTGAGCAACAAACTAGTCTACATGTCAACGGAGGAGCACTTACCTGCCCAGCCCTTGTAAAAAAATGAGAGTGGCCAATACTGATAAGCCACCTCCTTACTTCGGGAGGTAGCCTCCCGAACAAGCCAGCATATGTCGCCAATCTTCTTACACTTGTCGACCAGGTCGGCCAGGTCCGCATGTCCGTGGGAAGCTACACAATGATATAAGCCGAGGTGGTCAAAGCCCCAAACATCGGCATAATGAAAAGATACGAACAGAGGCTTGTCCAGAATACTAGCTACAGGGCTCTCAAGGGTCAGCCCGTGGATGCTCATCAGGACGAACAGCCAAGATGTATGCTGATAGTATGTCGGGGTTCTGTCCTCTCTATTAACAAATGCCCGACACGGGCAAAAGTGATCCACCTTGCACTTCCATGAAACTGCTTTGGAGAGCGGCTCCTCGATAGGGAACGGGTATTGCTGAAGCTCCAGGCGGGAACCACCAATCTGGCACAAGTGTTCTAAATTCTGCGTGAAAGTATCTTCACTTATGTCAGCAAGCACGGGTATCAGTGGTTCAGCCACTCCCTCCTTGATGACTTTTCTGCTCGCTATGTATGTCTCTACCTCCTTCGGGTGGTGGGAAAATAACCTCTTCAGATGGGCTTCGTCAATGTCAAAAACGGGCCCAGGCTGCTGACTCAGAAAGGTGCGCTCAGCCACATCCCAGCATGTCACCCGGGCATTGCGGTAGAAGCTCGTGCGAGCATTCCACCATTTTACATACTCTGGAGTGACCCGGGGGACTCGGTTCGGCATCGGCACTCTGAAAGTATTGGCGTCCCGGTGGTGAAAATAGTCCCACCAGGAGCGACCTTCGGCCACAACGGTCGAGCCGTGCTTTGACCTGCTGTCTAAAGGGAACAGGGCGACCGAAGGCGGAATATGCTGATCGTAGCCGAAATTCTGACCGAACCTGAAGGGATAGTAGGGTTCTAAATAAACTACGCCCCCCTTTCTGAATACTAAAACACTGGGGCGAATTGATAAAACCCAGTCAATGAGTTCAGGCTCCAAGACTGGTTGGGTCACGGTGTTGCCCGAAATGAAGTGTGTGAAAGTCTCCACTGCCTCGAGCTTACACTCACGCTGACGGTTCACTAATGGAGAGGAATGTGCAGCCAGATTCCAAAAGTGAATAGTCCCCGCTGAATCCATTGGAACCCTTGTTAGTCGGCCACGGATGGAGAAGAGTTGCTGGGACACTGGACCCGGTTCAGCACTTGCAAACTCCAGCATTCTGGGATACAATGTCATTGTCTGCAAAGTCCGGGGAGCTAGCTCCGGAAATAAGTTGCACACCCAGGCATTAAAAAAATGAAACGGCCCCACCGTTCGGAAAGAGCGGGGGATCCGATGCCTATGAATATCTCCAATGGATTTGTAAATCAGGCATAGTGCGGCTGGACATATTGCAAGCCGTATGCCCCAAGCCATCTGACAAGCCGGGTATATTGCCTCTGGCCGAATAACTGTCTCATCCCCCTGCGGGAGGGCAAAAGTACATAGCCAGAAGGTAAGGTAGGCAGCACAATGGGTAAGGGGATCCACCCCCATCGGATTCGGCCCCCCGCGGCTTATCCCCCGAAGGGAAGCAGGCAGCTCTGACTTGAACTTAGGTGGTCTGCTGGGCTTACCCGCAACAGGAGCTACGTGAGGGAACTCACTGTACTTCAAAGGGCCGCCGAAGAAATACTGAATCCAATGTCCTGCTCGGACTCTCAGTTTACTGCTCTTCTCCCGGGGCTGGTATCCCTTTGAGGATCCCCTATTCAGCGTCAGGCAGAGGGAGCGGTATGCCTTCATCAAGTACCGGTATGAATAGCCGAAGTAATATTCGCCTTCGCCATCTGTTTCGTCCTTGATGAAGTCATGAATGCAGACCTCTTCATAGGGCTCTCCGTCAATCGGCAGGCCCGATAACTGTGATAGGCTCCAAAGATCCAGAGAGGTTTCACCTTCTGCTATATAGAAAGTGTTGAACTGCGGGCAAAATACTTCGAACATGCCGCAGCACAGCCCCTTTGAAATGGGATACCTGAAGCGGGATGCATACACACTTTGGTACACCCTGGCCCTGACCAGCAGTGGTGCATACTCTTTCAGAACATATTCTGTGAATTCCACTGCCCCTACACGAAAGAGATGAGCATCTGTCACCTTCGTGTCTGCAAACCACCCTGCTGCCAATTGAAATTTGAACTGAACAGCCAAGCAGTTCAGCACAAACGGTTCCTCTCTGTAGCCCCACTTGATGGGCGCCAAGAATAAATCGTAACCGGGTTTCTCCCTGTTAAGTCGACCTATGGTGTTGTCCCACCTGGCTGGTGTGAACTCCGGGGCCCGTGTTAGCATCTTCAGCTCTGCCTCCAGCTCTGTTACCCCTAAGACGGCATCCCACTTGCGCCGCTCCCCCAGAAGGTAGATGGTATCGCCACGATACACAGAACCTTTCAAGCTGTCCCGGTCTAGCAACATGGCCCGCTCCACCATCCGAGCCAGCATGACGTCCCTCTTCCCAGAGACGTTGAAGGTACAAATGAAGGGCGCGAGGTGACGATCCTTCGAGAAGTCCGGACGGTAGTCATCATCGCGATTGAAGTCTAGTCCTCCCTCGACAGTCACAATGCGAGAGGCGGATACTGTATCTATTTCGGAGCCAGAGGATTCATCGACTATGGCAATCCTCCCAAGTCCCCGGTCCAGCTGTCCAACATTTCTCCAAGTCACAACGGGACCAGAAGCCCTGCCTTGAGGAGAAGAGTCAACATCAGCACTGCCGGAGGCAACGCGGCTAGAAGATGAAGCCATTTCCAGCGAGCTGCAGACACAAAACCAAGAAAAGGAAATAATAAGATGATATGAAGATGAAAATAGAAAGGAGAATTTCAAGAAAAATTTTGACAGCATCTCCCCTTATCCGGGGTATGCCCAGAAGTCAAATGGGAGAACACCCACCAGGAGGGGGTGACTCCGAAATGAAAAGGGACGGAGTCCCGAACAAAAATTCCCCGAAGGGAA
The DNA here is from genome assembly GCA_022559845.1 of Amorphophallus konjac. Classification (NCBI taxonomy): domain Eukaryota; kingdom Viridiplantae; phylum Streptophyta; class Magnoliopsida; order Alismatales; family Araceae; genus Amorphophallus; species Amorphophallus konjac. Next base: position 233,148,816 of record CM040119.1, read on the forward strand.
GGATTCCACGCCGGTTGCTCTTAGGCGACAGAAGGAGAAAGGGAGGAAGAGAGAGAAAGCTCAAGGAGAAATGAGCTTCTCTCTCCCCCTCTCGGCGCCTATATCGGCCCGGCCGAAAGGCGCGCCGACGACCGGAAGCGCCAAAAGGTGCGCCGAGACGACCTCCGCGCCGAAGAGCAAAAGCGCCACCACCGCGCCGAGACGATCAACGCGCCGAGAAGAGCGTCACGCCGGGAATCCCATGCCGAGCCCACCTCCGCGCCGAGAAGATAGTGCCGGGAGCGTCCATGGAGCCGATTACCTCACCAGGGGTGATATTATTACCGGACCAAGCCAAAAATGCTGGTGTTCATCCAAATTTGCTTGTAAAGCATGGAAGTCACGCAAAGCAGAATGAAGACTCAGAGTCAAAAGAATAGCCAATGCACAGGATCAAGCCTAAAGAGACCACGAAGCGCAGTGTGTGAACGTGATGTACACCCGCATGTCCCGTGTCACTCATGCTTCGCTCACGCCACCTACGGGTGGGGGGCATTTGTTGACACCTAAAATATGTCAGAAGAGATCATAGTAGATTCACAGTTCTGAAGATCAGTCAGGGGCACAGCTCACGTACCCTCCCTGGGAGATCTGAGAGTCTGAATAGAAGAAACCCACTACCCCTATCATGTTATTCGACTAAAGCTGTCTTTGGCTAGGTCGCTGTCCAGTACTGCTGTCATTCAGATAGTCAGACTGATAAAACTATACCAACATTCAGGCAACCATCTGCCTGCTGAAACAGATGTTCAAACATCTCTGATACTCCTGAAGCGAGATGTACAGTGCCTCGCACACGTTTGTGAATGCAAGGTGTAAACAGTCCCATGGAGTCTTAACATATATATATCAAGAATCCCATTGTCGAAAGGAGTCCACCAAGTGGATCCTGGGTCGAATGGGCCGAATGACAAGAAAATGGGCCAAGCCCAAATATGAGATGGGACGTGCCGATGACGGCCGTGCCGGGAGGACGATCCTGGCACGCCGGGAAGTTCATGCCGAACGGATGAGGGCCTGGCCTCTATAAGAGGCCTGCCCTTCGAACGAAAAGAAAAGAAGAGAGGAGAGAGGCGGCCCTTCGAACGAAGAAGAAAAGAAGAAAAGTAGAGCGGGGGATCGAACAGAAAAGAAGAAAAAAAGAAGAGTGAAAAGGGAGTGCCTAGCCACCGAAGAGAAGCAAGGAGCTCGAGAGCCCTTGAAAGAAGCTGAAGAAAGAAAAAAAAAGGGAGAGAGGCAGAGGCTCGAAGAGGGATCCAGGTGGGAGTGCCGGGCAGCTGCAGCTCCTTCTCTTTCCCCTCCCTATCTGTCTGAATATTTCTCTCTGTACTTTTGATTTCTAGCATCTTTGCTTCAATAGCATCGAATGCCAATGTAACCCCGCTTTCAGGGATTAAGCCTAGATTTCTTTCTCTGTTGAGTCAGATTTCTTTCTCTTAAGTAGCATGCGTGTAAGTCGTCTGGATGAAATAAAGAATGAGAGAATGGGTTGAATTCTGCCCTTTCATTACCTTCTTCTTCCTGTCTCTACATCTGAAGTTCGCTATATGCTAAGGATATTGATAACTAGGCGTGTTTTATCGTTTGGTTTTCTAATTCTGCTGAAGCATCTTCGCTACCATTATTTATCACCCCCCCCCTCCAGCTGCATTTCGAGGGCCTGAGACAGTCTATCTCATGGCTCCTCGTATGTGAAATAAAGGGGGACGTGGTTCAGGGATTTTCCCAATGAGGCCCAGAGGAAAGGTGTTCCCCCAAAGTCTTCCCCCTCTGATCATCCAGAACAGTCGGGATTAAACCTCTCTCTGAACAACTCCCGAAACCCTGTTCGAAGACCTCCTTAAAACCCCTGCTGAAAGCCTCCCGGCGACGGTATCTCCCGGCGTGAGTTTCGTGCCGAGGGCTCCCCACGCCGGTTGGACCCCCCCTATCGTGCCGAGCCTACCTAGCTTCCGTGCCGAAACCACCCCTCTTCTATGCATTGATACCCTTACATCGTCTGGCCATCCAGATGCCTTCGTTACAGCGGTGAGCCATACAGACCTCGTCCATTATATCCTACCCTCGTGGGTGTGCATTGCCCCTCCCTCTGGCCTCACGGGAGCTATATCAAAGGGGTTAATCCTCCCCCTACATGTTGTAACCCATGAAACCACGGGGTCCTGCCATTGCAGGCTTTCCGATGGATTGCATTGGGGACATTACAACACAGGGGATGAGGTCTTATATGGTCCAGACCTTTGAATTACGGGCTACACCCGGCACTCGTTTCGGTTTCTACTCCGGCACTCGTGAGTAGATAGCCCATAATATTATCTTGGCACACTCCCAGAGTAAGGGGAGATGTGTCAAAATTCACCCAGAGCTTTACCCTGTCATACTATTTAATCGGAATTGCATATTTAACCCCTCAATATGGCGGGAGCCCGAGCTGTGTAATCTCATGGCATCTTGCCATCGCAGAGAACATATCTCCGTGCTAATGAGCTCTTTGGACCCTCTCTGGGAATGAATCCATCCTCATCTCCCATCACCCCCACCTAATGCCCTGAAGTCCCCATTGAATGCCCAGAAAAAACCTCATAATCCCCCCCCTTTAAAACACATAAAACACCCCCCGGCGCCTATACTTCTCGGCGCCGTCGTCTCCCAGCGCCACTGCCTCCCGACGCCAAACCCGCGCCGGGTGGAGGGGGCACCGAGTCCCCTTACCATGGCGCACCGAGACCCGTCGTGCCGACTACCCCTCAATCCTCCTATCGCGCCGGGAGCATACCGTGCCGTTTGATCTTCGCGTCGACCCCAGTGCTGTGCCGTTTCACCTCAATAATGGTTGTCATCTGAATATCTGATGTCTTCCCCACTTCACCAAACCCAAACATAGCCTAAATTCAATATTTTGTCACTATCAGCTGCCATGTCAACCCCTGTTACCTCGCGAGGGGACTAGGGTTCTTCACCCAGGTCCATGGGAGATATGCTAATGAGGAGGGTTTCACCCCTATATCACACCGAATACGACGTTTCTTATGTCACCCCACTGACCCTCGGAGTTCTACCACTGCATGTCCTCCAATGGTTCTTCGAGGGGAATATCAATGAACGGCGCAATGGTGCATACTGTCCCGTCATATTTGGATCCTTCTCGGACCCAGGGCTACACCCGATTCTCTTTTGGTTTCCATTCCGGCTCTCCGTGGATGGATGTCCTATACTCCCATTTGGCATAGTCTAAATGGAGGGGACATGCTGCCGAATTTGTGTTATAACATCGTTATCACACCCCATATATCACGGTTCCTCGTGCATGTCTGCATCGACCCTCGGGTATATTAAATGGTGTTGACAGAAGGTCGGGTTATGTCCAACCAGAAGTCTCCGCTATGCGCGATGGTGGTCTTCGGACCTACGTCCTCCGTCACATACCAAGGGTCCATAATTCGATGAACTATGCATCCCCTGTGTGATAAATAAATGCATCTTGCATGCCTCCGTCATGGTCACCATGTAGCTCTTTTCATTCTGGCTTTGACAGCCCGCTATCTCGGCAACTAATCAAAGGTGTTCCCTCCTTGTGGGGGATGTAATTAACGCCATAGCCTTTATGGTATGGCGGACTGCTGGTCCCGACCGAACCTCACACTCGCCCAGTAGGGGTTAGCATGAGCGCATAATAAAATCGTCACTCATGTGACTGGCACGCCCGCGTCGTCAATCGGTCAGTTGACTACCAGTTAGTCAAATGGTTGATCGATACGTGAAATAAGACATGTATATATGTACATATACACATATATATACACGAAATAAAAACAACAAGATGGTCGGATAAAAACCCGTCGCAAACAGTCTGGCACGCCCGGTGGACAAGGCCCTACATCCTCGAGATCGGACTGGGGAGTTTGGCTTTGGGGCCCATACCGAGTTGATGGACCTGACGGTGAAGAATTTCGTCTCATTCGCCAGGGTGCTCGGCTTATGGCAGTACCACTTTTGTGGTGTCGCGCGGGAGCTAGAGAACAACCGGGCTGTGCACGCGGCGGTGACGGCCATATGTGAGAAGCTCGAGGGAGGCCAGGAGGCGTCTGAGGTGGAAGTTGCCGGGCTCCGAGAATAGTTGTCGCAGGTGGATCGGGTCCTCGCCGGGATGGAGCGAGATCGAGACTACTTTCATCCTCGGGCCGAGACAGTTGAAGCCCAAGCATCCAAGATGGGAGCACACATCAAAGCCGTTGAGGTCCGGGCCCAAGAGGTGGAGGCGTAGGTTGTTGAACTATGGTCGTCAATGTCCATTGTCGGTGAGGAGGCAGTGGAGAGCCTCCGTTCTTCCTCGCCCTATCGGGCCGAGCTAACCATGGCAGCCCTTGAGATCTTTGGGTCAGCACGTGATCGTGGCTTCCAGGAGGGTTGGAAGGCTACTATCCTGGTTGCGGCCAGGAGCCTTGGTGCCTCGGTGCCCTCTCTTCCTCCTCCACCGACGCCCTATGGCCCTGAGGCCAGTAGTCGCGAGGAGGAACTTGGTGACGAGGAGGCTGGGGCCGAGGAGCAGGCTCCGAGGCCGAGCACAAGCGAGCGAGTGCTCGGGGATGGCCCGTTTGTAGAAAAGTGTCTGGTCGACTTGACCGATGATCCGTCGCCTCCAGAAGCTACTGTCGAACGTGAACCTCGGGATAATGGGTCACGTGACGCTGCTGCCGGGGCGAGCTCTTGAAGAGGATGCATGCTATTTTCTTTTCCTTTCTTTTGTAGTTTTCTTTCTTGCTCTGTTGGGGTGGTTGCTCCTTCTTTGTAAACTTTTTGATTTTGGAGTGGAGAACTTTCCTTCCTTTCGTAAATTCTAGACTCCCTGGCGTCTGCCACGTATCTTACTTTTTTCGTTGGTATTGAGATCTCCTGGGCATACGAAGCGGTGCCTCGAAAGTTACCCCGAAAAGGCGCGACCTTCGGGATTCGCCGCTTTGATTTCCATGAATTTGAAAAGGCGGTAGGACTCCTTCTCCCTTCGAGAAGCCTCGCCCCTCCCCTATAAATAGCATCGGGTGAGGGTCTCGGAGTCCATCCTGAGTTAGTCATCCGTCACAGCCAGTTCTTGAGCAGATGTCGTTAGAGAAGTCGAGCTCTTCCTCCGAAGATAGTGGCCCTCCTGAAGAGGGCGGTCCACCAAAGCGTTTGTGCTTCAGGAAGGAGGCGCTTCCGGGGTCGTGGCCGACGTGGCCGACGTTGGGGGAGAGCAGCGGTGGAGCCCCCTCCGAGGAGTACAAGCGGTGTACTTGGATGGTTGGCGGGAGGCCTTGAAGAAGGTGAACCGCCTGTACTCCGGCAAAGGGGTTTTGAACCTCCTGCTGGATAGGTTTCGTCCCTAAAGGGATGAGTAACCTCTATGTAATCTTCTTCCCCGCTGTTTATAAATAAGACTTCTCCTTCTACAGTCTACCTTTAGCTTTATGGTGTGTGACTGTGCTTCCATAATCTTCTTCTTTGGTTCGCAGGCGTATGACGAGGTGCCCTCCACTACTGGGGGGAGCATCTCTTATTTGGAGGTAGTAGTGATAATGGTTAGGCCAACTGGTATAGTGGGTGGGCCTGCTGGTATAATGCGTTGGCCTGCTGGTATAATGCGTTGGCCTCATTGTCCACCTGTACCCCCTTTTTGGTGCCGACGCGGCGGTGCCGGACCTTCCCAGGGCTACGGCTTCAGGTGAGGAGGACCCATCCCTTTTTTCTAGTGCATGCCATTGAGCGGGCGTCTCTCCCATTGGTCTGCTTCCTTAGAAGCAGTGGTGCTTAAAGATGGGTTGCCCATGGACGTTGCCTTACTGATCGCTGGCAGGTAACCTGCCAAAGTCGGCATCAGATGCGTAGGATGCTGAAGACTGAACCGGTTGTAATCCCACTGTAGCCTTAGACTATCTTGTTTTTCCATATGCTTGTATGTTGGCCGCATAAGAACGGAGTATTGGTATTTGGCAGCTTGTATTTTGACTAAAGAAATAAAATCCTTTATCTTGAATCTATGTTGATGTGTACCTCTTGGTGGAGAACTTCTCCGCAGTGAGTTCATGGGAGCGGGTAAATCTGCCATCTTCAATTCTCCTTTGTCGCGCGCATTCTTCCATCTCCTTGAGCCCCTGGGGTACTACAGTCGTTTGTGAACGTATGTCTTCTCCTGGGTCCTTTGATTGCTGCCATTGTTTTTGAGGGGGAATGAATGCCTGTCCCTCGGGGACTTTGAGGTCACCATGGTTTCTTAGGGAGCAGTGCTCTCCTCTTGGGGGCTCATAAGCCCCTAGGAAGCTCGTAAGCCACTTTCACTTTCAAGGGGAGCAGTGCTCGCCTCTCAGGAGCTCGTAGGCTTCCTCTTCATTTATAAGGGGAGCGGTGCTCGCCTCTAGGGAGCTCCTAAGCAACCTCTTCATTTTCAAGGGGAGCAGTGCTCGCCTATAGGGAGCCCGTAGGCTACCTCATCATTTTCAAGGGGAGCGGTGCTCGCCCCTAGGGAGCCCATAAGCTACCTCTTCATTTTTAAGGGGAGCAGTGCTCGCCTCTAGAGAGTCCGTAGGCTACCTCATCGTTGTCAAGGGGAGCGGTGCTTGCCTCTAGGGAGCCCGTAAGCGACCTCTTCATTTTCAAGGGGAGCGGTGCTCGCCTCTAGGTAGGGAGCTCGTAGGCTACCTCATCATTTTTAAGGGGAGCGGTGCTCGTGATGGGGACATCTCCTGCCCTTCCACACTTTTTTGAGGCTCCCGATGATCGTCAGCAGTGCTACATCTTGTTCGCCACCTTATTTCGAGTCATATGATGTATTTTCATTTTCGTATTTGAGTCCTATCATGTAATTTTCCTTTTATTTGAGTCAAGTACCTAGGTTAGTGAGTCATTTACCTAAGCTATGTGTTAATGGGCCCAATTAAGTGGGCGAGGCCCAGGGGCGCACCTCCCTTGGACAGTTGAGTCATTAGTCTATTAGTTCAAGGTTATTTTAGTCATAAAAAAATATGGATGCCTATAAATAGGCCCCCTCTCCCTCATTTGTACAACAATGAATAATGAATATTTGAGAAAAAATTGAAATCCAGTTGAGTGTTCCTAGAGTGAGAAGCTCTCTCTCCCTCTCTCTCTCTCTCTAGAAGGGGGCGAACCCCACTCTCTCTCCTCTTCCCCCCCCCCCAATTTCAAAATTCCCTCTCTCTCCTCCACCTCATATACCACCTCATCCCTCTCTCCGCCACCTCATCTATTCTCCTCTTGCCACATCGCCTTGCCCCTTCACCTCCCTAGAGACATTAACTTCCCCCATTAAATCCTCCTCAACCCCAAGAGTCATTCTCCCTCTCCCAAGGGAGAATCCCATCTCCCGAAGCACCCTTCCACTTCCCCACACACCTCTTCCCATCTCCAAGACCAAAATTAATCCCACCATTAACCCAAAAATTCAAACACACCCACTCTCCCACCCCCCTAGGCCAATTGCATCCCCGCCCCTCTCCCTCTCCACCCAGGCCGCACCTCCCACCCCCTCCACCTGCTAGCTGCTTCCCCCGCCTCTCCCTTCCTCATTCTCCTAGCCACCACCCTCATCCCCCATCCCTCTCACACCAGGGAAGGCCCCAGGTCAATCTCCCACCATTTGCTCCCCCGAATCCCTCCATTCTTCCTCTCTATCCCCCCTACTACCAGTCTGGAACCTGCAGCAGCAGAGTACCATGAAGTTACAGAGCCTGCCCTGGAGTCATCGCACATCTTCTGGTGGTGTATCTTATATTGCTAGAAAGCTCTTCGAAGCAACTTCACAGGCGAGGTGGTCTCATAGCCATCCGACATTTGTGCTTCCCGAGAGAGCCATTCTCCCTCGACTGCGCAGAGATGCTCCGATAGGGAACCAGAGCCCAAGAGAAGAAGAGACCACGGCCGCTCCTGTCCGAGTTTGGACCCTGATTTTTTGGCTGAGATCTTCTCCTCCATGTCCCCTGCCATCTCCAATAAGTAGGCCGCCATTTGGACCCCGGAGCACAGAGTTCCAATTTTTCTCCCCGGAGTGCACAGATCAGTTTCCCCTGAGGCAGATCCAACCCCCTCCCACCATTCTGGTTCTCGCGGTCTGCTCCGACCTCCTCCGGTGACCCCGTTAGTCTCTGATCGAGAGAACTTGTCCACGATCACAACAGATCTAGTTCCGCCATCATCAAACCCTGGGAGTGCTCGTGTCTGCCACTTCTTCCAGCAGCAACAGTTCTGGGACCATCAGAACCAGGTGGGATCGGCCCTGGTCCCGACCCCGCCTCGGCCACCGTCGGCATCAGAATAATCTCAAGAAATTTGGGCGTCTTCCTGGGCCAACCCAGAACATTTTGGTGTTGGTCCCATCATCATCTGAAGTTGGTGGAGTATGTGGCGGCACCGTCATCGACTCCCTGTGATGCTATTCCAGAAGCGGGCAGAACCAGCAACGTCCGTCATTTCGGCTTAACTTAGTTTCCCCCACCCCCGCCTGGCTGGCTTAAACCCCCTCCCTATGGGAGGTAGTGTTTGGATGTAACATTTCATTTACCCACCCCCAGTCTAACCCCCTTGCAAGGGGTGTAGTGATTGTAAATTGATAATTCAGGTTGAAGCTTCATCGGCGCAGCATGCGGGTGGCGATCCCGCGCTCCCCGCTCGCCCATCATCTCCGATCGGGATCGGCGTCTTTACGCCGATTAGGTGAGCTTCTGGTCACTTCCATTTGCTGGCATTCCTTGCTTAATTAGTATTGCTTCTTAGCTCCGCCGGTCGGTGAGTTGAGTGCTCGATCTTGAATTCAACAACTCGAGTGACCACCGCGGAGTGAGGCGAGAGCTCCCTACATCCCACGCCCTTGGCATGCTGGCCGCCTATGAAATTGGGCATCCTAGGTCCATTGGTGTAATGCCCTGGATCCTTGGTAGGTCTTGCTGGATCTTCATTGGGTCTTTCGGATTGGTTTCATTGAGTTTCGGTTCGCTTTGGTGGCTTCCGAGTTGAGTTTTACGATCCGTGTGGGTTTTTCTCTCGTACTAGTTACGGAACCTTATGGTGAGTTTGTTTCTCAGTTCCTCGACTCGTGGATGCTACAGCGACGATCTACTCTCCGAGCCGGTCGTTTCGACTATTTTTGCGTATTTTTCGGAGATAGGGCCAGAAATCGGATTTTTCAGAAATTAGGAAAATTCCTAATTTCTTTTTCTTTTTCTTTCCTTTTCCTCTCTCCTCCTTCTCATTCACCGCCGTCGTCTCTCTCTCTTCGTTTCTCTCCTCTTGAGCCTCCTTGGCTCCGGCTGCAGACGGGGCACCTAGAGGCACGTACTGGGTGTTAGGATGCAATGCCCGGATACAGAGGGGGGTGAATGTATCCTTTTACAATTAATGCCCAAATAAAAACTCAAGTGCTGGATGCAATCTCAGAATAAAACCAAATTCAATTAAACCAAGGAGCAAACACAAGAGACGCGCCTATTCAAGCATCTAGCGGAAGCACACTCATAATGCAAACCACTGCCCAAGATATTTTTAGGTGGTTCGGTCCTCCAGACCTACATCCACCCCACACTCAAACTAAGTGTGGCTTCACTAACAGCTGGGCAACACAGCTTGCCAACAGAAGCTGATACACAACTTACCCAGGGGAACAGACTCCCCTCTTCCTCCAACCTAGAGGGAACCTCTAGCAACCCTCGGTCACTAGAAAACCAGAGACTAGCGTCTCTCTTCCTCTATACCAAGAGGGAACCCCTGGACTTGCAACCCACAAGCCCAGAACTGGAGATCAGATCTCCCTTCCTCCAAACCAGAGGGAACACACTAGTGACTTCCAGCCACTTACAGACTAGAGGTCGAAGACCTCTCTTCCTCCAGACCAGGAGGGACCCGACCTCAGTCCAGAGGATCGGAAGTACAAAGCTAACCCAAATGAAAACGGAAAAATAAGAAAGGGAAAAATACACAGCGATCAGAAAGCTGTAAAGACAGATAACACAAATGTGGCTCGCATGGAGCTGACTGGCCTGGATTTGATCCACGGTCCAATAGTCAGATCTTCACGTAAGCTTGTCTTCCTCTTCTCTTCTTTCTCACTTTCTTCTCTCTTTCTCTTCTCCTCTTCTTCTACTCTTTTTCTCACTCTCGATCTCTGCTCCTCTATTCCTTTTGGCTCATATGCTTACCCTCTACTTCATCAGCCTTTCTTCCATTTATATCAGTAGCCAGCAGGATGATGGGGTACAAAGTGCGTGTGCCTCCCATGCTTGATCCAGAACTTTCCTGCCACGTGCCCTTTTCGTATTTGTTCCTCTAGCATAGGATCACGTGCAGCCCAGTTATTGGGGAATACTCTTCCTCGGACCTGCAAGGAGATAAAAACTATTAATACTCAGGGTTTGCTCTATATATCTACCTGAAATGAGGTGGTTGACACTCAAGCTGAAACTGCACGAGGTATGTGGGAACGACAAGAGGTGCACTATACCGAGAACGACACGAGATACAGTGGTGACAAAACAAACACTACCAAGAGAACGACACGAAGTCTACGGGTGACAATACAGATACTACAAAGAGAACGACACGAGGTAGAGAGAGAACAACACGAGATATACAATAATAAAGCTGACACTACAAAGAGAACGACACGAAGTCCACGGGTGACAATACAGATACTACAAAGAGAACGACACGAGGTAGAGAGAGAACAACACGAGATATACAATAATAAAGCTGACACTACAAAGAGAACAGCACGAGGTAAAAAAGGAAGACACGTGGTCAGAGGAAACCTGGACGAAGGTAGAAGCAAAACAACACGCGGACATAAACACAAGAGAAACACGAAAATAGAAACCGACACAAAGTGTGGTTTCAAAACAAGAAAGACACGAGGTCTAGGAAAAGCAACACGAAGATAGAAATAACAAAGAACCGACTCGAACTAAGGACGACATGGAGACAGCATAGTCAGACTCGACTTGAGACACTTAACGCTTGAACTTAGAGAAGAGTGCACGAAGTAACATCAACATGAAGACAGAAGACAGAAATAACACGAAGACTCGAATAAAAAAGCAACACGACATAACAAACTCGCTCGAACTTACAAACGACTAGAAGACGAGGACGACACGGGCTATAACCAACTCGAGGACGAAAACAAAAACTGACACGAAGTGTGGTCACAAAGCAGAGAAGAAGAGAAATCACCCGGAACAGATACGGAAAGAGGAATAAGCAACGGAGTAACAAGAACAATAATGATAAAATAATATAAGGTATTAATAATTCCACATTGTAGCCCCCTCTATCCATGACTCGACACAGAAGGAACAATAACGCCGCCCTCTCAGGCCGGGCCCGAGTCTTAGGAATCATCTTGACATGGCCATGCCCCGACCTAGTCTCGGGCAGACATTTCAATCAGACCGGATTCGTTTCCCGCCCCGGATCCCTTCCGAGCCGTTACTAAAAACTGCCGTGCATTTGGCAGACATTTGAACAGGTCCACCCCGATTTTCGTCGCGTTTCTATCACGGACCCCTATCTGATTATGAAAAGGGTCCATGAGCGACCGACATGGCTGATGGCTCGTATCCTGATACAGACTTTAGCGTGATTTATTCCTGTCCCTTTCTCGCGCAGTTAGTATTATTTCTCTCGGCCGCAGGGCCCCTAATTTCGGCAATTAATCAAGGGTGTTCCCTCTTATGGGGGATGTAAATGATGTCGTGACCTTTATGGCATGACGGGATCTGGTCCTGACACGAACTACACAATCGTCTGACGAAGTCAGATCGAGCGCACCATGGGCTCTTCGGGGCCCGAATAAATTGTCACTTTGTGACTGGCACGCCCACGCACTTAATAGACGAATCAACCATTCCCGTACGGACGAGCATAATAGACGAACGAAAAGTGTGTCCACAGAAGATAATATCGAAGGCAGGGGGAATCTGGAAAGCCTCCCGTAGCCCGTGAACCACCCAATATGTGACTAACGGTGGGGAATGGGGATGACTGGGGCCCACGCCCGAAGCGCCCGACGCGCCGCCATGACCAGAACTCACCTCTTCATCAGAAGATGAGAGTCTTACACGAAGAGTTCTCCTACGAGGTGGCATGGCTCCAGAAAGTAGAAGACACAGTGATGAGGGCATCCCTTGCCCCTCCACATTTTCTCCAGACTCGGATTGTTCGTCGGCTAGCGCCATTATGTTAGTCATGTATTTTTGAGTCTAGTCATGTAATCTTCACATTTTCTTTGACTCAATATCATGTAATTTTCCCTTTATTTGAGTCATGTACCTAGGTTGGTGAGTCATTTTCTTAAGTCTTGAAGTCATTATGTTGGTATGATTAGTTAATGGGCCCAAACCATTGGGCTAGGCCCAGGGGCGCCCCTCCCTTGGACTGTTTGGTCATTAGTTAGCTTGTCAGGGTCAGTTTGGTCTTAGGAAAAGTGTGGAGTCTATAAATAGCTCCACCCCTCTCTCATTTGTAAGAACTTATGCATGAATATTGAATTCCAGATATACTCCAAATCCCTCTAGCCTTCTCTCTCAATATCTCTCTCTCTCTCTCTCTCTCAAGGGGAAGAATTCACCCCATTCTCTCTCTCCTCCCCCCTCTCAATCACTTCAAACCCCCATCTACCTCCAATAACTCCCCACAACTTCCCACAACCCTCCTTTACTCTCCATCTAGTCCCAACAACCCTCCACCAATCTAAACCCTACTTCCCAACCACCACCACTTCCCTAGGCACCTCTCCACCTTCCCAAGGCTGAATTAACCCCTCCCAAAGCCCAAATTCAAATTTCCCTCCCCTCTCCCATCCCTCCCACACCCTAGGTCGACCCAAACCAGACCCCCCTTGGTCTGGTCGCCCTCCTCCCCCTCCTCTCTTCTCACCCTCTCTCTTGTGCACACCCACTCCCCCATCTCCACCTCTAGCAGTTCCATCCCCCCCTCTCCTTCCACCACTGCCACTCCTGACCTCCTGGAGCCCTAGCCACGTCCTCCCCCTCTCCCTAAACCTTCAGCCATCATTCACAAGCCTAGCTAACCCCCTTCCACTCCCTCTATTCTTGCTAGTTTGCAGTTTCAGATAGCAGGTCGCAGGCAGCAGAGTTGGGTCCTAAAGATTGCATCGGGTCTGGCCGCTCCCTAGTGCTCCAGGTGTCAAGGCCTACATCTCTGGAAAGGTCATCCAGAGAGCTTTCAAGGCGAGGTGGTTTGGTCGACATCCGAGGTCGGAGCTGTCCACAGGAGCCGATCTCCATTGACTGCGCAGAAGACCCCAGGCAGAGAACCAGAGCGAGAGTGGGAGCTCGGCCACGGTGAACCTTTTGGGATTCAGATTAAGTGTTCTTCAGAAGAATTCTTCCCTATCAAGTCCTCTTTCATCATCAAGAAGCATAGATGCATTTGGACATTGGCATCTAAAGTTACGAATTTTCTACTCCAAGTGTGTCAGGTCAGTTTATAGGATCCAGAACCGACACCCCTCTACTCATCTGATCTCCCCGGTCTTCTCCGACATCTTCCGACCCCGCCGTTGGCGCCGACAGAAATAAGACTCGACCACGGTTCCAACGGTTCAGGTCTCGTCTCAATCAGAGTTCGGTAGAGATCGTGGCACCCTCTGCAACAGGCCACATTGTTCTGCACCAGACAGAGGCAGAACCAGTCAGTCCGGTTCCAGACTCTGCCCCAGCCAGCAACGATTTTACCAAGCTCAGCAAAAATTCAGAGATCATCCTTGGTCTGTTGGGAAGCTTTTGGCGCAAGTCTTATCAAGTTCTGAGCTCTGTGGAGTTTGTGGCGGCATCATCACCGCACCCCTGTCCAGTCATTCTGAAGATTGGCAGAACCGGCATCAATCCGAACGTCGAGTTTTCTTCATAATTCCCCACCCCGCTTGGCCGGCTGAAGGCCCCTCCCTGCGCGGAGGTAGTTTTGGCTGTAATTCACATAACCCCCACCCCGAGATCCCCCCCTTGCATGGGGTGTAGTTCATGTCATTATTAAGTCGCAGGTTTGAAGCTTCAATCGACGCGGCGTGCGGGTGCATACCCTCGCCTCCCCGCTCGCCCCCGTCTCCGGCCGGAGTCGGCATCTTCACGCTGGCTAGGTGAGCTTTAGACCCTCTCTTTACTGGTTTAATCACTTGCTTAGCTTAGTATTATTGCTATTGCTTCGTCGGACGGAGAGTGAGAGCTCGGCTTAAATTGCTAGTACCGTGAGTGACCACCGCGGGCAAGTTGAGAGTGAATCCACTTAACCCACACCCTTGGTGTGTTGGCCGCCCATGATTTGGGCATCCTAGGCCCATTTGGGGTTCTTCCCAAGCTAGCCAACCATTGGAGCCTAAAGGTCCCGCCTCGGACCCTCTCCAACATCGCCTAGTCGCCATCGGGTACTAGTGTGCGCCATACGGGTGAGCTCGCTAGTGTGAGTCCGCTGCTCAAACTTGAATGCTTGCTAAATAGGTCCAAGGTTGGTTTTACATCAAGTGGTATCAGAGCAAGTTCACAACTTGTCTCTATCAAGTTGGTCCTAGGGCATGTCTATGCATTTAGAGTCTTCAAGTGCATCACTTTTGTCCCCTAATATGGCCACCTCATATCGACCTTACCAATCGGCCCACTTCATAAGTCCAAGCCACCAAGAGATGCCTACCACTAACACCCATAACTTCCCGGGCCATGTCAACTACTTCATGAAAGCCTTGACCTATGCTAATGAGCGGCTTGATAACATATCAGGCCGACTCAACCAACTTGGAGAAAATAGGCCCGCCCCAAGGACGGACGATAGGATGGCCCCTTTCCCACTTCCCACCTTTGATGGAACCTCTCCTAGAGAATATTTAGATTGGGAAACTACAATGGACCAATACTTCACTTTGTATCCTATGTCTGAGGATGAAAAGGCATGGGTTGCTAAAATACAACTTACCAAACGGGCCGAAACTTATTGGATGCAAATTGTCGGGCTAAAGGTACTTAGAAGGGAAACTCCCATCACCACTTGGAAGGACATGAAGGAGCAACTTAGAGCAAAATATATGTCCCCTTCCTACCCGGGTTACCAAAACTCGAGGAGCACTCCCACTCCTCCAACCCCACCCATCCAAACCCTTACCACTAGAACCCAAGTGGCCAAGGCCTCCACCTCCCCACCTAATCCCATAATGGCCACCACCCCCGAACCCAAAACCCCTCACCCAACCCACCTCCCACTTCCTACACCAATCTTTCTCCAACCTAGGCCTCCTCTACTTCCCCTACCTATCCCAACCCAAGCCCATGCTTGTTCACCACCCCGGGTGTGACATACGCTAGCTATCACCCAACCACCCACCCTAGATCCCCCTACTCCATTAGCAATAGAAGTTGCTACCCACACACCTACCCAAGTGGAGAAGGATGCCCATCCGAATCCACCTCCCAACATAGAGGAAATCCAAAGGCCAAACAACTCACACACCTCTAGCCTAGCTCCTCTAGAAATACCCAACCTCACCATAGATAAGTCCATACTCCAATGGCTCAAGAAAGGTCTCACCATTCCTAGTTCACAACCATGCCACCTACCCATGGGATATCAATCCCAAATCATTCCCATTCAACCACCTGTCACTTATCAAACTTCCTATTGTGTGGAAGATTTGGAAGACTTAGTGAACTACCTACATTGGCAAATTCACTTGACCAATATGCTAGCCATGAGGCTGCCCGAAACTAACACCATTAGCCTAGCATATCCCACCATTGGCTCCATCACTTCCATCTACACTAATGGCCAAGTTACTAGTGAGATCATCCTCCTTCTTCCCATGGAGGAAGAACCTATCCTAGTCCACTCCCCAACCATTGAGATCCCAAGTGCTTTGATCGGCCAACCCATTAGCAACCTTGGCCCAATTATTGAGGAGGATGACTCACCATTCGAGGACCTTGAGAGCATAGAGTACCCCTACCAAGATGACCCTTACTATGATCCCTATGATCCATTCCAATGGGAGTCAAGGAACCCGTGTGACCCAACCACCTTAACCACCACCTACCTTTCCCTACCCCAACCCACTATATTTGATCCAATCCACCCCATCCCAGACCCAGGTTACACCATGAGAGCCATGACTTTGGGTGGTATACACCTAGGGATCGAGGAAGTGCCTCATTTCATGATATCCACCTTGCTAGACCCCTTTGACCCATTCCAATGGAAGTCCAAAAGCCCACACATAGGAGACATCTTTGTCACAAGAGTGCATAAGTCTTGGCATACAACACCACTTGGCATGATTCATAAGTCGGGAACATTCATTCACATCACCCACATGTCAAGTAGGAAGTATAAGTGGACCGTATTTGGATGTATTGGCCCACCTTCATTAATCATGAGTCTTAAACATGAGAGGAGCATGCATGGACGTCCGGGTCCCCCGACATTTGTCTTACCCATACATAAAAGGTTCATCTCTGAATGTCCCGGGCCCCCTAAGTCTGTCACAGTCTTCATGGCATCAAAGCATGATCGAACTACATTTGGCTGTCCCAGACCACCTTTGCATACCATACATTGTCCACTCACACCGCATCATAAAGCATGGCATATGCATCCAAGCAAATACCAAGCAGCAAGCGGTGAGATTCATAATAAGCAAGCAAAAACTCGTGTGCGCCACTTAAAATTCTAAGTTGGTAACTTGACGATGATGACTTCGGAGTGGCTCTACCCTAGGGTCACCTCCAAATCGAGGGCACGAGGACTTGGACCTTGCCAAGTTCCGAGTGGCTTTGGCAACCCGGCTTATGGGTTGAACTTCCAAAAGGGTTTTAGGATTCTCCCCATTTCTCATGAAGCGGATCCAACACCCACTAAGGGCACCGCAGTGGATCTTAGTGAGCGCCTTGAGCTTACACCTATCCTTGCGAGGGACACCTTCGGAGTGCCACCAAAAATTAGCCTGAGAGCCCGACGTGAGCACACGGCAGTAATACTAGGCAAGCAAGACATCATAGCCAGCATGAGGGTGTGTCCGGGCCACTTCGAAAGGCTGAAGCGCCGTTCCCCGACTATGGTCGTGGGTTGAGTATGGAGATCATGGATCGCCCAGAGCCGCAGTTCGATGTACTACTTCCCTGGTGGACCCATACTCGACGGGGTCGAGTTTTCCTCACCCCGGGGGTATGATGAGGGCATCCCTTGCCCCTCCACATTTTCTCCAGACTCGGATTGTTCGTCGGCTAGCGCCATTATGTTAGTCATGTATTTTTGAGTCTAGTCATGTAATCTTCACATTTTCTTTGACTCAATATCATGTATATTTCCCTTTATTTGAGTCATGTACCTAGGTTGGTGAGTCATTTTCCTAAGTCTTGAAGTCATTAAGTTGGTATGATTAGTTAATGGGCCCAAACCATTGGGCTAGGCCCAGGGGCGCCCCTCCCTTGGACTGTTTGGTCATTAGTTAGCTTGTCAGGGTCAGTTTGGTCTTAGGAAAAGTGTGGAGTCTATAAATAGCCCCACCCCTATCTCATTTGTAAGAACTTATGCATGAATATTGAATTCCAGATATACTCCAAATCCCTCTAGCCTTCTCTCTCAATATCTCTCTCTCTCTCTTTATCTCTCTCTCTCTCTCTCTCTCTCAAGGGGAAGAATTCACCCCATTCTCTCTCTCCTCTCCCCCTCTCAATCACTTCCAACCCCCACCTACCTCCAATAACTCCCCACAACTTCCCACAACCCTCCTTTACTCTCCATCTAGTCCCAACAACCCTCCACCAATCTAAACCCTACTTCCCAACCACCACCACTTCCCTAGGCACCTCTCCACCTTCCCAAGGCTGAATTAACCCCTCCCAAAGCCCAAATTCGAATTTCCCTCCCCTCTCCCATCCCTCCCACACCCTAGGTCGACCCAAACCAGACCCCCCTTGGTCTGGTCGCCCTCCTCCCCCTCCTCTCTTCTCACCCTCTCTCTTGTGCACACCCACTCCCCCATCTCCACCTCTAGCAGTTCCATCCCCCCCTCTCCTTCCACCACTGCCACTCCTGACCTCCTGGAGCCCTAGCCACGTCCTCCCCCTCTCCCTAAACCTTCAGCCATCATTCACAAGCCTAGCTAACCCCCTTCCACTCCCTTTATTCTTGCTAGTTTGCAGTTTTAGATAGCAGGTCGCAGGCAGCAGAGTTGGGTCCTGAAGATTGCATCGGGTCCGGCCGCTCCCTGGTCCTCCAGGTGTCAAGGCCTACATCTCTGGAAAGGTCATCCAGAGAGCTTTCAAGGCGAGGTGGTTTCGTCGACATCCGAGGTCGGAGCTGTCCACAGTGTAGACACGCCAAAATTGACGTTTTGTTGATCAAATCTCATGTTATTATATAAATGCCCCAAGTGGACTTCAATATTCCTATAACATGAAGTTTTTCTATTTTTTTGAGTTTTTTCTGCATTTTTTCTGTATTTTTGTGAGTCACGACTTGATTAAGGGCGTTAATTTCAAAAATAACGACCTGTTGTAGGGCGTTTTCAAAGAAAGGACGACCGTATGTGAGGGCGTCAATTCTTGGTGTTATCCCTTAATTTCTGGAATTATCTATTTTCAAAATAAAAGGCATTTTGTGAGTGACGCCTTTCCTCAGGGCGTGATTTTAATTAACGCCGTTATCTCAGGCGTGTTATCTCAGTTTTCAAACAAGGCAAGGTTTCATTTCTAAAATTAAATCCAGGAAGAAACGCCCTTTCCTAGGTCGTGTTTCAAGAAAACGTCTTTGAGAAGGTCGTCAATTCATAAAAGACGCCCTGTATTAAGGCGTGTTTCACTCCAGAGTCCTTCCTTTTTCCATCTTTCCCTCACAGTTTCCTGCTGTCTTTGGACTCTTGCCCGATCTTGATCCTTCCCTGGATGCCTCATTGCCTGTTCTTATCATTCCTTGGTTTGATCACATCCGCTTGAGGCATTATAAATTGAAGCCTTGACCGATCGTGCAGAAGGTTAAGCACCTTAAGCATTCAGCGGGTTAAGCGCTCAGAAGCTGAATATTCATCACGAGTAGAGCTTTCATCGTCTCTTGCTGCCTCCCCTCTGCATCCTTCGATTGGGCTGCATCCGGTGCTTCATCCATCTACATCCATCAACACATTCATTCAGTTTTTTTCCCTTTACTGTCGCCAGGGACAGCAGGGTTCTCATCTTTTCATCTTTTTTGTTTTACTTCATTCATACCATCATCCCTCCGTCCTTTATATCTCTATTCACTCTTCACATCCGTTCACGTCTTGTTGCATTTCTTTTTATCATCAAACTCCCCTTCCCTTAAGTCTTCTTAAGGGGTTTTAAAAGAAAACAAAAAAGAAGGTGCGCATGTTGATGTCTTTTCATCATTTTTATGTTGGTTTTTGACTGATACTACTGCACTTTGGCTGATCCCCTTTCTTTTGCTTGTCTTTCATTGTCTTTCTTACAAGGTAATCAATCAAGAAAACCCACTTCGTCGGCCGGCCGATTGGAGTTGGAGGAGGAGATCCACATTCATCCCGCATCACATCTTTCACCAGGTACATGCGATCTTATTTTTTTATTGAGGTAAACCCTTTGGCGATCACACACTCCCCTTGTGCACCTCGTGCATTGTTTCATCTCCACCATTATTTAATGTTTCCCTTTTCCCATCCTTTTTAACCTCACACCAAAAGTGTGGATTTTTAAAGGGATCCACACACAGGAGCCGATCTCCATCGACTGCGCAGAAGACCCCAGGCAGAGAACCAGAGCGAGAGTGGGAGATCGGCCACGGCGAACCGTTTGGGATTCAGATCAAGTGTTCTTCAGAAGAATTCTTCCCTCTCAAGTCCTCTTTCATCATCAAGAAGCAGAGCTGCATTTGGACATTGGCATATAAGGTTACGAATTTTCTACTCCAAGTGTGTCAAGTCAGTTTACAGGATCCAGAACCGACACCCCTCTACTCATCTGATCTCCCCGGTCTTCTCCGACATCTTCCGACCCCGCTGTTGGCGCCGACAGAAAGAAGACTCGACCACGGTTCCAACGGTTCAGGTCTCGTCTCAATCAGAGTTTGGTAAAGATCGTGGCACCCTCTGCAACAGGCCACATTGTTCTGCACCAGACATAGGCAGAACCAGTCAGTCCGGTTCCAGACTCTGCCCCGGCCAGCAACGATTTTACCAAGCTCAGTAAAAATTCAGAGATCATCCTTGGTCCGTTGGAAAGCTTTTGGCGCAAGTCTCATCAAGTTCTGAGCTCTGTGGAATTTGTGGCGGCATCATCACCGCACCCCTGTCCAGTCATTCTAAAGATTGGCAGAACCGGCATCAATCCGAACGTCGAGTTTTCTTCATAATTCCCCACCCCGCTTGGCCGGCTGAAGGCCCCTCCCTGCGCGGAGGTAGTTTTGGCTGTAATTCACATAGCCCCCACCCCGAGATCCCCCCCCTTGCATGGGGTGTAGTTCATGTCATTATTAAGTCGCATGTTTGAAGCTTCAATCGACGCGGCGTGCGGGTGCATACCCTCGCCTCCCCGCTCGCCCCCGTCTCCGGCCGGAGTCGGCGTCTTCACGCTGGCTAGGTGAGCCTTGGACCCTCTCTTGACTGGTTTAATCACTTGCTTAGCTTAGTATTATTGCTATTGCTTCGTCGGACGGAGAGTGAGAGCTCAGCTCAAATTGCTAGTACCGTGAGTGACCACCGCGGGCAAGTTGAGGGTGAATCCACTTAACCCACACCCTTGGTGTGTTGGCCGCCCATGATTTGGGCATCCTAGGCCCATTTGGGGTTCTTCCCAAGCTAGCCAACCATTGGAGCCTAAAGGTCCCGCCTCGGACCCTCTCCAACATCGCCTAGTCGCCATCGGCTACTAGTGTGCGCCATACGGGTGAGCTCGCTAGTGTGAGTCCGCTGCTCAAACTTGAATGCTTGCTAAATAGGTCCAAGGTTGGTTTTACATCACACAGGGTAAGGAACAAAACCCTCACCAGGCGACGAAGGAAGAAGCCTACAAGAGCGCGACGGACTACACGAAGCAGATGGGGTATGCACTACAAGGAAAATAGGTTATTCCGACATCCATATTCCGTCGCTAATACGTCAAAAATAAGTCGAAAAGTGATATTTTGACGGATTTTTGACATATTTGCGACGGAATATGGACATCGACATGATTACGTCGCTAAGTTCCGACATAATATAATTGCGTCACCAATTCGTCAGAAATTATCGACCAAAATATGCTGTCTAAATTATCGTCGATATTTATGTCAATAATTAATAATAAGGAAATTAATTGATATTTACGATGGAACATAATTTAGTTGAAAATACGTCTAAAAGTTTCGACGTATTTTCGACTAAAAACTATTATGTCCGAAAACTATGGGCCAAAATATTTCCGATGAGCTGAAAATTACAGACGTATTTGCGACTAAAATTTTTTTTGTTGAAAAGTATTTGACCCATAGGTTTCTGAATTATTTTCGACGAAAAGTATATTTGTCGAAAATGAGTCGAAACTTATCGACGTATTTGAGGCGGATAATTAATACGTTGGAAACCTGTGGGTCAAGTTAGTTCCGACGAAATGTAGTTGGTCTAAAATACGTCGCAAAGGGGGAGAAGAAAATGAGTCAGAGTCATATAGAGTCAAAGAGGAAGTCAAAGAAAAGTCAAAGCTGTCAGAGTTGAAACAATCAAAGAGGCAGAGTCAGAGAAGACCAATCATAGGAGTTTGTAGTCAAGGCTCATGCATGTCATGTAGTTATGTAGTTATGCAAAGTCATGTATAGCATTTTTCACCCTTGATGTTCTATTTATCGGCCTTAACTCATATTTGTCAGTCCTATGAAGATATTTGTTTGCCTTATTTGCTGAAGCAGTCGCCTTCGACTCTTTTCACACTCAAAGTTGGAACCATCGTCTTAAATCCATTTGTCACCCTTATATATCTCTTTGTCACTGCTGAATCTTCATTTATCACCCTTAGAAGAATATTTGTTACCTTTAGTCTTCTTCTATTGTTCTTCCTCTTTTGTCATTTTCTGTGTCCACTGCCGCTGGCCGAAGCTTGACCGGGCTTTGACTGGACTTCAGAAGTTGCAAAAGCTTGACTTTGACTATTGACTTTGCCTACAGTATTGGTGCATTGGGACAACATAAAGTTGAAGTTGACTAGAGCCTTCCTTGTCCTGGCATTGACTTTGACGACTATGGTCAGCCCTCGCTTGTTCTTCAGATTGCTTTAGAGCCCTTGGGATCACTGTTCACATTTGTCTTCTTGTGAGCACTATAGGTCCTTTGTCTTCTAGTGAGCACGTCTCTCTCTCCTCTAGTTCCTCTTTCTGTTGAGTTATGGTTTTGATGATTGTTATGATTGTTAAGTTATGGTTTTGATGATAACTAAACTTAATGTGTGATTACGTGATGATAACTACACTTATGGGTGATTGCACATGTTCTTGATGACTGTGTACATTCATGTTTAAATATGATTGAGATGGCAAATGGCAATGGTACATGGTCTTGATTCTTGCTTGATTGAATTAGTTTTACAAGAGGCAAGAGGTTTCATAACCTCTTTAATGTGAACAAGCATGGTGTTAACCCTGACTATGTTGCTTGCAGGATCAAACTCATGGCAGTCACCTGGTGAACCAAACGTGTGGATAAGCACCCTGCTCCTCTACAATCCAAAACAGGTGGTATATGTCATGCACTGTCAAGAACCATTTGTAAGGCTCTTACCCTGTTATACACTCCTTGTTATTGAGTGTTCCATGAGGTTGTTTCATGAATAATTTACTTAGGTTGATTCAGTTTTATCTCTTGATTCTTAGCACAGAACTTGATCCTTACCTCAGAACATGTGTGTTTCAAAGTGTTCATATGCACCTAGTTCATGAGGTTTCAAGCCCTTGCAAAACTCGCCATCGTGCGCCCTCACACGCAGATCAACCTGCGCGGTCAGGTCGCGGAGATCGACCTACTCGGTCAGGTCCCCTCAAGGGGGCAGCGCCCCTTGCCGGGGTTTCCGGGGGTAGAGCCCCCAGAAGGAAATTTTGATTATAGGGGCGATATTCCATTAATTAGTTAACTTGGCTCCATGGGAAGTTGATTTGGTCTGATGTGCAAAGGCTCCCTACGCCTTAACATGTGGTTTTGTTTGTTGATGGAACTATTGACTTAACCGTGATCAATAAACTGAAAGACTCTCAAACAGTTTTCATACTCTACTCTCACTTCCTCTTAATTATCTGCATGAAGTTCATGCATTCACCATATGGATGTTTGAGCTATAGTTCTAATCAATTATCTATGCTCTTGCAGGTCAAAACACTCAGTATAAATCCACAAGGTCAAATGAGTTTGAATCCATGGACTGCAAATGGGCTTAAGAGGTTCGATGTTCAAAATCTGGAAAATTCCAGATTTCGGTCGACCGCCAGCCTAGGGGCGGCCGACCGATTTTCCCAGCACCCTAAACTGTAGTTCCTGCAAAATTCCGATCGACCGCCCCATGCTATAGGTCGACCGCCAGCCCTGATGCAGCCTTGTTTGACTTTGTGTTTCAAGCGCGTGGAGAGGTCTTTCCACCCATTTGTTTAATCCCAATGACCCCAATTAAGCCATGATTTGTGGATCTGGTCTGGGGCTTGTCCATGGACCATTCAAGGGTTATAAAACATCTCATTTGGAGTCAAAAACCCCAACCATCCAAGAGATCCAAGGGGAGGCTGTCCAAGGAGGAAGAAGAGGATACTGTACCTCCGTAAACAGTACCTCGTGCAGCAAGTTCTTCATCTATCTCCAACCCATTCAAGGTACTTCTGAAGCCAACAAGAATCTATGAAGTGAAGAAGCAAGCAACTAACAAAGAGAGATCAAGGGGGAGGCTATCAAGAAGCAAGCAAGGGTTTCAAGAAGAGATCAAGGGAAGGTTATCCAAGTGAAGAAGGAAGAGTACTGTAGCCATGAATAGTACTCCGTGCAACAAACTCTACATCATACACTCAGTGGAAGCCAAATCAAGAGTCTTCTAAACTGTGCTTCATTGTCTTTGTGTTTTGGGCTTTATGTTTGTGTTCTTTATAATATGGAAACATGTGTGTGTGTGTGTGGATCAATTCAGATCCATGGTTGTGTGTGGTCATCGTGCTTCATTCGTGTGTGTGCGTAGATCTTCTTAGATCTGCGTGTGTGTGTGTGGATCTGTTTAGATCCGATTGTTTTAGTGTGTGGAGTGCTGCATCTGTCGCAGCGTGTGTATGTATTGTTGATCAGGCTGTTGGATCGTGTTGGAGACCCCGTCTCCGTGTGTGTGTGTGTGTGTATTAGGGTGCGTCCCCGTGTGTGTGTGCAGGCGTCGTCCTGCATCTGTGGTTGGAGCATCGTCTCCATTTAGGGATTTATCCCCGAGTGAAGCCTCACCAGGTTTGGTGAGGGGTGGACGTAGGATTGCCGTCGTTGCATCCGAACCACCTTAAAATCGCTGTGCATTGTGGTTTGGATTGTGTGGTGTGTTTCATTTCTTCTACCTCCATTCTGTGTGAACGTTAGTGTACGTTGTATTCTAACTTGTAGTTAGATAGATTTCAACTTCCTAGTTAGTGTTTTATCACATATTTCGAAAAGGCCAAAAGCTTTCTTAAAATTGGTAAACACCCAATTCACCCCCCTCTTGGGTGTCATTGATCGCGGGACTTCACTTTCTTCTGTTCTTCTTCACCTTCAACTTCCTTCTCATTTGTTACCAATGTGAAGTTATTTGTTACTCCAGTTGAACATTTGTCACCCATACTCACCTAATTGTCACCACTAAAGTTCAGAAGTCGTCGCCCTTACTCTTACACTGCCTTGAAAGCCGCACGTCGGTCTTGTCTCTATTGAGCCCTATTTGTCACCGTTAGCAGGGTATTTTTTACCCTTGCTAACCCATTTGTAACCCATGTAGACACATTTGTCACCTTTAAGCTCCAATTGGTCCACGTGGAATACGTGACACGTCAGCCACGCGTGGGTGTTGTTCGCGTATTGCCGCCGATGCAACGCCGCAGGCCACATCAACACAAATGATGATGCCGAACTGAACCTCGAAATTAAAAATCCCCAATTCCTTCTTTACCCTTCCCGCCATGTCTTGGCTCTTAACAAACCTACCAAAAGGCAGTTTGTCTCTCCATCATGCTCAACGTCTCTTCTTCCTTGCGGTGCTAATCATCTCCCCTACAAGCCATTTGCGAGCTCTCCATCATTTACTGTGCGGTCATCCTCAATTGTCACTACTCTTTCATCACTAACAGCCATGGAGCAGAAGGAGACACCCGTGCAGCGCTTTGTTCACCGTAAACTGGATGCCCCCCCTACATCTCAGGAAGCTACGGTTCTTACGGCTGAAGAAGAAACGTCTGAGGAACCTAGGGTTTCTAAGGGCTCCACTTCAGGATGACAAGTTAAAGGTAGGGGGGTTCCTTATCTCCCTTACATAGCTATTTGCCCCCCTAGATAATGACCTATTTAATTGTCATGCTTATCTACCTATTTGTCACTCTTAAAGACCTACCTGTTACCAAATTTCATATATTTGTCACCCTTAAGCACCTATTTGCCACACCTAAACTCTCTTGTCTATACATTTGTCACCCTTGTCTTAATCTTAATATTTTTTATATTTCTTGATCAGTCAATTAACTGAATATCTTGTTTACATATTTTTTTGAATCTAGTGAACACAAAGGTCATCTCGGCCTGGTGTTCTATGGACATTTACATGAAGGATAGGGATCGGATGGCATTTCGGGAATGCCACAAGTCATTGATGAGGACCACACCCTTTGGTCCATATGTTGACAATGCTTCTCTCGTCACGTTCACCATGATAATATTGGAGGAGATTATTTGCGCCCATAGTGAAGGAAATTACTTCCGTATGGGTAGTAAGGAGGTCGCATTCAGTGTGGAAGATGTGGCCATAATTTTAGGATTACCTTGCTCCGGTCAGCCGGTTCAACATTATGGATCTGTAAAATAGAAGTCCAAGTTGCAGCATCGATTTGGGTTTACAGCAACATTTGATCTGAAGAAAGTGTGCTCTCTCATCCAGCAAATTGTTGGGTCCGATGAAGAGTAGGATGTGGCCGACACTGTTCAGCTATGGATTGTACTCCTATTGTCCACTTTCCTTTGCCCACGGTCGACGCATTCTTGTCCACAACAGATGCTATCATGCTTAGATGACATTGAGAGAGTTTCAGATTACAATTGGGCAGTCTCCGTGCAACAGGTAGCGATGCACAAGTTTGAGCAATTAGTGTCAGCGGTCCAGAAACGACGGTCAGGTACAATTGGCCGTGCTAAGTGAAGAGCCGGGGATACATCCCAGGCCCATACATTTATATTTGGTTGTTTTGCCACACTTGCTGTAAGTTTTTTTATTTTTGTTGTGTAATAATGTGTCAATCATTAATTCTACTCTATTGTAAAATAACTTGATGTATTTCATATTACAGGTCTAGTTTTTTGAGCACACGCGGGTGCGGCAGCCACTAAGGCAAGTGGCATTTCCTCGACTATTTAGGTGGGGCCATTTCTAGATAGGAAATTAAAATTCTCCAATGGATCCCTGCGTGGCGAACATGTATTATGAGTACTAAAAACATCTTCTTTGTCATTCAACATTAATGAATAACCGAAGTGATGTGATTTGAAATGCAAGTGATCGAAGAGCTCCTTGTTGAGCCAAGTGAAAGGGACATGGTGTACGGTGGTCAGATGATGACTCGACCACGTGATGAGGAGACGTCCTCATCAGCTCCATACATGTCTGTGCTACAGGATATTGCCTCTACATTGAAGATCCAGCAGCGGCTACTTGAGGAAATGCTGGCCTTCTTTTTGACTTGGGTGGAAGGGGCTCACAATGTTGCGGAACATATGCATCCTAGTTTGGAAAATATTACTGCTGATGCAAGACCTCCTAGGCCCATCGAACAGGTGACGGGTGATGGCATGCCACCTCAGGCAGCCCCCGGAGAGGAAGTGCAAGGGGGTGAAAATGTTGAGCAAAGTATCTGTCAAACTTCGTTTCATATTGCTGCCAATGTCCCACCTCCAAGGCCCCTTCAACAAAGTACAGATGATACTGTGCCATCTAAGGTAGCCCCTGAAGAGGATGTGCAAGGCGATATCCAAGCTCAGGTGGAGGCGACCAATGGGCAGGGTGATGGAGGCATCACCTACGACTCCCTCTGGCTCGGGTCGTCGTCACACTCCGGAGTTGTGTGAGCTCGGGCATCACTCTATGTGGGCCCAATTATCCATTTTTAGCTTTCTATTTGAGTCATTTGATGTATTTTCCCTTTTATTTGAGTCATTTCTCTAGGTCTTTGATTTATTTACCTAAGTTTGAGTGTCATTAGGTTGGTTAGTTGGTTAATGGGCCCAATTCATTGGGCTAGGCCCAAGGGCACCCCCTACCCCCTTGGTTATTT
Organism: Amorphophallus konjac; assembly: GCA_022559845.1. Lineage (NCBI taxonomy): Eukaryota > Viridiplantae > Streptophyta > Magnoliopsida > Alismatales > Araceae > Amorphophallus > Amorphophallus konjac. The sequence goes on from CM040119.1 coordinate 233,176,371, forward strand.
GTCATTGTCTAAAGAGTCGGGGACTTATTGTAAAATGTGGGTTGCCTATATATAGGACCCCATTCCCCCCATTTTATGTTAATGAAACTTGCCATTTTGTGAGTTCAAAATTCAAGTTTCTTGTGGAGAGAATCTATTAGTGGGGTGAGAATCCCTAGGGAGAGAATCCCACCCACCCCTCTCTTTCTCTTTTCCCCCTTCCCAAAATTCAAATCCCACCTCTCTCCTCCACCTCATTCTCCACCCAAGCTTCCACCTCCACTACCTTTCCACTCCCCTAGGTGCCATCATTCCCCTCCCACCAAATCCCACCAAATATCTCTCCTCCCTAGGAGAATATTGTTCTTCCCAACAGAATCCCACTCTCCCCAACACAATCCTCTCTCTTCCCCATGCAATCTTCCAACTCCCAAGAGAAGTTTGAATATTTTCCCCTCCATTCTCTCCTCCCACAAGCCCTAGACCACCCCAAATAGGGAAACCATCATCCCTCTACCCATCCCTCCGAGCCCCAAATTCGTAGTTCACTCTCTCACCACCTACTAGACCACCTCTCTGCCCCCATTCTCTCCCTCCCTCACCTTGGTTTGCCCCCTCCCAGACCCCCTAACAGCCAAGGGTTGCTTCCACACCCTTCCACTCCCTTTCCCCTCCCGTTTACCTCATTTTCCACCTCTCATCTTCAGCCTGCACTTCTCACTTCACAGGCAACAGAGCACCAGCGACTTGCAGAGCCAACCACAACTTCATCCTGACATTCCTGGGCACCCAAGAGGCACCGTAGGAAGCGTCTCCATGTCTTCTTCGCAACGTCGGTGGTCTCATCCCAACCTGAGCTCGTGGCTGCCCGGGGGAGCCGATCTCCCAGACTGCGCATCTCCCTCCAGACTGCCAACCTAAGGCCGCTTGTAGAGGTTCCCACGACCGGCCACCTGAATATTTGGAAGAGGGGATTGGCCAATACCTTCTACGATGAGTCAGCTTCCAGTACCAAGAAGCGGCTTCCCGATTGGACCCCGGACAAGTGAGTTCTTTATTTTCTCCCCAGGGTGCGCAGTTCTATCCCCTCTAGGACTGAACCGACCCCTATCCACTGTTCGGGCTCTCCCAATCTGCTCCAACATCCTCTGGTGTCCCGCGGGTCTCGTTTCGAATAGGACTTGACAACGATTCCAACGACTCCAGCCACGCTCGATTCAGAGCTTGGGAGCGCTCGTGGCGGCCTCGTCTTCCTGTTGCTGTGGTACCATAGCAGTCAAAACCAGAACTCAGAGACCCTGTTCACAGCCCTTCCACGACCAGCACCGCCAACCAGGAAATTCCACAAAAATTGGACGTCATCCTGATCCAATCCTGAAGATTTTGCCACTAGTATCGTCGACAAAAAAATTCGGGAGTGGTCACAGCGGCGCCGACATCAACTGCCTGTCCCCTGTTCCAGAGCGCGGACAGAACCGACATCCTCCGTTTAGTTAGTTCTTAGTTCATTCTCCCCTCCCCGCTTGGCCAGCTTACTGCCCCTCCCTATGGGAGGTAGTGTTTGAATGTAATTTTGACTTCCCTTCCCCAAGTTCAACCCCCTTGCATGGGGCGTAGTGATATAAAATCTTGAACAGGTCGAAGCTACACCGGCGCGGCGTGTGGGGAACCCACGCTTCCCCGCTCGCCCTCGTCTCCGAACGGGACCAATTTCTTCAAACCGGTCGAGTAAGTGCTCTACCCTTGCTCTCATTTGGATGCCCTGTTCCTTCAATATTAGTTCATATGCTCCGCTGGTCCGTGAGAGTGAGCGCCTGGCCCACAAGCTCCTTTGCTTCAAGTGGCCGCCGTGGGAGAGAGTGTGACCCGTGCCCATCGGCACCCGGTCGGCCCCTTTGAATTGGGCCTCCGTACCCTTGGGAAGTCCCTTAGTCTTGCTGGCCCTCTACCAGCAAGGGTCCAGCCCACACAACCTCTACTCGACATCGTCGAGTTACCCCCGGGTTTGGGTGAGTGCCGGGTGAGTTGGCCGTCGATATCGGCCCATTCTACTTACAAATTGTGATTGTTTGATTAGGTCCAAGGGTGTGTCTCATCAATTGGTATCAGATCAAGTTTAGACTTATCTCTATAAAGCCTAAGTCCTAGGACCATTGCATTGAGTCAACCATTCATCAAGTCTTTCCCCTCCCTTGCATGTCCACCGGTAGTGGAGCCATGTATCGACCCGATCCATCCTCTTTGGTTCCCCCTGTGGATCCCAATCCCCAACTCAGTCAAGATGCCCGTAGGGAGGAACCCCAAGGTCAAATGGACCGGGTGGATGCCACCCTTGCCACCATCCTTGCTCAACTAGAGTCCCTTTCCACTCGGCTTGCTCGGCTAGAAGAGCATGAGCCCCACCCAAGGAACAATGGTCCAAGAGCCCACCCTCCACATGCTGAAATTGATAGGTAGGATAGGAATGTTGACTCCTATCATGACTATGAGAGGCATCGCCACCACCAACATAATGAAAGGCATCCACGGGACGACCCAGACGATTCTCTCTTAAGGATGATCAAGGTAGAAGCCCCAAACTTTGACGGTTCCCATGAACCAAGTGCCTACTTAGAATGGGAGACTGCCATGGACCAATACTTTGAATGGTACCCTATGTCTGACCCAAGGAGAGTGAGGTTGGCCAAGATGCACCTCACCAAATTAGCCAAGACTTATTGGCTAAACCAAGAGGGGTTAAGGAGGGTTAGGTGGGAAGAGCCTATTGACACTTGGGAAGGTATGAAGAACCAACTTAGAAGAAAGTACCTACCCCTATCCTACCACCAAATGCTCTTAGATGAGTGGTAAAGTCTCACCCAAGAAGGGAAGACCGTGGTTGAATACATTGAGAAATTTGACTCCTATCTTTTGAAGTGTGGAGTTCATGAGGACCCAGCCGTCACCTTATCCTGATTTAGGAATGGGCTCCAAAACCACATCAAGAGGGAACTTTTCATGAGAGATGTCGACAACCTTGAACAAGCCTACAAAATAGCTCGGGATGTTGAGCGATTCTCTAGAATCCCTAGGTTTGCCCCTCCCCGATCGACCGACCCCAAAAGCATGGGGCCCCGAACCACCCCGGCCCCCCCTATGAAGGCCCCTAGCCCAAGTGGGAATGCCCCATTACGGCCTTGCTATCCCCCTCCCACCACCACTCCAAACAAGGCCACCCCTAGCCACCCTCCTCCACGGAGGGAAGAGAGTTCCAAAGGCCCAAATGTAGGAGGGACCACCCCGGGTAGTGGGTGTCAACAGTGCTATAGATGTCAAGGATTTGGACACTTCGCGGGGTAATGCCCATCCAAGGGGTTGTCTAGTTTGCTAGTGGAGGAAGAAGCTTCCCCACCCCAAGGGGAACTTGAGAGCACGATTGAGGTCCATGAAGCCTCACTAGATTGGGAGGAAGAGTACGAAGCCCAGTACCATGAGTCGGGTCTAGACCACACCATGACATCTACTGACACCCATCTAGGAGTGATTAGATGTACCCTTACCAAATCCCAAGAGGAGGATTGACGTCGAACCTCAATCTTTCACACATTTGTTAAGGTAGGAGGTCATGTGAGAAAAGTGATCTTAGATAGCGGGAGTTGTGTCAATGCCGTGTCTCCCGACACCGTTAAACTCCTTGGGCTGACTATCACTCCCCACCCAAGTCCCTACCAGGTCTCATGGATCAACAACAACTCCATCCCGATCAACACTCGCTGCCTGGTGCCCCTCACCTTCTCCTCCTACCATGTCCAAATATGGTGTGATGTTATCCCCATGGAATTAGGTAGCATCCTATTAGGGACACCTTGGCTTTATGATGTGGATGCCACCATCTTGGGTAGGACCAACACATGCACCTTTGAGCATGAGGGAAAGACTATTCGTCTTAATCCCTCCCCGCCACGTCCCATGCCCAAGAGGGACACACTCCCTCAAGGACATCACCCCACCACACCACAAGCCTCGGGGAACTCCACCCCTCCAACACAATCCCTTACCCAAAATCCCAACCAAGGTGAGACATCGGGGTTGATCAAGGGTCTTTATCTCATCACCAAGAGAGAGCTTGAGGAGGAAATAGCTCAAGGGGTACCTTTATGTGCGGTGGTCATTTGTCTAGGAGAGCCTACTCCCTCCAACCCCCATCCCATAGAAGTCCGGCATCTCCTAGAAGAATTTCATGATGTGTTCCTGGAGGAACTCTCGGACCAACTCCCTCGCATGCGTGATGTGCAACACGTAATTGATCTAGTTCCGGGAGCCACCCTTCTCAACCTTCCTCATTATCGCCTCAATCCCACGGAACATGCGAGCTTCGGAGGCAAATAGAGGAGCTCATTAGGAAGGGCTTCATCCACATTAGCAAAAGTCCATGTGCCATACCGGCCCTTCTCACTCCCCAGAAGGATGGATCATGTCAGATGTGTGTGGATAGCCGGGCCATTAATAAGATCACCGTCAAGTATAGGTTCCCCATCCCTAGGCTTGATGACATGCTAGCTGGAGCCACTATTTTCTCCAAGATTGACCTTAAGAGTGGCTATCACCAAGTTAGGATTAGGCTCGGAGATGAGTGGAAAACGGCCTTCAAAACCAAGGACGGTCTTTATGAGTGGTTAGTCATGCCATTTGGGCTTTCAAATGCCCCAAGTACTTTCATGCGTCTTATGACGGAGGTCCTTAGACCGTTCATTGGGGTCTTTCTAGTGGTCTATTTTGATGATATTCTCATCTATAGTCAGTCCCAAGAGGCCCTTCTTGACCACCTTAGGCAAGTTTGCACTGTCCTTCGACATGAGAGCATATTTGCCAACCTAGGAAAGTGTCACTTCATGACCACATCCATCACCTTCTTGGGATTTGTGGTGTCTACCAAGGGTGTCTCCATGGACCCCGAGAAGGTCCAAGCTATTCTTGATTGGCCGGAACCCCACACCCTTCATGAGGTCCGAAGTTTCCATGGGTTTGCCACATTCTATAGGAGGTTTATTCGAGGATTTAGCACCATCACCGCCCCTATCACTGATTGTCTCAAAAAGGGGACTTTTGTGTGGACCAAATCGGTCTCCAAAGCCTTCCAAGAGCTTAAGGAGAAGATGACCCAAGCCCCGGTCCTATGACTATCCGATTTATCCAAAGTCTTTGAAGTCACATGTGATGCATCCGGGATAGGAATAGGAGGGATCCATAGTCAAGAGGGTCACCCAGTGGCATTCTTCAGTGAGAAGCTCTGTGAGGCTAGGACACGGTACTCTACTTATGACAAAGAGTTCTATGCCGTGGTTCAGTCCCTCCGACATTGGAGGCACTATTTGTTGCCCAAAGAATTTGTCATCTTTTCCGATCATGAGGCCCTCAAATACCTCAACTTCCAACAAAAGTTGAATCCCCGACATGCCCGTTGGGTTGAGTACATCCAATCCTACACCTTTGTCATCAAACACAAGACGGGAAGTGAGAACCGAGCGGCGGATGCTCTTAGTAGGAGGGTCTCTTTGTTTTCCACTATCCAAGTGGAGGTTACTGGGTTTGAGAGGGTCAAGGATGAGTACTCTGGCTGCCATGACTTTGGGAACATCTATACCACCTTGACCACCCATTCTAGTAGGGAACATGAGGGATTTATCTTGGTGGATGAATTTCTCTTCATGGGCTAAAGCTTTGCATACCACTGAGCTCACTCTGTGATTTCTTGGTTTAGGAGTTACATGCAGGGGGACTAGCTAGTCATTTTGGGGTTCATAAAACCATCGCTCTAGTTGAGGGTCAATTCTTTTGGCCAAGTCTCAAGAGAGACGTAGCCAAGATAGTGGGCTAATGTCGTACATGTGCTTTAGCCAAACAGGTGAAGCAAAACACCGGCCTTTATACCCCTCTCCCCATCCCCGACCGTCCGTGGCAAGACTTAAGCATGGACTTTGTATTAGGCCTACCCGGGACCCAAAGGAAACATGATTCGATCTTTGTGGTAGTGGATAGATTCTCCAAGATGGCCCACTTCATCCCATGCTCCAAAACCTCCGATGCCTCCCGAGTGGCCCGGTTATTCTTTGATGAGGTTGTTCGTCTCCATGGGTTACCCGAGACCATAGTCTCCGAGAGGGATGTCAAGTTCACCAGCTACTTTTGGAAGACCCTTTGGCACTTGATGGGAACCCTCCTTAAATTCTCCACGGCCTACCATGGCCAAATCGAAGTTGTCAATCGGAGTCTAGGGAACCTCTTTAGGTGTCTTGTTGAGGATCATCCAAGGAATTGGGATCTCATTCTATCTCAGGCTGAATTTACATACAACAACTCTGTCAACAAGTCCATAGGGATGAGTCCATTCGAGGCTGTACATGGGTACAAGCCAAGGAAACCCTCTGACCTCATTTACCTTCCCCAGCATGCTAGAGTGTCCATTTCAGCTGTGTCATTTGCCCAACACATTAGAGAGTTGCATGAAGAAATGCGCAAGCACATCAGCAAGAAGAATGAAACTTATAAGAGGCAGGCTGACTCTCATCGGCGCCACCAAGAATTCCATGTGGGTGACTTTGTGATGGTGAGGACGGAGAGGCTTTTCCCCGGAGCCACCTCCAAATTGAGGCCTCGTGGGGCTGGTCCCTTCCAGGTTTTGAGGCACATTGGCACGAACGCCTATGAGATAGATCTTCCCGAGGAGTACGGAGTGAGCCTCAAATTCAACGTGGCCGACCTAGTTCCATATAGGGGTCCCACGGTGGTGCCTAGTGAGGATATTGAGCCTACTTCCACCATTGAGAGAGCACCCACCCGTGAGGAGAGTCCACTAGCCCGGAGAGCCCGGCGTGAGCTAATTGAGCGAATATTGGATGAACAGGTCACTGCCACCAGGAGCAAGGTCACTACTTCCACACCCTTCCACTCCCTTTCTCCTCTCGTTTACCTCATTTTCCACCTCTTATCTTCAGCCTGCACTTCTCAGTTCACAGGTAGCAGAGCACCAGCGACTTGCAGAGCAAACCACGACTTCATCCCGGCATTCCTGGGTACCCAAGAGGCACCGACAGAAGCGTCTCCGTGTCTTCTTCTCAACGGCGGTGGTCTTGTCCCAACCTGAGCTCGTGGCTGCCCGGGGGAGCCGATCTCCCCAGACTGCACGTCTCCCTCCAGACTGCCAACCTGAGGCGACTTGCAGAGGCTCCCACGACCGGCCACCTGAAGATTTGGAGGTTGGGATTGGCCAAGACCTCTTACGATGAGTCGGCTTCCAGTACCAAGAAGCGACTTCCCGATTGGACCCCGGACAAGTGAGTTCATAATTTTCTCCCCAGGGTGCGCGGTTCTGTCCCCTCTAGGACTGAACCGACCTCTATCCACTGTTTGGGCTCTCCCAATCTTCTCCAACATCCTCTGGCATCCCGCGGGTCTCTTTTTGAAGAGGACTCGACAATGGTTCCAACGACTCCAGCCACGCTCGATTCAGAGCTCGGGAGCGCTCGAGGCGGCCTCGTCTTCCTGCTGCTGTGGTACCGTAGCAGTCAAAACCAGAACTCAGGGACCCTGTTCACGGCCCTTCCTCGACCAGCACTGCCAACTAGAAAATTCCACAAAAATTGGACGTCATCCTGATCTGATCCAAAAGATTTTGCCACTGGTATCGTCGACAACAAAATTCGAGAGTGGTCGCAGCGATGCTGACATAGACTTCCTGTCCCCTGTTCCAGAGCGCGGATAGAACCGACTGTTGGATACGGACTGAATAGATCTAGAGGGGGGGGTGAATAGATCTTTCCCCCTTTTTGATAATTTACTAACTATCTACCAGATGAGCTACTGGTAATTAATGAATTATAGAACTAATGCGGATAGTAAAGGTGCAAGCATACGTATAGGAAATCAAACACACACAAGCACACCACAAGAGAGGATTTTTAAGGTGGTTCAGTCTCTTCCTGAGACTTACATCCACCCCTTGCTTAACTCAAGCAAGGCTTCACTATGAGAATCTCTGATCTCAATCAAAACACAGCTGACACACAGCTTGTACCTGCTGACACACAGCTTGACTCTGCTGCCTCACAGCTTGACAATAATTGTAATCAGAAATGAAAGATGATAAGAACAGGTGATGAAAGACAGGACTGAATATTGGCGTGTGTAGAAGAATAGGTGTTCAGCCTGGGACTTGATCACGCTTATGAAGAAGCCTAGACTCCCTGTTGATCTTCCAGTCAGTTGCCTTCGATTGTTCTGCTGCTGGAGATCGCACAGTCTTGAGCTAAGTCTTCCTTCTGCAGCAACGAGATTGCCTTTAACCTTTCTGCAGATTTTTGATTGGTGGAGAGCTCCTTCTTCCTCTTCTGTGTATATCTTCCTTGGCTTCTATTTCGTGCTCTCTCACTGCTTCTTGTTCGTGATTAGTTGCCTTATATTCTTCATACCGCCTTTTCAAGATAAGTTCTTCCCGCTCAATTTTCAGATCGAGCGCCAATCTGCTAGAAAACAGGGATCGGTTTAAATCCAATCGTTAGAACGAGTTTGACCACTTCTAAGCAAGATTGTTTCCTTGATTCCCGTGCGGAATCTTATCTCCTGAGCAGCCCAACAACCTGCAACAACCATCTGCAGGTTTTAAGGAACCAAAACAGAATTCGGTTAGAGTTCGGTTCTGGACGCTATAAACCCGTGGTCGACCATGACCCTGTCGCTGGTCGACAATGGGCAGTCCCCAGACGGCCGGTTCTTCTGGCTGAAACTCACGTCGCCCGTTGGTCGACCACAGCCTGGTCGCTGGTCGACAGGGGCAGATTCCAGATGGCCAGCAGTTCTGTCTGTTGTTCTGTCTTTTCTGTGGTCGACCAGAGGTGGGGCTTTGGTCGACAGCCAAGGTGCTTCCAGAAGACAGATGATCTGATGCTTTTCTGGTTGAGTTCGTTGGTCGACCATAACCACTTCCCTGGTCGACAAGCGGCCTTTGACACTTCTTCTGATTTGTTGATTCCACTTGGATTTCAGTGGACCTGAAATTACTTAACTTATCAGAAGTAAATTGAACTATCAGATTTATATTGAGTTGATAAGGCATATTTGTCATCATCAAATGGGCATTAATTCAATGCACTATCTTTACAAAAATAACCAAACCATTTGCTTTAAGAAACAAGATAGAACTTAGATTAGTCAAACATATCCTATTGTCATCATCAAAACCAAGGGATGCACAACATTCTCCCCCTTTTTGATGATGACAACCATGAGTCATTGTGACAAACAACAGATTATAAAATTCATTTGATATTGCATGCAAGGCTATCATAGCACAGATTTCATTCAGACAATTCGTTTGATGTGTCTTTCAAAAACAATAGCACTAATTACATGAGAGACTCAAAAAAAAAGGATAAAGACACTGAGGACACGTAGACAAGGTAAACTTGACAATCTAGACTCACATCTAGACACACAACTAGACACACAATGACACATAAAGTCCTATCTCCCCCTTTGTCAACAGCAAAAAGAAGATCATTTGAACAATCCCTCTGAGGAGGATGAGGAGGTCTCTGGCTTCACGTTCTCTTCCATGCGATCCAGCTTGTCAACAATGTGGGCATAGGAGAGCCTGAGCTTCTGGATCTCTGAGATAGTATCCTTGTGATACTTCTCATTCTGTTGGGTTGTGATCTCGATACGGATTCCCATCTGATCGGACACTTCACCGAGGGTCCTTACTAGTCTGTTGAACCGAGAACTAGCCTGGTCAGAGTGTTCCTTCTGCTTGATGAACCTGGCCTCCATCTGTTGTTCCAGCCGTTGGACTTTCTGCTCCAAGCGTCCAGTGGCAGCATTGACATTCTCTTGAAATGATTGGAGTTGGGTGGTGAGAGAAGATAACTGAGATGCCATCTGGAGGAGCACTCCATGAGATTCAGGGTGGGAGGTAAATGCTGGTGGTGGAGCAGAAGTAGAGGGAATGGAGGTAGGTGGTACTTGTGTGGGTTGAGCAGAATGTGATGGAGCTTGGAGTTGAGCTTGGGTAGGCGAGCAGATGGGGATTGAGCTGGAGGGGCAGCAGTGCCTGGCTGCCAGAGCACTAGTGAAAGGGACGATGGTGATGGGCAGCAGTGGTGGTAGTAGGTGTAGCTTGAGGCACCATTGGTGACGGTGTGACAGCAGGGCTAACCTGTATAGGTGAATGAGGTGGAGAAGAGGGTGGCACTGGATCCTTTGCTTTGCCCTTGGAAGGGAGAGTGCGCTGAACGTGGTCTCCGACCTTCTTAAATCCCAAGAATGTGGTCACGAAGTGAAAATTGTAGACGTGCCATTTGGGAATGACAATGCTTGGGCTGTGAGGAGAAGGTATGTTGGCTGCTTTCAGAATGGAAGTGATATGGGCAGCAAAAGGAAGAGAATTCAGGGGATAATGTAGGATGCTTCGGAGGGAATTCAAAAGGAGTGTGGTTAGGCGAATAGGCTGGCGAGTGATGAGGCCATGGAGTATAAACAGATGGAGGCGACTCACTTGATCTCTGGCGCCTCCTCGAGGTTGTATGATGGTGGTGATGATGTGGTGAAGCAAACGATGAAGAGGAGGGAAGGTATTAGCATTGAGGTACTTGGGAAGGACCTCAGGGGCTGGCTTGCCAGTGACCACTGCATGTGCTTCTCGGAGGTCGAAGTCCTCATGGTTGAAAACAGCTCCAATTCTGGGAGTCTTCAGCGTCATGTGGAGAAGCTTGACGTCGAGTCTGATGACTTTCCCTTGAACTACGGTGTAGAGCTGACTGTCCACGACTTGCAGGTTGTGGTAGAATTCTTGCACAAGCTGGGGCGAGTACGAATTGTGCACTGAAACGAACGTAGTCCACTCTTGAGCTTCAAAAATTGGCAGTAGATCTGGGAACATCTCCATCAGCTTGTCATCGGAGAAATCGACGATCCTTGGTTGCAGAACTGTCCGTGGCTTGAGAGCTCCAGAAACGGGATGCACTGCGGGTTCCTCTGAAGCTGCTGATTGTCTGCCTGGACCAGGTGCATCAGCCGTGGTCGACCTGTGAGGGGCCGATGGCGAACCCTGCGCGGCCCGCGACTTGGATCGCTTGGACGGCATCGAAGCTGCGGCAGGGGCCTGATCTCTTCTACGCTTAGAGGAAATTAGAGCGCGCTTGGGAGACATTGTGAAGGGAAGCGAGATAGAGGCGAGAGAGAGGCGAGAAAAGAAATCTGGAGAAGATGAAGTTGGGAGAGGGCTAGAGCTGCGGATGGGAAAATTTCAGGGACCCAGCCGAGACAATTTATAGGGTAGGGCATTAGGGCTGGCCCTTAATTTTTAGGGCAGTGAACCATCGCGATGCAAAGAACGAGCGGTCACGATTAATCAGCATAACTCATATTTTGGGAAATGGTTGAAGTGTACCCCCTTTCTTTAATAAGACAATTAAGTAACCTTTCCTCCCTTTCTCAAAGACCACCTTGTGACAAATCGAGTGGGTCTTGTGGTTCAAAGAATTTGAAAGTATTGCCCCAATAAATTGACTCCCCATATCCACTTTCTTACTCACAGCTCCTCAAACTTATAATATGTTTCATGAGATAATTGTACTAGCTGAACAAGCTGAACAGTGTTTTATGCCTCTATTTGCATATAGTGCATTAGGTCAACCATTTTATCTGCCTTTGATAACTTTGGATTTTACTTTTGAAATATGAAGAGTTGTGGTCAGGTTTATCACATGCCTTTCTACACGAGAAGACACGCTTTTTACACGCCAGTCACCCCGGCTACTTAGCATGCCTAACCATTCCACTTTTAACTGGGAACTACCTTTTATCCGTGAGGATATACGTTTATCAGACGCCAATATCCCCAGTTACTCAGTATTCCCAATTAATAATTTTGAGAGTGGCAGAGGTAGAATGAGTCTTCATGACATACATGTCTCCCACTTAATTTTTCAGCCAGTTTTGCTTTGTGATAGAGAACAGTAGTTTCTCAGAACTCAGTCCATTGCTCTACCAAGAAGGCAGAATTATGGCGTATTCCATATACATTCATGCTATAGCAGCGTTTATTTTCACTGTCCAACACAGACACAGGTAGAGAAACAGTCTCATTACTAAAAACATAAGTTCTCAATAGTCTTGAGTCAGAGTCATAGTTATGGTTTGAATTTATTGCAGTAGTACAGGTCAAATTCTCATTACTACACTTAACCTTTACTCTCATTGATGACTTTGGTGATTTTCTTGTAAGATATGGTTAGGTTGTTCAATGATTTATTAAGGAATGAGTTTACACTTTTTACTCCCCCTCAATTTGTGAGTCCGTGCTGAAGATAGAAACAATAAGTTGGCCACAAAGAGATATAGAGACACAAGGAATAGGAAGTGTGAACAAGGATGAGTGAGTAAAGCAAAACTGAGCTCAGAGTCCAAAAAGTTCAGAAGATTTCCCACCAAAGCCAGCAGCCTGACTAGATCTAATTTCCCTTTTTTAGGTCCATTGTCGACCATGGAGTGGCCTGTGGTCGACCTCTGTGCTGACACAGAACCTGCCTGTTGAGAAGACTGCGTTCTGACAAACCTGTTGTCGACCATTGGATCGCCTGTGGTCGACAGCTGCGAAGTCCCAGAGCTAACTATTTCCTGTCCTGATGCCTTGGTCGACCAGCGCCTTGTCTGTGGTCGACCACAGGAGATGAGCCGTAGAGAACCAGTATTCTGTAGAACTTGCTGAAGTAGCACCCGACACAAGACTTCCAAACTCAAAAACTTGACCAGTACTAGAGACCTATAACTTAGACAGAAATGACAGAATCTATGCAGTGTACACAAGAATATGATTATTTCAAGAATTTTCAGGAGAAATTCTACAAATTCCTAACTCCCTTCTTAGAGTTGAAAATCTGTCATTGTTAAGGGGTTTTGTGAAAATGTCTGCCAGTTGTTTTTCAGTTTCTACAAAATGAAGCATGAAATTTCCTTTGGAGACCTCATCTCTTAGAAAGTGATGACGGATCTCAATGTGTTTTGTCCTAGAGTGTTGAATGGGGTTTTTAGACAAATTAATAGCACTAGTGTTGTCACAGAAAATAGGTGCACATCCAAGATCTACATTGTAGTCTTGGAGTTGATGTTTTATCCACAAAACCTGTGTACCACAGCTCCCTACTGCGACATACTCAGCCTCAGCAGTGGAGAGTGCCACAGAATGCTGTTTTTTAGAAGCCCATGATATTAAACATCCACCTAATATTTGACAATAACCACTAGTACTCTTCCTATCAATTTTGCAACCAGCATAATCAGCATCTGAATATGAAATCAAGTCTAGTTTGCAGTAAGTAGGATACCATAAACCCAATTCTTGGGTACCGGCAAGGTAACGAAAGATACGCTTGACAGCCCCTAAATGTGAATCTCTAGGGCTAGATTGATATCTAGCACACATGCATACACTGAACTGAATGTCTGGCCTAGAGGCAGTTAAATATAGTAGGGATCCGATCATACCTCTGTATTTCTTGGCATCTACCATGTTACCTTTTACATCAGCCTCCAATGTTGCATTTGTCCCCATGGGTGACTCTATTGGTTTGCAGCTCTCCATGCCAAACTTTTTCAGCATCTCCTTTATGTACTTGGATTGATTTATGAAGTAGCCTTCTCTACATTGTAGAATCTGCAATCCAAGAAAGAACTGTAAATCACCCATTAAACTCATTTCAAACTCATTGGTCATTAGATTTGCAAATTCAGTACATAATGAAGCTTCAGTGGATCCAAACACAATATCATCCACATAGATTTGCACAATTAGTATATTCTTACCTTGGGTCTTGGAGAATAATGTTTGATCAATTTTACCTCTTGTGTAGCCCTTTTTGGTGAGGAATGAACTCAGTCTGTCGTACCATGCCCTAGGAGCCTGCTTTAAACCATACAAAGCCTTATGCAGTTTAAAGACATGATTAGGAAAATCATCATTTTCAAAACCAGGGGGTTGTTCCACAAAGACTTCTTCCTTTACAAAGCCATTTAGAAAGGCACTTTTTACATCCATTTGCTGCAATTTAATTCCATGGGACGCCGCAAATGCTAACAATATTCTAATGGCTTCTAACCTTGCAACTGGAGCATATGATTCTTCAAAATCAACTCCAAATTCTTGGTTATACCCCTTAGCCACCAACCGAGCCTTGTTCCTCATAACAACTCCTTCTTCATTAAGCTTATTTTTATAAACCCATTTGGTTCCAATAACAGGATGAGATGAGGGTCTGGGAACAAGTTTCCAAACCTGATTTCTTTCAAATTGATTTAATTCTTCATGCATGGCATTTATCCAAGATTCATCTCTTAAAGCTTCCTCTACATTTTTAGGCTCAACTTGAGATACAAGGGCTAGCTGATCTAATTCATCAACTGTTTTAAGCTGAGATCTAGTTTTCCTCGGTTCATTAATTCCTCCAATGATGTTATCTAGAGGATGATCTCTGAGAAATCTCAGATTTTCAGAATTGTTACCTGGGATGATCTCTCCTTCGGGTTGATCATTGGAATCACCTTGCTTTGGTTCTGCTTCAGTCTCCATTGGTTCCTCTTTGCCTTCCAGAAATTCCCCATCTTCATCTTTGCCTACCTGTCCAGTTTTGTCAAAGTCATTATTTTCATCAAATGTGATATGTGGGGATTCTTCAACTAGCTGATCTTTGGTGTTGTAGACTCTATAGGCTCTTGATCGGTCAGAGTATCCCAAGAAGATTCCTGGGTCACTCTTTGGTTCAAATTTGTCCAATGATCTCTTGTCATTGTTATGAATAAAACACCTTACACCGAAGATCCTAAAATGAGCTAGAGATGGCTTCTTACCTTTGAACACCTCATATGGAGTTTTCGCACTAGATGGTCTTACCATTGCCCTGTTTACAATATAACATGCTGTATTGACCGCCTCAGCCCAAAATCTTCTTGGAAGATTGGCTTCAACCAACAGGTTCTGGCCATTTCAACAAGTGTGCGATTCCTTCTCTCCACCACTCCATTTTGCTCTGGCGTCCTTGGTGAGGAGAACCTGTGATTTATTCCTTTGTTCCTGCAGAATTCATCAAACTCTGAATTTTCAAATTCTCCCCCATGATCAGATATTATTGAACACACTTTGGACTTACCATCCTGCTTCATTCTTCTGTAAAAATCCTGAAATTCATGAAAGGCATCATTTTTATGTGATAAAAACATTACCCATGTGAATCTAGAGAAATCATCAACTAGTACATAACCGTACCTCTTACCACTAAGACTAGCAGTTCTTGTTGGGCCAAAAAGGTCCATGTGCACAAGTTCTAGTGGTCTAGAAGATTGACTTTCAGTTCTACCTTTGAATGATTTTCTTGTTTGCTTACCTTGGGTACATGATTCACATACTTTGACATT
This sequence comes from Amorphophallus konjac, assembly GCA_022559845.1. NCBI lineage: Eukaryota > Viridiplantae > Streptophyta > Magnoliopsida > Alismatales > Araceae > Amorphophallus > Amorphophallus konjac. Next base: position 233,191,791 of record CM040119.1, read on the forward strand.
TTGAGCAAACGAAATTTCAGGTAAACCAGAAACCATTTTATTCTTAACCAATTTGTGCAGCACCCTGTAGCTAACATGCCCTAGCCTTCGGTGCCACAACCAAGTCAGGTCCTCCTTCTTGGCGGTGAGGCACAAGTTGGAGTGGGCTGGATCATCCAAGTCTATCATGTAGACATTATTTACTCTCTTGCCCATAAACTTAACTTTAGCCGAATTTGGTTCAAGAATTTTACAGATCTTAGAATCAAAGACTACTTGATGGCCTTTGTCGCATAGCTGACTGATGCTTAGAAGATTATATTCCAGGCCATCCACTAGCAGTACATCTTCAATGCAATTTGTAGATGTCTTACCTACCTTACCTTTCCCAATGATCTTGCCTTTGTTATTTCCTCCAAATGTCACATGTCCTCCATCTTTTGAGTTTAGCTCGGAGAATTTTGCCTTGTCCCCTGTCATATGTCTTGAGCAGCCACTATCTAAGTACCACTTGTTGTGTATAGCTGCCAGACACACCTGCATCACAAGTTACACAGAAACTTTTGGACCCCAATGGTACCCGGGTCCAAGATAGCTTGTGAAATTATGAAATTGCTGCAGTAATCCTTTGGGAACCCAGATTCTGTTAGAGCAGTGTAAATTTTTATTTCTGAACTTGTTCAGATTGGGTTGCTTTTGTTCTAAAGCTTCTTTAATCTGAGTCCACCTTTGTGTATTCAAGTTTTCATTTTGTTTTACCCAAAAAAACCTGTGATTTCTGTTTGCTTGTCTGGCCATGGTCGACTTTTGGTATGTCTGTGGTCGACCATCGCGTCTCCAGAACTCAGCGTCTGTTCTGGCAGCACCTCTGGTCGACATCTGGTGTACCTGTGGTCGACCACTGCTTCTCCAGTAACCAGCGCCTGTTCTGGCAGATCCTCTGGTCGACAGATGAAGGGTCTGTTGTCGACCAGCCTGTCTCCAGACATCTTGTTTTCCAGATTTATGTCTTTTAACTTGGTTTAGTCCTTGGTTTGTTTGGTGATTTCTGTGAATTTGGGTTTCTTGTTTATTATTTTGAATCTTATATTGATTGACTGTTTTCTCTTTAAAATTTCTCTCTTCCTTGGTGACATTGTTCCTTTTGGAGGAGCATTCAGCTACATCCTCTTGTTTATCTTGGTATAGATTAATCAGGGGCCTTTTTCCTTTTGAGTCAGCAATCCCAGTTACGGTTTTTATTTGGAATTCCTTTTTAGCCGTAGGATTGTATCCTAACCCTTCTTTTTGAAAGTTTACTTTTATTCCCAAGACAGCATTTAAGTTTTCTTGACCTTGAGTCATTTTTTCCAAGGTCTCCTGTTTATTTTTCAGGTCACTCTTAATTCTTTCTATTCTCTTAGGAGTTGGTTGTTTTCTTCCTTGAGTGAATTGTTTCTTTCTTGACTTAACTTAGTTTCCTGTTCATATTCTTGAGTCTTTAGTTTTAACTCATCAATGTCGTTTTTTAGCATTTCATTCTCTTCGGACATTCTCTTGTGGTTTTCTTCATCTAAGTCCATTTGATTCAGTTTGTTTTTCAGTGACTTGATTTCCATTTCTAGTTCAGTTTTGTTATCCATTGAATTGCTGTCTTTATTCAGTTGACTGATCTTCTTCTTCAAATGTTTATTTTCCTTTCTTATTCTTTCATAAGTATCAAGCAATTCTGAATATACTGCTTCCCAATCCGAACTAGAGAAGTCTTGAAATGGGGAACTTACCTCAAGATCACTGTTGTCTCCCTTGGCCATCAGACAGAGCTTTCCTTCTTCTTCCTCGGAAGTTGTTTCCTCTTCACTGCTCTCTTCCTCCTCACTCCAAGTGCTAATCATCGCCTTGGGTTTCTTGCCTTTCCACTTGAAGCTTGATTTCTTAGGAGCTTCTGGACATTCAGCCTTCATATGTCCAGGCTGCCTGCAATTGTAGCAAATGAGTTTGTTAGAAGGAGCCTTATGTTTATCAGATTTAAACTGGGATGACTTCCTTACCATGCCCTTTGGATTTCTGAATCCTTTACCTTCCTTCCGCAGGAATTTTTTAAATTTTCTTGTAAGCATGGCTAGCTCACCAGATTCTTCACCTGAGCTAGATGAGTCATCATTGTCAGACACCTCAGAGGTGCTTGTCTTAGTCTTTAGGGCAAGTTGCTTCTTTTTCTTGCCCTCATCTTCCTTTCTCTTCAGATTGACCTCATAGGCCATCAGGGATCCTACTAACTCATCCACTGTCATTGTTGTGAGATCCTTTGAGTCCTCAATGACTGTGGCCTTGGTATGCCACATCGATGTGAGAGACCTTAAAATCTTCCTCACTAATTCCTGCTCTTTGTATGTCTTCCCTAAGCTCTTCAAGCCATTAGTCAATTGTACTAATCTGGCATACATCTCAGAAATACTTTCATCATTTTTCATCCTAAACATCTCATATTCTGAGACTAGCATATTTGCTTTTGTCTCTCTTACCTCGGAAGTACCTTCGTAGATTACCTTTAGACGATCCCACATTTCTTTGGCTGTTGCGCATTGGGAAACTCTTGAGAATTCTGTGGGGTGTAGTGAGCACTGCATCACGTTCATGGCTCCCCAGTTGACAGTTGATTTCCTGACCTGTTCTCTGGTCCAGGTTTCTTCATCTTCCGGTAGCTCAAAAGGTCCGCGGCTCACTACCCTCCACATCTCGTGGTCTTGCGCACGTAAGAACACCTGCATACGATTTTTCTAATAAGAATAATCAGTTCCATCAAAATATGGAGGTCTAGTTACAGAGTGCCCCTCAGCTATGAGGCTTTTAGAGTTCAGTCCGCCCGGTCTCTCCTGGTTGTTAGACCACATTTTTGGAGAACCTGCTCTGATACCACGTGTTGGATACGGACTGAATAGATCTAGAGGGGGGGGTGAATAGATCTTTCCCCCTTTTTGATAATTTACTAACTATCTACCAGATGAGCTACTGGTAATTAATGAATTATAGAACTAATGCGGATAGTAAAGATGCAAGCATACGTATAGGAAATCAAACACACACAAGCACACCACAAGAGAGGATTTTTAAGGTGGTTCAGTCTCTTCCTGAGACTTACATCCACCCCTTGCTTAACTCAAGCAAGGCTTCACTATGAGAATCTCTGATCTCAATCAAAACACAGCTGACACACAGCTTGTACCTGCTGACACACAGCTTGACTCTGCTGCCTCACAGCTTGACAATAATTGTAATCAGAAATGAAAAGATGATAAGAACAGGTGATGAAAGACAGGACTGAATATTGGCGTGTGTAGAAGAATAGGTGTTCAGCCTGGGACTTGATCACGCTTATGAAGAAGCCTAGACTCCCTGTTGATCTTCCAGTCAGTTGCCTTCGATTGTTCTGCTGCTGGAGATCGCACAGTCTTGAGCTAAGTCTTCCTTCTGCAGCAACGAGATTGCCTTTAACCTTTCTGCAGATTTTTGATTGGTGGAGAGCTCCTTTTTCCTCTTCTGTGTATATCTTCCTTGGCTTCTATTTCGTGCTCTCTCACTACTTGCTTGTTCGTGATTTGTTGCCTTATATACAGCTCTTTTTATTTTCAAGAATAAAGTTCTTCCCGCTCAATTTTCAGATCGAGCGCCAATCTGCTAGAAAACAGGGATCGGTTTAAATCCAATCGTTAGAACGAGTTTGACCACTTCTAAGCAAGATTGTTTCCTTGATTCCCGTGCGGAATCTTATCTCCTGAGCAGCCCAACAACCTGCAACAACCATCTGCAGGTTTTAAGGAACCAAAACAGAATTCGGTTAGAGTTCGGTTTTGGACGATATATAAACCCGTGGTCGACCATGACCCTGTCGCTGGTCGACAATGGGCAGTCCCCAGACGGCCGGTTCTTCTGGCTGAAACTCACGTCACCCGTTGGTCGACCACAGCCTGGTCGCTGGTCGACAGGGGGCAGTTTCCAGATGGCCAGCAGTTCTGTCTGTTGTTTCTGTCTTTTCTGTGGTCGACCAGAGGTGGGGCTTTGGTCGACAGCCAAGGTGCTTCCAGAAGACTGATGATCTGATGCTTTTCTGGTTGAGTTCGTTGGTCGACCATAACCACTTCCCTGGTCGACAAGCGGCCTTTGACACTTCTTCTGATTTGTTGATTCCACTTGGATTTCAGTGGACCTGAAATTACTTAACTTATCAGAAGTAAATTGAACTATCAGATTTATATTGAGTTGATCAGAAACATTGTTTGTCATCATCAAATAGTCATGAGTCCAATACTTTGAAGGAACAATCAAACCACTTGTATTTGTTATGAAACAAGATAGAACTTGATTAATCAAACATATCCTATTGTCATCATCAAAACCAAGGGATGCACAACATTCTCCCCCTTTTTGATGATGACAACCATGAGTCATTGTGACAAACAACAGATTATAAAATTCATTTGATATTGCATGCAAGGCTATCATAGCACAGATTTCATTCAGACAATTCGTTTGATGTGTCTTTCAAAAAACAAAAGCACTAATTACATGAGAGACTCAAAAAAGGATAAAGACACTGAGGACACGTAGACAAAGTAAACTTGACAATCTAGACTCACATCTAGACACACACCAACTAGACACACTAGACACACAACAACTAGACACACAATGACACATAAAGTCCTATCTCCCCCTTTGTCAACAGCAAAAAGAAGATCATTTGAACAATCCCTCTGAGGAGGATGAGGAGGTCTCTGGCTTCACGTTCTCTTCCATGCGATCCAGCTTGTCAACAATGTGGGCATAGGAGAGCCTGAGCTTCTGGATCTCTGAGATAGTATCCTTGTGATACTTCTCATTCTGTTGGGTTGTGATCTCGATACGGATTCCCATCTGATCGGACACTTCACCGAGGGTCCTTACTAGTCTGTTGAACCGAGAACTAGCCTGGTCAGAGTGTTCCTTCTGCTTGATGAACCTGGCCTCCATCTGTTGTTCCAGCCGTTGGACTTTCTGCTCCAAGCGTCCAGTGGCAGCATTGACATTCTCTTGAAATGATTGGAGTTGGGTGGTGAGAGAAGATAACTGAGATGCCATCTGGAGGAGCACGCCATGAGATTCAGGGTGGGAGGTAAATGCTGGTGGTGGAGCAGAAGTAGAGGGAGTGGAGGTAGGTGGTACTTGTGTGGGTTGAGCAGAATGTGATGGAGCTTGGGTAGTTCGAGCAGATGGGGATTGAGCTGGAGGGGCAGCAGTGCCTGGCTGCCAGAGCACTAGTGAAAGGGACGATGGTGGATGGGCAGCAGTGGTGGTAGTAGGTGTAGCTTGAGGCACCATTGGTGACGGTGTGACAGCAGGGCTAACCTGTATAGGTGAATGAGGTGGAGAAGATGGTGGCACTGGATCCTTTGCTTTGCCCTTGGAAGGGAGAGTGCGCTGAACGTGGTCTCCGACCTTCTTAAATCCCAAGAATGTGGTCACGAAGTGAAAATTGTAGACGTGCCATTTGGGAATGACAATGCTTGGGCTGTGAGGAGAAGGTATTTTGGCTGCTTTCAGAATGGAAGTGATATGGGCAGCAAAAGGAAGAGAATTCAGGGGATAATGTAGGATGCTTCGGAGGGAATTTAAAAGGAGTGTGGGTAGGCGAATAGGCTGGCGAGTGATGAGGCCATGGAGTATAAACAGATGGAGGCGACTCACTTGATCTCTGGCGCCTCCTCGAGGTTGTATGATGGTGGTGATGATGTGGTGAAGCAAACGATGAAGAGGAGGGAAGGTATTAGCATTGAGGTACTTGGGAAGGACCTCAGGGGCTGGCTTGCCAGTGACCACTGCATGTGCTTCTCGGAGGTCGAAGTCCTCATGGTTGAAAACAGCTCCAATTCTGGGAGTCTTCAGCGTCATGTGGAGAAGCTTGACGTCGAGTCTGATGACTTTCCCTTGAACTACGGTGTAGAGCTGACAGTCCACAACTTGCAGGTTGTGGTAGAATTCTTGCACAAGCTGGGGCGAGTACGAATTGTGCACTGAAACGAACGTAGTCCACTCTTGAGCTTCAAAAATTGGCAGTAGATCTGGGAACATCTCCATCAGCTTGTCATCGGAGAAATCGACGATCCTTGGTTGCAGAACTGTCCGTGGCTTGAGAGCTCCAGAAACGGGATGCACTGCGGGTTCCTCTGAAGCTGCTGATTGTCTGCCTGGACCAGGTGCATCAGCTGTGGTCGACCTGTGAGGGGCCGATGGCGAACCCTGCGCGGCCCGCGACTTGGATCGCTTGGACGGCATCGAAGCTGCGGCAGGGGCCTGATCTCTTCTACGCTTAGAGGAAATTAGAGCGCGCTTGGGAGACATTGTGAAGGGAAGCGAGATAGAGGCGAGAGAGAGGCGAGAAAAGAAATCTGGAGAAGATGAAGTTGGGAGAGGGCTAGAGCTGCGGATGGGAAAATTTCAGGGACCCAGCCGAGACAATTTATAGGGTAGGGCATTAGGGCTGGCCCTTAATTTTTTAGGGCAGTGAACCATCGCGATGCAAAGAACGAGCGGTCACGATTAATCAGCATAACTCATATTTTGGGAAATTATTGAAGTGTACCCCCTTTCTTTAATAAGACAATTAAGTAACCTTTCCTCCCTTTCTCAAAGACCACCTTGTGACAAATTCGAGTGGGTCTTGTGGTTCAAAGAATTTGAAAGTATTGCCCCAATAAATTGACTCCCCATATCCACTTTCTTACTCACAGCTCCTCAAACTTATAATATGTTTCATGAGATAATTGTACTAGCTGAACAAGCTGAACAGTGTTTTATGCCTCTATTTGCATATAGTGCATTAGGTCAACCATTTTATCTGCCTTTGATAACTTTGGATTTTACTTTTTGAAATATGGAAGAGTTGTGGTCAGGTTTATCACATGCCTTTCTACACGAGAAGACACGCTTTTTACACGCCAGTCACCCCGGCTACTTAGCATGCTTAACCATTCCACTTTTAACTGGGAACTACCTTTTATCCGTGAGGATATACGTTTATCAGACGCCAATATCCCCAGTTACTCAGTATTCCCAATTGATAATTTTGAGAGTGGCAGAGGTAGAATGAGTCTTCATGACATACATGTCTCCCACTTAATTTTTCAGCCAGTTTTGCTTTGTGATAGAGAACAGTAGTTTCTCAGAACTCAGTCCATTGCTCTACCAAGAAGGCAGAATTATGGCGTATTCCATATACATTCATGCTATAGCAGCATTTATTTTCACTGTCCAACACAGACACAGGTAGAGAAACAGTCTCATTACTAAAAACATAAGTTCTCAATAGTCTTGAGTCAGAGTCATAGATATGGTTTGAATTTATTGCAGTAGTACAGGTCAAATTCTCATTACTACACTTAACCTTTACTCTCATTGATGACTTTGGTGATTTTCTTGTAAGATATGGTTAGGTTGTTCAATGATTTATTAAGGAATGAGTTTACACTTTTTACTCCCCCTCAATTTGTGAGTCCGTGCTGAAGATAGAAAGCAATAAGTTGGCCACAAAGAGATATAGAGACACAAGGAATAGGAAGTGTGAACAAGGATGAGTGAGTAAAGCAAAACTGAGCTCAGAGTCCAAAAAGTTCAGAAGATTTCCCACCAAAGCCAGCACCCTGACTAGATCTAATTTCCCTTTTTCAGGTCCTTTGTCGACCATGGAGTGGCCTGTGGTCGACCTCTGTGCTGACACAGAACCTGCCTGTTAAGAAGACTACGTTCTGACAAACCTGTTGTCGACCATTGGATCGCCTGTGGTCGACAGCTGCGAAGTCCCAGAGCTAACTATTTCCTGTCCTGATGCCTTGGTCGACCAGCGCCTTGTCTGTGGTCGACCACAAGAGATGAGCCGTAGAGAACCAGTATTCTGTAGAACTTGCTGAAGTAGCACCCGACACTAGACTTCCAAACTCAAAAACCTGACTAGTACTAGAGACCTAGTTGACATAACTTAGACAGAAATGACAGAATCTATGCAGTGTACACAAGAATATGATTATTTCAAGAATTTTCAGGAGAAATTCTACAAATTCCTAACTCCCTTCTTAGAGTTGAAAATCTGTCATTGTTAAGGGGTTTTGTGAAAATGTCTGCCAGTTGTTTTTCAGTTTCTACAAAATGAAGCATGAAATTTCCTTTGGAGACCTCATCTCTTAGAAAGTGATGACGGATCTCAATGTGTTTTGTCCTAGAGTGTTGAATGGGGTTTTTAGACAAATTAATAGCACTAGTGTTGTCACAGAAAATAGGTGCACATCCAAGATCTACATTGTAGTCTTGGAGTTGATGTTTTATCCACAAAACCTGTGTACCACAGCTCCCTACTGCGACATACTCTGCCTCAGCAGTGGAGAGTGCCACAGAATGCTGTTTTTTAGAAGCCCATGATATTAAACATCCACCTAATATTTGACAATAACCACTAGTACTCTTCCTATCAATTTTGCAACCAGCATAATCAGCATCTGAATATGAAATCAAGTCTAGTTTGCAGTAAGTAGGATACCATAAACCCAATTCTTGGGTACCGGCAAGGTAACGAAAGATACGCTTGACAGCCCCTAAATGTGAATCTCTAGGGCTAGATTGATATCTAGCACACATGCATACACTGAACTGAATGTCTGGCCTAGAGGCAGTTAAATATAGTAGGGATCCGATCATACCTCTGTATTTCTTGGCATCTACCATGTTACCTTTTACATCAGCCTCCAATGTTGCATTTGTCCCCATGGGTGACTCTATTGGTTTGCAGCTCTCCATGCCAAACTTTTTCAGCATCTCCTTTATGTACTTGGATTGATTTATGAAGTAGCCTTCTCTACATTGTAGAATCTGCAATCCAAGAAAGAACTGTAAATCACCCATTAAACTCATTTCAAACTCATTGGTCATTAGATTTGCAAATTCAGTACATAATGAAGCTTCAGTGGATCCAAACACAATATCATCCACATAGATTTGCACAATTAGTATATTCTTACCTTGGGTCTTGGAGAATAATGTTTGATCAATTTTACCTCTTGTGTAGCCCTTTTTGGTGAGGAATGAACTCAGTCTGTCGTACCATACCCTAGGAGCCTGCTTTAAACCATACAAAGCCTTATGCAGTTTAAAGACATGATTAGGAAAATCATCATTTTCAAAACCAGGGGGTTGTTCCACAAAGACTTCTTCCTTTACAAAGCCATTTAGAAAGGCACTTTTTACATCCATTTGCTGCAATTTAATTCCATGGGACGCCGCAAATGCTAACAATATTCTAATGGCTTCTAACCTTGCAACTGGAGCATATGATTCTTCAAAATCAACTCCAAATTCTTGGTTATACCCCTTAGCCACCAACCGAGCCTTGTTCCTCATAACAACTCCTTCTTCATTAAGCTTATTTTTATAAACCCATTTGGTTCCAATAACAGGATGAGATGAAGGTCTGGGAACAAGTTTCCAAACCTGATTTCTTTCAAATTGATTTAATTCTTCATGCATGGCATTTATCCAAGATTCATCTCTTAAAGCTTCCTCTACATTTTTAGGCTCAACTTGAGATACAAGGGCTAGCTGATCTAATTCATCAACTGTTTTAAGCTGAGATCTAGTTTTCCTCGGTTCATTAATTCCTCCAATGATGTTATCTAGAGGATGATCTCTGAGAAATCTCAGATTTTCAGAATTGTTACCTGGGATGATCTCTCCTTCGGGTTGATCATTGGAATCACCTTGCTTTGGTTCTGCTTCAGTCTCCATTGGTTCCTCTTTGCCTTCCAGAAATTCCCCATCTTCATCTTTGCCTACCTGTCCAGTTTTGTCAAAGTCATTATTTTCATCAAATGTGATATGTGGGGATTCTTCAACTAGCTGATCTTTGGTGTTGTAGACTCTATAGGCTCTTGATCGGTCAGAGTATCCCAAGAAGATTCCTGGGTCACTCTTTGGTTCAAATTTGTCCAATGATCTCTTGTCATTGTTATGAATAAAACACCTTACACCGAAGATCCTAAAATGAGCTAGAGATGGCTTCTTACCTTTGAACACCTCATATGGAGTTTTCGCACTAGATGGTCTTACCATTGCCCTGTTTACAATATAACATGCTGTATTGACCGCCTCAGCCCAAAATCTTCTTGGAAGATTGGCTTCAACTAACAGGGTTCTGGCCATTTCAACAAGTGTGCGATTCCTTCTTTCCACCACTCCATTTTGCTCTGGCGTCCTTGGTGAGGAGAACCTGTGATTTATTCCTTTGTTCCTGCAGAATTCATCAAACTCTGAATTTTCAAATTCTCCCCCATGATCAGATATTATTGAACACACTTTGGACTTACCATCCTGCTTCATTCTTCTGTAAAAATCCTGAAATTCATGAAAGGCATCATTTTTATGTGATAAAAACATTACCCATGTGAATCTAGAGAAATCATCAACTAGTACATAACCGTACCTCTTACCACTAAGACTAGCAGTTCTTGTTGGGCCAAAAAGGTCCATGTGCACAAGTTCTAGTGGTCTAGAAGATTGACTTTCAGTTCTACCTTTGAATGATTTTCTTGTTTGCTTACCTTGGGTACATTGTCGACCAGGATGAAGGGTCTGTTGTCGACCAGCCTGTCTCCAGACATCTTGTTTTCCAGATTTATGTCTTTTAACTTGGTTTAGTCCTTGGTTTGTTTGGTGATTTCTGTGAATTTGGGTTTCTTGTTTATTATTTTGAATCTTATATTGATTGACTGTTTTCTCTTTAAAATTTCTCTCTTCCTTGGTGACATTGTTCCTTTTGGAGGAGCATTCAGCTACATCCTCTTGTTTATCTTGGTATAGATTAATCAGGGGCCTTTTTCCTTTTGAGTCAGCAATCCCAGTTACGGTTTTTATTTGGAATTCCTTTTTAGCCGTAGGATTGTATCCTAACCCTTCTTTTTGAAAGTTTACTTTTATTCCCAAGACAGCATTTAAGTTTTCTTGACCTTGAGTCATTTTTTCCAAGGTCTCCTGTTTATTTTTCAGGTCACTCTTAATTCTTTCTATTTCTCTTAGGAGTTGGTTGTTTTCTTCCTTGAGTGAATTGTTTCTTTCTTGACTTAACTTAGTTTCCTGTTCATATTCTTGAGTCTTTAGTTTTAACTCATCAATGTCGTTTTTTAGCATTTCATTCTCTTCGGACATTCTCTTGTGGTTTTCTTCATCTAAGTCCATTTGATTCAGTTTGTTTTTCAGTGACTTGATTTCCATTTCTAGTTCAGTTTTGTTATCCATTGAATTGCTGTCTTTATTCAGTTGACTGATCTTCTTCTTCAAATGTTTATTTTCCTTTCTTATTCTTTCATAAGTATCAAGCAATTCTGAATATACTGCTTCCCAATCCGAACTAGAGAAGTCTTGAAATGGGGAACTTACCTCAAGATCACTGTTGTCTCCCTTGGCCATCAGACAGAGCTTTCCTTCTTCTTCCTCGGAAGTTGTTTCCTCTTCACTGCTCTCTTCCTCCTCACTCCAAGTGCTAATCATCGCCTTGGGTTTCTTGCCTTTCCACTTGAAGCTTGATTTCTTAGGAGCTTCTGGACATTCAGCCTTCATATGTCCAGGCTGCCTGCAATTGTAGCAAATGAGTTTGTTAGAAGGAGCCTTATGTTTATCAGATTTAAACTGGGATGACTTCCTTACCATGCCCTTTGGATTTCTGAATCCTTTACCTTCCTTCCGCAGGAATTTTTTAAATTTTCTTGTAAGCATGGCTAGCTCACCAGATTCTTCACCTGAGCTAGATGAGTCATCATTGTCAGACACCTCAGAGGTGCTTGTCTTAGTCTTTAGGGCAAGTTGCTTCTTTTTCTTGCCCTCATCTTCCTTTCTCTTCAGATTGACCTCATAGGCCATCAGGGATCCTACTAACTCATCCACTGTCATTGTTGTGAGATCCTTTGAGTCCTCAATGACTGTGGCCTTGGTATGCCACATCGATGTGAGAGACCTTAAAATCTTCCTCACTAATTCCTGCTCTTTGTATGTCTTCCCTAAGCTCTTCAAGCCATTAGTCAATTGTACTAATCTGGCATACATCTCAGAAATACTTTCATCATTTTTCATCCTAAACATCTCATATTCTGAGACTAGCATATTTGCTTTTGTCTCTCTTACCTCGGAAGTACCTTCGTAGATTACCTTTAGACGATCCCACATTTCTTTGGCTGTTGCGCATTGGGAAACTCTTGAGAATTCTGTGGGGTGTAGTGAGCACTGCATCACGTTCATGGCTCCCCAGTTGACAGTTGATTTCCTGACCTGTTCTCTGGTCCAGGTTTCTTCATCTTCCGGTAGCTCAAAAGGTCCGCGGCTCACTACCCTCCACATCTCGTGGTCTTGCGCACGTAAGAACACCTGCATACGATTTTTCTAATAAGAATAATCAGTTCCATCAAAATATGGAGGTCTAGTTACAGAGTGCCCCTCAGCTATGAGGCTTTTAGAGTTCAGTCCGCCCGGTCTCTCCTGGTTGTTAGACCACATTTTTGGAGAACCTGCTCTGATACCACGTGTTGGATACGGACTGAATAGATCTAGAGGGGGGGGTGAATAGATCTTTCCCCCTTTTTGATAATTTACTAACTATCTACCAGATGAGCTACTGGTAATTAATGAATTATAGAACTAATGCGGATAGTAAAGATGCAAGCATACGTATAGGAAATCAAACACACACAAGCACACCACAAGAGAGGATTTTTAAGGTGGTTCAGTCTCTTCCTGAGACTTACATCCACCCCTTGCTTAACTCAAGCAAGGCTTCACTATGAGAATCTCTGATCTCAATCAAAACACAGCTGACACACAGCTTGTACCTGCTGACACACAGCTTGACTCTGCTGCCTCACAGCTTGACAATAATTGTAATCAGAAATGAAAAGATGATAAGAACAGGTGATGAAAGACAGGACTGAATATTGGCGTGTGTAGAAGAATAGGTGTTCAGCCTGGGACTTGATCACGCTTATGAAGAAGCCTAGACTCCCTGTTGATCTTCCAGTCAGTTGCCTTCGATTGTTCTGCTGCTGGAGATCGCACAGTCTTGAGCTAAGTCTTCCTTCTGCAGCAACGAGATTGCCTTTAACCTTTCTGCAGATTTTTTGATTGGTGGAGAGCTCCTTTTTCCTCTTCTGTGTATATCTTCCTTGGCTTCTATTTCGTGCTCTCTCACTACTTGCTTGTTCGTGATTTGTTGCCTTATATACAGCTCTTTTTATTTTCAAGAATAAAGTTCTTCCCGCTCAATTTTCAGATCGAGCGCCAATCTGCTAGAAAACAGGGATCGGTTTAAATCCAATCGTTAGAACGAGTTTGACCACTTCTAAGCAAGATTGTTTCCTTGATTCCCGTGCGGAATCTTATCTCCTGAGCAGCCCAACAACCTGCAACAACCATCTGCAGGTTTTAAGGAACCAAAACAGAATTCGGTTAGAGTTCGGTTTTGGACGATATATAAACCCGTGGTCGACCATGACCCTGTCGCTGGTCGACAATGGGCAGTCCCCAGACGGCCGGTTCTTCTGGCTGAAACTCACGTCGCCCGTTGGTCGACCACAGCCTGGTCGCTGGTCGACAGGGGGCAGTTTCCAGATGGCCAGCAGTTCTGTCTGTTGTTTCTGTCTTTTCTGTGGTCGACCAGAGGTGGGGCTTTGGTCGACAGCCAAGGTGCTTCCAGAAGACTGATGATCTGATGCTTTTCTGGTTGAGTTCGTTGGTCGACCATAACCACTTCCCTGGTCGACAAGCGGCCTTTGACACTTCTTCTGATTTGTTGATTCCACTTGGATTTCAGTGGACCTGAAATTACTTAACTTATCAGAAGTAAATTGAACTATCAGATTTATATTGAGTTGATCAGAAACATTGTTTGTCATCATCAAATAGTCATGAGTCCAATACTTTGAAGGAACAATCAAACCACTTGTATTTGTTATGAAACAAGATAGAACTTGATTAATCAAACATATCCTATTGTCATCATCAAAACCAAGGGATGCACAACACCGACATCCTCCGTTTAGTTAGTTCTTAGTTCATTCTCCCCTCCCCGCCTGGCCGGCTTACTGTTGTGCCTCTTAGGCACAAGCATGTGCTATGTCGCCTTGATGATAGCAATGCTATCTGGTTTTGATGATAGCAAGACAGTGAGTGCATTTGAGTGCATTTGATATTGTATTTTGATGATAGCAATGTTATTGTGCATTGATGATTGCAATAAACAAAGTGCATTTCTATGCATTCTTATTCTTGAGCATTCTGCATATTGATAGCAACATGAATGATGATGTTTAGCATTGATGGCATTTGCTCTTTATATATGTGCATTGCATTCTGTCAGATATCATGTCTCTGCATATATCATGTCTGGGTAGCAAAGTCTATACACTGGACTGTGTAATTGTGCATCATGCAAGTCTATACATTGGACTCTCGTTCAAGCCTATGCATTGCATTGGCTAAGTATATACAACGTCAGTTCATGCATTGTCTTAGGCTAAGTGTGTACAGCGTCAACGCGTGAAGTCTGTACAGTCGGGTCATATGCTCCTAAGTCTATGCATTACTGTTCATGCATCAGTCTTCATAAGTCTGTACATTGGACTATCTCTTTCAGCGTCTCATGACATGAGGTCTGTACACTCGAATTGCCCTTGATCTGGTCAAGTGTGTACACTCATTCACTGTAGCTTTCACATATTCAAGTCTTCACATTGAAAGCCTATACATTGCTGGATGATCAAGTCTGTACATCCACGGTGGAACTTCGAAGTCTGTACATCGGCTTCACTCATTCAGGTCTATACATCCACAGTGGATCTTCGAAGTCTATACACTGCTTCAGGAGCTTCAAGTCTGTACATTCACAGTTAAACTTGAAGTCTGCACACTAGTCTTCAAATCCAAGTCTGCACATTGGTCTTCGATTTCAAAGTCTATACAATGGACTGTTCTTCAAAGTCCGTACAGCCGTTTGCTTTGAACTTCAAGTCTAGACATTGCACTGATTGCATACATCATCTTCGTGTTGTTTTTGTTGATCGTCTTCGTGTTATTTTTGTTGATCGTCTTCGTGCTATTTTCTATACTCTACGTCTTCGTGTCCTTTTGTTTTTTGAAACCACACTTCGTGTTGGTTTCTGTTGTTTTAGTATTTGTGTCTTTCTTGTGTTGAAACCACACTTCGTGTTGGTTTCTGTTTTCATCTTCGTATTGTTGTCAGCTCGTGTCGTTCTCTTTGCTATTTGTTATGTCGAGTTGCTTTTTACTTCGTGTCGTTCTCGTTTCACCTCGTGTTGTTCTTACTGACTTCGTGTCGTTCTCTTCGTAGTGTTTGGTTTGTTACAGTGACTTCGTGTCGTTCTCCTTGTTGTGACTTCGTGTCGTTCTCTTTGTAGTGTTATCTCTGTTACAGTATGTATCTCGTGTCGTTCTCTCCTTACTTCGTGCTGTAGTCACCTTGTGTATCTCGTGTCGTTATCAGTGCATCTAGAATTGCTACCACATACCTCGTGCAGCTTTAGTTATTGTGGCCCTCAGTTTTAATGGTTTTCATCTCCTTGCAGGTCCGAGGAAGAAATATTCCCCAGTGACTGGTAGCACGTGATCCGAGGCTAAAATGAAGCCTGCTGAGAGACTGCCACGTGGCCCGAATATCTGGGTGGGAAATGTGGACGTCACACGTCGGGGCTGATGCTGCTGCTGCTGCTATATATATATGAGCCTTCTTCCACAGAAGAAGGGCGATCGAGCTGGCAAGAAGAAAAGTTCATACAGAGAGCCACGATCCAGATAGAAAAAGAAAAGAGAAAGAAGAAGAGCAGAAGGAGAAGAAGTGAGGCAGAGAGCTCGAGAAGAGTGTGAAGGGAAGAAGAAGAGAGAGAGAGAGAGAGAAGGAGTTCATTCCTCAGATCTTTGGTTCAAAACCAGATCGGAGGTTGCTCATTGTTAGAGCTATAATTTGTGCTTGATTGTTTCAGCTTTCCGTTGCTGTCTTGTTCTGTCTTTTGTTTTCCATTTTACATTTCCTTTCAAGCTGTTAGTCAGCGGGTTGCAGAGGTGCTGCCTCTGGTCGGCTAAACTGTATTGCCCAGCGGTTTGGAGTGGAGGATTCCACTGGACAGCAAGCTGTGTTGCTCAGCGGATGCAGTGGAGGTTTCCACTGGACAGGTAAAGCTGTAATCCTCAGCTGGCGAGACTTGATCTCGGACGGGTTAAGCTGTACTTCCCCAACGGTTTGCAGAGGTGTATCCTCTAGACAGCATGCTGTGTTGCTCAGCGGATTGTTGGCAAGCTGTGTTGCCCAGCGGTTAGTGAAGCCACACTCGGGTTGAGTGTGAGGTGGATGTAGGTCTGGAGGACCGAACCACCTAAAAACTCCTATTGCACTGTGGTTTGATTTATCTGTTTTTGCTTTCGCTAGATGATTGCATAGGGGCGCTCTAAGCGTTTGGCTTCTGTTTGAGCAGAAGAGTTGATTAGTTTTCTTAGAATATTTTAATCTGTCAAGAGAGCAAAATTCCAGTTGAGCTTCAGATTGTCGAATCTGTCTTGTTATTATTCTAGTTTTTAATTGGGTGAAGGTTCTTTAAACGGGTTATATTCATTCACCCCCCTTCTGAATACTGCACCGAACCCAACACTTACTGCCCCTCCCTGTGGGAGGTAGTGTTTGAATATAATTTTGACTTCCCTTCCCCAAGTTCAACCCCCTTGCATGGGGCGTAGTGATGTAAAATCTTGAACATGTCGAAGCTACACCGGCGTGGCATGTGGGGGAACCCACGCTCTCCCGCTCGCCCTCGTCTCTGAACGGGACCAGTTTCATCAAACTGGTCGAGTAAGTGCTCTACCCTTGCTCTCATTTGGATGTCCTGTTCGTTCAATATTAGTTCATACGCTCTGCTGGTCCGTGAGAGTGAGCGCCTGGCCCACAAGCTCCTTTGCTTCAAGTGGCCACCGTGGGAGAGAGTGTGACCCATGCCCATCGGCACCCGGTCGGCCCCTTTGAATTGGGCCTCCGTACCCTTGGGAAGTCCCTTAGTCTTGCTAGCCCTCTACCAGCAAGGGTCCAGCCCACACAACCTCGACTCGGCATCGCCGAGTTACCCCCGGGTTTGGGTGAGTGCCGGGTGAGTTGGCCGCCGATATCGGCTCGTTCTACTTACCAATTATGCTTGTTTGATTAGGTCCAAGGGTGTGTCACATCACATGGTGACCGTCGTCCAGGTGTCTTTTCTCAGTCCCTTCATCAATGGGACGAGAAGCCCGTGAGGAGACCAAGGGCACCTGCAAAGAAAACAAGACGGGGGAAGAAGAAGGTGAGTCTGCGTTGTTCCTACTTCTTACAGTACAGAATATAAGATTGGTATATTGGCATAAATGTAGATGGGAGATGAAGCTGACCAGATCAAAAGCTCCTGCAGAGTACTGATTAGATTTGCAAAGGCCAGCTGAAGTCGATAGAGAACTGTTGACACCCGTTTCATACCTTTGTTGTGGGGGTTTTTATGCCAATGACTGGGGTGAAGGAAGGGATATAGCGAGAGAAGGAAAATACGGGAATTTGATGTATCTCGGGTAGCCTCCTTACGGTTGCATGCCTCTCACGGCGGTATCGGGCACTCTCCTTTTACGGAAAGTCGAAAAGGGTCGAATGGCACGGAAATGTAAGGGTATGGCTTAGCCGGACAGGGTGCAGGCGTGCCAGTCGATTTCTCGACAATTACCCATGGAACCAAGGGTTGACTGGGGAAGCGTCACCAGGACGTGGCACGTGGGCTCGAGAGATCGGGCGACACGTGGAGAGAAAGGGTTCCATGGGTGGGAGTGCACAGGCGATTGTGAGAATCATGTACTGGACGTCTTTCCCCACCGGCCACAAGCAACCGGTGTTTATTTACATCGGATTGTATCCGAACACCTTCGTTCCATGCTGAAGAGAAGCCTGTATATATATCTGAAGCCGTGGGTAGAGGGCCGGGAGCATTCCGCAGCTGTGGGTGCGCTTTCGACTGAGGGGTGTTTACTGGAGTCAGGATGTTAGGCACATATGCTGAGTGGTGTTGGTAGAAAGCTGGGGACCCGAATGCGGGCACTTGTATTCCACTAGTTTTATGCTACGTGAAGGCCACGTGGGCCTTACAAATAGGCCGAGGGGGCCAAAGTACAACTGGCGCAAGCCGCGGGACAACTCCGACACGTGGGTCGGTCCCCGTGTCATTGCGTAATAAAGCGGATATCCACGTGTTTTACAGGAACTCTTTATAAAGGGATCGATGCGAGCCCGACTACCTTGGTGGCGGGGGGGACGTGGACTGGCGCCTGGTGGAGGTCGGACACGGTGAGCGGCCGTGTCTGGGTCTCGGACGGCGAGTCTCGTCATGCTGGGGCGTCGAGGTCGGCCCCGGGACTATGATTCCCGGGCCAAAGGTCCAACTAGACTCGAGTTGTTAATCTGAGTGGTCAACGGCCGGCTGGGGGGTGAGCAGTAGGCATGCGATTCCATGTCAGAACTAGGCACGACACGTGGAGTGCGTTTCATCACCGTAAGTTGGCGTACACGGGTGGACCAGGGATGTGGGTGTACTTGCCATTGACATAGTCACCTTACATGCGACGAGGATGGACTTGTGTGAGATGGCTAAACGCCGTGTGAGGGAAGTACACGTGACATACCCTCGGCGTGTATGAGCCGACTAGCAAGCCAACCGCGCGCACACTTAGTTTCTTGCATTCCCGACCCTTGCCGAAAGCCTCGGGAGTCTAAGGGTGCGGCAATTATGTCGAGGGTGTTTGTCCGTCCGTCTGTGCGTCTGCTTGTGCACGCATTCATTGCCCCTTGAGCTTCTAAGGGGTGGAATTTATAGGAAGTTGAAGGGTCATGGGGTAGGGTTTAGGTGGACCAAGTTGAGGGTTCAACTTGGTCCGGGTAAACCCTAAGGAAAATATTTTTTATTATTGTTTTTGTGTTCAACGGAGTGGGGGATAGGGTTTAGGCGGACCAGCCCAAGGGGCTGGTTTGGTCCGCCTAAACCCCTCCCCCAGGGGGGTTTAGGCGGACCAGCCCCATGGGCTGGTCTGGTCCGCCTAAACCCCTCTTCGGAGGGGTTTTTTATGTTAAAAAACCCTTTTTTAATTTTTGGATGGGGTTTAGGCGGACCAGTCTAGGGGGGCAGGCTGGTCCGCCTAAACCCTCCCCCAGGGGGGGTTTGGGCAGACTGGCTGGGCACCTTTTTTAATTAAAAAAGCTTTTTTTTTATTGTACTGGGGTTTATGCAGACCAGTCTGAGGGGTCAGGCTGGTCCGCCTAAACCCCCCTGGGGCTGGGGGGGTTTAGGCGGA
The DNA here is from genome assembly GCA_022559845.1 of Amorphophallus konjac. Taxonomy (NCBI): domain Eukaryota; kingdom Viridiplantae; phylum Streptophyta; class Magnoliopsida; order Alismatales; family Araceae; genus Amorphophallus; species Amorphophallus konjac. The sequence continues at coordinate 233,211,171 of CM040119.1, forward strand.
CTGGGTGGAGGGAGAGAGAGGGGGGGCAGGGGCCCCACCTAATAAAATCACATTTTTGTTATTTTCTTCCTAACTTGACTAAGAAGAAAAGGACAAGACTGAGCAGGATGCGTGGAGCTTTGCGAGCGTGTTGACTGAGGAGCTCGTCGTGGGTGTTCTTTGCGACTTCTTCCATGTACGGGTACGGTGAATGGACCCTTGCACCGTGAGACTGGGAATTTGCATGAACTGGGACTGGGGAGGATCGTCGGGCCTTCGGGCTAGGGAGAGGGCACGGACCCCGGGGAGTTTGCCCTCCTTGGGGGCGCGCCCGCGCCCTCGGGTGAACTAGCCCCAGGCACGTAGCAACCCCGAGGGATGGGCCCCGGGGGTCTTCTTTCACCATCAGGAGGTGTCCTTTGTGGGACACGGGGCTCTGGGGTGCCGGGATTGGCCTGTGGGGGCTGTTGTATGTCGAGTCATATTTGCCGCTCGCAAGATGTTCGTGTAAATACCCGACACACCCCGGGTTGCCATACGGCCGAGCTACCTAGAGGAGGGGCCTCGGGATGGGCCTTGGGCTGAGGATGGGAAGTCGTAGGAGCTGAGGAGAGGCACTTCGGGCACATGGGCCGGGCCTCATGCTACGTGTCGCGTTGTACGGCGGGTTGGCAGGGTAGCCTCGGGTTGGCCCTAGAGCTAAATATAAGTGGCTCGTGTCTGAGGGTCGAGGATAGCCCCGACTTGCTGGAGGGTCATTGTAGAAACCGGGTGGTATGCTGGGACAGCGGGTTGGCCCGTGGTTTGCTATAGAAAGGCTGGAATATATGCGCTCACAAGATGTTCAGGAAAATGCCCGGTACACGTTTGTGAGCTATATATGTGTACTGCGGGCCTCCAAAGCCTGTGGTTGACTTTTTTGAGTTCCCCTTTGACCTTGGAGGGTTGAAGGAAGGCGTCCCGAGGTAGCCCCCTGGCCTCTTTACTGAGTGCCGCATGGCGTGTCTTTGTAGTTGGAGCACCCCCGGGTTGGCTCGGGTGGTTGTATAGAACACGGACAAAGTCCGCCACTGAGGGGTCGGGAGTGATCCCGGTTAATTGCTAATGCCGCCGTATATCCAGGCTAGCGGGTTGGGGCCGTTGGTCGGGCCCACTGTGTTGTCGGAGGGGCCGGGTAGCCCATGCCTTAAAGGTGCTCGGGGAAATTCCCGAACCCTTGTTCTTTGGTATTTTGCTGGGGAAATTATTCGGGTACAACAAATGCCCCCCACAGGTCGTGCGTCGGAGGCGGAGATGATGGCGTACGGCCCGTGAACTCCTCTTTCTGGATGATTGTAGTTGCACTTTGACACTTCATATGTCTTTGTCTTGTTGCATTGTGTATATTGATTTCCCGGTGTGCTCACTGTCTTGGTGTATTTTGTCTTGTAGCCATGGCACGGTTCGGCAGAGATGAGTGGGTCCCGAGGGATGTGGTCCTTGAGGGGGACCACTGGGTGAGGAGGACCGAGCGGCCCATGCCCCCCTTGGGCCCGCCGGTCATCACCATAGCTAATGTGGAGCAACTTGACTTGGGGCACACGACTGTGGCAGAGGGCCCCGTCGGCGAGCGCAGCAACGGAGTTGGGGCTGTGGAGTTGGCCCGGGCGTTAGAGGCGGGTGGGCTTTACACCTACGATCGTAGTAGCGGCTACCCAGTGGAGTTCCCTCTGGACCGTCACTTATTCGAGTTCATCAGGCGCTTTGTTCCACCGGGCATGGAGGAGGGGGACTCTTGGGTTGCCGGAGCCCGTCGCCGACTGGAGCGGGCGATCTTGGTGGGCAGAGACAGTTTCCACGGGATCATTCTCTGCGGCTTTTTGAGTTTCTCCGGAGACTACTGGAGACAGTGTCAGTTCCCCAGTGATGAGTGTAGACATATGAAGTGATGTTGATGTGTGTTTACTTACTCTTCATTTCTTTACCCGGACTTAACAGATCTCTTTCTATCCCTTCTACTAAATCGATGTGAGAAATAAATGGAAACTAGAAGGGGACAGAAGCATATAAACATGTGTGATCACCACCAAGATGCCGAACGTGATGAACACGTCGTACCTTGGAAAGAGGGAGGTACTAACCATAAAACCAGCATTGACACGTTGAACGGCTCATTATGGACCGCCTGTAGGTACGCACGGTCTCACGATAGGCCGCTCGTCAGCGCTGGGTGGAACGCGGGATGAAGAACGAGGGATGATGAACGGTTCAAGATTGGCCGCGGGAAGGAGATGAACGGTGTAATGTTGGCCGCACTTCCCTTAGAACGGACAGTCTGGAACCGCCCAACGCCACCACACCCTGAGATGCAAAGGTCCAACCTCCATCCTTTCCGTCCGGCCAGAAAGGATGGGCCTCGTGTTAGTGGGTTGCTGACCTGTGAAACAGAGTGTAGAACACAAAGAAAAACCCAAATCAGAACTATAGAATGTAGCAAATGCTCAAACGGAAAGAAATAAACATAACTAAATGAAGTGGGGGATACCTGGGGGGTTTTAAACCCCTAGGGGCACCAAAAACGTGGGAGGGTGTGTGAATGATGCATAAGAATGACAAAACGTGGAAGAAGCATGGAGAAAATGACGCATGCAAACAAAAGAGAACAACAGACTAATGAACTAAAGACACAAAATAATGAGATACTCTCTGAACTGGAGGCCTGTATGGACGTAGAAGGCCTCCCTCCCTGGTCGTAGGTCACTCTAGAATCCGGCAGAGCTTCGTCGTGACCTTAAATCTCCCCCCTTTCAAAGCTTGGCTTTAGGGTCTATTTATAGAGCCTAAGGAGCCAGCCCCGAAATTAGGGTTTTCAGCCATTTTCAGGTCGAGATTATCAAATAAAAGATGAAGATAATCGAATTATCTCTCATCCAGAAGAAACGGCACTCAAAATGACTCAATATCCGCGGAGAAAATGACGGGAGAAGTTAGGGATAAAACCACGGATAGAGAGAGAACATCTGTTAATCTTTTCAGGATGCGAGCAGATGAACGGTCGCACGATAGACCACTCATCAGGTTGGACGGTCTATCTCTAGGCCGTCCATCCCTGTCAGTGGAATTTCAATAAATAGAAATTATTATCCATATACCCATCGAACTGACCGATAACCTCGCCGTTGGACTCTCACAGATGAACGGCAGCTGATAGGCCGTACATCCACAAGAGCGGCCAAGAGAAAACCGCCCATGCCTTGTCGGTGATAAATCAAGATAAATAAGATAAATAGATAATTATGTGAACAATCAATCGAACGTAGGACTCTTGAGAGATGGACGGCTTAGTATGCACCGCATAATGGTATTATGCGGCTGTGGCTAGGCCGTATAAATGCTTGTCGATGGAAATTTAGAAAATCAGCTAAATATCCCATAAATATATGAACGGCCCAGTATCAACCGCACATATTGTTATGCGGTTGGAGACTAGCCGCACATGTATATGGGCGCTTGAAATTCATAGAAAAGCTCAATCAACCAAGACCAAGGCCCATTAAGCCCTGAATCAACTCGGACCTAGCCAGGGAGGGAGGCCACCCATAAAATTGGCCCAAAACGTGCCAAAAAATAGCCCAACGAGTGATGGACAACTCGAGGCATCAACATGTGGGAGTAAGAGAAATGACTCAACTTGTCGGCAAAAAAATGGGTGTCAACAGATGCCCCTCCTTAATGTCCTCTTTACAGGGGAGTGAGCGGAGGTGAAGCGGAAGCGAAATGGAACATGTAGGTGAAGCAAAAATGAAGCGGAGTGGCCTGAAAAATGGGCGTTAAGGTAAAACGACACCCATTTTTACCAACAAGCGATAGGAATCTTCCGAAAAACTCTGAACCAAACACAAGGAACGATTAGACCAAAAGTGACACCGGTCTGGAGGAACTAAACTAAATAAAAAGAAACACACGATCAACCTCATGGGGGACACAATCCCTCGAACGAATGAGGAGACTGGAATAAGCAACGAAAATAAAGAAGCGGACTAAAACTCCAGACAGGGATCTCTTAATCAACCAAACCAAGCGAATTAACCAAAGTGAACCTTCGAACTCAAAGTGGAATTGTTCCTCTCACTCAATCATTGAACGCACAGCTAACCATCACTGGTGGGACATTATCCAGGCAAATCATGGGTCATGAATGCTCAAAAGATGCGCATGATGCATGCTGGGCTAAAGTAAAAGAAATCATTAAGACAAATGCGAAGAAAGATTAAAATATAAAATACTCGAGAATAATATTGCTAAGCTGGGAGATTCAGAGTCAAGACACTATCCGCAACTGTTGTGCCCCTGTGGTTTTGATGTCAGCAAGCACTATGAGTATGAATGATTTATCATCATATGTCTGCACTTGTTGGTTCTTCTACACATTGCATCAGTGCATTATCTGCCATATACATACACTGCATCAGTGCATTCATCAGTCGAATCAATTCAATGTCGATGCGTGCTCATTATGCATAAGTCGATGCGTGTTCTTTATGCATACATAGTCAGTGCAGGGTTAATTGTCTAGGCTTGTGCATATCATAAATATGTTTCATGGTGGTAATAAGTTAGTGAATGCCTAGACTCATGCATGTTCAAGGAATAAAGTCTGTACAGAGTTTGCCTAGACTGCATCAACTCAAGTCTGTACATTCTTTGGTGGCTGTCTGTACAACCTCCATTGTCTCATTCGACCAAGTCAGTTCAGCCAGTGGTCTATGCATTGATTTGTCTCACACATACACTAAGTCTATACATTCATGAGCATAGTCAGTGCATTCGGTTGTTTCAATTTATATGCAAAGTATGTACATTCGCTGACAGCATGACTGAGCATCTCATCTTTAATGTGCATACTTCCCTATATGCAATTGTGCATCTTTTAAGACAAAGTCTGCACATTCTCAGCTGATATGTTTGTGCATCATTATATCATAGTCTATACATCGTCGCATGCATGCAAAGTCTGTATATTGGTGTCGCACGCACACTAAGTCCATACACTCACACGCATAGGTTTTACATCATGCATTCATGCTTAAACTCTAGGCATAGTAAGTCTGCACATTGTTTGTACATTGCACGCAGAGTCTGCACACTCGTTGCTGGCATGTCTGTACATTCATTTTCGATGTGCATATTTCTCCATATGCAAAATGCATCACATGCATTCAAAGTCTGTACACTCGTGGATGACATGTCCGTGCATTCATTATCGTTGCACATACTTTCCTATATGCACACTGCATTTTGTGCATCAAGTCTATACAAGCTCAGTTCAAATTTTTGAACTAACTCAGTGCATCCTCGTCTGTTCTAACAGGACTGTTGGTCGAGGAACTTAAGAAGGGCACGTGATCCGAGGATAAGAGGAGTGCCAGGATCGTGACACGTGTATTGAAGCCTGCTGAAATGCTTCCACGTGGTAGAATCAATTGGGCGGGAATCGTGGAGAACACACGCCCACCTACCTGCTGCTGCTATAAAAAGAAGCTTCTCCTTCGAGAGAAATGTGTGATCGTAGATATATTTTAGAGTAGCAGAGAAGAAAAGAAATGATCAGGAGAGAAGAGAAAGAAGAAAAAGGAGAAGAGAGTAGCAGAAGAGAAGAGAAGAAGTGAAAGAAAGAGAGCTCGTGAGATCGAGAGAGGTCGAGAGAGAGAGAGTGAAGAAAGAGCTTGAGGAGAAGAAGATAGAAGCTTTTCCTGAAGAGTAGTCCCACTGGACCTTGGATCAAATCCAGGCCAGTCAGCTCTCTAAGAGCCACATTTGTGCTATCATCGTATACAGCTTTCTGTCGCTGTGATTTCCAGTTTCTTGTTTTTCTTTTGAACTTTCTTTCAAGATGTTAGTCAGCAGAGCTAAGATGTATTGCTCAGCGGTGCAGAGGAGGATTCCTCTGGTCAGCAAGCTGTGTTGCTCAGTGGGTGAGGTAGATACCTCGGACAGCAAGCTGTGAGGCTCAGCGGTTGTAGGCAAGCTGTGAGGCCCAGCGGTTTAAGCTGTGTATCAGCGGAATCAACACTTGGGTTTGAGTGTGGGGTGGACGTAGGTCTGGAGGACCGAACCACCTAAAAATCTTTCGTGCTGTGGTTTGAATGCTAATTATTTTGCCTCCGCTAGATGAATGCTTAAAATCGATCTATCTTTCTATGTCCAGAGAGCCAATTGATTGCACGCTTCTTGTTTGATTGAACATATCACTATACTTCAGTTTCAGTAGAACTGAATCTGCTTCTAATTTCATATCTCTGAGTGTTCTAAGTTTTTATTCGGATAATATTTTAAAGGGGAGATCCATTCACCCCCCTCTGAATCGCTCGCACCGATCACAACAATTGGTATCAGAGCGGGTCTCTGTGCATTCAGATCCAACGATCTACAGAGGATCCTGCTATTTTCGGTGTATTATTGCTTCTATTATCCCGTGCTCAGTGCTTCACTACCCTATGCATTCGTGTTGAATTTCATTATCGATCTGCATCAATGGATCATCCTACCGTCTACGATGGGTTTAACTTCAGTAACTGGTTAGGCGGCCTCCGGGTACACCTGAACTCCATTGATTCCAGTCTGTGGATTCTAGTATCAAGAGGCCCATATGAGCTACCTCACAATCAGACCAAGTGGTCAAGAGAGGATAGATTAAAGAACCGTGATAATATCACAGTTCTTAACATTTTGAGAGGAGCAGTCAACACTGATAAATTCCCCTTTGTTCATATGTGTGTCTCTGGAAAGGAGATCCTGGATAGATTAAGGATTGCCTACGGCAGAGATGATGATCAATGCATGATGGCTCAAGGGAGTGAACAAAGTAGCAATCAAGATGAAGAACAAGACGATGATCAGGTAAAATTATTTGAAGATTACTCCTTGGATGATTGGATTGCTGCATACAATGAATTGCTAGAGTCTTATGATCGCTTAAGAAAATAGTATAAGAAGATGAAAAAGAAAACTTGTCAAAATGATTCTAATTTATCATGTGAAAAATGCTTGAAGATTAATGAATTATATGATGAATGTCTATCTGAGTCTCACTTGAATATGAAGCAAATGTGCCTGTTGAAAAAAGAAAACCAAGAAGTTATCAATAAAATCTCCGAATTAGAAAGTCAGCTGAAACTGAAAACTAATGAACATTTGATAAATCTGGAAGAGTTGGAAAGGATTAAGTTCGATCTGAAGAAATTGAAAGCTGAGAATGTAGAAATTCAAAGAAAGAATGAAAATCTTGAAGCTAAATTAAAGAATGTCAACAAGGAAGGTGTGCATGATTCCTCTCTTAAAACAAGCTGCAGTAAGTGCGAGGTTTTAAAAGAACGCAATGAAGATCTTTATAGTGAGAATGAATGGATGAATAAACAAATTGCCATGTTTAAAGAGGATCACAGAAATCTGCTTGCTGAGAAAATTAAAGTGGAAGAAAGAGAAGAGGAACTAATTGAAAAATTGGAGCTGTTGTCTGGAAGAGAAAATTGTAATGAAGAAGTCAAAAAGCTGACTGAAGAAAACAAAGAATTGAGAGAACAAAACAAGAAGCTCATGGTCTTAAATACAGTTATCTCACAGAGGCTTCTGACTGTCGAAAAGGAAAGATATGTTAGTAAGGAAGTTCAAGCACAAAAATTTGAGGAGGAAAATACTGAACTGAAAGCTGAAGTTGAAAAATTGAAGTGGTTAAACACTGGCTTATCTGAAAAACTTCTCGCAATAAAAAAGGGAAAAACTGTCTGTAATGAAGAGTCAAAAATGTTGAGCAACTTGGAACAAGAAATTGAGAAGTATAAAACTGCAAACAAAGTTCTAAGTGAATGTGTCAATTACAGTGAACAGGAGATAGCCAGTTACGAACTTCATATAGCACATTTAGAAAATAAAATTTATGATCTGGAAAACTCAGCATCCGAGTTTGTTGAAAACAAGAAGAAAATGAAAGATGTCATAAAAAGTGAGTATAAGAACTCAAAGAAGGGGATAAGCTGTAGTTCTGATGTTAAGGAAAGTGTGAGAAACCAGTTGTACACTACGTTCGTGCAAAGTTCTGAGGTAGCTGGTGCCACTAGTCAGTCCCCAAAGAAAAATAAAAATATGAAATCTTCTTCATCATCTGTCTTTCAAATTAAGGCTCAGAAAATTGAAAAATGAGCAAAAGTTGTGAACAAAGATAAACAATTGAACAAGAATGGAAAGAAAGATGGGGTTAAAAATGTCCCTACTTGTGTCATGAAATCTGTTAGCTCGGCTGAATTTAATGGGTCAATGCACACTGCTCATGCCTCATGTACTCATTCGCATGCATCTAGTCAGTCTGTTAGTAATCATGTCGCCAGGAAATTACAAGCGTCATGCCATTACTGTGGTAGGCATGGTCATTATATAGATGACTGCAATGTAATGAAAAATGATGATATGATGCATGATAAATCTTTTACAAATCATCATCATGACCCCGAAAGGAATACGTCTGCCTCAAACCAACACGTCATTTGTTATAATTGTAACAAACGTGGTCATAAAGCTGTTGAGTGCTGGATTGGGTCTTCAGGGGGTTACAGTGACTCAAAAGGTAAGCATCTAAGATGCTTCGAGTGTGGGGAAGTATGGCCATTCAGTCAAGGACTGTTGGTATGTCCGAAGAGGCCATGGCAATAATAAATTCTTTAAATTTTCTGCCAAAAGGCCTGTGAGTCTTTCATGCTTTAACTGTGGCAAGGTAGGTCACAAGTATACTGAATGTTGGTCATCAAGTAATAAGAAACAAACTGTTCATGCATACAACCGAACTGTTCATGCTTATGCACATAGGTCTCATGTTGCTGTTGATATGCATCATAGGACCAAAAATTCTGATGCTTCATGTAGATATTGTGGCAAATTGGGTCACTTCATGACCAATTGTTATCAGATGAATTTTGATGATAGTGTTGCTAAGCGACTGTTCAGAACACCTGCTAGGGCTAGTACAGGACCCAAGGCCACTTGGGTTCCTACTGGATCAAAATGATCAATTCTTTGTAGGTGTGCCTTGGATGCTGATGAATAAAGGGGGTTAATAAGCCAAGGCACTCAAAAAGAAAACCCTAGGATCCTACGCATCAGGTCAGCTCTGAACACTCTGTTTAAATTTCATCATCTGAATTTGTGAGTATGAAGGAATTGAATTTCATGTTGATTTGATTCATGCTTAATTGAAATCCTCTGAAAATTTGAAATGAACCTGATACTTTTGGCAGTCTTTCCCTCCGATTGAACTGTATGATTTTCTATTAAACATAAATTTTAAGACAATGTGCTACACTGTCACTGTATTTCATGCACTTAGTCAAGGAGAGCTTGACTGGTTATGCTTAATGTTATCGATGCTCATGATTAACTTCACTGCATCTAGACATGGGGAGATCTGTCAGATTCATTTGTTCCTCACTTCCTGAATCCCTCTTGTTTAGTTATTTGAATCGCTCTACTGCTCTCTAGTGGATAACCTGAATTTTCTGCTATTCTCCTCTAGACAAGCTGATCTGTCTGAATTCCAGACTCAGCTACTGAATTTTATCCAGCACAACTTTGATACTCTTCCCTTGCTATTTGTTGCACTGCCAGCTTACCATCATCCCTCACATTCTCCTTAGCTGGTGTGACTGATCAATTTTTTGCTCTAGCGATAATAAGTTGTTCAGCTACTTTGATTGAACTAGTCTAAGAAATTCAAGTTGTGTACCACGTTATTAGTCTGAAAAAGGTAAAAGAAATTCCTATCATATAGGCTTAAGAATGACCATTGATTCAGATTGATATAAGTTTAATGTATTCTCAGATTTGCTCTTGAATGATTTGAAAATATCTGAATGTTAAGTATTAATAAACTTTAACCATATGTGTCATGAAAAACTGGGTCTCACTCATCTGAAGTCTGAAATTTTGTCTTCAAGGCTTCTTTGGTAGAGATACATAGTGATAGCATTGCTTCTAAACATTAACTTGAAAAATGTTGACTAAAAGAAAATTGCATTCGGAGTAATGACTTGGTAACTGAGAAACTGGGTTCTCTATCAATGAAGTAAAGTAAACCTATGTCATGAAGTTCCATAGTTATATATGGTAAAAATGTATTGAAAATCTGACAGAGCAATGGCATATTTGTGTTGAGTAACTGGGGAGTCCGACCTCTGATCAAGGTGTCTCCTCATGTAAAAAGTCACTCCTATTGCTAACTCTGTTCTCAAAATTGAGAGGCAATGATAGTCATCACACTGAGTAACTGGGTCACTTCACCTAAGACGTGTTGTGCCTCATGTAAAAAGGTGTTGATCAACTAAATTGCTCAGGGAATATTGTGCTGATTGAAAGAAAATTTCCTGCAAAAGCTGTCAACTCACATGTTTCTAAGTGTGTTTATTATTGATACTATTATATGTATCTCTCAAAGTGGTCATTGAGTTCATTTGAGTAAGATGGAAGGTGGTTGCTCTTGAGTATTGCTTGATTAATTGGTTCACCCTTATTAAAACATGCCTTCAGATATGAGTATTGAATTTAATTGACAAATTTGGTATACATCATGATTAAATCAATTAGGTCATGTCGGTTTATTCATAACCCCCTATGATAGGAGAGTCTTTTCTTATGAGGACTTATTACTGTGGTACCTGCTATACTATTTCGTTTGATCAGGTTCACCTATGACAACTTATTCATCATGCTAACTCAGCTGTTGGATATCTTGTGCCTTGCTTGCTACTATTTTCTACTACCCTTGGCTACATTAACTTCATTTACATTATCAATTGATTGATTCTTGAGATGTACTCCTCTCCACATTGTTGGAATCTTCCATCTTCTTTATGTAACCACTTCTGGTCTGTGGACCTTCCACCTGCTTTATTCTGTCCATGCATTTATTTTGGAGTTCTTATATTTTATTTTTTTTCAGTACTCATTGTGCATGGTTCTATGGGGGAGAAGAGGTATCATATCTCATACATGGCTTTCATTACACTCTCAAACTATTTCCTTTCTGCTGAAGTCAAAGGGGGAGATGTTTTATCAATCTTTTCATAACTGCTTAAATTTTCTCTCTCAAACTTTTCTCTTTTTGATGACGTCAAAGGGGGAGAATAGTTTGGATATGTGTGTCTCATAGTGACTCATAGTGTTGCCATCATCAAAAAGGGGGAGATTGTTGTGCCCATGTGGTTTTGATGTCAGCAAGCACTATGAGTATGAATGACTTATCATCATATGTCTGTACTTGTTGGTTCTTCTGCACATTGCATCAGTGCATTATCTGCCATATGCATACACTGCATCAGTGCATTCATCAGTCGATTCAATTCAATGTCGATGCGTGCTCATTATGCATAAGTCGATGCGTGTTCATTATGCATACATAGTCAGTGCAGGGTTAATTGTCTAGGCTTGTGCATTTCATAAATATGTTTCATGGTGGTAATAAGTTAGTGAATGCCTAGACTCATGCATGTTCAAGGAATAAAGTCTGTACAGAGTTTGCCTAGACTGCATCAACTCAAGTCTGTACATTCTTTGGTGGCTGTCTGTACAACCTCCATTGTCTCATTCGACCAAGTCAGTTCAGCCAGTGGTCTATGCATTGATTTGTCTCACACATACACTAAGTCTATACATTCATGAGCATAGTCAGTGCATTCGGTTGTTTCAATTTATATGCAAAGTATGTACATTCGCTGACAGCATGACTGAGCATCTCATCTTTATTGTGCATACTTCCCTATATGCAATTGTGCATCTTTTAAGACAAAGTCTGCACATTCTCTGCTAATATGTTTGTGCATCATTATATCATAGTCTATACATCGTCGCATGCATGCAAAGTCTGTATATTGGTGTCGCACGCACAAAAAGTCCATACACTCACACGCATAGGTTGTACATCATGCAATCATACTTAAACTCTAGGCATAGTAAGTCTGCACATTGTTTGTACATTGCACGCAGAGTCTGCACACTCGTTGCTGGCATGTCTGTACATTCATTTTCGATGTGCATATTTCTCCATATGCAAAATGCATCACATGCATTCAAAGTCTGTACACTTGTGGATGACATGTCCGTGCATTCATTATTGTTGCACATACTTTCCTATATGCACACTGCATTTTGTGCATCAAGTCTATACAAGCTCAGTTCAAATTTCTGAACTAACTCAGTGCATCCTCATCTGTTCTAACAGGACTATTGGTCAAGGAACTTAAGGAGGGCACGTGATCCGAGGATAAGGTGAGTGCCAAGATCGTGACACGTGTATTGAAGCCTGCTGAAATGCTTCCACGTGGTAGAATCAATTGGGTGGGAATCGTGGAGAACACACGCCCACCTACCTGCTGCTGCTATAAAAAGAAGCTTCTCCTTCGAGAGAAATGTGTAGCAACCCATATAAAATTAGAAGAAATAAATTTAGATAAATTGAAATAAACTAAAAGATTAAGTGAACAAATGAAAAAGGTTGAAACAAGAAGAACAAAGCCCTGATGAAATTAACGCCTTGGAGCAAGGCGCTACGCCCTCATCTGAGGCGCGTTTTTAAGAAAGGACGCCCACGTTTCACGGCGTCAAATTTCAGACGGCCAAAATAAATAAAAGGCATAAAAAGACAATAAAAAGAGTAACGCCCTTTACATGGACGCGTTTCAACAAGAAACGACGCACGTCAAGGCGTCAATTTAAAATTTGATGCCCTAGAATAAGGCGTTAATTCCATTCCAGTTTCGTTCGAACCGGGAACTTATCCAGGGTAAGTGGATAACTATGAGAAAGAGTTCGAATGTAGTAATAACTCTATCATAGAAGTGTTACTTCCAATCGAACACTAACCCTATTAGGTTTCACCCAGATCCTATAAATACCCCCTAAATTAAGCCTGATCGATATTTTGGCGTTCGATTCTTCTAAAGGTATGTGATGAACAGGAGGTTCTTCCTTATTCTTTCTCCGTATACGATCTTATGAAGAACACTAATTGATTCTTCATCTTCTTTGTTTCGTAGGTAATCGGCCTGTCAAGCGTGAAGAACAAGGTAATGTTCTTCCTCTTCCTTCTCCTCTGATTATGTGCGATGAAGAAACTAATGTATGCAGTTTCTTCTTCTTCTATAGGATCTACAGACGGTTGACAGGGAAGAATAGAGGATCCTTCGTCACCTGCCTTCGTCTGTTGTTTGAGTTCTGGGGATACTCTGTTCATAATAGAGTATCGCAAAGCATCTCCAAATCCTCAGAACCTTCACCCAGATAACTATCAAGGTAGGTTTTCTCAGGGGTTATAGCCCAAACTAGCATAGTAATAATTATAACATCATCCGTTAATACATGCATACAGATTTCATGCGTTTTGATTAGTTTCTAAAGAGTTTTTGAAAGAAACGCCCCTATCAAGGTCGCTAGATTACAAGAAACGACCAGGAATACGTCGTCAATTTCATATTTGACGCCCTGCACAGGGACGTCAATTTCTTTTAATTACTAAATACCATGTTTAAAAAATTATATATCAATTCAAACATGATTCTAAATTAATGCATGATCAATCTCTTGTAATCCTGCTATTTTTCTAGTCCTGACCCTATATCATGTTTTCCTGAAATTTCATCGTCTCGAAATTGTAAAAATTGTGAATTAACGACCTTGTCCAGGTCGTCTTTTCTTGAACTGACGCCCCATACCAGGGCGCCTTATGTAAACTAACGCCCCTGTCCAGGGCGCGTTTCATTAAAATTTCCAGATTTATAATATTCTGCAAAATTGGAAATATTGAAAGGATGACTGCTGTACACGTCGTCAAATCTAATATAAACGCCCCTGATTAAGGCGTTAATTTCATGAAAAACGACTTTACCAAAGTCGCTATTTTCTGCACTACTGATTTTTCCTGATTACTGTTATCCGAGGGTTTCATTATACATACATACATATACATTGGCACTATTACTCCACTCCGTGAGTATAGTCCCATGTTTTCTACGATGATTTATCGTATTACACACTCAATTCTCATTGACATACAAGCTCTCCATTGGACATTCCGTTCCTTTGGACTAGCGAGTTGGTCATAGAGACCTCCGTAAGACTCCTCGCCGCCTTGGATTCCCTCAAGGCCGACTGAGCTGGTTGTACCCTAAAAACCCATTACACAATCTTTGCCATATCCCTCTATAGAAACATGGTAATACCGGCCCTCATGTCATGCCATGGGTATGATATGAGAATTATCTTAATGAACAGGGAAGAATATGCCGTTGTTATGCTGTTCTTGTAAACCCTAATTCTATATCAACATTGTTATGATGTTCTTATAGACCCCAATTCTATATTAAACTTGATGTTCTTGTAAACCTCAATTCCATATTAAGAATGAGGACGTCTTGCCATTGAGGTGCTATTCATATGGACCTCAATTCTATATAAAAGAGTGTCTCTACTTACTTATCATGGTACCCGAGTTAAGGGAACCAATTCCACCTAGTTTTATCGAAAGTGCGATTGTACCGTTATTATCGCCTATTGGTGTCAAAAGTCATATTTTTGTACTCTAATCTCTCAAAGTTGTCTTACATGACTACAAGCTTGCTTATTGAAATTCCATGATGGCTATACACAAAAATGTGGATGTTAAAAATACATGACTAATGCCTGCGCATATAGGGCCCGATCTGGTCCTGGGAGGAGCACCCGAAAGTACTTGTGCCCATGGGAGTTGATTGATCACGGTATTGGCATTATACCGAAGTGCATGACTAGCTTGATTGAACATTCCACAAATCTTGTACTTGACTTGATATTACATGACTTGCGTGGCCCGAAAAAGGGTAATTACTTGCGTACTTGAACGTGATAGCCAAATTTCATCTTGACATGATAAAGTACTTGCTTGAATATCTTGAGGTCATTTGATATAAGTGATTGAAAGGTTCATGACTAGTTCTCCCTGTTACCTTATTGTTATATTCTCTTTCTATCTTGTCGTTTTATGCGAGCATGTATAGCTATAGTGCATTCATGAAAGATGTAATTACTTAAACCCCTTTGCTAGTTCCTGAGATATAATTTCCTACTGAGCGTTCGCTCACTCCGTGTTGTCCCTACTTTTCAGGTAAGTCCGACGATGAGGAAACTCAAACGGATGGGGAGAATCAAGAGTGAAAGAGCTAGAGCTTTTCCAAGTGTCATCTAGTTTTTTATATATTTCTTGAGTCAAATGTGTACTTTTCTTTTTTTGAATAGAGTATTGGGTTTGTAATAGACTATTTATTATGAAGAAATAAATGGATTGGGTTATCTTTACTTTTGCGCATCTCTATCTTTGTGTCGAATACACTACTACTCTGATTGACATGATTGATATAAACTCGTCACGCATCTCCGGGTATCTTCCGCTCTCGGGGCGTGACAGTTTTTGTGGTATCAGAGCCTAGGGTATTCAATTCCTAGGAAAAACCCAAGTCCAAGGATAGGTTTTAACCCTTTAACCAGTGAGATTGGGTAGAACCAAGGGTTAAAGTTAACATAGAATGCTAGTCTTGAAAATACAAATCGCGTATTGATCTAGTTATTATAATTGTAGGATAATGGCTGCCGAACGTGCCCAATGGTGCAACATGCAGCGTACACTTCAAGGCATGACTCAGGTGCTGCAACAAGTAGCACAAGGAGGTGGACAACGAGCAGGAAGTCTCCATCAGACTTTCAAGAACATGAACCCGCCCAAGTTCACGGGTTCTACTGATCCGGATGACGCTGAACACTGGATTAGGGAAACAGAACGTATCTTCCGTGTCATGCAATGCACGGACCAGGATAAAATTTTGTTAGCTACCTTTCAGCTAGAAAGGGATGCTAGATGCTGGTGGGAATCAATAGAGGCTACTCTAAATCAAGACCAAGTTACATGGGCGGAATTCGTTGAACACTTCAACGCAAAATATTTTTCAGACCGAGTGCAGGAAAAGAAAGCTGTAGAATTTGCTGCACTGAAGCAACGATCCTTGTCAGTGGCCGAGTATGAGGCCCAATTCTATAGATTATCTCGGTATGCTAAGCACTTAGTTAGCACCGAGAAGATGAAAGCTAGGAGGTTCCTAAACGGGCTCAGGCCCCAATATATTACCCAACTGGCACCGATGGATATTCAGGTCTACTCGGAGATAGTACGCCGAGCTCAACTATTAGAAGATGCCACGGAACTGTCTGATATGATTCGTGGTAAGGATAAGAAGGAACAAGTTACAGGATCGGGTTCCTTTAAACCCAACTTCAAGAAGAGGCCTAGCAATGGAGGTATTTCCTCGCAAGAGCAAAAGTTCAAGAAGACCAAGCCCTTCTCTATCACCACTACCTCTTCAAATACAGTGTGCAAACATTGTGATAAAGCGGGTCATAGAGCAGAAGAATGCTGGAGGAAACTAGGAGCATGTCTCCGTTGTGGGAGTCGTGAGCATCGGATTCCCGATTGCCCATTACTTAACGATCAAGCCGATGTCGGGAAACGCCCGGTAACCAAGAATGCGCGTCTTCACGCAATCAAGGAGACCGAACAAGAAGAAGAAGGCGGACTAGTGGAAGGTACATTGAAAGTTTGTTCCAAGAATGCATATGTCTTAATTGATACTGGTGCATCACATTCTATTATTTCTAAGAAGTTCGCTGACCCATTACCCCTAGAACCGGAATGGATGAAATTAGTTTTGTCTACTCCTCTGGGTGACGAGACTGATATTACACATCATTACCAAAACTGTGAAGTATTGGTTCAGGGTAGAAATCTCCCTATCAATCTCATATGTTTAGATATGAAGGAGTATGATGCCATACTAGGAGCAGATTGGTTATCCAAGTATCAGGCCATGGTTGATTGCCGCAATAGCAAGGTTACATTCAAGGAATTTCCAGAATTAATCTTCACTAGCCCTAAGAGTCGAAGCAAATCCCCTTTTATTTCGGCTCTCCGAGCTAGCAAGCTCATCAGGAAAGGATGTGTATCTTTCCTTGCATTTATCACAGTTAAAGAAGCTAAGGAAACTAAGTTAGAAGACATTCCAGTAGTGCAAGAATTTCCAGACGTATTTCCGGAAGATTTGCCTGGATTACCCCCACAAAGAGAAGTGGCCTTCACCATTGACTTAGTCCCTGGTGCTGGTCCAATTTCAAAGGCACCTTATAGGATGTCACTTGCTGAACTCAAGGAGTTAAAAGAGCATTTGATGGAACTCATTAAGAAAGGATTCATTAAACCAAGTACTTCCCGTGGGGAGCGCCTATATTATTTGTAAAGAAGAAAGACGGATCCATGAGGTTATGCATCGACTATCGACAGTTGAATCATCTCACTATCAAGAACAAGTATCCACTGCCGAGAATCGATAAATTGTTTGATCAAATTTTAGGATCCAAGTATTTTTCCAAAATTGATATTAGGTCAGGATATCACCAACTAAGAATCAAGGACGATGATATTCATAAAACCGCATTCAGAAGCAGGTATGGCCATTATGAATTTGTTGTTATGCCTTTCGGACTAACGAATGCCCCTGCTGCCTTTATGCAGTTAATGAATAGTATATTCAGGCCTTATTTGGATCAATTCGTGGTGGTCTTTATTGATGATATATTGATTTATTCCAAGACCAAGGAAGAGCATGAGGAACATTTGAGGATTGCATTACAAATATTGAGGACAAACCAATTATATGCAAAACTTAGCAAGTGTGAATTCTGGCTCGAAGAAGTGACTTTTCTCAGACATGTTATATCAAAGGATGGCTTGTCTGTAGACTCATCAAAGGTTGAAGCTATAAGGAACTGGGAAAGACCGACCAACGCTAGCGAGATCCGAAGTTTCTTAGGTCTTGATGGCTATTACAGACGATTCATCAAAGATTTCTCTAAGATCGCCGTGCCCCTTACGTGGTTAACTCGCAAGGAGATCCATTACGAATGGAGTGAGGAATGTGAAAGAAGCTTCCAAACTCTCAAGGATCATCTTACTACAGCTCCTGTCTTAGCTTTACTAGTGGAAGGAGAGAAATTCGAGGTATACACTGATGCTTCTGGCATTGGCCTCGGATGTGTTCTAATGCAACAAGGAAAGGTTATAGCTTACTTTTCTCGTCAATTGAAGAAGCATGAAGAGAACTACCCCGTCCATGACTTAGAACTGGCCGCGGTAGTATTTGCACTGAAGATATGGAGACATTATCTCTATGGAGTGCAATTTACTGTATACTCCAATCACAAGAGTCTCAAATATCTTTTCTCACAGAAGGAACTGAACATGAGGCAAAGACGTTGGCTAAAATATCTCAAAGACTTCGACTTCAATATACAATATCATCCCGTAAAGGGTAATCATGTAGCAGATGCCCTTAGTCGAAAGCCGAGAGCACTGTTAGCCAATTGTATGATTCAAGAATGGAAATTACTGGAGCAATTCTCTGAACTCAATATAGGCATGGACACAGACCCTAGATGTGTCACATTATCTCATATAAGCATACAGTCAGACCTATTAACTGAAATACAAGCACTTCATGATAATGACCCAATGTTAGTAGAGATCAAAGGCAACAATCGGATTTCCAAATAACTTGTGAAGGAAGATTAATATTCAGGAATAGAACTTGTATACCGGATTGTCCCGAGGTAAAGAAGAAGATCTTAGATGAAGCTCATAGATCAAGGTACACGATTCATCCTGGATCTACCAAAATGTATCAAGATGTGAAACGGAATTATTGGTGGCCCAACATGAAAAGGGAAATAGCGGACCACGTGTCGCGCTGTCTCACGTGCCAACAAGTCAAGGCAGAACACCAAAAGCCTGCTAGAAAACTACATCCTCTAGATATTCCTAAATGGAAATGGGAGGATATTGGTATGGATTTCATCATGGGTTTATCTAAATCAAAAAGAGGACATGATGGAATATGGGTTATCATTGACCGATTGACTAAATCAGCGCATTTCTTGCCAATCAAGAGTCGATGGTCAGTTGATGTCTTAGCTGCACTATACATCAAGGAAATAGTCAGATTACATGGTATTCCTGTTTCAATCGTGTCTGACAGAGATCCCCGTTTTACTTCTCATTTTTGGAAAGGACTACAACAGTCGTTGGGGACGAGACTTAGCTTTAGTACAGCTTTTCATCCTCAAACGGATGGTAAGACCGAGAGAACCAATCAAGTAGTCGAAGATATGCTAAGAGCATGCATTACTGATTTTGGTGGAAACTGGCATGATCACTTGCCTCTGGTTGAATTTGCATACAATAATAGCTACCAGGCAAGTATACGAATGGCACCTTTTGAAGCCTTATACGGAAGGAGTTGTCGATCACCCTTATGCTGGGACGAAGTTGGAGAGAAACAACTATTAGGTCCAGACATGGTAAGGGATACTACCGAGAAGATACAAATGATCAGAGAAAGACTACAAGTTGCTCAGTCTAGACAAAAGGCTTATGCTGACACAAGAAGGAGAGATCTTGAATTCCAAGTTGGAGATCATGTATTTCTCAAGATATCGCCTGGACGTGGAATACGGAGATTTGGTGTTAAAGGTAAGCTTACACCAAGATTAATCGGACCTTTTGAGATACTAGAAAGAGTTGGCGAGGTTGCTTATCGCATCGCATTGCCACCTCAACTGTCCGAAGTACATGATGTGTTCCACATATCTATGTTAAAGAAGTATGTGAATGATCCATCACATATTATTGAGCATGGAAATCTAGTAATCCAGAAAGATCTCACATACGTGTAGAAGCCCATAAGAATACTAGATCGAGAAGTACGAACCCTAAGGAATAAGGTTATTCCCATGCTAAAAGTACAATGGAATAAGAATTCAGAACATGAAGCTACATGGGAGACCGAGGAATCTATGAGGAAGCGATTTCCAGAGTTATTTTAGAAGGTATGAACTCTACACTCCCATATGTAAATAACTCTATCATAGAAGTGTTACTTCCAATCGAACACTAACCCTATTAGGTTTCACCCAGATCCTATAAATACCCCCTAAATTAAGCCTGATCGATATTTTGGCGTTCGATTCTTCTAAAGGTATGTGATGAACAGGAGGTTCTTCCTTATTCTTTCTCCGTATACGATCTTATGAAGAACACTAATTGATTCTTCATCTTCTTTGTTTCGTAGGTAATCGGCCTGTCAAGCGTGAAGAACAAGGTAATGTTCTTCCTCTTCCTTCTCCTCTGATTATGTGCGATGAAGAAACTAATGTATGCAGTTTCTTCTTCTTCTATAGGATCTACAGACGGTTGACAGGGAAGAACAGAGGATCCTTCGTCACCTGCCTTCGTCTGTTGTTTGAGTTCTGGGGATACTCTGTTCATAATAGAGTATCGCAAAGCATCTCCAAATCCTCAGAACCTTCACCCAGATAACTATCGAGGTAGGTTTTCTCAGGGGTTGTAGCCCAAACTAGCATAGTAATAATTATAACATCATCCGTTAATACATGCATACAGATTTCATGCGTTTTGATTAGTTTCTAAAGTGTTTTTGAAAGAAACGCCCCTATCAAGGGCGCTAGATTACAAGAAACGACCAGGAATAGGTCGTCAATTTCATATTTGACGCCCTGCACAGGGACGTCAATTTCTTTTAATTACTAAATACCATGTTTAAAAAATTATATATTAATTCAAACATGATTCTAAATTAATGCATGATCAATCTCTTGTAATCCTGCTATTTTTCTAGTCCTGACCCTATATCATGTTTTCCTGAAATTTCATCGTCTCGAAATTGTAAAAATTGTGAATTAACGACCTTGTCCAGGTCGTCTTTTCTTGAACTGACGCCCCATACCAGGGCGCCTTATGTAAACTAACGCCCCTGTCCAGGGCGCGTTTCATTAAAATTTCCAGATTTATAATATTCTGTAAAACTGGAAATATTGAAAGGACGACTACTGTACACGTCGTCAAATCTAATATAAACGCCCCTGATTAAGGTGTTAATTTCATGAAAAATGACTTTACCAAAGTCGCTATTTTCTGCACTACTGATTTTTCCTGATTACTGTTATCCGAGGGTTTCATTATACATACATACATATACATTGGCACTATTACTCCACTCCGTGAGTATAGTCCCATGTTTTCTACGATGATTTATCGCATTACACACTCAATTCTCATTGACATACAAGCTCTCCATTGGACATTCCGTTCCTTTGGACTAGCGAGTTAGTCATAGAGACCTCCGTAAGACTCCTCGCCGCCTTGGATTCCCTCAAGGCCGACTGAGCTGGTTGTACCCTAAAAACCCATTACACAATCTTTGCCATGTCCCTCTATAGAAACATGGTAATACCGGCCCTCATGTCATGCCATGGGTATGATATGAGAATTATCTTAATGAACGGAGAAGAATATGCCGTTGTTATGCTGTTCTTGTAAACCCCAATTCTATATCAACATTGTTATGATGTTCTTGTAGACCCCAATTCTATATTAAACATGATGTTCTTGTGAACCTCAATTCCATATTAAGAATGAGGACGTCTTGCCATTGAGGTGCTATTCATATGGACCTCAATTCTATATAAAAGAGTGTCTCTACTTACTTATCATGGTACCCGAGTTAAGGGAACCAATTCCACCTAGTTTTATCGAAAGTGCGATTGTACCGTTATTATCGCCTATTGGTGTCAAAAGTCATATTTTTGGACTCTAATCTCTCAAAGTTGTCTTACATGACTACAAGCTTGCTTATTGAAATTCCATGATGGCTATACACAAAAATGTGGATGTTAAAAATACATGACTAATGCCTGCGCATATAGGGCCCGATCTGGTCCTGGGAGGAGCACCCGAAAGTACTTGTGCCCATGGGAGTTGATTGATCACGGTATTGGCATTATACCGAAGTGCATGACTAGCTTGATTGAACATTCCACAAATCTTGTACTTGACTTGATATTACATGACTTGCGTGGCCCGAAAAAGGGTAATTACTTGCGTACTTGAACGTGATAGCCAAATTTCATCTTGACATGATAAAGTACTTGCTTGAATATCTTGAGGTCATTTGATATAAGTTCTTGAAAGGTTCATGACTAGTTCTCCCTGTTACCTTATTGTTATATTCTCTTTCTATCTTGTCGTTTTATGCGAGCATGCATAGCTATAGTGCATTCATGAAAGATGTAATTACTTAAACCCCTTTGCTAGTTCCTGAGATATAATTTCCTACTGAGCGTTCGCTCACTCCGTGTTGTCCCTACTTTTCAGGTAAGTCCGACGATGAGGAAACTCAAACGGATGGGGAGAATCAAGAGTGAAAGAGCTAGAGCTTTTCCAAGTGTCATCTAGTCTTTTATATATTTCTTGAGTCAAATGTGTACTTTTATTTTTTTGAATAGAGTATTGGGTTTGTAATAGACTATTTATTATGAAGAAATAAATGGATTGGGTTATCTTTACTTTTGCGCATCTCTGTCTTTGTGTCGAATACACTAATACTCTGATTGACATGATTGATATAAACTCGTCACGCATCTCCGGGTATCTTCCGCTCTCGGGATGTGACAAAATGTGTGATCATAGATATATTTTAAAGTAGCAGAGAAGAAAAGAAATGATCAGGAGAGAAGAGAAAGAAGAAAAAGGAGAAGAGAGTAGCAGAAGAGAAGAGAAGAAGTGAAAGAAAGAGAGCTCGTGAGATCGAGAGAGAGAGAGTGAAGAAAGAGCTTGAGGAGAAGAAGATAGAAGCTTTTCCTGAAGATTAGTCCCACTGGACCTTGGATCAAATCAAGGCCAGTCAGCTCTCTAAGAGCCACATTTGTGCTATCATCGTATACAGCTTTCTGTCGCTGTGATTTCCAGTTTCTTATTTTTCTTTTGAACTTTCTTTCAAGATGTTAGTCAGCAGAGCTAAGATGTATTGCTCAGCGGTGCAGAGGAGGATTCCTCTGGTCAGCAAGCTGTGTTGCTCAGCAGGCGAGGTAGATACCTCGGACAGCAAGCTGTGAGGCTCAGCGGTTGTAGGCAAGCTGTGAGGCCCAGCGGTTTAAGCTGTGTATCAGCAGAATCCACACTCGGGTTTGAGTGTGGGGTGGACGTAGGTCTGGAGGATCGAACCACCTAAAAATCTTTCGTGCTGTGGTTTGAATGCTAATTGTTTTGCCTCCGCTAGATGAATGCTTAGGATCGATCTATCTTTTTATGTCCAGAGAGCCAATTGATTGCACGCTTCTTGTTTGATTGAACATATCACTATACTTCAGTTTTAGTAGAACTGAATCTGCTTCTAATTTCATATCTCTGAGTGTTCTAAGTTTTTATTCGGATAATATTTTAAAGGGGAGATCCATTCACCCCCCTCTGAATCGATCGCACTGATCACAACAGCAACCACAGCGTGCAGGATAGAACCATCCTCCCCAGGTTTTCCCAACCCAACGGCCTATCCGGAGATTAAGCACGTGAACCTGGATCATCATCATTTCTGTTAAAGGGGAACATCAGATCTGGAACACATGAAATAGGAGACAATGCAACATAACAAAGGCAAACGAACACATATGGAAGGGCATGCATGCATGAACACGGTGCGACAAGACAACAATGCGGCGGGACAACACACGGTTGGGACAAGAACATGACGGATGATCACACGGTTGGGACAAGAACATGGGACATAAAGGGGTGACTAACAACATGTGCAAGACAACTAACAACACTCGGTGAGGGACAAAACAACATGTGTGGGATAACATGGTGGGACATAAACACGTGACAAGGACACGGCAGGATAAAAGACATAAACAAATACACCCTTCAATCAAAACCCAAGATCAGAATGAAGCAGAACCGCCAGGTTCATAATCGTGAGGCAAAGCCCTCTCATAAAGATATGATCATTGCAAACAAAAGCTGAGAAGGACATGAACTTCAGAACAGATAAGATTGAAAAAGGAAAAAAAAGATCAAAAATGTGAACAGGAGGCAGAGCAAAAAGATATAGCAAGGAACACCTGAGTACTCGCAACTTGCACACTTAGCAAACAGATTACGTATCTGTCCTCAAAACAAGAATGTAAAAGATAAAGATTTTAGATTTTTCAATTTTCTTAATTTTTTTTGATTTTGAAAATATTTAATTTTTTTGTTATTTTAAAGTACTTGAAATATTTGAAAATTTGACAATATTTGATTTTTTTTTTGATTTTTGAAATAGCAATCCGCAGCACCTAAAGACGGGCTCAAACTACTGGCCAGGGATCGTCGTTCCTACCCCTTTCATTAAAGGCTTCCTTTAAGCAGGGCGTGCATGTGAGGGTGGCTTACCACAACCAACCGCTTCTAAAGAACGGCGCCCCTACTAAGGCCATACCCGGGATATAACACAGCCTAAGAGGGAGAAGCAAAAGAAAAATTAGAGACAAGCTTCGTGCAGGATGGGAGATATCAAGGCTCGAATTCCTTCCGGGGCACTACCCCTCAAAGAGATAGCCTGTTGCGCCGGGGCTTTGTGTCTTCGATTTTTAGACCCATATTTATTAGGCACGCATGCGACCGGGCTCATGACGTCCCGCGGGGAACTGTACTGCCACTCTTGCCATGCCTTTGATTCATAATTTTGCATTGATTCATTTTCTCATTTTGGCAGCCCTTATTGGCCAGATATAGCATGAAAGCTCACTTTTGAGGGTCAAGACTGCCCCTATTTGAGACCTCTCTCGTATTAGGGAGCACCTAGGTTGGTCATCTTATCCATCAATCTCTTGTCCCCACACTTGGCTGAGTAGAGAAGAGAAAAGGCCTTCGTGCATACCCAAAGTATGGCCAAAGCAGCAACGGTGTGCCTTGGAGAGATAGGCTATGGCTCGCCGTGTAGTGTGTGAAAAATCCATACTCAAAGGTCACCCTCAACAATTAAGGAAAGAAACTAGACTCCTAACACGAAGTTATCACCAGCCTAAGGGATGCTGCAGAAGTGAACTCATTTTTTATTTTTTTGACTAAGCTAACTAAGCAAATTTCTAAAAGCCACTTAACCATGTTGAGGAATAGCATTATAAGCATGTTCAGGAATAAATAGAAATATTAGCAATGACATCATATTTCTTGCATAAAATAACGATACCTTGCATATCCACAGTGTGGTAACAGCATCCTGATGCGATCTTGATCATCGAGGTTCGTACAACACGAGCTTTGTATTCCTTGCTTGACAGGACGAAAGGGAGAGGATAGCAAGGCTTGAAAATTCCTCTACACGGAGGAGCGGCGGACACCAAACTAGACGAAATAAGGGTAAAAAGGAAGAGGGACGAGGGCTAGAGCTCCCTCGTTAAGGCACAGAGACCCTGATAAATAGGAACCAGATATAGAATAAGCAAAGATTAGCTGGGATCAAGGCGGACTAAAGCCTCAAAAATAACAAGAAAAAGGGTAATGACCCTGAAAGGGTGAGGAGGAAAGAATTGAGAGACCATGAGAAGATCGTGGCAAAGATAAGGGAGAAGGAGAACGATCATCCGACGTGGTCGGAGAAAAGGAATAGCAATCACCCGCCAGAGGCGGGGAAGAAAATGCACGAACACCCGACAAGGTCGGGGAAAAGAAATGGGAACCACCCGACAAAGTCGGGGAGGGATAAAAAAAACACCCGACGAGGTCGGGGAACGAGCATGAGGAATCCCCAACAGGGTCGGGGGAAACGGATGAGAAGCGAAATCCGGACGTATCAAGGGGGAAAAACTAGAAGATGCCCCTAGATCAGGGGAAGAGGGGGACATAGGCCGAGGCCTAGGATGGTGAGGATAGGAGGAGATGGTAGAAATATAGTCAGGTGGTGGAAGGTACACCACCCACGGATAAGAACTGAGCAGAAGAAAAGATGAATGAACGGAAGAAGGAAAGAAGGAAGTGGACCCCCGAATGCACAACTGACGGCCCTTGAACTTATGTCGCCGCCTCTTCTTGGCCGAAATCTTCTTGCAACAACTCCGCATGGCACGGACTCGGGCCTTCGGGCTTCTTGTCTTGCAATGTTTTCTTAAATAACGGGCCCATCTGGCAGACGGCCTGGCCCGAACATGAATATGCAGCTTCATCGGGACGGTTGCCCCTAGCTGTGCGGTGCTAACCATAGAAGGACATTCCAGAACAGTCAAATCCTTGTGTTGTTTATTAGAAAAATAGGGAGCTATGTTGCTTGACGTCACCATCATAAGATTCGGCATCTCCTCTCGGTAATCAGGCATGAAGTATAACTCCCTTACTAGAAGTGCAGGACGGAACTGAGGGAGGGTGATGCGTGGCGTTGACATGGCCGCCCCACCAATAAACCGAGGGAGATGAGACAGAAAATGCAGAATGTTCTTGAAAAAAGTAGAAGATACGAACAATTTCCCCTCGAGTGTTGAACACATTAAACTTTTGGTGGCCGCGTGGGTTAGCACCATCTGGGCGGAAAACTCTTCTGGGCCAGTGAACTGTATAGCAATCAAGCAAGAGGTGATAACAACATCAACAGTGAATTCTCCGGCGAGCAAAGAGATCGCCACCAGCCTCGCTTGAGAAGAAACTGGCACCAGTGCACAGGAACTCTTCTTAGCAACCGTCTTCATAGCAAGTGCAAGCTGATTATCCCTAGAATAGCCAGGGACCAGGACTCGGACCGGCATGCGGCAAATGAAGTCTTGAAGCTTATAATGCTCAGTCAAAGCCTAGCTCGGCTCATTAACTCCCTGGGAACTAGACCCAAGGGGCACCGAAAGTAGCAAGCACCCGCTCCGTGGGGTTGAAATAGGTAGAGAGAGGGGTGGAGATGATGGGCTCTGGTGGGGGTAAAGGTTTGGAGGGTGGAGGTGTAGGAGAGAGTAAAGGTGAAGATGGCGGCGAGGGTGGAGATAAAGGCAAAAGTGGAGGTGTGGGTTTAGGCTCGGCCTGCTCGGGCTTAGAGGATGATGGCGAAAGGGGGAGTGAAAGAAGTGGTGGCGGTGGTGGCAATGGTGATGAGGGTGGCAAAGGGGGTGATGTGGTTGATGGGGATGGTGAAGGTGAAGAGGAAGGAGGTGAAGGTAGGGGTGGGGAAGAAGGAGGAGAGGAAGGTAGTGGCGTAGTGGGGGAAGTGGTAGGTGGTGACTGTAGCACCCCAAAAATTTAAATATAAAATAAATAGAAATAACTATAAATATTAGATATAGAAAAGCATGGGAATTAAAATTTTGATAAAATAAAAATGATAATTAATCTAAAATAGTTAATGGGCCTAAAATAAATAATTGAGAAAATAGAAATTAGATATATCATTTTATCTATTAAATTGAAATTACCATTCACATATTTAGAGATCTCATACCAAAATATATTAAAACACATATGTATTTGTATAAAGATTTTCGTAGGATTGAACCCGACTCTTATACCCAGAGCAAATGACGGAAATTACTAAAATGAATAACTAAAGTTATAGGAATTGGGGTTTATATATATATATAAAGTTCTGCTAAGTAGTTGAACCTATTGTGACTCCGAAAAAAGGTTTGAGGTTTAAACCATGTAAATTTGTAAAACTCAGTTAATGGGCTTAACCGGTAAATCCAATCTGGATATATATACATATAGTTAATGATCTTTAAAAAGAAACATGAACCGGTGGGCTTTAGTAAAGGAGAACCAACCTAATCATGTTAAAGCTAAGAAATTATGCTCAATGAGTTTTGAGGATTTTGATTGGGCTTTAAAAGGATACATGTATGTATATATATATGTATATATATATCTCAAATTAATTAGGCTAACACACCCACGTATACATCTATAACATTAATGGCTTTCACCCGTACACATATAGCAATCCTTACCCACACACCTAGCTTCATCCATGTATAAACAGTGGGTTTTTAATTAGTGGGCCTAGGTATATGGGCTTAAGAACTTTGTGCTTGAGATAAATATATACATATATAAATATATATAAGTTTATTCCCTTATGGATGGGCTAATCTCATCTATGACCTCTCACCCTTTCACCGCCAAAAATCACCCACGTTCATGGGCTTTCTCCAATAGTACCCCAAACCCATTATCCTTGTAAACTACCTGATAATGGGCTATCAATGCCTAAAAAGGGCTCGTCCATAAACCCACTGTTTAGCCCAACCCCAACTCACTCACGTTCGAACGAGGCTTGCATGGCTATAGCTTTAGGGTTTTATGTGAAAACACGGTAGGCGGCTGGCGATTTGGAAAGCTCACAACAAATACATGGCAAGAATTTAAAGCCTTGCCTTAATAGCATACGAGCCCTCTCAAGGCCTTACCTCCTCTATAAATATCCTAGTCATCGAACGAGCATCCAATTTGATGCTTGTTCGTAAGTACCTGTGCAGGAGATCATCTTCCCCGTCATCCCTCATTCGTTCGCAACTGCCGTGGGCTACTGCTACGTCCTCCCTCTTGTTCGCACGGTGATCGTTGTAGCTGCCGTTGCTTCACTTCAGGAAGAAGCAGAGCAAGCTCCTCCCCTAACTTCTTCATCCCGCTGCTTCTTCTATTCTTCTTCTTTCGTGTAAAAGCGAGCAAGAGGTAGGCAATCTCCCAAGCATAATTATAAAACAACTAGCATGCTAGATGTATAGAACATGTAGGAATTATCATGAAATTTCTTGCTACGTGATTCTTTGTCTATAGCTTGAGTTTTTACGTTTTTGCATGAAAAAGGAATTAGCGACCACATCCTGGTCATTAATTCAATAAGAAACGCCCACGTGAAGGAGCGCTAATTAAACAACGACAGTACAACTATCGTTAATTCCTATGTGTTAATATTAATCACAGCACATTAAAAATTTTTATATCTATCTAACCTTTTATCAAAAAATTGTGAAGTGCATATGATTAGAATCCCCATGATTATTCCTAAATTTTCGTGCATATAAATGTTGCATTGACTATAAACATTAATTAGTTAAATAATTTAATATGTTTTAACTATATACTCGGTGAATTATAAAAATTACTATAGCTTGATAGTTATGGGATTTTACCTTAACGATTTGTTCGTGGCCGTCGGAGAATCCTTTGGCCATGAAAATTTATGGGCGTACTATTGGAGTGGAGACCGAGGTAGTGAAAGTGGTTACACCGTTTTTCATGCCCCCTATCTCAAGATCCCCCGTCTCTCAACGAAAAATTATTTTGAACATCTGGTTAGGTAGAGTTTTTCGAGCCCGTCATTTCGGTATATTATAAGCTCGATTCCGACATAGTTACGTCGAGAAACGAGAGGGTTGAAAATCGAACTTTTTTGAAATAACGACCAACTATAGGTCGTCAAATTCAATTTGGACACCACTATACAGTGGCGTCAGATTAACTAATATATATATATATATATATATATATATCATGTATGTATATCTTTGAAAATCCATATTTATTAAAATATGTAACAGAAAATTATAAAAAATATATTTTTGGAATCCTTGAATTTTTCTCCTAATTATCATATATTCTATTTTTCTAAATTATTTTATATAAATTAATGTCTCTTTGAATATACATTTTTTGAAATTATTCAATTAAATAGATATTGATGTGAATTCTTGTTAAATAAATTAAGTTAAAAATCATAAAATTAACGTCCCTCCAAGGGGACGCTAATTAATAAATGACGTCACCCACGGGCGTCAAATAATATAAGTTTATTTAATTATAGTTAATTATAGAATTGGATGGACATGAATTCTATAATTAACGTAATCATGTTCTCACCGTTTTCTTCCGGTTTTGACCTATACCTCGGATCTTTTGGCACTCTCATCTCACGTCCGTAGATGGAGTCCCCATTTCATGATTGGTTCACGTTATACACCTCAACTCTCGGTGACATACGAGCCCTCCGTTGGACATTCCGTTCCTTCGGACTGCAAGTTAGTCATTGGGACCTCCGTAAGTCTCCTCGTAGCCTTGGATTCCCTCAAGGCCGACTGAGCTGGTTGTACCTAATCACCTAGATTTCCGAAATGCCATAGTTTTTATATGGTTTATTGATATATCATCCTTACTACAAGTTCTGTCCTTGAACTCTATGTTTCATGAAATCTATCTTAAAGTTCTTACATGCTTGATCCTTGAAATTCTTGGCCATTAATATGGAATTAGTCTAGACTAAATGTCAGGGGCTATGGGTCCCACTAAGATGACATTTTAAATGCTACGGGTCCTGATCTGACCCTATTGGGCGAGGCAAAGTCCAAACATTACCGGTATATAATGATCGGGTGCTGGCATTCACCAACTCGGTTATTGGCATTTAGGGGCAATCATACAGTCGTGAGAACTCCTAAGTGTGCAACCAAATACTAACTAGTGCTATTTCCATGAGGGGTGGTCATATCGTCGTGATTTTCCCCTTAGTGCATTGGCCAATCCTATATAGTGCTAGATGTGCAAACGCTCTCGTGATAGTGATGATCGGGAGTAATTGCCATCATAGTACACCTTTCTACAACTTATTGTTCATCATGAAAAGATCTTGATTTGCCTTATTGGAGGGGTTATCATATCGTTGTGATTTCCCTTAGTGTCTTGGCAAATGCTATGTGGTGCTTGTAGAAGTAATTGTCCTACTTCTATATCGATCATCATAGATGTTCTTGAATTATCCCATTGATAGTACTCGTTATCTTGTCACAAAGTTCCTTCACAATAATGGATACCTTGAAGTCTAGTGATAGTGTTCGTCATAGAGAGATGAATGTTATATTTCCTCATGAATGCTCTTGACTAATTTGAGAAAGTACTTGATTAGATCTTGCTATACTCTCTTGATTATCATCGTCCTTACTCTTCATGAGTTTATCTAGCATCTTGCTTACTCGTTTGTTTATTATAGTTCTTGATTTATCTCGTATTATTATAGTTCTCGCTTTCTATATCTTGTATGACCTGCATGAGCATGTTAAACTATAATTGACTTAAAGCTAGCTTGGAAGCATGAGATATTAAGTCCTACTGAGCGTTCGCTCACCCTGTGTTTTCCAATGTTTTTCAGGTAATGACCTTAGTGACGACGAGACCAAACAGGATGGGCAAGGGCAAGAGTGAAGTGAACTCTGACATCTAGATGAACCGTCTAGTCTGGTTATCTTGCGTCTTATGTCTCATTATAGTTTTTCTTTATAGAGTCTTTTCATTTATTATGGGCCCGAATATGTAAAGAACTTATATTTGAAATGGAATTTGTTGTTTTGTCTAAATTGTGTTTTGTGGAATGACTATGCTCTGATTGACATGACTGTTTAACTGCCACGTTCTGAGCAAACGACACGTTCCGCTGTTATCGGTTCGGG
Source organism: Amorphophallus konjac (assembly GCA_022559845.1). Lineage (NCBI taxonomy): Eukaryota > Viridiplantae > Streptophyta > Magnoliopsida > Alismatales > Araceae > Amorphophallus > Amorphophallus konjac. The sequence goes on from CM040119.1 coordinate 233,242,548, forward strand.
GCGTGACAGTGACGCTCTTTGGCGTATCATTACAACACGTCGAGGGGTGTTGGGGATAGGCGTGGTGGTGGAAATAGAGGGTGAAAGAGAAGTTGCCCGAGCGGAGGCTGGGGTAGGTAAAGGTGGTGGAGGAGATGGGATGGACGAAGAAGTGGGTAATGGAGCAGGTATCTTATCAATTGAAGAAACACCAGGGTGCCCCTGGTCTTGAAGTGGAGACAGTTGCCTAGGCGGCGCTTGCTGCTGTTGCTTGCTACTGAAATCTGAAATAACTTTGTGCACAACTGCCCAGTCAACCATCTTCTTGTCTTCCAAGCTGTAAATAAGTTCCCGGAACTCGGGGCAGTCCTCAATCAAGTGCCCCTGTTGACGATGGAATTCACAGAAATGGATCAAGTTCCCGACCGCGGGTCGGCAAGGCATAACCAGAGGGAGTTGCAATGCATGGGTGGCCATCAAAGCCCTGAAAATATCCGTAAAGGATTCTGGCAACGGAGGGTCAAGAACCTGCTTCGGGCAAGGTTGATGCCAAAAAGGTAATGGGCATGGTAGCGGAGGTCGCGTAGGTAAGGGGGATTGCGTAGGTGAAGGCGGAGGGCTAGTAAGTGAAGGGTGTGGAGGCGTGGAGGGAGTGGGAATATAATGGACGGCATCCACCTGCTCTGGGTGTAGTGTTTCCTTGACCGGGAGTGGAAAGGCGTGGGGAGATGAAATAGCGGAAGGCTGACTCGTGAAGGGATACGTGGTGGAGGCATATGGGTGTGTGGGAGCGAAAGGCTGACTCGTGGAGGGATATGTAGTGGAGTGCTGGCTCGTGGTGGCGGGCGGAGGGAAAGTGTATGTGGAAGGCGAAGGTGGAGGAGACTCGTGGTCAAAGGAAACTAGGAGTTGTTGGCTAACGAAGCGGGCTCGACTGTAAAGTTGCTGTCAGGAAGTGATATCGTTCAGGGCTAAGATGCATCTAAGCTCGGGCGTTGCATTAGAAATAACTATCTTGATTTGTTCGCCCTTCGAAATATGCCCCGGGACTTGCGCGGCTAGGCGACGCCAACGGTCGGCAAACGTGGAGAATTCCTCGTAAGGCTTCATCTTCTCTTGGGCCAGATCCACCACGGAGTACCTGGGCCCAACCTGGTCCTGGTATTACTGAACAAATCTTGCTTGGATGGCTTGAAAATTCATCATCTGCTCTTGCGATAACGTGAAGAACCAATCCTTGGCCGAGCCCTCTAAAGATAGGCCAAACAAATAGGCCATCAAGCGTTGATCATGCTGGAACTGGGCCGACTCATATAGGAAATCCTTCAAATGGACGTAGGGGTCACCAGTTCCACCATAGTGACGATATACGGGGATCTGTGAATGTGGTGGAAGCTGAAGACCCTGAAATGTAAATGGGACATCCAAAGAAGTTTGGGGATTGATTCGGCGTTGTAATTCATCAAGCTGGCGTTGGGCCTGAGCAAACATCTCCTCGGTAGGAAGAGTCCGAGAAGGATATGGGCCAGCCTGAGCAAGAGAGGATGAATTTAAACCAGGAAAATGATGATGGGTCGAATAGAGGGACCCAGCCTGAGAAGAAGGAAGGCCCATTCCGGGAATGGAGGAATGCACGGGCCCGGAAGAATCGTGAATGTGGGAATGGGGATTGATCAGGCCAACAGCAGCACGGGCGGGATAAGAAGGCCCGTTTAAAGAATAGGGTCTAATGGAGGAATAAGGAGATGGGCCCGCATGGGAAGAGGAATCCACACGGGGATAAGAAGATGGAGAGATATAGAAATAAGGTACAGGGGAAAAATGCTCCATGGAGAGAGTGGAGACTTTATACAGTCAAGAATTTCAAAGGAATACAAGGATAAAAATGACCCTAGCACAAATGCCATTAAATGGAGACACAAAAAGATGAACTAGGCCAAAATGAGCCTAATCTGATAAAAAGATGCAAATGATGACATTGCAACATACAATGGAGGGAAGAGATGAGAAAAGAATCAACTAATTACCCAGTCGAATTCCAAATGATGCGCGAAAATTTTTATAAGTTCCCTTTTAGGACCTTAGTTGATTAATTAAGATATGAATTCACTCAACCACAAGGTACCTAAACAGGGTGGGGGGACGGAGAACCGGCAGACTCTAAGGGGCTCTCTCTCTCGCGGATTCAGACCCTAAACTGGGGGTTGGTATGGTACAACCTGCCCGGCGTCCGTATGGGAATCCATGGCTCACGGGGACTTACGGAGGTCCTCGGTAAGGTCCCCTAGTCGGCTCCAAGGAGTATGGAGACGAGAGGAAACCCTACCTCGGTAGGAATGCAACTAGATATGAATGAAATGCATGAATCCTATGTGCACTGGAGTGCATGCAAAATTCTAACCTAGAAACTAGCAAGCAATGAACAAGCAAATGTAAGCGAAATAAAAATCAGTATGCAATCAGTAAAATAATAGCAGGGGAGATCAACAGCAGCACCAAATATATATATGTATATAATGATATGACTCAATGATCACACTGCAGCATGGGGTGCGCTGTAGCAGCAAAAGGACGGTCTGATGGAGACCGCTCAGGGATCAAGGACGGCCTGTGAACGACCGTTCATACCAGGGAGTAACGACAAAGTAACAGGAGAATCAGAAAATGATAGAATGAAAGAGACAGAAATCAGAAGCATACCAGGATGGGCGGTCTATTGACTACCGCGTAAGCACTAGAATGGACCTGAAACAACCGCGTGATAGTAATCCAGCCAACAGCATGAAGGCAGAGGTGTACCTGAGCCAGCAAGATGGACGGCCGCGCACAGGCTGTATGAATGATGAACGGGTGGTAAAAGACCGCTCACGACAGCAGGCTTGCAGAGAAGAACGGTTGTTTTACCACCGCACAAGATTTGGATGGCTCCTGGAGAGCCGCGCAAGTTCTAGATGACAGAGAGCGCAGGCAGCCAAGATCAACCTGAAACCACTTCGAGAAAAGGACTTCCAAAGCAAAATAGAAGCTCAGCAAGTCACTAACACGATGGGCACTAGGTGTCCCACCGTGATCGCCAAAAAAATGGGGTATTGATGTGTTTTTACTTACTCTTCATTTCTTTACCCGGACATAAAAGATCTCTTCCTATCCCTTCTACTAAATCGATGTGAGAAATAAATGGAAACTAGAAGGGGACAGAAGCATATAAACATGTGTGATCGCCACCAAGATGCCGAACGTGATGAACACGCCGTACCTTGGAAAGAAGGAGGTACTCGCCTTAAAACCAGCACTGACGTGTTGAAAGGCTCATTATGGACTGCCTATAGGTACGCGCATTCTCACGATAGGCCGCTCGTCAGCGCTGGGTGGAACGCGGGATGAAGAACGAGGGATGATGAACGGTTCAGGATCGGCCGCGGGAAGGAGATGAACGGTGTAATGTTGGCCGCACTTCCCTTAGAACGGACAGTCTGGAACCGCCCAACGCCACCATGCCCTGAGATGCAAAGGTCCAACCTCCACCCTTTCCGGCCGGCCAGAAAGGATGGGCCTCATGTTAGTGGGTTGCTGACCTACGAAACAGAGTGTAGAACACAAAGAAAAACCCAAATCAGAACTATAGAATGTAGCAAATGCTCAAACGGAAAGAAATAAACATAACTAAATGAAGTGGGGGATACCTGGGGGGTTTTAAACCCCTAGGGGCACCAAAAATGTGGGAGGGTGTGTGAATGATGCATAAGAATGACAAAACATGGAAGAAGCGTGGAGAAAATGACGCATGCAAATAAAAGAGAACAACGGACTAATGAACTAAAGACACAAAATAATGACATACTCCCTGAACCGGAGGCCTGTATGGACGTAGAAGGCCTCCCTCCCTGGTCGTAGGTGTGGACGTCAAAAAAGAAGAGAAGAAAAGGAACGTTCCTGCGGCACAGACGTCTCGACATCCCGAGAGCAAGTCGAAGACGGAAAGATCGGACAAACCCCATACCTCCTCTAAGCAGGACGAATATATATACCCGACGCTTCACCACCCAATGAGAAGCCCTTCGGGCAGAAGAGGTGGCCCCAGCTCTCCAGTTGGCATTGCCGAAAGCTGAATCAGAAGAAACGCGGGAATGCGAACACATGTGCGGCACGCGCCGAAAATCATTAAAAATCCCAAATCGGGACTCAGAGGCTCTGAACTAAACACCCTGGAGGCGGTACATTGTAACTAAAGCAACACGGGAGGACATGCATCTGTCCGAATAGCCACTTAGCCGAGACGAGGCCTAAACCGGCGCAACCTGCACTTAAACCGGCGCCCCCCATATGCTACCAAAACCGGCGCGCCCTTGTTTATGCTTGAATCCGGCGCGCCCCTTGCTGATGTTTGTAACCGGCGCACCCCCTCTTGGATGCTAATTCGGCGCGCACAGCCCCGTGCCGTTTTAGCCCCGCGCCGCTTTAGCTATGGTTGTTGTCCCATCTTCAGTCCGATCCCCTATTTTCGGGCGCAAACAAAGAGAACTTACCTGAAATGGCCAGGCCTCCTACATCCGACCAGCGTGCAACCGCCAGAGCCCTTCAAGCTCCCTAGAATGGCAATCTTCGAGCTCCGCACCGACAGTCGCATCTCAACCGATCACCGTCGGCCAATCCCGTGGAAGCACCATGCCTACTCTATCGACCCCTCCACCTGCAGGCCACTCGACGGCTTCGAACAGGGAGAGGACGAGAAGAATGATATATAAAGGAAGACTCTCGCAGAGAGAAAGAAAAGAAGAAAGGAGGGTTCGGTGAGAGGAGGGGCTATCTCCGGCATCCGAAGAGAAGAAGAAGCTTGATCCCTCTGCGCCTGCAAGGTGAAGGAAAGAGAGAGTGGGTGAGAGAGGAAAGGTGAGTTCGGAGGGGGGAGGAGCTTGTGCTCTGTTCCCTCTCCCCCACTGGTGTATCTCCTTCTTCACCTTTTAATGTATTTCCCTTCTTCCCCTTTAATGTATCTTGCCTTTCCTTCGGGATGAACTCCCTTGTATTTTAATCTCCCCTTTTTTGGTGGATGAATAAACAGAGAATAGTTAAAACACAGTGATTTACTTTCGTTAGCCTTCTTTCCCCCCTCTTCTCCCTATCTTTTACTCACCTAAGGTGATTCAAAGCCTGCTTCTCTATAGCATGGTCTTTGAAGTAACCGTATGAGGGTGAACATTCATGGCCATCCCATGGTGAACATCTGCCCCGTCGGAGCTCTCACATAGCTACAACCCATGAACTATTGGAACCCTTTGAAGGCTGGTCCTCGGGGCTTCTGTGTTCAACTATGGGACACCGTACTACCGTTAGGCCACTCCGAATATTGGAGGTCGTCTCGGAGTATTCCGTTTGACGATCCCCCATTCGCCCCAGCAAACCTCAGTCCTGGGGAGGTGCTGCCCAATTTTTGCCAGGCGAAGAACACATAAGAATAAACGAACAAGCTAAGCTCTCTAGGAGTAAGAACAGAGTATGTTTGAAGCCCGTGAATCAAACTGAACCCCTGAGTTTCTGCATAATAAACCCATCAAGTAAAACATCCAAATACACACTCTCGCTCACCTCAACAAATGATAAGAAGCACTCCATTGATTTAAAGTGTCAACTGAACAAACAATCCATCCATTTGATCAATCTGCAGGTTGAAGAAACGAGAAAAGAGTCAAAGAGAATGAAATTCTACCTCATAGAAGCTATTCCGGTGCACTCTTAATCCGGCGCGGGCTAATCCGGCGCGGTACCCCCCCGCGCCGGTTTAACTCTACACTCAAAACCATTTCAAGATCCTGGAATGAACAGTGCCCCGAATCCGGCGTGCCCCTTCTTCTTGAGCCTATTCCGGCGTGCCCCCCCTTGCTCCCCCAAGTCCGGCGTGCACTCCATGAAAACCTCCTATTCCGACGCGCCCATTGTACCCATTAAATCGGCACGACTCCTCTTCTTGAGCCTATTCCGGCGCGCTCCTTGTTGCCTTATTCCGGCGCGCCCTCTCTGCCTGAAAGAAAGAAGGTGATTAAGCAAATAAAAAAGAAATACTTCAAGTTAAAAGAAAACTAATCAAAAGTTTCCCCTATGCTATAATTAGAATATTGTTCCGGAGGCTCCGCCCCCGGAAACCCCGCGACCTGACCGTGCAGGTCGATCCGCGTGCGAGGGCATACGTTGGCGAGTTCGGGCTTCACACTTAACAATTCGCTCCCCCGGACTGTGCGTGAAGAGAAAAGCAATGATGCCCCATGGTATCGGACATGGACCTCGGAACCCCCGACATGGCCATGATCTGGGCACATCTTGGGCCGATAGTTCATCAGCGTGACCCACTTCTACCGGGATCCGATCCTGCATCCACATTAAGCTTGCCGTACCTACGGCAAACATCCTTGCGATTTATCAATGTCTTCGATGCTACTAATGCGGACTTCCGTCCGAACACGAAATGGTCCGTGAGTGACCAACATATACGTATCTATGAACATTTTTACGCCCCAACGCGGGTTTGTTTAAACGTGATCCGAGATCTTTACTCTCGCTTTGTTATCATGAATTTCAGGCCATAGGGCCCTTATTCCCAGCAATCAATCAAGGGTGTTCTCCCGTATGGGGGATGTAAATAACACCGTGGCCTTTATGGCACGGCGGGTTTCGGTCCGGACTCGAACTACACAATTGTCTGATTAGTCAGATCGTGCGCACCATGGGCTTCCATGAAGCCCGAATAAATCGTCACTTTGTGACTCGCACGCCCACGTACTTAATAAACCCAGTAAATGAATAACCAAAGATCTTAATCAAAAGTGCATCCACAGTAAGTCACTCTAGAATCCGGCAGAGCTTCATCGTGACCTTAAATCTCCCCCCCCCCCTTTCAAAGCTTGGCTTTAGGGTCTATTTATAGAGCCTAAGGAGCCAGCCCCAAAATTAGGGTTTTCAGCCATTTTTAGGTCGGTATTATCAAATAAAAGATGAAGATATTCAAATTATCTCTCATCCAGAAGAAACGGCACTTAAAATGACTCAATATCCGTGAAGAAAATGACGGGAGAAGTTAGGGATAAAACCACGGATAGAGAGAGAACATCTGTTAATCTTTTCAGGATGCGAGCAGATGAACGGTCGCACGATAGACCACTCATCAGGTTGGCCGGTCTATCTCTAGGCTGTCCATCCCTGTCGGTGGAAATTCAATAAATAGAAAATATTATCCATATACCCATCGAACTGACCGATAACCTCGCCGTTGGACTCTCACAGATGAACGGTTGCTGATAGGCAGTACATCGACAAGAGCGGCCAAGAGAAAACCGCCCATGCCTTGTCGGTGATAAATCAAGATAAATAAGATAAATAGATAATTATCTGAACAATCAATCGAACGTAGGACTCTTGAGAGATAGACGGCTTAGTATGCACCGCACAATGGTATTATGCGGCTGTGCCTAGGCCGTATAAATGCTTGTCGATGGAAATTCAAAAAATCAGCTAAATATCCCATAAATATATGAACGGCCCAGTATCAACCGCACATATGGTTATGCGGCTGGAGACTGGCCGCACATGTATATGGGCACTTGAAATTCATAGAAAAGCTCAATCATCCAAGACCAAGGCCCATTAAGCCCTGAATAAACTTGGACCTAGCCAGGGAGGGAGGCCACCCATATAATTGGCCCAAAATGTGCTGTTGTGCCCCTTGTGCTTTGTTGATGATGTGGTGTTTTAATGATAGCAACATGAATGAGTCACCACATTATCTTGAATATGTCTGACCTTTTCTGTGGGAGATTGCATAAGTGTGCCATGTCTGAATTGTGAAGAATGCATGTGTATGCTTGAGTCATGCTGTGATATATTGGCTTGTGCTTGATTTCTGTTCTGTGCATTGCTTCTCTGCTGATATGTTCATGCATTATCTTAGGCTAAGTCTGTACAGCCCACGTCTCTTGCAGCGTCAACGCTATGAGCATTCTCAAGTCTGCAGCGTCAACGCTGTGAGTATGCACTTTGTTTCAGGGTCTTCAAGTCTATACAGACTTTAGCGTCTCATTTAGCATCTAAGGCAAAGTCTACACATTGGCTAAGTGTGTACATCGCTTACATTTCTTGAGACCAAGTCCATACATCATGAAAGTCTATACACTCCTCTTGGCCTTAGCATCTGTTTTAAAGTCCATACATTGGTCTTCAGTTCAAGTCTGTACAGCGTTACGTTCTCTTTGGAAAGTCTGTACAGCGTCAAGTCTGCAAATTGGGGTTTCACGAGAAGTCTACACATTGATCTCCACCTGAAGTCTATACATTGGCTAAGGGTCTTCAAGTCCATACACAGTTGTCTGATGCATATTGTTTGAAGTCTGTACAACATGCCTTGTTGTTCACAACTTTCTTGTTTGTGACTTCCCTAGTGTTTTGATGATGAGCATCACTATGTTAAGTATTCTCATTTTAATCAGATATCTTGCGTAATGTTATGCATTTGAAATTTTCATGATTAACAGGAAAACTGCTATGAGGTAGTACCTTGTATGTCCGTACTATTCCTTTCATACTTCGTGTTGTTTGTGTTTACTACACTTCGTGTTGTCCTTTTGTACGTCATGTTGTTCCAACTATGTTTGTTGATTGTCTTCGTGTTGTTTACTGAAGCAGCTCGAATTGTTCTGATGAACTTCGAGTCATTTTCCTGTGAACCACGTGTCGTGATAGCCGTGTCTGTCTTCTATCTTCATGTTGATTTTACTTCATGCATTCTTCTCTAAATTCAAGCTTTAAGTGTCTCAAGTCGAGTCTGACTGTGTTGTCTCCATGTCGTCCTTAGTTCGAGTCGTTTCTTTGTTATTTCTGTCTTCGTGTTGCTTTTCCTAGACCTCGTGTCTTTCTTGTTTTGTAACCACACTTCTTATCGATTTCTATTTTCGTCTTCGAGTTGTTGTCAGCCCGTGTCGTCCTCGTCTTCGAGTCGTTCGTACGTTCGAGCAACTTAGTACTCGAGTTGTTTTCGTGTGTATTCAAGTCTTTTTAGTAAAGTGTCGTTTCACCTCGTGCCGTTCGCTTTGCTGTTTGTTATGTCGTGTTATTTTTGTATTCGTGTCTTCGTGTTGCTTTTGTATTCGTGTCTTCGTGTTATTCTTGTGTTTATGTCCTCGTGTTGTTTCTTTCTATCTTCGTCCAAGATCGCGTGTTTCTATCGTTTTTACTCCGTGTTATTTCCTTCTCCGTACCTCGTGTCATTCTCAGTATAGTGCACCTATTGTTGTTACTACAGACCTCGTGCAGTTTTAGTTTTTGTGGCCCTGAGTTTTAATCATTTTAATTCTTTGTAGGAGAAGAAGAAAAACAAAAAGAAGAAGGTGGTCCGAGGAAGAATATTCCTCAGTGACTGGGAGGCACGTGATCCGAGGCTGGAAGGGCAGACAGGATTGTGACACGTGTGCTGAAGCTGGCTGAGAGACTGACACGTGGCCACAAGTTCTGGGCGGGAAATGAGGAAGCCACACGCGCCCAGTGCTGCCCTCCTGCTGGCTGCTGCTTATAAAAGGAAGCCTTCATCCAACAGATGAAGGAGATCGAAAAAGAAGCCTGGAGAGCAAAAAGTCCTTCGATCCAGAAAAAGAAAAGAGCTGCAGTAGAAAGCAGAAGAAGAAGAGAAGAGAAGAGACAGAGAGTGCCTACGAAAGAGAAGAAAAGAAAGAGAAGAAGAGCAGAAGGAAAAGAAGAGAAAGAGAGACTTAGAGAGCTCGTGAGGGTTAAGAGAAAAAGAAAGTGAGAGAGAAGAGAAGAGGAAGAGAAGCTTACCTGAAGATCTGTCTACTGGACCGTGGATCAAATCCAGGCCAGTCAACTCCATGCGAGCCACATCTGTGTTATCTTTCTTTACAACTTTCTGATCGCTGTGTATTTTCCCCTTCTTATTTTTCCTTTTTCATTTGGTTAGCTTTGTACTTCCGATCCTCTGGATTGAGGTCGGGTCCCTCCTGTTCTGGAGGAAGAGAGGTATGCGACCTTTAGTTTGCAAGTGACAGGAAGTCACTTGTGTGTTTCCCTCCGGTTTGGAGGAAGGGAGATCTGATCTCCGGTTCTGGGCTTGTGGATTGCAAGTCCAAGTGTCCCTCCTGGTCTGGAGGAAGAGAGGTCTTCGACCTCTGGTTTGCTGGTGACTGGGAGTCACTGGTGTGTTCCCTCCGGTTTGGAGGAAGAGAGACTTTGCGTCTCTGGTTTCCAAGTGACTGGGAGTCACTTGGGGTGTCCCTCCGGTTGGGAGGAAGAGGGGAGTTTGTTCCCCTGGTCAAGCTGTGTGTCAGCACCTGTTGTAGACTGAGTCTACTTGGTTCTAGCATTGGCTAGTGAAGCCTCACTCCGGTTGGGAATGAGGGGTGGATGTAGGTCTAGAGGACCGAACCACCTAAAAATCTATTGAGCAATGGTTTGCTTTGTGTGCTTGCTTCCGCTAGATGCTTGGATAGGCGCGCTCTATGTGTTTGCTCATAAGTTTAATTGAATTTGTTTCATTCTGTGATTGCGTCTAGCATATGAGTTTCTTTAATTGGCCATTATTCATAGAAGGATACATTCACCCCCCTCTGTATTCGGGCCTAGCACCCTAACAATTGGTATCAGAGCGGTGTCTGCATACAAGGTCTAGTGACCTGCAGATTCGATCTTGCAGTCTTAGGTGCTAATTTATTTTTAGTGCATCAATACTCCTGTTGCATTAATCTGATTTATTTTCAATGGCTCATCCACCGATTTTCAGTGGTACGCATTTTAATGCATGGTTCGCTAGTCTGAAGAATTATGTTAAATCAGTGAATCCAGACCTGTGGAAAGTAATTTCACACAGTCCTCATGAACTACCAAAGAAAAAGTCCAAATGGACTGACAGTCACAAGTCTAAGCATGAAGAAAATCAGATAGCTATAAATCTGATGAAGGCAGCTACTGATAGAGCTTTCCATTCATGTTTCTTTGATTGCAGTTCGGCTAAAGATATTTTGGATACACTGAAGCGAATTCAGGAGATAGATGTGGACAGCTGCATGATGGTCAACAGAAGCAATCAAAGTAGCAGCGATCAAGGCAGCAATCAAAATGAAGAAGATGATGATGATGAGGTAAATGTCTTCGAGAATTTTTCTCTAGAAGATTGGGAGAATGCATATGCTGAATTATTTGAATCTCATGAACTGTTAAGAAAATAATACAAAAAATTGAAGAAAAGTAGTAGGTCAGACAATTTAAATGTTGATTGTAGAAATTGTGTTGAATTGAAAAATGCTCTTGATGCTAATATGTCTGATACTCAAATGCTGAAAGAAGTTGAATGTGTTAAATCTGATCTAAACAAGCTGAAATCAGAAAATGATTCTCTTAGAGGGTTCTCCAAAGAAAATGAAGAAAACTCAGAGAAACTTAAATAGGAGAACAAATTGCTGATTGAAAAACTTAATGCCATAAAGTCTGTAAACATAGAATTACAGAAAGATCTTGATAAACAGCAAAAAGATATGAAGGAAATTGAAAATGGAAGAAAGTATGAAGTCAATTCAGAAGATCAGCTTCTAATAAATGAATTGGTTCAAAATGATAAGCTTAAAGAAGAAATTGAAAAATTGAAGCTGTTAAACAGTGGCATGTCTGAAAGACTTCTTACTTTGGAAAGAGGGAAAACTGTTTGCATTGAAGATTCTGATAAACTGAGCAATCTGGAAAATAAAATTGAAAAATATAAAACTACTAACAAGGTGTTAACTGAATGTGTGAATTACAGTGAACAAGAGATTGCCAGTTATGAGCTACATATTTCCTCTTTGGAAGATGAAATTCAGGATTTGAAAGTTTCTTTGTCTAAATTTGTTGATGGGCAGAAAAACCTAGACAAGCTACTAGGTATAAAAATCAACTCTAGGAAGGAAGGGCTGGGCTACAATAAGATAAACAAGAAGGAACTTCAGAACAAAGTTATGACATCTTTTGTAAGTGGTTTAGATGTAGCCACCACCTCTAAAGACAAACAGCCCATTGCTCAGAAATTGGTGCGAGCAAAGGATAATTTTAAGAAAGAGGGACTAGGCTATAGTCCAGTCATGAGGAAGGTCGATGGATCCAATTTGAAAACTACTTCTGTTAAATCTTCTGAACAGGAAAAGCCTTCTACTTCATCTTCACCTCATTATAAGGCTAAGAAAATAGAAAAACATGATAAAAATCAAAAAATGATTGGAAAACAGAAAATAAATAAAAAGGGTCCATCAGCGTTTGCTGATCAAAGTCCTCACACACACTCACATGCATCTAAAAAGAAGATTATCTGTCATTACTGTCATAAAGTTGGACATCTGATGCATGAGTGTAAGTTGATGGAGAAGGATGATAAGAATGCTAGGAGATCTCATGATAAAAATCCTTCACCTCAGAAAAGGAGTATCACATGTTCTAATTGTGATAAATTAGGACACTCAATTGCCCATTGCTGGTTTGCTAGTGGTAAGAAAACCTTTTATTCATATCATGCTAAATTCCCTGTAAACCAACATGTTTTTAATAAAAATAAATCTGTTTCAATGAACCAGCATATCATCTATTTTAACTGCAACAAAATGGGCCACAGGGCCATTGATTGTTGGCATGCCCAAGGAGGCTATGGCAATAATGAACTCAATTTTAAAAAGAATGCCTCTTATTGCTCTCACTGTAGAAAGCATGGCCATACAGTCAAGGACTGTTGGCATATTCAGGGTAGAAATGTGAATCTTAAACATGCTAAATTCCCTGTAAGACAATTTACAAAACCTTCATGTTATAACTGTGGAAAGCCAGGTCACAGGGCTGCAACCTGTTGGCTGGCAGGATATCAAAACCAAACTGGTTTTGGTAAACAGAATTTTTATTCTGTGAACAGAAAATCTCATGCATATACACATGGATTTCATGCTAACAAGAATGTGCATAGATTAAATTTGAAATCTGGTGCATCTTACTATCATTATAGTAAACAGAACTCTCTCTCTGCCAATAAACTTCATGACAACAGTAATGTGCATAAGAAGAATTTGAAATCTGATAATTCATGTCATTACTGTGGTCAAATTGGTCATTCAATGAATAATTGCTACTTGACGAAATCTGATGACCATATTGCTAGAAATGTGCTGAGAAAACCTGCTAGAAATAATACTGTCATGTCAGGACCCAAGATTTCTTGGGTGCCTGTTTGTGCAAAATAAACTTTGTCTTGCAGGTGTGCCTTGGAATGGAATAAAAAGGGGTATTAATTTAAGGCACTCAAGAATGAAAAAACCCCTTCTGAACTGTTCAGGTAAATTCTCTGAATGTTCCATTTTTGAAACTCATTGCATATCTGGTTTGATGCATTCTTGCATATCATGTTCTTAGTTTCATCTAGTGCATGCATATTAAATCTGTTCTTGCATATTCATTCATCATCTGCCAGTTGCATTATGTTCTAATCATGCACTCTGAAATTTCTGAAAATCTGAACTGAATGTGAATATTGTTTGAAATTTGTGTGTTGCAATAGCTCACTGAACTTTCTGAATTGGATATAGGACTGCATGTTGAATTATCATGCATGACCTCATCAGTGTCTCATGACAAACATTGTATGTTGTCAGGGGGAGTCAATGCATTGCATATAGGTTGTCAAGTGCATACTCATGTGAAAATTCATTGCATATCCTTTCATTGATTCTCTTTGACCAAACCTTGAGCATATTTTTGAAATCATTAAGTTTCAAAATCTCTCCTATCAATTGATAACAATTAGTATCATTTGGTATCGGAATTTCTATCAGTCATTCATGAAGATTTCAATGGGACTATCTCGATCATAAATCTGAAAATTCTTGAACTAGAAATATTCTATTATACATTTTTATGAATGTCTGAAATAACTCATGTGGTTTAAGCTTAATGTATTCATGGAGTTTAACTTTAAAATCTCTTGACATATCTGAAGCATGTTTAATAAACCTTAACCATCTGGTTCATGTTGAGTCTTGTGAAAACTTCTGAAATCTGCACTCTTGAATACATGACTTCAACTGATTAAGTACATGAAATTATTATTGACTTGAAGCAATGAATTTTTCTAAAAAGTCTAAAGGGTAATATCTGTCAGAGCAATGACCTTGGTCACTGAGAAACACATGTCCAAAGGACTGTGTCATGAGGTACCATAGTTAACTCTGATTAAGAATTCATTGAAATTCAGGCAGAGCAATGGCATGCACACTGAGAAATACAATTCACTCATCAAGAAATGATTTGCAGTGTGTCATGATGTGTATATGCTATCTCTGTTCATATAAAGCATGACAGTTAGTCACACTAAGTGCTTAGGGATATTGGCCTCTGATCAAGGTATATCCTCTAGTTATAAGGTGTGCACTGAACTAGAGTGCTCGTAAAATTTGTAGCATGAAAATTATTGAACGAATTGAAATATCTGAATATTGATACAAAAATCAAATTGCTACAACCCTAGACAAAATCATATGACTTCATAATTGCTTGATTTCAATACTGATGCATGTAATTCTGAAAGAAGTCAATAAATTTGATTGTGTAAGACAAAGGGAGGATAATCAAGATAAATATGAGGGCTTGGTTCATTTTTATTAAAACATGGTTTTAGATATCAATACAAAATTTTATTGATAAAATCTGCATACATCATGTTTAAACCATGCTGTTCAAAAAGCTCATTCATAAGCCCCTATAATGGAAGACTTTGAAAACTTATGTTTTGGATTTATGAGAATGACATTTCCTTGAAAATCTGACTGAAATTCTTGTAGTTGAAGCCTCTTTAGAAATCTACTAATTGAACCTGTTCTTGGATCATTGACTTGAACTTCTCCTTGTTTGCCCATGTGGTCTCCTCTCATCTATCTCATAAGTTTCCACTTATTGAGGGGGAGCTTCCATGTCATGCATCACTTGCATATCAATTGGCATCTATTCAGGGGGAGCATTCCTTGTCATACTGAATCATGTTCATATCATTTCTGACCTTGCATTCAAATCCCTCATGATCAGATTTATGCATGATCAACAAAAACTGTATAGTCAACTCCTTTCTTATCAGTTGACTGATTCCATCTGCATTTTTCTGACCATACAAATGTGAGGTGCCACTCCCATTATTACCTTGTTCACTTGCAGCCTTCTGAACCTCAGAATCTTTATGATGGTGGATTTCAGATTGATTCCTGAGATGTATTTCTCTCCACACTGTTGGAATCTTCCATCTTGTTCTGCAATAAGTTCTGATTCTGTGGTATCTTCACCAGAATTCAGATTATTTGTAATGGCTGATTTCAGATTGATTTATTGGATAACCAGAGTCCATTCCTGTGCTTCAGGGGGAGTTATGGTTTATTATCATCTAAGGGGAGAGTAGTCAATCATGCATGTTGATAGGGGGAGAACTGTTTCATTGTCATAAGGGAGATATTCATTTTAAAGAACCTTGACTCATTCTCTGCATTGTTGTGCTGCATTTGACTATCAAACCATTTCCCTTCTTTTTGATTATGTCAAAGGGGGAGAATAGTTTGATGAGTCAGTGTGACTCATTATGTTGCCATCATCAAAAGGGGGGAGGTTGTTGTGCCCCTTGTGCTTTGTTGATGATGTGGTGTTTTAATGATAGCAACATGAATGAGTCACCACATTGTCTTGAATATGTCTGACCTTTTCTGTGGGAGATTGCATAAGTGTGCCATGTCTGAATTGTGAAGAATGCATGTGTATGCTTGAGTCATGCTGTGATATATTGGCTTGTGCTTGATTTATGTTCTATGCATTGCTTCTCTGCTGATATGTTCATGCATTATCTTAGGCTAAGTCTGTACAGCCTACGTCTCTTGCAGCGTCAACGCTGTGAGCATTCTCAAGTCTGCAGCGTCAACGCTGTGAGTATGCACTTTGTTTCAGGGTCTTCAAGTCTATACAGACTTTAGCATCTCATTTAGCGTCTAAGGCAAAGTCTACACATTGGCTAAGTGTGTACATCGCTTACATTTCTTAAGACAAAGTCCATACATCGTGAAAGTCTATACACTCCTCTTGGCCTTAGCATCTGTTTTGAAGTCCATACATTGGTCTTCAGTTCAAGTCTGTACAGCGTTACGTTCTCTTTGGAAAGTCTGTACAGCGTCAAGTCTGCACATTGGGGTTTCACGAGAAGTTTACACATTGGTCTCCACCTGAAGTCTATACATTGGCTAAGGGTCTTCAAGTCCATACACAGTTGTCTGATGCATATTGTTTGAAGTCTGTACAACATGCCTTGTTGTTCACAACTTTCTTGTTTGTGACTTCCCTAGTGTTTTGATGATGAGCATCACTATGTTAAGTATTCTCATTTTAATCAGATATCTTGCGTAATGTTATGCATTTGAAATTTCCATGATTAACAGGAAAACTACTATGAGGTAGTACCTTGTATGTCCGTACTATTCCTTTCATACTTCGTGTTGTTTGTGTTTACTACACTTCGTGTTGTTCTTTTGTACGTCGTGTTGTTCCAACTATGTTTGTTGATTATCTTCGTGTTATTTACTGAAGCAGCTCGAATTGTTCTGATGAACTTCGAGTCATTTTCCTGTGAACCACGTGTCGTGATAGCCGTGTCTGTCTTCTGTCTTCGTGTTGATTTTACTTCGTGCATTCTTCTCTAAATTCAAGCTTTAAGTGTCTCAAGTCAAGTCTGACTGTGTTGTCTCCATGTCGTCCTTAGTTCGAGTCGTTTCTTTGTTATTTCTGTCTTCGTGTTGCTTTTCCTGGACCTCGTGTCTTTCTTGTTTTGTAACCACACTTCGTGTCGATTTCTGTTTTCATCTTCGAGTTGTTGTCAGCCCGTGTCGTCCTCGTCTTCGAGTCGTTCGTACGTTCGAGCAACTTAGTACTCGATTTGTTTTCGTGTGTATTCAAGTCTTTTTAGTAAAGTGTCATTTCACCTCGTGCCGTTCTCTTAGCTATTTGTTATGTCGTGTTGTTTTTGTATTCGTGTCTTCGTGTTGCTTTTGTATTCGTGTCTTCGTGTTATTCTTGTGTTTATGTCCTCGTGTTGTTTCTTTCTATCTTCGTCCAAGATCGCATGTTTCTATCATTTTTACTCCGTGTTATTTCCTTCTCAGTACCTCGTGTCGTTCTCAATATAGTGCACCTATTGTTGTTACTACACACCTCGTGCAGTTTTAGTTTTTGTGGCCCTGAGTTTTAATCGTTTTAATTCTTTGTAGGAGAAGAAGAAAAACAAAAAGAAGAAGGTGGTCCGAGGAAGAATATTCCTCAGTGACTGGGAGGCACGTGATCCGAGGCTGGAAGGGTAGACATGATTGTGACACGTGTGCTGAAGCTGGCTGAGAGACTGACACGTGGCCACAAGTTCTGGGCGGAAAATGAGGAAGCCACATGCGCCCAGTGCTGCCCTCCTGCTGGCTGCTGCTTATAAAAGGAAGCCTTCATCCAATAAATGAAGGAGATCGAAAAAGAAGCCTGGAGAGCAAAAAGTCCTTCGATCCAGAAAAAGAAAAGAGCTGCAGTAGAAAGCAGAAGAAGAAGAGAAGAGAAGAGACAGAGAGAGCCTACGAAAGAGAAGAAAAGAAAGAGAAGAAGAGCAGAAGGAAAAGAAGAGAAAGAGAGAGTTAGAGAGCTCGTGAGGGTTAAGAGAAAAAGAAAGTGAGAGAGAAGAGAAGAGGAAGAGAAGCTTACCTGAAGATCTATCTACTGGACCGTGGATCAAATCCAGGCCAGTCAGCTCCATGCAAGCCACATCTGTGTTATCTTTCTTTACAACTTTCTGATCGTTATGTATTTTCCCCTTCTTATTTTTCCTTTTTCATTTGGTTAGCTTTGTACTTCCGATCCTCTGGATTGAGGTCGGGTCCCTCCTGGTCTGGAGGAAGAGGTCTGCGACCTCTAGTTTGCAAGTGACAGGAAGTCACTTGTGTGTTTCCCTCCGGTTTGGAGGAAGGGAGATCTGATCTCCGGTTCTGGGCTTGTGGATTGCAAGTCCAATTGTCCCTCCTGGTCTGGAGGAAGAGAGGTCTTCGACCTCTGGTTTGCTGGTGACTGGGAGTCACTGGTGTGTTCCCTCCGGTTTGGAGGAAGAGAGACTTTGCATCTCTGGTTTCCAAGTGACTGGGAGTCACTTGGGGTGTCCCTCCGGTTGGGAGGAAGAGGGGAGTTTGTTCCCCTGGTCAAGCTGTGTGTCAGCACCTGTTGCAGACTGAGTCTGCTTGGTTCTAGCATTGGCTAGTGAAGCCTCACTCCGGTTGGGAATGAGGGGTGGATGTAGGTCTGGAGGACCGAACCACCTAAAAATCTATTGAGCAATGGTTTGCTTTGTGTGCTTGCTTCCGCTAGATGCTTGGATAGGCGCGCTCTATGTGTTTGCTCATAAGTTTAATTGAATTTGTTTCATTCTGTGATTGCGTCTAGCATCTGAGTTTCTTTAATTGGCCATTTTTCATAGAAGGATACCTTCACCCCCCTCTGTATCGGGCCTAGCACCCTAACATGTGCCAGAAAATAGCCTAACGAGTGATGGACAACTCGAGGCATCAACAAGTGGGAGTAAGAGAAATGACTCAACTTGTCAGCAAAAAAATGGGTGTCAACAATGAGTGCCTGGGCTTCTTCGACTGGGCGGACCAGTTCGGAGTCCGCGTTGGAGTGATGGGTCCCGCTTCCTGGGATTTGCACAGACACCACCGGGCAGAGACAGAGGGCAGTCCAGGGTTAGCGTTGGAACCATCAGGGCTGGAGTATGCCGGGGAGGGATATGACGACCACAACCTTCTGTCCGAGATTCTGTGATAGAGTGCTGTTATCTGGTATGGCCGCTGGGCAGTGATTCCTTCGCACAGATACCGCCAGGGAGCTACCGAGTGGCTGATGGGCATAGTACACCACTACCGGGTGTTGCTGGATCGGGCTAACATCAGATATGCTGTGACCGCGGCTTTGTACGGGTGCCCCTGCTACACGGGGCTTCTATAGGCGTTGACAGAGCACTTCAACTGCAGGTGGAACACCGTGGTGACGGTCGAAGGAGAGACTTCATTAGATCTGTGGTCTCTATTCAGGATTTCAGGGTTGCCGATCAGCGGTGAGGGGTACGAGGAAGTAGTGCTGGATGACCACCATCGTAGCCACACAGACGGGCATGGAAGATACCGGGTTCCTTATAGCTACCGATATTTACTGAAGACGTGGAGGGTTTTAGCCCTAGCCGGGAGAGAGAGAGCAGCACAGACTCCCAGGGTGCCGCTGAACGCGTGGGTCCACCACTTCTACAACGAACCCTCCTTCTTTTATCAGGAGTTTGCGAGAGACCAGACTCCATGGGAGGAGTACACAGAGGTGGAACTACGGTTCCGGACGTACACCTGGTACATCTATGTGCCACAGGAGGGGTGGAACCCCCATGGGTTGCCGGACGTGACCCATCTAGCGACATACTTAGCGTACTGGTTGGCGACATTTGTTGTCCCACACGTGGAAGATGTTGGATCGAGAGGACGGTCAAGCTAGAGGGGGAGGGGGTGAATAGGTTGACCTTATAAAAATTATAGTAGAGCAATTTGCATCAGAAGCACCACACCTAGATGATTAATTGAAACACTGAACCAAGCCAATCAGAGAGCGTGCCTATCATGCATCTAGCGAGGAACAAATTGCGAAGATTAAACCAAACCACACAAGAGACCACAATTTTAAGGTGGTTCGGTCACCCAATGGAGACCTACGTCCACCTCCCCACTCAACTAGTGAGGAACCCTGCTGAGCTTCACAGCTTTGCTAAACCGAGGAAGTAATTCCTCTATACTGTTGACTACCCCAACAGAAGACAACGAGGAACAAATCCTCAGATCCGCTGTCAAACAGCTTGAAGGCACACAGCCTTGACACCCCTGATCTCAGCATAGCCCGCTGAATCAGAATCACCCTCTCTTCACTAAATCCAGTGAAGGAGAGGAATACAATGTTCAAAAACAATAGGAAAACTAAAAGATAAGAAATCAAACTTCAGCACTTGGATGCAGCGGAATTTAGATCACCAACAGAGAGATCCATGTCCATACGCATGAGCTTCGATCCTTGAATCTCCTCCGTCTGGAATGTAGAATAGTCTTGGTGGCGCGATGATCTTCTGATCTGACTTTTCAGCAGCCTTCATCCAGTTCTGCTCTCAGCCTCTCTCATTCTGCTGTTCGCCTCTCTCCTTCTTCTCTTTTTCCTCTCCTATTTTTCCTTTTCTTCTCGGGTGAACCTATTTTGTGGTCTTCCCGTGCACAAAATAGTTCACGTGAGGCAGGTGGGCCACCACCCTGATTTTCTGGTTATCCTCATGATTGCTCACGTGGGGAACCTTTTGGAGTGGTAGAAGCTACGAAACCTTATCCGCTTGTGGCTGATGTGGTAGATAATGACTGAAGGTGGGATCCACTTATCGTGCGCTGCAACTTGAATTAGATGGCGTCGACCCTCTTGCCCCCAAGGAGTTAACGCACCCTTCTTCTAGCTTCAGGTTTCATGCTGAGTGCATTGACGCAAGATGCAGCTGCGTCCACTCATTAGTTGCGCTTTAGACAGTTGTGGCAATCCTTTGTACTGCAGCGTCGACCCATCGAACTACAGCGTCGACGCTGCCACGGTACTCCAGAGGCTACAACAAGGAATGCTTGAACTGCTGCGTTCACGCTACTTGATCAAAGCGTTGACGCATCAGAGTATTCCAGTAAGCCATTGGCTCTCCCTTTGTAACTGCTGCGCCGACGCCGCTCTATCTTGGCGTTGACGCAGTGGAACAACTTGTGAAGATATTGGTGAGGGCTTCTTCGACTAATGCGTGGACGCTGTAAGCTCCCAGCGTCGACCCTGTTCCTTTCTAGCACAAGGATGAAATCAAGTGATAGTATTACTGAATCAAACTTTAATTCATCATTGAATTGAATACATCATTCATATCTCAGGGTTGTCATCATCAAAACCAGGGGCACAACAGAAGATGGCCAGTTGAGGGTGGAGTTCTGGTGCCCTGCGTGCCTACTGGCGGAGGGATGCAGGCTGGCCTTAGCTCTGGCCGCTTTGGCCAATGTTTACCAGGGACTGGGGGTGCTGGCGGTGCACCCGGCGCCACGTGAGCGGAGTCTGCTTCTTCCAACCCACTACCTCAGTGTGTTGGTTGGTCTGCTATTTTCGGGGCTGGTGTCTCGCGGGTCCGTGGCAAACCAGGCAGCACCACTGCTATTCAGCTTCACTGGGCAGCTGGACGAAGATGCAGTCACACAGTTGGAGGAGGGTAGGGGAGTTTTGTGCTACTTGCCCGGCAGGGGCGAGGAGGGGCTTCCCTTTGATGGCGCCACCGGAGACTCCCACCTGATTCTGGTGCCTTCAAGTGGCGGGCAGCCTGCGCCCTTCCTTATCAGTGGGAGTCGGATGCGGCATTGTACACAGAGTGGGTGATGAGTACCCGGCCGGCAGTGCTGACTCTACACCAGTCTGTGACGAGCTTCCTAGAGCCATATTACCTGCACAGGTTTGCTCGAAAATTTGGGTACAACCAGGGGATCTCGCCGAACTAGGAGTTCCCTCTAGCGGGTCGACAGTACAAAGGCCCAGATACGCACTTGCTAGCTGCGGCGTGGTGGGACTTCTACTATCGTCGGGAGTCGTAGAGACTGTCGACGCCTGGGCCGGGATGCAAGGGACTGTTAGACGTCTATTATGCTAGGTGGTGGTTCGAGCAAAGTCACCTGTACCGATAGAAAGCCTCGGTGATCCAAAAAGCTGAGCAGGCCCATCTCTTGAGGAAGGATTTACCTCCCATTGTGCTAGACGACAAGTACCTGCAGACTCGTTTCTCCCAGATCCGTCGGGAGGTAGAGCGGCTAGCACAGCAGGCGCCCTGGGGGAGCCCGGGCTCACTATCTGCAGGATGGAGCGGCAACGAGGCACTGACGCCCCTCAGGCAGGCGCGGCAGACTCCTGAAGGTACTGGAGCTGGGGCGCCTCGATCGGGGGAGTTAAGGACTTGGTGGACCTAGTTCCTAACTGACTATGGGTTCGAGAAGAAGGGCCCACTAGACCGAGTGCTCCCTGAGGGGAGCTTGGCAGACACGGCGATCGGGTCGGTTGGACCCGTGGAGCTCGTGTCCCTCATCGAGTGTGCCTACACCCTGAGGGATGTGAAGGAGGCAGTCGCGAAGGCTACACGGTTTGTGGGCTTGAAGCCGGAGCAGTTGGTTCCTCTGCCGCTGACCCCCTTTACGACTTCAGGTGAGACCTCTTCGTTGGCATGTTTCCCCCACTTTGTTTTTTTCTGTGGTACATGACTGAGGCATTTTATGTGGTTGTGTTTATTGGTAGGCTCTGCGACTGACAAGGATCACCCCTCCACGGGGATGTCTTCAGGGGATGGTGACGGGGCCCTCCAGCCCCGGAGGAAGCGCCCCGGGGTATAGATCGAAGCCAGGGAGGCCGGCGAGTCCTCTCGGGGACCCACTGCTGGGGAACATATTGAGGTGGAACCGGCTCTGAGTAAGCGCTATATCCGCCTGCTTGCTTCATATTGATTCAGCCTTTATGATTGGCTAACCTTGCGCTATTGGATTTGCTTTTTACAGCGCCGCTGGAGGCCGGGGCTGACGTGGCCTTCTCGCCACCTCAGGAGATCGACCCACTACCTGACGACAGGGTCGATTGCGAGATAGATATGGAGGGGTTCCTTAGTTTGATGGATGAGGCTGCCCCCAATATTGAGACCTTTCCTGATTTTGAGTCATGGAAGGTTTCAAAGGATGCCCAACCAGGTAAATAATTCTGAGACCGAGCATGTTGTGTTTATGGCTGTACTTGATTATGGGAGTTGACATAGTTGCTGGTGTCGTGTAGAGGTGGCCAGGGCATCAGAGACCGCAGCTCCCTCTAAGATGTGGGGCGAGGTGCCCCTATTGGTTGACTGACAGGAGGCAACAGCGACCCAGGATGGCTCGGGTAAGTATTGAATCGCTACGGAGGGCATTGCCCTTCCGTTGTACAATTGTTGGGCCGTCGACATTGACTGGGTTTATGCTGTTACTTGCCAGGTGAGGATCCAATCGCCACTTTGGAGATGATTCAGGAGCTAGTCCGTACTAGCCCATCGGTATCCCTTCCCTCCTTTGAGGGGGAGTTTGAAGGGAGGTGTGCTTCAGTGCTGCCCACGGCTGGAGAAACGTCCAGTCTGTTACCACAGCTATTGGCGGGGATGGGTCGTGTTTCCCTGCCAGCTATAGTGTTAGCCTGCACTATGGGACTGGTTGGGTCTTCGAGCATGGGACCCTTAGGTATGTAGCTAGGGACTTAACCATTTCTGGTAAGCCCTTTGTGTTGATTGTCTGCTGGTGCTGAGATCCTGTTGGCATTATTCACCGGTACTCCTTCGCCTCTAGAAGAGGGTGAGCTACCCTGTGACAAGGCTGAGGTGGTGGAAGAGGGGCCTGCGGGAGTGGCTCCAATTGAGGGCGACGAGGAGATCGTCGACATTAAGAAGGTTTCGGAGGGGAGCGCTTCGGTTGGTGAGTTTCCTGTTCGCAACTCTTAGCTAGAGAGCTGCCCTTGTATGAAGCTGGGTCGTGTAGTGACCATGTTTGCTTTGTTGGCTTGTAGGAAGTTCTGGTTCAGCCTCCTCTGGGAGTTCGTTAGAGGCTTCGTCGATCTCTCTAGATGATGGCAGCTTGGAGATGGAAACGGAGGAGAGTTCGAGCTTGAGCTCTTCGTCCTCCGAGGTCTCTGCTAGTAGGGAGGTTCCGACGGGGACCACTTCTGGAGGTATATGGTGGTTCTTCCCGTCCTCATTTGGTGTTTGTTTGCTCTATATGGCAGAGTGCTGACATTCTTGGGTTGCCCGCAGCGTCAGGGTTTGGAGAGGAGCACACATCGACTCCTGATAAGGGCGGGCAGGAGGAGCCCCCTGTACCACCTGTGCTTGTTGGGGATGACCAGACGATGGAGGAATCACTACCCTCTTTGACCCCGGCGGGTGATGCTGTCAAGGCGGAGGAGCGGTTGCCTTCCTCGACCCTGGCAGATGATGCCACAAGGATAGCCAGACTTGCTCCAGGTAAGGAGCCAAGACTTGTCTTTTTTCTCAGCTTTTTCACCTTATCTATCGAAGGAAGTCTTACATGTATCGCTCACTCCCTTTGGTGTTTGTCGGGACTATGCAGGTTCCAATGGAGTGCTAACCACGTCCGGCAACCTCTCCCTGGGTTTAGGGGTTGAGTGGCCTACATCCTCTTCTCTGCCAGAGCCATTGCTGGAGGCGAGTGTAGGTGCCGCCCTGCTCCAGCGGGCGCGAGGCTACTCGCACAGCGCCCCTCTTCCTTCTCCACAGGATCTGAGGCAGCGGCTGCGGGAGTGCACCCAGGGCTATCACGCGCTTGGTTTCCCACGCAAGCTCTGGATGTCTGGGTTAGCTGGGATCTGGGTCGAGTACCTGCAACTCTGCGAGGCTCAGGAGTAGAGGGATCGGAGGCTAGTGGTGATCCGAGAGGTGCAGGAGCAGCAGACTCAGCTTGTGTTAGCCGTAGCTGAGCAGAGAAGTCACGTCGAGGTGACTACGTTGGCATCTCAAGACTGCGCCGCATAGCTGAGGGAGGTGGAGAGCTGAGCTGAGGCCTTGAGGAAGGCCTGGGAGGGGCAGCAGGCAATCGCTGAGCGCATCCGAGCTGAGTGGCAGGCGGCCGAGATGATAGTCGGAGCTAGCGCTCAGCTCTTGTCTACCTTGGAGGTGGAGCTTGCGACTGCGGACTCTCACCTTGCGGCGCTGGAGGGGACCAAGCCTAAGATTTGATTGTATCTCTCTCCTTTCTTGTTTGTGCTATCTGGAGTATATGGATTTTGTCACCCCAAGGGCATGTCTTGGGCTCCTTTTACAGAGTATTAATGACAAACTCTGGATCTTTTGTTTGCCAGGTTGTTCCCTTCCTTTTTCGATGGCATGGAGTGGTGTGCATGAACTGGCAACCACTTATCATTAGTCATGCTTGTTTGTTCTACGATACACTGGCATGAGTGATAGGGGACAACAGGCACCGGGTTCTGGGAACCCGATGTTAGAAACTGGAAGCTGAGAAAAGGCTATATGTGGGGGCCAATCCTCTTGGAGGATGAAAGCCTGCATACTTGGGAACGAACGTAGGCCCATAAGAATGGGGCAGTTTACGTGGTTTAGGGTTGCAGAGGTGATTTTGGAGGGTGTATTGACTTCGAACCGGATGGTGGAGTATTGGCTAGCATTATGCCGTTAGTCAAAAAATGGGATACGCATGTGTCTGGGAAGCTGGGATTGAGCTTGCTGGGTGGCCTGGGAAGACGTGGCAACCAAGACCGGGACTGGGACAAGGACTGGAAATTGAAACTGGGACTGTGACTGGAAATGGGGACTGGTGCTGAAGCCAGTTGGGTGACCTGGAATGGTGTGATAGCTGGGAGCTGGAGCTGGGTCGGATGGCTGGCCTGTAGAGGCGTTGTAGCCAAAACTGGAGCTGGAAGCTGAGTGGCTAATCTGCGAGGGCATTGTAGCCAAAACTGGGGCTGGAGACTAGGTGGATGGCCTGTAAAGGCGTTGTAGCCGGAGCTGGAACTGGAACTGGAGCTGGCGGCTGGCCTGTGAAGGCGTTGTAGTCGGAGCTGGAACTGAAACTAGAACTGGCACTCGGGATGACCAACCCTCGGGGGTGTAGTGGCCACCATTGTCGTGGAGTGATGTTAAGCTTGCCATCGGGGGGTGTCATAGTCGACGACTTTCGTAAGTGAAGAGTAAAGAGGGAGAGAGTTTTTTTTTCTTTTTACCAGCCCTACCGCCCTTGCGAGTTTTTGCCAGGGCTGGCCCCCTTTTGCTTTTTCCGGTGCGCCCTTGCGGGTTTTCACACCGAGGGGTTACCAGATTTTGCCTGAGGTGCCCTCTCGGGTTTTCACCTCAACTGGGTTGGTGGCAATTTTTGCACCCAGTCGCCTCCTTGTAATGGAGCCGACTAGGCCCGTCGGGGTATCTCCATTTTAACCCCATTCTCTTCTTTTTTTTTTTGTTATATTTTTTTGGAGACCACCGTCCATAGCGTGTTGCCATCAGGGGACGTGACCTGGAACTGGAAGGTGTGGGTAGCCGGATATTGTTACGCCATTAATAAGGGTTTTTACAAATCCTCATGCCATGGTGGCGAAGGGCCACTTTGTCATGGCAAGATATAACTGGAGTTATGGCCGGTGGATCAGGGATTGTAGGAGAGAACTGGGATTATAATGAAACTTGAAGGCTCTGGATTTGCAGGGGATGTAGTGGCGTAGAATGATAAGTGTCTGGGGATGTGCTGGGACGAAAGTCTACTAGGATGGTGACTAGGAGCTTGATTGTCACAGGGACTGGTTGACCTGTGGTGTCGAAGGAAGGGCCGAAGGTTGGACGAGCTGAGTGGGGGTAGTGCAAGGCCAACTGGGAATTATAGGGTTCGTGCTCTAACAATGTAAGTTGATTGAAGACTGGCTCTTGGTGAGGCTAACGGCTCACCGAGGAGTGGGTGGAAGGCCGTTCCGACTAGTGGGGAGAGGAAGATTTTCTCGTTATCGGCTCTACCGCCCTTTCGGGTTTTCGCTAGAGCCGACCCCTTTAGCTTTTTTCGATGCACCCTAGTAGATTTTCACGTCTAGGGGTTTCCCAATTTTGCCTGAGGTGCTCTCCCGAGTTTCCACCTTAGCCTGGTTGCTGGCCTTTTTGCCCCCGGCCGCTTCCTTGAGGAAGAGAACGACCAAGTCTGCCGGGGTATCTCTATTTTTTAACCCCATTTTCTTTTTGTATATATTTTTTTGCTTTTTACTTACATGAGGGCCTGATGGCTGGACTACTGCTGGGGTAGAGGTACCCTTGCTATCATCATGGCAAGGACAAAGGCGGGGAGTTAACCCCCGAAGGTGATTGGCGGTAGTTCTGGGAGGGCTTGGCTAACCCTGTTGCTCGACTAGAGATTGGAAGGAATGACTGGTTAGAACTCCCCTCCTCTCGCAGGGAGGGGCCGGTTTCAATGATAGTAGCTAGAACGTGCGCCTTAGTCTGGCTGACGCGTGAACTCGTGCTCTGGTGCATAATATAGCTTCATATGTTTGCCGTTGATAGGCGGGAACGGTCTATGACCTTTGTAATTGACAACCGTGCAAGCCCTACCCTCATAGAGATTGTGGATGATGTATGGACCTCGCCAATTCGACTATAATTTTCCACTGGAGTGCCCTACCATGACTTCCTTTTCCTTGATCATGACGAGGTCGCCTTGCTTGAAAGCTCGTTGCTTGACGAGCTTATCATAGGCATGGGCCATGCAGGACTGGTATACTTGCAGGTATTTGTAGGCTTTGAGCCATTTGCCTTCTAGATCGGCGAGCTCTTCTAGCCTTCTCTGGTACTCACTTTCATCAAGGCCGGCAAGGCCGGTGTGGACCGCCACATGGTAAGAAGCTAATTGGACTTTGATGGGGATAACTGCTTCTATCCCGTAAGCAAGGGAGAACGGTGAGAACCCCGTGGGGGTTTTGTAGACCGTTCGATAGGCCCATAATGCTTCGAAGACCTTCTCACCCCAATCACGTTTCCGGTGGCTAACCATCTTAGCTAGGAGCTTGCAGAGGGTCTTGTTGAAGGCTTTCGCCAAACCGTTAACCTGGGGGTTGTAGACTGAAGAGGTTCTCCAATCGATGTAGAATTTGGCCGCTAGCTGGTATACGACCTTAATCTTGAATGGTGTCCCGTTGTCGGACGCTATGCGACTGGGAGTACCGAATCGGTATATTATGTTGTGCTGGACGAATCTAGCAACGATTTCCCTGGTGACCTCTTGCAAGGGAAGGGCCTCTGCCCATCGGGAGAAGTAGTCGGTGGCAGCCAAAATGTATTCGTGGCCCTTAGAAGATGGTGGGAAAGGCCCCGCGATGTCCATGCCCCACTCGGCAAATGGCCAGGTGGGGGCTATAGGACGCAATGGATTAGGAGGTCTTCTGGGTACTGGGCCAAAGGCTTCGCATTGATGGCACGTACGGGCGTACTGGACGCAATCTGTGTACATGGTTGGCCAATAGAAACCCTTGAGCTTGATATTGTGCTTCATTCGGTCTCTGGCCTGGTGCGCGCCGCACAACCTGGAGTGGACCTCCTGCATGACGGCTTGAGCCTCCGCGAGAGAGACACATCTCAGAAGAATGGACTTGTCCTTCTCATGGACGAGTCGGTACAAGGAGTCACTGATCAGCTCATAGGAGGCCGCTCGGTGGAGCAGTTGAACCCTTTAAGCCCGGTCAGGGGGGAGCCGCCCTTTCTTGAATTTGATGATGGGCGCACACCAATCCTCCTCTTCTGGAGGCGTGCTCTGGTCAAGGTTGTGGACCTCATA
The DNA here is from genome assembly GCA_022559845.1 of Amorphophallus konjac. Classification (NCBI taxonomy): domain Eukaryota; kingdom Viridiplantae; phylum Streptophyta; class Magnoliopsida; order Alismatales; family Araceae; genus Amorphophallus; species Amorphophallus konjac. Next base: position 233,271,002 of record CM040119.1, read on the forward strand.
AATGGTGAGACCGGTGTTCCCTTCGAGCGAGCTCGGCATCAGCCTTCTGTGTTTGATGACGATGTCGACCTCACCCTCGGGCGGGAGCTTGATGGTCGCGACCAGTTTTGCTAAAGCATCCGCCTGAGCATTGCTGCTTCTAGGGATATGATCTATTTTGAAGAAATAGAACTTCTGGGTTAATCTGGTGACGGTGGTATGGTACGGAACCAACTCTGACTTCCGCACATCATAGATGACGAGGACCTATCGGACTATCAGCTGGGAGTCCCCGTAGGCTTGTGACATTTAATGCCTATGTGGAGAGCCATTTAGAGCCCAATGAGTAGAGCTTCATACTCAGCTTCGTTGTTTGTCAGAGGTTTCATAAGAGCACAGGAGTTGTACAAAACTCCACCCTGAGGAGTCAGGAAAACGATGCCGGCACCTGCCATGGTGGCTGGATCCTGGTCGCTCCGGGTAATCCCTCGGGAAGCGCCATCGAAGTAGAGCTCCCAGCAAGGTACGCTGGTTGTGAGAGTGCTTTACTGCTAGTAATGCAAGACATCTCCGCTTTGTTCATCCGGTTGTTGTGATTGAGCAGCAAGGGACTCCTCGTCCGGGAGCTCCGAGTTGAAAGGTGAGTCTTCTGGCACTGGATTGGCTGCCAAGAATTCAGCCATGCCCTGTCTCTTGATTGCTTTTCTTTGAATATAAGTAATGTCGTACTCCATCAGCAGGAGCGCCCATCTTCCCAGTCGGCTTGAGAGGATAGGTTGCCGAAGGAGATACTTCAGGGGGTCGTGCTTGGATATAAGCTTGACTTGATGGGACAGGAGATAATGCCCCAGCTTCTTAACTGCGAACACCAATGCCAAGAAAACCTTCTCCATAGGGAAGTAGCGGTACTCGGCTCTGATTAGCTTCCAGCTGAGGTAATAGAGGGGCTTCTCTTTACCTTTCTCATTGATTTACGCCAACAGAGCTCCTAGCAACGCATCCATGGCAGCAATATAAAGGATGAGCGGTTTACCCTTGATTGGTGCCCCCAGGACTGGGGGAGTAAGGAGGTACTCCTTGATTTGCTCGAAAGCCGCCTAGCATTCCGAGTCCCATGTAAACGGGGCATCTTTCTTCATCAGCTTGCCGAAAGGCGCGCATCGACCAGAGAGGTTAGAAATAAACCTCTGAATGTAGGTCAGCCTCCCTTGGAAGGACCTGAGCTCGGTGATGTTGCTGGGTGGTTGAAGCTCCCGAATTGCTTTGATGTTGCTGGGATCCACCTCGATTCCTCGGTACCTGACGATGAAGCTGAGAAATTTACCATTGGATACGCCAAAGGCGCATTTCATGGGGTTCATCTTGAGCCCGTCTTGCCGGAGACGGTCAACGACTTGGTGTAAATCACGCAAATGGTCTTCGCCTCTCTTAGTCTTGACGACTAGGTCGTCAACATAGCATTCGACGGTGTTGTACAACATCTCATCGAATATTTTGGTCATGGCCATCTGGTAAGTAGCACCGGCATTCTTCAAACTGAAGGGCATGCGCTTGTAGTTGAAAATCCCCTTGGGGGATCTAAAAGCTGTATGGCCCTTGTCTTTGAGGGACATCCAGATTTGATTATAACCGGATGACCCGTCCATGAAAGATAAGGCCTCATGCCCGGTGGTCATGTCGACCATTGTTTCTATAATCCGGACTAGAAAGTCATCCTTCGGACAGGCTTTGTTGAGGTCCCGGAAGTCGACGCATATGCGGACTTGACCACTCTTCTTCTTGACTGGGACTATGTTGGCGAGCCACATTGGGTAGATACTTGGCTCAATGAAATCGACCTCTGCCATTTTATGGACTTCGACCGAAATCTGGAGCTCCAGCTCATGGCGCATGCGCCGCTGTGGTTGCTTGACCAGAGTGACTGAGGGAGAAATGGCTAGCTCGTGCTCTGCTACGGAGGTGTCTAGCCTTGGCATCTCCTTGTATGTCCAGGCGAAGCAGTCTTTGTATTTGAGCAGGAGTTGCTTGTAGTCCTGCTTCTCTGCCTCGGTAAGGAGAGCACTGATAAACGTTGGCTGGGGAGCTTCATCTTCGCCCAAGTTGATTTCAACGAGCTTGTCCACGGTCGCCAGGCCGCCGTCCTCCAGCTCGGGAGGAGCGGGTTGGAAATCGATGAAATCGTCATCATCGGTGTCGACTTTGTGTATTTCTCGACTTTCGAAGCCACTGGTCGACACCGATGGGACTGGAGAGTCGTTGTTGCTGGGATCCATCGAGGATTGGTCTAGGCCACCACTTTCTGGCCAGCAGTTGCCCACTGGAGTTGTCAAGGTTTTCACGAGGTTGCCTGCTAGAGCTGACAATCCCGCGTGGTAAGCATCTTGGCTAGCTCCCTTGTTAGGAGAGTCCGCTGAACCAAGTCCGTCGCCCGATGGGGTGGCGGGAGGAGCTTTTTCAGCCCTGACGTGTTGGCAAGGAGGCGAGGATGATTCCTCGACTGCTTGAATCGAGGTGCTTGCTTTGACGGGGATCGGGATCGAGATCAGGATCTCCTCTTCCTCTTCCCCGGAGCTATCGAATTTGGTTTCGACTCTAGCTTGGTCATCAGCTGGCAGTGTCAAGCCTATGACGTTGATTGCATAGTAGACGCAAAAGTCTGGGTCTTGGTCATAGCCAAGTCCCCTGGTATCCTTATGGAAGGATGGGGGTTGCCCTAGGACCTAGGAAGGGGTCCACAGTCGGTGAAAATATTCATGTTGCGCGGAACCTTGCCATTGAGGGATGTGTTGCTTCAGATACATCTCCCGAATGTGTGGTGGCAGGTCGTCCAGCACTTGGACGGCTTCAGGGGTGTCATCGGCTTGCCTGGACCAGCTGAAGTCGTCAGCCAGTGGGGCTTGAGGGACCGTGTCTCCCTTATAGAAGACAATGGGTTTGTCCCTGTTAGCCTTCTTCTTGTTTTGGCGTTGTCGCCTTAAGGTGACAATGAATGTCGTCAGCGACTCGATGCTGTGCTTCTCGGATGCACATGGGAGCTGGATGCAGTATGGTGGCAAGCATATACTCTTGCTGATAGCTCAGCTAATAAGATTAGCCTCAAAGTTGATCTGGCGCCTCTCGGGGTGATCTGGGGTTGACTTGGAGCCGAGGCGCAACCGATGAAGCTTGGCCTTCTCCTCGTCAACAGAGAAGAGATCATCACCATCTCCCTCTAAGAGCCAACCATTGCTCCTGCTCTTAATCACAAGGTATGGACTAATCCCCTTGAAGTAGAGTGCAGCGTCAGCCAAGTTGCATTCTACTGGCGTGAACGATGACAGGTCTGCAAAGACCGTATGTTGCTCCCCTCCCTGGGCATACTTGATGCATTGGTGGAGAGTTGACAGGACGACCAAATTTTTATGGAGCCAGGGTCTGCCCAGTAGTACCTTGTAGGATGTGTAGGAGTCGATGATGTAGAACGTTGCCTTGGAGGTGAAATCATCGAGCACCAGATCAACATCCACCCGGTCGAGGACATCCTTGGTGTTTTGGTTGAAGCCGGATATCTTGACCGCCTGAACCTTCTGAAGGTACGGTGTCAGATATAAAGCCTTGAATGTCTTGAGCGGCATGATGTTAACAGTAGCGCCAGCGTCTACCAGAATTCGGTTCACATCATGCCAGTTGATCTTCCCCTTCATGTAGAGAGGACGGTTGTGGCACGGAGGGGAGAGCATCATGTCTTTCTCCGTGAAGGAGATGGTGGCTGTGAAGGCTTCATAGGCAGCCACCTTCATTTCCGTGGCATGCGCTTCATAGGCCTCCGGGTCTTGGAGTATCTTGATAAGAGTTTCTCTTAAGTCCTTACTCCAAGCGATGGCTTCCCAAATTGTAATACTGGCAGGGAAGCGCTTCATCTGGTGGAGGACTTTTCGGTCAGCTCGGGCTCGAGCATCCTCCAAAGAAAATAGTATGTCAGGCTGAGCCTTCTACGAGCTGCCGTGCTATTCCCCGTCGGGAAGTTGCACGGCCTTGCCCTTACCACCGGGATCGGACTCACTTTGATCGTCGGTGGAATTCTGGAACAGGGGTGCCAATGATGGCTCTTCTAGGGGTGACTGGCGGGCTCGCTCGCCCTTGTCGGACTGTCCCGCTTGCTCTGTTACAGAAGTCGGTACTGGTGCAGGGGCTGGGAGGCTGGCAGTAGCCTCTTCAATGCCGGAAGGATCGAAGATACCGGGTCCCCTCCGAATTTCTACTTTCGGAATGGGAGCCGGTTCCTCTCCTCGAAAGAGGATGATTCGTTCCTGGTCAAAAGTGGACGGGTGAGGAGTAGCTCGGGAACCTTTCCACGACCTCTACCGTGTCCCCGTTCCCGACCTCGGCCACGACCGGCGTGCTCTGGAGCTGGCTGTAGCCCAAGAGGGGCAATGGTTCTTTGTCTTATCCGGGAGGCTATTGGCTCACCCCACCGAGAAGCGTTGATATTATCAGGAGGTGGGATGGCCACCATGTTGCAGGTGCAGTCTCGAAGCATTTCTTCTAGCTACTCTGTGGTGATCTCCTTGTCTTTATAGCACAAGGAGAACTCGTCCGGGATCAAGAGCCTTTCGCCGTTCGTGAGCTTTTGGATCATCTCTTGGACCCAATTTCTGAGGCGGGCTCGTTTCTGCATTTCTTCCCACGGGGTATAGCTGTCGAGTGCTATAGCTCCCGTAGGACGAGGAGGAACGTATTCCTCCATGTCATCAATGAGCCGCTGGAGCCTCTAGAGAGGCATCGGCTCGGTCGGGGATTGTAGGGAAACCACTTTTTCGGACTGTTTCTTGAGCCGCCTTTTGAGGTTCTTCCTCCTATTTTTCTCCTATTTCTTGGTGATGACCGCCTCCAAGGGAGTAGGAGGAAGAGGTGCTGGAGCCGGAGTTGATAAACTCCGAGGAGGGTGTCCTCGGGCTAGTGCCTTAGTGGGGCGAGGTCGACGACTCTTCTTCGCTCAAATTTCAATCCAGGCGCCTTTCGCTTGTTGTATCTGGAAGGCGGCGTTGATCGCCTGCTCGATTACCTTGAGCGGCAACTCCTGGTATGCTGGAATATTGGGACTGGCGTCCAAAGACGTGTGCGCAGTTTGGTGCCTTACCCGCGGTGGCGATAGGAGCTTACGAAGAGTGGGTTGACTGGTGCTGGCGTCCGAAGACGTATGCGCGGTTTGATGCCTTAGCCGCGGTGATGACAACTTTGGTTGAGAAGCGGACCGAGGGATGTGCTTGTTGTCCTGCTCCTTAGCCTTGCCTTTGTGATCACGCTAAGGGCCGTGTCTAGCGACAACTGACGGCGCCGCGGGATATTGTTGCTCTACACAGTTACCCCGACTCTGCGGACTGGCTGAGGCTTGTGGCGGTGGGCCCGCCGCTTGAATCGAAGCCACTGAAGACTCCGAAGGTGTCTTCTTTGTACTTCGGATTGTGTAAAAGGGTAGGTGGAGAGGGCCCGACGGCCCATCTGCTGAGGGAGTGTGGCAAGGTTGAGCTGGGACCTCATCCTGCTTTTGCTTTCCCTTCCTATCCTTGGACGCCGGAGACAGAGATAGGACAGGGGAAGGATGAGAGAGAGCTGAAGAGCCCGTCATTGTCTCACCCACCAGAACATCCTCTCGGCCGAGAAGGACCCAGAGGAGCCTGGCGGTGTCTTCTTCAGGGAATGGGAGAGATTTTAGTTCCCGCCAGGACCGCCACCGCACAGCCAAAGTGGTAGGGGTTGGTTGGCCGGATGCTAATGTCTGGAAGCCCGCAGGGGTTGGAGGAGCAGAGGAATGGATGACGTTGACCGAGAAGTCAGTCGGCTCTGTCTCTTAACTGGCATCCCACTCTCTACGCCTTCGCAATCGCTCGAGCGCTTCTTGGTTGTTAGCCCAGAACTCAAGCCATTCTGGAGGATGCTGGTAAGGCAGCTCGTGCCCATTTTCTTGAGGGGAGTCTGGCCGCTCTAGCGCATCCCTGGCGATGCTCAGGGTTTCTTTGACAGCTTACCGAAGCCTGACAAGTGACATGGAGTTCCCCTCCGCATCAATCTACTCCCACTAGATCTGCTCCTGGATGAGGTACTGAACTTCTTCACAAGACTCGATCGTGTGACAAGCTCTAGCGTGGAAGGGGCAGTATTGGGGGTGACTACAGTCCCAATGGGTATAGTCTACCGGCGAGTCGCGGGGCATGATTTGCCCCCTCTCGACGAGGTTATCGAAGAGTCGCCGGGTTCTCTCCCTGGGGAAGGAGAGGGGTCTGTGATCATGCCAGGGCCTCCACCCAGGATACCAGAGCGAATGTTCACCCTGAATAGTACTGGGCTCCTCTCCTTCGACGCCGAAAAGAGAGAATGCGGCCATCATATGGATGACATTGACTGAGTAGTGAACCACGGGTGTTGCCTTAGCTGGCCTGGTCCACGTATGTGGTTATGGGGGATCGACGAGACCACTCTTCATTTTAAAGAGGCCGTCTCGGATCAACTTCTGCGCCTGAGTCTTGAAGACGTAGCAATCTTCAATTGAGTGACCTAGCATGCGATGATACAGGCAATAACTGGGATCGTCGGTCTTCAGAGCCTCATCCGGCCTGCGGATTTCTAGCAGCTCGACGATCTTCTCGGTCATACAAAGGTCGAAGAGCATCTTCGTATGTTCCTCCTTGAAGGAGAAGGGTGTCTTCATGCACTTCAAGAAGGAGGGAACGATCGGCTTGTCCGCTGGCTTTTTGTCAGAGCCGCTAGATTCGACCTCCTTATTGGCTTTAGCGGCAGGGGTGAACTCTATTATATTCACCTCCTTATCAGGCTGGCGTTCTCATGCTTGCTTCCCTTTTGCCGCAGTATAGCTCGGGTTATCGGCGAAGAACATCTCTATTTCGGCGATTGTCGAATTGAGTTGGTCGAAGCCTTTGATATTGGTGCCGAGAAGCTTTTCGCTGACCTCAGCCGCCAAGCCTCGACGGCATATGGTAATGGCGTCCTCCTGAACGGGTGGATTGACACACCTCATGCTAAGGTCTCGCCACATCTTGATGAAGTCAAGGGTGCTCTCGCCCTTTTTCTGTCGAAGAGAATAGAGTTCGGCCATGGAAATCTTTCATTTGGCCGTTTGAAAGCAGTCGAGGAATTTCTTCTGGAGATCCGCCCAGTCGATCACTGAGTTGGGCTTCAGGCGAGAGTACCATTGGATGGTCGTTCCCGTAAGTGAAGTGGCGAAGTAGCGGAGAAGGTACGACTCATCCAACGCTAACTCGCCCATGGCCGTAACATAGTAGGCCAAGTGTTCATGTGGCGACCCCTGCCCGTCAAACATTTGCAGCTTCGGGGGCTTGGCGTACTCTGGGGGAAGCATTTTCAGCTGGTGGTGAAGCAGTTAGGGCACACTGTAGTGGTCTACTGTGACAACCCCTTCACCATACTGGGTGAGCTTTGTCTCAACAATACCCTCTATCATCTGGTGTTGCGCCAGGAGATTTTCTGGAACTGGCGTGTTGGAGGCTCATGGTAGAGCCTCAACCGGGGGTGTGCCAAACCCAGTTACCAACGGAGTTCGGGCGATCGCCGCTGAGGTGTTGGCGGCATCACGGGTAGCTGGCGGTGCGAGTGCCTCTGCTTGGTGCCTAGCAGGTTGCTGAGGATGAAGGTCCCGTTCCTAGAGGAGGTCTTGCAGGGGGGCCTTCAGATGCTGGTTCTCCTTCATGAGAGTGTCGAGGGTCACTTCCTGAGCCTCGTTCGTAGGAGGGTCATTGTTGACTAGCTCTACGTTGATAGGAGGGTCGCGGTCTTTCACCGGGACTTCTTCTGTGTGTTTCGACAACTGCGGTCCGACAGAAGTGCCGATGTGACTAGTTGAGGAAGGCGGTGGAACCTAATGGCGCGGCCTCCTGAAATGGGATACGGGCTGATTCAGGTCATCAGACTGGGTGTCCGGTGGTGTAGAATGCGAACACTCAAACTGCGTCGTTGATGAGTTGGGCTGTCCGCTTCCTCCGCGAGTGCCGCTCGGGGCGAACATGCGCCCCTAGTCTGTCAAAGACCCAGGTGCGTTGCAAAGGGGGATTACTTCTAATATCAATCGGAGGAGAGTCCGGGACAGGCTGCTGGAGGGCCCCGGGAGTGGGCTCGCCTTTGCCTCCGCTTGCTTGTGCGGGGGGCATTTGTTAGGATCGGTGTAAGGATTCAGAGGGGGGGTGAATGAATCCCACCCTTAAAAACTTTTCGCTAAATAAAAGACTCGAACACTATCCAGGTAGAATAAGCAATCTGATGAACAAGTTGAATATTCTTTTAAACAAAAGAGCAAATATGTAACTGGCGCCCAAATAACCAACTAGCGGAAGCAGCACAAATGAGAATAAGAAAGCTCAAGACAATCTGTGAAGGGTGGTAGGAGATATGGAAGAACACACTACAAGCAAACCACGGAACATCAGATTTTTAGGTGGTTCGATCCACAGACCTACGTCCACCCCTCACTCCCAACCGGAGTGAGGCTTCCACTAGCACAAGCTAGAAACCGCAGACTCAGTCTGCAACAGGTGCTGACACACAGCTTGACCAGGGGAACAAACTCCCCTCTTCCTCCCAACCGGAGGGACACCCCAAGTGACTCCCAGCCACTTGGAAACCAGAGGTCGAAGACCTCTCTTCCTCTAGACCAGGAGGGACCCTTGGACTTGCAACCCACAAGCCCAGAACCGGAGACAAGTCTCCCTTCCTCCAAACCGGAGGGAACCCACAAGTAGCTCCCAGCTACTTGCAACCGGAGATCATATCTCCCTTCGCCTGACCCACCAGGAGGAACCCGACCTCACTTCAGAGGAACGGAAGTACAAAGGTAATCAGAAAACAAACAAAGGGGAAAATAAGAAATGAAAATAACACAGCAATCACAAGCTGTAAAAGATGAAGCACAAAGATAGCTCTCAACGGAGATGGCTGGCCTGGATTTGATCCACGGTCCAGCAGGAACAAATCTTCAGATGCAGCTTCTATTCTTCTTCTCTCAATCCTCATGAGCTCTCTTTCTTCTTCTTCTTCTCTTCTTTCTTCTCTTTCGCAGGCTCTCTCTGGCTTTTCTCTTCTCTTCTTCTTCTGCTCTCTACTGCTCCTTTCTTCTTCTTCTTCTCTTCTTTCTTCTCTCTCTCTTTCTCTTCTCTGCTCTCTTCTTTTTACTCTCACTGTCTTTCTCTTTTCTTTCAATTCTTACGAGCTCTCTCTTTCTCCCTTTTTTCTTCTGCTGCTCTCACTCTCTTTCTTTCCTTTACTCTTTTCTTCTTCTCTTCTACTGGATCGAACTCTCAGCACTTCTGCTCTTCTACTATTGCCCTCAAGGTTTCGATCAGTCTTCATCTGTTGGATGAAGGCTTCCTTTTATAAGTAGCAGCAGCAGCTAGGGTGATAGGTGTGTGCTTCCCACGCCTTCCGTGCAGAAGATTCCTCCTCGGATCGTGTGCTCAGCACCCACCTCGGATCACGTGTCAAGTGCCAGCTTCGGGTCACGTGCCCATTCATCAGTACGCTCAGCAACTGGAATTGAGGTGGCGTCAACACACTTGCTCCAAAGGGTTGACGCAGCCTTCAAAGACATTCGACCAGCAAAACTCAAGTCTGCTGCGTTGACTCCATCGGTGATCCAGTGATCAAGTCTTCAGCAGATGGGCGTGCTGCGTCGACGCTCTCAGCATGCTGCGTTGACGCATTTGGACGCTGTGTTGGCCCAATCATCAGTCTGAATCGTCTGCAAACATAGATAAAAGGAATGTATATACTTAGTTAGTTCAGGCTCTTATAACAGCGAGTGTATATATATTTGAACAATTAGCACATGGACAGTGTATACACTTTACCGTAAAGGACAATGCATGAGTGCAGTGTATAGACTTGGTGTTTAACATGCATGAGAACTAGTGTACAGACATGCTGTCCTCACAGCTGACGACTCTAGTGTATAGACTTGCTAAGGGAGTGACTGTACAGAGTTTGGAATGTTAGAGCCAATGAATAGACTTGTACAGTTCAGCGAGTGTACAGACTTTGAGTGTTAGGGCCAATGTATAGACTTGTAAGCCCATGTGAATGTATAGACTTGAACGTGCACTGTGGATGTATAGACTTGACTGAGTGAAGTCGATGTACAGACTTGCCTATGCGAAGCCACTGTACAGACATTAAAAACGTGAAGCCAGTGTACAGACTTGATGAAACAAAGTCCAGTGTATAGACTTGGTGAAATGAAGTCCAGTGTATAGACTTGCAGATGCGAAGCCGATGTACAGACTTAGAAGGATTTGAACGGGAGAGTGTATGGACTTGGTTCCTGTAGCAGTGTATAGAGTTGAAGGTCTGAAGGCGATGTGTAGACTTGGTGAACACTGCAACAGTAATCGGATGTATAGAGTTGAAGTTTAGACAAACCAGTGTATAGACATGAAGCTTGACAATCCAGTGTATAGACTTTGAAGCAATGAGGCGATGTGCATACTTGCTGAGTTGACGCTGTAGCCCAATGAGTTGACGCTGTATAGACTTTGTCTTCCAGTGTATAGACTTGATGAATGCATGAAGACATTGAATAAGACCCAGCAATGTGTAGACTCTACAGTGGATGCATGACCCAATGTATACACTTGATGCAATGCATGCCGATGTACATACTTCTAGAAATGATGCACTGTTGACGCTGTACAGACTTCAACACAGGGAAGACTCTAAATGAGACGTTGGCAGAGACAATGCATGAGACGGTGAAGGACCGATGTATAGACTTTACCAACACGAACAGGCTGCACAGTCCACTGTATAGACTTGATGATATGAACTTCAGAAGCATATGACACGGCTGTACAGACTTTGTTACCCAAACGAATGAATAGACTTTGCCACAGTCTAATGTATAGACTTGAAGAAACTGAACTGAAGAGTCGACGCATCAGCTCAAGGAGTTGATGCACTACTGTGTGGACAGAGACAAATATGACTGAAGGGTCGACGCATCAGCACAATGGGTTGACGCACTGCTGTGGAGACTGTGCAGACAGAGTGTAGACAGAATTAAATAGAGCATGTTATCTGACAGCCATATGAACTCCATTCACTTACATGATAAAACATGAATTAATTGAGCAGAAAAAGGAAAGCATTATGATCAGAGAATGACTGAATAATAGCATGATGACACACACAGCAAGATGACTCACAGTGAATAACTCACATCAAAACCAATCATCAAAACCATCATCAAAACTACAGGGGCACAACAATCTCCCCCTTTTTTATGATGGCAATACTACACTGTGAGTAATGTTGATGACACAAACTATTCTCCCCCTTTGACTTCATCAAAAAGAAAATAGTTTGAGAAATTAAAGCATGTATAAAAATGTAGTCAATTTCTCCCCCTTACAAGAACACGATTCTCCCCCTTTAAGAGTTTCAACAAAAGCATGAGTTAGAGATGATCAAAAGGAACCTGCATGCACTGATTGAATGATATTCTCCCTCTTTGGCAACCAATCTCCCTCTTTGGTATAATCAACATAAACCATGGGAAGGGGTATGAATGTAGATGCAGATACTAGAAATATGAATGCAAGAGCACAATTCCTCTCCTTCTATGCAGCATGATGCATATGACAAGGAGGCTCCCCCTCAATGAATGGAATCTTATGAGATGGATGAGAAGAAGACCATAGGGGCATACAAGGATAAGTTCAGGTCAATGAGCCAAGGACAATGAGCAGAAAAGATTCAAATAATCAGTTTTTTCAAAGAGGCTTCAACTACAAGAATTTCAGTCAGATTTTCAAGGGAATGTCATTCTCATAAATCCAAATCAGAATATTTCAAAGCCTTCCATTATAAGGGCTTGTGAATGATTTTTATTGATCAGCATGGTTTAAACATGATGTATGCAGAGTTTATCAATAAAATTCGGTATTGATATCTAAAACTATGGTTTAATAAAAATGAACCAAACCCTTATATTTATCTTGATTAATCTCCCTTTCTCTTACACAATCAAATTTATTGACTTCTTTCGGAATTACATGTATTAGTATTGAGATCAAGCAATTATGAAGTCATATGATTTTATCTAGGGTTGTAGCAATTTGATTTTAGCATCAATATTCAAACATTTCAATTTGTTCAATAAATTTTTCATGCTACAAATTTTACGAGCACTCTAGTTCAGTGCACACCTTGTAACTAGAGGATATACCTTGATCAGAGGCCAATATCTCTAAGCACTTAGTGTGATTAACTGTCATACTTTATATGAACAGAGATAGCATTTACACATCATGGCACACTGCAAATCATTTCTTGATGAGTGAGTTGTATTTCTCAGTGTGCATGCCATTGCTCTGCCTGAATTTTCAATGAATTTTATTCTGCAGAGTTGACTAAGACACCTCATGACACAGTCCTTTGGACATGGTTTCTCAGTGACCAAAGTCATTGCTCTGACAACAATTACCCTTTAGACAATTCAGACAAATTCCTTTGCTTCAAGTTAATAATAATTTCATGTACTTAACCAATTAAAGCCATGAATTCAATAATGCAGATTTCAGAAGATTTTACAAGACACAGCATGAAACAGATGGTTAAGGTTTATTAAACATGCCTCAGATATTTTTAAGAGATTTTAAAGCCAAACTCATTGAATACATTACACTTAAACCACATGAGTTATTTCAGTCATTCATAAAAACGTATAATAGAAGATTTCTAGTTCAAGAATTTTTTAGATTTATGATTGAGATAGTCCCATTGAAATCTTCATGACAGACTGATAGATTTCTGAAGCCAAATGATACCAATTGATAGGAGAGATTTTGAAGCTCAATGTTTTCAAAAATATGTTCAAGGTCTGTCAACAAAATCAATAAGGAAGGATATGCAATGAATTCTCACAGAGATGTATGCACTTGACCACCTGCATGCAATGCATTGACTCCCCCTGACAACATGCATTCAGACAATCTTTTTGGCATTTTTCATGAAATGCAATGCAATTAACTACATGCATGCAAAGACTCAACACTGAATGCTATTCAAGGACATGCAATTAACTCCCCCTCTGACAAGCAACTATCAGTTAGAAGGCATACGGATGAATTAAGAATTGAATTCAGATTAAGAAGGCAACAGTGGAGTTTACCTGAAGCGTTCAAACATGGGGTCTTTTTATGTGCCCTGGTTTATTACCCCTTTATTCCATCCAAGGCACACCTGCTAGGCACCTTCCTATTTTTCACTAGCAGGAACCCAAGTGGTCTTGGGTCTTGCATAGTAATTAGCCCCTTTTGGGACTGCCTGCATCTTTTTCTGTGCCAAATAGTCATCAGAGTTCATGATAAAACAGTTATGCATTGAATGCCCAGACAGCCCACAATAGTGGCATGAACTAGCATGAACTTGAGCATTATAAAAGTGAGCATGAGGGTTTCTGTTATTATTATGAAACTTTTTCTTTTCATGACCAGCTACCCTGCAAGCAGCAACTTGGTGGCCTGGTCTTCTGCAATTTGAGCAAACAGGAATTCTTTTAAAAACAAGTTTGTTCCTATCAAATTCTTTGGAATTTCTATTCCTACCCTGGACATGCCAGCAGTCCTTGACTGCATGGCCATGCTTCCCACAATGGGAGCAGAAAGGGAACTTTCTTCTAAAAGAACTTGCCCAACATTCAGTGGCCTTGTGCCCAAGCTTGTTACAATTAAAACATTTGACATGCTGGTTCAGAGAAGCAGTTTTGCTTATATTAAAAGCATGTTGGTTAGCATAAGATTCAGCATGATGTGAGAGTGGTTTTTTCTTTCCATTAGCAAACCAACATTGAGCAAAGGTGTGGCCTAATCTACCACAATGAGAGCATTCACTTTTCTTTGAATGAACAACAGGTTTTTTATCATGATATTTCCTAGCATTCATCATTTCAGCATTCAAATCATCCAGTTCGTTTAATTCACACTCATGCATCAAATGGCCAATTCTATGGCAGTAATAACATGACATTTTCTTTTTCTGAACCTTATGATTTCTGACATGAGTTTTCCTGACATACATTTTACTGGCATTCATGTCATCTTTTTCTTTAAGTTTGCATTTATGCATTTGATGACCAGCTTCATGACACTTAAGGCATGACATGAGTTTCCTGTTAGCATGAGATTTAAAAACAGGATGCATGTAAGTAGTAGAAGCCATTTTGTTCTTTCCTTTTTGTTTTTCAGTTGGCTTCAGAATTCTTTGAGCAGCAAATTGAAACACTGAAGGATTGGCTGAACTAACAGAGGCAACATTTGAAACAGCTGAAGTTTGAATCTTATTTTCAAAACTCTTTTTCTTTGTTGGGTTATAGCCCAACCCTTCTTTTTGAAAATTGACTTTAACACCTAGCAGTTTATCTAGATTTTCTTGACCATCAACAAATTTGGACAAAGAATTTTCAAGTCATGAATTTCATTTTCCAAAGAGACAATCAACAATTCAGAGTTGGCAATTTCTTCATCACTATTTGCAAGCTTATCATTAAGTCTTGAATTCAAAATCTTAAGATTCTCAACTTCAATTTTAAGATTATCTGAGCTCTCTGAATTGTCCAATAACACACTCTTTCCTTTTTCACACACAAGAAGCCTCTCAGCCATACTACTGTTCAACATTTTCAGTTTTTCAATTTCTTCCTTGAACTTGTCATTCTGAGTCAGTTCCTTTATTAAGATCTGATCTTCACAAGGTGGTTCAAATTGTTGATTAGCTTCAGATTTTTCAGTTAGCAGTTTATTTTCTCGTTCAAGGTTTCTAACTTTCTGAACATTTTCTTCAATGATTTTCCTGAGGGAGTCATTTTCAGATTTAAGTTCATTCAGTTCTGAGTTAACAGATACTTGATTCTCAAGCTCACGAATCTCAGATATAGAAGCATCATTTGTTTGTTTCAATTTTAAACAATTTTGACATGAAGAGGAATTTGCACTGTTTAACCTAGTACCCTTTTTCAATTTCTTATGTTCCCTTTTTAATTTTTTATATAATCCCAACAAGTCAGCATAAGTATTTTCCCAATCATCCACAGTATAATGTTGGAAAGGGTTTACCTGATCATCATTGTCCTCTTCATCACTTTGATTGTTGCTGTGATCAGTCCCATTGGCCATCATGCAGGCATCCTTCTTTGACTCAAAAGCTATCTTCAGTTTATCTAGGATTTCGGCGACTGACCTGCAATGATAAAAATATGAGTGTAAGGCCTTGTCAGTGGTAGCCTTCATAATTTCCATAGCCTTCATGTTTTGATCACACATGTATCTATCACTGTCAGTCCATTTGGACGTTTTCTTTGGCAGTATGTGTGGACCATGCGAAATCAACTTCCACAAATCCGGATCAAGTTGTTTAACATAGGTACGCAGACCTCTAAGCCACAACTTAAATCCAGAACCACTAAAGATCGGTGGATTCTTCATTGAAATCAGTTCAGGAGTAAAACCAAGCAATAAAACCCAATCAGAAATGCACCTATCAGACCAGCAGGATCCCCTACAGATCGTTGAATCTGGAAAAATAGGGAACCGCTCTGATACCAATTGTTAGGATCGGTGCAAGGATTCAGAGGGGGGGTGAATGAATCCCACCCTTAAAAACTTTTCGCTAAATAAAAGACTCGAACACTATCCAGGCAGAACAAGCAATCCGATGAACAAGTTGAATATTCTTTTAAACAAAAGAGCAAATATGTAACTGGTGCCCAAATAACCAACTAGCGGAAGCAGCACAAATGAGAATAAGAAAGCTCAAGACAATCTATGAAGGGTGGTAGGAGATATGGAAGAACACACTACAAGCAAACCACAGAACAGCAAGTTTTTAGGTGGTTCGGTCCACAGACCTACGTCCACACCTCACTCCCAACCGGAGTGAGGCTTCCACTAGCACAAGCTAGAAACCGCAGACTCAGTCTGCAACAGGTGCTGACACACAGCTTGACCAGGGGAACAAACTCCCCTCTTCCTCCCAACCAGAGGGACACCCCAAGTGACTCCCAGCCACTTGGAAACCAGAGGTCGAATACCTCTCTTCCTCCAGACCAGGAGGGACCCCTGGACTTGCAACCCACAAGCCCAGAACCGGAGACAAGTCTCCCTTCCTCCAAACCGGAGGGAACCCACAAGTAGCTCCCAGCTACTTGCAACCGGAGATCATATCTCCCTTCTCCTGACCAACCAGGAGGAACCCGATCTCACTTCAGAGGAACGGAAGTACAAAGGTAATTAGAAAACAAACAAAGGGGAAAACAAGAAATGAAAATAACACAGCAATCACAAGCTGTAAAAGATGAAGCATAAAGATAGCTCTTAACGGAGCTGGCTGGCCTGGATTTGATCCACGGTCCAGCAGGAACAAATCTTCAAATGCAGCTTCTATTCTTCTTCTCTCAATCCTCACGAGCTCTCTTTCTTCTTCTTCTTCTCTTCTTTCTTCTCTTTCGCAGGCTCTCTCTGGCTTTTCTCTTCTCTTCTTCTTCTGCTCTCTACTGCTCCTTTCTTCTTCTTCTTATCTTCTTTCTTCTCTCTCTCTTTCTCTTCTCTGCTCTCTTCTTTTTATTCTCACTGTCTTTCTCTTTTCTTTCAATTCTTACGAGCTCTCTCTTTCTCCCTTTTTTCTTCTGCTGCTCTCACTCTCTTTCTTTTCTTTACTCTTTTCTTCTTCTCTTCTACTGGATCGAACTCTCAGCACTTCTGCTCTTCTGCTATTGCCCTCAAGGTTTTGATCAGTCTTCATCTATTGGATGAAGGCTTCCTTTTATAAGCAGCAGCAGCAGCTAAGGTGATAGGTGTGTGCTTCCCACGCCTTCCGTCCAGAAGATTCCTCCTCGGATCACGTGCTCAGCACCCACCTCGGATCACGTGTCAAGTGCCAGCTTTGAGTCACGTGCCCATTCATCAGTACGCTCAGCAACTGGAATTGAGGTGGCGTCAACACACTTGCTCCAAAGGGTTGACGCAGCCTTCAAAGACATTCGACCAGCAAAACTCAAGTCTGCTGCGTTGACTCCATCGGTGATCCAGTGATCAAGTCTTCAGCAGATGGGCGTGCTGCGTCGACGCTCTCAGCATGCTGCGTTGACGCATTTGGACGCTGCGTTGGCCCAATCATCAGTCTGAATCGTCTGCAAACATAGATAAAAGGAATGTATATACTTAGTTAGTTCAGGCTCTTATAACAGCGAGTGTATATATATTTGAACAATTAGCACATGGACAGTGTATACACTTTACCGTAAAGGACAATGCATGAGTGCAGTGTATAGACTTGGTGTTTAACATGCATGAGAACCAGTGTACAGACATGCTGTCCTCACAGCTGACGACTCCAGTGTATAGACTTGCTGAGGGAGTGACTGTACAGAGTTTGGAATGTTAGAGCCAATGAATAGACTTGTACAGTGCAGCGAGTGTACAGACTTTGAGTGTTAGGGCCAATGTATAGACTTGTAAGCCCATGTGGATGTATAGACTTGAACGTGCACTGTGGATGTATAGACTTGACTAAGTGAAGTCGATGTACAGACTTGCCTATGCGAAGCCACTGTACAGACATTGAAAACGTGAAGCCAGTGTACAGACTTGATGAAACAAAGTCCAGTGTATAGACTTGGTGAAATGAAGTCCAGTGTATAGACTTGCAGATGCGAAGCCGATGTACAGACTTAGAAGGATTTGAACGGGAGAGTGTATGGACTTGGTTCCTGTAGCAGTGTATAGAGTTGAAGGTCTGAAGGCGATGTGTGGACTTGGTGAACACTGTAACAGTAATCGGATGTATAGAGTTGAAGTTTAGACAAACCAGTGTATAGACATGAAGCTTGACAATCCAGTGTATAGACTTTGAAGAAATGCGGCAATGTGCATACTTGCTGAGTTGACGCTGCAGCCCAATGAGTTGACGCTGTATAGACTTTGTCTTCCAGCGTATAGACTTGATGAATGCATGAAGACATTGAATAAGACCCAGCAATGTGTAGACTCTACAGTGAATGCATGACCCAATGTATACACTTGATGCAATGCATGCCGATGTACATACTTCTAGAAATGATGCACTGTTGACACTGTACAGACTTCAACACAGGGAAGACTCTAAATGAGACGTTGGCAGAGACAATGCATGAGACGGTGAAGGACCGATGTATAGACTTTACCAACACGAACAGGCTGCACAGTCCGCTGTATAGACTTGATGATATGAACTTCAGAGCATATGACACGGCTGTACAGACTTTGTTACCCAAACGAATGAATAGACTTTGCCACAGTCTAATGTATAGACTTGAAGAAACTGAACTGAAGAGTCGACGCATCAGCTCAAGGAGTTGACGCACTACTGTGTGGACAAAGACAAATATGACTGAAGGGTCGACGCATCAACACAATGGGTTGACGCACTGCTGTGGAGACTATGCAGACAGAGTTTAGATAGAATTAAATAGAGCATGTTATCTGACAGCCATATGAACTCCATTCACTTACATGATAAAACATGAATTAATCGAGCAGAAAAAGGAAAGCATTATGATCAGAGAATGACTGAATAATAGTATGATGACACACACAGCAAGATGACTCACAGTGAATAACTCACATCAAAACCAATCATCAAAACCATCATCAAAACCACAGGGGCACAACAGCATTAGATGACTCGGTGTCGTCAGACGGTGCTACTGTGGGGCGAGTTGCATCCTACCTGATGCCATGCCTGAGTGCTCACAGGGGGTTTCTAATACGTGCCCTTCGAACGGCTTGAGCTTCCTCTGGGGTGACCCAGATTCTCCTCAAGTCAGATTGCTGGTCTCCCTTGTCACCATTTTTCTGACGAGTTGTCTTGGGAGCCCGTGTATCGGGCTACGGTGGGTGCCCCCGGACTACTGCCGAGGAACCTGCTCCTCTGAACTTCACCACGTCCCATTGCATTTGCCGCAAGAGGTCAAAATAGTTGGAGGTAGAGATGGTGGGAACGGTCCGCTCTTGGGGTATGATTGGTTCACCCCGATCGAGGCGAATCCGCAAGTCACCAACAAGAACAATCTTACCAGAGTTGCTGGTTGTAGCGGCGAGCCGTCTACCGTTGGGGCCATGGCGACGCTTCTTCTGGGGAGCGAAGGAAGACTCCGCCCCGAGATGGTAGGCCGAGAAGACCCGACCTGCCGCGACCGGCAACGCGGAGCTGTCAGTCGGGAGTACTGGGTCCGGCCCCCGGGGTAAGAGACCCACGCCGGGAGTCAATGTGTAGCAACCCTGATAAATTAAATGACTAGAAAGTTTAAATAAATTAAAAATAATAAATGAACAAGGCCAGACCCTGTACACAACCCCCCTGACATCCTTATAAGTCTTACAAAAAGAACTCATGAACCCTACCCCAGTAGTATAATAAATTTAAGAATAACATGTTATTTTTATGTAAGCATTGAATGCACACCATAATTTTAATTGAATTAAGAATCATTAAATCTCGAAGAAAATATCAATTTATATTTTATTACTAATTTAGAAAATTTAATATTCCACAACTACTATATTATAATTTTATTAGAAGGAAGACGGATATATATACAAGATTTAAATACATTAAAGATAAAATAAAAGAGGTAGAATGGATATATATACAATTTTAGTTAATTAAGGGTCAGAGAAAAGAGGTTGAAAAATAATAAATGATGACATTTACTTGGTCGTTATTTGCAAATTAGCCAGAGGATCTTTAATCAAATAAAGTATATAGTTAAATGTATTATAAAAATAATAGGGATATATTTATAATATCGGTCTTTTAAGAGAAAATGCCACAAATCAAATGACGCCTTTTGCCATGGGCGTGTACTATGTATAAAACGACTTAATACAAGTCGTTATTTTATAAAAAAATGAGTAGTGCCATTTTTTTTAAGAAAATTATGGAAAACTAATTACATGGAAAAATAGAGAAAAATGGAAAAAACTTACCCCTAAAATTTTCCAACTAGATCACATCAAATAAAAAAAAGATAAAAATCTCGGAAGATTGTTACACTTTAAATTAAACGTTAACTAACGAGAATCTCTTAAACAAATATGTCTAACTAGGAAATGTTGTGTTTCGGAAAGGTAAGTAAAGGAAAATCCTAATACTATTAGTACTTGTACTAGGAAGTTTGATTCCCAATCGAATTCAACACCCATTGGGTTCACAAAACCCTATAAATATCCCCTTTTATAACCTTCTGTCCCTACTCCTCCTCAAACATAACGAGTTGCTACTACTAAGCCTCTCTTCTATCGACCAGAAGCAGAAGAACAACACCTTCTTCTTCCGAAAGGTTGCTTCTGCCGTGGTGTAGCCGTGGTGTACGTGAAGAATGTGAAGTTCTTCATCTTTTCTTCTTATTCCTTGTTTCTACCCCGCGGAAGGGGGGGGGCTGCTGCATACTACTGCCTGTGACAAGAAGCATCTTATTGCTTCTAATTATTCTTCCACGGTTACTGCTGTTAGAATGATTGTAGCTGCCATATTCTTTTGTCAGCTTAGTTTTGTCAACCAAATCGACTAAAGGAGGTAGGTGTTCTCTCTGACAGCTAAACTCAATTAACAAGGATAATACATACTCCTATGATCATAGCAACATGCTTATATCTCATGTTCGAGTTCATAATCTCAAGTTTCTCGTAAGTCTTCTCGATATCAAGCTAAAGCAATTAATATTAAACCTTAATATAACCTCTGCATATGTATACCATATTCTTTTGATGCATCTGTAGGTGTTCTCTCTAACAGCTAAACTCAATTAACAAGGATAATACATACTCCTATGATCATAACAACATGCTTAAATCTCATGTTCGAGTTCATAGTCTCCAGTTTCTCGTAGGTCTTCTCGATATCAAGCTAAAGCAATTAATATTAAACCTTAATATAACCTATGCATGTGTATACCATATTCTTTTGAAGCATCCGTAGGTGTTCTCTCTTCATGCCAAAGATTATAATTAGATTAAACCTCACATGATATTTCTACATGATTTTACTACATGATTTTTTTAGTGTTTTGGTTTAATACTATAGAAGTTAGTTATGGAGTTTTCGCCTTAATAGCTTGTTCGTGGGTATCGGAGTCTCCTTTGGCCATGAAAATTTATGGGCGTACTAGTGGGATGAAGATAGAGATAGTGAGAGTGGTTACACCATTTTTCGTGCCTCCTATCTCAACATCCCCCATCTCTCAACGAAAAATTATTTTGAACGTCCGATTAGGTAGAATTTTTCGAGCCCGTCATTTCCATATATAGAACGCGTGATTCCGACGTGTATACATCGAGAACCGGAGGTTTGAAGAAGGTAGCACATTTGATATATAAATGACAACAAGTTTACTGTCGTCAAATCCTTTTGACGACATAACGCAAAGTCGTTAAATTATATATATATATATATCTTGTAATTATATCTTTAAAAATTCATATCTATTAAAATATGTAACATAAAATTATAAAAATTATATATCTGGAATTCTCATATTTTTCTCCTAATTATCATATATTTTAATTCTCTAAATTATTTTAAATAAATAAATGTGTCTTTGAATATATATTTTTGAATTTTTTTTTGTTTTTTGTTTTTTTTAAAAGCAAACCATCTAAAGGAACAAAGGGAGAGTGTACCCTTTTCCAGAGGAAAGGAGTGTTCCCACTCCACCTTTGTATCCCTAGATGCGTATTTTATTGCTTAATAGAATGTTTACAATTATTGGGGGAAATTCCCCTTGAGTACATATGGAAAAGGGAAGAGACTATATCTGTACATTGTCAAGTGTATCAAAGAAGGAAAAGATTAAATCTGTATATGTCTAGTGCGAATATTGGGAATGCAAGTAGCATCGGCTGTGATATAGCCTCTTGCCATGAGAGGGAGCTCCCTTGCTGATAAAAATTCAGAGTTGTGACCCATGGAGACTGCATAGTTTGCTAAGGCATCTGCTACTTGATTAGTCTCTCTGTAAGTGTGGGCAATGGGACAATGCAAATTGCTGAAGGCTTCCTGAAGTTTATTCCACCAAGGAAGAAGCGACCAAGGAGGATTCTTTCTCTCTTTGAGTAGTTCAATCAGATATTTAGAATCTGTATATATGATGGAAATAGGAATATTGTGTAGCCGAGCTAATCTGAGACCGTCGAGGAGGGCTCGACCTTCTGCTACCATATTGGATCCATTTCCATAGAAATAGGCAAAACCCAGTAGCATTTTTCCATGTGAGTCTCTAAAACAGCCACCACAACCTGAGGGACCAGGATTACCTTTACCGGCACCGTCCACATTAAGGGAAAAGAGGGACTTGGGAGCAATCCATCGGACAGTAAAACAAGTGAGGATCTTGTATTTTATTGTGATACCCAAAGAATGAAGAGCTTGATTGAAGGTAGTACCAACACAATGTTTGAAATAAATATGCTGCATAATCTGGGTAGTATCCTCAAGAATTTGTTCAGTAGTTCGAGAGAGATTTA
Source organism: Amorphophallus konjac (assembly GCA_022559845.1). Lineage (NCBI taxonomy): Eukaryota > Viridiplantae > Streptophyta > Magnoliopsida > Alismatales > Araceae > Amorphophallus > Amorphophallus konjac. The sequence continues at coordinate 233,293,537 of CM040119.1, forward strand.
TTCTGGTACCTTCAAACCTGTTTTTGCATCTGTTCTTCCATATTTCCCATAAGATCAGCATGGCTACAAACAAAGAAACAAAGTTCTGCAGATTGTAGAATGTAGACCTGTTAAGGATATGCTGCAGTCGGCTGTTTATGCTTCTAATTTCTAGAATTGAGTTGTCAAAGATGGGACAAAATTTATTCCATAGATGTGTAGCCATTTCGCTGTTAAGAAATAAATGGTCCATATCTTCAACTGCATGTGAGATAGAACAACAATTACAGCAAGATGCAAAGTAGACTCCACTGAATTGAATCATACTGTCCACTGGTACATCATGATTAAGAATTTTCCAATAAAATAAAGCTGCACGGGGAGGAAATAATATGTTCCATAGCTTGATAGCAGAGGTACCATTGATTTGCCCCTTGATGTAATTGTATGTGGATTTGATATTAAATTTGCCAGACTTGGTAAGAGACCATATGGAAACATCTTCCCCATCCTGAATAGAGAATCTACTTATATCAGACTTCATATTGTTATCATCAATAACCTGCCATATAGGATGTTGGCAGTCTGACAGAACATCATGAACTGAGTAATCTTCAGCCATATGTGTATTTTGGAAGCAAGAAAGTTCTGACAGTGGCTTTTCCTTGTACCAAACATCTTTAAGGAAATTAGTGTTGATACCATTATTAACAATTTTCCATTTACCTAACATCAGAATAGAGCGGGCTTTGTCTTTAGCTTTGATATCTACAGGGAAAGGGGTTTTACAATCTGAAATGTGCTGGCCTTGAATGTATTTGCTTCTAGTGAATTTTGCCCACAAAGAATTACTGTGTAAAAAAGACCATAATTGCTTGACATAAAAGCACAGTTGAACATCCCCTAATCTTTGGATACCCAAGCCACCTTCTGATGTAGGTTGGCATATTTTATTCCAATAGACCCAATGCTTCCTGTGGGTAGTTTCAAGCCCTTGCCATAGAAAGTTGGCACAAATTTTCTCCACTTGTTTTTGAATAGTGTATGGTATTGCTGCAGCACTAGCTGAGTATATAGGAATTGAGGATAACACCGACTTAATGAGAATGATCCTTCCAGCCTGTGACAGGAGTTTGCTTTGCCATCCAGCAAGTTTAGAGTTGACTTTGTCCAGAATATATTTAAAATGGGGAATTTTAATTCTACCTTTGAAGAGAGGAATCCCCAAGTATGTGATACTCCCAGTTCTATGTTGGAAACCAGTTAATTGATAGAGCCAGTCCACAGCACGAGTTGGCATTCTCTTAGATGCCATGAGAGAGCTTTTATGTGAATTAATCTGTTGCCCAGAGGAATGTTCATACCTTCTCAAAAACTTAAGCAAAGATTTCATAGAAGAGAGACCTCCATTTATGAAATTATTCAATTAAATAGATATTGACGTGAATTCTTGTTAAATAAATTAAGTTGAAAATCATAGAATTAACGTCCCTTCAAGTGGACGCTAATTAATAAATGACACTACACACGGACGTCAATTAAAATAAGTTTATTTAATTATAGTTAATTATAGAATTAGATGGACGTGAATTCTATAATTAACGCATTCATGTTCTCACTGTTTTCTTCCGGTTTTGACCCATACCTCGGGTCTTTTGGCACTCTCATCTCACGTCCGTAGATGGAGCCCTTTTTTCATGATTGGTTCAGGTTATACACCTCAACTCTCGGTGACATACAAGTCCTCCATTGGACATTCCGTTCCTTCGGACTGGCAAGTTAGTCATTGGGACCTCCGTAAGTCTTCGCTAGCCTTGGATTCCCTCAAGGCAGCCGAGCTAGTTGTACCCTAAAAACCTCGGGATCCAATCCGTGTCACTTTAGTTTTTCGTTAGTCTTGACACTCTACTCCTTTGGGAATCTTCTTGTCATCAATTCGAGAACATAACCCTTTGACTCTGTATTTGGCCAAATCAAATTCTGAAACAGTAAGGGCTGTGGATCTGTGACTTTTCAGTGCCAGGTAGGATGGAAGTCCAATTCTATAAACCATGGTAATTCTGGGTGTGGCATTGTACCAAACTCTGTACATCTATTATATTCTATTATTCTGTTATATCTGTTATTCTGCAAACTCTGTTAATTCTGTTAAATCTGTTATTCTGATAATGTGTTGCTTGGTTATTTTGATAATTTAGATATTATGCCAGATTGCATATATTTATTGGAACTCTGTTATATTCTGGCCAATTATGAAGTTATGTTCATCTAAGTATCTGTCCTTGTTATATTCTGATAGATTGTCCTTAACTTTGCATGGGAAATTCATCCATATTTCTCTTGAGCTCGTAACAGCCTTTGGCCTTGATATTTATCCTTTCTGCTAGATCAATTGTCATGATTTTTAAGTTATACCATTTCCTGCATTGCATTTGTCATGAACATGAGTAATTGGTTAATCACTTATATTCTACTTGATGAGAGATGTAATTCCTACTGAGTGTTTCACTCACCGGCCTATCTTTAACGTTTTTTTCAGGTAACGACATTGAAGATAGTCCAACAGATGGAGAAGGGCATGAGTGATGAGCGAAATGGAGAATCATGTCAGTGTCTTTCTTTGAGTCTCGTCCTATTATTTGACTCCTTTCTCTTTATTAGAGTGTAATAGTGAGTCCTTTCTTCACTTATGTAAGTTGAGTCAAGGTATGTAATTCGAATATTTGAATATCAAGGTTAAATTGGCCCACATTGTCCAGGTTGTAATTTCGTGTCTTATGTTCGCTCTGATTATTCACGACTGTATCACTGCCACGTTCCGAACTACACGTTCCGCTGTTATCGGTTCGGGGCGTGAAAGTTTGTGGTATTAGAGCCTAGGTATATTAAACCCTAGGTCTTGACTATAGGTTGCCATAAGTTCTAGGTTCAACCCCATTATTGCCCGGTGAGATTGGGTAGAACCTTGGGTTAAGAGCTAAAAAGAAAATTAAAATACTAATAAGATTAGTTTATGATGATAGCTTAGTAAAATTTCACGAGAATTACTTGATAATCTTACATGAGATTGTTTGTGTCTTATAGAACTAGATAGATAACAATGGCCGTTGAGCGTGCCCAATGGCGTGAGATGCAAAGGACGGTTCAAGGATTGACTCAGGCTCTTCAGCGGGTAGCCGAGGGTGGAGCCAATCGTGGAGCTGGAGAGTTACATCGTGAGTTCCGGAGCCTCAATCCCCCTAGGTTTAGTGGAACCCCTGATCCTGACATGGCGGAAGATTGGACGAAGGAGATGGAAAGAATTTTCCGAGTGATGCAATGTTCAGACCAAGATAAGGTCCTTTTAGCAACATTTCAACTAGAGAAGAACGCAAGGGCTTGGTGGGAGTCCGTAGAAGCCACTTTGCCAAACATTCAAGTAACTTGGGTAGAATTTTTAGAACACTTCAACGAGAAGTATTTCTCGGAGAGAGTTCGGGAGAGAAAGGCAGGAGAATTTACGTCGCTCAAACAAAGAAGCATGTCTGTGGTAGAATATGAGGCTCAGTTCTCGAGGTTATCACGGTATGCACCTCATTTAATCATGACGGAGAAGATGAAAGCTAGGAGGTTCTTGAATGGGTTACGATTGCAATATATACCCCAATTAGCACCGATGGATATTCAATCATATGCCGAGATGGTTAAGAGAGCTCAGCTATTGGAAGACGCTATGGAATTATCTGAAAAGGTCAAGGCACGAATGGAAAAGAATAAAGTAGATAATGGCAATAAAAGGTCTAATGATGAGAATAGAGTTCCGAACGGTAAGAAGCCTAAGGATGGGAAGTGCAAGCATTGTGGGAATGAGGGTCATTAATCTAAGAAATGTCGCTAGAAGAATGGAGCTTGTTTTCGTTGTGGAAGCTGAGAACACAAGGTAGCCGACTATCCCCTTCCTAAAGATCAACTTTAGCAAGCAAAGGATCGCAATAAGGAACGGCGTCAGGGACAAATGCAAGCAATAAGACGAGTCGAACCTGCTGATAATGGAGTAGCTAGAGGTACCCCTTTAACCTAAGTCTAGTACCTTAGCTTATTTTGATTAGCATCCCTAGATGATCTTGTCTTATGATTGGAGTAAAGAATTAGATACCCCACCAATGTATTGGAAATGTATGTCATGTGAATTTGGGGACCAAATTCTTTTAAGTGGGGGAGAGTGTAGTAACCCTGATAAATTAAATGACTAGAAAGTTTAAATAAATTAAAAATAATAAATAAACAAGGCCAGACCCTGTACACAACCCCCCTGACATCCTTATAAGTCTTCCAAAAAGAACTCATGAACCCTACCCCAGTATTATAATAAATTTAATAATAACATGTTATTTTTATGTAAGCATTGAATGCACAACATAATTTTAATTGAATTAAGAATCATTAAATCTCGAAGAAATAATCAATTTATATTTTATTACTAATTTAAAAATTTTAATATTCCACATCTACTATATTATAATTTTATTAGAAGGAAGAAGGATATATATACAAGATTTAAATACATTAAAGATAAAATAAAAGAGGTAGAATGGATATATATACAATTTTAGTTAATTAAGGGTCAGAGGAAAGAGGTTGAAAAATAATAAATTACGACATTTACTTGGTCGTTATTTGCAAATTAGCCATAGGATCTTTAATCAAATAAAGTATATAGTTAAAGGTATCATAAAAATAATAGGGATATATAATATTGGTCTTTTAAGAGAAAATGCCACAAATCAAATGATGCCCTTTGCCATGGGCGTGTACTATGTATAAAACGACTTAATACAAGTCGTTATTTTATAAAAAAATGAATAGTGCCATTTTTTTAAAGAAAATTTTGGAAAACTAATTACATGGAAAAATAGAGAAAAATGGAAAAAACTTACCCCTAAAATTTCCCAACTAGATCACATCAAATAAAAAAAAAGATAAAAATCCTGGAACATTGTTACACTTTAAATTAAACGTTAACTAACGAGAATCTCTTAAACAGATATGTCTAACTAGGAAGTGTTGTGTTTCGGAAAGGTAAGTAAAGGAAAATCCTAATGCTATTAGTACTTGTACTAGGAAGTTTGATTCCCAATCGAATTCAACACCCATTGGGTTCACAAAACCCTATATGTCACGCCTCGAGCCTTTATTACAGCAGAAGACTAACTCGGGGAGCGCGAACAGCCGGCATGGTAAGCCTCTTGCGAGCAAGAACAATCAGAGCGCAAGACAATCACACATAAAGATGCAATTGCACAATATATATGTATATATATTCAAACTCCAACGTTATTTCATTGATAATCAAATATTCAAATACATCCACTAATTCAATTTCCATTATGCACTAGACTCAAGAAATAGGAAAATTACATAGACTCAATCTAAACAATTTAGACTTTCCTAAGTCTGCACTCTCATCTTGACAATACTTTCATTCGCTCTCGGACTCGCTACTTGAATAACCCGAATCCGAATTCGAATCACTTCCATCTCCTGAAAAGATTGAAAAATAGGTAATGAGCACACTTGCCTAGTAGGTATCTTCTCATCAACATGAAGGCACTATTAAAGTGATTAACAATTTAGCTCTAAAGAATAAGGTAAAAATCATGCGAATGCGATCAATCATGCGATTAAACCAAGTAACCAGATGATCAAGTAAGTTAGAATGAGAGCAAGTACAAACTAGTAAGAATGTAACAAGAATATGATATTGGCCTTTCAAGAATGTATCGAGAATGTACTAGCAAGCCACATAATCATCACTCCAGTATCTTTTGCTTATGAGCATGTACTTCGTGAATTTCTGTGGAATATCAAGCAAGAAAGTCATGTACAAGAATGTCATGTCATGTCGTGGATTTTCACTTATTTATAAAGAAAGTACTCCCAGCGCAATGCGACGCCAGTAGCATCATACTCCATGGTTTATAAAATAGTATGTTTCCGACAATCAGGCGAGGGGACTAGCATAGAGCCCTTGAACACAATCAGTGCTCGATCGCATCTTCAAGTATAAATCAAGTTACTTCCACGCATGTAACAATATCGCCAAGAATGTAATAAGTTCAATAAGCTTATGATAACAATAATTCAATGAATGAATGCTTCAATAAGAATTATGAAGAATCAAGAATGATTTAAGCAATGTTATGCTTATGAAAATAAATCGGCAGCATAACGATACGTTCTTTATCTTCCATTCATTATATTATGTTTCTTGATCAATATGATAAATTCTAGATCATTAGTAGTCCATATAGAACCTTTGGAATATCAACCCTTGGTCCACCTTGGGTTAAAATACTCAAGCAGTGTGACGGTCATGTACTGGGCCGTTACATGATGTGACGGTCCAGGATTAGGCCGTTACAGTGGCCTAAGTCCAGAATCAAGATATCGAACTCAGATGAATGTGACGGTCGTATATTGGGCCGTTACATGGCCTGACGGTCCAATATAGGGCCGTTATGTTATGTTAGATGGAAGCACTCTATTACCACAGAGAGTGGATCTAGAGGGGGGTGAATAGATCGATGGCCTAACTAAAAACACAAATGAGCTCTAATGCGGAATTAAAACGAGCAGCTGTTGAACAACAGAATGAGCACAATAATATCAGAACAAAATAGATCACAGTGATAGGGGACCTAAGCAATCATCTACAATGATTCGAACGGTCGAACTGAAATCACAAGGTCCAGAAGACAATCACACAGTAGACAGCAAATTTTAAGGTGGTTCGATCTCAACCCAGAGATCTACGTCCACCCCACACTCCAACTAGAGTGTGGATTCTGCTGACTCACAGCTTGAACCGCTGGGCAATACAGCTTAGCCTACAACCGCTGAGCTTCATAGCTTGCTGTTCGAGACCAAGTCTCACCCGCTGAGGAGTTACAGCTTAACCTGTCCAGAGGCTACACCTCTGCAAACCCGCTGGGGAATACAGCTTACCCGTCCAGAGACAACACCTCTGCAAACGCTGACTCACAGTTTGAAGACAAGAGTTCGAAGAACACAAAAACAGAAGCAAACGAAAACAATAAATCCCAACAGGGAATGTAGCTCGCAATGAGCAACTCAGCTCTGGTATCTGAACCAAGAGTCCGAAGAACAATCAGGTAAGCTCTCAAACAAACTCTCTCTCAACTCATCTCTCTCAATCTTCTCTTCTTTTTCTTTTTCTTCTATGTGGATCGTGGGTTTTTCTTCTCTGCTCTCAGTGGCTCTCTACTGCTTAAAGCTTCTCTGCTCTCAAGCCTTCACCTCATCGATCAGCCTTCTTCTGAGGAAGAAGACTTCCTTTTATAGCAGCAACAAGCAAGAGGGTGTGTGGCTTCCACATTTCCTGCCCAGAGCTTTTTCCAGATCCGAGGAATTTCGACCACATGGCAGCATCCTGGCTGGGCTGCATTCCACGTGTCACAATCTGGGCACCTCGTCCATCCTTGGATCATGAGCCAATCATTAGTCTTTGCAAAGAGTCCCTGTCAGTCAGTCGAAGAATAGTATCAGTTTAAGACAGTAAAATTCTGTACAAACTTTGTAGGGTGTAATGCAATGTATAGACTTTGCAATGTATAGACTTTGCATTGTGTAATGCAGAATGCATCAAGCAAACTATGTACATTAGAAACTGATGCATGGACATGCCATCAACAGATGTGTGGACTTGGTGTACATGCGACAGTAGTGTATAGACATTGCAATGCCTAGTGTTAAAGCGTGAGAGCACAATGCACAAACTAAGTGTGTGCATGTGTGGACTTTGAATGCATGCCACTGGGCGATGTACATACTTGCCACTATCGAATGTGCAGGCTCGATGAGCATGTAGTAGCCAATGTATAGACTTGCATACTTGTGCAGACTAGCCAGTGTATGGACTTGGTGAGCATGCAGCACACAATGTGCAGACTTCGTGCAATGCATGAAGAAGCAATGTATAGACTTAGACAGACTTCAGCTCGTGCAATGCAGTGTACAGACTTTAGAGATAATGCATGAACAAACGATGCGATGTACAGACTTGAGAAATGATGCATGGACAAGACAAAGATGTATAGACTTAATGTTATGCAGTCAGACAAATGAATGCATAGACAATGTATAGACTTGCTCATGGACTATGCACAGTGAATGTATAGACTTGCTGTAAGGAATGTGCAGACTTGGTGCATGAAGCAAGGCAATGAGGAATGTATAGACTTTCACGATGTATGGACTTGCCAAAGGAGTGATGCATGAGCAGGCAATCAATGTATAGACTTAGCCAAGACATCGTGAGCAACTGGACGATGTACAGACTTGAACTAAGCAAGGGCTGTACAGACTTGAGAGTGCATGATGTATAGACTTGCAGGTGCAACGTAGGTAAAGATACCAATGTATAGACTTGCGAGTGCAATGTCGGTAAAGATACCAATGTATAGACTTCCTATGCTTGTGTCAAATGCGATGTACAGACTTGCTATATCTGCTACACATGCAATGTACAGACTTGCATGAGATGCTAGATGTTGTACAGACTTGGAGTGCATGCCTGCTGCAATGTATAGACTTGACCGATGTACAGACTTGCTGAACTATCAACAGATGAATGTATAGACTTTGCATATGCATGATGGCGAGTGTATAGACTTCATCTATTAAGGTTCAGGCATGCTGTAATGTATAGACTTTGAGTGTGTAGACTTGTGTGTGTGTGCAATGTGTAGACCCTGACTACATGGAACACATAGAGAATCTGATAAAGATAATTTCATCAAAACATAAACAGTTGCCAATCAATCAAAACAAGCTGTTGCCAATGAAGTAAAGCTTATTGTCAACATCATCAACACAGAGGAGTCACAACAATCTCCCCCTTTTTGATGATGGCAACATCCTATCATATAGAATAGCAACATCCTGTCATACAGATATATTTTTGATGAAAGACATGATTTGTTAGTCAGATTTGTCATGCAGATGCTATGAATGCATGCTGAGAAATTAAAACAAACTCCCTGCTAACAAGATCTCCCCCTTTGCCATAACAATGAATACCAACCCCCTGGAATTCAACAAACAGACAATAGATTCTCCCCCTTTGCCATCAACAAAGAGGAGGGAAAGAAATTACAAGGGAAGGAACAAGAGAAATCATTTGACTGGCATTCTGAACAAGTAGTTCAGGAATAAGCATACTAAAGCACAGAGTCTTTAGTCATATGAATTTAGAAACTGCTTTCAGATAGAGTTCTGGTTTAAAGGTTATAGAATTTAGAGTTCATGCACTACAATCATTGGATAAGTTTTCTGTGCATGATAATAGTAATAAACCAAAATTACATTTGAGCATGCGAGATTCAGTTTCAAAAATATCTTACTTTCTTAGACTCAGTAAAAATTGTTAGGAGATACCAGGTCATGTATTGAAATTAAATAGTTTGACATATCTAAATTTTCTTTTGAAGGAGCAGCATTTTCAATTTTATTTCATTAAGGGCATTCAGGTATCATTTATCTTTTTACGTAAGGGTACACGTTTATCAGACGCCAGTACCCCTAGATACTCAACATAATGAACCATTCTGCCTATGATCAATTTCAATAAAGCTGATTTACACCTTTTTGTGTGAGGGTACATGTTTATCAGACGTCAGTTACCCCCCGGTACTCAGTGAAACCACCTTACTGTTTTGATCATTTTTATACAGAGATAACTGATACACCTCATGACTTAAGTATTGTCTATTTCTTTGATGGATCACTCAGTTTCTCAGTGTTTTACCAGTCATTGCTCTGCCAACATTTATTTTTCAAATATTTTTTCAAGATTTTCAACATTTTATTAACTGTCCTTTATTTGATTCAGAATGACTTGTTTAAGGACAAAACATATACTTAGCCTTCTCTAACAGGATTTCAGGTGAGATTTCAGATTTCAGATACAGTTGACTTTGTCTGACATGTAATGAAATGAGGGTTGAGAGCTTTATCAATTATCAGCATTCTTATTTACTGATTGTAATCTTTAAACTCTGAAGTTTATAAAATTTAAACCATTAAGTCAGTCTTTAAGCAATTAAAATTCTTATAAAGGAAGATGTCTGTTTTCTATTGCTTAGGACTTAGAATTGACTAACATATTACCATATTGTCAGACTCAACTCATTCAGGGTCAAAGAATGAATGAATTCAAGAGAGAAAAGGATTTGAGTTTCAATGAAGTTGATGACCTCTCTGAATTACTTACAACACTCCCCCTGTCTATATGCATGTAGTTTTGCAAATGAATGGCAAGAATTAGATGAGAGAGAGCTTAGACATTGGTCATGGATGAATGATATGCAATGAAAAATATGTCATGAAAAATATGAATGTTATGCATGCATGGTCTAGTCCAACATTCAACAATCACAGAATTTTATTCAAACCACCTGAAATTTTATTCATCATGCTGAAATTTACACAAGCCAAGTTCTCTTCAAAGAAATTTGAACCTGTCATTCCCTAGTGGCTTAGTAAAGATATCAACAATTTGTTTTTCTGTTTCAATAAAATTCAATTCAATTTCCTTTTTATTGACAGCATCTCTAAGAAAGTTGTGTTTGATCTCAATATGCTTAGTCCTTGAATGATGAACAGGATTTTTAGCTAAACATATAGCACTAGTATTATCACACAAAATTGCAATACATTCCAGTTTTATTTGATAATCAGCCAGTTGGTGCTTGATCCAAAGTACTTGGGCTGCACAGTTACTAGATGCGACATATTTAGCCTCAGCTGTGGACAAAGCTACAGTGTGTTGCTTCTTAGATGCCCAAGATACTAGACAGCCACCATGGAATTGACAGTAGCCACTAGTGCTTTTTCTCTCTACTCGACACCCAGCATAGTCTACATCAGTGTAACCTAGGAGTTCTAACTCACACTTGGAAGGATACCATAGACCAAGCTCTTGGGTGACTAGTAGATACCTAAAAATCCTTTTCACAGACTTAAGGTGTGACTCTTTAGGACTAGCCTGAAATCTAGAGCATAAACACACTGCAAACTGAATATCAGGTCTAGATGCTGTAAGATATAAAAGGGATCCGATCATACCTCTATATAGCTTTTGGTCCACTGGTTTACCTTGAGGATCTTCATCTAAGCTGGTCGAGGTACCCATTGGAACAGCTATTTATTTGAGGTTGTCCAACTTGTATTTCTTCAGTAAATCCCTTATGTACTTGGACTGAGAGATGAAGGTTCCATCTTTTGACTGTGTCACCTGCAGTCCAAGAAATAATTTAAGCTCGCCCATTGAGCTCATTTCAAACTCATTAGTCATAATCTGAGAAAACTCCTCACATAGTTTGGGGTTAGTTGACCCAAAAATAATGTCATCCACATAAATTTGAATAATAATAATATATGAATGACTTACCTTACTGAGCAAGGTTTGATCAACTACACCTCTTGTGAAGTTCTTATCTGTGAGGAATTTGCTCAACCTGTCATACCAAGCTCTAGGAGCTTGCTTAAGACCATAGAGAGCTTTACGAAATTTATAAACATGATTGGGGAAGTCTAAACATTCAAAGCCAAGAGGCTGCCTCACATAGACATCCTCACTGATTTCCCATTCAGAAAAGCAGATTTCACATCCATCTGCTGGAGATTTATTCCTAGGGAACATGCATATGCCAATAAATTTCTGATTGCTTCTAACCTAGATACAGGGGCAAAAGACTCTTCAAAGTCTATTCCAAATTCCTGATTATACCCCTGAGCTACAAGTCTGGCCTTATTCTTAATCACATTCCCTGATTCATCAGTTTTATTCCTGAAGACCCATTTAGACTCTATGATTGTCTCATGATCAGGAGGTGGGACCAAGTGTCACACCTTATTCCTGTCAAATTGATTGAGCTCTTCATGCATGGCATTAATCCAATGCACATCCTTGAGAGCACAGTCAATGGACTTGGGTTCTACATGTGATATAAAAGCATATGCATTCAGTTCATTTTGAATTCTTAAGTGGCCTCTAGTCCTAGGAGGGTCATGCAAATTGCCAATTACATTATCTACATGATGATCTTTCAGATATCTAATGTTGAAAATTTCATCATCATGATTTTCATTTACCTCCCCCTGAACTGTAGGCTCTTCTCCAATAAGCTCTTCATTTTCTTCCTCATCTTCGGATTTGTCTGCAGGATTCCCTTCTTTCAGAATATCACCATTGTCTTCATTCCTGCATTGACCAATATTAGTCTTTACCAAAGATTCATCAAAAACAATATGTGGAGATTCTTCAACAAATTTGGAATTCAGATTATACACTCTATATGCCCGGGTGTTTTCAAAATAACCAAGAAAAATTCTTGGTTCACCTTTAGGTTCAAATTTATCAAGGTCTCTTTTATCATTTATGTGAAAAAAGCATTTGCAACCAAAAACCTTGAAATGAGCAATTGAAGGTTTCTTACCCTTTATGATTTCATAGGGTGTTTTCTGGGTAGAAGGTCTTACCATAGCTCTGTTAATTACATAACAGGCAGTATTTACTGCTTCAGCCCAAAACTTCCTTAGCAGACCACCTTCAACCAAGAGTGTACGACCCATCTCCACCAAGGTTCAATTTCTCCTCTCCACAACTCCATTCTGCTCGGGTGTTCTTGGTGAGGAGAACTTGTGATGAATTCCATTTGTCCTGCAGAAATCATCAAACTGTGAGTTTTCAAACTCACCTCCATGATCAGTTAAAATATTTTCAATTTTCTGGTTTATTTTAAGACAGAACTCTTGAAATTTTATGAATGCATCACTTTTATGTGATAAGAAATATACCCAAGTGTACCTAGAGAAGTCATCTACCATGACAAACCCATACTTCCTCTCTGATAAGCTGACAGACCTGGTTGGTCCAAAGAGGTCCATGTGTATTAGCTCATAAGGTTTAGAAGACAGATTTTCTGTTCTAGATTTGAATGACTTTCTAGTTAACTTTGACTGAGCACATGCATCACAGAGTTTATTTTCTTTCTTAAAGGAAACTTCAGGAAGTCCTCTAACCATGCTGTGCTTATTCAATTTGTGCAATACTGTGTAACTAGCATGGCCTAACCTACGACGCCATAAGAATGCTAAGTCCTCTCTGCTAGCAGTAAGGCATAGGTTAGAATGTTGTATATCATCTAAGTCTATCATGTAAGTATTATTTATTCTTTTACTAGAAAATTTAACAATTTCAGAATCAGGTTCAAAAACTTTACAGCATTGAGAGTCAAAAAGAACTTTATATCCTTTATCACATAGCTGGCTGATGCTAAGTAAGTCATATGCTAAACCTTCAACCAGCATGACATCTTCAATGCAACTGGTAGTACACTTACCTACCTTACCTGTCTCGACAATCTTACCCTTTGTGTTGCTACCAAAGGTGACAAGGCCTACATGTTTCTCTGTCAGCATGCAGAACTTGGCCTTATCTCCTGTCATATGCCTGGAGCAGCCACTATCCAAGTACCACAGATTTTTGTTGGCTGCCAGGCATACCTGCACACACAATTAGGTAGAGAATTTTGGAACCCAAGTCTGATTGGGCTCCAGAGCAAATGAAATGCAATTAAAACTTGAAAGCAAGCTTTTAGGAATCCACATTTGTTTGAAAGAGTTCTGTTCAGTGGATTTTTTGGATTTCTTTTTGTTGTGTTTCTTCTTATTTGCACCAGCAGGATTATTTACAGATTTGTTGCTTCTGTGCCAGTGCCTTGGCCAAGGTGTATTCACGAAACTTTGGCCATAGTAATCTTTGGGCTGGCTGAAGAAATGTTGGTTCCTAGGTGTCCAACTGCCATACCCACCAACCCAATTTCTGGTGTAAGGTCTATAAGACTGTGTAGCCTGATGTCCATGACCTGTAAACCTTCCCTGAGTCCTGGTCCACCCTGACCTATTTGGATAGGTTGATTGTGCAGTGTAGTAGGACTGGGCTCTAGATTGGTAGAAATGGTTGGGTTGTGCTCTAAATGCATTCTGTCTCCCCTGCACCTTGGACCCTGCTGACCTATTCACAGGTGTGTTTTGGGTCTTCTTCTGAGATTGAGGTGATGGTGGAGACTTGGTGACCTTAACATAGGGTTTATATGCATGTGTAGGCTGACCCCTAACCTGAGACTGAGTTTTAGGATTTGGCTTGGATGTACCAGCTCTACTAGACTCACTAATCTTTTGTTTGCCCTTCTCCTTAGCACTGGGCTTCTTCAGATTTACAGTTTTGTTCACAGAAATTGTTGAATTCATGTTAATCAGAGGTCCTTTCTCTTTTTGTGCTACAAATGAAATGGTCTTCATTCCAAACCTTTTTGTTGCACTAGAATTAAATCCAAGGCCCTCTCTCCTGAAATTTACTTTTGACCCTAACAAAGCATTTAGGTTCTCTGAACCTTGGGTCATTTTCTCAATAGTTTTCAGCTTGTCCTCATTATCTTTCTGAATATCTTCAATGGATTTCTTCAGTTCGGTGTTCACGCTTAGGACAACTTCATATTTTTCACTCACAATTTTCATCTCACTCTCATATTTCTGAATTTTCAATTTCCATTCATCAGTTTCTTTTTCTAACCTCTCATTATCTTCTTTAGAGGCTCTTAACTCATGCTTGATTTCTTCTATTTTAGAGCATGTGAGTTTCAGTTTATTTTTCTCTGATTCAAGGCATGCAATTTTATCAGTTAGAGTAGTGTCATTTTGCATGGAATTTATCTTTCTTCTTAGATGCCTATTTTTCTTTCTGATATCATTTGCTTTATCAGCTATGTCATGATAGGCATCTACCCAATCAGCAATAGTAAAATTATCGAATCAAGAGGATACCTCATCTGAGTCTTTCTCTCTGTCTTCAGAGCTTGTTGCCATAAGGCAAATGGGCTTTTTAGCTTCTCCCTCACTATCTGAGCTGTTGCTGAAGGAGTCTTCGTCCTTATCACTCCAGGTACTCACCATGGCTTTCCCTTTAGTGTTCTTTATCTTGGACTTGTCCTTATGCTTCTGGTTCTCTGGACAATCAGCTTTCAGATGGCCGGTCTTCCTGCATTGGTAACATGTATTAGTTTCAGTTTTCTTTGCAGGATTATATTTATACCTTATATCTTGTCGGCCGCCACCATGGTTCCTTCGACTGAATCGCCTTCCTTCTTTCCTGAGGAGCCGCCTGAATTCCCTGGTGATCATTGCCATCTCATTACGTTCTATATCTTCTCCAGTCAGGATCTCCTCGGATGATGATCCACTAGAGCTGGATCGGCTGATTTGCTAGCACCAGCTTTCAGAGCAATTGGTTTCTTCTTCTTCTCAGCTTCCTCTATCTTTGGCAGATTTATTTCATATGCCATCAGCAAACCAATTAACTCATCTGCCCTGGTGTTGCACAGATCCCTTGACTCTTCCATCACAGTAGCTTTGGTGTGCCAAACATGAGTCAGGGAACGCAGAATCTTCCTTACTATATCATATTCTGTCTGTGTCTTCCCAAGACCTCTGAGACCGTTAGTAATGATTGTCAATTGAGCGTACATCTCCTTGATGGTCTCGTTGGGCTTCATCTTGAAGGCTTCATACTCTGACACTAGGAAATTTGCCTTCATCTCTCTAACCTGAGAAGTCCCTTCATGGATAACTTCCAGTGCATCCCACATCTCCTTAGCTGAACTGCAAGCCGATACACGAGAAAATTCTGTGGGGGTGCAAAGAGCACTGGATAGCATTTATGGCGCTCCAGTTCAGAGTGGACCTTCTGATCTCTTCCTTGGTCCAGACATCCTCGTTAGGGGACAACTCATAAGGTCCCTTACTGACTACCTTCCAAATCTCGTAGTCTTTCGCCCTCAAGAAGACTTGCATACAGTTCTTCCAGTATGCATAATTCGATCCATCAAAGAAAGGGGGCTTGGTGGTTGAGTGTCCTTCAGCGATCATTCCTCTAGCATCCATCTGTGCCTTTCCTCTTCGGGTGGTAAGTCCCTGTAGAAGAGTTAGGCTCTGATACCAACTGTTATGTTAGATGGAAGCACTCTATTACCACGGAGAGTGGATCTAGAGGGGGGTGAATAGATCGATGGCCTAATTAAAAACACAAATGAGCTCTAATGCGGAATTAAAACGAGCAGCTGTTGAACAACAGAATGAGCACAATAATATCAGAACAAAACAGATCACAGTGATAGCGGACCTAAGCAATCATCTACAATGATTCGAACGGTTGAACTGAAATCACAAGGTCCAGAAGACAATCACACAGTAGACAACAAATTTTAAGGTGGTTCGATCTCAACCCAGAGATCTACGTACCCCACACTCCAACTATAGTGTGGATTCCGTTGACTCACAGCTTGAACCGCTGGGCAATACAGCTTAGCCTACAACCGCTGAGCTTCACAGCTTGCTGTCCGAGACCAAGTCTTGCCCGCTGAGGAGTTACAGCTTAACCTGTCCAGAGGCTACACCTCTGCAAACCCGCTAGGGAATACAGCTTACCCGTCCAGAGGCAACACCTCTGCAAACGCTGACTCACAGCTTGAAGATAAGAGTTTGAAGAAAACAAAAATAGAAGCAAACGAAAACAATAAATCCCAACAGGGAATGTATCTCGCAATGAGCAACTCAGCTCTGGTATCTGAACCAAGAGTTTGAAGAACAATCAGACAAGCTCTTAAACAAACTCTCTCTCAACTCATCTCTCTCAATATTCTCTTCTTTCTCTTTTTCTTCTCTGTGGATCGTGGGTTTTTCTTCTCTCCTCTCAGTGGCTCTCTGCTGCTTAAAGCTTCTCTGCTCTCAAGCCTTCACCTCATCGATCAGCCTTCTTCTGAGGAAGAAGACTTCCTTTTATAGCAGCAACAAGCAAGAGGGCGTGTGGCTTCCACATTTCCTGCCCAGAGCTTTTTCCAGATCCGAGGAATTTCGACCACATGGCAGCATCCTGGCTGGGCTGCATTCCACGTGTCACAATCTGGGCACCTCGTCCATCCTTGGATCATGAGCCAATCATTAGTCTTTGCAAAGAGTCCCTGTCAGTCAGTCGAAGAGAAGTATCAGTTTAAGACAGTAAAATTCTGTACAGACTTTGTAGGGTGTAATGCAATGTATAGACTTTGCATTGTGTAATGCAGAATGCATCAAGCAAACTATGTACATTAGAAACTGATGCATGGACGTGCCGTCAACAGATGTGTGGACTTGGTGTACATGCGACAGCAGTGTATAGACATTGCAATGCCTAGTTTTAAAGCGTGAGAGCACAATGCACAAACTAAGTGTGTGCATGTGTGGACTTTGAATGCATGACACTGGGCGATGTACATACTTGCCACTATCGAATGTGCAGACTCGATGAGCATGCAGCAACCAATGTATAGACTTGCATACTTGTGCAGACTAGCCAGTGTATGGACTTGGTGAGCATGCAGCACACAATGTGCAGACTTCATGCAATGCATGAAGAAGCAATGTATAGACTTAGACAGACTTTAGCTCGTGCAATGCAGTGTACAGACTTTAGAGATAATGCATGAACAAACGATGCGATGTACAGACTTGAGAAATGATGCATGCACAAGACAAAGATGTATAGACTTAATGTTATGCAGTCAGACAAATGAATGCACAGACAATGTATAGACTTGCTGTAAGGAATGTGCAGACTTGGTGCATGAAGCAACGCAATGAGGAATGTATAGACTTTCACGATGTATGGACTTGCCAAAGGAGTGATGCATGAGCAGGCAATCAATGTATAGACTTAGCCAAGACATTGTGAGCAACTGGATGATGTACATACTTGAGCTAAGCAAGGGCTGTACAGACTTGAGAGTGCACGATGTATAGACTTGCAGGTGCAACATAGGTAAAGATACCAATGTATAGACTTGCGAGTGCAACGTCGGTAAAGATACCAATGTACAGACTTCCTATGCCTGCGTCAAATGCGATGTACAGACTTGCTATATCTGCTATACATGCAATGTACAGACTTGCATGAGATTCTAGACGCTGTACAAACTTGGAGTGCATGCCTGCTGCAATGTATAGACTTGACCGATGTACAGACTTGCTGAACTATCAACATATGAATGTATAGACTTTGCATATGCATAATGGCGAGTGTATAGACTTCATCTATTAAGGTTCAGGCATGCTATAATGTATAGACTTTGAGTGTGTAGACTTGTGTGTGTGTGCAATGTGCAGACCCTGACTGCATGGAACACAGAGAGAATCTGATAAAGACAGTTTAATCAAAACATAAACAGTTGCCAATCAATCAAAACAAGCTGTTGCCAATGAAGTAAAGCTTATTGTCAACATCATCAACACAGAGGAGTCACAACACGTTACACTACTGACAACCAGAAAACATCGATAGTGTAATCTAATCAATGGATTTTAATGGTACAACCAACTCGGCGTCCTAGTGGGAATCCTAGGCTCGCGGAGATTTACGGAGGCCTTGAAACAAGATTTCCTAGTCCATTGGAAGGAATATCTAATAGAGTGGTCCTCATGTCCAAGAATAATGTTCCTATAGTACAAAGTGAACTAATGGATAACATACCAGAGTATGTGCCATGTACTTAAAGAAAATGACTCTATAGATAGAGGAAGAATATGTAACAACGTGAAAGCAAGATAAACTCCGTCAATACAACATTGGAAAATCATGTTTTTAATTACAAAACTATAAAGTTTTGGCACTTAAAATTAACATAACTTAAAATAGTTCAAGATGCCCAGATCATGCAGATTACAATATGAATTAGTAAGTAAACTTGAAATAATAACATGTCAAAACTTAGCTAACTAGGCTTATTTATAAGTTAACTTAACTGGTTACTATTCTATCATGGGCTGACAGAACACAGTCTAACGGTCTAACAGTAGAGCATCATAGTGCTTGTGACGGTCTATCGAGGGGCCGTTACAGTAATGTAACGCTCCTGTCCTGGTGCGTTAGAGACAACAGTGAAATAAAATCATAACAGAGTGTGTAACGGTCTGTCGTAAGGCCGTTACATGCATGTGACGGTCCTACCATGATCCGTCAGAGCCTCTACTGACAGTAATAGATAATAATGACCTAAGTTTCAACTCACATCATGTTTGAAAATCATATATATATAACTTCCCACATGATAGAATGAAAGATAAACTAATATCATGCATGGGTTCTAGTGAATTTCACAAGGAAGTTCCTTTTCAATGTAATTAGGGTTAAGAATAGGTACGTATGCATGATTCTACTAAAACATGAAATTCATGAGCTAAAGTGCATGTAATCAAACAAAATCAGAGGGCTTTTATCCCTAACATGTTATTTTTGCCGTTCATGAGATAACCTACCTCTTCTAAGTCCTTTAAACTTCGAATTTGATGCTAGGTGCTACCCTTTGATCCTTGCTCTTCTTGTGGTAAATCAGCAACTTGGGAAGCTTCAATCTCCTTGGTTGCTTGGTCTCCTAGCACAAAATTTGGAGGGCTATTAGTCTAAAGTATACTAAACAAAAGCTTCTAAAGAACTTACCCAAAATTATCACTCCTTACCTTGATTCTTCACGAGCCAAAAGTAAGGGTCGCTCAGTTCAGAACTAGGTCCTATTTATAAGGTTTTGGCTAGGGTTTGAAGATTAGATCGTTTCTAGAGTCCTTGTTAAAGCTTAGATCAACTTCTAAGAGTCATTAACACCTCTATTAGTCTTCCTATCTCGATCCCTAAGAGATAAGTTAGCAAAAATCTAATCTTTTAGCTTGTTTTTCACTTCACGGAACTGCAGGATGTAACGGTCGTCCATAGGTGCGTTACATGACTGTGGCGGTCGCCCGATAGACCGTTACACTCAACGTGTATAGAGTTCAATATTAATCAAACTCTTTTGGTTAATTATCCATACAATGTTTTTATAAAAATAGTATTTATCCTTAAAATACGTGAATAAGCTAAGTACCCTTCTAGAACATGGGCCAAACTTAATGGGCTTGGTCCTTAAACCTTTTGGATAATAATTAGATAGACGAGGTTAATTAGTTCCATCCAATTGGGCTTTATAAGGTCTTATTACTTCAATAATCCCTTTATTAATATATTTAGGTCTTTATAAATACCAAAAAATTATTTTATAATTCAAAAATTATTTATATAAATTCTGGGGCACTACACCCTCCCCCACTTAGAAGAATTTGGTCCCCAAATTCAATACATGGATTGTGGAGAGTGTACTTATAGTTAAATAGTTCTGGAAATCTTTTCCACATGGCTGCCTCGGTTTCCCATGTTGCTTCATATGGCCATGTTTTCTTCCATTGAATATTGACCATAGGAATAACTTTATTTCGTAGTTGACGCACTTCTCGTTCCAGAATCTTTATTGGCGTTTGCTCGAATGTCATATCCTTCTGAATTTCCAAATTGTCATAAGTGATAATATGGTCAGGATCATATACATACTTCTTCAGCATAGAGACGTGAAATACGTCATGAACTCCTGCTAGTTGTGGAGGTAAAGCCAATCTATAAGCCACTTCACCGACTCTTTCAAGAATTTCAAATGGGCCAATAAATCTAAGAGTTAGCTGTCCTTTAATGCCAAATCTTCGAATACCATGACCTGGAGAAACCTTTAAATATACATGATCTCCTACCTGAAACTCCAAGTCACGTCTTCGATTGTGGGCATAAGACTTTTGCCTATCTTGTGCCATTTTCATTCTTTCTTGAATGAGCTTTATTTTCTATGTAGAATCCCTTAAAAGGTCGGGGCCAAGAAATTACTTTTCCCCTATTTCATTCCAACATATTGGTGATCTACAACTTTTTTCATACAGAGCTTCAAAAGGTGCCATTTGTATGCTTGCTTGATAACTGTTGTTATATGTAAATTCTACCAGAGGCAAGTGATCATGCCAACTTCCTCAAAAATCAATGACACAAGCCCTGAGCATGTCTTCTACCACCTGATTTGTTCTTTCTGTTTGACCATCAGTTTGTGGATGAAACGCTGTGTTGAACTTCAATCTAGTCCCTAGTGAATGTTGTAGACCTTTCCAGAACTGTGATGTGAATCGAGGATCTCTATCAGATATAATAGTGACTGGGACACCATGTAATCTGACAATCTCTCTTATGTATATTGCTGCTAGAATATCCACAGACCATCGACTCTTGATTGATATGAAATGTGCAGATTTAGTCAATCGGTCTATGATTACCCATATTCCATCGTGTCCACCTTTGGTCTTGGGTAAACCCATAATAAAGTCCATCCCTATACTCTCACATTTCTATTCGGGAATATTCAAAGGATGCAATTTTCCTGCGGGTCTAAATGTTTGGCTTTTACTTGTTGACAAGTGAGACAACGAGACACGAAATCAGCTATTTCTCTCTTCATATTTGGCCACCAGAAATTTCTTTTGAGATCTTGATAGATCTTTGTTCCTCCTGGATGAATTGTATATTTGGAATTATGCACTTCATCTAGGATCAATTTCTTCGTAGCCTCGTGATCTGGAACACATATTCGGCCCTTAAATAATAATCTTCCGTCATTGGAAATAGAAAAATCTATCCTTTGTTCAACATTGGCCTTAATTTCCAGTAATATAGGATCATCATTTTGTAGCTTGACCAGATCTTCTATCAATGTAGGTTGAGCTCGGATATTAGCTATGAAACAATCTTTTTCCTTTATGTCAATATCTAAGTTCAACTGAGCAAATTGAGGAACAATGTTAGTCACACTAATCATAAGACTTGATAGCATACCCATTGGTTTTCTGCTGAGTGCATCTGCTACAGCATTAGCCTTGCCAGGATGATATTAAATAGCAAAATCAAAGTCTTTGAGATATTCTAGCCACCTCCTCTGCCTCATGTTAAGCTCATTTTGAGAAAATAAATACTTCAAGCTTTTGTGGTCCGAGTAGACTGTGAGCTTTTCTCCATAAAGATAATGACGCCAAATTTTCAAGGCGAAAATAATTGCTGCCAATTCCAAATCATGTACGGGATAGTTTTCCTCGTGACGTTTCAATTGTCTTGAAGAATAACAGATTACTTTTCCATTCTGCATGAGAACGCATCCTAAGCTAATGTCAGACGCATCTGTATACACTTCCAATCCACCACCCTCCATTGGTAGTGATAAAATAGGAGCTGTAGTAAGATGATTCTTAAGAGTTTGGAAACTCTCCTCACATTCCTCTGACCAGACAAAAGGATTTTCTTTTCTTGTAAGTCTAGTTAAAGGAACTGCTATCTTTGAGAAGTCCTTAATGAATCTTCTATAATAACCAGCTAGACCCAGAAAGCTTCTTACTTAAGATACAGTCATTGGCCGACTCCAATTCTTGACGGCTTCTACCTTAGAGTGATCCACAGCAATACCTTCTTTTGAAATAATGTGGCCTAGGAATGAGACTTCCTTGAGCTAGAATTCACACTTATTGAGTTTGGCATAAAGCTTGTGTTCTCTAAGTGTTTGTAAAGCTATTTTCAAATGTTGTTCATGTTCTTCCTTTGTCTTGGAATATATTAAGATATCATCAATGAAGACGACGATGAACTGGTCTAGATATGGCTGGAAGACATTGTTCATAAGTTGCATGAATGCTGTTGGGGCATTAGTTAACCCAAATGGCATTACCACGAATTCATAGTGGCCATAACGACTTCGAAAAGTCGATTTATAAATGTCCTCTTCTTTAATTCTAAGCTGATGGTAACCTGACCTGAGGTCAATCTTAGAGAAATATTCTGCTCTCGAAAGCTGATCGAAGAGCTCATCAATACGCGGCAATGGATACTTATTTTTAATTGTAAGTTGATTCAGTCGTCGGTAATCGATGCATAGCCTGATAGAACCATCCTTCTTCTTGACAAATAGAACCGACGCACCCCAAGGGGATGTGCTAGGTCTGATGAAACCCTTGTCCAGAAGTTCCTGCAACTGCTTCTTCAATTCCTTAAGCTCCGTGGGGGATATCCTGCAAGGGGCTATAGAAACCGGTGCTGCTCCTGGAATGAGTTCAATGGTGAAGTTCACTTCCCTCTCGGGCGATAAATTGGGTAGTTCTGATGGAAATACATCTGGGAACTCATTTACAATAGGGATGTCTGCTATGTTAATTTCTTTGGACTTTATGATAATAACAGAAGCAAGGAAAGCTTCACATCCTTGCGAGATAAGTTTGCAAGCGTGAAGTGAGGATATGATAGTGGGGTGTTTCTTGTACTTGATGCCAAGAAAAGAGAATCTTGGAAGACCGGGCTTTCGAAAGGATATAATCCTATTTTGGCAATTAATATAAGCATAATGATCTACAAGCCAATCTACCCCTAAAATGGCATCATAACCTTTCATGCCAAGGCATACCATCCCAATCTACACGATGAGCCATTTGTAATATGAGGTACTGATGTGACACAACCCCTTGGAGGTGGCAGCCACTTGACCAATGCACCTTGGACCTATATTCGCAAGCAAGCAATCGATCGGCGAACCCACTCTAGCGGACTCACCCGTGTAGCGCACACTCGGATCCGTAGATAGACCGGCGATAGTGGAGAGGGTCCGAGGAGGGACCTCGCCTTTCCGGGGATTTGACTAGCTTGGGCTGAACCCCTAAGGGACTGGGATTCCCAATTCCGTGGGCGGCCAGCACACCAAGGGCGTGGGTTGTAGGGTCATACTCTCAACTCACTCCGCGGTGGTCGCACAATTCAATGGAGTTTGAGATCAGGCGCTCACCTCACCGTCGACGGGCAACTAGAAACAATACTAAGACAAGCAAAAGTAAAATCAGCAGAGGAAGTGACCAGAAGCTCACCTGATCGGCGTGAGGACGCCGATCCCGGCCGGAGACGAGGGAGAGCGGGGAAGCGTGGGCTACCCGCACGCCGCGCCGATGACGCTTCGGCCGCTTACCTGCTAGTACAATCACTATGCCCTCACAGAGGGGGTGGACTAGGGGTGGGGATGATTAATTACAATCAAAACTACCTCCACGCAGGGAGGGGTGGTCAGCCGGCCAGGCAAGATCGGACGGAGAGCTAAAGGAGTCGCCGAAAGAGGACTTCGCTGATTCTGCCCGCTTCTGGAACTGCCTGATAGGTACTCGCTGTTGGCGCTGCCACGGGTTCTCCCGAACTTGGAATTCATCGAAACCAGTGCTCAATCTTCACTGACTGATCCGTCCGGGCTGCTGAATTTTCTTGTGGGTTCGAGTCGTCGTTGACGGCCGGGGCAGGCGCTGGACCGGTGCTGCTCTGTTCTGGCTCTGACTGGTCCCAGGATGCTGCAGCAGGTTGACAAACTCGCCACGAACTCCCCCGAGATCCGAATGTTGCGGGACAAGAACGGACGTGAGCGTGAACGAGTCTTATTCGATCCACAACCAAGAAGAGCACCAGAAGAGGTCGGAGTCGAGAGAACCAGCCCGAAGAGTGGGGGGTTATCAGGACTGTCTCTGACTGGCCAGACCTGCGTACCTGAGGGAAAATAATTGGAACGGGGTACTCCGAACTCCAAATGAGGCTCCGCTTGTTTTGATGGATAGGGGACTGGTAGAGGTTCGTCCTGGTCAAATGGTGTGCCAAGGGGAGCCGGGGTGTGGTTGCAGCAGCTTCTGAACTGAGGCTCTGGTCTCTGCTCAGGTGTCGGATGCGCAGTCGGGCAAGAAAGGACGTCACGGATGGCTCCAACCTTGGAATGAGGCGGGATCACCTCGCCTGTGAAGCCGACTGGAAGATCTTTCCGGCAATATATGATACACCTCCATAAGATGCACGGTGAAGACGTGGCTGCCTCTGCAACTCGACCCTTGACTGCTGCCTACGAAATGAGATGAACCGAGTGGTGATAGGTGATGGGAAACGGGGTAGATGGGGTGGATGGGTGTGGGGGCGACCCCGGGCTGTGTGGGGGTCTGGTAGAGGGTGATCCAAGGTGTGGGAGGGGCAGAATGGGGGCTGGAAGATGGTCTAGCAGGTGGAGGAAGGGGGAGCTGCGAATTTGGGTTGGGAAGGAGAGAGGGAAGGAGAGATCTCTCCCATGGTTGGAATGTGACTTAATGGGGGTTGTTAATGGGGGTCTTGGGGATGGGAAGGGGTGTGTTGGGAGATGGAGATGTGTGTTGGGGAAGGGAAGGGGTGGCTTGGGGAAAGGAATGGTTGCTTGGGGAAGAGGAAGGGTTGCTTGGGAGAATGGAGAGGTGCCTAGGAGAGGGGAATTTCACCTAGGGGTTGGAGGGGAATTGAATGAGTGTATGGGGAAGGGGGAGGGGTCTTAATGAGAGGTGAATGGGGAGGAGAGAGAGAGAATTTTGAAATTGGGGGGGAGGAGAGAGAATGGGGTTCGCCCCCTTTAAAGAGAGAGAGAAGAGAGAGAGGGGGGAATCCACCCCTTAGAGAGAGAGAGAGAGAGATTCTCACAATTGTAGTAGAATTTCAAATTTTCTTTCAATCATTCATTAGCTTCAAATGGAAGAAATGGGGTCCTATTTATAGGATTCCCACAATTTAACATAAGTCCCTGACTTTTGGACTACTAACACTAAACCAAGGAGAAGGGGGTGCCCCTAGGCCTAGCCCATATAATTGGGCCCATTAACCTATCAAACTAACATAATGACTCAAGACTTCGGTAAATAACTACCTAACCTAGGTATTGGACTCAAATAAAAAGGAAAATTACATGATAAGACTCAAATAAGCAAATGAAAAATACATCATATGACTCGAAATAAAGCGGCGAACAAGATGAAGCACAGTTGGCGAGCATCGGGATCCTCGAACAAATGGGATTGCCGACGATGTCCCCATCATACCCCCGGGGTGCGGAGAACTCGACTCCGTCGAGTATGGGTCCACCGGGGAAGTGGTCGTCTAAAGCAGCTCGGGGTGAACCTCAACCTCCAAACTCAACCCTACGTCTGCAACCAGGGGATGGTCCTTCATCCTCTCATGGTGGCTTAGGCACACCCTCTTGCTGGCGATGGTACCCTGCTTGCCTATTATTGCCTCTGTGTGCACACGTCGGGCTCTCATGCTGATTTTTGGTGGCTCTCCGAGGGTATCACTCACAAGGGAAGATATAGGCTCAAGGTACTCACTAGGATCCACCGCGGTGCCCATATAGGGTGCCGGATCCGCCACGTGGGAAATGGAGTGAATCCCAAAACCCATTAGTAAGTCCAACCCGTAAGCCGGGTTGCCAAAGCCACTCGAAACTTGGCAAGGTCCAAGTCCTCGTGCCCTCAAGTTGGAGGTGACACTAGGGTAGAGCCACTCCAATGTCACCATCGATAAGTTGCCTACTTGGAATTCCAAGTGGCGTTCGCAAGCTTTTGCCCGCTCTTTGTGAACCTCACCGCTCGTTGCTAGATGCTTGCGTGAATGCGTATGCCATGCACTATGATGCGGTGTGGGTGTGAAAAGCTTGGTGTGTAAAGGTGGACCGGGACAACCATATGTTGACCAGTCATGCTTTGACGCCAAGAAGACTTTGATGGAATTGGGAGGACCAGGACATCCATAGGTGGACCTATCATGCAATGATGCCGTGTAGACTTTGGTCAACCTAGGTGGGCCAGGGCACCTGTAGGTGTACCTATCATGTAAAGTGGTGATAAATATCGGGGGACCCGGACATCCGTAGATGCCTTTGACATGTGTATGACCAATGTTAAATGAGGGAGGGCCGATACACCCGAATATGAACCAATCATGCATTCTACTTGACATGTGGGTGATATGAATGAGTGGACCTGACTTAAGAATCATATCAAGTGGTGTTGTACGCCAAGACTTATGCACTTTTGTACCAAAGATGTCTCCTATGTGTGGGCTTTTGGACCTCCATTGGAATGGGTCAAAGGGATCTATGAAGGTGGATATCATGAAGTGGGGCACTTCCTCGATCCCTAAGTGTGTATTGCCCAAAGTCATGGCTCCCATGGTGTAATCAGAGTCTTGGGAGAGATGAGCTTGGTCCAACATGGTGGGTGAGGGTAGGAAGGAGTGGGTGATAAGTGATGTGGGTGGACCACATGGGTACTCGAGCTCCCAAAGGAAGGGGTCAAAGAGATCATGGAAGGGGCCACCTAGAGAGAGGAACTCTATGTCTTCAAGGTTCCCAAATGGTGAGTCATCCTCCTCTAAGGTAATTGGACCAAGGTCTCTAGTGGGTTGGCCAATCAAATCAATTGGAACCTTAATGGGTGGGGAGTGGGCCAAGATGGGTTTCTCATCTTTGGGGAGAAATAGAAGAATCTCAATAGTGCAATGCCCACTTGTGCAAACGGAAGTGATGGAGCCAATGGTGGGGTGGGCAAAGTTAATGGTGCTAGGCTCCGAGGGTCCCATGGCAAGCAAGCCGGTCAAGTGGACTTGCCAATATAGGCAATCCACAAGGTCTCTCAAGTCTCCCGTGAAGTAGAAGGTTTGTAAAGTGACATGGGGAGACCAAGTGGGAACAATTTGGGATAGATATCCCAATGGTGGTGAGCTCAAGACGGTGGGACTTTGCTTGAGCCATTGGAGTATGGACTCATCTATGGTGACGGTGTGCGGCTCATGAGGACCCGGACTAGGAGAGGTGGGTGGAAGTGGGGGGTCTAGGATGTTCTCTATGGTGGGAGGTGGATCCGGATTGGCATCCATCTCCACTTGGGTATGTGTGTGGGCCACAATTTTCAAGGATAATGGGGTAGGATAGTCTATGGTGGGTGGAGTGATAATGGTAAGTGCATGGTACTCTCGGGGTGGTGAACATGGGTGGACTTGGGTTGGGCTTGGTCGGGGAAGTTCTTGGGTTGGAGTTGGGGTCGGGGGTGGAAGATCGGTTGGTTGAAGAGGTTTGGGTTGGGGTGTGTAGATCTTTCTAAGATCGGCCCTCATTTCATCCCAAGATTCAATGGGTGCTTCCCCTTTGGCTTCTCTCAAACCTACAATGTTTTCCCATTCTTTCCTAGCTTGGCGCCAGAGCAAACTCTTGGCATAGTTGACTTGGATAGGCCCTGACAGGGTAAACCTCCCAAAGTGTCGGTCTATGAACTTCTCCCATTCTAGATATATGCTAGGGAGGGATCCATCAAACACAAAGGCTTCTAATGGGCCTAAGAGTGGTGAATATGCCAAGTATGAGGTAGTCATGATGGTGGACAAGGGTGATGCATGCAATGGCCCTAGGATAAGACTTAGTAGAGACAAGTCTACAACTTGCTCTGATACCAATTTGATGTGACATAACCCCTTGGAGGTGGCAGCCACTTGACCAATACACCTTGGACCTATATTCGCAAGCAAGCAATCGATCGGCGAACCCACTCTAGCGGACTCACCCATGTAGCGTACACTCGGATCCGTAGATTGACCGGTGATAGTGGAGAGGGTCCGAGGAGGGACCTCACCTTTCCGGGGATTTGACTAGCTTGGGTTGAACCCCTAAGGGCCTGGGATTCCCAATTCCGTGGGCGGCCAGCACGCCAAGGGCGTGGGTTGTAGGGTCGCACTCTCAACTCACTCCGCGGTGGTCACACAAATCAATGGAGTTTGAGATCGGGCGCTCACCTCACCGCCGACGGGCAACTAGAAACGATACTAAGACAAGCAAAAGTAAAACCAGCAGAGGAAGTGACCAGAAGCTCACCTGATCGGCGTGAGGACGCCGATCCCGGACGGAGACGAGGGCGAGCGGGGAAGCGTGGGCTACCCGCACGCCACGCCGATGATGCTTCGGCCGCTTACATGCTAGTACAATCACTACGCCCTCACAGAGGGGGTGGACTAGGGGTGGGGATGATTAATTACAATCAAAACTACCTCCACGCAGGGAGGGGCGGTCAGTCGGCCAGGCAAGATCGGATGGAGAGCTAAAGGAGTCGCCGAAAGAGAACTTCGCTGATTCTACCCGCTTCTGGAACTACCTGATAGGTACTCGCTGTTGGCGCTGCCACGGGTTCTCCCGAACTTGTAATTCATCAAAACTAGCACTCAATCTTCACTGACTGATCCAGGAGGGCTGCTGAATTTTCTTGTGGGTTTGAGTTGTCGTTGACAGCCGGGGCAGGCGCTAGACCGGTGCTGCTCTGTTCTGGCTCTGACTGGTCCCAGGACGCTGCAGCAGGTTGACAAAC
Source organism: Amorphophallus konjac (assembly GCA_022559845.1). NCBI lineage: Eukaryota > Viridiplantae > Streptophyta > Magnoliopsida > Alismatales > Araceae > Amorphophallus > Amorphophallus konjac. The sequence goes on from CM040119.1 coordinate 233,322,712, forward strand.
TCGCCACGAACTCCCCCGAGATCCGAATTATGCGGGACCATAACGGACGCGAGCGTGAACGAGTCTTCTTTGATCCACAACCAATAAGAGCACCAGAGGAGGTCGGAGTCGAGAGAACCAGCCCAAAAAGTGGCGGGGTATCAGGACTGTCTCTGACTGGCCAGACCTGCGTACCTGAGGGAAAATAATTGGAACAGGGTACTCTGAACTCCAAACGAGGCTACGCTTGTTTTGATGGATAGGGGACTGGTAGAGGTTTGTCCCGGTCAAATGGTATGCCAAGGGGAGCCGGGTTGTGGTTGCAGCAGCTTCTGAACTGAGGCTCTGGTCTCTGCTCAGGTGCCGGATGCGCAGTCGGGCAAGAACGGACATCGCGGATGGCTCCAACCTCGGAATGAGGCGGGATCACCTTGCCTGCGAAGCTGACTGAAAGAGCTTTCCGGCAATATATGATACACCTCCAGAAGATGCGCGGTGAAGATGTGGCTGCCTCTGCAACTCAACCCTTGACTGCTGCCTGCGAACTGAGATGAACCGGGTGGTGATAGGTGATGGGAAACGGGGTAGATGGGATGGGAGATCGGGTGGATGGGTGTGGGGGCGACCCCGGGCTGTGTGGGGGTCTGGTAGAGGGTGATCCAAGGTGTGGGAGGGGCAGAATGGGAGCTGGAAGGTGGTCTAGCAGGTGGAGGAAGGGGCAGCTGCGAATTTGGGTTGGGAAGGAGAGAGGGAAGGAGAGATCTCTCCCAAGGTTGGAATGTGACTTAATGGGGGTTGTTAATGGGGGTCTTGGGGATGGGAAGGGGTGTGTTGGGAGATGGAGAGGTGTGTTGGGGAAGGGAAGGGGTGGCTTGGGGAAAGGAATGGTTGCTTGGGGAAGAGGAAGGGTTGCTTGGGAGAATGGAGAGGTGCCTAGGAGAGGGGAATTCCACCTAGGGGTTGGAGGGGAATTGAATGAGTGTATGGGGAAGGGGTCTTAATGAGAGGTGAATGGGGAGGAGAGAGAGAGAATTTTGAAATTGGAGGGGGAGGAGAGAGAATGGGGTTCGCCCCCTTTAGAGAGAGAGAGAAGAGAGAGAGAGAGATAGAGAGAGGGGAATCCACCCCTTAGAGAGAGAGAGAGAGATTTTCACAATTGTAGTGGAATTTCAAATTTTCTTTCAATCATTCATTGCTTCAAATGGAAGAAATGGGGTCCTATTTATAGGATTCCCACAATTTAACATAAGTCCCTGACTTTTGGACTACTAACACTAAACCAAGGGGAAGGGGGTGCCCCTGGGCCTAGCCCATATAATTGGACCCATTAACCTATCAAACTAACATAATGACTCAAGACTTAGGTAAATAACTACCTAACCTAGCAAATGAAAATACATCATATGACTCGAAATAAAGCGGCGAAGAAGATGAAGCACAGTTGGCGAGCATCGGGATCCTCGAACAAATGGGATTGCCGGCGATGTCCCCATCAGGTGCCTGAGAGAAAAATAACAACTTGTTATTTCTCATGAAATTGGAATGAACAAAATAAATCTTAAAGCTAATTAATTATCTTATCCCGGGCTCTACCCACTTCTCACATGGGTATGGAAACTTCTTCCTTAGTTCATAGGTAGGGGCCCTTAAACCTTGGACTTATCCTATGACATGATTCCTTCTTCCTAAGTTTTGAGACTTAGGCTCGGATACAAACTTAACTGTTACGCCCCGAGCCGTTATTACAGCGGAAGACTAACTCGGGGAGCGCGAACAGCCGGCATGGTAAGCCTCTTGCGAGCAAGAACAATCAGAGCGCAAGAAAATCACACATAAATATGCAATTACACAATATATATATATATATTTAAACTCCAACGTTATTTCATTGATAATCAAATATTCAAATACATCCACTAATTCAATTTCCATTATGCACTAGACTCAAGAAATAGGAAAATTACATAGACTCAATCTAAACAATTTAGACTTTCCTAAGTCTGCACTCTCATCTTGACAATACTTTCATTCGCTCTCGGACCCGCTACTTGAATAACCCGAATCCGAATTCGAATCACTTCCATCTCCTGAAAAGATTGGAAAATAGGTAATGAGCACACTTGCCCAGTAGGTATCTTCGCATCAACATGAAGGCACTATTAAAGTGATTAACAATTTAGCTCTAAAGAATAAGGTAAAAATCATGCGAATGTGATCAATCATGCGATTAAACCAAGTAACCAGATGATCAAGTAAGTTAGAATGAGAGCAAGTACGAACTAGTAAGAATGTAACAAGAACATGATATTGGCCTTTCAAGAATGTATCGAGAATGTACTAGCAAGCCACATAATCATCACTCCAGTATCTTTTGCTTATGAGCAAGTACTTCGTAAATTTCTGTGGAATATCAAGCAAGAAAGTCATGTACAAGAATGTCATGTCATGCCGTGGATTTTCACTTATTTATAAAGAAAGTACTTCCAACGCAATGCGACGCCAGTAGTATCATACCCCATAGTTTATAAAATAGTATGTTTCCGACAATCAGCCGAGGGGACTAGCATAGAGCCCTTGAACATAATCAGTGCTCGATCACATCTTCAAGTATAATTCAAGTTACTTCCACGCATGTAACAATATGGCCAAGAATGTAATAAGTTCAATAAGCTTATGATAACAATAATTCAATGAATGAATGCTTCAATAAGAATTATGAGGAATCAAGAATGACTTAAGCAAGGTTATGCTTATGAAAATAAATCGGCAGCATAACGATACGTTCTTTATCTACCATTCATTATATTGATCAATATGATAAATTCTAGATCATTAATAGTCCATCTAGAACCTTTGGAATATCAACCCTTGGTCCACCTTGGGTTAAAATACTCAAGCAGTGTGACGGTCGTGTACTGGGCCGTTACATGATGTGACGGTCCAGGATTAGGCCGTTACAGTGGTCTGAGTCCAGAATCAAGATATCGAACTCATATGAATGTGACGGTCGTATATTGGGCCATTACATGGCCTGACGGTCCAATATAGGGCCATTACACTACTGACAACCAGAAAACATCGATAATGTAATCTAATCAATGGGTTTTAATGGTACAACCAACTCGACGTCCTAGTGGGAATCCCAGGCTCGCGGAGAATTACGGAGGCCTTGAAACAAGATTTCCTAGTCCATTGGAAGGAATATCCAATAGAGAGGTCCTCATGTCCAAGAATAATGTTCCTATAGTGCAAAGTGAACTAATAGATAACATACCGGAGTATGTGCCATGTACTTAAAGAAAATGACTCTATAGATAGAGGAAGAATATGTAACAACGTGAAAGCAAGATAAACTCCGTCAATATAACATTGGAAAATCATGTTTTTAATTACAAAACTATAAAGTTTTGGCACATAAAATTAACATAACTTAAAATAGTTCAAGATGCCTAGATCATGCAGATTACAATATGAATTAGTAAGTAAACTTGAAATAATAATAGGTCAAAACTTAGCTAACTAGGCTTATTTATAAGTTAACTTAACTGGTTAGTATTCTATCATGGGCTGACAGAACACAGTCTAACGGTCTAACAGGAGAGCGTCACAGTGCTTGTGACGGTCTATCAAGGGGCCGTTACAGTAATGTAACGCTCCTGTCCTGGTGCGTTAGAGACAATAGTGAAATAAAATCATAACAGAGTGTGTAACGGTCTGTCGTAAGGCCGTTACATGCATGTGACGGTCCTACCATGATCCGTCAGAGCCTCTGCTGACAGTAATAGATAATAATGACCTAAGTTTCAACTCACATCATGTTTGAAAATCATATATATATAACTTCCCACATGATAGAATGCAAGCTAAACTAATATCATGCATGGGTTCTAGTGAATTTCACAAGGAAGTACCTTTTCAATGTAATTAGGGTTAAGAATAGGTACGTATGCATGATTCTACTAAAACATGAAATTCATGAGCTAAAGTGCATGTAATCAAATAAAATCAGAGGGCTTTTATCCCTAACATGTTGTTTTTACCGTTCATAAGATAACCTACCTCTTCTAAGACCTTTAAACTTCGAATTTGATGCTAGGTACTACCCTTTGATCCTTGCTCTTCTTGTGGTAAATTAGCAACTTGGGAAGCTTCAATCTCCTTGGTTGCTTGGTCTCCTAGCACGAAATTTGGAGGGCTATTAGTATAAAGTATACTAAACAAAAGCTTCTAAAGAACTTACCCGAAATTATGACTCCTTACCTTGATTCTTGACGAGCCAAAAGTAAGGGTCGCTCAGTTCAGAACTAGATCCTATTTATAGGGTTTTGGCTAGGGTTTAAAGATTAGATCGTTTCTAGAGTCCTTGTTAAAGCTTAGATCAACTTCTAAGAGTCCTTAACACCTCTATTAGTCTTCCTATCTCGATCCCTAAGAGATAAGTTAGCAAAAATCCAATCTTTTGGCTTATTTTTCACTTCACAGAACTGCAGGATGTAACGGTCGTCCATAGGTGCGTTACATGACTGTGGCGGTCGCCCGATAGACCGTTACACTCAATGTGTATAGAGTTCAATATTAATCAAACTCTTTTGGTTAATTATCCATATAATTTTTTTTATAAAAATAGTATTTATCCTTAAAATACGTGAATAAGCTAAGTACCCTTCTAGAACATGGGCCAAACTTAATGGGCTTGGTCCTTAAACCTTTTGGATAATAATTAGATAGACTAGGTTAATTAGTTCCATCCAATTGGGTATTATAAGGTCTTATTACTTCAATAATCCCTTTATTATTATATTTAGGTCTTTATAAATTCTAAAAAATTATTTTATAATTCAAAAATTATTTATATAAATTCTGGGGCACTACACTATAAATACCCCTTTTTTAACCTTCTGTCCCTACTCCTCCTCAAACATAACGAGTTGCTACTACTAAGCTTCTCTTCTATCAACCAGAAGCAGATGAACAACACCTTCTTCTTCCGAAAGGTTGCTTCTGCCGTGGTGTAGCCGTGGTGTATGTGAAGAACGTGAAGTTCTTCATCTTTTCTTCTTATTCCTTGTTTCTACTGCGCGGAAGGGAGGGGGGGCTGCTGTGTACTGCTGCCTGTGACAAGAAGCATCTTACTGCTTCTTATTATTCTTCCACGGTTACTACTGTTAGAACGATTGTAGCATCTTTTCTTCTTATTCAATGAAAAATTATTTTGAACGTCCAGTTAGGTAGAATTTTTCGAGCCCATCATTTCGATATATAGAACGCGTGATTCCGACGTGTATACGTCGAGAACCGGAGGTTTGAAGAAGGTAACACATTTGATATATAAATGACGACAAGCTTACTGTCGTCAAATCCTTTTGACGACATAACGCAAAGTCGTTAAATTATATATATATATATATATATATATATATATATATATCTTGTAATTATATCTTTAAAAATTCATATCTATTAAAATATGTAGTAGAAAATTATAAAAAATATATATCTGGAATTCTCATATATTTCTCCTAATTATCATATATTTTATTTCTCTAAATTATTTTAAATAAATAAATGTTTCTTTGAATATATATTTTTGAATTTATTTAATTAAATAGATATTGACGTGAATTCTTGTTAAATAAATTAAGTTGAAAATCATAGAATTAACGTCCTTCCAAGTGGATGCTAATTAATAAATGACACTACACACTGACGTCAATTAAAATAAGTTTATTTAATTATAGTTAATTATAGAATTAGATGGACGTGAATTCTATAATTAACGCATTCATGTTCTCACTATTTTCTTCCGGTTTTGACCCATACCTCGGGTCTTTTGGCACTCTCATCTCACGTCCGTAGATGGAGCCCCTTTTTCATGATTGGTTCACGTTATACACCTCAACTCTTGGTGACATACGAGTCCTCCGTTGGACATTCCGTTCCTTCGGACTGGAAAGTTAGTCATTGGGACCTCCGTAAGTCTCCGCTAGCCTTGGATTCCCTCAAGGTAGCCGAGTTGGTTGTACCCTAAAAACCTCAGGATCCGATCCGTGTAACTTTCGTTTTCCGTTAGTCTTGACACTCTACTCCTTTTGGAATCTTCTTGTCATCAATTCGAGAACATAACCCTTTGACTCTGTATTTGGCCAAATCTGATTCTGAAACATTAAGGGATGTAGGTCCGCGACTTTTCAGTGCCAGGTAGGACGGAAGTCCAATTATATAAACCATGGTAATTCTGGGTGTGGCATTGCACCAAACTCTGTACATCTGTTATATTCTGTTATTCCGTTATATCTGTTGTTCTGCAAACTATGTTAATTCTGTTAAATCTGTTATTCTGCTAATTTGTTACTTGGTTATTTTGATAATTTAGATATTATGCTAGATTGCTTATATTTATTGAAAATCTGTTATATTCTGGCCAATTCTGAAGTTATGTTCATCTAAGTATCTGTCCTTGTTATATTCTGATAGCTTGTCCTTAACTTTGCATGGGAAATTCATCCCTATTTCTCTTGAGCTCGTAACTGCCTTTGGCCGTGATATTTATCCTTTCTGCTAGATCAATTGTCATGATTTTCAAGTTATACCATTTCCTGCATTGCATTTGTCATGAACATGAGTAATTGGTTAATCACTTATATTCTGCTTGATGAGAGATGTAATTCCTACTGAGCGTTTTGCTCACCAGCCTATCTTTAACGTTTTTTTCAGGTAACGACATTGAAGATAGTTCAACAGATGGGGAAGGGCAAGAGTGATGAGCGAAATGGAGAATCGTGTCGGTGTCTTTCTTTGAGTCTTGTCCTATTATTTGAGTCCTTTCTCTTTATCAGAGTGTAATAGTGAGTCCTTTCTTCACTTATGTAAGTTGAGTCAAGGTATGTAATTCGAATATTTGAATATCAAGGTTAAATTGGCCCACATTATCCAGGTTGTAATTTCGTGTCTTATGTTCGCTCTGAGTATTCACGACCGTATCACTGCCACGTTCTGAACTACACGTTCCGCTGTTATCGGTTCGGGGCGTGACACGATGGCTGGACGACTTGGGTATAAGCCCCTGCCCGCGCTGATAGAAGCATCGCCGACGCTCGAGATGACACTCTTGCACCGAGAGACAATGTCGTTGGTAGTGCTGAGGTGCCGGCAACCCGAGGTTGATGACCTATGTTGAGTGTCGACGTGGTCCAGGCTCAGGTCAAAAGGCCAGAGGAAGGTGTTGAGGAACCTTGCCCCCTGGGTAGGAGACCCGCGGGGAGAGCCGGTTCAACTGGAGCTCGGAACCGGGGTCCCGAGTACAATGCCGGAGAGTCGCGAACCCGGGGCTGAGAGCCCGTATTGGGTGCCGGCTGAAGCCGGCCTCGGGGTTGATGGCCCGAGGAAAGTGCTGGGGAGGAGACCGAAACCCGGGGCTGAGAGCCCATGTTGGTTGTCAGCTGACATTGGCCTCGGGGTTGAAGGTCGGAGGGAAGTGCTGGGGAGCCGCGAACTCGGGGCTGAGAGCCCGTGTTGGGTGTCGGCTAAAGCTAGCCTCGGGGTTGGAGGCCCGAGGAAGATGCTGAGGAGCCGTGAACCCGGGGCTGAGAGCCCGTGTTGGGTGCCGGCTGAAGCTGGCCTCGGGGTTGGAGGCCCGAGGAAGATGCTGAGGAGCCGCGAACCCGGGGCTGAGAGCCCGTGTTGGGTGCCGGTTGAAGCTGGCCTCGGGGTTGGAGGCCCGAGGAAGATGCTGAGGAGCCGCGAACCCGGGGCTGAGAGCCCGTGTTGGGTGCCAGCTTTACTGAGGCTCGGGGTTGGAGGCCCAAGGAAGATGCTGAGGTAGCGACCGCAATCCGGGGCACGGGGCCCGTGCCGGAGATCGAACGAGGCTGGCCTCTGGAGCTAACGCTTACCTGGGCTGGTGATGATCTTGGGGCCCTGCAGGGGCCATTGGTGGCGGTTTGGTGCCTGGTGCTCAGGTGGGCCACCGGGGCTGGAGGTGTGCGTGGCACATCGACCACAGGAGCCGACGGAGAAACTGGGGTTGGCTGAGGAGCAGCCACAGGGATGACGCCCAAAAAGTAGGGCGATCCGATGATGGGGGCGAAGCTGCCGAAAGCAATCGGCATCGCCAAGTAGCCCACCCGGGCATGGGTGGCAATGCCATTGGGATCGTAAGTGACGACCGCCATGGTTGCGAGAGCGCTGAGTGCTGCGGAGGCGAGGGTTGCTCACAGTTGCCGAGCACGGTCCGACAGTCAGAACGGGAACTGGAAGCCGCTAGAGAATGTGCGCGCGAGTACCCTCCTCTGCCTCTCCTGCAAGGAGAAGGAAAGGGCACCAGGGCTTCAGGGCTGGCATAGGTTTTTCTTCAGCAAAAAGAAGTAAGGCGAGAGACGTCCCACCGGCCGTGCCATCCTCTCTACTGTGAGGGTTTTTATGCCGATGACCGGGGTGAAGGAAGGGATACAACGGGAGATGGAAAATACGGGAGTTTGATGTATCTCGGGTAGCCTCCTTACGGTTGCATGCCTCTCACGGCGGTATCGGGCACTCTCCTTTTACAGAAAGTCGAAAAGGGTCGAATGGCACAGAAATGTAAGGGTATGGGTTAACCAGATAGGGTACGGGTGTGCCAGTCGATTTCTCGACAATCACCCATGGAACCAAGAGTTGACCGGGGAAGCGTCACCAGGACGCGGCACGTGGGCTCGAGAGATCGGGAGACACGTGGAGAGAAGGGGTTCCACGGGCGCGAGTGCGCAGGCGATTGTGAGAATCGTGTATTGGACGTCTTTCCCTATCTGCCCAAGCAACCGGTGTTTATTTACATCGGATTGAATCCGAACACCTTCGTTCCATGCTGAAGAGAAGTCTTTATATATATCTAAAGCCGTAGGTAGAGGGCCGGGAGCATTCGGCAGCTGTGGGTGCGCTTTCGACTGAGGGGTGTTTACTGGAGTCAGGATGTTAGGCACGTATGCCGAGTGGTGTAGGTAGAAAGCTGGGGACCCGAATGCAGGCGCTTGTATTCCACTAGTTTTATGCTGCGTGAGGGCCACGTGGGCCTTAAAAATAGGCCGAGGGGGCCAAAGTACAACTGGCGCAAGCCGCAGGACAACTCCGACACTTGGGTCGGTCCCCGGGTCATTGCATAATAAAGCGGATATCCACGTGTTTTACAGGAACTCTTTATAAAGGGATCGATGCGAGCCCGACTGCCTTGGTGGCGAGGGCGGACGTGGACTGGCGCTTGGTGGAGGTCGAACACAGCTCGAGGTGAGCGGCTGGGTCTGGGTCTCAGACGGCGAGTGTCATCATGCTGGTGAGTCAAAGTCGGCCCTGGGACTATGATTCCCGGGCCAGAGGTCTGACTAGACTCGAGTTGTTAATCCGAGTGGCCAACGGCCGGCTGGGGGTGAGCAGTAGGCATGCGATTCTGTGTCGGAACTAGGCGCGGCACGTGGAGTGCGTTTCGTCACCGTAAGTTGGCGTACACGGGCGGACCTGGGTTGCGGGTGTACATGCCGTTGACATAGTCACCTTACATGCGACGAGGATGGACTTGTGTGAGATGGCTAAATGCCGTGTGAGGGAAGTACACGTGACATACCCTCGGCGTGTGTGAGTCGACTAGCAAGCGAACCGCGCGCGCACTTAGCTTCTTGCGTTTTCGACCCTTGCGGAAAGCCTCGGGAGTCCGAGGGTGCGGCAATTAGGTCGGGGGTGTTTGTCCGTCCATCTGTGCATCTACTTGTGCATGCATTCATTGCCCCTTGAGCTTCTAAGGGGTGGAATTTATTGGAAGTTGAAGGGTCATGGGGTAAGGTTTAGGTGGACCAAGTTGAGGGTTCAACTTGGTCCGAGTAAACCCTAAGGAAGATATTTATTATCATTATTTTTGTGTTCAACGGAGTGGGGGGTAGGGTTTAGGCGGACTAGCCCAAGGGGTTGGTTTGGTCTGCCTAAACCCCTCCCCCAGGGGGGCTTTAGGTGGACCAGCCCCATGGGCTGGTCTGGTCCGCCTAAACCCCTCTTCGGAGTGGTTTTTTTGTGTTAAAAAACCTTTTTTTTAATTTTTGGATGGGGTTTAGGCGGACCAGCCTGCCTCAGGCTGGTCTGCCTAAACCCTCCCCCAGGGCGGGTTTGGGTGGACTGGCTGGGCGCCTTTTTTAATTAAAAAAGCTTTTTTTTATTGTAATGGGGTTTAGGCGAACCATCCTGAGGGGTCAGGCTGGTCCGCCTAACCCCCCCCCCCCCCTTGGGGGGTTTAGGCGGACTAGGTGGAGGGAGAGAGAGGGGGCGGCGGCCCCACCTCTATAAAATCTCATTTTTGTTATTTTCTTCTTGACTTGACTAAGAAGAAAAGGACAAGACTGAGCAGGATACGTGGAGCTTTACGAGCGTGTTGACTGAGGACATCGTCGTGGGTGTTCTTTGCGACTTCTTCTACGTACGGGCACGGTGAATGGACCCTTGCACGAAGCTTGCACCGTGAGACTGGGAATTTGCACGAACTGGGACTGGGGAGGAACGTCGGGCCTCCGGGCTGGGGAGAGGGCGCGACCCCCGGGGAGTTTTCCCTTTCTGGGGGCGTGCCCGCGCCCTGGGGTGAATTGGCCCCGGGCGCGTCGCAACCCCGAGGGATGGCCCCCGAGGGTCTTCTTTCACCATCTGGGGGTGTCCTTTGAGGGACACAGGGCTCTGGGGTGCCGGGATTGGCCCATTGGGGCTGTTGTATGTCGAGTCATAGTTGCCGCTCGCAAGGTGTTCGGGTAAATACCCGACACACCCTGGGTTGCCGTACGGCCGAGCTACCTAGCGGAGGGGCCTCAGGATGGGCCTTGGGCTGAGGATGGGAGGTTGTAGGAACTAAGGAGAGGCACTTCGGGCACATGGGCTGGGCTTCGTGCTACGTGTCACGTTGTATGGCGGGTTGGCAGGGTAGCCTCGGGTTGGGCCGGGAGCTAAATATAAGTGGCTCGTGGCCACGTGTCTGAGCGTCGAGGATAGCCTCGACTTGCTGGAGGGTCGTTGTAGAACCCGGGTAGTATGCTGGGACCGCGGGTCGGCCCGTGGTTTACTGTAGAAAGGCTGAAATATATGCACTCACAAGATGTTCGGGAAAATGCCCGATAAACGTGTGTGAGCCGTATATGTGTACTGCAGGCCTCCAAAGCCTATGGTTGACTTATTTGGGTTCCCCTTTAACCTTGGAGGGTTGAAGGAAGGTGTCACGGGGTATCCCCCTGGGCTCTTTACTGAGTGCCACGTGGCGTGGCTTTGTAGTTGGAGCGCCCCCGGGTTGGCCTGGGTGGTTGTATAGAACGCGGACAAAGTCTGCCGTTGAGGGGTCGGGAGTGATCCCAGTTAAATGCTAATGCCGCCGTATATCTTGGCTAGCGGGTTGGGGACGTTGGTTGGGCCCACTGGGTTGCCGGAGGGGCCAGGTAGCCCATGCCTTAAAGGTGTTCGAGGAAATTCCCGAACCCTTATTCTTTGGTATTTTATTGGGGAAATTGTCTGGGTACAACAACCTTTGAGTTGGGTTACTTTCTTACCTTTATTTATGATGTCCCAAGTTGTCCGTCATTTATTGAGTCATCTTCTGATGGTTTTGTGGCCTATTTTATGGGTATTTTCTCCCTGGTTGGGCTTTCACCCATGTTTTCTCGAGTTTGGGCTTAATGGAACTTAGTCTGACCAGGTCTTTGGGCTGAGTATGCTTATTTCCTATTTTCTTCTCAAATGGCCACCTTAATAATGGTCTCACGATAGGCCGTTTCAAGAAGGTGGCAGTCCATTGGATGACCATTTGTTCTCATTCCCTGCGTTGACCTGACCTTTTCTGTGTCGACCTGTTATTTTCTATAAGCGGTCTCACGATAGGCCATTTCAGGAAGGTGGCGGTCCATTCACGACCGTTTTCCATTTCCTGCGTCGACCTGTCCCTTCTCTGCATCGACCTCACTCTTTCCTGCGTCGACCTGACTTTTTCTATGTTGACCTGTTATTTTTATAAACGGTCTCCCAACAGACCGCCCCATAAAGATGGTGGTCCATCAAGAACCATTTTTGCTTGGCGGGAATTCTTATTTTGACTTGGTCTTTGGATAATTGAGCATATTTATCTTGTTTTTTATTTTTTTCAACGGCCAGGAGAATAGCGGTCGACCGATGGGAGGTTTAGCTTCCTGGGCAGTCTATCGTTGGACCGTCTCTGTCAGCCAAGATTCTTGCGTCGACGGGCGATTTCTCTCTTTATCCGTGGTTAAAATGGTTGCTTGATCGACAGATTTCTCCGCGGATTCTCAGCCAAATCGAGCACCGTTTGATCCTGTTGGCAGTTGGGAGTATTATCTCCATTTTATTCAACATAATCCAAGTCTAATTCCCGCCCAAAAGCCCTCCATTCGAGCTAGGGTTTCAAGGGCCTATAAATAGAACCCTTGGGTCATGGCCACGAGGGGGGAGATCCGGAGTTCACGTTGAAGTGTTGTCGCTTTCTAGAGTGAATTCCTGTCAGGGAGAAATGCTTTCTACGTCCTCTAAGCCTTTGATCTAGGGAGTCTCTGATTTTCATTATGTTTTGAGTTATAGTTTGAGTCGTTCTTGGTCACACTTTAGTCATTCCATCAAAATTCCCTTTCATTTTTCTTCACATTTTTTCACTGGCATTCTAGCATCTTTACATCCTCCTATTGTTTTCCACGCCCCATAGGGGTTAAAAAAACCCAAACCCCCAGGTATTTCCCCTTTTAATTATGTGTTCCCTTCATCGTTCCCATTTATAGATATTGCACTTTCATAAACTAATTTGAGGTCATTTTCATCTGTCATTTGTGTTGTCTTGCAGGTTAGTAGGTGTTTCAGCACGAGGCCCATCCCTCCTGGCCGTCCAGAAGGGGTGGAGGATTGAGTTCCCCGGCTCGAGATCTGGAAGCTTTTGCGGTCTACCTCCGACCGTTTACCTAGGATAGCGATCTTCCTTAGACCGTCTCCCCAGTGAATGCGGCCAATTGAAGACCATCCAAGTCCTCCGCCCGAGTCTTCTTCCCGCGCTCTGCTTCAGTGCTGGTAGCGGCCTATCGTCCGGCCATTTTCACCCTTCAGCGGTCATCAGAAGACCGTCTTCATCCTACACTAGCAATGTTGTTTTTGGTTTGGTGAATGTCTTCATCTGTCTCATTTTCCAAGGTACGTAGTGTGTTTCTCTTTGCGCTGGGTATCTTGGTGGCGATACCGATCTGATTGTGTGCGTGAGTGGTTGATTTCATTGTGGTATTTATTCCTCCACGTGTCGCATTCAATGCCATATTAGTTACATCTACTCACACCCACACTTCTTTCTTTGGATTAAAAATATCTACATCCCTTTTTTGGCGATCACGGTGGGACACCTTATGCCCATTGTGCTTTTGACATTGCTGACTTGCTCCTCTGTGCTTGCTTGAGTCATTCTTGGATCTACTCAGATTTTTCGTTCATTTTTTGTTATTTTATGTTCTCTGGGATTGATTGCGGTCCTCTGTGGGCCGTTTCTATTACCCAGCGGTCGGTTGATAGACCACTTTGTTCCACCTCTGGTACGCCCGTCCCCTTTGTTTCTGTCCTTTGCCTTTTTTGTGTGTCTGTTACTTGTTGCGGTCCTGTCAGGGCCGTTTCATGCAGATGACAGTGATTCAGCAGACCGCTTCCCTCACTCAGGTACGCGCCTTGTCATCCCTGTTACTGTTCAGTTCAGTCTTTATTTTGTGTGTTCACTGCTCCCTAGCATATTACGGTCCCCTCAAGACCGTCCCACTCCCTGTACGGTCTCCCATCAGACCGTTATTTCATTATAGTGCATCCCAAGATTGACAGTTGTGCTTTGTTCTCCATCATCTTGCTACTTGTTTTGGTGCTGATTTATCTCCCCCTGGTTATCATTCATGTCTATACCATTGTTGCCATATTTATAGCATTGTTTGATCATTGCTGCTTAGGCTAGAATTTGCACGCACTCTGGTGCATATAGGATCATACATTTTTATCATATTAGTTGCATACCTACCTTGGTAGGAGATCCTCCCACCTCCATATTCCTTGGAGTCGACTAGGTGATCCTATCTGGGACCTCCGTTAGCCCCCGTGAGCTGTGGATTCCCATACGAACGTCGGGCAGGTTGTACCTTTGCCACCCCGTGTTTAGGTTGCATCCGGGAGAAAGAGTGTACACATAGAGTCAACCAACTCCCCGAATCCACTCCCATTTAGGATTCCTATTTTGGAGAAAACTTTGATCTAATTCAAACCATTAAGGTTCTGTGGGGGACTGATTCTTTTTTGTTGTTTTTGGTTACATCGTTTATTCGAATGAGATTGTTCGTTTGTTATTTGTGTAGGCGTGCCAGTCACATATGTGACAATTGATTATGCACTCGATCTGATTTGGTCAGTCGATTATGAGGTTCATGTCGGGACCTAGAGTCTGTCATACCATAAAGACTATGACGTTAATTACGTCCTCTAAGAAAGAGGACAACCCTTGATTAATTGCCAAGATGGGGATGCCTCGAGGGATGATACGAAGTGATGGGGGCATCAAAGGTTATGTCTGGAGCGTATTTGTGTTTTATTGCTTGTATTAGTGTGTTTGTTTGGGTTTTTTTCATTTGGGCTCCTTTGTAAGGCTTTTAATAAGCCATTGGGCCACATTCCATGTAGAGTCCATTAATAGGTTTCATTTATTAGAGTCCATTAAGGGGGTTGTGTCATATTGGACCTTAAGGCCTTCATAATGGACCTTAAAGCCACTTAAGGCCCAAGTGGGCTTTTCCCTCTCATGGGCTATCTAGGTTGGAAGGTCCATAGGTTAGTTATGGGTTCATGGGCCAAGTGGATGGTCTTGGCCCATAAGTGGCACCTTTGGCCCATGAAGGGGGCGCCCCCTATTTTGTCTCTATTAGGCTAGTTTGATTATCACATGTAATATGCTTTGACCACATGGGATAAATTGGGATTTAACATCCTCAAGTTACCCTTCACCCACCATAGATCTGAGGGTATGGGAGGTCAATTGCCAAGGGAGTCAATTTCATACATAAACCATGTATTTTCCATTTACTAGAATTAATGAAAGAAAATTGTTAAAATTGCCAAGGAGCATATTGCGCCCCCCTCTCTCTCCTACTGTTCTTCTTCTTCCTCCAGCCTTCGAGGGTGTGAAGCCCCCCTCTATCTCTCCCTTTGCCCCTCTGAGTTCTATCTCTGCCGCCGCCGCCATTCGTGCTGCCGATGAGCCACCGCGAGCTTTCTTCCGAGGTGCTGTCCAGGTTGCTGTTCTGCTGGATAGAGGTCTACTACGGGAATGTTCTCTCTCAACTCCTAGATCTTCTGGATCTAAAATTATCAGGGTAGGTTCCCCACGTGATTCCCCACCTCCAGTAAATTTCCCTCGAATTTAGAACACCATCCAATTTTCCTTTCCATTTAAGTTCCCCAGCTTTCCAGATCTGCCAGTGTTCTATTTTGTGTCACATCAACTGAGTTCATCAAAGTTCGACCCCCTTCCCCAAGTCTGAATATGCTGAAACTTTTATTGAGGATTTTGTCCACCTTAACCCTCTTCCACGAATTTTTTTGAGAATTTTAGATCTCGTTTACATTTTCTAAAAATCTCTGTCTTTTCCCAAATCTGTGCTGCCCCCTGCAGCCCAGATCCAACCACCCAATGTTAGAAATTCTGTTTCCCCTATCAAACTACATCTATAAATTCCACAAAAAATATTCCGTCTTCCTTTTTTCCCCTTCTCCAACGTTCATGAAGAGTCCAACTTCCAGATCTGAAGTTTTCCCTCTGGTCAACACCAACTCTCAGGAAAATCAATTTCTATCCTGAGTTTCCTGAGTCTGTCAACAAGCGTGTTCAAAAACCCACCACGAAAAATTCGGTCCTATCAAAATTCCTGCCACAGCTCTTGGTCGACGTACTTCGAAAGAGCTTTCCAACGGCACAAATTTTGAGTCAATCCGATGTCGGGATTGATCGCAGCAACTATTCTCGCCGGGTCGTGCGCTGTAAAAATAGAAGTTCAGATCCGTGGACAGCAAGCTCCACCCTGACGATCGGAGCCGCCTCGCCTTCCACAAGGCGATATAGGGCATCCCTCTCCTAGGGACCGCCCCTCCAGCAGTACTCAACACAGCGGGACCCACCCTGCCCAATTCAGAGGTCCGGGCAGCACGTGGGCCACACCACCCGCAGCAAGCGTCTTCCGGATGGCACCGACGGAGCGGATCAAAGTGCTGCCCGTCAACCCAAGATCGATCCTCCCGGGCCCCACTTGTAGCCCGTTACCTCCCTACGTGGAGTGGGCAGTAGAAATCATTTCTGTAAATTATTGAAATTATTGTACCAGGAGTTACCATACTTGGCTGGGATCGCCTTCCCCACGCTCGGAGCGTTGAGGTATCGTGCCCACTCCTCTCTCGGTATATGCCGCTGCTAGAGAGCATGTTAGGATCCTAGTTCGTTATATTTTTATATCGCCGCTGCGAGAGAGAGAGCGAGACCCATCCCGTGACCCGATCCGGGCACGAGAGAGAGCCGACCACCCTAGCTCATTGCCGGTTTCTCAACCGCGCACGTCTAAACGCTTCCCTCACTAGGGACGATCGCGAGTTTGCATAGAGTCCAAGGATCGCATATCAACTTGGAGTTGAGTCCGCTGTCCGTCCCGCATCAGTTTGGTATCAGAGTGAGTCGAGTCTAGGGTGTTGTCCTAGGTGTGCATTTCATCCCAATAACCCGGTATATCAAAAGGTGTTGTCTGAATGGTAGGTTACGCCTATCAGAAAGGCCGCACACTTGCGAGAGAGGATCTTCGGATCCCGTGACTCCGCCAAGTACCAGATATTGGTTAAGTCTAGGTTCATCACTTCACTTTGGTCGGTGTATTCCAACCCCGTGTCCTTTGCATGCCCACGTGTAGGGGTACCCAATACTCACCACCACCACCACCTATGGCAGAACCCCGAGTCCCTAGTCTCGATGCGTCATCGGTGGCCGACAGGTTCCAAGCTATTATGGGAAAAATGGATGGGTTAAGTGAACGAATGGACTAGTTAAGTACTCGAGTGGATATAATGGAAGGGTTGAGTACACGGGTGGATGGCCTAGGCACACATTTGGAAGAAAGGATGAAGGCCTTAGAGGATAGGGCCGAAGGGTCGGACCAGTCCGTTCAGGGCTTGGTAGGGAGAGTTGCCGCATTAGAGAGAGCCCCAGCCGAGGCACCCTCGATAGCCCCAGTCGAGGCACCCCCCCATCTACACATGGTCAATAGGGACCGGTTCAGCAACCTACTGCTCCATGGGTTCAAGAGATAGATGTTAGGAGGCGTCAAATCCCCGAGGTGCATGACTATGAGTCTGAGAATGAATATGGCGGATATGGTCATGACCGTCGTGTTCAACGATGGAACCGTGAGTTGGATGAGGATGAGCGGACACTTAGGACCGTTCGTGCAGACCCTTCCACTTTTGACGGGTCCTTAGACCGAAAGGTCTATCTTGATTGGGAGGCCGGCATGGACTGGTATTTCGAGTGGTTTGAGATGTCGGACCACCGGAAGGTCAAGTTCGCCAAAATGAAACTGTTAGGTTAGGCACAAACTTTTTGGAGGAACATGAAGAACCTGTTGTTTCATCGCCAGGAGCCCCAGGTAGAGACGTAGGACGAGATGAGGTCCAAACTTAGGAAAAAGTACCTCCCTACTTCCTACCACCAACGTCTCATAGACAGATGGCAAAACGTCACCCAAGGAGATCGGTCCGTCTCCGAGTACATTGTCAACTTCGATGAATACTTTTTGCGATGTGACGCCACGGAGGAGAGCTCCCTTACTGTTTCCCATTTTCGACGAGGTCTGCGACCCCACCTATGGTATGAGCTTTTCCTCCGCAAGGTGGATAAGTTGGAGGATGCGTATCAGGTCGCTCTCGAGATGGAGCAGTTCGAGGGAGAGTTCGAGTCTACCCAACGGTTGCGCCCCGTCCCTCTCCGTAGTGCCGAGTCATGTAGCTTCTTAGGCCCATACCCGAGGGGCCCCATGGCTCGACCTCAAGAGCCCACCCATCAGGAGCACTTCGCTCCCAGGCCTCGTCCTCCCCCGCCACGGGACCTACCTCCATCCCAGCCACTGACACCCATTGCTCTCCCCCCGGCACCCATTGCCCGTCCTCTGGCACCTGCACCCCCACCCCTGTTGCCCACACCCCCTGTCCGTCGGGAGGACAAGGGTAAGGGACCGCTTATCGAAGAGAGTAGTAGGTCATGACTGTAGTGTTATCACTGTCATGGGTTTGGCCACATTGCTAGCCAATGTCCCACTCGTTCCACACTAGCCCAAGGTTGGAGAAGCCTCGCCTTCTGGGGTTGTGTCTGTCAGCTACGAGGCCGAGCCAGAACTAGCTGATGAATTCTATGGAGAAGATCTGGAGGAACCTACCGACGCTCAGGATGCAACACTCGGATGACGACCACCTAGGGGTGATGTCACCGCATTAAATTGAGGGTCCTTCATGAGTTTGTTTTCTTCTTTGTGTGGTTTGTTTGTGTGGTTTGTTAGGAGTCTATGCATACATTTGTCAGTGCATGATGAGTCTGCATGTGTCTTATGCAAGCTCGTAGATGTCAGTCCCTTGCGCATGTAAGACAAGTCGCTCTATTACGTGCGTTGTAGCCTTACCGGAGTATGGCATCAGCTCTACATCCATGTCCCGGATCTAGTCACCTATAGAGACCGAGTGGTGATTCCTAGTGAGTCTTCGAGCCGCCTCCTCCCCTTTGAGAGTGACCCCACCCCGGAGTGTCCACCACCAGCCTCGTTCCCACAATAGCTTGTGGATATTGAGTATATACAGAATGAGCAGGTGATGATTACTTGGAGTGGAGCGTACCCGCGCTACTTGGTAGGGTGACGGATCCGCCGGAGCTACTTGAGCAGCCGCACCCCTTACTCAACGGGGTCGAGTTCCTCCCACCCGGGGAGAATTGATGGGGGCATCAAAGGTTATGTGTGGAGCGTATTTGTGTATTATGGCTTGTATTATTGTGTTTGTTTGGGTTTTTTTCATTTGGGCTCTTTGTAAGGCTTTTAATAAGCCATTGGGCCACATTCCATGTAGAGTCCATTAATAGGTTTCATTTATTAGAGTCCATTAAGGGGGTTGTGTCATATTGGACCTTAAGGCCTTCACAATGGACCTTAAAGCCACTTAAGGCCCAAGTGGGCTTTTCCCTCTCATGGGCTATCTAGGTTGGAAGGTCCATAGGTTAGTTATAGGTTCACGGGCCAAGTGGATGGTCTTGGCCCATAAGTGGCACCTTTGGCCCATGAAGGGGGCGCCCCCTATTTTGTCTCTATTAGGCTAGTTTGATTATCATATGTAATATGCTTTGACCACATGGGATAACTTGGGATTTGACATCCCCAAGGTACCCTTCACCCACCATAGATTTGAGGGTATGGGAGGTCAATTGCCAAGGGAGTCAATTTCATACATAAACCATGTATTTTCCATTTACTAGAATTAATGAAAGAAAATTGTTGAAATTGCCAAGGAGCATATTGCGCCCCCTCTCTCTCCTACTGTTCTTATTCTTCCTCCATCCTTCCAGGGTGTGAAGCCCCCCTCTATCTCTCCCTCTTCCCCTCTGAGTTCTATCTCTGCCGCCGTCGCCGCCATTCGTGCCGCCGACGAGCCACCGCGAGCTTTCTTCCGAGGTGCTGTCCAGGTTGCTGTTCTGCGGGACAGAGGTCTACTACGGGAATTTTCTCTCCAAACTCCAAGATCTTATGGATATGAAATTTTCAGGGTAGGTTCACCACGTGATTCCCCACCTCCAGAAAATCTTTCTCAAATTTAGAACATCATTCAATTTTCCTTTCCATTTAAGTTCCCCAGCTTTCCAGATCTGCCAGCGTTCTATTTTGTGTCACAGCAACTGAGTTCATCCAAAGTTAGACCCCCTTCCCTATGTCTGAATGAGTTGAAACTTTTATTGGGGATTCTGTCCACCTAAACCCTCTTCCACGAATTGTTTTAAGAATTTTGGATCTGTTTTACATTTTCTAAAAATCTCTGTCTTTTCCCAAATCTGTGCTGCCCCCTGCAGCCCAGATCTGACCACCCAGTGTTAGAAATTCCGTTTCCCCTATCAAACTACCTCTAGAAATTCCACAAAAAATATTCCCGTCTTACTTACTTCCCCCTCTCCAAAGTTCATGAAGAGTCCAACTTCTAGATCCAAAGTTTTCTCTCCAGTCAACGCCAACTCTCAGGAAAATCCATTTCTATCTTGAGTTTCCCGAGTCTGTCAACCAGCGTGTTCAAAAATCCACCACGAAAAATCCAGTCCCATCAAAATTCCTGCCATAGCCCTTGGTCGAACTACTTCGAAAGAGCTTTCCAACGGAGCTAATTTCGCATCAATCCAATGTCGGGATTGATCGCAGCAACTGTTCTCGCCGGGTCACGCGCTACAAAAATAGAAGTTCGGATCTGTGGATAGTAACCTCCACCCTGACGATCGGAGCCGCCTCGCCTTCCACAAGGTGATCCAGGGCGTCCGTCTCCTAGGGACCGCCCCCCCAGCAGTAATCAACACAGCGGGACCCACCCCACCCAATTCAGAGGTCCGAGCAGCACGTGGGCCCCACCACCCACAGCAAGCATCTTCCGGACGGCACCGATGGAGCGGATCAAAGTGATGCCCGTCAACCCAAGATCGGTCCTCCCGGGCCCCACTTGTAGCCCGTTACCTCCCTGCGTGGAGTGGGTAGTAGAAATTTTTCTGTAAATTATTGAAATTATTGTACCGGGAGTTGCCGTACTTGGTCGGGATCGCCTTCCCCACGCCCGGAGCGTGGAGGTATCGTGGCCACTTGATGGGGACATCACCTCCCATTGCATCCGGCATGGTCTAGTCATTTAATTTTGAGTCCTATGTAATTTTTATTTGAGTCATTTGATGTATTTTCCCTTTTAATTGAGTCATGTTCCTAGGTATTGTGTTTATTTCTCTAAGTTTGAGTGTCATTAGGTTGTCTAGTTAGCTATTGGGCCGAATTCATTGGGCTTGGCCCAAGGGCTCCCCCTACCCCCTCGGTTATTTGTCATTGAGTCAATTGTCAGGGACTTTTGTAGAAATGTGGGTTTCCTATATATAGGACCCCATTCCCCCCCATTGCAACTTAATAAATCAATGAATGAAAAAACTTGTCATTTTGAGAGTTTACACTTCTTATCTAGTGGAGAGATTCTATTTTTTGGGTGAGAAACCCTAGGGGAGAGATTCCCCACCCTTCCCTCTCTTAATCTCTCTTTTTCACTCCACTTTCTCTCTCCTCAACACCCAAATTCGAATTTTCTTCTCTCTCCTCCCTTCCCAACCACCTCCACTCCCCACCTACCCCCATTTAAGCCTCTTCCCATTCCCCACAACCCTCATCAATACTCCACCCCTTCCCAAGACCGCCTTCACCAATCCTCTCCTCACCATCCAACCCCCAACTACCCCTCCCACTTTCCCAAGCACCCTTCCCACTACCCCAAGCACCCCTTCCCTTCCCCAACACAACCCCCCCATTCCCAAGACAAAAAAATTAACCCCACCCTTAAACCTATTTTCGAATATCCTTTCCCTCTCTCCATTCCAACCAAATTCGCAGCCCCCACTACCACCATCTATTGGACCCTCTTCCAGACCTTATTCTCCACCTCCCACACCTTAGAACACCCCCTCCAAGACCCCCTTACAACCAGGGGTCACTCCCACACTCATCTACCCCCTTCCCCTTCTTCTTTCTTGGTCATTGGAAGCTACTTCGAAGTTGCAGTTTGCTGTCCAGAGGTTGCAGATGAACCAGCAACTTGCAGCGGCCATCACAACTTCCTCCGGATGAGTTTGAAAGGACAAGAGGCATCCACAGAAGCGTCTCCCTGTCTTCTTCGCAACAGAAGTGGTTTTGTCTTCATCCGAGCTGTGTGCTGCCCAGGAGCTTCGTTCTTCCACAATGGCGTAGAGCTATCCCTGCTGAGTACCAGAACCGGATTAGGAGCACTGCCACGACGAACCTCGGAGGAATCAGCCCCCAAGCTCTTCTAAAAAGTTCTTCATCGCTCTGTCTACTTTCAGAATCAAGAAGCGGAACTCCGTTCGGCATCCCGTAGCCAAAGTTATCAATTTTCTCCCTCTGCTGCACGGATCTGCTTCCCCACAGTCTACCCCGACCAGTCATCCTTGTTCATAGCCTCCAGGTCTTCTCCGGCATATTTTAGCATCCCCGTCAGTTTTTCTGTGAAGAAGACTCGTCCACGATTCCAAAAACTTTGGCGGTTCTCGATTCGGAGTCCGGGAGCCATCGGAGCATTCTCTGCAACCTGCGGTTGGAAATCTGAATCTGCCAGTCCCAGAACTTGCCACTCTGTTCGAAGCTCCACCCCGGTCAGCAGTGGTACCAGAAGAAATTTAAAAAATTCTGAGGTCTTCCAGTACCAGTCACGAAGAGTTACACCCTGGTCTCGGCATCAGCAAAATTCTGTATCAACTTCTGCAGCCCCAACTTCGACTGTCAGTCCTCTCTCCAAGACAGCAGGCAGATTCGGCTTCCCAACTTCTTATCGCTTGTGGTCCTAGTTTCTCCCTCCCCGCTTGGCCGGCTGAAGGCCCCTCCCTGTGTGGAGGTAGTATTAATTGTAATATCATTAACCCCCACCCCAAGGTCCCCCTCCTGCGAGAGGTGTAGTGTTGTAACTTCTTTGGGCAGGTCAAGCGACACCGCCGTGGCGTGTGGGGATCCACTCGCCTCCCCGCTCGCCCTCGTCTCCGAGCGGGATCGGTTTCTTCAAACCGGTCAAGTAAGTGCTCACACCTCACTCCATTAGTGCTTGTCTTTCAATATAAGTTCTAGTTCCACTGGTTATGCGAGTGAGAGCTCGATCCTCAAGCCCCATTGCCTTGAGTGATCACCGTGGGAAAAGTGCAACCGGTGCCTTCGGCACTTCGTCGGCCCCATTGAATTGGGCTTCCACACCCATTGAGAATCCCATCTTGGCCTTGCTGGCCCTCTACCAGCAAGGGCCCAACCCCTCAACCTCACCTTGGCATTGCCAAGTTACCCCGGGCTTGGGTGAGTGTCGATAGAGCGGTGGCCCAATTCGGCCCATTTGAATGCGATTATGCTTGCTTGCATTAGGTCCGAGGTTGTGTCACATCAATTGGTATCAGGGCAAGTCATTGACTTGTCTCTATCAAGTCAAGTCCTAGGGCATGCTTGCATTGGAGTCATCATCAATCCGACCCTTGCATTGATTCCCCCGATCATCATGGCCAGCTACTTAGCCTACTCACCACCCATGGACTTCATTCTAGATAGGGATATTACCTTTGACAGATCACATTCTAGTGACTATCTTAGGTGGGAGGCTACCATAGAAAGGTACTTTGAAAAGACTTGGGTATATGGATGCGCGAGAGTCCGAAAGGCCAAGGGACGACTTCGGGGTCAAGCCAAGAGTAAGTGGGAACACATAGAGGGCTTAAGGAGGGTTAGAAGACAAGAACCTATTCACTAATGGGAAGAGATGAAGGTAGAACTTAGAAAGATCTACATCCCCAAACATTTCCACCCCTCCTACTCAAGCACCCCCAACCCGAGGAGCACTACCACTCCTCCACCCCCACCCGGCCAACTTGAGACCGACCATTGGTCTCCACCCCCACCACCCCCAACAATTCATCTCTCAACCATCATAACAACACTTCGCGACCAAGTCCTCTCCCTTAAGACCCAAATAAACCAAACAACCACCTCTCCACCAAATCCCATGAGGATCCCCACACTCCAACCAAAACCTCCTTCCGCAAACCTATCTATCCAAACTCAATTGGCCCCCACTACCACCCCTCCACAACCAGCCGATCCCAAGGGGAAGAGACCCCGAACCGACCCGGTTTCCCCAAAAGGACCACCACTCACCCTATTCTCACCATTCAAACCCAAGTAGACCCCGTGTCCATCCCTCCACCTAGAACCATGACGGCCACCACCACCCAACCCAAATCCTGTCACCCAACCCACCTTCCACTTCCAAACCCCATCCTACCCCAACCACTACATTTACACCCCACCTCCAAGTCCACACCACAACCATAGGTCCCCATACCCAATTGGGCCCCATGACCAACTCTCCACCTAGGCCCATGGTAACCCTCACCACTACCTCTCCATCACCCCCAAAAGGGGACACTCCTCCCAAAACCAATCAACCCAAACCCCTTCAACCCACCCATCTTCCTCTCCCTACCCCAACCCAACACCCACCAAAGCCTCCACTACTACCCTTACCTATCCTAACCCAAGTTTCCCACTACCTACCACCCCGGATACACCATGCCCCAATCATCACCACACCCTCAAAAGCCCCTCTCACCTCCTTGGAAGAAGAACTCATACCCGATCTAATAGTGGTGAACACCCCAAACCCACTCCCTACCTTGGAGGAAACCCATGACCAAGAAGAAGAAGAAGCATCACATGGTGACCTTCACGTTACACCACCCTCTCTAGTTAGGGCCAAACTCATCTTAGAGGAACTCCTTATTAGTTGGCTAAAGAAGAGCCCAATAAGAGAGATCACGGCCCACGATTGCCTTCCCATAAAGGAAAACCTTCCCATAGTGCACATCTCCTCCTATCACACAATAATCCAAACATCCTACCAAGTGGAAACCTTAGAAGACCTTCTCAAGGGCTTAGCTTGGCAATATGAGTTGACCGGCTTGTTGACCTCCATGGCCCACCAATCTAGGAGCCTTGACCTCCTACACCTTTGTGTCGGGTCTATCACCTCGGTTTGTACCATTGGATCCTACACTAGTGACCTCCTTCTATTCCTCCCCACACCCGAGGAGCCCGACCTTCTCCTCAATTTGGAGCTTCTTATATCGGGTGGAAAGTCAAACCCTTCCCTCATGGTCGACCCACTCACAAAGAACTTCAGCCCAATTGTCTCATTAGAGGAGGATGACCCACCACCACTTGAGGATCTTCAGGACATAGGGCCCCTCCCCCTCGATAACCCTTTTTATGATCCCTTTGATCCCTTCCAATGGGGGTCAAAGAACCCATGGGACCCAACCACCTTATCCACCACCCACCTTTCCCTATCCCAACCCACCATGTTTGATCCAATCCATCCCATCCTAGACCCGGGTTACACCTTGGGAGCCATAACCTTGGACCATATATCCCTAGGTAATAAGGTGGTGCCCCACCCCATGATGACCACCTTCTTAGATCCATTCGATCCTTTCCAATGGGAGTTCAAAGGTTGTCCCACACCTATACACATGGAAGTCACTTTTGGGAAAAGTATGCATGTGTCTAGGCTTTCCACACCCCTTGGCATGAACACGATGTTGGGTCCATTCATTCATATCACCCACATGTCAAGTAGAAAGTATGAGTGGTCCATATTCGGATGTCATGGTCCACCTTCATTCATCATGGGTCTTAAGCATGTCAAAGGCATCTACGGATGTCCGGGTCCTCCTATATTTATCACCAATTTGCATGATAGGGCCACCTACGGGTGCCCCGGCCCACCTAGGCTAACCAAAGTCTACACTGCAACATTACACGATAGGTCTACTTTTGGTTGCCCAGGTCCACCCATCACCCCCGGAATGTCTGCATTCACAACATTGCATAAAGAGATCCGCAAGCACATTAGCAAGAAGAATGTGACTTATAAAAGGCGAGCCGACTCTCATCGACGTCACCAAAAATCCCATGAGGGTGACTTTGTGATGGTAAGAACGGAGAGGCTCTCCCCGGGAGCCATCTCCAAATTGAGGCCACGTGGGGCTGGTCCCTTCCAGGTCCTGAGGTGCATTAGTGCACATGCCTATGAGTTAGATTTCCCCGAGGAATATGGGGTAAGTCCCACATTCAGTGTCGCCGACCTAGTGCCATACAAGGGACCTACGGTGGTACCTAGTGAGGATATTGAGCCTATTCCCTCCGTTGAGAGAGCACCCACCCGTGAGGAGAGTCCACTAGCCAAGAGAGCCCAGCGTGAGCACATTGAACGAATATTGGATGAACAGGTCACTACCACCAGGAGCAAAGTATACAAGCGCTATCTCGGCAGGTGGATGGATCGGTCTCGTTCAGAAGACTTGAGGGCAGTACCACTTCTACACCGTCCAAGGAGGGAAGGACACTTACTCGACGGAGTCGAGTTCTCCGCACCCCGGGAGTATGATGGGGACATCACCTCTCATTGCATCCGGCATGGTCTAGTCATTTAATTTTGAGTCCTATGTAATTTTTATTTGAGTCATTTGATGTATTTTCCCTTTTAATTGAGTCATGTTCCTAGGTATTGTGTTTATTTCCCTAAGTTTGATTGTCATTAGGTTGTCTAGTTAGCTATTGGGCCGAATTCATTGGGCTTGGCCCAAGGGCTCCCCCTACCCCCTCGGTTATTTGTCATTGAGTCAATTGTCAGGGACTTTTGTAGAAATGTGGGTTTCCTATATATAGGACCCCATCCCCCCCCCATTTCAACTTAATGAATCAATGAATGAAAAAACTTGCCATTTTGAGAGTTTACATTTCTTATCTAGTGGAGAGATTCTATTTTTTGGGTGAGAAACCCTAGGGGAGAGATTTCCCACCCTTCCCTCTCTTAATCTCTCTTTTTCACTCCACTTTCTCTCTCCTCAACACCCAAATTCAAATTTTCTTCTCTCTCCTCCCTTCCCAACCACCTCCACTCCCCACCTACCCCATTTAAGCCTCTTCCCATTCCCCACAACCCTCATCAATACTCCACCCCTTCCCAAGACCCCCTCCACCAATCCTCTCCTCACCATCCAACCCCCAACTACCCCTCCCACTTTCCCAAGCACCCTTCCCACTACCCCAAGCACCCCTTCCCTTCCCCAACACAACCCCCCCATTCCCAAGACAAAAAAATTAACCCCACTCTTAAACCTATTTTCGAATATCCTTTCCCTCTCTCCATTCCAACCAAATTCGCAGCCCCCACTAGCACCATCTATTGGACCCTCTTCCAGACCTTATTCTCCACCTCCCATACCTTAGAACACCCCCTCCAAGACCCCCTTACAACCAGGGGTCACTCCCACACTCATCTACCCCCTTCCCCTTCTTCTTTCTTGGTCATTGGAAGCTACTTCGAAGTTGCAGTTTACTGTCCAGAGGTTACAGATAAACCAGCAACTTGCAGTAGCCACCATGACTTCCTCCTGATGAGTTTGAAGGCACAAGAGGCATCCACAGAAGCGTCTCCCTGTCTTCTTCGCAACAGAAGTGGTTTCGTCTTCATCCGAGCTGTGTGCTGCCCAGGAGCTTCGTTCTTCCACAATGGTGCAGAGCTGTCCCTACTGAGTACTAGAACCGGATTAGAAGCACTGCCACGATGAACCTCAGAGGAATCAGCCCCCAAGCTCTTCTACAAAGTTCTTCATCGCTCTGTTTACTTTCATAATCAAGAAGCGGAACTCTATTCGGCATCCAGTAGCAGAAGTTATCAATTTTCTTCCTCTGCTGCACGGATCTACTTCCCCACAGTCTACCCCGACCAGTCATCCTTGTTCATAGCCTCCAGGTCTTTTCCGGCATCTTTTAGCATCCCCGTCAGTTTTTCTGTGAGGAAGACTCGTCCAAGATTCCAAAACCTCTAGCGGTTCTCGATTCGGAGTCCGGGAGCCATCGGAGCATTCTCTGCAACCTGCAGTTGGAAATCTGAAGCTGCCAGTCCCAGAACTTGCCACTCTGTTCGAAGCTCCACCCCAGTCAGCAGTGGTACCAGAAGAAATTTAAAAAATTCTGAGGTGTTCCAGTACCAGTCACAAAGAGTTCCCCCCTGGTCTCGCCATCAGTAAAATTCTGTATCAACTTCTGCAGCCCCAACTTCGACTGTCAGTCCTCTCTCCCAGACAGCAGGCAGATTCGGCTTCCCAACTTCTTATCGCTTGTGGTCCTAGTTTCTCCCTCCCCGCTTGGCCGGCTGAAGGCCCCTCCCTGTGTGGAGGTAGTATTGATTGTAATATCATTAACCCCCACCCTAAGGTCCCCCTCCTGCGAGAGGTGTAGTGTTGTAACTTCTTTGGGCAGGTCAAGCGACACCGCCGTGGCGTGTGGGGATCCACTCGCCTCCCCGCTCGCCCTCGTCTCCGAGCGAGATCGGTTTCTTCAAACCGGTCGAGTAAGTGCTCACACCTCACTCCATTAGTGCTTGTCTTTCAATATAAGTTCTAGTTCCACTGGTTATGCGAGTGAGAGCTCGATCCTCAAGCCCCATTGCCTTGAGTGATCACCGTGGGAAAAGTGCAACCGGTGCCTTCGGCACTTCGTCGGCCCCATTGAATTGGGCTTCCACACCCATTGGGAATCCCATCTTGGCCTTGCTGGCCCTCTACCAGCAAGGGCCCAACCCCTCAAACTCACCTTGGCATTGCCAAGTTACCCCGGGCTTGGGTGAGTGTCGATAGAGCGGTGGCCCAATTCGGCCCATTTGAATGCGATTGTGCTTGCTTGCATTAGGTCCGAGGTTGTGTCACATCACCACTCATCTCTCGGCATTTTACTTTACTCGTATTTACTTCTATATGCCGTTGCTATAGAGCATGTTAGGATTCTAGCTCGTTATATTTTTATATCGCCGTTGCGAGAGAGAGAGCGAGACCCGTCCCGTGACCCGATCCGAGCACGAGAGAGAGCCGACCAACCTAGCTCTTTGCCGGTTTCTCAACCGCGCACGTTCGAACGCTTCCCTTGCTAGGGACGATCGCGAGTTTGCATAGAGTCCAAGGATCGCATATCAACTTGGAGTCGAGTCCGCTGTCCGTCCCGCATCGCGAAGGCATAAAGAATACAGGTTAAATGCACCAATGGATGCTATGGAATGAGGTCATTTAGTTGACCATTCATGCAAAAATGCAACGAGTTTATTAATTAGTTGATTCATGTAACTAAGGGTTCAATCATGCTCATTCGGGTAGCAATGCATGTTAATGCAAATGTATGTTCATGATTTCAAGATGGATGCTCAGCACAATTGAAGATGTTGAACCCCCTTTTTATTCATTTATTTGACTAGATTTATTGAATCAATTAGGGTTTTGGCATTAACCCTCTATTGTTAAAGCAATTATTTATGCAGTTTCTCCTATGCCACTGTTTATGAAAATCAATGCATCAAGAGTAAACATAGAGTCAACAATATGCGCATAAAGTCAATGCATTATTTTTATTTTGGCCAATTTCATACATCAAATCACTGCCCTCCCCGGATTAAGGTCGTTGTCAGTGCATAAATGGGCTGGGTCGATGCATAAGTGGTTGGGGTTGTCCTAAAATGGCGTGAGGGTTAAGCTGAGGTTAAAACGGCGTGGGGTGTTGTTGAGGCAAAAACGGCGCGAGGGTTAAGATGAGGCTAAAACGGCGTGGGGGCGTTGCTGAGGCTAAAACGGTGCGCCCTGGCCATGCCGAAAAGAGGCCAACGAGGTTAGATAGGGTTATGAGTGTAGGGCTAAAGCGGCGCGAGGGGGGAGCCTCGCCGTAAAATGGGGCAGGTGATTTGGGTTGTTTTGGGTTAAAATGAAAGGGGCAGGTGATTTTCTTAGAACTTTGATGTTAATTAAGAAGATTAAAGAATTTATTCAGGTCCCAATTGTCCTGCAAACATGGCCAGGCCAGATTTATGCGAGGTTCATACTCAAGCATAATCTGATATAGACTTATGACCTAAAGCTCGTCATAATTTAGACTAAGTGCTCAATCAAAAATTGGGCAGAACCTCCCCATACCCAGAGGGTTGCGGGGGCGAAGTGGAGACAGTCCCATAGTATCTGGGGTACGGAGCTTAAAGCCAAGAGTGCCAAACGGTGACCGACGGACTTCAATGGAGGGAAACCCCGAGGGCTAGCCTACGAGGGGCACCAACACTCCACGAGTCAAAGATATTGTTAAAGGGATGGCCAAAATGGGGAGGAGACCTCGAGGGCTAGCCTACAAGAGGTGCCTCACCCATGGGCACCACCATTCCTGAGGGAATGTGGATTTAATGTTAGGCTAAGAGCCTTTTCAGTATTCACCCTTTGGCGGTCTGCAGAGATACATGTCATTGCAGGACATGTCTCCTTAGACCTCGTAGTGATGTGGAAACTCCGATGGGGAATGTCCCCCTCCCCGGGCAACAAGTTCCTCGAGGAAACAAGCAGTAAAATGCGATATATATGCAAAATGCACTCAATCGATGAGTTGACGACAACTAATTATGTGTATATGTATGCATCAGAGTTAGCTGGTTATCAGAGGGGTTAGCCTGAAGGTTAGCAGATTAGCAAAGAGGCTGAGACATTGAAGGGAGCAAGTGATCAAATAGTTCAGTGGCTTTTGTAACATGAACGATTATGATATTCACATATTTTGGAGATGGCCCCCTTCCCCTTACCTATAGCCATGAATAGGGAAGTATCGAGGAGCCGTTTCTGGGGCTGAAGGGGAATGCACTTATATACACGCCTCCGGCCCGGAGAAAACATGTAGGCATACAGAATATGTAATGCAATATACGCAATAGAAGGACTCCGGGGAGGGGATCATTGCTATAGCCCCTTTGGGACAACCTAGGGCATGTTCAACACCACGAGGAAGACATCCGCGCGAAGACATATAGAGTATTAGGAGTCGAATACAACCACGGGAAGAAATGGGGGAAGAAGGGTGTAGGAGATATTACTCTGCTTAACATCAAAACATTGTTATCAAAAGGGACCATTATCACATAGATTCGGGAGGGCATGGCGTTGTCGCTCAAGACCGGCCAACGATTACATGGACAAGGATGAATCCCTAGTCGCAGAGAAGGGGGGAGACAGGAGGAACCCCAAAAATAATAAGGAAAGAAAGAAAGAAAAAAAGGGGGGAGGCTCATATCATCGCCCCCCCCCCCAAACCTCATACATTCACGGAGGCTTACAAGGGAAGTAGTAGTGGGAATCACCGGGAGAGGAACTATCGGAACCCACCTGTAGAAATAGAGTACCATAGACGGACGCTTCTTCCCCGGCATCGGGCTACTTCAGGTGGAAGGACAGGAGAGGTCATCACTCTCTGGCCTGCTCTTAGAAGTATCTCTTCTTTCTTCTTTCCCAATCCACTCCTCTCCTTTCCTTCGACCCTCTTCGATCCCCCTTTTCACCGTCTCCTCTTTTTCCTATTCTATTGGCTTATATATAGCACGCCTCATGCGTGATTCCTCCCCGACGCGAGGTGAGCGCGCCGTAGAAGAGGGACAAGCTGCTTTTGAGCGCCGGGAAGAGGGCGCCGGAAAGGGGGCACGTCAGATTAGAGGGCGCACCGGATTAAGCTCGTTCCGTCGTGTTCGCTCGACACGAGCCTGACAGCGGGCCCCAGATTGGCCTTGAGAGTTACTGTGATCCTTCATCTCATCGTGGTCTTGCCAAACCACGGTGGGGGGCATCGATAAGGCTTTCAGGCCGCTGAACGACCGCCTGCGGAATCTCATATATCTTCGGCTCAGACACGCGGGTTTTTCACTGATACGGGCCTCGGCACTGTGACTTGTGCTGCCTGGTCGGCTTAGCTTGCCTTCATAGCTTTCTCAGGGAGTGAAATACCACCCGGGGGTATTTTCGCCCTGACTAGGTGATCATTTGGTCACTAACGGACCTGATTTACTGAGGAGATGTACCTATACCGGGTTATCCGGGTTCTCTGCCGTCGGGGCCTTCAGTCCCTTGTTCTAAAAGGGGCGAGGATGTTTCATTACCTCGGGAGGACTTTTCTTTCAGGTGGCGAGCCACCAGGTATACCCTTGTCCTTGGTCAGACAATGGATGTTGTTCATGCGGCACGACCGAGTCGATGCCGGTTCATTGGGCAGGCTTGTCGACACTGCCGATTTGTTGTGGATTCATCTCGATCCTCCTGAGGTGAAGTCCCCGATGTTCATAACGGGTGACCTGAGGCTCCGACAGCTTGAGAAGGCTTCAGTGCATTGGTTTCCTTTGGCTTTTTCGCTTCAGCAGGCCGCATCATTTCTGTCATTTAGGCTTGGTTGCCATCGAGCATATTTTGAGTGCCAACAGGTTCCAAAGGGGAAAATAAATTAAAATTTTCTGTGCATCATCATAACTTGATTGACTTTGGTTGTCTCTTATCTCCTCTCTTGTTTGTGCATCTTGCTAGTCTTCACATTAGGCGTGCTTATTGTGTGTTGTTTGGCATTTTGTTAGGTGCCACGTTGCATGTGGGGTTGTTTCCCGTTCATAGGATATTCTCCTAGGGGCAATCCCTCCTTCATTTCCTATTTCAATCCGCTATTCGATTCCAACATGTCGTCTTACGACTTTTCCTAGCCCCATGATGACTCTCTTCTTCAGGGCCTCCTAGAGGACCCACCTAGGGTCATTGGTCAGGGGTCTGCCCCTCCATTATCTGCTATCACTGAGGGTGGTCAACCCTCCCTTTTCAATCCACCTACTCAAGGCTCTGCCAGTCAGATCCTCTAGATGATGGCCCAGCTGGATCCGGCCCAGCTTCAGGTCCTTCAGCAAGCCTTGCAGGGGTCAGATGCCCCATCATCTTCCATTCCGCAGGGTCTTGCTGCCACCTCTGCTTCCCAATCCATGGTTAATGGGCCCGGAGCTTCCTCTGCCGGCCAGTCTTCTAACTCGGCCCATCAGGTTCTTGACAGAGGGAAGGCTGGGTTCCTTCCATCTTCTCAGGTTGACCCTTATGGGTCCATTCCACCAATGCCGTAGGCCCTCGTGGACCCGGTTGATCCTCTACGCCCTCAGGCTGGGGTCGCCCACTTGACTTATGCGGGTATGGGTCCTTCCTTGGCCCGACACCCTCCTTATGGATTCCCCCCTACATCCACTTATTCTTCGGCCCCTCACACCGGGTCCACTCCTCTTGCTTTACCCCTTCCATCCCGAGAGCGGTAGCTCCTCGATAAATGGGCCATAATGCAGCAATAGCTTGACCTCCTTCAAAAGCGGGTCGACCCACAGTCTTTGGCTGATGTCCCAGTCCCTAGTTTCCATAACATTCATTTTCCCTCTTAGTCAGAGCTCCCCACGTACCGAAAATATGATGGGAATAGTAATCCCTACATCCATGTGAGGGACTTCTTATATGAGTCGGTGCAGTTTTAGTATGACGATCGCCTCATGGCGTATCTATTCTGCCGCTCACTAGATGGGGTCGCCTTGGAGTAGTTCTATGCATTGCCACTAGAGGACGCAGAGAGCTTTAAAGTTGTGAGGGAGAAATTCATCCAGAGATTTCAAGACCGGGTCGGCCCAAAATATTCATTTACTGATCTAGTGGCTGAGAAGATGAAGGCCGATGAAGACTTCGCAACATATGCTGACAGATGGAGGAAGATGGCTGCCTGCGTGCCTGGTCATATCCCAGAGGAGGAGAAGGTTAAGCTCCTCATTTCCAATGCCACCCCTAACTTCAGAAATATTTTGGCCATGAATGACATTGCTAACATGCACCAGTTATACAGTAGGGCCAGATTCATCCAGACCCAATTCAAGGATTCCCCTATTCGCACCCTCTTCGAACCCCAGAAGCCCAAGTACACCAAAAAGCCTTAGGGGCCAGTCACCGAGGGGGTCCAGACAAATGAACAAGTGCATGCCGTCAATTTCCAATCCACCAACCAACCCGCTCCACCTCGTTTCCAGTATCCTGCACGCAACCCTCAGTTCACCACTCCACCAAATACCCAACCATCCTTCCCCGCTCCTTAGCAACCACAACAACCGCCACAATACCATAACATTCCTCCACCAAACGGCTATGCATCTGCGCGTCCGGGTCCTAAAAGGGCCCAGTACCCCCCGTTGCCTGAAACTGTTGTGTATGTGATTTTGATGATTACAAAATGACCTTGTGCTTGAATGGCTTGATTACAAAATGTTTCTAATTGTATGTCAAAATATTTCTAAGTGATGCATTGCTATGGCTTCCAAGTTCATATGCTTGAACATCCTTGTTTTCTTGCTATGGTGTGTGGAATTGCACTATGCTTGTGGAGTTTCAGATGTCTAACAGTTGTGAGATGACAAGTTGAATATGAGCCTCATCATGATATTGGTATATTTCATTGAGCTTCATTTGATATGACTGAAAGAATTTTTAGAAGATGGATTGTGTGAAAATAGCATATTTGAGTTCCTCATGGAAGCATGATAATTTCATATCCTTGTTTTTGACAACACAAGATGGTATGCATGGCTTGGTTGAAATGCTAACTTGATATATTCTTGTTTTGAACTCACCTTTTCTCTATTGAGATCACGGCATTTGAGATGATGGAGTTCCGGGTTGATTTGCATGCCATATTGTTTATATTCATTCTAGAAATGCTAGTTTCAAGAGAGAAGTTCATTTGATTTTTAAATCAATACGAATTTAGTTTTTCTATGGTTTTATAGGTTCAAACCATCAAAAGAACTCTTCCAAAATCAAGGGACTTTGGTCTCATTATCACCATTGGGTTTGCATAGGTTTAACTGACTTAAAACTGCATTTTCATGACCCTCAGCAGAGGGGTCGTCGGGTCGACCCCCCTGAGGCCTGCGCTGTCTGCATTGCAGACAGCATTGGCAGCTGAAGGGGTCGACCCCTAGGGTCGACCCCCCTTGGCCAGATTTTTGGTTTTGGCATTTTTATGTGTAGACTATGTGAGGGTCGACCCCCAGGGTCGACCCCCTCCGACACAGGATTTTCGAAAGCCATTGTTTCTCTTTCTAAACCCATTGAAACTTTACCTAACTACCCCCAATAAGTTCCTATACATATGAGAGAGTTTTTATGGCATATTGGGATGGTTTTATGTGTCTTTTGCCCTCTCTCTCAAGCATGTATATATGAACTACGATTTTGGGAGAAAGAAGAGACCTAATGCTTATTTGCTTTTTCTTGTAGGAGAAGAAAAGGGGGAAAAGGAAGAGGAGCTCTTGCAAGGAGGTTATCATCTACATCCATGAAGATTTGGAGCTCGTGATAGAAGGAAAAATGGAGCGGCTCGAGGAGGTTATCATCTACATCCAAAATTGCGACCATCCGACAACGAGCCAAGAAGAGTTGGAGTATTCCTTGAAAGGGGAGTTTCATACGTGCTATATCTTCTTTGATTCAGTCCCTAGAGTTTGTTTGGAGTCTATTGTATACATCCGTAAACACTTCATCTTCTTCTAAACAATTATCTTTTGTGGGGGTTCGGAGAAAGGGTTCTCCGAGTGTTTGTGTTTGACGCGTGTGCATCATTTTGTGCGGAGCATATCCGCGTGTGTGCTTGCGCGTAACTTGGGGTGTGTTCCCCGTGTGTGGTTGTCCCGTGTGGTTGTGTAGGCATCGCCCTACATGTGTGTGTTGGAGCTTGGCTCCGTGTGTGTGGGGGGGAATTTTTCCCCGGGCTATTTTTACAGCAGTGAAGCCTCACTGGTTTGGTGAGGGGTGGACGTAGGGAGTCCATCGTGGTCCCAAACCACCTTAAAAATCCCCGTGTCATGTGGTTTGATCTTTGTGATTGTGTGCTTCACTATCTTATCTATTTATGCAATCGTGTGAGATCGGTGAGATTGAGTGAATTAAGTTTAAATCTGTTTAGTTTAAATTCCTCAATCTTATTAATCTTGTTAATTCCGCTGTGCGTTAGTTTATGATTTTAATTGGACATAATTTTAGTAGAGAGATCTATTCACCCCCCCTCTAGATCCGTGTTCCTGCACTACGGGACCCAACAGAAACCCTTCCCGATATCTTCTATGCTCTCATGTCCATTGGGGCTTTACAACTTCCTTCGAAACGGTCGAATTGGAACCCGGCCATCGACCAGTCCAGATACTATATTTTCCACCGGCAGCCCGAGCACACAATTGAGAGATGCTTCCAGTTTAGAGATCTTGTCTATGACCTACATGAAGGGCAGCGCATCGACTGGGCTGAGATGCGTAAAGTCATCACAGATATCAAGGAGTGAAGACAGCAGCCGCGATAGCAACAACAGCCAGCACCACAGCCAGCACCGCAACAACAATAGTAGCAGCCTACATAGGAATTGGGGATTCATCAGAATCCGATGCCCAACCACCCGCCCGCTCCGCAACCTCAATCGCCGGCACCGGCTCATGTTAATATTGTTCACCGCCCAGCTTCCAACGCTGGGTGGTCTTATGATGATGATTCGTCAGCTCAACTCATGTTTCTCTACCATACCTACCGCAACTCCCCTTCGCCTTCTACCCCCGTTATCCTTCAACCCGCCACTACAACCCCCATCACACTTGCTAAACCCTTCATCCTACCCTCCACATTGCCCAACACCTCACCAACACCCACTACACCTAACCCTTCACCCATCATTCTCCCGGCGGCACCCGTTAAGCCTGCCTCTCCCGTCATCACCACCATTTTGCCCGCAACCTCTACTTTCACCCCCCTCATCCACCCTGTTGGGCCCATTAAATCACCCTCTATGAGTCCATCCGATGCCGGGCCGACACAAAATCTTGCCCTTCGGAGCGGGGCCTATTTCATCGAAACTACCCCACCACTGGTGCACCTGCACCCAATCCCCAATTCCCGCAACAGGCTGCTGATCAAGAAGAAGTGGACCCCTTGCCAGGCACGCAGTATGATTTGTTACATCACTTGGATCAGATGCCAGCCAAGATTTCGGTGCTTGAACTGATTAAGAGGTCCAAGTTACATCAGGATGCCTTACGGGATTTTCTATAGAAGGTTCTAGTGAATGAAGATATGGCGGTAGACAGTCTTCCATCGGCTTTGGCCACGATCACTAAGGGGCCGACCATTTCCTTTTCTGAGTCTGAATTGGCACCTCCCGAGGCACGCCAGATGCCACTCTGCATTTCCATCACCTTGAATAAGGTGGCTATCGACGTGACTTTGGTGGACACATGAGCCTCTATTAATGTTTGTCCCCCCGGCACTCTGCATGCATGCAACATTTCTGAACACATGTTAAGGCCTACTCCAACTACAATCGCGGCCTATGACAACTCGAGGAGGGCCTGCCATAGGGTAATTACCATTCAAGCAGAGCTCGGGCCACTAACAATGCCTGTGGAGTTTTATGTGCTAGACATTGACCTAATGTTCAAGGCTATTCTGGGTCGTCTGTGGATTGACAACCTCCATGCTGTACCATCTACTGCCCACCAGTGCCTTAAATTCCTGTTCCAAGGGCGGGTAGTAAAGGTCAAGAGCATATCCACGGTCTAAACAGTTGAGGCCATTTCCAACAAAATATTGCCAGAGACCCGCTCTGATACCAATTGTTAGGTGCGAAGCTAGGATCTAGAAGGGGGGGTTGAATAGATCCCTAATAAAAACTTAAGTTCAATGGCAATACCAACCCAATTTGTTAAGCAACAAACCATTCACAGCAATATCTCAAACAACAATACCATTATCCTAAACCACAACAAGCAGTCCAAGATAAAACTAGTGTATAGTGAGGGTGAGATTTCTCAAACTGAATTAAACCCACACAAGATATATCCTTTAGAAAACTGCTCAATCAGAAATCAAATTAACACTTAAACATTCAACCACACCTGTTGTCGAGCACATGATAGATTGAGGATGTGAACATTCATGACTGAATCAAACAGTATGAATTATCATCAAAGCAATACGACAAACACTACAAATGTGCCTAAGTTGCACTGCAAAGAGAATAACCTTGTGACAGAAAATGATAAACAAATCTGTGCACTTAATGAAATCACACAGCAGACAACCCTCGTGAGCGATCCTGTGAAAGGAGGTGGATGATAAGGAGCAAACGCACAAGGTAAACCATGGCACACTAGATTTTTAGGTGGTTCGGCTAGACACCGGTCCGTCTACATCCACCCCTCACTCAACCTGAGTGAGGATTCCCTTGCCAAAGCAAGAAGCAGACTCAGTCTGCAACAGACGCTGCCAAACAGATTGAGACTAAGGGAAACAAATCCCTCGACCTTATGTTGCATCCCACAAGATCAGCACCCACTACTACCGCAGTGACCAGAGAGTCCAACTCTCCCTTCTCCTGCAACCATAGAAGGAAACGTGAGCAACACCCAATTGCCCACAATCGGAGGACCAATCCTCCCTTCCTCTCAAACCGGAGGGGAACCCGTGAGTGACACCCAGTCACTCACAACCGGAGACCCAAGTCTCCCTTCTTCTGATCGCTCAGAAGGAACCCGAACCCAGAACAGGGTATCGGATGAACACAAAAGTAAATGGAAAAGAACAAACAAAAAGACAAAAGGAAACAATCAGAATGTTGTTCCAAGGAGCACAATGACTCTGGATTTGATCCACGAGTCAATATATGAACAGATCTTCAATATTGGCACTGGCTGCCCACTTCTTCCTTCTTCTCACGACCTTCTTCTCTGAACTCTCTCTCCCTCTTTCTTTTTCTTCTCTTTTCTTTCTTCTACTCACACACTGGCTCTCTATCTGTTTCTTTGTCTTCTCTTCTCTGCTTGCTCACTAATCTTCTCTTTCTTTCTCTTTTCTTTTGCCGCTCTCTCTGGTACGGGATCTTCCCTCAACAGGAGCTCTTGCAGTTTTCTATAGCCTTCTACCACCTTCTGCTATCTTTCACTGAAGGATGAGGCGGTCTTTATATAGAACAGAGCCTCCGTATGGATGAGGCAGAAAAGACCTAGTGAAGCCCCATTGGCCCATGTGACAGGGACGAGAATGTTCCTCTATCATAGAGCCTTGGATCACGTGCCTAAACATAAGCTCCCTGGGACCACGTGCCAACTTCCAGCCATTCTGGGAACACGTGCCAACTTCAGTTCAAGCTCATGTGCTCCTCTGCTAAAATCAGACTCTCTGAGACATTTCATCAAACATATGGTCAACATGAGTAATGTATGCATATGCTTCAACTTAGAAGAACAAGTGGGTGGATGTGCTCAGACTTCAAATGAATAGAGCAAATGTGCATATACTTTGATTATGCTTAATGCAAATGTGCACAGACTTGGTTATGTAAAGATGCAATGTGCACAGACCTATGTAGAAGCCAAAACATGCACAGACTTAGCTACCTGATATGCAAAAATGCACAGACCTCATAACATGATATGCAAACATGCTCAGACCTCATAACGTGATATGCAAACATGCTCAGACCTATATGTGCTAGGACATGAAACATGCTCAGACCTATATGTGCTAGGACTTGAAACATGCTCAGACCTAAATGTACTGCATGTACACTGACTTGTCTGCATGTGCTCTGACTTGCATAGCACAGTGAGCACATATGCTCAGACCTGGCGTATGCATATGCACTCACTATGGTAAAGATGCTCAGACTTGTTTTAGGCATGTACACCGACTTGAACATACATTAGGAAAATGTGCACTGACTTTATACGACATAAAATAGAATGTGTATCGACCTTTGCTCACCTTAGGTACTCATGTGCATCGGCCTATATGCATAAAATAAAATGTGCACCGACCTTATATGTAAGACCCCAGAATATTTATAAATTATTCTTAAAATATTTAATTATTTTTTTGGAATTTATCAAGGACTAAATAAATTATTAAATAGAATATTAGATCAATAAGTCATTATAAGGCCCAATTATGTTAAATAACTAACCTAGCCTATTTAAATAGAATCCAAAAGGTTAATGGACCAAGCCCATTAAGTTTGGCCCATATTCTAGAAGGTTAATTGACTTATTCATGTATTTTAAAGATAAATACTATTTTTATAGATAATTAGAAGGTTAAATGAGCAAGAGAGTTTTATTGAATTGAAACTCTGTATACTTTTGGTGTAACGGTCTATCGGGCGACCGCTACAAGCCTGTAACGCACCAGTCTGGATGCGTTACACTTTGACAGTTCCGTGAAAGAAAGAACGAGCAAAAAGATTAGAACTTTGGGATCTTATCTACAAGAGATCGACTTGGGAGAGTTTATAACATTATTAATGACTCTTAGGGATTAGGTTCTGGTAAATTAAAGACTCTAGAATCGATCTAATCTTCAAAACCCTATAAATAAGACCTAGTTCTGAATTGAG
The DNA here is from genome assembly GCA_022559845.1 of Amorphophallus konjac. Classification (NCBI taxonomy): domain Eukaryota; kingdom Viridiplantae; phylum Streptophyta; class Magnoliopsida; order Alismatales; family Araceae; genus Amorphophallus; species Amorphophallus konjac. The sequence goes on from CM040119.1 coordinate 233,362,875, forward strand.
CGACCCTTACTTTTGGCTCGTGAAGAATCAAGGTAAGGAGATATAATTTCGGGTAAGTTCTTTAGAAGATTTTGTTTAGTATACTTTAGACTAATAGTTCTCCAAATTTCGTGCTAGGAGATCAAGCAACCAAGGAGATTGAAGCTTCCAAAGTTGCTGGTTCGACCAAAGTAACCCAGGAATCAGAGCTAAAGGCCACTAAAGATCAGGAAATTAGGACGTCTAAACAAGGTAATTTGAGTTCGATTATTTAGAGCTTTTTGTTCACCTTAGTTTTATCTTCTTACTCTCAAAATTTCATGTCCTTAGGTCAAGAGGCTGAGAAGCTGGGGCAGCGTGAAGTTACTGAAAAGTCACAAAAAGAGAGGAACTAGGGCGGTCCTTGAAAGCTCAAATTAGAAGTTTAAAGCCTAGTTAAGCGGTAGGTTATCTCATGATTGGAAAAAACACCTTGTTAGGGATAAAAGCCCTCTGATTGTGTTTGATTTCATGCATTATAGACTATGAATTTCATGTTTTAATGGGTTCATGCATACATACATATTCTTAACCCTAATCTAAGATCAAAGGTATTATCTTGTTAATTCACTACAACCTATGCATCTAGATGACCTTTACTTCATTTTGTCATGATTTGGGTAGTAAATCTTTTCAAAACATAACATGGCTTCAAATCATAGTCTTTTTATTTCATTATACTATTAGCAGGGACTCTGACGCATCATACTAGGACCGTTAGACGACTGTAACGGTCTTACGATAAGCTGTCACAACCTCTGTTGTATTTAGAGTTTCTCAGTTATCTCTGATGCACCATAACAGGAGCGTTACAATACTGTAACAGTCCTACGATAAACCGTCACAGCCCTGTGACGCACCCATACTAGACCGTCAGAGTACGGGTTACTGTCAAACTGAGATAGGACTGAGGACAGCAAAACTTACTTATGAATAAGCCTAGTTATCTAAGTTTTAACCTTATTTCATGACTTTGAGTTTCTTAATTGATTCATGATAGGAAATTGTATGATTAAAGCATTTTGAGTTATTTTAAGTTATGTTAATTTCATTGGCTAAACTCTGTAGTTTTATATTCTAAATCATGATTTTCCAATGTTGAATTGATGGGATTTTATCTTGGTTTCACATTGTTACACATTCTTTTCTATCTATAGAGTCATTTCTTTAAGTACATGGCATATATTCAGGTATATGTCCATTAGTTTACACTTTGCACTATAGGAACACTATTCTTGGACATGAGGACCTCTCTATTAGATATTCCTTCCAATAGACTAGAAAATCTTGTTTCAAGGCCTCCGTAATTCTCCGCGAGCCTGGGATTCCCACTAGGACGCCGAGTTGGTTGTACCATTAAAACCCAAGTGATTAGAATACACTATTGAGGTTTCTGGTTATCAGTAGTGTAACGGACCTATATTGGACCATCAAGCATATGTAACGGCCCAATATACAACCATCACATTTAACTGAGTCCAATTACTATTTCTGGATTTAGTCGTTCTAACGCATCAACTCTAGACCGTCACGTCAATGTAACGGCCCAATACTGGAGTGTCAAATAATGTAACAGCCCAGTACACGACCGTCACACTGCTTGAGTATTTTAACCCAAGATTTGACCAAGGGTTGATATTCCAAATGTTTCTAGATAGACTCTTGATGATCTAGAACTTATCATATTGATCAAGAAACCTAATATAAGGAATAGAAGATAAAGAATGTACCGTTGTGTTGCTGATTTATTTTCATAAGCATAACATAGTACAAGTCACTCTTGATTTCTCATGATTCTTATTGAAGCATTCATTCATTGAATTATTGTTATCAAGAGCTTGTTAGAATTGTACATTCTTGGCCATACTTTATTGTTACATGCGTGGAAAAAGCTTGATATATACTTGAAGATGCGATCGAGCATTGATTGTGTTCAAGGGCTCTATGCTAGTCCCCTCGACTGATTGTCGGAAACATACTATTATAAACCATGGGGTATGATGCTACTGGCGTCGCATTGTACTGGGAGTACTTTCTTTATAAATAAGTGAAAATCCACAACACAATATACCATGATTGATACTTGACTTTCTTGATATTCCACAGAAATTCATGAAATACTTGCTCATAAACAAAAGATACTGGAGTGATGATTATGTGGCTTGCTAGTATATTCTCGTTACATTCTTGTTCATGAAAGGCCACATCATGTTCTTATAACATTCTTGCTAGTTCATACTTTCTCTCATTTTATCTTACATACTTTGGTTTAATCGCATGATTGATCACATTCGCATGATTTTACCTTATTCCTCTAGAGCAAAAACGTTAATTACTTTAATGATGCCTTCATGTTGATGCGAAGATACCTACTGGGCAAGTGTGCTCATTACCTATTTCCATTCTTTTTCAGGAAATGGAAGTGAGTCGGGTTCGGATTCGAAATGTTCAAGTAGCGGATTTGAGAGTGATTAAAGAATGAGCGAAGACTTAGGAAGTTTACATTGTTTAGATCGAGTCTATGTAATTTCTTATTTCTTGAGTCTAGCATGATGGAAGTTGAATTAGTGGTTGTATTTGAATATTGGATTTGATTATTAATAAAAATCAATGTTGAGTAAATATTATGCGATTACATTCTTATGTGTGATTGCCTTGTGCTCTGATCATTCTTGCTTGCAAGAGGCTTACCATGCCGACTGTTTGCGTTTCTCGAGCGAGTCTTCTGCTGAAATAAAGGCTCGGGGCGTGACATTATAACAGCTAACATAGAAACGTGCACATACCTTATGCATTGCCGTAAAAACATGCATCGACCTTGGTTAGCACTAGATGGAAATGTGCACTGACCTGAGTGAACTAAAACTCAAATGTGCATCGACCTGAGCCTAGCATCGACCCTAACATGCATCGACCTTCATGCACTTCAAACAAAATGTGCATCGACCTTTATGTACTATAGAATGAACATGCATCGACCTTCTACATGCACAAAGCAAAATGTGCATCGACCTTGTATATGCATGTGAACAGTGAAGCATCGACCTTCATGTAATGAACAGTGATGTGCACGGACCTTCTATGTGCATGAACAGTAATGTGCACCGACCTTCATGACTTGTGAACAAGGATGAAACATGCAACGACCTTAGCTATGTGAAGATGAAACATGCACCGACCTTAGCTATGTGCAGATGAAACATGCATCGACCTTTGTGTGCATATGTTCTACACTAGCATCGACCTTAGTTATGCATTCTACATTTAAAGTGAAATGTGCATCGACTTGTGTGTCTAGAAGAAATACATGCATCGACCTTAGCTGCAACTAGTTCAAAGAAATGAATGTGCATTCCACCTGTTTGATAAAATGATTGTTCATGTCTTTATGCAATTTGTTCGATGAAATGACTGTGCATGCAATTTGTTCGATGAAATGACTGTGCATGCAATCTGATGAGGTTCTATGCAGCATGAAAATGCATCAATCTGAAAATGCACATATCATGCAAATGATTATGATGACATCATTAAATCTAATGCACAAAAATCAATGCACATTTTCATGCATCAATCTGAAAATGCACATATCATGCAAATGATTATGATGACATCATTAAATCTAATGCACAAAAAATCAATGCACAACAATCAATCCTCATTAATGCACAGTGCAATGACCAAATGCATATTGCATCATCATTCAATTTTCATACTAACACATGATGACTTATAGTGTTTGCTATCATCAAAACCACAGGGACACAATAATTGTTACAATTGTTAGAAGCAAACACTTATTACAGGTAGTTATATTAGAACATGCATTTTCAGATTTGATTTTTTCAATTTGTTTCTAAAGTGAATCATTCTCAGATCGTAAATTATCCATTTCAGCTTTGACAATGTCCAAATCTTTTACATTTTTTCTCAGTTTGTCATTTTCAATTTTTTGTTGTTCCAATTCTAAATCTATTGAATCAAGTTTGTTCAGTTGTTTTCTGAAGATTTCATTGTCAATTTTCTGTGTCTCAATATCAACATTTTCAGAGTTAGAGTTAGCATCTTCATGTAATTTCTTTTTCAAGGATTTATACTTTTTACTTAGTCTTTCATACCTTCCTAACAACTCACCATATGCATCCTCCCAGTCATTTAAAGTGAAGTTATCGAAGGGGTTTACCTGATCATCGTCCTCCTCTTCATTTTGATTGCTACTTTGATTACTGTTGTCAGCCATCAGACATTTGTCCTCGTCTGATTTTGTCTTCTTGGTTGATGTTGCGGCTGCTTTCAACTTATCCAGGATTTCTTTAGCGGATCTGCAAGTGGAGATAAAAGGAAAGACATTAAGGTCAACAGCATTTCTTAAGATATTGAGGGCTCTAATATTTTCATAATTTTTCATTCTATGTCTGTCTGTCCATTTGGATACATCTTTGGGCAGTCTATGTGGGCCTTTGGAAATAAGATTCCAGAGGTTTGGATTTACAGCATTCGCAAATGTGCACACACTACCTAGCCATGCAGCGAAATCAGAACCATCAAACACAGAAGGACAAGCCATAGATAAATTCAAAAGCGATTAACCAAGAGCTATGAATCAACACACAAAAGAGCACTTAAGAACAACATGATTCACTACAGATCGTTAGATCTGGTGTAACAGAACCTGCTCTGATACCAATTGTTAGAATGCAGGGCACAAATCCAGAGGGGGAGTGAATAGATTCCCGTTAAAACAATTACGGAATTAAACTTTTAACTACACTCAATATGATCTAAGAAGACACCTAAGCCCTCTTACTAAAAAAAAGTTGTTCTCTTAAAACATGTATCAAACACATGGTGTGTAAACGGACTCCACACTAAACAGCAAGTTGAATCAGAATAAAAGGTGTAGTCACTGTTCAGTTTAACACTTAGCAAGCTCAGACTAATGTAGGCTGACTAGATGCAAGTGAGCAAAGTCAGCCTAAGAGAATGTTTCTATTAGACACTTAGACAAACACTTAGCGCATGAAGAGCAGATCAATGAAGGGCTAGCTCCCAACTCAAAATGATGTGGTTCAGACTGACCAACAGCGAACATAAAGTAAATAACCACGCAGTCAGAAGATCTTGTGAATGAGGTAGAAGAAATGGACAAACGCACGATCAAACCACTGCACACATAATTTTTTAGGTGGTTCGGCCAGACACCAGTCCGCCTACATCCACCCCGCACTCTAAACCGGAGTGAGGCTTCCCTACCGAAGTAGACGCAGACTCAGTCTGCTACAAATGCTGCCTAACAGCTTGACCCAGAGGAACACTCTCCTCTCTTCTTCTGATCAAATCAGAAGGAAACTTGAGTAACACCCAATTACTTAAAGACCGGAGGATCAATCCTCCCTTCCTCCAAACCGGAGGGGAACCAGTAGTGACACCCCGTCACTAGCAATGGAGACATCCTCTCCCTTCTTCTGCAAATGCATAAGGGATGTGAACAGCAACCCACTGCTCACCAAAACCCATAGGATTAGATCCTCTCTTCCTCTGAATCCACAAAGGGAAACCGGAGATCACTCTCCCTTCTCCTGCTACCGTAGAAGGAACCCCGAACCCAAACCAGGGAATCAGAAAGCACTAAGGAAATGGAAAAATGAACAAATGAGAAAACAAAAGTGGAAAGCAAAAATAGATATAGCTCTGCTGACTCTAGATTTGATCCACGAGTCAATAGATGATCAGATCTTCAATATAGAATAGGTTGCTTCAATCTCGATCTCTCTCTTCTTATCTTGCTCACTCTCTTTTCTCTTTTTCTGCTCATCACTCTCAGCTCTCCCTTCTTCTTCTTCTTCTTCTGCTGGCTCTCTTCTGTCTTCTCTCAGACGGCCACACTTTCTTCTGCACACCCCTTTTTCTTCCTTTCTTCCGCCTCACACTTCTTCGAAGGATGAGGGTCTATTTATACAAAACAGAGTATCAGAACCCATTTGGATAAAATGATTTGGTTCCCTTTAATTTCTATTGGACCACGTGGCAAGAGGAGAGAATATTCCTCTAATGATTGTGCCTTAGCTCACGTGCCCAAACATGTGCTCACTTGGGTCCATGTCCCATTTTGCGCCAATCTGGGATCACGTGCCTAGTATTAGTTCGAGGTCTCGTGTTTTGAGTTGGTGCTGTCCAGGTGCTCGTTGAAATGCCTGAAGCTAAGACCTGCCTTTGCTACTACTGCTAATGACTTCATAGAACCTCAGCTGGCTTGAACATATTTAAATATTTGGACTTCTTTGCTGGACAATGGCTTGTGGACATTGCATCTTCAACTGCTCCGACCTTGTTACCATCAGTTGTTCACCTGCACCGACCTTAGATCCTCATGTGCATCGACCTTGCAATGTTGCACCGACCTTGTTTGCAATGTTGCACAGACCTTGTATGTTGCACTGACCTTAAGTGTGTGGTGTTCTTCAGCTGATTGGAGAAAGTTGCACCGACCACTCTTCACAGTTGATCGATGTACATCGACTTTGATTCGATGCTCACAAGATAAGCATCGATCTTGGTTTACATTGTGCATAGACCTTCACTTGCACTAACATAATGTGCATTGACCTTGCTAGCACATTAGAAAAGTTGCACAGACCTTACTAGCAAAAGTGCATCGACCTTGCTAGCATATTAGAAAAGTTGCACAGACCTTACTAGCAAAAGTGCACCGACCTTCATATCATATGTGCTTCGACATTGGTCTGCGTTGCCAAGATGTGCCTCGACCTTCATAGCAGATGTGCTTCGACTTTGGTCTGCGTTGCCAAGATGTGCCTCGAACTTCATAGCAGATGTGCTTCGACTTTGGTCTGTGTTGCCAAGATGTGCCTCGACCTTAGTTCTTCTGGCAACAGGACTAGCGTCAACCTTAGTTGCTCTAGCACTGAACAAGCATTGACCTTAGTTCTTCTGGCAACAGGACTAGCATCGACTTTAGTTCCCTTGGCAACAAAACTAGCATAAACCTTTGTTCGCTTAGAGAGCAAAGCTAGCATCGACCTTTGTTCATACTGCTGAAATGTGCATCGACTTGTACAGTAACTCAGGTAGAGTTCTACATGCACCAGTGAGCATGTGCATCGACCTTAAGTTGCTACCCCTGTCATACAAGCATCTGATGGGAATCGACGCCGAGCACTGACATTTTTATTTTGTATTTGTGTCCTTTAGTTTGCTTTTATATCCTTGGGAGAGTATATGTACAATTGTAAGACTTTGTAAGCCAATGTGTCATTCCCTAGGATTGTGTGATTTTTTATGCAAATGTGTAGTAGGTCCAGCTAGGGGGCCCCCTCCCCTTCCCCATTGGTCCACCTCATCCATGTGGGGCTGGTCAACCATCCTAGGTGGTCATCTAGAAGGTTTGAATGCTAATTGACCACATGGGAGACAAAGGGGTTAAAATTTCAAAGGTTGGCCACCTACCTTACCTACCTAGTCAAAGGAGTGCTCCATTCATATGTAATTTATTTTTTTTGAGTTTTGACCACATGGGGGAAGAAAATGACTCATTTCCCATGAAATTCCCAGCCCCCCACCCCTTGCCATTTTCTATATAAGCCTATGTATAGTGTCATTAGAGATTAATGAAAAAATCAGAATTTTGTTGCAAGGCTTGAAGCTTGGTGCGCCCCTCTCTCTTCCCCTGCTGTTCTTCCATCCCCAACCCCAGATCTAGAGTGTATCTATCTCCCTTCATCCCCTCTCAACCTCCGGTGATCGTCTGTGCCGCCGCCGCCGCCGTTCGTACCGCCTTCGAGCTGCCGTGGAATCATCATCAAGTTTCTGTCCTGCTGGACAGAGGTGTAGTTCATGAATTCCTGAAGCCGGCCACGAGTTCAGAGCGATTTAAAATTTTGAGGGTTGGTTCCTATCTTCTAGCCCCTTCTCCACAAAAAAAATTACGTTCAAAATCCACCATTTCATATTTTTACCTTTTCGTTCATCTCTCAATCTCAGATCTGTTCTGTCACTGTCTACAGTGACAGTAGCCCTGAGTTCTCCACCTTCGACCACCCTTTTGATTTTTGTTAGACCTACCAATTTAACCGGGCGTTCTGTCCATCGTTCCCTACCACCACACTTTTTCTTAAATTTTTATCATCGTTCTACCTATTTTTAAAAATTCATGTTCTACCGAAGCTACAGTGTTGTCAGCCCATTTCCAGATCCGACCTTCGTCCATTAAACAAATCACAGAACATCATAGACACATCCAAACGTGTCCAAACCAATTTTGCCGTCTTCCCAGCTCAATTTCCAACAGCTTTTCTGAAGAACACAACCCCAGATTCGAACGTCGCCCTCGTGGTAAAAGGCAATCAACAAAAAAGATCTCTACTGACCTATGATTTCAGGAACTGTATAACAGGAGATTGAGAATTCCATAAGTCAAGATCCGAGCATATCCAGGCCAGATCTTAAGGCCTAGGTTGAAGAAATTCAAGCTAGCTTTCCAACGGCGCCAGTCTCGTATCGATCCGACATCGGGGCTGATCGCAGCGTCCATTCTCGCCGGAGCGCGCGCTGTAAAACAGCAACCACCAGTCCGTGGATAGCAAACGCGACGGGTGCCGATCGGAACCGCCCGACCCCCGGGCGACGTTCCGGTGTGCCGCCAGCCCAAGGAACACTTCCCTAAGTGTCCACACTACAGCGGCGCCACCGGGTCCCACACGGCCCCTCCAGACAGCACGTGGGCCCCACGGTCATGATCATGCGTGTAGTCGAATCAACACACGAAGCTGCCCGTCATCCCGAATTCGGTCCTCCCAGGCCCCTGGTGTCGCCCTTTACCTCCCTGCGTGGAGTGGGCATATTTCCATTGCTGTAATATTCATGTATTAACTGTCCCGGGAGCACGAGTTCGGCCGAGCCCGTCGTCCCCACGCCGAGCGCGTGGAGGTATCGCATTCGCTCCCTTACTTGGCATTTTGCTTAATTTTCATATATACTTGCTTATGCCACTGCTAGAGAGCATGATAGGGTAATTAGCTCACTTTCTATTTATATCACCGCTGCTGCGAGAGAGAGCGTTACCGTCCCGTGACCCGATCCGGGCACAAGTGAGAGCCGACCACCCTAGCTCACAGCCGGTTTCTCAACCGCGCACATCCGACGCTTCCCTCGTTAAGGGGCAGTCACAAGCTTGTCGTGTCCGTGGTCTCGTCCCGCATCAATTTGGTATCAGAGAGAGTTTGAGTCTAGGGTGTCCAAAAAAAAAAAGAGTGTCATTTAAGTCATTGTCTAAGTCGTGTTTAGGATCATCATATTTTCAAAACAACAAAAAGTGTCGTTTTTGGGTCGCATACATCCCTTTACTCGGTATATCAAAAGGTGTTGTCCGAACGTTAGGCTACGCCTATCGGGAAGGCTGCACATTTGCGCGAGTGATCTTCGGATCGGTTATCTCCGCCACGTACCGAGTCTTGGTTTACGTCTAGGGTCCTTAGTGTGCTTGCATTCCAAACTTGCATAGTCGGTCTAGTGTTTTGTCACCGTGTGTATGCATGTCCATGTCCGCTACCCATGGCCGTTCCCCAAGACCATACGTCCGAGTGGTCAATCTTTATGGCCAAAGTCAATATCCTCATGGCCCGAGCCCTTGGTTTTACCCCTCTCACTATGAAAGTCACTCTACCCAACGGGTCCACAACGGAACTCCATTTCACCGATAAGGAGTCAGATAATTGGGTTTCTCTTGACATCATGGAGTCTCTCTCCAAGATAGGCGAGATTGTCCGCGATGGTGATTTTACTTGTGTTGAGTTCTATAAGAGGATCGGCTCTGTTCTCTACACTGATGGCGCATGGTGTAGGATCGGCACACTTGCTGGTTCATGCATCATTTTAGGGCAAATGTGGTTAGGAGAACGAAGAGCCAATCTTGACTGGGGCAAGAGGACTTGCACCTTATACCCACCTTACCTACCCGGCAAGATCACCCTCGCATGTCCAGCCACCCAACCCCAGCGGTCCACTCCACATTCGGGACCATCTCATTTGGAGCCACCTGAGCCCGAGCCACCCGTGTTTCTAACGGGTACGCTATACATAGCCGAGCCACTTCTTAGATGGCTCAAAGAAGGCTTGGTCTCACCTCCCTTCCAATCCATGGACCCCACCCTACCTCTAGTGTCAAGCAACTCATTTCACACCACCTTCCGGTCTCGTCACTATGTGGACACATTGGATGACCTTCTTAAAGCGTTAGACCGGCAGTTGACCTTTACACATTTATTGGCCCGAGGCTTTGACCGACCCGCTAGTCTTAGCTTCACCCATCCGGCCTTAGGGTCCATTACCTCCGAGTGCACCGTGGGTTGTGTCACCACGGAGGTCCTCTTACTCCTTCCCTTACCGGACGAACCCGAATTCATACCCTTTTGTCCGAGGGAGGAATCATACTTCTTGCCCACGATCCCCGTCCCACCCGTCACAATTCAAGAAGGTGACTGTCCACACCTTCAAAACTTCTACACGTGGGACCGTGACTTGTGGGAACCCACCACAAGGGGTCATACCTTCTTTGATCCCTTTGACCCATTCCTTAGTGGATCCTTAGACCCTCCACATTCACTTCACTTCTTCGAGGGAGTCCGCTACCACACCCCTTCCCCACGGGCCGGGTCGTCTATGCCCACCAAGCCCGTACACTTACAAAATACGCCATCATCTAGGGGAGATACTCTTGGCCCTCCCACATCCACATCCCATATGCATGCATGGCCCACCTTAGGATGCCTAGGATTTCCACATGATATCAACCACCGGTTACGTCAGATGCATGCATGGCATACGTTTGGGTGTCCTGGCCCCCCCTCACCCATGTACGGGTCGGACTAACAATAGGTGTGTCTAGAGTCATACATGAGTAAGTTTCTTGTTTGCATGGTTTGTGTGTAGTCTGAGAGTCTGCATGTGTCTTGTGCAAGCTCGTTGTCGTTCTCTTATGAGTAAGAGGCGAGTGGACTCGTTCGATGAGTATGGGATCGGTTCTATATCTACACCCGGATCTACTCACCTACAAGGACTCAGCGGTGATTCCTAGTGAGTCTTCGAGCTGCTTCCTTCCCTTTGAGAGTGCCCCACCCAGAGTGTCCACCTCTAGCCCATGGCAGCTTGTGCATATCGAGTATATATGGAATGAGCAGGTGACGGTCACTTGGAGTGGAGTATACCCGCGCTACTTGGTATGGTGACGGATCCGCCGGAGTACTCGAGCATCCATACCCCTACTCCACGGGGTCAAGTTCCTCCCACCCGAGGAGAATTGATGGGAATCGACGCCGAGCACTGACATTTTTATTTTGTATTTGTGTCCTTTAGTTTGCTTTTATATCCTTGGGAGAGTATATGTACAATTGTAAGGCTTTGTAAGCCAATGTGTCATTCCCTAGGATTGTGTGGTTTTTTGTGCAAATGTGTAGTAGGTCCAGCTAGGGGGCCCCCTCCCCTTCCCCATTGGTCCACCTCATCCATGTGGGGCTGGTCAACCATCCTAGGTGGCCATCTAGAAGGTTTGAATGCTAATTGACCACATGGGAGACAAAGGGGTTAAAATTTCAAAGGTTGGCCACCTACCTTACCTACCTAGTCAAAGGAGTGCTCCATTCATATGTAATTTATTTTTTTTGAGTTTTGACAACATGGGGGAAGAAAATGACTTATTTCCCATGAAATTCCCAGCCCCCCACCCCTTGCCATTTTCTATATAAGCCTATGTATAGTGTCATTAGAGATTAATGAAAAAATCAGAATTTTGTTGCAAGGCTTGAAGCTTGGTGCGCCCCTCTCTCTTCCCCTGCTGTTCTTCCATCCCCAACCCCAGATATAGAGTGTATCTATTTCCCTTCATCCCCTCTCAACCTCCGGTGATCGTCTGTGCCGCCGCCGCCGCCGTTCGTGCCGCCTTCGAGCTGCCGTGGAATCGTCATCAAGTTTCTGTCCTGCTGGACAGAGGTGTAGTTTGTGAATTCTTGAAGCCGGCCACGACTTCAGATCGATTTGAAAATTTGAGGGTTGGTTACTATCTTCAAGCCCCTTCTTCACAAAAAAAAATAGGTTCAAAATCCACCGTTTCATATTTTTACCTTTTCGTTCATCTCTCAATCTCAGATCTGTTCTGTCACTGTCTACAGTGACAGTAGCCCTGAGTTCTCCACCTTCGACCACCCTTTTGATTTTTTTTTAAACCTACCAATTTAACTGGGCGTTCTGTCCATCGTCCCCTACCACCACAATTTTTATTAAATGTTTATCATCCTTCTACCTATTTTTAAAAATTCATGTTCTACCGAAGCTACAGTGTTGTCAGCCCATTTCCAGATCTGACCTTCGTCCATTAAACAAATCACAGAACATCATAGACACATCAAAACGTGCCCAAGCCAATTTTTCCGTCTTTCCAGCTCAATTTCCAACAACTTTACGGAAGAACACAACCCCAGATTCGAACGTCTCCCTCGCGGTCAAAGGTAATCAACAGGAAAGATCTCTGCTGACCTGTGATTTCAGGAACTGTATAATAGGAGATTGAAAATTCTATAAGTCAAGATCCAAGCATATCCAGGCCCGATTTTTAGGCCTAGGTTGAAGAACTTCAAGCTAGCTTTCCAACGGCGCCAGTCTCGTGTCGATCCGACATCGGGGCTGATCGCAGCGTCCATTCTCGCCGGAGCGCGCGCTGTAAAACAGCAACCACCTGTCCGTGGACAGCAAACCCGACGGGTGCCGATCGGAACCGCCCGACCCCCGGGCGACGTTCCGGTGTGCCGCCAGCCCAGGGAACACTTCCCTAAGTGTCCACACTACAGCGGCGCCATCGGGTCCCACACGGCCCCTCCAGACAGCACGTGGGCCCCACGGTCGTGATCACGCGTGTAGCCGAATCAACACACGAAGCTGCCCGTCATCCCAAATTCTGTCCTCCCGGGCCCCTGGTGTCGCCCTTTACCTCCCTGCGTGGAGTGGGCATATTTCCATTGCTGTAATATTTATGTATTAACTGTCCCGGGAGCACGAGTTCGGCCGGGCCCGTCGTCCCCACGCCGAGCGCGTGGAGGTATCGCATTCGCTCCCTTACTTGGCATTTTGCTTAATTTTCATATATACTTGCTTATGCCACTGCTAGAGAGCATGATAGGGTAATTAGCTCGCTTTCTATTTATATCACCGCTGCTGCGAGAGAGAGCGTTACCGTCCCGTGTCCCGATCTGGGCACAAGTGAGAGCCGACCACCCTAGTTCACAGTCGGTTTCTCAACCACGCACATCCGACGCTTCGTTAAGGGGCAGTCACGAGCTTGTCGTGTCCGTGGTCTCGTCCCGCATCAGCATCGACCTGGGCTTTGTGATGAACTGTTGACTGTGCATTGACCTTGTTGACCATGGACTTTTCTCGTTGACTGTTCATTGACTTTTGATTTTAACAAGCTTTCAATCTGTACTTTATGCACCTTGAACACCTCAACAACACAAACAGTGTCATGAGAGCATATGCATGATTCTTTATCACCAAACCACATTGATTGATCATTTTAAAGAGTATACATGACTAGAGTTTTTGACAACATCAAAACACAGGGACATAAAAATCTCCCCCTTTTTGATGATGGCAAAACTATGAGTAATCATTAGTCATTTCAATCAATGAATCATAAACATTTCAATCAGTGAATCATAAATGACCTATGTGCATTTGTATCATGCAACTAAATTCAATCAATGACCTCTCTATGACTCAACCAAGCAATTCTCCCCATTTGACATTATCAAAAAGAAATTATAGTTTGAGAAATCAGAGAAGTAAATGCGAAGCATGCAAAACTATTCTCCCCCTTGCCAAATGAACTGTAAATACCCGGTCATGCAAATCATGAAAGCAAGGATGCTGATGAAGCAATCTGCACCTTTGACAGAGCAAAGGGATTGGAATGGAAGAAATGATCCAAAAACATCAACAAAAACACAAGGACAGTTGGACAATTCAGGCAATAAGAGAATGGCTCAAGAGGTATTACAATCTGCAGAGAATATCAACCAGCATAGTCTAAAATTATGCAGTCAAGATGTTTCCAACAGAGTAGAAAGAATCGAGCAGACGAAATCAACAGATCTTCCAAAAGAGTAAGAAAGATTTTCAATGAGATACCAATGCCACAAATTCAAATTTAAAGATGTTTCAGAGTCTTCAATTATAAGGGCTTATGAAGGAACTTTACGGAACTGCATGGTTTAAATATAATGTATTCAGAGATTATCCAAAAGAATTTTTCTTTATTCATATCTGAAATTGATATTTAATAAAAGAGAACCAAGCTGTCATACACACATCTAGTTTAACCTCCCTCCATCTTACTCATTCATATTCAATGGCCCCTTTAGGGTTTGCATGAAGTAGTATTGAGATTAAACAAACTTGAATATAACTGATCATGTTCAGGAATTTAGCAATTTTTCTGTTTCAATTATTTTTCTGATTTCTTCTTTAAACAAGATATTTTTCAAGAGCAATCTAGTTTAGTGTACACTTTGTAACTAGAGGATACACGTTGTTTAGACGCCAGTATCCCTACGCACTTAATGTGATTAACTGTCATGCTTCATTTTGAACAGAGATAACTAGGGCACTTCATGACATAGGTTGACTCCATTTCTTTGATGAATGTCCCAGTTTCTCAGTGCAACCTAATCATTGCTCTGCCTTAACCTTTCACAGGATTTTCATCAAATTTTCAGCAGAGATAACTATGACACTTCATGACAGAGTCCTTTGGACATTGTTTCTCAGTGATCAAAGTCATTACTCTGACAAAATATAACCTTTTGGAGATACCCAGAATAAACAGATGTTTAAAGATAATACATGCATCATGTAACTTAACCAAGGAGAGCCATTGTTTTAAAACTTTTAGATTTCAGACGGTCTTACATGATGTAACATAAATCAACTGGTTAAAGTTTATTAAAAGGATTGACTAAGATATTTTCAAGATTTTCAAGTCTAAACTCAAGAATTACATTAGATTTAAACCACATGAATCTTTCAGACCATCATAATTCCCTATAATAGAAGATTCATTTCCCAGATCATTTTCAAATTTATGAACAAGATAAATAGATTGAAATCTTCATGAGTTTTCGACAAAACAAGGGAATTTTAGAAGTACCCATAACATCAAGCAGTAAAGAGCATTAAGCAAGAGTGGTAGAAACTGATGTAGCAGATAAATCTAAGATGATAGCTGATAGAGAGCAACGACAAGGATAAGCTCAGAGAAATAGCAGTGATATCCAGGTGTCCTTCAGACAGATGACTCTCAAGCACCAAGAGACTCTCGATCAGTTGATATCAGCATAGCAAGCCCCCTTACAGCAAAAACAGAAGCAACAGATAGTGGCTTTCAAGGCCATGTAAGTGAAGTACTCAAAAGATTTCAACGAGGATATTTATGAAATTCAGAATAGCTGAGGTCAAGTGAGAACCCAGGGATCAGAACAACTAAGTAGGCCTGAGTTCAATCACAGTAACACGGGGCCTTACACAAACAGATCATAGCCAAGATAGCACAGACTGAAACAAGGAGCATCGATTGACCGAAGTGAGCAGTTAGGTCAATCGAGATAGACAGAGTGTGAGTGAGGAAACAGATATTTAAACACCCATTTTAAAAAACCTACAAATGCTCCCCCTAAATGTATGCATGAGCTATCCAGTGAGAGGTCTGTCTGGATCAATAAGTATTATGCACGAATGCGGACAATGATCAGACTTTATTATGCATATGAACAACCTAATGCACATAAACAATCTTCAGATTGCAAGAGTTCCTCTTATGAATGTGCATTGCATGTCAAGCAACACTTTTTGCTATTTCAACATGAATAGGAATAGTATGCAATCAGTTCTAAATTTCAGAGTATGCATGGGGCTAATGTTTATTCATGCAATGGACACAATATGGCCTTGTTTAACTCCCCCTTTCTATATGCAACGTATGACTAGACTATGAAGGGAGTTATTCTAACCAAATATGCATGAAGCACAAGGAATTACCTAGGCTGACTCCCCCTATCTATATGCATATATTAACTGGACTCTGAATGCAGCACATGCAGAACATTAGAACCATAAGAAAATATGCTCATGAAGGTATAGACTGCTCTATGTGTAAATTTTTGACCAATGGTACTGGGTAGAGGACTTGGTCTAAAGACCACCTCATACATAGTAAGAACTTCCAGAGAGATTACAACTGCCCTTTAGTAACTTACCATTTGATATACCATAATGGTCATGCATAATAATGCAGTGCAAGTGCAGTCCTATATGCATGACAATTTTGTTGAGCATGTATGTGTGCAGATGAAAACATATGCAGTTGACATATGCAAAACACATGTGGTTCATATTTTCAGAGTATGACATTCAATTCGGGAAATGTTGTGCACATTCAGATGTCAACATGAATTCAAATTATGTGCAGCAAATGTCATAGTCTCGCATGAAGAGGAATTTATTTTAGATTTATGCATTTTCATGAAGATCAGCATATGCAGGCATGAAAGTATGTTCAGATAAATCAAATTCAAATCATGTGTCATGATAGGCTTCATGATCAGCCCTTGGTACTAGGCGGAGAACTTAGGTCTTAAGACCACCTCACGCATAGAGTGGGTTTCCAGATAGACAAAATCTGCCCTTCTCCCGACATCTTTTTGATATACCAATGGGTTTAATTTAGCCAATATCAAGAAACACATAACAAGAACAATTTACTTAACACACAAAGAAGATACATAAGAGTGCAGAATGCAATGCAATTTTCATTCTCAATCTAATGTATGCACTGATTGCTCAACCTATGCTCATGAGAAATAATGCAGATTATCAAATTCAAATGTGGGCATGCATGCACTAGATTTTAACTAAAAAATCAAGCAAGATATGTATATCTATCTGAAGAAAGTTATTGAAAAGTCAAATACCCAAACCTGTAAAGTGCAGAATTGGGGTTTTACCATACTCAGGTGCCTTGGCCTATTGACCCCTTTTTATTCCTCAGCTCCAAGGCACACCTGCAGAACAGTTCTTCATTCTCCATTTTTAGGTACCCAAGTCTCCTTGGGTCCTGAAGGGTTAGCAATAGTTCAGACTGGTGCTTTCCACATTCTCCTAGTAGTGTGATCATCAAGCTTCATCACCAAGCAATCATTCATAGAATGTCCATACTACCCACGGTAATGACATGATAAATCATATTTTGAATTCTTTTTCTGCACATTAGCATTAACATGGAATCTATGTGCATGTTCATGAAGGTTTCTATTTTTATCATGGAAATTTTATCTTTTATTGTCAGCAAACACATTCTATTTTGCAGGGAATCTAGGATATCTAGAATTCACATTCCTTCCCTGGACATGCCAACAGTCCTTGACTGTATGGCCATGCTTCCCACAATTAAAACATGAAGAATGATTTCTTCTTTAAATGACAGACCAGCACTCACTAGCCAGATGGCCTGGCTTCCAACAGTTGAAGCATGCAAGAAATTTTTTGTTAAAGATAGATTTGGTTTTATCAAAAGCATTTCTATTTACAGGGAATTTAACATGTTTAGATTGAACTTTTCCCTGGGCATGCCAGCAATGGGCAACAATGTGTCCCATCTTGCCATAATAAAAGCATTGAACATTCTTTTTCTGAAATGCATGATTTTTGACATGAGCTTTCCTATCATGTATTTTTCTAGCATTCAAATCATATAGTTCCATTAATCTACATTCATGCATTTGATGACCACCCTTGTGACAGTAATGACATGTCATGAGTTTCTTTTTGTGTGCATGTATAGGTGTGTTAGTGTTATTTTCAGCATGCACATTCTCAACATAAGTGTGATTCAGTCTTTTCTGCAAGTGTCTGGTCTTTTTCATTTTTTTAGTTTGTTTGTGAGTTTTCTGATTCACAATATCCTCAGGACCCTTTTTAGCTATGAATTGAAAAACTAGAGGGTTTTTGGTGTTGGTTTGATTAGTGCTGCATACAAATGATGTATGCATTTAATTTCCAAAGCTCTTCTTATTTACTGGATTATACCCCAGCCCCTCTTTCTGAAAGTTCACTTTCATCCCCAGCAGCTTATCCAAGTTATCTTATCCTTCAACAAATTTAGACAATGAATTTTTTAGATCTTTAATTTTATTTTCCAGAGATGCAATATGTATCTCATAGCTAGCAATCTCTTGTTCACTGCAATTCACATACTCATTTAGCACCTTGTTTGCAGTTTTATAGTTCTCAACTTCTTGTTCCAGTTTAAGCTCTTTTTCAACTTAATTTTCATTAACAACACATTTTCTTTTTTCTAGGACAAGAAGCCTCTCAGACATAACAGTGTTCAACTGCTTCAATTTTTCATTCCCTTTTTGCATCAATTTCAATTTTTCATTTTCAGACCTTAATTATTTGATCTGTTCAGCAAGATTTCCATCATTAGACATAGAACTTAGCTCTTCAATTAGTTCATCCTCTCTCTGTTCAGTTTCCAAATCTTTATCCAACAAATTTTTGTTCTCTTCCCTTAAGGATGCAATTAAGTCCTTATGCCATTCGACATCAAAATGTGGTGAGGACACCTGAGCTAGGGATCGGCGTGATGCGACAGAGCGTCACTACAGGACACACAGCACTACGCGGGACTTACAGGCTTCACTGTGGCTTGGAGATGGCTTGGAGAGCTAGCCAGGATCTTGGACTTCTTTATTTCTTTCACTCTGGACATTTGTAGGCCAATTTGAGGCCAATTGGATTGTATTTGGGTCACCTTTATGCTTAGGAGGTTAAATAGGTTAAATAAGGGTTAATGGGCCACTTTGATCCAAAGCCCAAGGAGGGCTTGGGCTAGCCCTCCCCCCCTAGGTGGGCCCACCTTGGGGGGCAACCCCCTCTCTCTCCTAGGGTTAGGGTGGGCTGCCCCACCCTTTCCTTCTCCCACTTGGAGAGGTGCGCCCCTCCCTCTCCTATCTTTTAGGAGGTTATCTAGTTTCCTCTCCTATTAAGTAGGCTTTCCCAATAAATTTGGATTCTCTTTGTATTTTTTTTAGGAAAGTAATTGGGGTTTTTCCCCTCCCCTATATATATACTCTTGTATTTTAATTAGAGAAGTTAATGAATGAATGAAATTTTTGTGAGAAAGAATCTCTAGTGGCCGCGGCCTCCCCAATTCCTCTCTAGAGGGTGCGACGCCCTAGCCCCCCCTTTCTTGCAGGTTCTTGCTGCTCCAACAGCAGGGAGGCGACCTCCCCATCTTCTTCCCAAGCAAGGAGATCAGACTTCCAAGAGTTGCTGCAAGCTTGGAGGAAGAACCTTGCTGCCCTGCGCACCCCTCCCTGGGTGTCTGTCTGCAGAACTAGACCAAGAAGATTAGGGTCTGCTAAAGAATTCGCAACGACATCCTCGGTACTTAGTTGCATTCGCCACTTCACCAGCGTCCCTGGGACATCCCCAGCAGCGCCTACGCCAAGTTTCGTGACCAGCAGACGAGCAGAAGGTGGCGTGCCAGATTCATCTTCCTGCTGATTCCCAGCACCGTGAAGATTAGCCAGCAGTCTGCATGCCCGTTCGAGGTCACGCCGGAGCTTCCCTCCTACGCCATCGGCATCCAGCGTCTTCCCGAGCAATCTTCGTCCCCTGCTACCCACCTCCAGGGATCGTTGCTCCTTCCTAGGCGTCGAGACTCGCCTTCCTCGCTGCTGGACTCAGGCCGGTTCGTGGGCGCAATTCATTTCAGTTGTGGCCGTACGTGGACTACGAGCTTCATCCACCCGGTACCCGTCACCCCATTTCGCACGACCCCTAGATATCACTGTGTAGCCTTTTAACTCCCTACGAGGAGTGGGCTTTGTTTGGGTTGTACCTCTATTTAGCTGTTGTACCGGGTGGTCATGTGACTTGGCCGGGCTTCTTCCCCACGCCCCGAGCGTGGAGGTATGCGTCTGCTCCTCCTTTGTGTCACTTGCTCATTTAGTATAGTTTCTTGACGCCGTTGCTTGTGAGATCATAGGCACCTAGCTCTTATATTTGTTACGTCACTGCCACGGTGAGAGAGTGTGACCGTCCCGTGACTCACCCGAGTCGCGAGTCTGGAGTCGACCACCCTAGACGCTGCCAGTTTCTCAACCGTGCGGATCGGCACACTTCCCTCTCTTGGGATGCCTGTGAGCTATAGTTTCTTGTTGATTGGCGTAATTTCCTTCTTAGGAACATTATGTGTCGAGTCTACACCGTTCGATCTGTTGCAAGGTTGCTGGTCTTAGTTGTCCACGTAGTCGCGTCTTCACATAGAGTCCTAGCTTGCATAGCGTTCCGCATCAAAATGGAGAGATTCATTTATTTATAACCTTCCTAACAACTTACCATATGCATCCTCCCAGTCATTTAAAGTGAAGTTGTCGAAGGGGTTTACCTTATCATCATCCTCCTCTTCATTTTGATTGCTACTTTGATTACTGTTGTCAGCCATCAAACATTTGTCCTCGTCTGATTTTGTCTTCTTGGTTCATGTTGCGGCTGCTTTCAACTTATCCAGGATTTCTTTAGCGGATCTGCAAGTGGAGATAAAAGGAAAGACATTAAGGTCAAGGACATTTCTTAAGATATTGAGGGCTCTAATATTTTCATAATTTTTCATTCTATGTCTGTATGTCCATTTGGACACATCTTTGGGCAATCTGTGTGGGCCTTTGGAAATAAGATTCCAGAGGTTTGGATTTTTATCATTCGCAAATGCGCACACACTACCTAGCCATGCAGCGAAATCAGAACCATCAAACACAGAAGGACGAGCCATAAATAAATTCAAAACTGATTAACCAAGTGCTATGAATCAGCACACAAAAGAGCACTTAAGAACATCAGGATTCACTGTAGATCGTTGGATCTGGTGTAACAGAACATGCTCTGATACCAATTGTTAGAATGCAGGGCACGAATCTAGTGGGGGGTGAATGGATTCCCATTAAAACAATTGATAGAAATACTAGAGAGTGATCTAGAAGGGGGGGAATGAATAGATCACCCAAATTTAAAAACTAATCGAAGGAACACGGTCTTTTAGTCCAGAGATATGATGTAGACCAAATAAAACACAGCAGAGAACAATCTCAACAAGCGATATGATAAACAATGAAGACTAAGATAGATGATCAGGCAATTGATCGAACAGAAGATAGGTCTAGAAAGATAATGTGAACCGAACCCTTTAACAACTAAAGCTCAGAAGATAACCAGTGGCACTCGGCGGAGGTTGGACTTGGGAGTCTACTCACGCAAGAAACCAATCTTTCAGATAGGCTTGACCTATCGTTCTGATTGGGTCCTTTCTATATACCAACTGGATGCAAAAACATCGCGCTGTGAGTGAGAATCAATGCAACCATCATATAGGAAGACAAAGGATTTTTAGGTGGTTCGATTGCCAACCGTAATCTATGTCCACCCCTCGTTCACACCGAACGAGGATTTCACTAGCAAATGCTGGAGAAGAAGTAGACTCAGTTTGCGACACAATGCTGCCTAACAGCTTGCCCTGAGGTATACAAATCCCTCACTCCAGGTCCTGCACCCATAGAACCTGCACCCTGGGCTTGCAAACCATAAGTCCAGAAACCGGAGAAAACTTTCTCCCTTCCTCTAAACCAGAGGGAACCCACGAGTGACCCCAAAGTCACTCACAACCAGAGACACTGTCTCCCTTCCTCCAAGAACCCTTTAAGGGAAACAAAAAGCACAAAACGGAAGGATGGGATTAAATGAAAGATAGAAAGTGGAAAAATAAAATAGAATGTAGCTTCGATGAAGCAATTTCAGATATCTTGGTTGGTTGCTCCCAAATCCTCTTTTCTCCCTTTCTTTCTTCTGGTGTTGCTCTCCTTCTAGTGGGATTCTCACGTAGCAGGGGCTCTTGTAGGTTCTTGCAGCTTTCAGCGTTCTTCTTCGAAGGGGGAAGGCAGCCTTATATAGAACAGGGGCTCCGTAAAAGGCAGAAGGAACAAGTGGGCTCTGATTGGTCCTCCTAAACATTCTTCTAGAAACCACCGAAACAGCATGCCATCCTCTCTTGGATCACGTGCCCATCTTGTTGGAGTTTCTGCCACGTGGTCATGCCTTTTCGCACCAAAAGTATCCGCACGTGTGATGGGTGCCAGTAATGCATCTGAGGTGTTGGGTAAAATTCCTCAGATAACCTATACAGCATTAGAGTGGTCACATGCCTTTTGTGTTCAGATTGCCTTTACGTTGTCCATGTGTTCGATCATATAGTTCAACTTAGTTGGGTCACTAGCACCGACCCTCAGAACAAGCATCGACCTGAATTAGGCATAAACCAAAACATGCACAGACCTTATATGCTAGGGAGCAAAAGAAGCATCGACCTTATGTGCTGACTAACAAAAGGTGCATAGACTTGGTAACGTGATATGCAAGCATGCACAGACTTAATGTGCATGTGAACAGATGTGCACAGACCTGGTAAACAGATGTGCACAGACCTTCTTTATGCATGAACAGTAAAGTGCACAGACCTGGACATGCTTTGACCAGAATGTGCATGGACTTCTATACATGCATAGACATACTACATGCAATATGCAAAACATGCACAGACCCTTGCATAATCTCCAAAAAGAGCGTCAACCTTAGTTATTGTACCAGCAAAAAGGTGCACCGACCTTTATGCATACTACTAAGATGTGCACCGACCTGAACAGTAACACAGGTAGACCTTAGTATGACTAAGGTGAGATGTGCACCGACCTTAGTAAGACTAAGGTGAGATGTGCATCGACATTAGTAAGACTAAGGTACGATGTGCATCGACCTTAGTTACTGTGCCTACAGGATGTACATGGACCTTTATGCATAAACACAAATGAGCACCGACTTTCCTCTGCCTCACTAGCAACATGCATCGTAAGCAACACAATAAACATGGATCGACCTTAGTTTGTGCTGACAAAACTAGCATCGACTTTAGTTGCTTTGATAGCAAACTAGCGTCAACCTTAGTTTCATGATAACCAAAACTAGCATCGACATGTATGCAATATGAAGATTTATAAGAGATGAGGATGCATCAAACTTGTTAAGCTGAAAATTATCATGCAATGGCATTATTGAATCCAATGCATAGTAATCAAAACACATTCATGCATAGAGCAGTAACCAAAAACAATCATCATCATTCAGTTTCCATGCAAACACATGATGACTTATAGTGTTTGCTATCATCAAAATCACAGGGACACAACAATCTCCCCCTTTTTGATGGTGGTAACACTCTGAGTCATCAATTTACATAATGAGGATGATGGGAAGGCTATCAGACTCCCCTTTAGAGAATGCAAGGATGCATCAGCATGTAGTATGCTTCATAGACTGAAGATAGCATAAATCAACAACACATGCCAGACTAGACATGCCAGACTAGACATGCCAGACTAGACTGACACTTGCCAAACTCATGCAGACTCTCCTGACCAAACCTCCCTGACCAAGCCAACCAAGCCATCCCTAACCAAGTCATCTCATGCAGAGCTCTCTCAATGCACAACTCTTAACACACACACACACACAAAAATGCTCTCCCCCTTTGACATCATCAAAAGGAGTGAAGCGAGAATCTAAATTGAAATACAGTAAATTCACAATATAAAAAGTTTCAGATCCATCTCTTAAAGGAATAAGTAGGAGAACTGAAGTAAGCTCATGTGTTTCAGGTCTAATAATCAGGATAGACAAGGAGTAAGAGTGAAGATTATCATCGTACAGAAAATAATGAGGAAGACCAAGATGTAACAGTTATGCCAAGAGAGGTCTTTCTAAAAACTGTACTGATCAAATGTCTAGAAACTCATCTACTGAAGGTTGATACATAGGTATTGAGGATAAACGGTCTGCATTATATTTCTGAAACAGAGGGGTTGAAGATTTTTTCTTTTCTGAGCAGCGTAATTGCCAGTGAGTAATTGTGGCAAGTCACACATTGTTACATGAGGAGACACCTTGATCAGAGGCCAGAATCTCCATTTACTCAGTGTGAGAACCATATTACTTCTCATTAGAGAACAACGTTTACAATTGTAGTGTCTTTTTACATGAGGAGACACCTTTATCAGAGGCCAGAATCCCTAGTTACTCAACACTTTAATGGTATTGCTCTGTCATGAATTTTAATTTTCCACAGACCCCCTTTTTTTTAAACAGAGATAATCTGGCACTTCATGACATAGAATATTTTTCATTTCTTGATGAGTTATCTAGTTTCTCGGTAACTAGATCATTGCTCTCAAAATTTTTGAAACCCCCAAAATAAATTTATTTTATTTGATATGAGATGTTTGAAAACAATACAGCATGTACTGATTCTCAGAGAATATGTTTCCAGAAATCTAGGTTTCTAGCTTTTAGGAGATATCATGACATAAGAGTTTTTAACTATGATCCATGCGCATTATGTATGTATGAAGACATTCTTCAGATTCTTTGTTCAGGTCTATACAGGATTATTAGGTAGAAGCTTCTTAGCTATGATTCAATTATTCATACTTAAATGATTAAGAGAGTCATGAGTTTCTATCTTTGTGAATAGACTGTATGAGATTTTCAAAGATCCTTTTACAGCAGCTAGATCTCTCAACATCCTTTGAATCAATCAACAAAAATAACATAAACTAACTGACAAGAAACTCCCCCTGACAACATGATTGATTGAAGAACTCAAAACAATCAGCTTAATACATGCAAATGCCTCCTATAGAAGACTTAATGAAGACCTCTCCCCCTCACAAAAAGAATCAGGAATGCAGCCCTTTTGTATGCAGAATGAACTGATATGCAAGACAACAAATGTTGATAGACATTAAACCTGATCTTATTCGAAAAAGAGCATGTGGTACCAGGTGGAGAACGTAGGTCATAAGACCACCTCACACATGATGTGGATTTCTAGTCAGAAGGGATCTGACCTTCTCCCAGTGACCATTCGATATACCAGTAGGTTATGCATGCCAATGCAATTCACTAAAATATGACAAATGCTAAATGTAGATATGCATTTTATTCAAGGAATTCAGAATTCAGGGAGATTTGAAGATGCCTAACTCTCTCCTCAAGGTGGTGAATTTTTCATTGTCCAGTGGCTTAGTGAAGATATCAGCTATCTGATGTGCAGTGCCTACGTGGATCAATTCAAAAGAGTTTTTGGAAACCTCATCTCTGATGAAGTGATGTCTGATTTCAATGTGTTTGGTGCGTGAATGTAAGACAGGATTCTTTGCAAGATTAATGGCACTAGTATTATCACAGTAAATAGGTGTGCAGCCCAGGTCTACTTGGTAGTCCTGAAGCTGATGTTTGATCCATATCACCTGTGTACCACAGCTCCCTGTAGCTATGTATTCAGCTTCTATAGTGTAGAGGGCCACAGAGTGCTGCTTCTTGGAACCCCAGGAAACCAGACACCCACTTAAAAACTGACAATGTCCACTAGTGCTATTCCTATCTAGTTTGCAGCTAGCATAATCAACATCAGTGTAAGAAATAAAATCTAAAGCATTTGATGTAGGGTACCGCAGACCTAAGTTATGAGTTCTAAAAATGTATCTAAAAATTCTCTTTACTCCAGCTAGATGCAATTCTATAGGCCTAGATTGATATCTAGCACACATTCCTACACTGAATTGAATATCAAGTCTTGAGGCAGTCAAATAGAGTAGGGATCCGATCATACCTCGGTATAATTTAGCATCAATTTCCTGACCTGATTCATATGCATCTAAGGAAGTGTTAGTACCCATTGGAGTTGAGATGTGCTTCAACTTGTCCATCCCAAATCTCTTGAGAATTTCCATTGTATACTTGGTCTGGCTAATGAAGCATCCATCTTCCAATTGTTGCACCTGCAATCCAAGGAAATATTTTAGTTCACCTACCATGCTCATCTCAAATTCATTTGACATCAATTCAGCAAATTCTCTACATAGTTCAGTGCATGTTGAATCAAAAACTATATCGTCTACATATACTTGAACTATGATGAGGTTTTTATTTAGAACCTTTGTAAACAAGGTCTGATCCACCTTACCTCTTCTGTAGCCCTTGCTGAGTAGAAATTCTGTCAGCCTTTCATACCAGACCTGAGGGGCCTATTTCAGTCCATACAGGGCTTTGTTCAACCTGAAAACTTTGTTAGGGTGTGATGACAGTTGAAATCGAGGTGGTTGATCTACATAAACCTCTTCTTTAATAAAACCATTCAGAAATGCACTTTTGACATCCATTTGTTGAAGTTTTATATTTTTAGAACATGCAAATGCCAATAAAATTTTTATTGCTTCCATCCTAGCAACGGGTGCATAGGATTCATCAAAATCAACCCCAAACTCCTGACAGTAGCCCTTGGCTACTAATCTTACTTTATTTCTCGAAATTATTCCATCTTCATTCATTTTATTTTTGAAAACCCATTTTGTTCCTATAACATTTGCATTTTCAGGTCTTGGAACTAGTTCCCAGACATTATTTCTTTCAAATTGTTCTAGTTCCTCATTCATTGCATTAACCCATGATTCATCATCCAAAGCCTCTTCTACAGTTTTGGGTTCAATCTGTGACAATAGGGCAACTAGGTCTTGATTATTTACATCTCTAAGATAGGACCTTGTCCTAGGGGGATCACTCAAATTTCCTATGATGTTCTGAACATGATGATCTTTTAAGAATCTCAAGTTGGTTCAGTGTTCACCTGGCTCGGCTGAAACCACTTGATTTGGAGCATTTGGTGCTGCAGTTGGCCGAGTCTCCTCTTCTTGTTCATCCTCCAAGAATTTTCCATCATGCTTTGAACTCCTGTCTTCATCATTCAAGTTAGTGCCATTGTTGGTTTCATCAAAAACAACATGTGGAGATTCTTCTACGGTTTGATCACTAATGTTGAAAACCCTATATGCTCTAGATACTTTATAGTAACCTAAGAATATTCCAGGGCTACTTTTAGCTTCAAACTTATCTAAATCCTTTTTGTCATTATTGTGTATGAAGCACTTTGAGCCAAACATTATGAAGTGTGCTAGGTTAGGTTTCTTACCTTTCAGAAGCTCATAAGAGGTTTTCTTATGCACTGGTCTTACCATGGCCCTGTTGATTGTATAACAGGTTGTGTTGGCCGCCTCTGCCCAGAATTTCCTTGGAAGTTGACTCTCAATCAGCATAGTTTGGGCCATCTCCACAATAGTTCAATTTCTTCTCTCTAAATATCCATTCTGCTCCGGTGTCCCGGGGGAAGAAAATCTATGGGTTAGTCCTTCATAGTCACAGAATTCAGAAAACATGGAGTTTTCAAACTCTCCTCCATGGTCAGATTGAATTGTACAAATTCTGTGTTTTCCTTCTTGTTTGACTTTATTGAAAAACTATTTAAACAAATGAAATGCATCACTTTTATTTGCTAAGAAAAAGATCCAAGAAAACCTAGTATGATTATCTACAATCACAAACCCAAATCTTTTACCATTCAGACTCTGAGTTCTGGTTGGACCGAATAGGTCCATGTGTAAAAGCTCCATTGGGCTTAAGGACAATGACTCAGATCTAAGTGTAAATGACTTCCGGGTCTGTTTACCCAGAGAACAAGCATCACAAATTTTTGAATTTGCGTTGAAATTTATTTTAGGTAACCCTCTAACCAAATCATGTTTCACCAATTTATTTAAGGTGCTGTAGCTAGCATGGCCTAACCGTCTATGCCAGTTATAAGCATTATTTTCTAAATCAGTAGATAGACAAAGGTTTGATTCAGGATTTTCATTAAGGTCTACAATGTAGACATTATTCACTCTATGCCCTATGACCATGATTTTGTCAGAATTTATTTCAAAGATTTTGCATGCATTATTGTCAAAAACTACTCTGTGACACTTGTCACATAGCTGACTGATGCTAAGCAGGTTATGTTGAAGACCTTCTACAAGCAAAACTCTTCCAATTGTGTTTGAAGGGAACTTACCTACTGTACCTGCACCGATGATCTTACCTTTATTCTTCCATCCAAATTTGACCAAACCTCCTACCTTCATTTCCAATTTACTGAATTTGGTCTTGTCACCTATCATGTGCCTGGAGCAGCCGCTATCCAGGTACCATCTGTTATGCTCGGTTGCCAGGCTCACCTGTATTCAATTAAGATAAAGAAAATTTGGAACCCAGGAAAGATTGGGTCTAAACAAGTTACCTATTCCTTCCAAATTAGTCTTAGGAATCTAGATCTGTCTGGTTCCCTTCCTGTGAACTAAGTTTTTGTTTTCAGCATGGAAGGTTTTATTGGCTCTAGTTGTTGGATTTTGATGAGGTTTGTTCTTATTGTGGAATGTGTTGTTCTAATTGTAGGCATTTCCTTGTGAATTTTTCCGGACTCTTTGTTGATTAAATTGCCTTTGTGAACCATTAGACTGTGCCCAATTTGATGTATAATGATTTTAGTTTCTGTTTTGATTGGGCCAATTGTGTTGATTTTACTACTTTGAATTTTTAAAATAGTTACTTCGATGCATCCCATTGAAGTGAGTTGTATTATCTCTGTAGACACCTGAATTCCTTGAAGCAGTAGTCTTGCTATGTTGATGCATTGTGGGCTTAGCATAAAAATTTTTATTGATGGTTTTTGATGGAATGGAGTTTGTTTTTACAGACTGTTGGAATTTATTGTCTGAGTTGGATGGGGTGTTCAGCTTCTCCTTTCCCTTCTCTGAGTAGAAGGTTACTGTCTTAAATCCAAAGGGCCTTTTATTGGTGGGATCATATCCCAATCCTTCTCTATTGAAGTTCACTTTCATACCTAGAATGGTATCTAGGTTGGATTTGCCTTGCACAAATTTTTCCAATGTGTTTTGTTTATCTTCGATGTCTTTATAAAGTTTTTCACTATGTTTTTGTATCTCAGAGTTGGCAGTTTTTATAGCTTCGTATTTCTCAGAAACAAGTGCATTTTCTTTCTAGATTTCCTAAAATTTTACCTTAAACTCATCCAGATTCTTATTGGCTTCTTCACATTCAACTTGGAGATTTTTATTTTGAGTTCTTAGTGAGCCTAATTCTTCAAGTTGCTTTTCCAGTTCATCATTTTCTTTTCTCCAATTGTTTTGTTCCTCAACCATGTTTTTCAATTTTTTCTTCAGCATTTTGTAATCTTTTGTTTGACAATTAAACTTATCTAGTAACTCAGCATAAGCATCATCCCAATCATCTAAAGTGTATGTTTCAAAAGAATTGCTTACCTCAGTGTCTGCGTCGGCCATCAGACATAATCTTTGTTCTTCCTCTTCAGAAGAGCTTTCTTCAACATCTTCCTCCTCATCGCTCCAAGTGCATATCATAGCCTTGGGCTTCTTCTTCTGCACCTTGGTATTCTTCTTCAGAAGATCTGGGCAGTCACTCTTCATATGGCCGGGCCTGTGACAGTGAAAACAAGTAGGCTTGTTAGTGGTCTTAAAATTGCCAGATTTGGAGTTAAAATTCCTACCAGATGATTGTGACCTTCTTTTTTTAAATGTCTTGCCCTTGGATCTCAGGAATTGTTGGAACCTACGAGTCAACATGGCTTGCTGATCTTGATCAAGATCTGAGAAATTTTCAAATTCCTCACTACTACTGCTACTGCTACTGCCACTTCCACTTCGAGACACCTTGAGAGTAATGTTCTTGCCCTTCTTACTCGTTTCTTCAAAATTCCCCTTTAAATTGATTTCATAAGTCATCAGGGATCCGATTAATTCAGTGACAGTCATTTTAGTCAAATCCCTGGACTCCTCTATGACTGTGGTCTTAGTATGCCATAAGGGGAACAATGACCTGAGAATTTTCCTAACGAGATCCACTTTTGGGATCTATTTCCCTAGACCCTTGAGGCTGTTCATGATCAACGATAGTCTAGCATACATCTCGGTAATTGTCTCCTCAGGATTCATCTTAAACAATTCATACTTAGAAGTTAGCATGTTTACCTTTGTAGCCTTGACCTGGGATGTACCTTCATACATAAGCTCTAATTCATCCCACATTTTCTTTGATGTCTTGCAAGCTGATATCCTAGCATACTCCTCTAGATGGACTACGCACTGCATTATATTTAGTGCCATCCGATTCACGGTGGAAAGCCTGATGTGTTCCCTTGACCATGTGTCCTCGTCGTCTGGAAGCTCGAACGGTCCTGAGGTGATCACTCTCGAAAGTTCGTGACTGTTCGCTCTTAAAAAAACATCCATCCTGTTCTTCCAATAAAGACAATTCACACCATCAAAGAATGGTGGACTGTTAATTGAATGTCCCTTGGCAATGAAGTTGTGAGGAGTGTTAGTTCCAGGTCTACCTTCGTCGTTGGACCACATGTTGGGTATCCTGGCTCTGATACCAATTCATAGAAATACTAGAGAGTGATCTAGAAGGGGGGGATGAATAGATCACCCAAATTTAAAAACAAATCAAAGGAACACGGTCTTTTAGTCCAGAGATATGATGCAGACCAAATAAAACACAGTTGAGACCAATCTTAACAAGCGATATGATAAACAATGAAGACTGAGATAGATGATCTGGCAATTGATCGAACAAAAGATAGGTCTAGAAAGATAATGTGAACCAAACCCTTTAACAATCGAAGCTCAGAAGATAACCAGTGGCACTCGGCGGAGGTTGGACTTGGGAGTATACTCACGCAAGAAACCAATCTTTCAGATAGGCTTGACCTATCGTTCTGATTGGGTCCATTCTATATACCAACTGGATACAAAAACATCGCGCTGTCAGTGAGAATCAATGCAACCATCATACAGGAAGACAAAGGATTTTTAGGTGGTTCGATTGCCAACCGCAATCTACGTCCACCCCTCGTTCACACAGAATGAGGATTTCACTAGAAAATGCTGGTGAAGAAGCAGACTCAGTCTGCGACACAATGCTGCCTGACAGCTTATCCTGAGGGAGACAAATCCCTCACTCCAGGTCCTACACCCCACAGAACCTATACCCTGAGCTTGCAAACCACAAGTCTAGAAGTCGGAGAAAACTTTCTCCCTTCCTCTGAACCAGAGGGAACCCACGAGTGACCCCAAAGTAACTCGCAACCAGAGACGCTATCTCCCTTCCTCCAAGAACCCTCAGAGGAAAACAAAAGGCACAAAACGCAAGGATGGGATTAAATGAAAGATAGAAAGCAGAAAAATAAAACAGAATGTAGCTTCGATGAAGCAATTTCAGATATCTTGGCTGGCTGCTCCCAAATCCTCTTTTCTCCTTTTCTTTCTTCTGGCGTTGCTCTCCTTCTAGTGGGATTCTCACGTAGCAAGGGCTCTCGTAGGTTCTTGCAGCTTTCAGCGTTCTCTTTGAAGGGGGAAGGTAGAAGGAACAAGTGGACTCTGATTGGTCTGCCTGAACATTCTTTTGGAAACCACCGAAATGGTGTGCCATCCTCTCTTGGATCACGTGCCCATCTTGTTGGAGTTTCTTCCACGTGGTCATGCCTTTTCGCACCAAAAGTATCCGCACGTGTGATGGGCGCCAGTAATGCATCTGAGGTGTTGGGTGAAATTCCTCAGATAACCTTTACAGCATTAGAGTGGTCACGTGCCTTTTGTGTTCAGATTGCCTTTACGCTGTCCACGTGTTCGATCATATAGTTGATCTCAGTTGGGTCACTAGCACCGACCCTTAGAACAAGCATTGACCTTTCTTCTATGTTGGTCATAATGTGCATCGACCTGAATAAGGTATAAACCAAAACATGCACAAACCTTGGAGAGGGGGATTTCTGTATCCCACCCAAAGAGCAGCCCAACAAGACCCAACATGGTCCAACGAGGCAAGCCAACCTGAGTGACAGCCCACGGGGCCCACTCAGGAAAGAAAAGCCCAATAAACAAACACTCGAGGAACCAACTCTCCCCAGCGGCCTCTAGGCTCGGAGGGCCCGAGTGATGGTCAGGTCATAAGGAAGGTCCTGCCCAAGCCGTTTCCCCGCCCGGGGGAGACAGACATTAGCCGACCTATCCGACCCCTCTTTCACCGAGCTATGCTCATCGCCCGGACAGGGCTGGCGTTTCAGGAGCTCGGCCGGACCAAATATCATCCGTTCAAGAGTCCCCAACGGATAGGGGAGTCAAGAAACCGCCGGACTTCAAGGTGATAACGTTCCCACGATAAGGCCATGAAAGCCCACGTTGAGGACGTAACTCCCGCCGGAGACCCCTCAGCTTGCAGGACTCCTGAAGGCGGCACACTATTTAAACCAGGGCTACCCTCCGACGGAAGAAGAGAGCCATCCAGGTACTCATAGACCCAAACTCCTGAGCAATCTGCTTCACCCTCTGGTAGAGAGGAATCTCACGCGCTAGCTTTTCTCCTCCTCATTATTGCTTCCACCACAGCTCTACTGACTTAGCCATCGGAGGGTTTTACCCCAGGGAATCCCCCTGGGCCCTCTGATACATTTCCCTGTCTTGCAGTTCATCTTCAGGTGATCCACAGCCCGCTCAGGATACAAGCGCGAGATTTCGCCTCTTCATCTGGCGCCGTCTGTGGGAAACGTACGAAGAGCCGAGATGGTGAGAAGAAGCTCAGGGAGGAGATCCACCGTCGAGGAATTTGGGGTAGTCCGGATAGCTCGGGAGCAAAACTCTCGAGCGGACGCCCTCTCTCGATTGGCCTCCTCCCTAGACCCGGAAGGTACACGATCGGTCCTCCTAGAAGAGCTAAAGCGCCCGAGCATTGACACGGAGCTCCTCGCTGTTGACTCGGCCACTCCAAGTGACTGGCGCTCCCCCTACCTGTCCTGGCTACAAGACTCCCAAGAGCCCTCCGACCCTCAAGAAGCCCGCCGAATGAAGTATCAAGCTCGGCGCTTCGTCGTCTTTGACAACACTCTCTACCGAAGATCGTTCTCCGGTCCCCTCCTGAAGTGCCTCGGTCCCGACGAGGCAAGCCGAGCCATCCAAGAGATTCATGAAGGCCTGTGCGGAGCGCACTCAGGGGCAAGGTCGCTGGCCAGAATCCTGTTACGACAGGGGTACTGGTGGCCCACCCTGCAGCGCAACTGCTCGGCCTATGTTCAACAGTGCGACCGATGCCAGCGGTTCGACCACTTGGTCCATCAGCCGGCTACGGAACTTGTCACCCTAGCCGAGCCTTACCCTTTCGCTCGGTGGGGAATCGATATCCTTGGGCCATTCCCAACGGCCCAGTCCCAGAAGAAGTTCATCATCGTCGCCATCGACTACTTCACCAAGTGGATCGAGGCCGAGGCTACGGCGAGGATCACCGAGACAGTCGTTTGGGGCTTTGTTTGGAAATCGATCATTTGTCGCTTTGGCATCCCCCGAGTGATAGTAAGCGATAACGGTCGACAATTCGACTCTCGGTACTTTCGAGATAGATGCGCCGACCTAAATATCCGCAACCACTTCACTTCGGTCGCCCACCCTCAGGCCAACGGGCTGGTTGAAAATGCCAACAAGACTATCTTGAAAGGCATAAAAACCAGACTCGGCAAGACTAAGGGTAGCTGGCTCGAGGAATTACCTAGCGTATTATGGTCGCACCGAACAACCCCCAGGACGGCAACCGGTGAAAGCCCTTTTCAGTTGGTATATGGCACCGAAGCCGTCGTTCCATTGGAGATTGCCAATCCGTCTCTCCGAGTGATCAGCTTCTCACTCGAGGTGAACGGGCAAAAATTGCTCGAGAACCTCGATCTAGCAGACGAACTCTGAGAGATCACGAACGTCCGGGCAAAGGAGTACCAGCGCCGCCTCACTCGATACTACAACGCCAAGGTCCGAGACAGACGTTTCCAACCAGGGGACTTCGTCCTCAGGAAGGCCGAAGCCTCTCGACCACTAGAGGCGGCGGGCAAGCTATCCCCCAACTGGGAAGGCCCCTACCGAGTGGTCGAGACGCTCGGAAAAGGTGCGTACATGTTAGCGACAATGGAAGGGGAACCTATTCCTCGGACATGGAACGCAGCCGCACTACAAAATTCTATTTTTGAAATTGTACAGCAAGATGGACGGAATAAATCCCTTTTCTTTTCATTCCAAACCATTGGTACATCAGATAGGCAAATGCCAGTACATCACATAGCAAAAAGCAAAATCCGTCTAACACCACCTCAAGGGGTCATCGCTCGGCTGACTTGGTCTTGATCTCCTCGCGTCCAGCCACTGACTCTGCCTCGTGCGGAAACTGGCTCGGACAAGAGGTGGTCAAGCCAGTTGCCTCGGGTGGCCCGTGACAAAGGTGACAGAGGGATTGCAGGAGGGAAGCCACCTTTAAACGTTGAGGAAGGCTACCTCCCAAGTTGGCAACAACCAGGAAAAAGGAGTGCCGTGAAGGCCTCCCCTCTTCCAATCTGCCAACTCCTTGGAAGGAAGGAGAGAGCAAGCAGCCCCCGAAGAGTGAAAAAAATGAAGAGCAGAAGAGGGAGAAAGAGGCTGCAGACGGAGGAAGGCTTCGGTGAGGAGGGAGCTTGATACGCCTCCTCCCCTCACACGGAGGGAAGTAACGGCGGCCCCCCCTGATGCCCCCATCCGTCCTCCGCCTCGGCGTCCACCCGGAAGCCACGCTGGAACTAAGAAAGGGCAAGAACCGTGCCTTCACACGTCGAAGCCCTCTCCAGATCTGCGCGGCGATGGTCGGACCCGTCTCGTGCACGCGCGACGACCGTGGGATCCGTTCAACATTACAGGGCAGCGGGAGCCCGCCGCTCCCCGTCGTCGGCGGCGTCACCCTCCGAAGGATCCTCCATGCTCCGAATATAAAGGCACAACGCACAGTGAAGAGGAAGGAGCGAGGAAAGACTGTTAGAGAAAATCCCAAGCAGTGAAGAGGAAAGGGCGCCTTTCGGTCCTTCTTATAGGCCAAAGGAGGCTACACGCCTTAAATGACCCCCCCCCTCCTCGAAAACACGCCAAAGGATTTCTCCCCTGAACAGTCACCTCCAACTCCTCGTCCCCCGCCCTAGCGGGATTCACGAAGCGGCCTGACATTCAAAGCATGAGGGAACGGAAAGACGTCCCGTCAGAAGCCTACCAAAACTGCATGCGAAAACCACGCAGGACATATCGGCACCTCCCAACCACTCAAGATCTGCCAACCAAATCATGGCAAGGATGGTACTCAAATAGAGCAAGTCATTTATTATCACACCAAAAGGAAACCCTCTAAAAAGAGGGAAGAGAGACAAAAAGGGAAGGAGGCAAAGTACATCAGGCCTCGGGCCCACTTTGACATTCGGGAACGGCGGAAGGAGACGCGTCACCCCCGGCGCCTTCGGTGACGGTCGGCTCGGACACTGACCTCGCCTGTGCGAGAACTGTCTCGGTCGTGAGCCCTCCCGAAATGCCCGGAGCCGGTGACCCCGATGGAGGCGACCCCTCCGAATCTCCCCCGACCGACGAGGAAGAGCTGGAAACCGACTCATCCGAGTCATAACACTGGCTGAAGGGGAACTCGATCGCGGAGTTTTGCTCATCTGCGTAGTCCACCGCCCAGCGATAGCCTTACTTGAACCCCTTTCGAGCACCCCGGCGTAGTGCTACCTCGTAATAGGGTAGGGCGGCTTCCACCAGGTCGGCCGAGTAAGCATCCGAGCTCCTGTAACGCTCGATTGCCTCCGCCTCGACCTACCCCGCCCTTCCGACGAGCTCGACCCGAGCCCGCTCCGCCTCGGTCGCGCGCTCCCCTGCCCGGGCCCGATCCGCCTCAGCCTCAGCTCGGAGACGCTCCGCCACCTCCGCCCGATCTAGCAGCTCGGCGCGTTCGAGCTCCCAGCGATTGTCTAGCTCGAGGCGACGCAGACGCTCCTCCTCAAGGAATCGGCTTGTCCTCTTGAGAGACTCTCGGGTATTGGCGAGCTGTTCAGCCAGCACCCCGGCTTCCAGTCGGCTCGCCCGCGCCACCTCCCGGAACGCGGAGAACTCTTGTCGGAGCCCCTCATGCTCCCCCTTGAGTCGGGCTAGTTTCCTCTCGCAGCCCCCAAGGGTCCAGGCAAGGTTCGACCGCTCCGCCTCCGTCCGGGCGTGCGCCTCCGCCATCAAAGCCGCCGACCGAGCTATGACCAGGCCGCCCTCCATCAAGACATCAAGGATCCCGGGGGGGGGGGGGGTATTGCGCTTTTCTCCCCCCTTCGTCCTTGTGGCAATCGATCGGCAGACCCGATACAGGTCGCCCGTTATGCCGAGCCTTTCCAAGGGCTCTGACAGAGGGGACCGCTCCACCCAGGGCACCCCGCCAGAAGACTCCGCTCGAGTGACGGAACCAACCACCTCGCGCGCCACGGTCGGTTGGGGTTGCGATGCCTCCCCGGGCGAACCCCCAACCTCGATCGGCGCAGCGGGACCGACCGCACCGGGAGCTCCAAGCACCTGGGGCTGCAACACCCTAGCGGGCGAACCCCCAGCCCTGCCTGTCTCGGCCAGCACCTCGCCGACCGAGACGTCCCCGCCTTCGGTCAATCCCCCGGCCTCGGCTCCAGCTACTTCGACATCGGCCCCCTCTGCCTCCGTGGGGGGGAGAGCCGACCCATCGCCGCCCTCTGATGGGCCCTCGGTCTCCTCGGCCCCCTCTCGCCTGGCAGGTGGGGGAGCTGGCCGCGAGGGGTCGGCCCCATCTTGCCCCCGAGAGGGGAGCGCCGCCGAGCCGGAGTCACCCCCGGCGGTAGGAGGAAGACCGGCCTTCTTGGCCCGTTTCTTGGCCTTCACGGCCTCCCGCAACTTTCCCGCCATGGGATCCTTGCGCTTTGTACCAGTTGGCCGTGAAGACCCCACGGGAGCCACCCCCTTGCCCTTATCTCGGGATTGGGCGCGACTCGCAGAAGCATCTGGCTCATCGGCCGCCGAGTCATCTCCCAGCTCAATGACCTCAGCAGCTTCCTCCAGAGGTTCCTGCCTAACGTCTGCCACAAAGGGAGAAGACCCGGTCAGGAGAAAGAAAGTAACTACCATCCCAGTAGAAGAGCCTCGAGAGCGGTACCTGTCGACGTCAACCGCGTAAGCAAGCACCGTTCGATGTTCTCCGGCGTCACCAGCTCCTCGGTCGACTGGCGGTTACCCAGCAGACGAGCGGCCTACCGCTCCACGTGGGAAGGGAACTCCTCCGGGCGAGGGGGAAGATTCGGATGAAAATTGGGCGAGATCGGACATCTCCAAAACTCATCCGTCGCCTCCACCTTCACCCAGAAGAATTGGGTCTTCCACCCCTTGTGCGAGGAGTCCTTCGCAGCGAGGGAGATGCAACTCCTATTCCTCCTCACCTGGATGAAGTAAAAGCCCTTCCCCGCCGATGGGTGTGCTTTCAGCTCAAAAAAATAATGAAAGTGGTCCAAGGAAGGAAAAATGTCGTGCTGACGACAGAGAATCCGAAAGGCGGAAAGAAGGAGATATGAGTTGGCCACCAACTGAATAGGCGCCAACCGGAAAAACTCGAGAAGCTGGAGTACAAGAGGCTCGAAGGGAAGGCGGAACCCACTCTTCCAAGCCAGAAAGAAAGTGCAAATTTGCCCCGTACGGCTGTCCAGACTCGTCTCATACAGGGCGGCGGCAGCAAAGCTGTACCTGAGAGGCAAGCGAAAGTGATGCTCCAGCTTTCTCACCTCGGCCTCCCCCAACTCACTATAGTTGGAGACGGGCTCTCGCCTCACCTGCCCGATTTCCAGAGGCAGACCAGCCATCGAGCCGGAAGATGATCCCTCACGTGAGCTCGAAGACTCCCGAGGGGAAGGAAGTTGCCGGACCGCCTCCGCGGTTATCCTCGCCAACTCCTCAAACGCCGCCGCAAGACTCTGCGCCTCCACTGTGCCCTCACGGAGCATCAAGGAGCCCCAGAAGCAAAGAAACTAAGGAAAGCCCAAAACCCTGAGAAGCCTAGAATGACGAACAGCGCCCAACGCCTATAAAACCCTGGAGGAAGGCGGCGCGTCGTTCCGTGCTCTGAGAAAAGGGGGGCCCCTTCAGTTCAAATCCGTCAGGATCATCATTACGGGCCCAGGCGACCACTATACGTGGCTCCATCACGCCAACAGAATTCCACCCACCTGAGCCATGCCGGTCCAAAGCCTCAAAAACTACTCAACCGAGCCTCCATGGCTCGGGAGTAGGAGGGGGACAAGTGGAGAGGGGGATTTCTGTAGCCCACCCAAAGAGCAGCCCAACAAGACCCAACAGGGTCCAACGAGGCAAGCCAACCTGAGTGACAGCCCACGGGGCCCACTCAGGAAAGAAAAGCCCAATAAACAAACACTCGTGGAACCAACTCTCCCCGGCGGCCTCTAGGCTCGGAGGGCCCGAGTGATGGTCAGGTCATAAGGAAGGTCCGACCCAAGCCGTTTCCCCGCCCGGGGGAGACAGGCATTAGCCGACCTATCCGACCCCTCTTTCACCGAGCTATGCTCATCGCCCGGACAGGGCTGGCGTTTCAGGAGCTCGGCCAGACCAAATATCATCCGTTCAAGAGTCCCCAACGGATAGGGGAGTCAAGAAACCGCCGGACTTCAAGGCGATAACGTTCCCACGATAAGGCCATGAAAGCCCACGTTGAGGACGTAACTCCTGCCGGAGACCCATCAGCTTGCAGGACTCCTGAAGGCGGCACACTATTTAAACTAGGGCTACCCTCCGACGGAAGAAGAGAGCCATCCAGGTACTCATAGACCCAAACTCCTGAGCAATCCGCTTCGCCCTCTGGTGGAGAGGAATCTCGCGTGCTAGCTTTTCTCCTCCCCATTATTGCTTCCACCACAGCTCTACTGACTTAGCCATCGGAGGGTTTTACCCCAGGGAAGCCCCCTGGGCCCTCTGATATGTTTCCCTGTCTTGCAGTTCATCTTCAGGTGATCCACAGCCCGCTCAGGATACAAGCGTGAGATTTCGCCTCTTCAGACCTTATATGCTAGAGAGTGAAAGAAGCATCGACCTTATGTGCTGACTAACAAAAGGTGCATAGACCTGGTAACGTGATATGCAAGCATGCACATACTTAATGTGCATGTGAACAGATGTGCACAAACCTGGTAAACAGATGTGCACAGACCTTCTTTATGCGTGAATAGTAATGTGCGCAGACCTGGACATGTTTAGACCAGAATGTGCATGGACTTCTATACATGCATGGGCCTACTACATGCAATATGCAAAACATGCACAGACCCTTGCATAATCTCCAAAAAGAGCGTTGACCTTAGTTACTGTACCAACAAAAAGGTGCACCGACCTTTATGCATACTACTAAGATGTGCACCGACCTGAACAGTAACACAGGTAGACCTTAGTATGACTAAGGTGAGATGTGCATCGACCTTAGTAAGACTAAGGTGAGATGTGCATTGACCTTAGTTACTGTGCCTACAGGATGTGCATGGACCTTTATGCATAAACACAAATGAGCACCCACTTGCATCTGCCTCACTTGCAACATGCATCGTAAGCAACACAGTAATCATGCATTGACCTTAGTTTGTGCTAACAAAACTAGCATCGACCTTAGTTGCTTTGAGGGCAAACTAGCGTCGACCTTAGTTTCATGAAAACCAAAACTAGCATCGACCTGTATGCAATGTGAAGATTTATGAGACATGAGGATGCATCAAACTTGTTAAGCTGAAAATTATCATGCAATGGCATTATTGAATCCAATGCACAGTAATCAAAACACATTCATGCATATAGCAGTAACCAAAAACAATCATCATCATTCAGTTTCAATGCAAACACATGATGACTTATAGTGTTTACTATCATCAAAATCACAGGGACACAACAGTCAAGAGCATATCCACGGTCCAAACAGTTGAGGCCATTTCCAAGAAAATATTGCCAATGCTCTAGCCGAGCACCAAGCCGGTCATTTCTGTAATAGACCTCGATTTCCCATGGGCTTATGCACACCGCAAGTCAACCGTCGTGCCGATCAACATCAAGATGAAGCCCGTGATGAGAGACCTTAAAGGCTGGAATATGATATTGAAATTAGGATATAAGCCAGGCTTGGGTCTCGGTGCTCAGCTGCAAGGGCGGACTAAGCCAATCCCCAGGGGCAAAAAGATGAACAGAAGGGGTCGCGGATATCGAGAGTCCTCATTATCAATCCTGGGAGACTCAAGGCCGTTGACCTGGGACTACCGCCAACATTTTGTGAAGGGGTCGTTACAACCTGGTACCTTGAAGACACCACCCCGTCTTGACAAGAAAGGAGATGATGCATGTATGGTTTCTAACCCGCCATCACTGCCAAAGGGGCCAGTTGATGACATGAATGATTTCAGTGAAGATTTTGCAAAGCTATTTCATGAATAAGATTATCCAAGAAACTCTGAGATGCAGATCGTAAAATACACGCAAACAGAGCCAGCCTACCATCCGCGGGAAGAAGGGAGCTCACTGATTGCCTTTTCTTGGCCTCCCTCTCGTTTGAAATCTCTTTTTCAAGAGCTGGAATCTATACCCCGTTCACCTCCTCTCCTAATTGATCTGTTCCTGTTTGAGATGCCCACCGATTTTCTCATCGTCAGGACATGCACTTGCTGTCCACCTGTTGATGATTTGTCTACTCCTTTCTTCTCCTCCTCCGATCCTTTCTTCGACATCTTCTGCCCATCCATCTATCCCCTCAGGCTTCCTCCTCCACCTCCTCTCTATCCTGCTACATACTCTCCACTGATCTCAAAAAAAAATGTCAATTTTGAAACAGAGATTTCAGTAGGGGATTATGCTATGTTCTGTCAGTCCTCTTCCCAGGGGCATGAGGCCCATGTTCCCCTTCCACTAGATTTCATTTCTCCTAGGTTAGATGTAGGGTCCGTCGAGTCTAGGAAAGTGGAGTCTGTCGGGTCTAGTGAAATAGGATCTTGTTATAGTGCGTACGGCCCTTCCTCTGCGCTTGAGGCGTGCCCACTAGTACGTCATTCCAAATCCATCCCTGATAGGTTCCTCCAGGATCTCGCCCAACGTTGTCATACCCTCCTTAGATGCCCGGAGTTCGTAGAAACAGAAATCATCCTAGAGGATGATGAGGAGCAAGACGAGGTGTGGGGCGATGACGGACTAGGTGTTTATGAGGTCGTGGATGAGAAAGACACGAGAGATTTTGAGGACAGCGGCGTAGACGACACTGCCGACTTGTATGCACAAGGTCTAAAGAGGTTCGATGAGCCTTTGTTGGCGGTGGATGAGCCTACGAAAGAAATAAATCTTGGAACTGAAGAGGACCCCAAGATCATTCTTATTTCTACTAATCTCCCTCCTCAAGTCAAAGAAGAATTGGTCAAAGTTTTGAGGGAGTATGGTGATTCCTTTGCCTGGTCCTATGAGGACATGCCGGGTCTTGACCCCGCCTTGGTAGAACATATACTTGTACTTAGACTAGGGGAAACACCTGTGAAGCAGAAACAAAGAAGATTCCACCCCCACATGGCCTTGAAGATGAAAGAGGAGGTCAATAAATTGCATAAGGCCAGATTTATTCAGGTTGTCTTATATCCTCAATAGGGTTGCAAATATAGTCCCTGTTATGAAGAAAGGTGGAAAGGTAAGGATTTGCATTGATTTTAGGGATTTGAATAAGGCGTGTCCCAAAGATGATTTTCTGCTGCCTCATATCGATGTGTTAGTGGATAACACAGCCGGGTACGAAGCTCTCTCATTTATGGATGGTTATTCTGGTTATAACCAAATCCGTCTAGCTCCAGAGGACCAAGAGAAAACCTCGTTCACCACGCCCTAGGACACTTATTGCTACGTGGTCATGCCGTTCGGTCTGAAGAACGCAGGTGCCACTTATCAATGGGCGATGATGGCTATATTCCACGATATGATGTAGGTCTACATGGAAGCTTACGTGGACGACATTTTGGTGAAGTCGAGGTCGAAAGAAGAGCACCCCACTATTTTGGCCAAGGTGTTGCAAAGGGCCCGGGAGTACAAATTGATGATGAATCCGAAGAAGTGTGTATTTAGAGCGTCCTTAGTGAAATTGTTAGGATTGATAGTTAGTAAATGGGGGGATTCAGATTGATCCTAATAAAGCAAAAGCTGTCATGGATATGCCCCCGCCGAAGAACATCACTGAACTTCGGGGCCTAATTGGTTGTTTACAGTTCAT
Organism: Amorphophallus konjac; assembly: GCA_022559845.1. Classification (NCBI taxonomy): domain Eukaryota; kingdom Viridiplantae; phylum Streptophyta; class Magnoliopsida; order Alismatales; family Araceae; genus Amorphophallus; species Amorphophallus konjac. The sequence goes on from CM040119.1 coordinate 233,405,136, forward strand.
TCGAAGATTTATATCTCAGCAATCACAAAGATGTCGTCCGCTCTATGAACTGTTGAAGGTGGGGGCAAAATTTGAATGGAATGAAGAATGTCAGAAGCCTTATGAGGATCTTAAAGTCTATCTATCTAATCCCCCAGTTCTGCAACCTCCTGTCCCTGGGAAACCCCTAATCTTATACATTTCTGTCATTGAGGACTTCCTAGAAGCTATCCTGGCACAAGTGGATGATGAAGGTAGAGAAAGGGCAGCCTATTACCTCTCCAGGTTGTTCAACCCTATAGAGGAGAAGTACACTGCCATGGAGAAGACATGTGCAGCCTTAGTTTGGGTAGCTCAGAAACTAAAACATTATTTTCTCGCTCATAAAGTTAGGCTGATCTCTAGAATGGACCCGATTCGCTACCTCTTAGAAAAGCCTGTCCTTTCTAGTAGGTTAGCTCGCTGCCAGAGCTTCCTCTCCCAATTTGATATCACCTTCGTCACCCAGAAGGCAAGCAAGGAATATGCTATTGCTGAACATCTCACCCATTTGCTGTTCCTTGTACTGATTCCATCCAGGATGAGTTCCCTGATGAACACCTTACCGTACTTACTCATCATCCTTTCTGGTCCTTACATTTTGATGGCGCACTTAATTCTCAGGGCCGTGGGATCGGCGCTATTCTCCTCACTCCGGAGGGAGTGACTATTCCCTTCGCTTATCAGCTCTCTTTCCCTGCTACCAACAACATAGCCGAGTATGAGGCTCTCCTTGCTGGATTGAAGCACGCCTATATCATGGGCGCGCGGTATTTGAACATTATATAAGATTCTCAGTTGGTGCTACGCCAGGTTCTCTCTACTTATCGCACCCGTGACCCCAAGCTTAAGCCCTATCAGGATCTGGTCACTCTCCTGGATAGGCAATTCCACAAGTTGATATACATTCATACCCTTCGATCTCAAAATATTCTTGCTAATGCACCTGCATCCCTTGCTTCTTCCCTCTCCTTCCCCCTCAGTCGCCCGACTGAGACCATTGTGGTCCAGCGGTTAGACGGTCCTTCTGTCACGTCCCGAGCGCGGAAGATACTCGGATGCGTGACGCGTCTATATAGATCGTGTCATTAGAGTGATAATAATTATTAACATACATAATTACGGAGTGCGCAAATGACTAATAAATCTAATAAATTCCAAAAGTCTAAGTGATGATTATTTGATTACTCAAAGGAATTAAAGATAGTCCATGAAAATTTCTAGATTTAGAAAGCCAAACATTAGGCTACACGACTTAACACAAAGTTTATACCACTAACTGACATAACTGGGAATACAAGATAGACTCAAATAAAATCAAAGACACGACTAGCTAATGATAGATGGTTGGCGTTCTAGCACTCTTCACTCGGCCTCAATCTCATTCTTGTCGCTATCCGATTCACCTAAAAATGTTAGGAAGCAACTAGATGAGTGAATCGCTCAGTAGGAATTACATCTCAAATTCGAGCAATCTTTACGTGGATTACAATTTGTATGTATTATCAGTATGGCTATGCATGACGTACGTACAAAAGAATCAGGTATACAGGTAAATCTAGACATGATGAACAATAAGAGATCAAGAACTGTATAAGAGAGTATATCAAGATTTCAAGTAGTTGACAAGCAGTATTTCAAGAATTTATAGATGTAAATGCCACTCCGGGGCAAGCAGGGATTCATGTACGATTACGAATTTAAGTGCGAGAATGAACTCATGTATAAGTATATCTCAGGTACGAGCAAGTTAAAATTTAATTCAAGCAAGTAAAGTTAAGTACGTATCAATAGAATTGGCTATTTCAATCAAGCAAGTATTTCGCCCTTTCTCGGGCCACAGGTCAAGTATTGCCCGTTCCGGGCCACGCAAGTCAAGTCAAGTGAGTAAAGAGAGAGTAGGGGTGGAGTGTCTCAAGTCAAGCAAGTACTCCGGTGCAATGCTGAACATCGTGGTCAATAAACTCCCATTGGCACAAGTACCTTCGGGTGCTCCTCCCAGGACCAGACCGGACCCTATATGCACAGCATTTCATGTTTTACTTTTGACATCCACTCTCATTTTATAGCCAATATAGAGTTTCAAGGGTTGCCTTGCTAGGATATATAAGGTAGATTTTTATGGAATGGAATTCAAGGACTCATAATATGCAAGAAAATGACTTAGAGTTGCGTCGGTACAAACCACGATAAAAATGAGGAAAAAAAATATTAATATATATACTTTTTCCTAAACAAAAACTCTAGATAATTCTATAGTAAGGTTAAACAAAAGTTAGAACATCCCATAAGGGCCATTATACAAATATGCCAGTTTACTATTTAAGAATACTATTCAATTACTATTCTCTACTATTCACTTACTATTCATTTACCATTGACAAATACTATTCACCCCAAATAACGCCCTTCACTAAGTCGTCATTTTCGTGAATCACGACAGCTTAAACAGTCGTGACTTCTAAGTTTGTATATAAATTAGTTAGTATATTAATCATTTAGTATATTAATCATCCATGTTAAAAATTTAATAGATGTGAATCATGATACCTAATCTAATGCATGAGCATACCATTAGATTCCTTATATTTTTCTCTACCTATCTACTTGTCTATATCAAAAATATTCTTTTATTTGGAAAAGTGATACTATTCATTGAAATAGTGACTTTTTATACACTATTCATACCGTAAAAATTTCTCAAAAATAGAAAGTAAGGATATGAACAGGTAGAGGAAATTCTCGGGAGTTCAGAATCATGCTCCTGCGAAATTGTTGGGTTTTACTATTCAATAAATTGGGGTGATTTACGCCGGGAAGGTACATTTCGTGACTCAAAACACTATTCAAACACTATTCATTTTTAATACTTTCAGTAAATCAAGAATTTAGTACATAGTTAAAAAAAAATATGAGGGTTCTAGAACCATATTCATGCAGGAGTTTCGTGATTAGGTTAAAAAAGTTATAATTGTCTGAACATGGTGGCTCGGCATTGTGAGTCACAGTTAACTATTTAAACACTATTCATTTTTAATTGTTTCAGAAAATGAGGAATCGAGGACATGGACAGGTAGAGAAAAATCTCAGGATCACAGAACTATATTCATGCAAAATTTTCATGGCTTAGTTTAATAGTTATAGATTTTCGAATGTGTTGATTTACAGATTATTGGAAATTCCAGAGAATGTAATTGACGTCATTGCACAAGTCATCCTTTAATTGATGACTCCTCTCAAGTCTTCAATTTTTAAATTGGCGCCCCCTTAAGCAGTCTTCAATTAAGTAATTGGCGCCCTGGCTTGGGTCACCATTTACAGTGGGTGATTTTCACACCAGCGGGTACGTTTTGTGACTCAAAGTACTGTTCATTTCAAAAAAGTTTCTCAAAATCTGAAAGTAAGGACATGAATGTGTAGTATAAATCCTCGGGAGTCCAGAAACATGTTCAGGTAAAATTACTGAGTTTTGGTTTCATAGATATTAATTTTCAAATATTATATCTTTAATTTTCTCAATGAATTGATGACCTGTGAGCAGTCTTCATTTAATTGAAGACTCTCATGGTGTCGTCAATTTAAGTTTCAACCCCTTGTGAGTTGTGCTTCACATCAGAACTGTAAGTTCTATGACACAAGTCACTATTCATTTCTCCAAAGTTTCTCCAAATTATAATCCGAAGACATGGTTAGATGTAGAAAAATCTCAGGGTCACAGAAATATATTTCGTCAAAATTTTCATGGTTCAGTTTATTAGTTATAGATTTTTGAAGACTTTGATTTACTGATTTCTGGAAATTCCAGAAAATTGAATTGACGTCATTCTTCAAGTCTTCATTTAAGTGACGACTTCGTGTGAAGTCTTCAATTCTGTAATTGGCGCCTTGGTCAGGGGCGCCTCTTACAGAGGGTGGTACACTATTCATTTACTATTCATCAGTGTGAAAAGGTTCTGAATCAGGAAGTAATGATACGAATATGTTGAGAAAAATATCAGGATTCCAGAAACCTGTTCATGCAAAAATTCCGTGATTTAGTTCGATAGTTATGGATTTTTGAATGTGTTGAATTAACAATTTCTGAAAATTTCAGAAATCGATTTGACGACATGGTTCATGTCTTCATTTAAATGACGATTGCTTGCGCAGTCTTCAATTTGGTAATTGGCGTCCTTGTCAGGGGCGCCATTTACCAGAGTGCTGGGACCCTATGGGTCTTTAGCCCATGAACGTATTATATTAACAGAGGCTATATATTAAGGTTTAAAATAGGATTATTAAGAATGAAAACTAGTGTGATAAAATACGTTAAAAAGCTCATGAAATCATGCTAATAAACTAAGTTCAAACTCATAAAAAAATCATGATAAAAGTATGTAACAAGCTATTAATAGATGTATAAAATGGTATTTTCTTGGTCATGGTAAAGCCAGAAATATATATATATATATATATATATATATATATATATATAGCATGGTTGACTAGTTGATCGAACTCTAAACATGCATCAATTAACCTATTTAACTACTAGTTAGGCAAGATGTGAGAACACCTACCTGTTGACGTGCGATTCCTAGGAAAGATGACTGGATGAAGCGACGCGTTCCCCGCCGCCGCAGCAGGACGTAGACTTCACGCTTCCTAAGGAACGAAGGGAAGCATTCCCTTCTGCAAGCACTGAAAGATGGCAGTAGCCTCTGAAAGTGGTTCGTAGGGGATTAGTTATAAGGATTTGCAGGCATTGGTTATTGCCTTGCGGGTCCGGTTTGGGAAGCACGATCCTAGATTAATGCTTAGCCAGCGAAATGGGGCTGTTCGTGTCTCAATGTTCTAGAATCATGTGTTTAAATGACGCCCTTTAAGGGGTCGTTCATTTAATAAATGACGCCTTGCATGAGGGCGTCATTTGTTTGGGTAGCGTTATTGTGGGATTATTAATGAGAATGACGCCCTTCAAGAGGGCGTCATTTGTTAGACACTTCTGCCCCACTCACGTGATATACATATATATATTAATATTTTATTGGAATGGGGTCCTCTTAAAAATGACGCTTCCAACCTGGTCTTCAATTTGGAAATTGACGCCCTAATGAGGGGTGTCAATTTCACTAAGTGGACAAAGTGGAAGTCCACTTACGTACAACATGGCCCCTTGTGTTTAGAGTTATTTTGTAATTTTATAGAATAACCATCCCTTTGTTTTGTTTCTTTCTACAAGACCTCCTATGTAAGATTCTTTACCCATGTGCATAAAGTTGGATTGCACATTTGTATGCTAGTCCTCCTATAGTTTAGTTCTTTAAATAAAACCAAGAATTCTATTAAGAAGAGTAGGTTACGTATACATAAGGTGATGATTTGTAATTTTATATGCTAGCCCCCCCTAAGGTTTGGCTCTTTACACAAAGCCCGCATGATTCTTTATGTTATAAAGTATGGTTGGCTTGTTTATTTTCATTATAGTCCTTGTGAGGTTTGGTTCTTTATGTAAGCCCTTCATGTATGATTTCTTTTAAGAAGAAGTTTTGAATTTACACAAAGGTATTGATCGGGGGTGGTACACCCTCCCCTACTTAAGAGAATTTGGTCCCCAAATTCAACTGCATTATATGGGAATAGGAAAGGTGCAGAGTACTTACAATTAAAATAACTCTGGAAATCTCCTCTTCATTGATTCTCTAGTTTCCCATGTAGCTTCTTGTTCTAAACATCGATTTCATTAGATTTTCACCATAGGGATCGTCTTGTTCCTTAGAACTCGAACTTCTCGGTCGAGGATCTTCATTGGCTTCTGCTCGTAGGTAAGGTCCTTCTGTACCACTAAATCATTATGGTCAATGACATGGAGGGGATCGTGCACATATTTCTTCAGCATAGAAACATGAAACACGTTGTGCACTTTTGACAGTTGCGGAGGTAGGGCGATGCGATAAGCCACCTCGCCTACTCTTTCCAGCACTTCGAATGGACCAATAAACCTTGGTGTGAGTTTACCTTTAACATCGAATCTTCGAATGCCTCAGCCGGGAGATACCTTGAGGAAAACATGATCTCCGACTTGAAATTCCAGGTCTCGCCTTCGGTTATCGGCATAAGATTTCTGCCTGGATTATGCTATCATTAACCTTTCTCTAATGAGGTGTATCTTCTCGGTAGAATCTCGTACCATGTCTGGGCCTAGAATTTATTTTTCACCAACTTCATCCCAGCATATAGGAGATCGGTAACTCCTACCATATAATACCTCAAAAGGTGCCATTTGTATACTAGCTTGATAGTTGTTGTTATATGCAAATTCGGCTAGTGTAAGTGGTCATGCCAGCTTCCGCCGTTGTCTATAATGCATGCTCTCAACATATCTTCAACAACTTGATTAGTCCTCTCGGTCTGTCCATCTGTATGGGGATGGAAAGTAGTGCTGTAGTTGAGTTTCATCCCTAGAGAGTGTTGTAGACTCTTCCAGAAATGAGAGGTGAAGCACGGGTCTCGGTCAGATATGATCGAGATGGGAACTCCATGCAATCTAACCATCTCCTTGATATACAGGGCAGCAAGTACGTCGACTGACCATCGGCTTTTTATGGGTAAGAAATGGGCCGATTTGGTTAGCCGGTCGATAATTACCCAAATTCCATCATATCCACCTCTTGACTTGGGCAAACCCATGATAAAGTCCATGCTAATGTCTTCCCACTTCCACTTGGGAATATCTAGCGGATGTAGCTTTCCGGCGGATTTTTGATGTTCCGCCTTCACTTGTTGGCATGTGAGGCAACGAGAAACAAAGTCTGCTACCTCCCTTTTCATGTTAGGCCACCAGAAAGTTCTTTTCAAGTCTTGGTACATCTTAGTGACTCCAGGGTGGATCGTGTGCCTCGATCGATGAGCTTCTTCAAGAATCTTCTTCTTCAATTCGGGACAGTCGGGCACACATGTCCATTCATGAAATAGCAATCTGCCATCAGGTGCCAGCTTGAAATCCAGTCTCTCATCCAGCTTGCTCTTTATCCCCACTAGTGAGGGATCTTCTTCCTGTAGCTTCTTGATTTCAGGTAGCAAATCTGGATGTAGACTCATATGAGATAGAATAATACACATGTTCTTCTCATCTGTGCTGATATCAAGCTCAGAGAATTTCTCCAGCAGCTTCTATTCTTGTATCATATAGTTGGCCAATATTATTCTCGGCTTTCGACTAAGGGCATCAGCTACGGAATTACCCTTACCAGGATGGTACTGTATAGTGAAGTTGAAATCCTTGAGATACTCGAGCCAACGCCTTTGCCGCATGTTCAGCTCCTTTTGGGAGAATAAGTACTTGAGGCTTTTATGATCAGAGTACACAATGAATTATTCTCCTAGAGATAGTGCCTCCAGATTTTCAAAGCGAATACTACCACGACCAGTTCTAAGTCATGAACCGGGTAGTTCTCTTCATGTTTCTTCAATTGTCGGGAAGAGTATGCAATGACTCTTCCATTCTGCATCAATACACATCCGAGGCCAATACCCGAAGCATCGGTATATACCTCATATTTTACTCCTTCAATTGGTAATGATAAGACTGGAGCAGTGGTCAAGAGATCCTTCAAAGCTTGGAAACTCTTTTCACAGTCTTCATTCCACTCATGAGACACTTCCTTACGGGTTAACCTGGTCAGAGGAACGGCAATCTTGGAGAAGTCCATGATAAAACGCCGGTAGTAACTAGCTAGACCCAAGAAGCTTCAAATTTCCGTTGCATTTGTGTGTCATTCCCAATTCTTCACGGCTTCGACCTTTGACGGGTCAACAGGAATTCCATTTTTTGAAATAATATGGCCAAAGAAGGATACTTCCTCGAGCCGAAACTCGCACTTGCTGAATTTGGCATAGAGCTTGTTTTCCCTTAATATCTATAATGCCTTCTTGAGATGTTCTTCATGATCCTCTTCGGTCTTGGAATAGATCAGAATATCATCAATAAAGACCACAATGAATTGGTCTAAATAGGGCCTGAATATGTTGTTCATTAACTGCATAAAAGTTACGGGGGCATTTGTTAGTCCGAAAGGCATAATAGTAAATTTGTAATGCCTATACCTGCTTCGGAATGCAGTTTTATGAATGTCTTCTTCTTTGATCTTCAATTGATGGTAACCAGAACGAAGATCAATCTTGGAGAAATATGAAGCTCCTGATAATTCATCGAACAGCTCGTCAATCCTCGGCAGTGGGTATTTGTTCTTGATTGTAAGATGATTTAGATGCTGATAATCAATGCATAGTCTCATCGATCAATCCTTCATTTTGACGAATAGCACGGGTGCTCTCCAAGGGGAAGTACTCGGCCTGATGAAACCCTTCTTCAATAACTCCATTAGTTGCTCTTTTAGTTCTTTCAGCTCAGCAGGGGACATTCTGTATGGTGCCCTGGAAACTGGACCAGCACCAGGGACAAGGTCGATTGTGAACGACACTTCCCTTTCCGGGGGTAAGCCGGTTAAATCTTCTGGAAAAACATCGGGAAAATCCTGAATTACACAGATGTCCTTAAGTTTAACCTTCTCGACTTCCGTGGCAGTCACGAATGCTATGAAAGCCATGCATCCCTTATCCATAAGCCTTCTAGCTCGGAGTGCTGATGTAAGAAGTGATTTACTCCGAGGGCTATTATAAACTAGCTCTGGGAAATTCACGAAAGTTACCTTGCCATGCCGGCAATCTACAGTTGCTTGGTATGTGGATAGCCAGTCGGCACCTAGTATGTAACCCTTCATATCTAGACATATCAGGTCAGCAGGTAAATTGCTTCCCTTAAGCATCACTTCACAATTTGGATAGTGATAAGTGATATCAGACTCATTCCCAAGAGGTGTAGATATGACCAAGTCTAACAGTTCATGTTTCTTATAAAATGAAGCAGCAAAGTTCTTGGAAATGAATGAATGAGTTGCTCCGGTATCAAATAAAACTTGAGCAGTTTTTGAACAAATAGTAAGAGTACCTTCCACAATTCCGCCTTCAGTGGGTTCCGTCTCTCGGAGAGCTTGCAGATGGCCTTGTTTCTTTACCGGACGCTTCTCATCTTTGGTGTCTTGTTCCTTCATCAGTGGGCAGTCTGGGATTCGATGCTCTCGGCTCCCGCATCGAAGATAAGCTCCTAACTTCCTCCAGCATTCCTCGGTCTTATGGCCAGCTTTATCACAATACTTGCAAATTTCCTTTGATGGTGTGGTGGTGGAGAATGGCCTATCATTCTTATGGAATTTCTTTGCCTTGGAGGGCTCCCCTCCCATGAAGAACCGATTCTTGTTGAATGATTGTTTGAATTTTCCCGGGCTTGTGACGGGTTCCGTCTTGTCTCTTCCTCGGATTCTCTCGGACAATTCGGTGGCGTCTTCCAACAATTGGGCATGCCGAACTATCTCCGAATAGACTTAGATGTCCATCAGGGCCAATTGTGTGATATAATGGGGCCGAAGCCCGTTGAGGAATCTTCTCGCCTTCATCTTTTCCGTACACACCAAGTGGGGTGCATACCTAGATAATCTGGAAAATTGGGCCTCATACTCGGCCACTTTCAAGCCCCGTTATTTTAGAATGGCGAATTCCGTGGCCTTCTTCTCCTGGATATGGTCGGAGAAGTACTTGTTGTTAAAATGCTTCATGAATTCATCCCATGTGACATGGTCTTCTGGCAGTGTTGCTTCTATGGATTCCCACCAGCATCGAGCATCCCGCTCCAGTTGGAATACGGCCAATAAAACCTTCTCTTCGTCCGCGCGTTGCATCACACGGAAGATTCGTTCCATCTCCTTCAGCCAATTCTCGGTGGGTTCATGTTATGAAAACTTCGGTGGAGATCTCCTGCTCCACGGTTTGCTTCGCCTTGGGCAACTTGCTGTAGTGCCTGTGTAAGGCCTTGCACGGTGCGCTGCATCTCGCGCCATTGTGCTCTTTCCGCAGCCATGACCATACAAAAGAGTTAAAGTATGATAAAGATCGGGTTTACTTTTAAGGTCAAAAGTCACAATAGATCTTAACCTATGGCACTATCCATCTCACCGGGTAAGCTGTATCTATCCTTGGACTCGGGTTTTACCTATCCTTGGACTCAAGTTTTTACTTAGATTTCAATTTCTAACCTTTTATTTCTTCTAGTTCCCTAGGTTTGAAAACCTAGGCTCTGATACCACGAAGACTGTCACGTCCCGAGCGTGGAAGATAATCGGATACGTGACGCGTCTATATAGATTGTGTCATTAGAGCGATAAGAATTTTTAACATACATAATTACGGAGTGCGCAAATGACTAATAAATCTAATAAATTTCAATAGTCCAAGTGATGATTATTTGATTACTCAAAGGAATTAAAGATAGTCCATGAAAATTTCTAGATTTAGAAAGCCAAACATTAGGCTACACGACTTAACACAAAGTTTATACCACTAACTGACATAATTGGGAATACAAGGTAGACACAAATAAATTCAAAGACACGACTAGCTAATGATAGATGGTTGGCGTTCTAGCACTCTTCACTCGGCCTTAATCCCATTCTTGTCACTATCCGATTCACCTGAAAATGTTAGAAGCAACTGGATGAGCGAATCGCTCAGTAGGAATTACATCTCAAATTCGAGCAATCTTTATGTGGATTACAATTTGCATGTATCATCAGTATGGCTATGCATGACGTACGTACAAAAGAATCAAGTATACAGGTAAATCTAGACATGATGAACAATAAGAGATCAAGAATTGTATAAAGAGAGTATATCAAGATTTCAAGTAGTTGACAAGCAGTATTTCAAGAATTTATAGATGTAAATGCAACTCCGGGGCAAGCAGGGATTCATGTACGATTACGAATTTAAGTGTGAGAATGAACTCATGTATAAGTATATCTCTGGTACGAGCAAGTAAAAATTCAATTCAAGCAAGTAAAGTTAAGTACGTATCAGTAGAATTGGCTATTTCAATCAAGCAATTATTTCGCCCTTTCTCGGGCCACAAGTCAAGTATTGCCTGTTCCGGGCCACGCAAGTCAAGTCAAGTGAGTAAAGAGAGAGTAGGGGTGGAGTGTCTCAAGTCAAGCAAGTACTCCGGTGCAATGCTAAACACCGTGGTCAATAAACTCCCATGGGCACAAGTACCTTCGGATGCTCCACCCAGGATCAGACCGGGCCCTATATGCACAGCATTTCATGTTTTACTTTTGACATCCACTCTCATTTTATAGCCAATATAGAGTTTCAAGGGTTGCCTTGGTAGGATATACAAGATAGATTTTAATGGAATAGAATTCAAGGACTCATAATATGCAAGAAAATGACTTAGGGTTGCGTCGGTACAAATCACGATAAAAATGAAGAAAAAATATTAATATATATACTTTTTCCTAAACAAAAACTCTAGATAATTCTATAGTAAGGTTAAACAAAAATTAGAACATCCCATAAGGGCCATTATACAAATATGCCAGTTTACTATTTAAGAATACTATTCAATTACTATTCACTACTATTCACTTACAATTCATTTACCATTGACAAATACTATTCACCCCAAATAACACCCTTCACTAAGTCGTCATTTTCGTGAATCATGACTGCTTAAATAGTCGTGACTTCTAAGTTTGTATATAAATTAGTTAGTATATTAATCATTTAGTATATTAATCATCCATGTTAAAAATTTAATAGATGTGAATCATGATACCTAATCTAATGCATGAGCATACCGTTAGATTCCTTATATTTTTCTCTACCTATCTATGTGTCTATATCAAAAAAATTCTTTTATTTGGAAAAGTGATACTATTCATTGAAATAGTGACTTTTTATACACTATTCTTACCGTAAAAAATTCTCAAAAATAGAAAGTAAGGATATGAACAGGTAGAGAAAATTCTCGGGAGTTCAGAATCATGCTCATGTGAAATTGTTGGGTTTTACTATTCAATAAATTGGGGTGATTTACGCCGGGAAGGTACATTCCGTGACTCAAAATACTATTCAAACACTATTCATTTTTAATACTTTCTATAAATCAAGAATTTAGTACATAGTTAAATAGAGAAACATATGAGGGTTCCAGAACCATATTCATGCAGGAGTTTCGTGATTAGGTTAAAAAAGTTATAATTGTCTGAACATGGTGGCTCGACATTATGAGTCACACTTTACTATTTAAACACTATTCATTTTTAATTCTTTCAGTAAATGAGGAATTGAGGACATGGACAGGTAGAGAAAAATCTCAGGATCACAGAACTATATTCATGCAAAATTTTCATGGCATAGTTTAATAGTTATAGATTTCCGAATGTGTTGATTTACTGATTATTGGAAATTCGAGAGAATGGAATTGACCACATTGCATAAATCATCCTTTAATTGACGACTCCTCTCGGGTCTTCAATTTTTAAATTGGCGCCCCCTCAAGCAGTCTTCAATTAAGTAATTGGCACCCTGGCTTGGGTCGCCATTTACAGTGGGTGATTTTCACCCCACCAGGTACATTTTGTGACTCAAAGTACTGTTCATTTCGAAAAAGTTTCTCAAAATCCGAAAGTAAGGACATGAATGTGTAGTATAAATCCTCGAGAGTCCAGAAATATGTTCAGTTAAAATTACTGAGTTTTGGTTTCATAGATATTAATTTTTAAATATTATATCTTTAATTTTCTCAATGAATTGACGACCTATGAGCAGTCATCATTTAATTGAAGACTCTCATGGTGTCATCAATTTAAGTTTCAACCCCTTGTGAGTTGTGCTTCGCATCAGAACTGTAAGTTCTATGATATAAGTCGCTATTCATTTCTCTAAAGTTTCTCCGAATTATAATCCGAAGACATGGTTAGATAGAGAAAAATCTCAGGGTCACAGAAATATATTCCGTCAAAATTTTCATGGTTCAGTTTATTAGTTATAGATTTTTGAAGACTTTGATTTACTGATTTCTGAAAATTCCAAAAAAATGAATTGACGTTGTTGTGCCCCTGTGGTTTTGATGATTGGTTTTGATGTGAGTTAAACAATGTGAGTCACCTTGCTGTTATTAAGTCATCTTATCAGATCATAATGCAGTCTTTCATATGTTCAGTCATTCTACTGTTCAGTCAGTTTATCAGATCATAAAGCATTGCATTTGATGTTCAGTCAAACTATCTGCTGCATAAAGCATTCATATACATATATATCTATTGCATTTCTCTGCTTGTGGAAGTCTGCTTGTGGAAGTCTGCACATTACACAGCATGCAGCAACTCCAAGTCTACACACTGCATTGCATGTGAGACTTCAAGTCTATACATCGCACAACTTGCAAGACTTCGAAGTGTGTACATTGCATAGCATGCAGGCGGTCTAAGTCTGTACATTGTCCTAGTGTCGCAACACTAAGTCTGTACATTGCATAGCATGCAGGCATTCAAAGTGTGTACATTGCATAGCATGCAGGCGGTCGAAGTGTGTACATTGCATAGCATGCAGGCGGTCTAAGTCTGTACATTGGCCTAGTGTCGCAACACTAAGTCTGTACATCGCATGCAGGCAGGCATTCAAAGTCTACACATTGCTGTGTGATCGCAAGTCTATACAATGTCTGCTTTACCTACGTTAAAGTCTGGACAATATTTACTTTACCTATGATAAAGTCTATACATTGTTCAGCGTCTTATGCATCGTCTCACTCGAAGTCTGTACAGAGTTTGGCAGCGTCTCATGCATCGTCTTAGCAAGTCTGTACATAGTCTGGCAGTGTCTCATGCATCGTCTGGCAAAGTCTATACATCGGTTGGGTTGTGCATGCATTACATTGGCAAAGTCTGTACATCGTTGGCTTGTGCATGCATCGCTAAGTCTATACAATGCATCGTCTCATGCATCGTCATCCAAGTCTATACAGCCAGTGTCTGCGTTGCCTTGCATTTCATCAAGTCTACACATCGTAGCATGCAAGCATAATAAAGTCTATACATTGCTGCATTGCAAGAGATCAAGTATGCACACTGCATCGGTTGTTCATGCATTGCACATCATCAAGTCTGTACACTGGCAGCAGCAATGCTCGCACAACACTAAGTCCATACATTGCACAAGTCTGAACATTGGTATCCTTACCTACGTTCAAGTCTGTACATCCATATGTTCATTGTGCATTGATCAAGCCAAAGTCTGTATATCGATATGTTGCTTTGTGCCGAAGGAAGTCTACACATTCCACTATGTCTGGAATTTGACGCCCACCAAAAGTGGCGTCACTTTTTGAAACAAACGCCTAGGAAGAAGGCATCATTTACGTTGTGCATACTTTGATGCCGTAGCAAGTCTATACACTCGGTATTGTGCATATGCATAGTCTATACATTGTTGAGCTTCACACACATATCTTCTAAGTCTATACATCCATCTGTTGAAGATTGATCATGTCTATACATTGTGTGCATCTAGCTGCTAAGTCTGTACATCCCTTGACTGCATGCCTGAGCATCCCTTGTCGTTGTGCATACTTAGTTAGATGCTAAGTCTATACATTGCTCATGCATCTTTACTTAAAGTCTATACATACGTTTGCTCCTTTATCATGCATGCATTATAGCAAGTCTGAACATTGTTTTCTCATGCACGAAATCAAAGCCTGTACATGCCTCTGCATTGCATATGTGAAGTCTATACATGCTATAGCTTCGCATTCACAAAGTGTGTACACGCCACTGCATTGCATACATGAAGTCTGAACATTGCTTCAGCGTTGCCTTCAGCCAAGTCCATACATCGACTGGCAGCCTTCAGCAAAGTCTGAACATTGCATCATTATGCATGCATTGCTTTCATCAAGTCTGTACACTGCATCACTTGTTCATGCATTGCCTTCACTCAGAGTCTACGCATCCCCCAAAGCAGCACAGCAGAGTCTACGCTTTCCCCCCACAGCCTGCACAGCATGTCCATACACCGTCTAGCATCTTGCAAGCAAAGTCTATACAACGTCCCACAACAGCACTGCAATGTCTACACATTGTGGCAGCCTGCATGCAATGTCTCTACATTGCATTTGGCAGCTTGCACAGCAAAGTCTATACATCGTCCAGCAGCTGTACGCAAAGTCTGAACATTGCGTCTGGGAGCCTGCACGTCAAGTCTGTACAGCCTGTGCCTTGTTGATCGACTGAACTCTTCTTTAATCATGCAGGTGTCTGGGCACGTGATCCGAGGTTGGCACCTGGCACGTGATCCGAGGACAAAAAGGGCACAAGCCCTGCACACGCCCTAATTACTAATGCTATAAATACGATGCTTCCTCCATCAGAAGAACAGATCGAAAAAGAAGGAGAGGGCAGTAGAGAGTGATAGAGCAGTGATAAAGGAAGAGTGATCGAAGCAGAGAGGCAGAGAGCAGAAGAAGAAGAAGAAGAAGAAATAGAAGGATCGAGTGTTGATAAAAGAGAAAGTGTCTACACGATCCAGCAAGAAGAAAAAGTGAGCAGCAGAGAGTGAGAGAAGTAGCAGAAGAAAAAGACAGAGTGTGAGAGCAGCAAAAGAAAAAGAAAGAGAGATAGAGCTCGTGAGGATTGAAAGAAAAGAGAAAGACAGTGAGAGAGAAAAGGAGAGCAGAGAAGAGAAAGAGAGAGCGTGAGTTGAGAAGAAGAAGAAGAGAAGTAGCAGAAGAAGTTCCTACTGGACCGTGGATCAGATCCAGGCCAGTCAGCTCTGTTGAGAGCCACATTGTGCATTTGAGTTTCTAGCTTTCTGTTTGCTGTGTTATTTTCATTTCTTGTTTTTCCTTTTGTTACTCTGATTACTTTTGTTCTTCCGATACTCAGTAGTGAGGTCGGGTTCCTCCTGTGGACTCAGGAGAAGGGAGATCTGATCTACAGTTCGCTGGTGACTGTGTGTCATCAGTGGTTCCCTCCTGGTCTGGAGGAAGAGAGGTCTGTGACCTCTGGTTTGCTGGTGACGGGGAGTCACTGGTGGGTTCCCTCCTGGTCTGGAGGAAGAGAGACCTAGTCTCTGGTTCCAAGTGGCTGGGAGTCACTTGGGGTGTCCCTCCGGTCTGGAGGAAGAGGGGAGGTTGTTCCCCTGGTCAAGCTATTTGGCAGCACCTATTGCAGACTGAGTCTGCGGTTTATAGCTTGTGCTAGTGGAAGCCTCACTCCGGTTGGGAGTGAGAGGTGGACGTAGGTCTGTGGACCGAACCACCTAAAAAATTATCTGTGCAGTGGTTTGATTGCCTTCCTTGCTTTCGCTAGATGATTGCATAGGCGCGCTCCAAGTGTTTCTTCATATGATCAAGTGAATTGGTTTTATTCCGAGACTGTGTCTAGCATCTGAGTTTTAATTTGGGCATTATTGGTAGAGGGATACATTCACCCCCCTCTGTATCCGGGCCTAGCACCCTATCAGACGTCATTGCTCAAGTCTTCATTTAATTGATGACTTCGTGCGAAGTCTTCAATTCTGTAATTGGCGCCCTGGTCAGGGGCGTCTCTTACAGAGGGTGGTACACTATTCATTAACTATTCATCAGTGTGAAAAGGTTCTGAATCAGGAAGTATTGATACGAATATGTTGAAAAAAATATCAGGATTCCAGAAATATGTTCATGCAAAAATTATGTGATTTAGTTCGATAGTTATGGATTTTTGAATGTGTTGAATTAACAATTTCTGAACATTTCAGAAATCAAATTGACGACAGGGTGCATGTCTTCATTTAAATGACGACTGCTTGCGCAGTCTTCAATTTGGTAATTGGCGCCCTTGTCAGGGGCGCCATTTACCAGAGTGTTGGGACCCTATGGGTCTTTAACCCATGAACGTATTATATTAACAGAGGCTATATATTAAGGTTTAAAACAGGATTATTAAGAATGAAAACTAGTGTGATAAAATACGTTAAAAAGCTCATGAAATCATGCTAATAAACTAAGTTCAAACTCATAAAAAAATCATGATAAAAGTATGTAACAAGCTATTAATAGATATATAACATGGTATTATTCTTGGTCATGGTAAAGTCAGAATATATATATATATATATATATATATATATATATATAGCATGGTTGACTAGTTGATCGAACTCTAAGCACGCATCAATTAACCTATTTAACTACTAGTTAGGCAAGATTTGAGAACACCTACCTGTTGATGTGTGATTACTAAGAAAGATCATAGGATGAAGCCACGTGTTCCCCGCCGCCGCAGCAGGACGTAGACTTCACGCTTCCTAAGGAACGAAGGGAAACATTCCCTTCTACAAGCACTGAAAGATGGCAGTAGCCTCTGAAAGTGGTTCGTAGGGGATTAGTTATAGGGATTTGCAGGCATTGGTTATTGCCTTGCGGGTCCGGTTTGGGAAGCACGATCCTAGATTAATGCTTAGTCAACGAAATGGGGTTGTTCGTGTCTCAATCTTCTAGAATCATGTGTTTAAATGACGCCCTTTAAGGTGTCGTTCATTTAATAAATGATGCCTTGCAGGAGGGCGTCATTTGTTTGGGTAGCATTATTGTGGGATTATTAATGATAATGACGCCCTTCAAGAGGGCGTCATTTGTTAGACACTTCTGCCCCACTCACGTGATATACATATATATATATTAATATTTTATTGCAATGGGGTCCTCTTAAAAATGATGCCTCCAACCTAGTCTTCAATTTGGAAATTGACGCCCTAATGAGGGGCGTCAAATTCACTAAGTGGACAAAGTGGAAGTCCACTTACGTACAACATGGCCCCTTGTGTTTAGAGTTGTTTTGTAATTTTATAGAATAACCCTCCCTTTATTTTATTTCTTTCTACAAGACCTCCTATGTAAGATTCTTTACCCATGTGCATAAAGTTGGATTGCACATTTGTATGCTAGTCCTCCTATAGTTTAGTTCTTTAAACAAAACATAGAATTCTATTAAGAAGAGTAGGTTACGTATACATAAGGTGATGATTTGTAATTTTATATGCTAGCCCCCCCCCTAAGGTTTGGCTCTTTACACAAATCCCTTATGATTCTTTATGTTATAAAGTAGGGTTGGCTTGTATATTTTCATTATAGTCCTTGTGAGGTTGGGTTCTTTATGTAAGCCCTTCATGTATGATTTCTTTTAAGAAGAAGTTTTGAATTTACGCAAAGGTATTGATCGGGGGTGCTACACCTTCCCTTCAGGATCCCTGGTTTGATAACCTTAGGAAGTCCGTAGAGAAGAAGGCTAAGAAGGAAGATTTGAAAGAAGTATCATTGGCAGAATTGGAAGAGATCTTGGAAGAAGAAGAATTGCCCTGGTACTATGAAATTGAGCAATATCGCAGGGATGGGTCATTCCTTGAGTCAGCTAATGCCCCACAGCGTAAGGCCATTAGAAGAGTCGCCTCAAGATACACAATCGTTGCTAGAGAATTGTATAGGCGTGCCCTTAATGGAATTCTGATGAGGTGTTTAGACGATGACGAGGCCTGGAAGGTCGTTGAAGCCGCTCATTCAAGTGAGTGTGGAGGGCATGTCAATGGTCAGGCCTTAGCAGAGAAAGTTCTTAGGCAGTGCTATTACTGGCTGATGCGGGACGCGACTCGAACGATTTGATGCAAACCTGGGACTCTAGCTCGCGATTGTCCCTAGTGAGGGAAACGTGCGGATGTGCGCGGTTGAGAAACCGACAATGAGCTAGGGTGGTCAACTCACTCTCGTGTCCGGATCGAGTCACGGGACGGGTCTCACTCTCTCTCGCAGTGGTTATTGAAATTATTTAACGAACTAGATTAACCTATCACATGCAAGCAGCGGCATATAGAAATATACGAAGTAAACAAAATGCAGAGTGAGGGAGCAGAAATGATACCTCCACGCTCCGGGCGTGGGGAAGGCGACCCCGGCCAAGATTCGTACTCCCGGTACAAATGCATTAACAATAATTACAGAAATGTAATTCACTGCCCACTCCACGTAGGGAGGTAAAGGGCTACACGTGGGCCCCGGGAGTAGCGAACTCGGGTTAACGGGCAGCAAGTCGGAAGGGCTATCGGGACGGGGGCGGGCTGCTGGTCCGAGTCAGTACTGTTCTGACTCGCTGGACAGCAAGCGAACTCGGCTCCTGGGACGGTAGCTTCTGATCGACTTCTGGTCAAGGTGGTTGGCTGGGACGCCGGTGGAATCCTTCTCTTCGATCTCTGAACTCGGCGTTGGCCGAATCTGAGCCGACGTATTTTTCGATGAATTATCCGGCGGACTACTCTTCCTGGCTTGACTTGGAATAAATCTGCGCACCTCCACAAAAACAATTGTTACTCCCAGATCCGGAGGCAGATCGAGGCGAGATTGGTGATGTTGGAGAGAGGACTCAAAGGGGTACAACATAAATTAATTTCATAACCATCCAGTAAATGGATTGGAAATGAAAAACTCGGTGGCACAACTGTTGCTTCTGGGTCGGATTACCGACAATCAGGATAGACAAGGATTTGCCCGATAATGAATTTTGACCGACAAGGAAGTGGTGGATCTGGGTCTCGGAGATTTTATGAGGGATAGAGGGGGATGTGGGGGACATGCACAATGTTTATGGTAATTTTCTGGAGTGGTTTAAGGGCTGTGAAAGATAGAAGAACAAGACACTGTCTCGCAGATCTGCAAACTAATAGATTCCGCGGGTGGAACTAAATGACAGGGAAAAATAGCAAACGGTGGCGGATTGACACGAAATTTAAAATGGGAGGAGGTAACAGCAAGGGAGATGATCTATCAAAATTTGATGACCATGGACAATCGGATTCGGAGAACCAACCTATTCTTTGGACTTTAGTTCTGCAAGTCACAGATCTGGACAGCAGGATGAAGGTGGGGTTGTGGCGGCTCGTTGGCGGCACGAACGGAGGCGGCGGCGGTGGTGGCTGGAAGTCACATCCAGCGGAGGTGATAGAGGTGGAAATCACTCCTAGAATCAACAGTTCATACCTTGGATAATGCTGCAACTCTCACAACTGCAAGAAGGGGGAGAGAGGGGAGGGGCGCCCTGGGCAAAAGCTCTTGGATTTTCCAACTTTTTGTTCTCATTAATCTTGTGAAAATAACAAAATACATGGGTTTTATAGACCTAACTAAATGACCATTGCTACCCTCAGATCTAGGGTTAGGGAGGGGCAATTAAGGGATAAGAATATTTAATTCCTTCTGCCATGTGGTCAAAGAAAATATAAAATTCAAAAATAGGTGGAAAGGGGGGGGATTATTTAAATCCACATGGGGACAAGGGAGGGGGCGCCCCCCTCTTGGAGTCAACAAGAGGGGCTGGTCAATATTCCCCCTTGGACCATGGACCAGCCCCACATGGGCCCTAGAGAGTCTAGGCCTAATGAGAGAGAGGGTGGGGGTCCCGCCTGGCCTATGTGACCTTTTTGCATAGAAACCCACTAATTCCTAAGGACTAACCCAGTGGCTTATAATGCCTTTCAATTGTAAACCCAATTTACTAAAGGATATAAATGCAAAGAAAAAAGTTAGTGGTCTTGCTTTGATGTCCCATCAATTCTCCCCGGGTGGGAGAAACTCGACCCCGTCGAGTAAGGGGTGCGGCTGCACATGTGGCTCCTGCGGATCCGTCACCGTACCAGTTAACGCGGGTATGCTCCACTCCTAGTAATTGTCACATGCTCATCCCATATATGTTCTATATGCTCACGCTGCTGTGGGAATGAGGCTAGTGGTGGACACTCTGGGGTGGGGTCACTCTCAAAGGAAGGAGACGGCTCAATGACTCACTATGAATCACCGAGTCCCTTTATGTGACTAGATCCGAGACATTGTGGTAGAGCTGATCCCAAATTACGGTAAGTCTACAACGTACGCAAGAGATCCGACTTGCATCACACTCGAAAGTGACTGATGCCGCGAGCGTGCATCTGACCGACTTGACTCAACGTATATAGACTCCCAACAGACAAATGTATGTATAGACTCCTGACAAACTGAATAAATAAAGAAAAACACAGACCCACACAAGACCCTAGACAAACCTACTGTTAGTCCGACCCATACATATGCAATGGTGGACTAGGACATCCGAATGTGTGCCTTGCATACACACGACGCAACCTAATATTGGTGGAATGGAATTCTAGACATCCTAACATGCACCATTCATACACTGACGGCCCTTTGGATTTGGAAGGTTTGGGTGGGATAAGTGAACTCGGCTGCTGGGACGACGGCTTCCGGTCACCTTCTGGCCGCGGCGGTTGGCTGGGACGTTGGCGGGAGGTCCCTCTTCGATCCCTGAGGTCGGCGGCGGCCGAATCTGAGTCGGCGTATTTTGCAAGAATTAACCGGCGGACTGCTCTACTGGCATGTTCTCGGAACAGATTTGCGTGCTCAATTTGAATGCGAACCTTGGACTCTAGGCAAACTCGCGACTCGTCCCTACCGTGGGAAGTGTGCGGACATGCGCAGTTGAGAAACTGGCAATGAGTCTGGGTGGTCAACTCTCTTTCGTGCCCAGATCGGGTCACAGGACGGGTCTCGCTCTTTCTCGCAGTGGTTATTGAAATTATTTAACAAACTAGATTAACCTATCACATGCAAGCAGCGGCATATAGAAATATACGAACTAAGCAAAATGCCGAGTGAGGGAGAGGAAATGATACCTCCACGCTCCAGGCGTGGGGAAGGTGACCCCGGCCAAGACTCGTACTCTCGGTACAAATGAATTAACAATAATTATAGAAATGTAATTCACTGCCCACTCCACGCAAGGAGGTAAAGGGCTACAGTGGGACCCGGGAGTAGCGAACTCGGGTTAACGGGCAGCAAGCCGGAAGGGCTTTTAGGTCGGAGGCGGGCTGCTAGTCCGACTCGGTACTATTCAAACTCACTGGACAGCATGTGAACTTGGCTGAGGTGGCTCCTAATAAAGATCGGAAGGTGAGGGTGGTGGCAATGGAGTTCTCATGGGTGGGGAAGGAATGTACTCCCTGAGGGGAAGAGGTCCTTGGGGTGGCCCTCCTCGGCGTGAGACATCTCCCTCACATGAGGAGAGGACATCCTCTATGATGGGGAGAGGACCTGGGGACTCCGTAGTTGGCACCGGGTTAAGACTACTGGCTACGACCTCTTAGGCTCGAGCAGGAGTTGCGTCCACATCCTATCCCTCCTATCCATCCGGTCCATAAACATTTGCAAGAGATCGTCTAAGGTGCGGTTTGGACTAGGGGCATCATGGTGGGTTTGCTCATATTCAATTGGCCTAGTCTTGGGTCTGGGCTCATCTACGTATGGGGTTCTTTGCCACCGACTATGACCCACTTGGTTGGAGGTGATTGGGTGGGGTTGGTTGGAGGTGACTGGGCCAGGTAGGTAGACCCTTCTGAGCTCGTTCTTCATCTCACGCCATGACTCTATAGGCCATTGCCTCCTAATTTTTCTCAAGCATTCTATATCCCTCCATTTTTCAGTGGCTTCGTGAAAAAGCCGCTTTGTGGCAAAATCAACTTGCATGACATCAGACATAGTGTAACACTCAAAGTAGTCATCCATAGTGGCTTCCCACTTTAGGTAGTCGCTCGGGACTTTGGAGCCATAGAAGTCCGAGGCTTTGGGCTTACGGAGGTGGATGGGTTGCATTCCCCATCCTTGGGTGTGTCGCCACCATTCATATGACGTGGGCATTTGGGAATCCATGGGACACGAGGAGCTATAGGATGGCCATGCCAACACTTGGTGACAAGACAAATCGAGTAGACACGACCCTAAAATAACAATGCAAAGTTGGAATGTGGACTCGACTACAAACCTAGACTCAACCAGTTTCTGGTATGTGGCGGAGGTTTGATCCGAAGATCGCACTCACGCAAGTGTGCTACCTTCCCAATAGGCGTAACCTATCATTCCAGGGGCACCTTTTAATATACCAGGATGGAATGCAATGCAAACTTTGGACCGACTATCCTAGACTCAAACCTGCTCTGAAACCAATTTGATGCGGGACGGGACGCGACTCGAACGATTTGATGCAAACTTGGGACTCTAGCTCGCGATCGTCCCTAGCGAGGGAAATGTGCGGATATTCGTGGTTGAGAAACCGACAATGAGCTAGGGTGGTCAACTCACTCTCATGCTCGGATTGAGTCACGGGACGGGTCTCGCTCTCTCTCGCAGCGGTGATTGAAATAATATAAGAGCTAATTATCCTAACACTCATGCAAGCAGCGGCATATAGAAATATATGAAGTAAGCAAAATGCCGAGAGAGGGGAGCGGAAACGATACCTCCACGCTCCGGGTGTGGGGAAGGTGACCCCGGCCAAGACTCGTACTCCCGGTACAAATAATTAACAATAATTACACAAATGATTTTATGGCCCACTCCACGCAGGGAGGTAAAAGGATACACGTGGGCCCCGGGAGTAGTGAACTCGGGTTGATGGGCAGCAAGTCAGAAGGGCTATCGGGCCGGAGGCAGGCTGCTAGTCCGACTCGGTACTGTTCCGACTCACTGGACAGCAAGTGAACTCGGCTGCTGGGACGGAGGCTACCGGTGGACTTCTGGTCAAGGCGGTTGGCAGGGACTCCGGTGGAATCCTTCTCTTCGATCTCTGAACTCGACGGAGGCCGAATCTGAGCCAACGTATTTTCCGATGAATTATCCGGTGGACTGCTCTTGCTGGCCTGACTCGGAATAGATCTACGCGCCTCCACGAAAATAATTGTTTCACCCAGATCCGGAGGCGGATCGAGGCGAGATCGGCGCCTTTAGAAAGAGGACTCAAAGGGGTACAACATTAATTAATTTCACAACCATCCAAGAAACGGATTAGAAATAAAAAACTCTGTGGCACAGCTGTTGCTTCTGGGTCGGATTATCGACAAGACAATCAAGGATCTGCCTGAAAATGAATTTTGACCGACAAGAAAGTGGTGGATCTGGGTCTTGGAAATTTTATGGGGGATAAGGGGGGGATGTGAGGGACATGCACAATTTTTATGGTAATTTTCTAGAGTGGTTTAAGGGGTGGGAAAAATATAAGAACAAGATGTTGTCTCGCAGATCTGCAAACCGGCAGATTGTGCGGGTGGAACTAAATGACTTGGAAAAATAGCAAACGGTGGCGGATTGACACGAAATTTAAAATGGAAGGAGGTAACAACAAGGGGGATGATCTATCAAAATTTGATGACCATCAGACAACCGGATTGGGAGAACCAACCTATTCTTTGGACTTCAGTTCTGCAAGTCGCAGATCTGGACAGCAAGATGAAGGTGGGGTTGTGGCGGCTCATTGGCGGCACGAACGGAGGCAGCGGCGGCGGTGGCTGGAAGTCACATCCAGTGGAGGTGGTAGAGGTGGGAATCACTCCCAGAATCAAGGCTTCACACCTTGGATAATGCTGCAACTCTCCCAGCTGCAAGAAGGGGGAGAGAGGGGAGGGGCACCCTTGGGCAAGCTCTTGGATTTTACAACTTTTTCTTCTCATTAATCTTGTGAAAATAACAAAATACATGGGTTTTATAGACCTAACTAAATGACCATTGCTACCCTCAGATCTAGGGTTAGGGAGGGGCAATTAAGGGATAAGAATATTTAATTTCTTCTCCCATGTGGTCAAAGAAAATATAAAATTCAAAAATAGGTGGAAAGGGGTGGGGGATTATTTAAATCCACATGGGGACAAGGGAGGGGGTGCCCCCCTCTTGGAGTCAACAGGAGGGGCTGGTCAATATTCCCTCTTGGACCATGGACCAGCCCCACATGGGCCCTAGAGAGTCTAGTTGGCCCAATGGGAGAGAGGGTGGGGTCCCGCCGGGCCTACGCGGCATTTTTACAAAGAAGCCCACTAATTCCTAAGGACTAACTCAATGGCTTATAATGCCTTACAATTGCAAACCCAATTTACTCAAGGATATAAATGTAAATAAAAAAGTTAGTGGTCTTACTTTTGTTGGAACGGATGGACGCTAGGGGGGGTGAATAGATCTACCACTTAAAATCTACAGCAGTTAAAGATTATGTGGAAAAACAACTAACCACTGTAAATCAATCAAGAGATGTAAGTTTCAGAACAAATTAACTTGCTAACAAGTATGCACGGGGGGCAATGCTCAATAACAACTTGAAAAATTACTGTAAAATGCCAGATAGAATCTCCAAATTCTGTAAGAGAAGAATTTCAGTAATATATAGAGAGATCAGATAATTGCACTCAACAATCGGCCAAACACCCAGGTATAGTATGATGGCGGAGGCTAACCTCACGCAAGAGGTGGAATTCCAGATAAGCGTAGCTTATCCTTTCAACCACGCCTTTTGATATACCTCCTGGATGAAAGGCTTTAGCAACAATCTCGGATAGCAATTTTAACAAGTGAAAGCATGTTTCTCTTAAACGATCCTCAGCATCCATCTAAACACCGAGGAGACAGAAGTTGTAAATACACTGGAGCACAGATCAATCACACGAGAGACAAAGGGTTTTTAGGTGGTTCAGTATTCACCTACATCCACCCCACACTCAGACTAAGTGTGGCTTACTGCTGATTCACAGCTTCTATCCGCTGATCCACAGCTTCGGGGATTAAATCCCTACACACCGCTGATCCACAGCTTTGGGAAAATGATCCCAGACCGCTGAGCCACACAGCTTGCTACCGCTGAGCTTTACAGCTTTGCTGTCCGAGGACTCACCCTCGCCCGCTGACTCACAGCTTGACAAAATTTAGAAAGAAAAATGATAGAAAGAAACGAGACAACAATGTATCTCTTCTACGAGCAGATTGACTCTGGATTTTATCCACGAGTCAATTACAATTACCAATTCTCTTAAACTCTCTTCAATCTCAAACTTACGATACTCTGCTCTCCTTATAGCTTCTTCTCTCTGCTTTCGACTCTCTTCAGCTCCGAAGACTTCTTCTTCTCTGCTTCTTGTGCTCGCTCACTTCCTCTGTAATTCTTCTTTCTATTTTTCTTGCTGTTTCACTCAAATTTTGGGTGACTTTCTTCCGTTTATAGGCAGTAGGCAATCGGCGTGTGGTCACCACTTTCCCGCCAAAAGTTTCGCTCAGATCTGATCCCTCGAGGTTCCACGTGTCAGAATCTCAGCACTGTAGCTGTCCACGTGGCAGGATTATCTGTTCCATTCCATGCCTTGGATCACATGCCATTAACCTGGTACTTTGACTTCCACGTGAGAAAAGTTCGCAGGTTGTCAGTACACCCATCATTTGTTCGACCAAGTGACTAACCTGGCAATATAACAGACAGAAGTGTTAGCTTTTAGCATAAGGAGAATGCTGCTAGCATCGACTTTATATGCATGCGACATGAGACTAGCATCGACCTTATATACGAGTCAAAGGACTAGCATCGACCATATACCTTCAAACATGCACCGACTTATATGCACAAGGGAATGTGCACCGACCTATGTGTGCATGAATAAGAAAGTGCCCCGACCTTGTTGTGTACAGCAAAACATGTACCGACCTACTACATTCATAGGGCAAGTGTGCACCGACCTTGTTTAGCACAATGCAAAACCTGCACCGACGTTATGTGTGTTTCTACAGAAACGTGCACCCACTATATGCAAGCGTGTTTCTACAGAGACATGCACCGACTATATGCAAGCACAATGCAGACGTGCACAAACTCTATCAATGACTAAGACCGATGTGCACCAACCTTAGATACGCATGGTGTTGCGGGACGGATACGCGACCTAGGACTCTAGCTCACGATCGCCCCTAAGCGAGGAAAGACGTGGGACCCTGTGCGGTTGAGAAACCGGCAGTGAGTCTCGGGTATCGACTTTCCGTGTGTACTCGGATGGAGTCACGGGACGGGTCACTCACTCTCGCTCTCTCGCAGTAGGATAATAATATATCGGGCTAAGAATCCTAACACTCGTAGTGGCATATACAAATAGATACGAGTAAAGCAAATGTGAAAGAGAGAGCGAATTTACCTCCACGCTCCGGGCGTGGGGAAGATGATCCCGGCCAAGTCAGTAACTCCCGGTACAGTAAATATTTAAATTACAGTAGTGAATTTTGATGCCCACTATACGTAGGGAGGTAACGGGCTACAAATGGGGCCCGGGAGGACCGAACTTGGGTTGACGGGCAGCGTTATGATGTAGCTTCAGCGGCACGCGTATTCACGAATGTGGGGACCACGTGCTCATCGGCGGGGTCCGAGTGGGACCGGAGTGGTACCGCTGTGACGTTAGCTCCTGGAGAGGCGCTCCCTGGGACGGCGGCGTGCCGGTTCGCCTCGCAGAAGGCGAGTCGGCTCCGGTCTTCACTTGTTGGCCTTGCTGCCCACGGATCTGAAGCTGTTGTTTTACAGCGCGCGACCCGGCGAGATCTGCTGCTGTGATCACTTCTGACGTCGGATCGACGCACAAGAGGTACCGTTGGAAATCTCTTTCAAAATACTTCGATCTAGGGCCAGAGAAATAATTTTGAATTTCTCGGATCTGGCCTTAGTCGATTTTACAAGTTGCTGTTGGATAGAACCCGAAATCTCAGGACAGAACTAAATTTGCCTGAGAGTTGGCATTGATCGTGCCTCAAACCTCAGATCTAGAACTTAGACTCTTCACAAAAGTTGTAGAAGTGGAAACAAGGAAAACGGGGATAATTGTTATTTGACTTTTGGTGGAGGTTTAGATTTTTTGAGAATTTTATACTGACTAGAGGTCAGATCTGAACTGCACAGGACAGAACAGATTTGGAAAAGACATCACTTTTTAAAAATACAAAAAGGGTTCTAGAAATTCCAAGAAAATTCGTGAATGATGGGGACAGAACTCCCAATAAAATTGGTGACCCAAGAAAATAAATAAAAGATGGTCTAAATACGGCAACTCCTGGTTGCTGTGACAGGATCTGAACAGAAGACAGAATTGGAAGACTGAATAACACGAAAATGGAAAAATACTTAACGACGAGTAAATGACTTGATTTTTGTTGTGGAGGCTGGGGTGGATGTGGATGACTCACCCTCCAAGTTTGGACTTAACCTGAGCTCTTGATGGAGAGCTAAAATTCAAGGTTTGAGGATCTATCCTGATGTAGATATAACTCCGATGTTGATGACGGCGGCGCGATGGCGGTGCGATGGTGGCGGCGGCAGAAATAGAATTCAGAGGATCAGAGGAGGAGGTAGAATGGGTCTCACACCCTGAATTGCTGGAGGAAGAAGAAGAACCAGAGGGAGAGAGGAGATAGGGGCACACCCTCCAAGG
Source organism: Amorphophallus konjac (assembly GCA_022559845.1). Classification (NCBI taxonomy): domain Eukaryota; kingdom Viridiplantae; phylum Streptophyta; class Magnoliopsida; order Alismatales; family Araceae; genus Amorphophallus; species Amorphophallus konjac. The sequence continues at coordinate 233,433,381 of CM040119.1, forward strand.
GAGATTCAACCAATTTTCCAAATTTTCACTTCATTAATTCTAGTAAAAATGGAAATACAAGCCATTTATAAGAAATGTAAAAAGACACTAAATAACCCTAGATCTAGAATTTGGAGGGGTAAAGAGGGAGTTCAAATCTTTTTCTCCCATGTGGTTTGGAACCATAATTAAATACATTATAGGGGGGGGCCTTGACCAAGCTAGCTTCCAATGTGGACTTTGTATTCCATTTGTCCCCCTTTGAAAGTCCTAGCATCTAGAAGCCACCTAGGATGGTTGACCAGCCGCACATGGACCCAAATGGCTTAGGTGGACCATTGGGAAAGGAGTGAGGGCCCCCTTGCTAGACCTACTGACATTTTGCACAAAAACTCAAACAATCCTAGGGAATGACACATTGGCTTATAAAGCCTTACAATTGCACATATGCTTTTCCAAGGATATAAAAATAAACTAAAGGACACAAATGTAAATTAAAATCTCAGTGCTCTTGCTCTGATGTCCCCATCACATGGCAAATTCTGCACTGACCTTATGTGCACTTCTACAAAGACATGCACCGACCTTGTATAGAGTCATACAAGATGTGCACCGACCTTAAATGCGTGCTATAAGATCTACGCCGAGTTTAGTAGACTAAGAGATGATGTGCACCGACCTTTATTGTGAACAAAGTCTATCATGCACCGACCTTAGTATAAAATGCATGTACATGAAGCTAAGAAATGCTAACAGTTTTGAAAATCATTATTTATCAAAATCCAAGGGCTGAAGAACAAAATGTATTGTTGCCAATCATCAAAATAAAATAGGAAATTAAATTCAGAGAATTAAGTCAAAGGAGACATGACATTAAATATATTATTCCATAAAAGCTCCCACAACATTCTCCCCCTTTTTGATGATGGCAACACGTTTACATTTTGATGTCCACAATGGTTTTATTAAGAGTCAAGAATTATGTTCACAGCAATATGCACATAGTATCCACACAGCAAAATTCAAGAGATGCAAATGCAAATAATGCCAGCAAAATATGCAAATGCAAAGAATGCATAGGCTTCACTTGTCACGTCCCGAGCCTTTATTACAGCGGAAGACTAGCTCGAGGAACGTGAACAGCCGACACGATAAGCCTCTTGCAAGCAAGAACGATCAGAGCGCAAGACAACCACAAAAATGTAATTGTACAATAATTTACTCAAACTCTAACTTTATTTCATTAGTAATCAAAATATTTCAATACAATAACTTTTCAACCTTCTTCAATCCATCAGACTCAAGAAAAGAAAAATTACAAAGACTCGATCTAAACAAGATTGACTTCCTATGTCTTCACTCTCATTTTGATACGACTTTCATTCGCAATCGGACCCGCTACTTGTATAACTCGAATCCGAATTCGAATCACTTCCATCTCCTGAAAAGATTGGAAATAGGTAATGAGCACACTTGCCCAGTAGGTATCTTCGCATCAACATGAAGGCACTATTAAAGTGATTATGATTTTAGTTCTAAAGAATAAGGTAAAATCATGCGAATGCGATCAACCATGCGATTAAACCAAAGTAAAAGATGATCATGTAAGATAGAATGAGCAAGTATGAATTTGCAAGAATGTAACAAGAACAAGATATGGCCTTTCATGAACAAGAATGAACTAGAAAGTCATGTAACAAGCAAGTAAGTACTCTTTGCTTAATAGCAAGTACTTCATGAATTTCTGTGGAATATCATTTTGTGGATAATTCCATGAATTTCATGATTTTCGTGATGCCGTGGATTTTCACTTATTTATAAAGAAAGTACTCCCAGCGCAATGCGACGCCAGTAGCATCATACCCCATGGTTTATACTAGTATGTTTCCGATAATCAGTCGAGGGGACTAGCATAGAGCCCTTGAACACAATCAGTGCTCGATCCACATATTCAATAAATCAAGCTACTTCCACGTTTCAAGCAATAAAATATGGTCAATAATGTAACAAGTTCAATAAGTTCATAATAATTCAAAAGAACGAATGCTTCAATTAAGAATATGAGAGATCAAGAATGACTTAAAACAATGTTATGCTCATGGAACAATTTTGACAGCACAACAGTATATTCCTTATCTTCCATAAATTAAAATTAAGTATCTTGAGCAATATGACAAGTCCTAGACCATCAATAGTCCATCTAGGAACTTTGGAATATCAACCCTTGGGTCAAACCTCGGGTTAAAGTACTCAGAAATTGTGACGGTCAAATAATGGGCCATTACGCGAACGTGACGGTCTAGTATTGGACCGTTAGAATGGGTTGAATCCAGAGAGAATAAATTGGAGTCAGTAATGTGATGGTTGTGTACTGGACCGTTAGATGTTCCTGATGGTCGAGTAATAGGCCATTACATTGACAGAATTCAAAACTTTGGTAGTGCTTTTCTAGACAATTGGGCTTTTAATGGTACAACCAACTCGGCGTCCTAGTGGGAATCTCAGGCTCGCGGAGAATTACGGAGGCCTTGAAACAAGATTTCCTAGTCTATTGGAAGGAATATCCAATAGAGAGGTCCTCAAGTTCAAGAATAATGTTCCTACTGTGCAAAAAGTGTAACTAGTGGACACATACCGGAGTATACGCCACGTACTTAAAGAAAATGACTCTATAGATGAGAAAGAATGTGTAACGATGTGAAACCATGATAAAACTCCGTCAATACAACATTTTAAAACCATGGTTTTAATACAAAACTATAGAGTTTGGCAAATGAAATTAACATATGTTTAAAATAACTCAAGGTGCTTTAGACATGCAATTTCTACCATGAATCAATAAAGAAACTTAAAGTCATGAAAACAGGTCAAAACTTAAATATCTTGGCTTAATTTATAAGCTAATTTGACTGGTTTCAATTCTATCTCGGGTTGACAGATCACAGTATTCTGACGGTTGAAGATCAGTGTGTCACAATTCTGTGACGGTTTATCGTGAGGCCGTCAGAACGTTGTAACGCTATGATTCTGATCCGTCAGAGATTACAGAGAATCTTAAGTATTACAGAGCATGTGATGGTTTATCGTAAGGCCGTTAGAGTATTCTGGCGGTCTAACTATAATCCGTCAGAGCACTGCTGAGAGTAAAGTAAAAGAACTATGGTTTAAAACCTCTCATGCAAGGAGAGTCAAAATAAACAACTACTCTAGTCATGACAAAATGAAGTAAAGGCCATCTAGACGCATAGGTTGCTATGAATTAACAAGAGAATATCTTTTATCTTTAATTTAGGCTAAAGATATGCATGTATGTATAGACCTACTAAAACATGAAATTCACGGTCCATAGTGCATGAAATCAAACAAAACCAGAGGGCTTTTACTCCTATCATGATGTTCTTGTCATTCATGAGATAACCTACCCCTTTCCCGGGCTTTCAACTTCCAATTTGGGACTACAAGACACGCCCTAGTTCTTCCCTTCCTGTGAATTTTCAGCAACTTCACGTTGCTCTAACTCCGTAGGCCTGTGACCTAAAGACGTGAAATTTGGAGGGTAAGAAGATGAAACTAAGGGGAAAAAAAGTTCTAAAGAACCGAACTCTAAATACCTTGTTTAGGTGTTCTAATCTCCTGATCTTCTGCACCCCGTTGTACAGTTTCCTGGGTTGACGTGATGAAATCAGTAACTTTGCAAGGTTCTAGCACCTTGTGTAGTCGATCTCGTAGCACGAAATTTTGAGGAAGATTAGTCCTACGTATAAGGAACAAAAACCTCTAAAGAACCTACCTGAAATAAGGTGGTCTTGCCTTGATTCCACGTGAGCCAATGTAGGGGTCGCACAGGTCAAAACTGTTGCATCCCTACGGTTTTGATGATGTCTCACACTATAAATCAATCGTCTATCTCTAGAATAAGTCATGCTTCATCATGTAGGACTGTGCAGTTCATATGGTTGTCAGATAAATATGCACTACTTGATCATGTCTACACACTGTCTGCATAGTCTGGACACTGATGGGTCGACGCTCCACCTCTGATGGGTCGACGCTCCACCTATGGTGGGTCGACGCCTTCCTTGCTTTCCAAGTCCATACATTGAATTTAATATTCAAAGTATGCACATCGCCCTTCATCTTCCAAGTCCATACATCCAGTTGAACTCCAAGTCTATACACACTCTGTTGAACTCCAAGTCTACACACACTCTGTTGAACCCCAAGTCTATACATCGTCTGCCATTTGAAAGTCAATACACTGTCCCTCGTCTCACACATCATGACCCAAAGTCTGTACAGCCTCTAGTCACTGTACAAGTCCATACACTGGCTGCACTACACAAGTCTATACATTGGCTTGGGCATCCAAGTCTAGACATTGATTCACTATTCATGCCTTGATTCGAAGTCTGTACAGCGAGCGGCGTTCATCAAAGTCTGTACAGCCAACGCCTTCATTGATTCCATGTCTGTACATCACTGTGTCAAGCCTCCCAAGTCTGTACAACCACTGTCTCACTTGGACTTGAAGTCTATACACTGGTCGGTGGAAGCAAGTCTATACATTCGACTGTTCAGCCTGTGATCAAGTCTGTACAGCCAGGGAGACCATTAAGTCTATACACTCATTCACTGTAGCTTGCACGAGGTGAAGTCTGTACATTGGCATTAGTTTTCCAAGTCTGTACATCCTTCTGTTGAAATTCCAAGTCTGTACATCGGACTGCTTGAGCAAGTCTGTACAGCGGTTGCATTCTCAGGTAAAGTCTATACATTGGGACTTTTACCTATGTTTTGAACTGAACTGAGTAAGTCTATACATTCCTCATATCTTTTACCTACGCTCAGTTCAGTAACTCTATACACTGGGCACTTTACTGACGTTGCCTTGCCAAAGTCTACACACTGTGAACCTTCAAGTCTGTACAGACTTTACTTGTTCAAGTCTGTACATCGTCCAGCTCTTTGGCAAGTCTACACATCTCTAAGTCTATACACTCAGTTATCCTTCAACCCTATACACTCGATATCACCTTCAAGTGTATACACTCTCAAGTTGTTTATACTTGCCTATATGCTATTTTCAAGTGTATACACTCTCTCACTTGACACACTTGCTTAATTGTTGTTTCTAAGTCTACACATTTGATGCCTTCATGCATTGTTCTCTTCGAAGTCTATACATCGACGTCTATACATTGAAGTCCATACATTGCATACAGTTGTGCTTCACAAGTCTACACATTGCTGCTCTTCATTACAAGTCTTTACACTCGTCCTCCTTCACATGATCAACTCTATACATCCATTATCTTGCCTGCTGAATGAAGTCTACAAACTGAGATCGCATGAACACTTACAAGTCCATACACTGAGCTCGCATGAAGAACTTCAACTCTACACACTCTCACACTTGACACACTTGCCTATTTGACATCCCTGAGTCTATACACTCGAGGGCTTCATACACTTCACAGAAGTCCACACATTTCCTCTGTTGTGCTAATGCATTATTCAGCTAGTCTATACACTGAGGTCGCATGAGGACTCACAAGTCTATACACTCCCTCAGTGTACACACTTACTCATCTGCTATTCTAAAGTATATACATTCGTATCTGACTGAACTAACTAATCACATTTCCTTATTTCTGCCTGCAGATGATTTAGGTTAATGATTGGGCACGTGAATCGAGGATGATACTTGGCACGTGATCCGAGAATGCTCTGGAAAAGGAGGGTACGAGACTCCCTCGTGTGAAGGCCTGAAACTCAGGTCGAATGTCATATAAAAGGTGCCTTCTGCGATTAGATGGACAAAACTGGAGAGAAAAGCTGAAGAGTAAAATCCCTGAGCAGAAGAAGAAAAGAGAGAGAGCCTCCACGTTCCAGAAAGAAGATAGAGAGAAAAGATTTGAGAGTATTGATGTGAGAGAAAAGTCTGAGTGAGAGAGAAGAGTCTAATTTGCTTCTTCGGAAGCTACATTTGATTTTGGTTTTTCTGAAACGATTTGTGTTCATCGTTGGTCTTGTTTACATTTCTGTTTTTCCTTTTATTTCTTCATATATCTGATTTCGAGTTGTTACCCTCCGGTGTTTGGAGGAAGGGAGAGTTACTCCGGTTCCCCTCTGGGCTGTAGAGGAAGAGAGATCTGTTATCTCTGGTTTTGCCAGTGACGGGTTGTCACTAGCAGGTTCCCTCCGGGTTGGAGGAAGGGAGAGCCATCTCCGGTTCTGGTCTTGCTGGTAGCAGGTCCAGGTGTCAAACTCTGTGGGTAGCAGAGTTTGCTTAAGGGATTTGTTTCCCTTGGTTGCTCAAGCTGTGTGGCAACATATTGTTCGCAGACTGAGTCTGCAGTTTTCTAGTAGTGGCTAGTGGAATCCTCACTCTAGTTGGAGTGAGGGGTGGATGTAGATTGTGGACTACAATCGAACCACCATAAAATCTCTTGTCTCCTCTATGGCTTGGTATTATCGTTTGTGCGTTCCTTCTATTCGGCATTGTGTTTGTGTGTGGACGGCCTCTTCCAATCGCACCTTATTATCCTGTCTTAGTTTCTCACTGCGTCAGCTGCATTGTTTAGCCTTATCTGAAGGGTTGTATTTTGAAGTAGTGAGTTTCCGCTAAAGTTTTGCAAATTGGGAGTGATCTATTCATCCCCCCCTTCTATATCACTCTTCGCTGCGCTAACATTTGGTATCAGAGCAGGTTTGCATCATGTGGACGAACGGTCAGGGAAATGCTAATGGTCCTAGAAGCTTCATGGCTGAAGATCAATCCATTAGTCGCCCTCCATTTTTTGATGGTAATAATTATCTCTTTTGGAAGAACAGGATGGAAGTGTTTATCAGAGCACAGAGCCACAAGCTGTGGAGGGTAATTACTGTTGGCCCGTATGATCTACCACCGAACGAGGATGCGTGGACAGATGACCATGTCGAGCTATCTTCACTTAACTGGATGGTGCTGAACATCATCTAGTGTGCTGTTCACCCAGAGGAATATGCCCGCATATCTGCCTACAGGACTGCCAAGCAAATGTGGGATGAGCTGCAATTAATCTACGAAGGTACAGCTCAAGTGAAAGCCTCGAAGGTAAACCTCTACACCTCTAAGTATGAACTGTTTAGGATGAATGCAGAGGAGAATATTACTGAAATGTATGCCAGGTTGTCCTTGATCACAAACACACTTAAGGGGCTAGGGAAGGATCTAGCTGAGGCAGACATAGTCAGGAAAATCCTTAGATCCTTATCCCCAGCATGGCACACTAAGGCCATCGTGATTGAAGAGTCAAAAGATCTGACGACCTTGATAGTGAATGAACTCATAGGATCCCTCATGACCTATGAGATGAATTTCAAAGGAGGTGGTGAAGGAAGTGATAGGAAGGCTAAGAATGTAGCTCTCAAGGCATCCCACAACAAGAGTAGCAGTAGCAGTAGCAGCAGTAGCAGCAGCAGCAGCAGCAGTAGCGGTGAGTCTGATGGATTCTCCGATCTCGACCAGAAGGAGCAGGCAATGCTCACTCGTCAGTTCTAGTAAATTCTTAAGGAGAAAGGGGAAGACCTTTAGGAGGAAAAATCCATACTCCTTTAACAAGAATGTTGAATCAACCAATCATAGGGATAGAAATCTTAAGAGACTAACTTGTTATCATTGTAACAAACAGGGACACATGAAAGGCGAATGCCCAGATCTTCAGAAGAAGGGTCCCTACTTCCAGAAGAAGAACACAAAGGTGCAGAAGAAGAAGAAGCCATAGGCGATGGTCTGCACATGGAGCGAGGAGGAAGAAGATCCCGAAGACACTTCCTCAGAGGAGTATGAAGAAGGAATTTGCCTAATGGCAAACAGTGAAGAGGAGGTAACCAATGTTTTTGAAAATTTTACGATTGATGACTGGGAAGATGCTTATGCTGAGTTATTAGATAAGTTCAATTCTCTTAGTAAAGAGCATAGGGTTCTGAAAAGAAAATTTAATACTAATGTTGAAGAACAAACCCAGGTCTGTGAGGAAAATCAGAAACTAAAAGAGCAACTAGAAGAAATGACCTCACTAAGAAAAGAAAATGATAAGCTCAAGGGAGAAAATCAAGAAAGTCAAAATCAGCTCAATGAACTCAAAATAAGAATTGAAGAAAGCTTGAATGAAAGTAGAGTGAACTCAGAAAAATATAAAGCTGTTAAGAAAGTCAATGGTGAACTTCTAAAAAATTCTGAGTCCCTTCAAAAGGAGCTGGAAGACAAACAGAAAGTTTTGGAAAACTTTGTCCAAGGAAAATCTAGTCTGGATGCTATACTGGGGGCTAGGGTTAACTTCAATAAGGAGGGTCTAGGCTATGACCCAACTAACAAAAGACCCTTACAATTCAAAACCATTACCTTCTGCCCAGAGAAGGGAAAAGAAAAGCGGGACACACCATCCAGCTCAAACAGTAGTAAGGGAACTCAAGGTCAGAAGGAAAATTCTAAAAATAGTGCTGGTCAACCATTTAAAATGGGAATGAATTCTGTGAAGAATTTCACTAAGCCTACCAATCAGAACATAAATGGTAAATGGACCAAGCAAATGGATCAGAAGAAAAGCTAGAATTACTACAATCAGATGAGTCCAAAGAGGACCTACTGGAGAAATGATCATCATCTTCAAAAATCTGTTGATCAACAAACTAATAGGAGATATCCTAGGAGTGGCAAGCCTAATGAATGGAATAGAACTTACTTCTCCAGACCAGCTGGACTTAATTTCAATAAACCAGAAGTAAAGGTGCCAGGGAAATCCATGCTGAAGTAAATTTGGATTCCTAAACACTTGATTAGAGATTTGAATAATGTCCTTCGACCCAACTCATATTGGGTTCCAAATCACTCTGCTTGATGTTATTTGTGTAGGTCGGCCTTGTTGTGCCCCTGTGGTTTTGATGATGGTTTTAATGGTGGTTTTGATGGTTGGCCTTTGTAGTGAGCTATTCACTGTGAGTCATCTTGTGTGAGTCAAATTGCTACTTTCTGATCATTATGCTGTTCTTCATTAGTTCTAATACGGCTTTGCATAATTGATTATGTTCAGTCATGTTATATATTGGTCTTCAGGCGTCCCAAGTATGCACATTGTCTCATGTTCTCCAAGTCTATACAATGAAGTCTGATCACTGCATTTGCAGTCACAATGTCTTCACATTTGAAGTCTGTACATCGGACTGCTTCTTTTGAAGTCTATACATTGTGGCTTTGAAACTTCAAAGTATATACACCTTCAGTTGAACGCATAGTGTATACGTTGCAGCGTTAACTCATTGGGCTGCAGCGTCAACTCAGCAAGTATGCACATCGCATTCAGACTTTCAAGTCTATACACTCCATCTTCATAGGTTTAAAGTCTGTACATTGGTTCAGACTCCTCAAAGTCTGTACAGCGTGAAGTCTAAAACAGTATTTTCAGGGCTTGTCTTCGTGTCATTTACTGTAGATACTCGAGTCGTTTTCCTGCTTTCTTTATTTTATCACGTGTCGATTGAAACCGTTCCTGTCTTCTGTCCTCATGTTATCTTTCCTAGACCCTGTGTCTTCTCTACTTTGTGACCACACTTCGTGTCAGTTTTTGTTTTCGCCTTCGAGTTGGTTTCAGTCCATGTTGTTCTTGTGCCGTTCTCTTTATTGTTTGTTATGTCGTGTTGCTTTTGTATTCATGTCTTCGTGTTATTTTTGTGTTTGAGTCTTCGTGTTATTTCTGTCTTCTGTCTTCATGTTGATGTTACTTCGTGCACTCTTCTCTAAGTTCAAGCGTTAAGTGTCTCAAGTCGAGTCTGACTGTGCTGTCTCCATGTCATCCTTAGTTTGAGTCGGTTCTTTGTTATTTCTATCTTCGTGTTGCTTTTCCTAGACCTCGTGTCTTTCTTGTTTTGAAACCACACTTCGTGTCGGTTTCTGTTTTCGTGTTTCTCTTGTGTTTATGTCCGCGTGTTGTTTTGCTTCTACCTTCGTCCAGGTTTCCTCTGACCGCGTGTCTTCCTTTTTACCTCGTGCTGTTCTCTTTCTACTTCGTATCGTTCTCTTTGTAGTGTCAGCTTTATTATTGTATATCTCGTGTTGTTCTCTCTCTACCTCGTGTCGTTCTCTTTGTAGTATCTGTATTGTCACCCGTGGACTTCGTGTCGTTCTCTTGGTAGTGTTTGTTTTGTCACCACTGTATCTCGTGTCGTTCTTAGTATAGTGCACCTCTTGTCGTTCCCACATACCTCGTGCAGTTTCAGCTTGAGTGTCAACCACCTCATTTCAGGTAGATATATAAAGCAAACCCTGAGTATTAATAGTTTTTATCTCCTTGCAGGTCCGAGGAAGAGTATTCCCCAATAACTGGGCTGCACGTGATCCTATGCTAGAGGAACAAATACGAAAAGGGCACGTGGCAGGAAAGTTCTGGATCAAGCGTGGGAGGCACACGCACTTTGTACCCTATTATCCTGCTGGCTGCTGATATAAATGGAAGAAAGGCTGATGAAGCAGAGGGTAAGCATATGAGCCAAAAGGAATAGAGGAGCAGAGATCGAGAGTGAGAAAAAGAGTAGAAGAAGAGGAGAAGAGAAAGAGAGAAGAAAGTGAGAAAGAAGAGAAGAGGAAGAGAAGCTTACCTGAAGATCTGACTACTGGACCGTGGATCAAATCCAGGCCAGTCAGCTCCATGCGAGCCACATTTGTGTTATCTGTCTTTACAGCTTTCTGATCGTTGTGTATTTTTCCCTTTCTTATTTTTCCATTTTCATTTGGGTTAGCTTTGTACTTCTGATCCTCTGGACTGAGGTCGGGTCCCTCCTGGTCTGGAGGAAGAGAGGTCTTCGACCTCTAGTCTGTAAGTGGCTGGAAGTCACTTGTGTGTTCCCTCTGGTTTGGAGGAAGGGAGATCTGATCTCCAGTTCTGGGCTTGTGGGTTGCAAGTCCAGGGGTTCCCTCTTGGTATAGAGGAAGAGAGACGCTAGTCTCTGGTTTTCTAGTGACCGAGGGTTGCTAGAGGTTCCCTCCAGGTTGGAGGAAGAGGGGAGTCTGTTCCCCTGGGTATAAGCTGTGTATCAGCTTCTGTTGGCAAGCTGTGTTGCCCAGCTGTTAGTGAAGCCACACTTAGTTTGAGTGTGGGGTGGATGTAGGTCTGGAGGACTGAACCACCTAAAAATATCTTGAGCAGTGGTTTGCATTGTGAGTGTGCTTCCGCTAGATGCTTGAATAGGCGCGTCTCTTGTGTTTGCTCCTTGGTTTAATTGAATTTGGTTTTATTCTGAGATTGCGTCCAGCACTTGAGTTTTTATTTGGGCATTAATTGTAAAAGGATACATTCACCCCCCTCTGTATCCGGGCATTGCATCCTAACAATTGGTATCAGAGCGGGTGTCTGCCTAGAAGGTCCAGCGACCTGTAGATCCGATCGTGTAGTCTTCGATACTTATCTGGTTTTAGTGCATCAATACTCTTGTTGCCTCGAATCTACCTGCTATTTGTTCTCATGGCTAATCCACCGATTTTTTGTGGTACACACTTCAGTGCATGGCTTGCTAATTTAAAGAGTTATGCTAAATCTATTAATCCAGACCTGTGGAAAGTAATTTCACACGGTCCTCATGAACTACCAAAGAAAAAGTCCAAATGGACTGACAGGCATATCTCTTTGCATGAAGAGAATCAGAAAGCTTTTAATCTGATGAAAGCAGCTACTGACAGAGCCTTATGGTCTTGTCTTTATGATTGCAGTTCTGCTAAAGATATTCTGAACATGCTGAAGCGAATTCAGAAGACAAAGAAGGACAGCTGCATGATGGCTGATAGAAATAATCAAGGCAGCATTCAAGATGAAGATGATGAGGTAAATCCTTTTGAAAGATATACTGTAGATGATTGGGAAAATGCATATGCTGAATTGCTAGAATCACATGAGAGGTTAAGAAGTCAGTATAAAAAGTTGAAAAAGAATACTGGGTTAGAAAGGTCTAGATCCCCATGTGAAAATTGCTCCAGTATCAAGCAACATCATGATACCTGTCTATCTGATATTCGTAGGTATAAAAATCAGAACGAAAACTTGATGAAGGAATGTGAATGTCTAAAATCTGATCTAAATAAGCTGAAATCTGAAGATAATTCTCTTAGAAAGTTCTCCAAAGAAAATGAAGAAAGTTTAGAGAAACTGAAAAAAGAGAACATTCTCATGTTTGAGAAAATTGAAGCCATAAAATTTGTGAATATGGAATTACAGAAAGATATTGAAGAGAAGGAAAAAGATTTGAAGAAATTTATGGTTGGAAGAAAAATAGAAACTAACTCAGAAGATCAGATATTAATAAATGAGTTAATTCAGAATGACAAGCTTAAGGAAGAAAATGAGAAGTTAAAAGTGCTGAACTCCACTATGTCTGAGAGGCTTCTAGCTTTAGAAAAAGGAAAATTTGTTTACTTTGAAGAATCTGAAAAAATGAAAAATTTGGAACAAGAAGTTGAGGATTGCAAAATTGCAAACAAAGTGCTAAGCGAATGTGTAAATTATACTGAACAAGAAATTGCCAGTTATGAAATACACATCGTTTCTCTGCAAAATGAAATTGACGATTTGAATAAATCCCTGTCAAAATTTGTGAAAGGACAAGAAAATATGGACAGGTTTTTAGGTGTTAAGGTCAATACTCAAAAGGAAGGGTTAGGCTACAACGATATAAATAAAAAGGCTTTCAAAAATAAGCTAATGACATCTTTTTCTAAAGCATCTGATGCAGCCACCACCTCAGAAAATAAATAACCAAATGTTCAGAAGAATCAGAAACAAACAAAAGTTATTGATATGGTCAGTCATGTGAAGAAAGGATTGGATCACACTGAAAATGTGCATGCTGTAAAACACACTGGTATACCGAGACATGCACATAAGAGGGAAATCATGAAATGTCATTACTGTCACAAGATAGGCCATTTGATGCATGAGTGTGAATTAAAAGAACTGGATGATTTAAATGCTGAAATGATGGATGCTGGGAAATATCATGATAGAAATCCTGCTGCTCATTCAAGGAAAAGTGAATGCTCGCATTGTGGTAGATTAGGCCACACCCTTGTTCAATATTGGTTTGCTAATGGAAAGAAAAAACCACTCTCACATCACGCTAAATCTTATGCTAACCAACATGCTCTTAAAATCAACCAAACTGCTTCTCTGAACCAGCATGTCAAATGTTTTAATTGCAACAAGCTTGGGCACAAGGCCACTTAATGTTGAGCAAGCTTTTTTAGAAGAGAGTCTCCTTTCTGCTCCCATTGTGGGAAGCATGGGCATGCAGTCAAGGAATGCTGGCATGTCCAGGGTAGGACTAGAAATTTCAAAGGATTTGGTAGGAACGAACATGTTCTAAAAAAAATTCCTGTGTGCTCAAATTGCAGAAAACCAGGCCACCACGTTGCTGCTTGTTGGGTGGCTGGTCATGAAAGAAAAAAATTTCATAATTATAACAGAAACCCTCATGCTCACTCTTATAATGCTCAAGTTCATGCTAGTGTACATAAGAGGAACATGAAACCTGCTACTTCATGCCACTATTGTGGGCTGTCTGGGCATTCAATGCATAACTGTTTTATCATGAACTCTGACGACTATTTGGCACAGAAGAAGATGCAGGCAGTCCCAAAAGGGGCCAATTACTATGCAAGACCCAAGACCACTTGGGTACCTGCTAGTGGAAAATAGGAAGGTGCCTAGCAGGTGTGCCTTGGATGGAATAAAGGGGTAATAAACCAGGGCACATAAAACGACCCCATGCCTGAACGCCTCAGGTAAATCTACTGCTGCCTTCCTAATCTGAATTCAATTCTTAATCCATCAGACTGATGATTGTTGTTGAACATATAAACTGCTTGTTTTAAACTAGACATGATTATCTTACTTGTCTGGCATGTCCTTTGATCATCATGTTTGACCATTATGGTATATCAAATAGTAAGCTATCATAAGGGCAGGGAAAATCTGTCTGGAGGTGCTTAGTATGTGTGAGGTGGTCCTTCTGACCAAGTGCTCCGCCTAGTACCATAGGTCATTCTACTGAACAGGGCAGCCTGAATGTGCATGAATCACAAATTCATTTGTTTAGTGATCATGGCAAACATTGCTTGCTCTCAGAAAAAGCTTCATGCTCATAGTCAGGGGGAGGCATGCTATTTTTATCTCAATTTACTGACTCATGCTCATTGCATTACATTCCACTTATTAAAAAAATATATATAAATAATTAATATTTCCAAGAGTTGTGTGTGAGATGCCCTTGCATGGACTGAAAAAGGAGCTTGTCAGGTCATCTGGTATCAGAAGAACCTTTGTCTGCCAATGTGGTTATTTGGTGCTGAGTTCAGTCATCTCATGAGGTTGCAGCTTATTGCTCAAGAGCACTCTATGGTTTCTAGATTGAATCTCCTTAGGAAGATTTTATGTGAGCTCCTTGGACTTTACTCTCTAGAGTTATCTCTCACCTGCTGCTTTGCTGTATGGAGTGCTTCTCATCTCATCTCATCTCTCTCCATCTTGTCTGTCACTTTCTTATCCTTGTTTTATCCCCTTTAGTTCAGGAATTCTCTTGAAGGAAAATTCCTTCCTTTAGCTTTGTCACTCTTATCAGATTTGATCAGAATTCCTTAAACCACCCAAAATCTTTTGTAACAAGTTATACCTGTTAATAAAGAACTTTAATGTATGGGGGTTATATTTTGTCCTTTAATCCTTCCAAGGTATTCCTCAATTGTTGGTCAACACATTGTAAAAATTTCTGTTAAATGGAAAAGCCTTGCTGAGGATTTCGTCTTAACTGAAACTTATGTGAAGATGGCTGTGAGATAACAAATTGTGTTATGTAAGGGTTCTGTCTTGTGTCTAAGATCTTGAGAGGTGCTACTAGGGAATACGCCATTCCTTGTGGCAGAGCAATGGCTATTGTGGAGAAATAGATATTCTAGATCAAAGAAGTCTAGAGGTTCTGTCATGATACAGTTAGCTATCTCTGTATATTATGGATAAGTTGAAATAAATAAATAAATAAAGGGGGGAAAGAAAAGTCAACAAAAAAAAAAATTTCATTGGTTTTCATTGGCATAAAGGTAGCTTGTCCTGAGTAACCAGGGATTCTGGTGTCTTATAAACATGTCTCCTTGTGTAAAAAGGGACAATTCTACCTAGTGCTCAACAAATTGGTTGACTCTGTATGCCCTCTCTTGTCCTTAAACAAGGTAATGAACTGTGCTTAACTATCTGTTTGGTATTTCTTTGCCTGACAAACATAAGGAGTATTTTAATCGTAACCTTCTCTAGGCTAAGTACCTTTAACAGCTAGTTTTGTGATCATGTTGATTTAACGTCTTGAGGTAACTGACCAAGGTTTTCGGAAGAATATAATAATTCCATATATTGAAGAGCGAACTTTAACGAGAAACGGCTGTGTTACATATTGAATAAGGGTAGTTTGGGCATTTCCTGAAAAAGTACGATAAGAGTGAAAAGTGACCCCTCAAAAACCCTTCTTGTTCCTCAAGGTTACATAACTGTGTCTCCTCGTGTCGATACGTCTTGCATGCTTCTTCAAACCCTTATCTCCCGCTCATCCTTCTTCTCTAAAATCTCATCTCCACCACAGAGTTCTCCTCCGTTCTTGGCTCTAGCTTCATTTTCAGCAGCAACCAGTAAGAAAGAGTTGATACTCTGAGAGTTACGACAAATGGATCAGCCAGAATCCGTCGCTCATGTGGAAAGGAAGAGGAAGGGAAAAGAAATAGATGAGGAGCCTTCGTCCAAGCAGCAAAGATGTCTTGAACCAGAATCAGCTGCAGAAATGTCTTCAGCACAAGGTACTAGGCCCTCTCAGTCTACCGTGTTTTTAGAGAGTGGGAAAATCATTCCTCCAAGAATAGTAGATTTCGGAGATGAAACCCTGGTTTTGAAGTTTCCAGAACTTTTGGAGATTCTTGAGTTTCAGGAATGGAGGAAATTCCTAGAAAACCACCGTGTCTATTACCCTAGCTTGGTAATGGAATTTTACAATAATTTGTCTTTGAGCTGACATAAATCTGCTTTGATCTCGTCTGTTAAAGGGGTTGAGATGACAGTAACATGTGACTCTCTCCACAAAGCTCTTAGTATTCCAGAAAAAGGGGAAGTGGAGAGAGGATATAGATATAGTCTGCATGAAGCCTTTTCGGTTATTACTGGTAAACCCAGTAACATTCATGATAAGGGGCAGTTGAAGCTGAAAGCTTACCAAACCTCGTCATTTCCCCCTCTTCACAAGCTTCTTCAGAACATCATTGCTTCAATAGTCACCCCACAGACTGGTGCTAGAGGAAGAATCACAGACACACAAAGGTTCCTATTGTTCTGCCTGATTCAGAATGTAAAGATCTGTCCGCCTGAAGTTATTTTTAATGTCATGAAGGGGTGTATTGGATCCAAACGACATCTGCCCTACGCCGCCCATTTGACAGACATCTTCAAGTACTCAAAGATTCCCTTGGATGGAGAGGCCATGTCAGAAGTTAGGGCTCGAAACATTTTTAACATGAATTTTGTTTCAGTATTTTTGGGGTTGGAGGGCTCTTCTCTCTTGGGGAAGACTAAGGCCCAGAAAGTTAAGGAATCACAAGCTCAGGGGGAGCTTCTGGAACACCCTCAAGATTCAACCCAAACAGTTTTAGCATCAGCTTCTGATGTTTCTCTACAGGAAACACCATCTGAACATCCACAGTCAACTATGTCTGCTGCACCCACTGAAGTATCTTTTTCTTTTCAGAAGCTTGTCGAGTTTGCATCTGAAGAAGTCAGGTTGTCTGAAAACAGCATTCAGACTGATCTAGATACAAACATTGATGGTCTGTTTGACTCTTTTGGGAAGACATCAGACGAAGTGAGGGTGCCCGTGGAACAGCCTGTTCAAGAGCAAGTAAGTAATGATCAAGAACTTACTGATTTTGTTAATATCATTCTAAGAGAAGCTGTGGAGAAAAGTTTGGAAGAGGCTGAAAATGTAGTTTCATCTGAAATTCTAGAACAGGCACCTGTTGAAAGTCCTGCAGATCATAATCTCATGGAAGATATAGTGGATGAGTGTCATGAGAAAGTTCCTGTCATAGACCTAGAAACAGAATCATCTAGTGAAGAAGAGGCACATGAAAATGTAGGTCCTGACAAAGACATCCAAGCTGAAGATGAAGATCAGGCTCCAGCAGTAGACAACCAAACGCTAGTGCAAGAAGAAACAGATGAGAGATCTGCACCTGGCTGTGAATCTTTTGGTACACCTCTAGGTCAACCTCGACTTCTATCTGCTAGGGTGCCAAATATTGAAGAACTTCTTATAAATTTGACTCAGCAAATGCAAAGACAAGATAAGAAAATGGATGATCTGCTCAAGTATGTCTCTCTTAACATCAATCAAGTCCATTCCAGGCTACTGAAGCTTGAGATCTCTCTCCTAACTGAATGGAAAAGGTTTCTGTTAAACAAGAAAGCTTCAGATGATGCCAACAGGTCCTTGATGACAGGCTTGCAGGAGGCATGTTCAAAGATTGCAACAGCACTTCGTGAACTACAAGATGCTCAAATTTCCTCCTTTAAGTCTTCTGCCAGCATTATAAATCACTGTTTTGAGATCAGGACATCCTTAGAAGTTTTGAAAGGGTCATTCAGTGCCCTAGGTCCAGATGTGCAGAAGATCTATGACAAACTGATCGCTTTCTTAACAGAAATGACTATTCTGACTGACAGATATGAAACAGTTAATATTCGCCAAGACGACATCATTTCTGAAGTGGCAAATGTCAGAAGCGCTATGGTGTATTGGCTAGCTGAATTGTCCAATGACCTGAAGGAATTTCACTCTACCTTGGGTTCAGCTCCTGGCCAGGCTTCCTCTAGTAGAACTCCACCTCAAGAATATACCTCTGCTGCTCCTAGGGGGAGACCACCACCAGGCAGGCCGCGTGGCCCTTCCAGCAGACAAGCCAGATATTTTAATCCTTAAAAAGACAATGATCTGTATCTTGTTGCCCATTTAGAGGCTCTCTTTCACACTCTTGGATTTGATTAATTATATCTCATATCATTTGCATTTCTGTCTCCTTTTGTCTCTTTCTTTTTGATGTTGCCAAAGGGAAGAATTGTGATCTTGCATTTTTGAAATCTCCACGTGCATATGCATTCTTATCATCCCATGATTCATCTTGGATATGTCAAGGGGGAGATTGGTTTTCAATTATAGCATGCTGGTTGCTTTCATTTCTCAAACTATTTTCTTTTTGATGAAGTCAAAGGGGGAGAATAGTTTGAGTCATCAGACTTCTCAAATGACTCACTATGTAGTGTTGCCATCATCAAAAAGGGGGAGATTGTTGTGCCCCTGTGGTTTTGATGATGGTTTTAATGGTGGTTTTGATGGTTGGCCTTTGTAGTGAGCTATTCACTGTGAGTCATCTTGTGTGAGTCAAATTGCTACTTTCTGATCATTATGCTGTTCTTCATTAGTTCTAATACGGCTTTGCATAATTGATTATGTTCAGTCATGTTATATATTGGTCTTCAGGGGTCCCAAGTATGCACATTGTCTCATGTTCTCCAAGTCTATACAATGAAGTCTGATCACTGCATTTGCAGTCACAATGTCTTCACATTTGAAGTCTGTACATCGGACTGCTTCTTTTGAAGTCTATACATTGTGGCCTTGAAACTTCAAAGTATATACACCTTCAGTTGAACGCATAGTGTATACGTTGCAGCGTTAACTCATTGGGCTGCAGCGTCAACTCAGCAAGTATGCACATCGCATTCAGACTTTCAAGTCTATACACTCCATCTTCATAGGTTTAAAGTCTGTACATTGGTTCAGACTCCTCAAAGTCTGTACAGCGTGAAGTCTAAAACAGTATTTTCAGGACTTGTCTTCGTGTCATTTACTGTAGATACTCGAGTCGTTTTCCTGCTTTCTTTATTTTATCACGTGTCGATTGAAACCGTTCCTGTCTTCTGTCCTCGTGTTGTCTTTCTTAGACCCCGTGTCTTCTCTGCTTTGTGACCACACTTCGTGTCGGTTTTTATTTTCGCCTTCGAGCTGGTTTCAGTCCATGTTGTTCTCGTGTCGTTCTCTTTACTGTTTGTTATGTCCTGTTGCTTTTGTATTCATGTCTTCGTGTTATTTTTGTGTTTGAGTCTTCGTGTTATTTCTATCTTCTGTCTTCATGTTGATGTTACTTCGTGCACTCTTCTCTAAGTTCAAGCGTTAAGTGTCTCAAGTCGAGTCTGACTGTGCTGTCTCCATGTCGTCCTTAGTTCGAGTCGGTTCTTTGTTATTTCTATCTTCGTGTTGCTTTTCCTAGACCTCGTGTCTTTCTTGTTTTGAAACCACACTTCGTGTCGGTTTCTGTTTTCGTGTTTCTCCTGTGTTTATGTCCGCGTGTTGTTTTGCTTCTACCTTCGTCCAGGTTTCCTCTGACCGCGTGTCTTCCTTTTTACCTCGTGCTGTTCTCTTTCTACTTCGTATCGTTCTCTTTGTAGTGTCAGCTTTATTATTGTATATCTCGTGTTGTTCTCTCTCTACCTCGTGTCGTTCTCTTTGTAGTATCTGTATTGTCACCCGTGGACTTCGTGTCGTTCTCTTGGTAGTGTTTGTTTTGTCACCACTGTATCTCGTGTCGTTCTCAGTATAGTGCACCTCTTGTCGTTCCCACATACCTCGTGCAGTTTCAGCTTGAGTGTCAACCACCTCATTTCAGGTAGATATATAGAGAAAACCCTGAGTATTAATAGTTTTTATCTCCTTGCAGGTCCGAGGAAGAGTATTCCCCAATAACTGGGCTGCACGTGATCCTATGCTAGAGGAACAAATACAAAAAGGGCACGTGACAGGAAAGTTCTGGATCAAGCGTGGGAGGCACACGCACTTTGTACCCTATCATCCTGCTGGCTGCTGATATAAATGGAAGAAAGGCTGATGAAGCAGAGGGTAAGCATATGAGCCAAAAGGAATAGAGCAGAGATCGAGAGTGAGAAAAAGAGTAGAAGAAGAGGAGAAGAGAAAGAGAGAAGAAAGTGAGAAAGAAGAGAAGAGGAAGAGAAGCTTACCTGAAGATCTGACTACTGGACCGTGGATCAAATCCAGGCCAGTCAGCTCCATGCGAGCCACATTTGTGTTATCTGTCTTTACAGCTTTCTGATCGCTGTGTATTTTCCCCTTTCTTATTTTTCCGTTTTCATTTGGGTTAGCTTTGTACTTCTGATCCTCTGGACTGAGGTCGGGTCCCTCCTGGTCTGGAGGAAGAGAGGTCTTCGACCTCTAGTCTGCAAGTGGCTGGAAGTCACTTGTGTGTTCCCTCTGGTTTGGAGGATAAGGGAGATCTAATCTCCAGTTCTGGGCTTGTGGGTTGCAAGTCCAGGGGTTCCCTCTTGGTATAGAGGAAGAGAGACGCTAGTCTCTGGTTTTCTAGTGACCGAGGGTTGCTAGAGGTTCCCTCCAGGTTGGAGGAAGAGGGGAGTCTGTTCCCCTGGGTAAGCTGTGTATCAGCTTCTGTTGGCAAGCTGTGTTACCCAGCTGTTGGTGAAGCCACACTTAGTTTGAGTGTGGGGTGGATGTAGGTATGGAGGACCGAACCACCTAAAAATATCTTGAGCAGTGGTTTGCATTGTGAGTGTGCTTCCGCTAGATGCTTGAATAGGTGCGTCTCTTGTGTTTGCTCCTTGGTTTAATTGAATTTGGTTTTATTCTGAGATTGCGTCCAGCACTTGAGTTTTTATTTGGGCATTAATTGTAAAAGGATACATTCACCCCCCTCTGTATCCGGGCATTGCATCCTAACAGGCCTGGCAGCTGAAGACAACAAGTGGTACCTCGACAGTGGCTGCTCCAGGCACATGATAGGAGACCGATCCAAGTTCAGCAAGATAGAGATGAAGGTAGGGGGTCTGGTCAAGTTTGGAGGAAAGAACAAAGGTAAGATTATTGGAGTTGGTACAGTAGGTAAGTCTTCCACAAACTCCATTGAAAAGGTTCTACTTGTGGAAGGTCTTCAACACAACCTGATTAGCATTAGTCAGTTATGTGACAAGGGTCACAGGGTTGTGTTTGATGATAACTCATGCAAAATCTTTGAAATAAATTCTGATGTGATTAAATTTGTAGCCAACATGATTAATAATGTCTACATGGTAGACCTAGATGAGGAATCTGAATCTAATATTTGTTTATCTGCCAATTCTGAAAATGATGCTTTTGAATGGCATAGACGTCTAGGTCATGCTAGCTTTACTACTTTAAATAAATTGGTCAAGCATGATTTAGTGAGAGGCATGCCTAGAATAAAACTCAATTCTATTTCAAAATCATGTGATGCATGTGCTCTAGGCAAACAGACCAGGAATTCTTTCAAATTAAGATCTGAGCCATTGTCCTCTAGACCAATGGAACTCCTCCATATGGACCTCTTCGGTCCTACTAGAACTCAGAGTCTTAATGGGAACATGTTTGGCTATGTCATCATAGATGACTTCTCTAGATATTCATGGATCTTTTTCTTAGTAAATAAAAGTGATACATTTCAAAAGTTTAATCTGTTTTTTAATAAGGTCAAACAAGAAGGAAAACATAAGATCTGTTCTATTCAATCTGACTATGGAGGTGAGTTTGAAAACTCCATATTTTCTGATCTTTGTGAAAGAGAGGGACTAACACACAGATTTTCTTCTCCCAGGACACCTGAACAGAATGGAATTGTGGAGAGAAGAAATAGAACTGTGGTGGAGATGGCCCGAACCATGCTAATTGAAAGTCAATTACCAGGGAGGTTTTGGGCAGAGGCGGCCAATACAGCAACTTACATAATCAACAGGGCCATGGTAAGACCCATTCACAAGAAAACACCCTATGAGCTTCTAAAAGGTAAGAAACCAAACTTGTTTCATTTCAGAATTTTTGGAGTAAAATATTTTATTCACAACAATGACAAGAAAGATTTAGACAAGTTTGAAGCTAAAAGCTCCCCTGGAATATTTTTGGGATATTCAGAAGTGTCTAGGACATATAGGGTCTTTAACATAACAGACAAAAAGGTTGAAGAGTCTCCACACATTATTTTTAGTGAAAAGAAAGGTGTTTCTAACAATGAAAATTTTGACTGGGATTCCAATCATGATGGGGAATTCCTAGAAGACCAAGAAGAAGAGAACACTCAGCCAAGTGGAACAGCAAATCCTCCCAACCAGGAAGAGCCAAGAGAAGCATGTGAGTCTTCAATAAATGTTAGATTTCTTAAAGATCATCCGATAGATAATGTCATAGGCAATCCTGAAGATCCTCTTCGGACTAGGTCTCACTTTAGGAATGTGAATAATGAAGACTTAATTACTTTAGTCTCACAAATTGAACCTAAATCAATAGAAGAGGCCTTGGCTGATCAAGCTTGGGTCAATGCCATGAGTGAGGAATTAGGCCAGTTCGAAAGAAATAATGTCTGGGAACTTGTTCCAAGACCAGATAATGTTAATATCATAGGAACTAAGTGGGTGTTCAAAAATAAAATGAATGAAGATGGAATCATTTCTAGGAATAAGGCCAGATTAGTAGCCAAGGGCTACTGTCAGGAATTTGGTGTAGATTTCGATGAATCCTATGCACTTGTTGCTAGGATGGAAGCTATAAGATTGTTGCTTGCTTTTGCATGTTCAAATAACATAAAACTCCAACAAATGGATGTTAAAAGTGCCTTTTTAAATGGAGTCATTAAAGAAGAGGTTTTTGTTGAACAACCCCCTGGATTTCAATTTTCTCCTCAACCTGACCAAGTTTTCAAGTTAAACAAAGCCTTGTATGGTCTAAAGTAGGCTCCAAGAGCATGGTATGAAAGATTGACTGAATTTCTGATCAGCAAGGGCTACAAAAGAGGTAAAGTAGATCAAACTTTATTTACCAAGGGTACAAATAAAGATCTCCTCATAGTTCAGGTATATGTAGACGACATTGTGTTTGGATCAACTAAGCATGAACTATGTGTTGAATTCTCTAAAATGATGTCTGCTGAATTTGAGATGAGTTTTGTTGGTGAACTAAAGTACTTCCTTGGCTTGCAGGTACAACAGCTAGAGGATGGGTGCTTCATCAACCAGACCAAATACACAATGGAACTGTTCAAGAGGTTTGGTATGGAAAACCTGAAGCACATTACAACACCCATGGGTACTAATACCTCACTGGATGCAGATGAGACAGGTAAAGAAGTAAATGCCAAGCTCTATCGAGGTATGATTGGATCTTTTCTTTACCTAACAACTTCCAGACCTGATATACAATTCAGTGTAGGAATGTGTGCAAGGTATCAGTCTAGACCTACTGAATTACATTTAGCTGCAGTGAAAAGAATTTTTAGATATTTATCAGCTACTCATTCTCTTGGTTTATGGTTTCCTGCATCACACACATTTGACTTAGTTGCATATACAGATGCTGATTATGCAGGATGTAGACTAGACAGGAAAAACACTAGTGGTCATTGTGAATTTTTGGGTTGGTGTTTAGTGTCTTGGGATTCCAAGAAACAACATTCTGTGGCCCTCTCCACTGCAGAAGCTGAATATGTGGCTGCAGGGAGTTGTGGAACACAAGTCATTTGGATTAAACACCAGCTTCAGGACTACCAAGTAGACCTGGGGTGCACACCTATCTATTGTGATAATACCAGTGCCATTAATCTTGCCAAAAATCCTATTTTGCATTCACGCACCAAACACATAGAGATAAGACATCATTTCATAAGAGATGAGGTTTCTAAAAACAATTTTGAACTGATTTATGTAGGCACAGATAATCAGATTGCTGACATCTTCACTAAACCTCTGGATAATGAAAAATTCACAACACTAAGAAGAGAATTAGGCTTATACAAATTGTCTTAATTGTGTAGTCTGTTCTTTTTGTGAGGGGGAGTTTTGTATGACAGTTGGTTAGCTTTCAGAAATGCTGTGAGTGAGGGGGAGCTGGTTGAGCTGTAAGAAGAAGTGTTCTTTGACAGATTCAAAAAGATTGACCAGATGTGTGTATTTGTTAGTTTTCATGACAGATCTAGTGTGGTTCTCTCATACAGTAGAATGTCAATTAATTCTTAAGTCTATAAGTCAGTGATACTAAAGTCCAGTTAGAATCTTTCCTCTAGTATTCCTTCAGAGATCTGGATTAATTGTAAAAAGTATATCTTCCTACATTGTCAATGATTCTGGTTCAGGCCAAAACCTGTATGTCTTGATATTTGACCCAATCAGCTTGAAATCTAGACTTCAAGATTCACTTCAAGTAATAGTCCTTCTGGTATTGTTTTCAATCATTCCATCTCTTCAACACAAGGGCTTAATTAAACAAACATGTCTTGTTTTGTTCACTGAGAAACTGGGAGCTTCATCAATGAAATGAATATTTCTCCTATGTCATGAGGTGTCAAATGCTTAAAATGAATGAAAAAGACAAGACAGAGCAATGGTGACTTGCTGGTGAGTAACTGGGGACTCTGGCCTCTAATCAAGGTGTTTCCTCATGTCAAAAGTCATAGTTACTAACTCTGCTCCTTTAAAAAAGGGGGGGGGGGAGAAGTAATGAGGTACTCACTCTGAGTAACTGGGGATTCAGGTCTCTAATCAAGGTGTCTCCCTAATGTCAAAAGAGTGAATTACTAACTTACTCATTGATCTTCTTGAAAATCATCTCAAAAAATTCCTTGTTGTTGTGCAACTAATGGATTGCTTGTCTTCAATACCTTGAGAACACCTCTTTGACTTTGTCTCTTGTTATCTTTTTGGATTGTTGACAGTTCAGCAATATCTGGCCATACTTGTTAATTCCTGCTCTAAATCATACTCCATGTATGCTGATAAACTTTTCTATCATTCTATTTCTCTAGTGCGTACTGGAGTTCAAGAATCTTCACTTGAGTTTAGCACCTCACTTATTTTCTTAAGACTTGCTTGTGCCTTTCTGCCCTAAGAAGTTACTGTACTTTTTCTTCATGTCTCCAGCACTTTCATATATTCTGCATTTCCTTTTGCTGATGTCAAAGGGGGAGAAGAGGTTATGCAATATCAGTAGATCATGTATTGTCATGAGTTGTGGGGGAGTATTGTTCATGAGCTAAGGGGGAGATTACATTGTCATGTGATGGCTTTATCTGAGAATGGGTTGTAGGGGAGCTGAGAGGGAGTGGTTTTGGAGAAAGAAGTGATTCTGCAGTAGTGCTTAATTTGGTTGTGCTTTCACTTGCCTTGAATTTGCTTTGATTGTTGAAACTGCAGTTAATTTCTTGTTAAGCTTTGATATTGCTTGATTCATAGTGTTGCCATCATCAAAAAGGGGGAGATTGTTGCATCCCTACGATTTTGATGATGTCTCACACTATAAATCAATCTTCTATCTCTAGAATAAGTCATACTTCATCATGTAGGACTGTGCAGTTCATATGGTTGTCAGATAAATATGCATTACTTGATCATGTCTACACACTGTCTGCATAGTCTGGACACTGATGGGTCGACGCTCCACCTCTAATGGGTCGACGCTCCACCTCTGATGGGTCGACGCTCCACCTCTGGTGGGTCGACGCCTTCCTTGCTTTCCAAGTCCATACATTGAATTTAATATTCAAAGTATGCACATCGCCCTTCATCTTCCAAGTCCATACATCTAGTTGAACTCCAAGTCTATACAAACTCTGTTGAACTCCAAGTCTATACACACTCTGTTGAACCCCAAGTCTATACATCGTCTGCCATTTGAATGTCAATACACTGTCCCTCGTCTCACACATCATGACCCAAAGTCTGTACAGCCTCTAGTCACTGTACAAGTCCATACACTGGCTGCACTACACAAGTCTATACATTGGCTTGGGCATCCAAGTCTAGACATTAATTGTAGCAACCCTGATAAATTTAAAAGGAATAAATAAATCAAAATAGATTAAAAGATTTAGTAAATAAACGAAAGAGCTTGGAATAAAAATAATTAAACCCTGATGAAAATAACGCCTCAGATATAGGCGCTACTTTACAATAAAACGCCTTCACCTAAGGCGTGTTTTGAGAAAGGACGCCCACAAATCAAGGCGTCAAATTTCAAACGACCAAAATAAATAAAAAGGGCAAGTTAGCGTAACGTCCTTTGAGTGGACGCGTTTCAACAAGTGACGACGCTTGACAAGGCGTCAATTTAAATTCGACGCCCTTACTTAGGACGCTAATTCAGTTTGAGTTTCGTTCGACCCAGGAGTCTATCAAGGGTAAGTTGATAACTATGAGAAAGAGTTAGAATGTAGTAATAACTCTAATATGGAAGTAGTACTTCCAATCGAACACTAACCTTATTAGGATTTTCCAATATCTTATAAATAACCTACTGCTTGAACCGAGAACGCTATTTGGCGTTCGGAGTTTTCTAAGGTATGCGAAGAACAGCAGGTTCTTCTTCTTCCTTCTTCCTTATATTGTGTTCGATCAATGCATGAAGAACTAATGATTCTTTATACTCTTCTCTGCTTACAGGTTGAGAAGCTCCGGTGAAGGACTAGGTAACATTCTTCTGCTTTCCCCTCTGTTACGTACGATGAAGAAACTAAGGTATATAGTTTCTTTTTCTTTTATAGGATCTACAGACGGTTGACAGGGAAGAACGGGGAATTCTTCGTCATCAACCAACATCTTCTGCATCTTCCCAAGCTCATCTGTTGCCAACGGAACCATATATCTTACTTGGCTATCAGTACGTCAGAAAACTCTGTTTATAAACAGAGTATCATTTTTTTTTTCCAGAACCTGCATCCGTTCATCTTCAAATCAACTATAAGGTAGGTTTTCTCAAGCAACGTAGCCCAAACAAGTTAAATTCATAATAACACATCATGCATGTCATGTATATAAGTTTCCTGATAGTTTCTACACGTTTCTGAAATATTTTTGCAAGAGACGCCCGTGACTAGGGCGCTACTTTAAAGAAACGACCTGAACCAGGTCGTTAATTACGGATTTGACGCCCTGTCCTGTAGGCGTTAATCTCAGGAAAATCACATGTAATTAATAATTGATCCACGTTTAAAAATTCAATAGATATGAAATATCCAATCTAATATATATTGCATGACTCGACCTGTGAATTCCTGCTAATTTTCTGTCATGATCATGTCTCTTGTCTCTTGGAATTCTATTTTCTGAAATATTGTAAAACGCTCAAATACACGAACCTGTATAGGTCGTCTCTCACTTGACTAACGCCCCTGTTCAGGGCGTGAATTGAAAAGTAACGCCCCTGCACAGGGCGTGTTTTTGATAAATTACTGAAAATATATATTCTGTAAAAATAGAAGTAAAGAATGAACGACCACTGTATGTGTCGTCAACTTGTAAATAAACGCCCCTTACCAGGGCGCGTTTTTGGTAAAATACTGAAATATTGAAATCTTGCAAAAATGTAAAATAGATAAACGCCCTTACTGAAGGCGTTAATTACTTGAGTAGTGACTTTACTTAAGTCGTTATTTTCCTATAAAAATATTTTTACCCTGTTTCTGATAACCGATGGTTTCAGTATATCTATATATATATGTATATCGGCACTATTTCTCCACTCCGTGAGTATAGTCCCACGTTTCATGATGTTTTATCGATCACCCTTAATTCTCATTGACATACAAGCTCTCCATTGGACATTCCGTTCCTTTGGACTAGCGAGTTAGTCATAGAGACCTCCGTAAGACTCCTCGAAGCCTTGGATTCCCTCAAGGCCGATTGAGCTGGTTGTACCCTAAAAACCCATTACACTATTGATCGCCATGTCACTCTAAAGAAACATGATATACCGGCCCTTCTGATATGCAAAGAGTATATCATGAGAATTCTTAATGGGATGATGATATCATGCCATTTGTTGATGTTCTTGTAGACCTCAATTCTATAATAAGAATGAGGGTATCTTACCTTTGATGTACTGTTCATGTGGACCTCAATTCTATATAAAGAATGTCCATACTTGTTTGTCATGGTACCCGAGTTAAGGGAACCTAATTCCACCTAGTTTCATCGTTCATCGTGATTGTACCGTTGTTATCGCCTATCTATGTCCAATATCGTATTTTTGGACTCCATTCTCCCAAAGTTATCCTACGTGTCTACAAGCTTAAATTGTTGAAATTCCATATTGGCTATATATATATACAAGAGTGGATGTCAAATATACATGATAAATGCCTGCGCATATAGGGCCCGATCTGGTCCTGGGAGGAGCACCCGAAAGTACTTGTGCCCATGGGAGTTGAATGATAAGGTATCTGGCATTATACCGAGTGCATGACTAGCTTGATTCGACATTCCACACAAATCTTGTACTTGACTCGTACTTGACTTGACATGAATTGCGTGACCCGAGAAAGGGTAATTACTTGCTTGCTTGATACATGATAGCCAAAGTTCTTGACATGACTTGTTAAAAAGTACTCGCTTGAATATCTGTTATCTTTCTTGAAAGCTCATGACTAGTTCATCTTGCTGTCTTATTGATAAATTCTCTCTCTATCTTGTCGTTTTATACGAGCATGCATAGCTACAATACATACATGAAAGATGTAATTATTTAAACCCCTTGCTAGCGCTTAAGATATAATTTCCTACTGAGCGTTCGCTCACTCCGTGTGTTCCCTACTTTTCAGGTAATTCCGACGACGAGGGAAGTCAATCGGATGGGAATGGTCAAGAGTGAAAGAGATAGAACTTCTCCAAGTGTCATCTAGTCTTTTTCCTATTTTCTTGAGTCAACTATGTACTTTTCCTTTTTAATTGAATAGAGTATTGGATTTGTAATAGTCTATCCTTTATGAAATAAAGAAATTGGGTTATCTTTCTATTTTGTGCATCTCTGTTTTGGTGTCGAATACACTACTACTCTGATTGACATGATTGATATAAACTCGTCACGCATATCCGAGTATCTTCCGCGCTCGGGGCGTGACAGTTTTTGTGGTATCAGAGCCTAGGGTATTCAATTCCTAGGAAAACCCAAGTCCAAGGATAGGTTTTAACCCTTTAACCAGTGAGATTGGGTAGAACCAAGGGTTAAAGTTAACATAGAATGCTAGTCTTTAAGATACAAATCACGTATTAATCTAGTTATTATAATTGTAGGATAATGGCTGCCGAACGTGCTCAATGGCGCAACATGCAGCGTACACTGCAAGGCATGACTCAAGTGCTGCAACAAGTAACACTAGGAGGTGGACAACGAGCAGGAAGTCTCCACCAGACTTTCAAGAACATGAACCCGCCCAAGTTCACGGGTTCTACTGATCCAGATGACGCTGAACACTGGATTAGATAAACAGAACGAATATTCCGTGTTATGCAATGCACGGATCAAGATAAGGTCTTATTAGCTACTTTTCAGTTAGAAAGGGATGCTAGATGCTGGTGGGAATCAATAGAGGCTGCTATAAATCAAGATCAGGTTTCGTGGGAGGAATTCGTTGAACACTTCAACGCAAAATATTTCTCGGACCGAGTTCAGGAAAAGAAGGCTGCAGAATTTGCTGCATTAAAGCAACGATCTTTGTCAGTGGCCGAGTATGAGGCCCAATTCTCTAGATTGTCTCGATATGCTAAGCATCTAGTTAGCACCGAGAAAATGAAAGCTAGGAGGTTTCTTAATGGGCTCAGGCCCCAAGCTATTACTCAACTGGCGCCGATGGACATTCAAGTCTACTCGGAGATAGTACGCCGAGCTCAACTATTAGAAGATGCCACGGAACTGTCTGATAGGATTCGTGGAAAGGATAAGAAGGAACAAGTTATAGGTTCGGGTTCCTTTAAACCCAACTTCAAGAAAAGGCCTAGCAATGGAGGAGCATCCTCACAAGACCAAAAGTTCAAGAAGACCAAGCCCTTCTCTATCACCATTACCTCTCCAAATACAGTGTGCAAACACTGTGATAAAGCGGGTCATAGAGCAGAAGAATGCTGAAGGAAACTAGGAGCATGTCTCCGTTGTGGGAGTCGTGAGCATCGGATTCCCGATTGCCCATTACTTAACAATCAAGCCGATGTCAGGAAACGCCCAGTAACCAAGAATGCTCGTCTTCATGCAATCAAGGAGACCGAGCAAGAAGAAGAAGGCGGCTTAGTGGAAGGTACATTGAATGTTTGTTCCAAGAATGCATATGTCTTAATTGATACTGGTGCATTGCATTCTATTGTTTCTAAGAAGTTTGCTGACCCATTACCCCTAGAACCGGAATGGATAAAGTTAGTTTTGTCTACTCCTCTAGATGATGAGACTGATATTACACATCATTACCAAAACTGCGAAGTATTGGTTCAGGGTAGAAATCTCCCTATTGATCTCATATGTTTAGATCTGAAAGAGTATGATGTTATACTAGGGGCAGATTGGTTATCCAAGTATCAGGCAACGGTTGATTGCCGCAATAGTAAGGTTACATTCAAGGAATTTCCAGAACTAATCTTGACTAGCCCCAAGGGTCGGAGCAGATCCCCTCTTATTTCAGCTCTCCGAGCTAGCAAGCTCATCAGGAAAGGATGTACATCTTTTCTTGCCTTTATCACAGTTAAAGAAGCTAAGGAAGCTAAGCTAGAAGACATTCCAGTGGTACAAGAATTTCCGGACGGGTTTCCGGAAGATTTGCTGGGATTACCCCCACAAAGAGAAGTGGCCTTCACCATTGACTTAGTTCCTGGTGCTGGTCCGATTTCAAAGGCACCTTATAGGATGTCACCTGCTGAACTCAAGGAGTTAAAAGAACAATTGATGGAACTCATTAAGAAAGGATTCATTAGACCAAGTACTTCCCCGTGGGGAGCGCCTGTACTATTTGTAAAGAAGAAAGACGGATCCATGAGGTTATGCGTCGACTATCGACAATTGAATCATCTCACTATCAAGAACAAGTATCCACTGCCGAGAATCGATGAATTGTTTGATCAAATTTCAGGATCCATGTACTTTTCCAAAATTGATCTTAGGTCCGGATATCACCAACTAAGAATCAAGGACGAGGATATTCATAAAACCGCATTCAGAAGCAGGTATGGCCATTATGAATTTGTTGTTATGCCTTTCGGACTAACGAATGCCCCTGCTGTCTTTATGCAGTTAATGAATAGTATATTCAGGCCTTATTTGAATCAATTCGTGGTGGTCTTTATTGATGATATATTGATTTATTTCAAGACCAAGGAACAGCATGAGGAACATTTGAGGATTGCATTACAAATATTGAGGACAAACCAATTATATGCAAAACTTAGCAAGTGTGAATTCTGGCTTGAAGAAGTGACTTTTCTCGGACATGTCATATCAAAGGATGGCTTGTCTGTAGACCCATCAAAGGTTGAAGCTGTAAGGAACTGGGAAAGACCGACCAATGCTAGCGAGATCTGAAGTTTCTTAGGTCTTGCCGGCTATTACAGGCGATTCATCAAGGATTTCTCAAAGATCGCCGTGCCACTTACGAGGTTAACTCGCAAGGAGATCCGTTATGAATGGGATGAGGAATGTGAAAGAAGCTTCCAAACTCTCAAGGATCATCTTACTACAGCTCCTATCTTAGCATTGCCAATTGAAGGAGAAAAGTTCGAGGTATACACTGATGCTTCTGGCATTGGCCTCGGGTGTGTTCTAATTCCACAAGGGAAGGTTATAGCCTACTCTTCTCGTCAATTAAAGAAGCATGAAGAGAACTATCCCGTCCATGACTTAGAATTATCCGCGGTAGTATTTGCACTCAAAATATGGAGACATTATCTTTATGGAGTACAGTTTACTGTATACTCCGATCACAAGAGTCTCAAATATCTTTTCTCACAAAAGGAACTAAATATGAGGCAAAGACGATGGCTGGAATATCTCAAGGACTTCAACTTCAATATACAATATCATCCCGGAAAGGGTAATCATGTAGCAGATGCCCTTAGTCGAAAGCCGAGAGCACTGTTAGCCAATTGTCTGATTCAAGAATGAAAATTGCTGGAACAATTCTCTGAACTCAATATAAGCATGGACACGGACCCTAGATGTGTCACATTATCTCATATAAGCATACAGTCAGACCTATTAACTGAAATACAAGTACTTCAAGATAATGACCCAATGTTAGTAGAGATCAAGGGCAGATTAGAAGGACAATCGGATTTCCAATCAGCTTCTGATGGAAGATTAATGTTCAAGAATAGAACTTGTATACCAGACTACCCAGAATTGAAGAAGAAGGTCTTAGATGAAGCTCATAGGTCAAGGTATACGATTCATCCTGGATCTACCAAAATGTACCAAGATGTAAAAAGAAATTTTTGGTGGCCCAACATGAAAAGAGAAATAGCGGACTATGTATCACGTTGTCTCACATGCCAACAAGTCAAGGCGGAACACCAAAAGCCTGCTGGAAAGCTACATCCTCTAGATATCCCTAAATGGAAGTGGGAGGATATTGGTATGGATTTCAT
The DNA here is from genome assembly GCA_022559845.1 of Amorphophallus konjac. Classification (NCBI taxonomy): domain Eukaryota; kingdom Viridiplantae; phylum Streptophyta; class Magnoliopsida; order Alismatales; family Araceae; genus Amorphophallus; species Amorphophallus konjac. The sequence continues at coordinate 233,465,888 of CM040119.1, forward strand.
CATGGGTTTATCTAAATCAAAAAGAGGACATGATGGAATATGGGTTATCATTGACCGATTGACTAAATCAGCGCATTTCTTGCCAATCAAGAGTCGATGGTCAGTTGATGTCTTAGCTGCACTATACATTAAGGAAATAGTCAGATTACATGGTATTCCTGTTTCAATCGTGTCTGACAGAGATCCCCGTTTTACTTCTCATTTTTGGAAAGGACTACAACAGTCGTTGGGAACGAGACTTAACTTTAGCACAGCCTTTCATCCTCAAACGGATGGTCAGACCGAGAGAACCAATCAAGTAGTCGAAGATATGCTAAGAGCATGCATTACTGATTTTGATGGAAACTGGCATGATCACTTGTCTCTGGTCGAATTTGCATACAATAATAGCTACCAGGCAAGTATACAACTGGCACCTTTTGAAGCCTTATACGGAAGGAGTTGTCGATCACCTTTATGATGGGACGAAGTTGGAGAGAAACAACTGTTAGGTCCAGACATGGTGAGGGACACTACCGAGAAGATACAATTGATCAAAGAAAGACTGCAAGTTGCTCAGTCTAGACAAAAGGCTTATGCTGACACAAGAAGAAGAGATCTTGAATTTCAAGTTGGAGATCATGTATTTCTCAAGATATCGCCTGGACGTGGAATACGAAGATTTGGTGTTAAGGGCAAGCTTACACCAAGATTTATCGGACCTTTTGAGATACTAGAAAGAGTTGGCGAGGTTGCTTATCGCATCGCATTGCCACCACAACTGTCTGAAGTACATGATGTGTTCCACATATCTATGTTGAAGAAGTATGTACATGACCCATCACATATTATTGAGTATGGAGATCTAGAGATCCAGAAGGATCTCACATATGAGCAGAAGCCTATGAAGATCTTAGATCGAGAAGTACGTACCCTAAGGAATAAGGTTATTCCCATGCTAAAAGTACAATGGAATAAGAATTCAGAACATGAAGCTACATGGGAGACCGAGGAATCTATGAGGAAATAATTTCCAGATTTATTTTAGAAGGTACATACTCTACACTCTCCAAATGTAAATATATGATATGGAATTTGGGGACCAAATTCTTTTTAAGTGGGGGAGGGTGTAGCAACCCTGATAAATTTAAAAGGAATAAATAAATCAAAATAGATTAAAAGATTTAGTAAATAAACGAAAGAGCTTGGAATAAAAATAATTAAACCCTGATGAAAATAACGCCTCAGATATAGGCGCTACTTTACAATAAAACGCCTTCACCTAAGGCGTGTTTTGAGAAAGGACGCCCACAAATCAAGGCGTCAAATTTCAAACGACCAAAATAAATAAAAAGGGCAAGTTAGCGTAACGTCCTTTGAGTAGACGCATTTCAACAAGTGACGACGCTTGACAAGGCGTCAATTTAAACTCGACGCCCTTACATAGGACGCTAATTCAGTTTGAGTTTCGTTCGACCCAGGAGTCTATCTAGGGTAAGTTGATAACTTTGAGAAAGAGTTCGAATGTAGTAATTACTCTAATATGGAAGTAGTACTTCCAATAGAACACTAACCTTATTAGGATTTTCCAATATCTTATAAATAACCTACTGCTTGAACCGAGAACGCTATTTAGCGTTCAGAGTTTTCTAAGGTATGCGAAGAACAGCAGGTTCTTCTTCTTCCTTCTTCCTTATATTATGTTCGATCAATGCATGAAGAACTAATGATTCATCATACTCTTCTCTGCTTACAGGTTGAGAAGCTCCAGTGAAGGACTAGGTAACGTTCTTCTGCTTTCTCCTATGTTACGTACGATGAAGAAACTAAGGTATATAGTTTCTTTTTCTTTTATAGGATCTGCAGACGGTTGACAGGGAAGAACGGGGAATTCTTCGTCATCAACCAACATCTTCTGCATCTTCCCAAGCTCATCTGTTGCCAAGGGAAGCATATATCTTACTTGGCTATCAGTACGTCAGAAAACTATGTTTATAAACAGAGTATCATTTTTTTTCCCAGAACCTGCATCCGTTCATCTTCAAATCAACTATAAGGTAGGTTTTCTCAAGCAACGTAGCCCAAACAAGTTAAATTCATAATAACACATCATGCATGTCATGTATATAAGTTTCCTGATAGTTTCTACACGTTTCTGAAATATTTTTGCAAGAGACGCCCGTGACTAGGGCGCTACTTTAAAGAAACGACCTGAACCAGGTCGTCAATTACAGATTTAACGCCCTGTCCTGTAGGAGTTAATCTCAGGAAAATCACATATAATTAATAATTGATCCACGTTTAAAAATTCAATAGATATGAAATATCCAATCTAATATATATTGCATGACTCGACCTATGAATTCCTGCTAATTTTCTGTCATGATCATGTCTCTTGTCTCTTGGAATTCTATTTTCTGAAATATTGTAAAACGCTCAAATACACGACCCTGTATAGGTCGTCTCTCACTTGACTAACGCCCCTGTTCAGGGCGTGAATTGAAAAGTAACGCCCCTGCACATGGCGTGTTTTTGATAAATTATTGAAAATATATATTCTGCAAAAATAGAAGTAAAGAATGAACGACCACTGTATGTGTCGTCAACTTGTAAATAAACGCCCCTTACCAGGGCGCGTTTTTGGTAAAATACTGAAATATTGAAATCTTGCAAAAATGTAAAATAGATAAACGCCCTTACTGAAGGCGTTAATTACTTGAGTAGTGACTTTACTTAAGTCGTTATTTTCCTGTAAAAATATTTTTACCCTGTTTCTGATAACCGATGGTTTCAGTATATCTATATATATATGTATATCGGCACTATTTCTCCACTCCGTGAGTATAGTCCCACGTTTCATGATGTTTTATCGATCACCCTTAATTCTCATTGACATACAAGCTCTCCATTGGACATTCCGTTCCTTTGGACTAGCGAGTTAGTCATAGAGACCTCCGTAAGACTCCTCGAAGCCTTGGATTCCCTCAAGGCCGATTGAGCTGGTTGTACCCTAAAAATCCATTGCACTATTGATTGCCATGTCACTCTAAAGAAACATGGTATATCGGCCCTTATGATATGCAAAGAGTATATCATGAGAATTCTTAATGGGATGATGATATCATGCCATTTGTTGATGTTCTTGTAGACCTCAATTCTATAATAAGAATGAGGGTATCTTACCTTTGATGTACTGTTCATGTGGACCTCAATTCTATATAAAGAATGTCCATACTTGTTTGTCATGGTACCCGAGTTAAGGGAACCTAATTCCACCTAGTTTCATCGTTCATCGTGATTGTACCGTTGTTATCGCCTATCTATGTCCAATATCGTATTTTTGGACTCCATTCTCTCAAAGTTATCCTACGTGTCTACAAGCTTAAATTGTTGAAATTCCATATTGGCTATATATATACAAGAGTGGATGTCAAATATACATGATAAATGCCTGCGCATATAGGGCCCGATCTGGTCTTGGGAGGAGCACCCGAAAGTACTTGTGCCCATGGGAGTTGAATGATAAGGTATCTGGCATTATACCGAGTGCATGACTAGCTTGATTCGACATTCCACACAAATCTTGTACTTGACTCGTACTTGACTTGACATGAATTGCGTGACCCGAGAAAGGGTAATTACTTGCTTGCTTGATACATGATAGCCAAAGTTCTTGACATGACTTGTTAAAAAGTACTCGCTTGAATATCTGTTATCTTTCTTGAAAGCTCATGACTAGTTCATCTTGCTGTCTTATTGATAAATTCTCTCTCTATCTTGTCGTTTTATACGAGCATGCATAGCTACAGTACATACATGAAAGATGTAATTATTTAAACCCCTTGCTAGCGCTTGAGATATAATTTCCTACTAAGCGTTCGCTCACTCCGTGTGTTCCCTACTTTTTAGATAATTTCGACGACGAGGGAAGTCAATCGGATGGGAATGGTCAAGAGTGAAAGAGATAGAACTTCTCCAAGTGTCATCTAGTCTTTTTCCTATTTTCTTGAGTCAACTATGTACTTTTCCTTTTTAATTGAATAGAGTATTGGATTTGTAATAGTCTATCCTTTATGAAATAAAGGAATTGGGTTATCTTTCTATTTTGCGCATCTCTGTTTTGGTGTCGAATACACTACTACTCTGATTGACATGATTGATATAAACTCGTCGCGCATATCCGAGTATCTTCCGCGCTCGGGGCGTGACATTAATTCACTATTCATGCCTTGATTCGAACTCTGTACAGCGAGCGGTGTTCATCAAAGTCTGTATAGCCAACACCTTCATTGATTCCATGTCTGTACATCACTGTGTCAAGCCTCCCAAGTTTGTACAACCACTGTCTCACTTGGACTTGAAGTCTATACACTGGTCGGTGGAAGCAAGTCTATACATTCGACTGTTCAGCCTGTGATCAAGTCTGTACAGCCAGGGAGACCATTAAGTCTATACACTCATTCACTGTAGCTTGCACGAGGTGAAGTCTGTACATTGGCATTAGTTTTCCAAGTCTGTACATCCTTCTGTTGAAATTCCAAGTCTGTACGTCGGACTGCTTGAGCAAGTCTGTACAGCGGTTGCATTCTCAGGTAAAGTCTATACATTGGTACTTTTACCTACGTTCTGAGCTGAACTGAGTAAGTCTATACATTCCTCATATCTTTTACCTACGCTCAGTTCAGTAAGTCTGTACACTGGGAACTTTACTGACGTTGCCTTGCCAAAGTCTACACACTGTGAACCTTCAAGTCTGTACAGACTTTACTTGTTCAAGTCTGTACATCGTCCAGCTCTTTGGCAAGTCTACACATCTCTAAGTCTATACACTCAGTTATCCTTCAACCCTATACACTCGATATCACCTTCAAGTGTATACACTCTCAAGTTGTTCATACTTACCTATATGCTGTTTTCAAGTGTATACATTCTCTCACTTGACACACTTGCTTAATTGCTGTTTCTAAGTCTACACATTCGATGCCTTCATGCATTGTTCTCTTCGAAGTCTATACATCGACGTCTATACATTGAAGTCCATACATTGCATACAGTTGTGTTTCACAAGTCTACACATTGCTGCTCTTCATTACAAGTCTTTACACTCGTCCTCCTTCACACGATCAACTCTATACATCTATTGTCTTGCCTGCTGAATGAAGTCTACACACTGAGATTACATGAACACTTACAAGTCCATACACTGAGCTCGCATGAAGAACTTCAACTCTACACACTCTCACACTTGACACACTTGCCTATTTGACATCCCTGAGTCTATACACTCGAGGGCTTCATACACTTCACAGAAGTCCACACATTTCCTCTGTTGTGCTAATGCATTATTCAGCTAGTCTATACACTGAGGTCGCATGAGGACTCACAAGTCTATACACTCCCTCAGTGTACACACTTACTCATCTGCTATTCTAAAGTATATACATTCGTATCTGACTGAACTAACTAATCACATTTCCTTGTTTCTGCCTGCAGATGATTCAGGTTAATGATTGGGCACGTGAACCGAGGATGATACCTGGCACGTGATCCGAGAATGCTCTGGAAAAGGAGGGTACGAGACTCCCTCGTGTGAAGGCCTGAAACTCAGGTCAAATGCCATATAAAAGGTGCCTTCTGCGATTAGATGGACAGAACTGGAGAGAAAAGCTGAAGAGCAAAATCCCTGAGCAGAAGAAGAAAAGAGAGAGAGCCTCCACGTTCCAGAAAGAAGATAGAGAGAAAAGATTTGAGAGTATTACTGTGAGAGAAAAGTCTGAGTGAGAGAGAAGAGTCTAATTTGCTTCTTCGGAAGCTACATTTGATTTTGGTTTTTCTGAAACGATTTGTGTTCATCGTTGGTCTTGTTTACATTTCTGTTTTTCCTTTTATTTCTTCATATATCTGATTTCGAGTTGTTACCCTCCAGTGTTTGGAGGAAGGGAGAGTTACTCCGGTTCCCCTCTGGGCTGCAGAGGAAGAGAGATCTGTGATCTCTGGTTTTGCCAGTGACGGGTTGTCATTAGCAGGTTCCCTCCGGGTTGGAGGAATGGAGAGCCATCTCCGGTTCTGGTCTTCCTGGTAGCAGGTCCAGGTGTCAAACTCTGTGGGTAGCAGAGTTTGCTTGAGGGATTTGTTTCCCTTGGTTGTTCAAGCTGTGTGGCAGCATATTGTTCGCAGACTGAGTCTGCAATTTTCTAGCAGTGGCTAGTGGAATCCTCACTCTAGTTGGAGTGAGGGGTGGATGTAGATTGTGGACTACAATCGAACCACCTTAAAATCTTTTGTCTCCTCTGTGGCTTGGTATTATCGTTTGTGCTTTCCTTCTGTTCGGCATTGTGTTTGTGTGTGGACGGCCTCTTCCAATCGCACCTTATTATCCTGTCTTAGTTTCTCACTGTGTTAGCTGCATTGTTTAGCCTTATCTAAAGGGTTATATTTCAAAGTTGTGAGTTTCCACTGAAGTTTTGCAAATTGGGAGTGATCTATTCATCCCCCCCTTTCTATATCACTCTTCGCTGCGCTAACAAAAACTAGGTCCTATTTATAGGGTTTTGCTAGGGTTTGAGGATTAGATCGATTCTAGAGTCCTTTTTGAAGCTTAGATCGACTTCTGAGAGTCCTGAACATGTTTATTAGTCCTCCCATCTCGATCCCTAAGAGATAGAGTATCAAAAATTTGCTCTTTCTTCACTTCACGGAACTGACAGAGTGTAGCGGTCGAACTCTGGAGCGTCAGATCCCTATGGCGGTCGCACGATAGACCGTTACCTATCGTAGGTGCTGAATTTGAAATGAATTCAAATTCTAATTTCATCTTATCCACTTAATTATTTAATTAATGAGTATTTATCCTTATAATTCATGAATATGCTAAATAACCTTCTAGAATATGGGCCAAACTTAATAGGCTTGGTTCTTAACTTCTTTGGGCTTTATTTATCAAAGCTGAATTAATTATTTAACATAATTGGGCTTTATAATCAATTTAAGCTTTATAAATTCCTAATAAATTCCATAAAATTCTTAAAATAATCCAAAAAGTATTTATATAAATTTTACGGCACTACACCCTCCCCCACTTAGAAGAATTTGGTCCCCAAATTCAACATATAGATTGTAGAGAGTGTACTTATATTCAAATAATTTTGAGAATCTTTTGCGTATAGCTTCTTCGGTTTCCTATGTCTCTCCTGACTTTGTCCACTGGATTTTAACCACGGGAATAGTCTTGTTCCGTAGTTGACGTACTTTCTATTCAAGTATTCTGATTGGTTTTTGTTCGTATATCAAATCCTTCTTAATCTCTAGATTGTCGTAAGTGATGACATAGAAAGGATCGGGTACATACTTCTTGGGCATCGAGACGTGAAATACATCATGAACCTCAGATAATTGTGGAGGTAAAGCAATCCGATAAGCTACTTCACCAACTCTTTCCAGAATTTCAAAAGGACCAATGAATCTTGGAGTAAGCTTTACCTTAATACCAAATCTTCGAATACCTCGACCTGGAGAAACTTTAAGAAATACATGATCTCCTACTTGAAACTCCAAGTTGCGCCTTCGATTGTCTGCATAGGATTTCTATCTGTCTTGGGCCATTTGAAGTATTTCCCGAATGAGTTTTATATTTTCTGTAGTATCCCTAATAATATCAGGACCGAGAAATTGCCTTTCTCCTACTTCATTCCAACAAAGAGGGGAACGACAATTCCTTCCATAAAGAGCTTCAAACGGTGCCATCCGTATGCTGGCCTGATAACTGTTGTTATATACAAATTCTACCAGAGGCAAGTGATCATGCCAACTTCCTCCAAAATCAATAGCACAAGCCCTGAGCATATCTTCTACTACCTTATTTGTTCTCTCTGTCTGACCATCAGTTTGTGGATGAAATGATGTGCTAAAATTCAATCTCGTCCTTAGTGAATGTTGTAGACCCTTCCAGAACTGTGATATGAATCGAGGATCTCTATGAGATATAATAGTGACAGAGACACCATGTAATTTGACAATTTCTTTTACGTCTAATGCTGCTAGAATATCCACAGACCATCGACTTTTGATTGGTATGAAATGTGCAGATTTAGTCAATCGGTCTATGATTACCAAGATACCATCGTATCCGCATCTAGTCTTAGGTAATCCCATGATGAAATCCATTCCTATATTTTCCCACTTCCATGCTGGAATATCTAAGGTGTGTAATTTACCTGCGGGTCTAAAATGCTCTGCCTTTACTTGTTGACAAGTGAGACAACGGGATACGAAATCAGCTATTTCCCTCTTCATATTGGGCCACCGGAATTTTCTTTTGAGATCTTGATACATTTTGCTACTACCAGGGTGAATGGTGTACTTGGACTTATGTGCTTCTTCTAGGATCAGTTTCTTCGTATCCTCATGATCTGGTACACAAATTCGATCTTTGAATAGTAACCTTCCATCATTGGTAATAGAGAAATCCAACCTTTGCTCAATATTGGTTTTGATTTCCAGTAATACGGGATCATTGTCTTGTAGCCTGACTAGATCTTCCATTAATGTAGGTTGAGCTCAGATATTAGCTATAAAACAATCTTCTTCCTTCATGTCAATATCTAAGTTCAACTGAGCAAATTGAGGAATAAGATTAGCCATACTAATCATAAGACTTGATAGTTTTCCCATTGGTTTTCTGCTGAGTGCATCGGCTACAGTATTAGCCTTGCTAGGATGATATTGAATAGCAAAAGCAAAGTCTTTGAGATATTCTAACCATCTCCTCTACCTTATATTTAGCTCCTTTTGAGAGAATAAGTATTTCAAGCTTTTATGGTCCGAGTAGACCGTGAACTTCTCTCCATAGAGATAATGACGTCAATTCTTTAAGGTGAAAATCACAGCAGCCAATTCTAAATCATGCACAGGGTAATTCTCTTTGTGACGTTTCAATTGTCTTGAAGAATAGCAGATTACCTTTCCATTTTGCATGAGGACGCACCCTAAGCCAATGCCAGATGCATCCGTATATACTTCAAATCCATCACCCTCCACCGGTAGTGATAGAATAGGAGCTGTAGTAAGATGGTTCTTAAGAGTTTGAAAACTCTCTTCACATTCCTCTGACCAGACAAAAGGATTTTATTTTCTTGTGAGTCTAGTTAAAGGAACAGCAATTTTTGAGAAGTCCTTAATGAACCTCCTATAATAACCAGCTAGACCCAGAAAATTTCTTAATTCTGATACAGTCGTTGGCCGGCTCCAATTTTTGACAGCTTCTACTTTAGAAGGATCCGCAGCGATACCTTCTTTTAAAATAATGTGGCCTAGGAATGAAACTTCCTTGAGCCAGAACTCACACTTGTTAAGCTTGGCATAAAGTTTATGTTCTCTAAGTGTTTGCAAAGCTATTCTCAGATGCTCTTCATGTTCCTCTTTGGTCTTGGAATATACCAGGATGTCATCGATGAAGACGACGATGAATTAGTGGTCCAGATATGGCTGGAAAACATTGTTCATAAGTTGCATAAATGTTGTGGGGGCATTTGTTAACCCGAACGGCATCACCACGAATTCATAGTGGCCATAACGACTTCGGAAAGCCGATTTATAAATGTCTTCTTCTTTAATTCTAAGCTGATGATAACATGATCTGAGGTCTATCTTAGAAAAATACTCTGCTCCTGAAAGCTGATCGAAGAGCTCATCAATACGCGGCAACAGATTCTTATTTTTGATCGTAAGTTGATTCAGTCGCTGGTAGTCTATGCATAGCTTGAGAGAGCCATCCTTCTTCTTGACGAATAGAACTGGCGCACCCCAGGGGGATGTGCTAGGTCTGATGAAACCCTTGTTTAATAGTTCCTACAACTACCTCTTTAGTTCCTTAAGTTCTGTGGGGGACATCCTGTAAGGGGCTATAGAAACAGGTGCTGCTCCTGGAATGAGTTCAATAGTGAAGTTTACTTCCCTCTCGGGTGGTAAATTGGGTAATTCGGGTGGAAACACATCTGCGAACTCATTTACAATAGGAATGTCTGCTAGGATGCTTTCTTTGGACTCGATAATAATGACAAAAGCAAGAAAAGCTTCACATCCTTGCGAGATAAGTTTGCAAGCCTGAAGAGAGGATATGATAGTGGGATGTTTCCTATACTTGATGCCAAGGAAAGAAAATCTTGGAAGACCGGGTTTTTGAAAGGATATAATCCTATTTCGACAGTTAATATCAGCATCATGATCTATAATCCAATCTACCCCTAAAATGGCATCATAACCCTTCATGTCAAGGCATACTAGGTTTGCGGGGAGATTGTGACCTTCTACTATTACCTCACTATCAGGATAATACTTAGTAAGTTTAGTTCCAGAACCTAAAGGTGTAGTAATAGCAAGATCTGAAGGTAAGGGAACTGCACAATTGGTAATGTTTTTGCAAAAGTAGTGGAGATAAAATAATGAGAGGCACCAGTATCAAATAGCACAAATGCAGGACGGGAATAAATTTAAAGGGTACCTTCCATAAGCCCACCATCCCTGGGCACTTCTTCTTCTTCTAGAACAGCGTTAAGGCGAGCCTACCTCCTACGTCCACCACCAGACGATTGATCCTTCATAAGGGGGCAATCTGGCATACGATGCTCCCTGCTTCCACAATGTAGACAAACACCAAGGCGCTTCCAACATTCTTCAGTCGAATGGCCAAACTTCTCGCAAAATGTGCAAGCCGCCATGACTTGCTCCTTCTCCTCCTTGACTTTCTTGTTCTTCTGGGAACTTCCACCGTTCCCGCTCCTGGATCTTTTCTTACTATCACGGCTTTTGTGAGGTTCCGTGATGCTGAATTTTTCTTTCTTATAACACCGATCAGATCGTCGACTGGACTCTTCTCCTTTTCCTTTCAATTTCTTTACCTTTTCTAAGGTCCTCTCACATAAATATGCCCGCTGAACCATCTCCGCATAGGTACGGATGTTTTGGATCCCCAACTGCTGAATGAAACCAGGTCATAACCCGTCCATAAACCGATTAGCCTTCAATAAATCAGTACTGATTAAATGTGGTGCATAGGGTGCTAGCCTAGAGAATTGAAGTTCATACTCCGCAACTGTCATCATTCCCTAACGAAGAGAGGCGAACTCCATAGCCTTTCTTTCTTTAACATGCTCAGAAAAGTACTTAGCACGGAATAGAGTAAAAAAACCGTCCCATGTATGAGGTGCATCGGCCGGAGGCGCCGGAACCGACTTCCACCATGTGCGTGCATCTTTATTAAGTTTAAAGGTTGCAAGACGCACTTTTTCTTGATCTGTACTCTGGATAACATCGAAGATACGATTCATTTCATCTATCCAGTTTTTTGCCTCATCTGGATTAGAAGAACCGTAGAAACGCGGAGGGTTTAAGCTCCAAAAATTACGATGCAAGTCACCAGCCCTTGCCCCTGCGCCTGCCTGTGCCATAGTTTGTAATGCCTGAGTAAGGCTGGCAACCATTTGTTGCATGCCACCCCAATCTACGCGATGAGCCATTGTAATAATGAGGTACCTGAGAGAAATAACAAATTGTTAATTCTCATGGAATTAGAAAGAGATTAATCTTAAAACTAATTAAATAACTTATCCCGGGCTTTACCTAGTTCTCACATAGGTGAGGAAATTTCTTCCTTAGTTTCATAGGTAGGAGTCCTTAAGCCTTGGACTTATCCTATGATGTGACTCTTTTCCCTATGTCCTGAGACTTAAGCTCTGATACCAACTTAACTATCACATCTCAAGCCTTTATTATAGCGGAAGACTAGCTCGAGGAACGTGAACAGCTGGCACGGTAAGCCTCTTGCAAGCAAGAACGATCAGAGCGCAAGACAACCACAAAAATACAATTGTACAATAATTTACTCAAACTCCAACTTTATTTCATTAATAATCAAAATATTTCAATACAATAACTTTTCAACCTTCTTCAATCCATCAGACTCAAGAAAAGGAAAATTATAAAGACTTGATCTAAACAAGATTGACTTCCTAGGTCTTCACTCTCAGTTTGATACGACTTTCATTCGCTCTCGGACCCGTTACTTGTATAACTCAAATCTGAATTCGAATCACTTCTATCTCTTGAAAATATTGGAAATAGGTAATGAGCACACTTGTCCAGTAAGTATCTTCGCATCAACATGAAGGCACTATTAAAGTGATTATGATTTTAGTTCTAAAGAATAAGGTAAAATCATGCGAATGCGATCAACCATGCGATTAAACCAAATTAAAAGATGATCATGTAAGATAGAATGAGCAAGTATGAATTTGCAAGAATGTAATAAGAACATGATATGACTTTTCATGAACAAGAATGTACTAGAAAGCCATGTAACAAGCAAGTAAGTACTCTTTGCTTAATAGCAAGTACTTCATGAATTTCTGTGGAATACCATTTTGTGGATAATTCCGTGAATTCCGTGATTTTCTTGATGCCGTGGATTTTCACTTATTTATAAAGAAAGTACTCCCAGCGTAATGCGACGCCAGTAGCATCATACCCCATGGTTTATAATAGTATGTTTCCGACAATCAGTCGAGGGGACTAGCATAGAGCCCTTGAACACAATCAGTGCTCGATCCACATATTCAAGTATAAATCAAGCTACTTCCACGTTTCAAGCAATAAAATATGGCCAATAATGTAACAAGTTCAACAAGTTCATAATAATTCAAATGAACGAATGCTTCAATTAAGAATATGAGAGATCAAGAATGACTTAAAACAATGTTATGCTCATGGAACAATTTTGACAGCACAATAGTATATTCTTTATCTTCCATAAATTAAAATTAAGTATCTTGAGCAATATGACAAGTCCTAGACCATCAATAATCCATCTAGGAACTTTGGAATATCAACCCTTGGGTCAAACCTCGGGTTAAAGTACTCAGGAATTGTGACGGTCAAATAATGGGCCGTTACACGAACGTGACGGTCTAGTATTGGACCGTTAGAATGGGCTGAATCCAAAGAGAATAAATTGGACTCAGTAATGTGACGGTTGTGTACTAGACTGTTAGATGTTCCTGACAGTCGAGTAATAGGCCGTTACATTGACAGAATTCAAAACTTCGGTAGTGCTTTTCTAGACAATTGGGCTTTTAATGGTACAACCAACTCGGCGTCCTAGTGGGAATCCCGGGCTCGCAAAGAATTACGGAGGCCTAAAAACAAGATTTCCTAATCCATTGGAAGGAATACCCAATAGAGAGGTCCTCAAGTTCAAGAATAATGTTCCCATTGTGCAAAAAGTGTAACTAGTGGACACATACCGGAGTATATGTCACGTACTTAAATAAAATGACTCTATAGATGAGAAAGAATGTGTACCGATGTGAAACCATGATAAAACTCCGTCAATACAACATTTTAAAATCATGGTTTTAATACAAAACTATAGAGTTTGGCAAATGAAATTAACATATGTTTAAAATAACTCAAGGTGCTTTAGACATGCAATTTCTATCATGAATCAGTAAATAAACTTAAAGTCATGAAAACAGGTCAAAACTTAAATATCTAGGCTTAATTTATAAGCTAATTTGACTGGTTTCAATTCTGTCTCGGGTTGACAGATCACAGTATTCTGAGGGTCGAAGATGAGCGTGTCACAGTTCTGTGACGGTTTATCGTGAGGCCATCAGAATGTTGTAACGCTCTGATTCTGGTCCGTCAGAGATTACAGAGAAACTTAAGTATTACAGAGCATGTGACGGTTTATCGTAAGGCCATTAGAGTATTCTGGCGGTCTAACTATAATCCGTCAGAGCACTGCTGACAGTAAAGTAAAAGAACTATGGTTTAAAACCTCCCATGCAAGGAGAGTCAAAATAAACAACTACTCTAGTCATGACAAAACGAAGTAAAGGCCATATAGACGCATAGGTTGCTGTGAATTAACAAGAGAATATCTTTTATCTTTAATTTAGGCTAAAGATATGCATGTATGCATAGACCTACTAAAACATGAAATTCATGGTCCATAGTGCATGAAATCAAATAGAACCAGAGGGCTTTTACTCCTATCATGATGTTCTTGCCATTCATGTGATAACCTACCCCTTTCCTGGGCTTTCAACTCCCAATTCGGGACTGCAAGACACGCCCTAGTTCTTCCCTTCCTATGAATTTTCAGCAACTTCACGTTGCTCTAACTCCGTAATCTCGTGACATAAAGACGTGAAATTTGGAGGGTAAGAAGATGAAACTAAGGGGAACAAAAAGTTCTAAAGAACCAAACTCTAAATACCTTGTTTAGGTGTTCTAATCTTCTGATCTTCAGCACCCCGTTATATAGTTTCCTGGGTTGACGTGATGAAACCAGCAACTTTGCAAGGTTCTACCTCCTTGTGTAGTCGATCTGCTAGCACGAAATTTTGAGGAAGATTAGTCCTATGTATAAGGAACAAAAACCTCTAAAGAATCTACCTGAAATAAGGTCGTCTTACCTTGATTCCATGTGAGCCAATGTAGGGGTCGCGCAGGTCAAAACTAGGTCATATTTTTAGGGTTTTGCTTGGGTTTGAGGATTAGATTGATTCTAGAGTCCTTGTTGAAGCTTAGATCGACTTCTGAGAGTCCTGAACACGTTCACTAGTCCTCCCATCTCGATCCCTAAGAGATAGACTATCAAAAATTTGCTCTTTCTTCACTTCACGGAACTAACAGAGTGTAACGGTCGAACCCTGGAGCGTCAGATCCCTGTGGCGGTCGCACGATAGACCGTTACCTATCGTAGGTGCCGAATTTGAAATGAATTCAAATTTAAATTTTGTCTTATCCACTTAATTATTTAATTAATGAGTATTTATTCTTATAATTCGTGAATAGACTAAATAACCTTCTAGAATATGGGCCAAACATAATGTGCTTGGTCCTTAACTTTTTTGGGCTTTATTTATCAAAGCTAGATTAATTATTTAACATAATTGGGCCTTATAATCAATTTAAGCTTTATAAATTCCAAATAAATTCTAAAAAATTCTTAAAATAATCCAAAAAATATTTATAAAAATTTTGGGGCACTACTTCACTTAATGCAAAACACTTTCCCCCATCAACACCAAAAGACTTATCAACATCAAAACCTCTCCCCCTTTGCCATTAGCAGAAAGGATGAAAGGAAGATATCGAGATGAGGATCACATTGAAGAAGAAATCTGATGTTACAAACTATTTAGGCTTTTCAGAAACCAAGCAAGTAAAGCACATATTCTTCTATTATAAGAGTGCAGATGGTGCATTCCTGAACTTATGTGATTTAAAGAGTATGAAAGTGAGAGACTAGCCACTCCACTCTGTGAGAACAAGTCTATATAAGCTCTTAATAGTAATGAACCAAGAGCACATGGGACATGTCAGTTTTTGTCTTACATTATCTTGTTTATCTAAGCCTGAAGGCATCATCAGGATTGACTAGAACTTGTATTGAGATTAAACAAACCCCATAGTTCTGAATTAATCTTCAGATGAGCAGGGACAGTTTCATATACTTCTTTTCTTTACTGCTTTAGAATAGTCAAGTATAATCTAACATTTTTACATAAGAGTAGACGTTTATCAGACGCCAGTACCCCTAGTTACTCGGCAAAATCCACTATTCTGTCTCAGGTATAGTTTCCACCTTTTTGCGTAAGGGTACACGTTTATCAGACGCTAGTACCCCTAGTTACTCAGTGGGACTAACATTTTATTTTCAGAACAAAGATAAATTGAAGCACTTCATGACATAAGTTTTTCTCCATTTCATTAATGAAGTACCCAGTTTCTCAGTGCATTCAATCATTACTTTGCCTTTAGAGTATATGATTTAGCATTTTGACACAGTTATCCATTTGATTTTCAGAAAGTGTTGTTTAAGAACAATACATATTTTCAAGTTTTCTCAACCAATTTAGCCTGAGTCTAGATAAATTTAGATTCTGAAACACTCAATTAGACATGACATGCACGAAATGGTTAGGAACTATTAAAAGGTCTTCCACAGTCCTTCTTCATTGAGTTTGGTTTTTAGTCTCTGAAGATCATTCAGTTTAAACCAACAATTCATTCAGGGTTCATTACTATTTCTTATCAGAGAAGCTTTCTGATTTCAGCCGCTTAGATTAATGAACATGTGTAACACCCGAGAATTTTAAAATAGAAATGTATGAATAAATAAATAAATATATATATATATATATATATATATAACTATTGAACTCATATTCTAATTCTATTTGATTAACCATTTAAACCATTTAATTAATAATTCAAAAACCAAAAGATACTTTAGAAGATGCCAAATTATATTTTAGGAAATGCCAATTCATATTTTCAATCACTTAGGAAACTAATAATACATCTTATTACACTATTATAAGAGAATAGGAAATAGGTTATATAGATAGGGTTTTAAAGGATAAACATCAATTTTTCAAGATGCCAAATCATATTTTCATAATTTAGAAATTTTCACATTTCAACTTTTACATTATATCATTGTTTTGAAGAAATAAGGGTATATAGATGAAGTGTTAAAGGATAAACATAATTTAGGAAGTGAGAAAGAGTATATAGACAATTTTGGTTAGTGTAGAGTGAATAGAAAAGTCTCCGTTCAAAATCACGACCGTTATTAGGCCGTTACTCACGAAATAATGACATGTAAGGTGTTGTTATTCAACTAAAGTAGATACATAAGGATGGAAAGGATATATATCCAATTTCGATCTTTAGAGGGTGATAGAAAAATGCTCCAAAAGAAGTAACGACCAATGCATGGTCGTTATTCACTAAACAACGACATATGTTGGGTCGTTATTTCTTAAACGTGAACAGTGACGTGAATAGTGTTACTTTTTATTTAAAAAAAAATTTTAAAAAATAATTATATTTAAAAATAGAGAAAATTATAAGGATCTCACCTATGAAATTTCATAAACTAACTCCATCAATTTTTAAAGATAAAAATCTTTGAAGTTTAATTTGGAATCTTAACTTATGAATAGTGCGCCCCTACGTACAGCACTTCATAAGAAGACACGAACAGCCTGTTTGAGTTGGCATCGCACTATGGGATGCTATTATTTCGGATCTGGTTCCCCTCCTGTCTACCTAAAATCCTAAAATCCCTATATTATACCCCACTATTGAGGCAGAGACTCATGCTTTCTCTGATATTCGAAGCCTTGCTGCATAGAACGTGGGAGCATTCTCTGAAGCATTATAGAGGAGGGAAGGAGTTGATCTTCTTCCTTTCTTCTTCCACCTATACCCTTTCTGCCACCACACAGAGGTAGGTGATCTCGAGATTTAACCAAACCATAGCTAAGCTAGGTTATATTAGCACGTAAAATTAGTGATTAGTCTCATCTCCATGCGGTATTTAGTGGTTACACATCATGTTTTAGTAGGTGTTCTCAGACTTTTAACCAAACATTAGCTAATCTAAGATAGCTAATGTAGGATAAAAATTAGTATTAGCTCATCTCCATGCGATGTTCCATGCAATAAACCATGTTTACAATAATTTCTATCATGCTTTCACATAGATCAAGTAAAATGTTAGCTAATCTATTAGAATATGTTAGCTAATCAGTTACATTACCTAATCTAATCACATGATAAACTAAATTTTCATGTTACTTGTTTTACGGACATGTTTTACGCTAAATGACTACACTATATTCTATATACACCATGTTAAAGATGTTATATTAGAGTTAAATTAATCTGTTAGCATACCTAGTTAATCTGTTAGCCTACCTAACCTAATAACATGTTAGGCTAAATCTCCATGTTACTTGATTTACCAACACGTCTTACGTTGAATGACCACATTAGATTTGATATAGTTCATGTTTTAGTAAAGGGCCTGTCATTATGCCAATTTCTGTGAAACTGAAACCACCATGTTAAAAATATTATATTAGAGAAACTAAAATCTGAAAAATAGTGAAAGAAGAAATTGTAGCCAAGAGGATGAAAAACGTTGAAAAAGACCAAGCTGAAAAAGATCAAGTTGAAAAAGACCAAGTTGAATGCACGATGAAATTATATTGAAAATAGGGGGTTCTAAGAAGGAGAATAACTTAAAATCTAGAGAGAATGAGAATATGTGAAAGAAGATAAAGTTGTAGATTGGAGGGTTAGGAAGAGGTTTTATGAAGAGTGCAGAGAGAGAAAATGAGAGGAAAAAGGTAAAAAAACGTGAAAAATCGAGATCTATAGGTGTGGGTGAACAGTGACTGAGTAGAAAATAGAACTGTGGGAAATTAATTATAACTTAAAAATGAAGAAAAATTGGAGGAAGTGGTAGAAGACAAAAATATAGATCTACAAGAGAGGAACAACTGTTATGAAGAACTTAGAGATAAAAGAGGATTGGACGGGTTTCAAAACGGAAGAATGGCAGAGACGATCATCTTGGATGAACAGTAATGCTTCAGAATAGCAAGTTGCAAAATATGAAATAGCTTAAAAATGAGAGAGATTCAGAGGAAGTGATAGAAGAAGAAAACGTAGAACACTTGAAGATGAAGAAGTTTTGTGCAGACAAGAAGTGGAATTGAAGATCATAACAGCAAGTAATGAGACTAAGAAAGAGCTAAATGCTCAAAAACATCCATTACAACAATATAAACCCACAAAGATTACACCAAAAACAAGGCAAACAATATCACAAAGGATTGGCGTTATTCTGCACGAAACGGGAGAAAATGACCCCCTTGAAATTGGCACCCAACCCTAGGGCACCTCTTAACTTGAACATTCATCTTCAACAGTTAACCCTTTATCTTAATCAGTTAGCTCTGAACCAATTATCTTAATCAGTTCAATTAACACTAAACTAATTATCTTAATCTAACCCTCAGCCATTATCTTAGCCTGATTATCACGACCAACAATGGAGCTGAACCCAAAAATCTAGGCGCCCTGTACCCAGGCGCCTCTTACTGAAAGATGGCAGTGACCCTGAGTTTTAGTTTTTTCGAGACCTTAAACCCCTGAATGACACACCCTTGTGTCAGGACACCACTGATAAATGGTAGTCTGAGAGGCGCCATTTAACCCCTGATAGGGTTCTCTAGACCCTGTATAGTTAACAAAAGGGGCACCCCTATATAAGGGTGTCATTTCTGAACATGTCAGGTAGCCTACAAGGCACCGATCTCACCCAGTTTTTTTGTGTATCAGCCGTTATTGCTTTTTACTCCTAGTTCGTCCCTACATAATAATACGCCCTTGGATTCCATTCTATAAAATCCACCTTATATATCCTACATGGACAATCCTTGAAAATTCCATATTGGCTATAAATGAGAGTGGATGTCGACAAACATGACTAATGCTGTGCATATAGGGCCCGGTCTGGTCCTGGGAGGAGCACCCGATGGTACTTGTGCCCATGGGAGTTTATTGACCACGGTGTTTGGCATTGCACCGGAGTACTTACTTGCTAGACATTAGACATTCCACTCATTCACGTGATATTATTTGATTGATTGACTTGAGACCCGCAGAAGGGTAAAAGTATTTGCTTGAATGAAATTGATAAATAGCCAATTCCAGTTATACATGCTTGAAATTTCATTGCTTACTATTGCTTGCTTGACACGAGTTCTTACCTTCTTGGAAAATTATTGTTAATTCCAGTTATTACTTGCCTTATATCTTTTGCTACTGTTGTATTGAAGTTGGAATCTATATACTCTCACTTGCTATTCCTATACTGCTCTGGTCAATTTTATAATCCTTGATATCTACGTGTCTACATGCATAGATTTACCTACATTATTTGAACTTGTAAACCACTTAAAGCATGTTAAATCTTGAGATGTAATTCCTACTGAGCGATTCGCTCATCCAGTTGTTTTCTAACCTTTTCCGGTAGTTTGGATATCAGCTAGAACTCGGAAGGGAATGAGTCTGAGTGATGAGTGTAGAAATAGAGTCATCAATTGTCATGTTAATTGTGTTGTCAATTGCGTTATTGTAACTCCACTATTTTGTGTTAATTGTAACCCTACGTATGTCCGTTGTATTATCTAGTTATGTCATTTGTATTTCCTTTGATCAAAACTAATAAAAGAGTGAGGACTAGTAGTTAATTCTATGAATTTGACATTTTGGTTAGTTGTAATAATCGATAGCTCGAACTATTTATGTTAGTTTCAAGTCTAAGCTTAGTAATTTGCTTAGTCATTTGCGCACTCTTTAAATTATCTAAGGAAGATCTCCACTAATTAGCTAGATCGCTTTGGTTCGATATAAAGGACTATCACGCTATGGGTAAGCTTCCACGCTCGGGACGTGACATCTCTTTCTTGGTATCAGCGCCTAGGATTACAATTTCCAAGGTAAAACCTAAAGTCTAAGGATATATTTGTACCTTACCCGTTTAGATGGGTAGAGACACGGGTTAAGTTCTATAATGGCATTTAACCTCATAATAGAACCTGATATTTATTACACTTTAATTCTTTTGTAGGATTATGGCCGCTGAAAGAGCATAATGGCGCGAGATGCAGTGCACTGTGCAAGGACTTACGCAGGCGCTACAACAAGTGGCGCAAGGCGGTGCTCACCGTGGAGCTGGTGACCTTCACCGGGATTTTCGTAACATGAACCCACCAAGATTCATGGGTTCGGTGGACCCCGATGATGCCGAGAATTAGCTGAAGGAAATTGAGAGGATATTCCGTGTAATGTAATGCACGGATGCAGAGAAGGTTCTATTGGCTACGTTCTAATTGGAACAGGATGCTAGATGCTGGTGGGAATCCATAGAAGCAACACTGCCCGACAACCATGTCACCTGGGCGGAGTTTGTTGAACACTACAACAGCAAGTATTTTTCTGACCGTGTTCAAGAGAAGATGGCCGCGAAATTTGACACGTTAAAGCAACGGAGCCTGAAGGTGGCCGAATATGAGGCCCAATTCTCAAGTCTTTCCTGATATGCACCGCACTTGGTGTGTACGAAAAGGATGAAGGCAAGGAGATTCCTCAACGGGCTTCGGCCCCAATATATTACACAGCTTGCGCCGACAGACATCCAAGTCTATTCGAAAATGGTTCGGCGTGCTCAATTGCTAGAAGATGCCACTGAATTCTCTGAAAGGATTCGAGGCAAGGACAAGAAGGAAACCATCACAAGTCCAGGAAACTTCAAACCACCATTTGGCAAGAAGTGATTCTTCAATGGAGGAGAATTTTCCAAAGAGAAGAGGTTCCAGAAAAGTAACAAGCCCTTCTCCACTATCGGCAATAAGCCTTCCTCCGCCATCACACCTTCCAAGAAAATCTGCCAGTATTGTGACAAGGCTGGTCATAAGACTGAGGAATGCTGGAGGAAACTGGGAGCGTGTCTCCGATGTGGGAGTCGAGAACATCGAATCCCCGACTGCCCCTTGATGAAGGAACATGCCAACAAAGACGAGAAGCGTCTAGTAAAGAAATAAGGCCGTCTACAAGCTCTTCAAGGGACGGAACCCATGGAAGGAGGAATCGTTGAAGGTACATTAACTGTTTGCTCTAAATCTGCTAAAGTTCTATTTGATACTAGAGCAACTCATTCATTTGTTTCCAAGAGATTTACTGCCTCATTTTCTAAAGAACCTGAATGGTTAGATTTAGTAATATCTACACCTCTCGGAAACAAGCCTGATATCATGCATGACTACCCAAGTTGTGAGGTTATGGTTCAAGGTAGCAATCTGTCGGTCGACCTTATATGCCTTGATATGAAGGATTATGATGTCATACTAGGCGCTGACTGGTTATCCACCTACCAAGCAACGGTAGATTGCCGACACGGCAAGGTAACTTTTGCGGATTATCCCGAGTTGGTTTATGTTAGCCCTCAGAATAGACCCCCACTCATCTCAGCCCTTTCGAGCAAGCAAACTTGTGAGTTAAGGATGTGTGACTTTCATAGCTTTTGTGACTGCCACGGAAGTCAAGAAGACTGAAATTGAAGACATCCGAGTAATTCGGGACTTTTTCGATGTATTTCCAAAAGAATTGCCTGGTTTACCCCTGGAAAGGGAAGTGTCGTTCACAATCGACATTGTTCCTGGTGCCGGTCCTATTTCTAAGGCACCCTATAGGATGTCTCCCGCTGAACTGAAGGAGCAGCTTATGGATTTATTGAAAAAGGGTTTCATTAGGCCGAGTACTTCCCCCTGGGGAGCACCCGTGCTCTTTGTTAAAAAGAAGGACAGAACGTTGAGATTATGCATTGATTATCGACAGTTGAACCATCTTACAATCAAGAACAAGTACCCGCTGTCGAGAATTGACGAGCTGTTCGACCAATTATCTGGAGCTAATTATTTCTCCAAGATTGATCTTTGGTCTGGTTACCACCAATTGAGGATCAAAGAAGAAGACATATACAAAACTACATTTCGAAGTAGGTATGGGCATTACGAATTTACTGTTATGCCTTTTGGACTAACAAATGCCCCCGCAGCTTTTATGCAGTTAATGAAGAGCATCTACATGTCTTAATTAGACCAATTTATTGTAGTCTTTATCGATGATATATTGATCTATTCAAAAATTGAAGAAGATCATGAAGTGCATCTTAAGAAGGCATTACAAATATTGCGAGACAACAAGCTATATGCCAAATTCAGTAAATGGCAGTTCTGGCTTGAAGAAGTGTCCTTCTTAGGCCATGTCATATCAAAGAATGGAATTTCTGTTGACCCTGCGAAGGTCGAAGCCGTACAAAATTGGGGACAACCAACGAATGCAACGGAGATTCGTAGCTTCATTGGTCTAGCTGGTTACTACCGGCGTTTTATCAAGGATTTCTCCAAGATTGATGGCCCTCTTACCAGATTGACTCGCAAGGAAGTGCCTTATGAATGGAGTGAAGACTGTGAGAAGAGTTTCTGAACTTTGAAGGATCTCTTGAGTACTGCTTCGGTCTTATCTCTACCAATTGAAGGAGAGAAGTACGAGGTATATACCGATGCATCTAGTATCGGCCTTGGATGTGTATTGATGCAGAATGGAAGAGTCATTGCATACTCTTCCCGGCAATTAAAGAAGCATGAAGAAAACTACCCTGTGCATGATTTGGAACTAGCCGCAGTGGTATTGGCTTTAAAGATATGGAGACACTATCTCCACGGAGAGCAATTCACCATATACTCTGATCATAAAAGCCTTAAATATCTATTCTCTCAGAAGGAGCTGAACATGCGACAAAGGCGTTTGCTCGAGTATTTCAAGGATTTCGACTTCACTATACAATATCATCCTGGTAAAGGTAATTCCGTAGCAGATGCAACGGGTAAGCATTGGTTCTATATAAAGGACTGTCGCGCCACGGGTAAGCTTCCACGCTCGGGACGTGACAACTTTCTTGGTATCAGAGCCTAGGATTTCAATTTCCTAGGTAAAAACCTGCGTCCAAAGATAGAAATGTCTAATAGAATTGTCTATGGTTAGGTTTAGATCTTACCTGGTGAGATGGGTAAAGCCAAGGGTTAAGTTTAACAATGACAATTGACCCCATAATAACGAAACCTAATATTTATTACACCTTAATTCTTTTGTAGGATTATGGCCGCTGAAAGAGCACAATGGCGCGAGATGCAGCGCACTGTGCAAGGACTTACGCAGGCACAACAGCAAGTGGCGCAAGGCGGTGCTGGCGGTGCTCACCGTGGAGTTGGTGACCTTCACCGGGATTTTCGTAACATGAACCCACCAAGATTCACGGGTTCGGTGGACCCCGATGATGCCGAGAATTGGCTGAAGGAAATTGAGAGGATCTTCCATGTAATGTAATGCACGGATACAGAGAAGGTTCTATTGGCTACGTTCCAACTGGAACGGGATGCTCGATGCTGGTGGGAATCCGTAGAAGCAACACTGCCCGACAACCATGTCCCATGGGCGGAGTTTGTTGAACACTACAACAGCAAGTATTTTTCTGACCGTGTTCAAGAGAATAAGGCCGCGGAATTTTCCGCGTTAAAGTAACGGAGCCTGAAGGTGGCCGAATATGAGGCCCAATTCTCAAGACTTTCCCGTTATGCACCCCACTTGGTGTGTATGGAAAAGATGAAAGCAAGGAGATTCCTCAACGGGCTACGGCCCCAATATATTACACAACTTGCGCCAATGGACATCCAAGTCTATTCGGAAATGGTTCGGCGTGCTCAATTGCTGGAAGATGCCACTGAATTCTCTCAAAGGATTCGAGGCAAGGACAAGAAGGAACCCGTCCCTAGTCCGGGAAACTTCAAACCACCATTTGGCAAGAAGCGATTCTTCAATGGAGGAGAATTTTCCAAAGAGAAGAGGTTCCAGAAAAGTAACAAGCCCTTCTCCACAATCGATAATAAGCCTTCCTCCGCCATTACACCTTCCAAGGAAATCTACAAGTATTGTGACAAGGCTGGTCATAAGACTAAGGAATGCTGGAGGAAACTGGGAGCGTGTCTCCGATGTGGGAGTCGAGAGCATCGAATCCCCGACTGCCCCTTGATGAAGGATCAAGCCAACAAAGATGAGAAGCGTCTGGTAAAGAAACAAGGCTGTCTACAAGCTCTTCAAGGGACGGAACCCATGGAAGGAGGAATCGTGGAAGGTACATTAACTGTTTGCTCTAAACCTGCTAAAGTTCTATTTGATACTGGAGCAACTCATTCATTTGTTTCCAAGAGATTTACTGCCTCGTTTTCTAAAGAACCTGAATGGTTAGATTTAGTAATATCTACACCTCTTGGAAACAAGTCTGATATCATGCATCACTACCCAAGTTGTGAGGTTATGGTCCAAGGTAACAATCTGCCAGTCGACCAGATATGCCTTGATATGGAGCATTATGATGTCATATTAGGAGCTGACTGGTTATCCACCTACCAAGCAATGGTAGACTGCCGGCATGGCAAGATAACTTTTGCGGATTATTCCGAGTTAGTTTATGTTAGCCCTTGGAATAAATCCCCTCTCATCTCAGCTCTTCGAGCTAGCAAACTTGTGAATAAAGGATGTGTGGCTTTCATAGCTTTTGTGACTGCCATGGAAGTCGAGAAGACTGAAATTGAAGACATCCGTGTAATTCGGTACTTTTCAGATGTTTTTCCTGAAGAATTACCTGGTTTACCCCCGGAGAGGGAAGTTTTGTTCACTATCGACATTATTCCTGGTGCCGGTCCTGTGTCTAAGGCACCTTATAGAATGTCTCCCGCCGAGTTGAAGGAGCTAAAAGAGCAGCTAATGGATTTACTGAAAAATGGATTCATTAGGCCGAGTACTTCCCCCTGGGGAGCACCCGTGCTCTTTGTTAAAAAGAAGGATGGAACATTGAGGCTATGCATTGATTATCGGCAGTTGAACTATCTTACAATCAAGAACAAGTACCCGCTGCCGAGAATTGACGAGCTGTTCGACCAATTGTCTGGAGCTAACTATTTCTCCAAGATTGATCTTCGGTCTGGTTACCACCAATTGAGGATCAAAGAAGAAGACATATACAAAACTACATTTCGAAGCAGGTATGGGCATTACGAATTTACTGTTATGCCTTTTGGACTAACAAATACCCCCGCAGCTTTTATGCAGTTAATGAACAACATCTATAGACCTTATTTAGAGCAATTTATTGTGGTCTTTATCGATGATATATTGATCTATTCAAAAATTGAAGAAGATCATGAAGTGCATCTCAAGAAGGCATTACAGATATTACGAGACAACAAGCTATATGCCAAATTCAGTAAATACCAGTTCTGGCTTGAAGAAGTGTCCTTCTTAGGCCATGTCATATCAAAGAATGGAATTTCTATTGATCCTGTGAAGGTCGAAGCTATACAAAATTGGGGACGACCAACGAATGCAACAGAGATTCGTAGCTTCTTGGATCTAGCTGGCTACTACCGGCGTTTTATTAAGGACTTCTCTAAGATTGTTGTCCCTCTTACCAGATTGACTCGCAAGGAAGTGCCTTATGAATGGAGTGAAGACTGTGAGAAGAGTTTCCTAACTTTGAAGGATCTCTTGACTACTGCTCCGGTCTTATCTCTACCAATTGAAGGAGAGAAGTACGAGGTATATACCGATGCATCTGGTATCGGCCTCGGATGTGTATTGATGCAGAATGGAAGAGTCATTGCATACTCTTCCCGGCAATTAAAGAAGCATGAAGAAAACTACCATGTGCATGATTTGGAACTAGCCGCAGTGGTATTGGCTTTAAAGATCTGGAGGCACTATCTCTACGGAGAGCAATTCACCATATACTCCGATCATAAAAGCCTTAAATATCTATTCTCTCAGAGGGAGCTGAACATGCGACAAAGGCGTTGGCTCGAGTATCTCAAGGATTTCGACTTTACTATACAATATCATCCTGGTAAGGGTAATTCCGTAGCAGATGCCCTTAGTCGGAAGCCGAGAGCCCTAGTAGCCAACTGTGTGGTTCAAGAATAGAAGCTGCTGGAAAAATTCTCTGAACTCAATATAATCATGGATGAGAATGACGGGTGTATTACTTTATATCTCATAAGGGTGCCCAGATTTGCTAGCTGAAATCAAGAGGTTGCAAGAAGAAGATCCTACCCTAGTGGAAATAAAAGAGAAGCTGGACGAGAAATCTGATTTCAAGTTGGCACTCGATGGCGAATTATTATACCATGAACGGACATGTGTACCAGACAGTCCTGAGCTGAAGAAGAAGATTCTTGAAGAAGCTCACCGATCGAGGTATACGATCCACCTTGGAGCCACTAAGATGTACCAAGACATAAAAAGAACCTTTTGGTGGCCCAACATGAAAAGGGAGACAGCAGACTTCGTGTCTAGATGCTTGACATGCCAACAGGTGAAGGCGGAACATTAGAAACCCGCTGGAAGACTGCATCCACTAGATATCCCCAAGTGGAAATGGGAAGACATCGGCATGGACTTCATCATGGGTTTGCCGAAGTCTAGGGGCGGATATGATGGAATTTGGGTAATCATCGATCGCCTTACCAAATATGCTCATTTCTTGCCTATCAAGAGCCGATGGTCGGTTGATGTACTTCCTGCCCTATATATCAAGGAGGTTACTAGATTGCATAGAATTCCTGTGTCTATAGTATCTGATCGAGACCTGCGCTTTACTTCTCATTTTTGGAAGGGTCTACAACACTCTCTAGGGATGAAATTTAATTTCAGCACTGCTTTCCATCCCTAGACATATGGTCAGACTGAAAGGACAAATCAAGTTGTTGAAGATATGTTAAGAGCATGCATTATAGATTTCGGCGGAAGCTGGCACGACCACTTACCCCTAGCCGAATTTGCCTACAATAATAGCTATCAAGCCAGTATTCAAATGGCACCTTTCGAGGCGCTTTATGGCAGGAGTTGTCGATCTCCAATATGCTGGGATGAAGTCGGTGAAAGATAACTTCTAGGCCCGGATATGGTTTGAGATTCAACTCAGAAGATACACCTTATTCGAGAGAGACTCAAGATAGCACAGTGCATGCAAAAATCTTATGCTGATAACAGAAGGAGAGATTTAGAGTTCTAAGTGGGTGACCATGTATTTCTCAAGGTATCTCCCAGTCGAGGTATTAGAATATTCGGTGTTAAGGGCAAGCTTACACCAATGTTTATCGGTCCATTTGAAGTATTAGAAAGAGTGGGCGAGGTGGCTTACCGTATTGCTTTGCCTCCCTAACTCTCGGAAGTGCACAATGTATTTCATATATCTATGCTGAAGAAATATGTGCACGACCCTTCTCACATCATCGACCATGCTGATTTGGTGATTCAAAGAGATCTTACTTATGAGCAAAGGCCGATGCAGATCCTCGACCGCGAAGTCCGAGTTCTAAGGAGCAAGACGATCCCTATGGTGAAAATCCAATGGAATCGATGCTCGGAGCAAGAAGCAACTTGGGAGATCGAGGAATCTATGAAACGAAGATACCCAGAACTATTTTAGACTGTAAGTATCCTATACTTTCCACAATACCCTTATGCAGTTGAATTTACCCTTATACAGTTGAATTTGGGAACCAAATTCTTTTAAGTAGGGGAGGGTATAACACCCGAGAATTTTAAAACATAAATGTATGAATAATATATATATATATATATATATATTTAACTATTGAACTCATATTCTAATTCTATTTGATCAATCATTTCAATCATTTAATTAATAATTCAAAAACCAATAGATATTTTAGAAGATGCCAAATTATATTTTAGGAAATGCCAATTCATATTTTCAATCACTTAGGAAACTAATAATACATCTTATTACACTATTATAAGGGAATAGGAAATATGTTATATAGATAGGGTTTTAAAGGATAAACATCAATTTTTCAAGATGCCAAATCATATTTTCATAATTTAGAAAATTTCACATTTCAACTTTTACATTATATCATTATTTTGAAGAAATAAGGGTATATAGATGAAGTGTTAAAGGATAAACATAATTTAGGAAGTGAGAAAGGGTATATAGACAATTTTGGTTAGTGTAGAGTGAATAGAAAAGTCTCCGTTCAAAATCACGACCGTTATTAGGCCGTTACTCACGAAATAACGACATGTAGGTGTCGTTATTCAACTAAAGTAGATACCTAAGGATGGAAAGGATATATATCCAATTTCGATCCTTAGAGGGTGATAGAAAAATGCTCCAAAAGAAGTAACGACCAATGCATGGTCGTTATTCACTAAACAACGACATATGTTAGGTCGTTATTTCCTAAACGTGAACAGTGACATGAATAGTGCTACTTTTTATTTAAAAAGAGTTTTTTTAAAAAAATTATATGTAAAAATAGAGAAAAATGTAAGGATCTCACCCATGAAATTTCATAAACGAACTCCATTAATTTTTAAAGATAAAAATCTTTAAAGTTTAATTTGGAATCTTAACTTATGAATAGTGCGCCCCTACGTATAGCACTTCGTAAGAAGACACGAACAGCCTGTTTGAGTTGGCATCGCACTATGGGATACTATTATTTCGGATCTGGTTCCCCTCCTGTCTACCTAAAATCCTAAAATCCCTATATTATACCCCTCTATTGAGGCAGAGACTCCTGCTTTCTCTGATATTCGAAGCCTTGTTGCATAGAACGTGGGAGCATTCTCTGAAGCATTACAGAGGAGGGAAGGAGCTGATCTTCTTCCTTTCTTCTTCCACCTGTACCCTTTGTGCCACCACACAGAGGTAGGTGATCTCGAGCTATAACCAAACTATAGCTAATCTAGGTTATATTAGCACGTAAAATTAGTGATTAGTCTCATCTCCATGCGGTATTTAGTGGTTACACATCATGTTTTAGTAGGTGTTCTCAGACTTTTAACCAAACATTAGCTAATCTAAGATAGCTAATCTAGGATAAAAATTAGTATTAGCTCATCTCCATGCGATGTTCCATGCGATAAACTATGTTTACAGCAATTTCTATCATGCTTTCACCTAGATCAAGTAAAATGTTAGCTAATCTGTTAGAATATATTAGCTAATCTGTTAGATTACCTAATCTAATCACATAATAAACTAAATTTTCATGTTACTTGTTTTACGGACATGTTTTACGCTAAATGACTATACCATATTCTATATACACCATGTTAAAGATGTTATATTAGAGTTAAATTAATCTGTTAGCATACCTAGTTAATCTGTTAGCCTACCTAACCTAATAACATGTTAGGCTAAATCTCCATGTTACTTGATTTACCAACACATCTTACGTTGAATGACCACATCAGATTTGATATAGTTCATGCTTTAGTAAAGGGCCTGTCATTATGCCAATTTCTGTGAAACTGAAACCACCATGTTAAAAATATTATATTAGAGAAACTAAAAATTGAAAAATAGTGAAAGAAGAAATTGTAGCCAAGAGGATGAAAAAAGTGGAAAAAGACCAAGTTGAAAAAGATCAAGTTGAAAAGGACCAAGTTGAAAGCACGATGAAATTATATTGAAAATAGGGAGTTCTAAGGAGGAGAATAACTTAAAATCTAGAGAGAATGAGAATATGTGAAAGAATAGAAAGTTGTAGATTGGAGGGTTAGGAAGAGGTTTTATGAAGAGTGCAGAGAGAGAAAATGAGAGGAAGAACGTGAAAAATATGAAAAATCGAGATCTATAGGTGCGGGTGAACAGTGACTGAGTAGAAAATAGAACTGTGGAAAATTAATTATAACCTAAAACCGAAGAAGAATTGGAGGAAGTGGTAAAAGACTAAAACATAGATCTACAAGAGAGGAACAACTGTTATGAAGAACTCAGAGACAAAAGAAGATTGGACGGGTTTCAAAATAGAAGAATGGCAGAGACTATCATCTCGGATGAACAGTAACGCTTCAGAACAGCAATTTGCAAAATGTGAAATAGCTTAAAAACGAGAGAGATTCAGAGGAAGTGATAGAAGAAGAAAACGTAGAACACTTGAAGATGAAAAAGTTTTGTGAAGACAAGAAGTGGAATTGAAGATCATAAGAGCAAGTCATGAGACCAAGAAAGAGCTAAATGCTCAAAAACATCCATTACAACAATATAAACCCACAAAGATTACACCAAAAACAAAGCAAACAATCTCTCAAAGGATTGGCGTTATTTTGCACGAAACGGGACAAAATGACCCCCTTGAAATTGGCACCCAACCCTAAGGCGCCTCTTTACTTGAACATTCATCTTCAAAAGTTAACCCTTTATCTTAATCAGTTAGCTCTGAACCAATTATCCTAATCAGTTCAATTAACACTAAACCAATTATCTTAATCTTACCTTCAGCCATTATCTTAGCCTGATTATCACGACCAACAATGGAGCTGAACCCAAAAATCTAGGTGCCCTGTACCCAAGCGCCTATTACTGAAAGATGGCAGTGACCTGGGCACCTCTTATTGAAAGATGGCAGAAGTATGGGCGCCAATTCTGAAGACCCTGGGTTTTGGTTTTTTCGAGACCTTAAACCCCTGAATGACACGCCCTTGTGTCAGGACGCCACTGATAGATGGCAGTCTGAGAGGCGCCATTTAACCCCTGACAGGGTTCTCTAGACCCTGTATAGTTCACAGAAGGGGCACCCCTATATAAGGGTGTCATTTCTGAACATGCCAGGTAGCCTACAAGGCACCGATCTCACCCAGTTTTTATGTGTATCAGCCATTACTGGTTTTTACTCCTAGTTCGTCCCTACATAATAATACGCCCTTGGATTCCATTCTATAAAATCCACCTTATATATCCTACATGGTCAATCCTTGAAAATTTCATATTGGCTATAAATGAGAGTGGATGTCGATAAACATGACTAATGCTGTGCATATAGGGCCCGGTCTGGTCCTGGGAGGAGCACCCGAAGGTACTTGTGCCCATGGGAGTTTATTGACCACGGTGTTTGGCATTGCATCGGAGTACTTACTTGCTAGACTTTAGACATTCCACTCATTCACGCGATATTACTTGATTGATTGACTTAAGGCCCGTAGAAGGGTAAAAGTATTTGCTTGAATGAAATTGATAAATATCCAATTCTAGTTATACATGCTTGAAATTTCGTTGCTTACTATTGCTTGCTTGACACGAGTTCTTACCTTCTTGGAAAATTGTTGTTAATTCTAGTTATTACTTGCTTGATATCTCTTGCTATTGCTGTATTGAAGTTGGAATCTATATACTCTCACTTGCTATTCCTATACTGCTCTGGTCGATTTTATAATCCTTGATATCTACGTGTCTACATGAATAGATTTACCTACATTAATTGAACTTGTAAACCACTTAAAGCATGTTAAATCTTGAGATGTAATTCCTACTGAGCGATTCGCTCATCCAGTTATTTTCTAACCTTTTCAGGTAGTTTGGATATCTACCAGAACTCGGAAGGGAATGAGTCTGAGTGATGAGTGTAGAAATGGAGTCATCAATTGTCATGTTAATTGTGTTCTCAATTGTGTTATTGTAACTCCACTATTTTGTGTTAATTATAACCCTACGTATGTCCGTTGTATTATCTAGTTATGTCATTTGTATTTCCTTTGATCAAAACTAATAAAGGAGTGAGGACTAGTAGTTAATTCTATGAATTTGACATTTTGGTTAGTTGTAATAATCGATAGCTCGAACTATTTATGTTAGTTTCAAGTCTAAGCTTAGTAATTTGCTTAGTCATTTGCGCACTCTTTAAATTGTCTAAGGAAGATCTCCACTAATTAGCTAGATCGCTTTGGTTCTATATAAAGGACTGTCGCGCTACGGGTAAACTTCTGCGCTCGGGACGTGACAACATGTCTATCAGTTTGTCATTTGATCAGATTCAAAAAATGATTCTGAGAAATGTTCGGATACTGATGCCAAGGATGAGAATAGATCAGATAAACGGAGAGTATATCAGACATATTCAAGAAAGACAGAGTGAGTTTTCGAAGGTGTCGACACTGAAAGTTGACATTTTTAGGCAATGATCAGGAGTCGACATTATTGAGCAATGATCTGTTCAATCATTGAAGAATTATTTTGAAGTCCCCCTATCAAGATGTATGAGATGAAATTCAGATGCATGAAATGAAATTATAGGGATGATATGAGAATACACAAACTCCCCCTGACTGTGTACGTGAGGTTTCAGATATGTATGAGAAAGACACTAGCCTACTCTAGACATATGTGAATTGACCCATGGTACTTGGTGAAGGACTAGCCTCTACGCATAGTGTGGGTTTCCAGACAGAAAATATCTATCCTTCCCTCATCTTCCATTTGATATACCTATGGGTCAACCATGAAGTGCAGTAAATAGACATTCAATGACTCATATTACATCAGAAGCATCCCGGAGATAAAATAAATCTGAATGAGCATTCATGCTAAGAATTTACAAATACCAAGTTCTCTTCTTAAAAACTTAAATCTTTCATTTCCAAGTGGTTTTGTAAAAATGTCAGCAATTTATCTTTCAGATTCAATGAATTCAAGCTCAATCTCTTTTTTACTAACTTCATCTCTAAGAAAGTGATGTTTGATTTCAATGTGTTTAGTCCTAGAATGGTGAACAGGATTTTTAGTTAAGAAAATGGCACTAATGTTATCACAAAAAAATGTAATGCAACCAAGATTGATAAGATAGTCAATTTACTGGTGTTTAATCTAGAGGACTTGGGCAGCACAGTTACCTGCAGCCACATACTCTGCCTCAGCAGTGGATGGGGCGACAGTGTGTTATTCTTAGATGCCCAAAACACTAGACACCCACCTATAAATTAGCAATATCCACTAGTACTTTTCCTATCTATCCTACACCCGGCATAGTCTGCATCTGTGTAAGCTATAAGGTCCAGCTCACACTTAGCAGGATACCATAATCCTAAGTCTAGGGTGCCAGACAGATACCTGAAAATCCGTTTCATAGCTATTAAGTGTGATTCCTTAGGACATGCTTGAAATCTAGCTCACAAACATACTGAAAACTAATATCAGGTCGACAAGTAGTAAGGTATAGCAAGGATCCAATCATACCTCTGTATAGTTTGAGGTCTACCGTTTTACCTTCAGGGTCAGAATCAAGGCTGGTAGATGTTCCCATTGGTGCGGTTATTGCTTTGAGGTTTTCCATCTTGAATTTCTTCAGAAGATCCTTGATATATTTCTCTTGAGTTATAAATATTCCTTCTTTGGTCTGACATACCTACAACCCAAGGAAAAATTTTAGCTCTCCCATTGAGCTCATCTCAAATTCACTAGTCATTAAAGCTGAGAATTCCTCACACATCGATAAATTGGTTGATCCAAACACTATATCATCTATATAAATTTGAATGATCAAAATTTCTTTTTCACATATCTTTGTGAATAATGTTTGGTCAACCTTACCTCTGGAGAATCCCTTTTCTGAGAGGAACTTGCCCAGTCTATCATACCATGCTCGAGGAGCTTGCTTTAATTCATAGAGTGCCTTATCAAGTTTATAAACATGGTCAGGAAATTCAAGACACTCAAAACCGGGGGGTTGCTTTACATATACATTCTCTTTTATTTCACCATTTAGAAAAGTAGATTTGACATCCATCTGCTGTAGAGTTATTTCTAGACTACATGCAGTAGCCAAAAGAATCCTAATGGCTTCTAGCCTAGCTACAGGGGCAAAAGACTCTTCAAAGTCAATACCAAACTTTTGGTTGTACTCCTGAGCAACCAGCCTAGCCTTATTTCTAACAATTTTACCTTGCTCATCAGTTTTATTCCGAAAGACCCATTTAGTGCGTATAATGTTGCCATGAGAGGGTTTAGGAACTAAGTGCCAGACCTTGTTCCTATCAAATTGACTAAGTTTATCATGCATGGCATTAATCCAGTGTTCATTCTGAAGGGCACTATCTATGTTCTTTCGTTCAAACTGAGATACTAAAGCAAATGAATTCAATTTATTTTCAATTCTTAAATGAGCTCTAGTTCTCGTAGATTCATTCAGGTTACCAATAATGTTCTCTGGAGGATGGTCTCTAAGAAATTTAATATTGGTAGCTGGAATACCTAGATTTTCACTTACCTTCTCCTGAGAGTAAGATTGTTCTGCTTCAGCCTCTTCTGCAGAATCTCCATTCGGTGCTTCTTTGGTCTGCAGAATTTCTCCATCTACTTTGTCCCTGCATAAACTGATGTCAGTTTTATTTTCTGACTCATCACACACTATATGAGGATATTCTTCAGCAGTTTTAGAATTAAGATTATATATCCTATAGGCTCTGGAATGTTCAGAATAACCTAGAAAAATTTCAGGTTCACTTTTGGGTTCAAACTTATCAAGGTCTCGTTTGGAGTTTATATGAACAAAACATTTACAGCCGAAAACCTTGAAATGAGCTAGAAAGGGTTTCTTACCTTTAAGAATTTCATAGGGAGTCATTTGAGTAGTGGGTCTCACCAGGGCTCTATTAATGATGTAACCTGAAGTGTTAACAAGCTCAGCCCAAAACTTCCTTTGTAGGTTCCCCTCTACCAGCATCATCCGAGCCATTTCAACTAAAGTTCGGTTTCTCCTTTCCACCACTCCATTCTGCTCTGGAGTTCTTGGTGAGGAGAACCTGTGAGTAATGCCATTCTCTCTGCAAAAATCATCAAAATGTGAATTGACAAACTCACCACCATGATCAGATAAAATGTTCAAAATAGCATGCTCATTGGTCTGTTTTATTTTGTAAAAGAACTCCTAAAATTCTTCAAAGGCTTCATTTTTGTGAGACAAGTAAAAGACCCAAGTAAATCTAGAGAAGTCATCAACAAGCACAAAATCATATCTTTTTCCAGATAAGCTAACTGACCTGGTGGGTCCAAATAAGTCCATGTGAATTAGCTCATATGGTTTAGAAGACAGGTTTTCGGTTCTAGATTTAAATGATTTTCTGGTCTGTTTACATTGGGTACATCCCTCACAGACTTTATTGTCATTTTTGAAAGAAATTTCAAGAAGCCCTTTTACCATGCTATGTTTATTCAGTTTATGAAGCACACTATAG
Source organism: Amorphophallus konjac (assembly GCA_022559845.1). Lineage (NCBI taxonomy): Eukaryota > Viridiplantae > Streptophyta > Magnoliopsida > Alismatales > Araceae > Amorphophallus > Amorphophallus konjac. Next base: position 233,501,384 of record CM040119.1, read on the forward strand.
CTGGCATGACCTAATCTACGATGCCATAGGTAGGCTAGGTCATCCTTATTAACATTAAGACAGATATTAGAGTGTGCTACATCATCTAAGTCTATCATATAGATGTTATTGACTCTCTTGCCAATAAATTTCACAGAATCAGAATTGGGTTCATAGATGGTGCATGCAAGAGAATCAAATACAACTTTATGGCCTCTCTCACAGAGTTGACTTGTGCTAAGAAGATTATAAGCTAAACCTTCAACTAACAAAACTTCTTCAATTAAACAAGAAGAGCACTTACCAACCTTTCCCGATCCAATAATCCTTCCCTTGGTATTGCCTCTAAATGTAACATGACCAGCATCTTTCTTCACCAACATGCAAAATTTCTCTTTGTCTCCGGTCATGTGCCTGGAACAGCCACTATCCAGATACCACTTGTTGTGATTGGCTACCAGGCATACCTGCAAGGGAATTAAGTGGAATGATTTGGAACCCAGAATTTCTTGGGTCCCATAAAAATATTTATCTCATGCAGACTAGAAACTAGATATTTTGGTATACAAATTTGATTTGGCTTCTTCATAGCAGTTGTGGATCTCTTATCATTCAATTTTGTCTACTTTTTCTTGCCACTTTTATTCTTTGAAAATTGTTTCTTAGGTGTGGCTTGTTTCTTCTTTTTGAAGTCATTCTAAAAGTTTCTTTGCCAGCGATTAGTCCAACAGGTATTAGGAGTAGTAGGTACACTATAGATCCTGGACTGACTTGGCATGGAATTGACAAAGCTATAGGAATTCTGACTTCTGAAATTATTGTGCCCAGTCATATAGGAATTCCAAGGATGAGGCTGATGCCTTTGAGTAGAGTATGAATTCTGAAGGTGATGCTGCATTGGCCTCATATAGAAACTGCCTTGACCTCCCTTTCCAAAGTTGTAATGATAAGTGCTGTGAAATGTACGGTAGGTAGGAACTATATTGTAGTAGCTTTGACCTGAGGTTCTTCTACTCGGCCCTTGATTCTTAGAGGACTTATACCCAGATGAAGTAAAAGAACTCATCTATGGAGATTTGTCCATTTTGGTCTTGGGGCTTCCTTGAACTCTAGCTCTAGAAAACTGACCCCTAACCTGTCCCTTGGTCTAAGGCATGGGATTGTATGAGCATGATTCCCTAGACACCTCTATCTTCCTTTTGCCCTTGTCCTTGGCACTGGACTTAGTTTTCTCAATAATTTTCATTTTATTCTTATTCTGACTTCCTCCAGAAGTCATTTTTATTAGGGGTTGAAATGTCCCCTTTTCTGCCACAAAGGAGATAGTTCTCATGTCAAACCTCTCCTTATTAGTTGGGTTGAAACCCATACCTTCCTTTCTGAAATTTCCTTTTGTTCCCAAGATGGCATTGAGATTTTCTGCACATTGTGTCATGCCTTCAAGGGAGTTTTGCTTATCTTTGTTTTCTTTTTCTAAAATTTTTATTATCTTTTTCAGTTCAATATTTACACCACTGATAGCATCATATTTTTCAGTGGCAATTCTTGTTTCTTCCTAAAAAGCATGAATTTTCATTTTGAGTTCATCAATAGTGTTCTGCAAATTTTCATTTTCCTTTTTCAAATCAACTAACATGCTTTTACTACATGCAGCTTCATTAAGGGAGTTTTTCAGTTCTAAATTTTCAATTTGTAGACAAGCAATCTTATCATACAAAGAGGTATCATTAGCTAATGAATTCACTTTCCTTTTTAAATGTATGTTCTCTTTACGCATGTCTTCTTATTTTTCCAAAATTTTAGCATAAGCATCCTCCCATTCATTCTGTGTAAAATTGTCAAACAGAGAAATTACCTCATCATCACTTTTCGCCATCAAACATATCATGTCTTCTTTCTCACTTTCAGAGGAGCTGCTCTGACTTTCTTCTTCTTCATCGCTCCAGGTGCTAACCATAGATTTTCCCTTTTTGTTCTTCCACCTGGGTTGCTTGTCCTTGAGCTCAGGGTAATCCGTCTTAAGATGTCCTGCTTTCCTGTAATTGTAGCAAACAATGGCATCATTTTTCTTTGCAAGTTCAGATTTGTGTTTGGATTGTCTTTTTCCATAGAAATACTTTCTTTTTAGCCCTTTCCCTTCTTTTCTCAGGAATTTCTTGAACTTCCTGGTGATCATAGCAAACTCATCCTGATCCTCCTCAGAACTAGTACTGATGTACTCACTGGATGACCCTTTGCTGGAATTGACTTTGAGAGCTAGGGGTTTTCTTCTCTTCTCAGACTCATCAACCTTCTTAAGGTTCAACTCATATGTCATAAGAGAACCGATGAGCTCATCTACAGTGGTTGTAGCTAAATTCCTAGACTTCACTACAGTGGCCTTAGTATGCCAAATGGGTGTCAAGGATCTTAGAATCTTTCTAACGAGCTCATACTCACTGTAGGTCTTTCCTAGACTTCTCAAGCTATTTGTGATCACAATCAACCGCGCATACATCTCTGATATGGACTCTCTAGGCTTCATTTTGAAAGCCTCATACTCAGAGACTAACATATTTGCCTTAGTCTCTCTAACCTGAGACGTCCCTTCATAGATGATCTGTAACTTATCCCACATCTCCTTAGTGGTGGTACAGGAGGAAACTCTGGAGAATTCGATGGGATGGAGTGCACATTGTATAGCATTAATGGCACCCCACTTCAAAGTGGACTTTCAGATATGCTCCTTAGTCCAGAATTCTTCATCTAGAGGTAAATCAAATGGACCCTTACTAACAACCTTCCAGATCTCATAGTCCTTAGCATGGAGAAAAACTTGCATCCTATTCTTCCGGTAAGCATAATTGCTACCATTAAAGAATGGTGGCTTGCTAGTTGAGTGACGCTCAGCGATTAAACCTTTAGCATCCATATCTAATCTCTCCGGAATGTGAGGCCCTAAGGGAGAGTTAGGCTCTGATACCACATGTTGGAAAGGATGAACGCTAAGATATAGAGGGGGGGTGAATAGATCTACCCCTTAAAATCTACAGCAGTTAAAGATTATGTGGAAAAATAACTAACCACTGTAAATCAATCAAGAGATGTAAGTTTCAGAACAAATTAACATGCTAACAAGTATGCACGGGGGGCAATGCTCAATAACAACTTGAAAAATTACTGTAAAATGCCAGATAGAATCTCCAAATTCTGTAAGAGAAGAATTTCAGTAATATCTAGAGAGATCAGATAATTGCACTCAACAATCGGCCAAACACCCAGGTATAGTATGATGGCGGAGGCTAACCTCACGCAAGAGGTGGAATTCTAGATAAGCGTAGCTTATCCTTTCAACCACGCCTTTTGATATACCTCCTGGATGAAAAGCTTTAGCAACAATCTCGGATAGCAATTTTAACAAGTGAAAGCATGTTTCTCTTAAACGCTCCTCAGCATCCATCTAAACACCGAGCAGACAGAAGTTGTAAATACACTGGTGCACAGATCAATCACACGAGAGACAAAGGGTTTTTAGGTGGTTCAGTATTCACCTACATCAACCCCACACTCAGACTAAGTGTGGCTTACTGCTGATTCACAGCTTCTATCCGCTGATCCATAGCTTCGGGGATTAAATCCCTACACACCGCTAATCCACAGCTTTGGGAAAATGATCCCAGACCGCTGAGCCTCACAGCTTGCTACCGCTGAGCTTTACAGCTTCGTTGTCCAAGGACTCACCCTCGCCCGCTGACTCACAGCTTGACAAAATTCAGAAAGAAAAATGAAAGAAAGAAATGAGACAACAATGTAGCTCTTCTACGAGTAGATTGACTCTGGATTTGATCCACGAGTCAATTATAATTACCAATTCTCTTAAACTCTCTTCAATCTCAAACTTACGATACGCTGCTCTCCTTATAGCTTCTTCTCTCAACTTTCGACTTTCTTCAGCTCCGAAGACTTCTTCTTCTCTGCTTCTTGCGCCGCTCACTTCCTCTATAATTCTTCTTCCTATTTTTCTTGTTGTTTCACTCAAATTTTGGGCGACTTTCTTCCTTTTATAGGAAGCAGGCAATCGGCGTGTGGTCACCACTTTCCCGCCAAAAGTTCACTCAGATCTAATCCCTTGAGGTTCCATGTGTCAGAATCTCAGCACTGTAGATGTCCACGAGGCAGGATCATCTGTTCTGTTCTGTGTCTCGGATCACGTGCCATTAACCTGGTACTTTGACTTCCACGTGAGATAAGTTCGTAGGTTTTCAGCACACCCATCATTTGTTCGACCAAGTGACTGACCTGGCAATATAACAAATAAAAGTGTTAGCTTTTAGCACAAGGAGAATGTTGCTAGCATCGACTTTATATGCATGCGACACGAGACTAGCATCGACCTTATATACGAGTCAAAGGACTAGCATCGACCTTATACCTTCAAACATGCACCAACTTATATGCACAAGGGAATGTGCACCGACCTATGTGTGCATGAATAAGAAAGTGCACCGACCTTGTTGTGTACATGTCACGTCCCGAGCTTTTATTACAACTGAAGATGATCTCGGGAAACGTGAACAGCCGGCATGGTAAGCCTCTTGCAAGCAAGAATAATCAAAGCGCAAGATAATCACACATAAAAATATAATTGCACAATAATTTAATCAACTTCTCCTTTCATTAATAATCAAAATGATAAAGATCCAAATACATAGAATATTACAACTTTACTCAACTCTAGACTCAATAAAAATGGAAAATTACATGAACTCGATCTAGACATATATTGACTCCTAAGTCTTCACTCTCAATTTCATGTGACTTTCATTCGCTCTCGGACCCATCACTTGAATAACTTGAATCCGAATCCGAACTACTTGCATCTCCTGAAAAAGATTGGAAATAGGTAATGAGCACACTTGCCCAGTAGGTATCTTCACATCAACACGATTGGTAATATTAAAGTGATTAGCATTTTAGCTCTAAAGAATTAGGTAAAATCATGCGAAATGTGATCAAACATGCGATTAAAACCAAAGTAACAAGATATAATCAATCTTAAGATATGAGAACATGAATCGATCAAGTATAATCAAGCAAGAACGTGGTAATGGCCTTTCATGAATAAGAATGTACTAGAAAGTCATGTAACAAGCAAGAATGTACTCTTCACTTAGTAGCAAGTCTTCATGAATTTCTGTGGAATTTCATTTCACGAGCCGTGAATATTTCTGTGGTTGCCATGGATATTTCACTTATTTATAAAGAAAGTACTCCCAACGTAATGCGACGGTAGTAGCATCATACCCAATGGTTTATAATAGTATGTTTCCGACAATCAGCCAAGGGGACTAGCATAGAGCCCTTGAATACAATAAGTGCTCGATCTGCATCTTCAAGTATAAATCAAGCTACTTCCACGCATGTAAATAACGTGACCAAGAATATACCATTTCAACAATAGGTTCATGATAAAGTAATCAACAATAAGAATGCTTCTATGTGGAATAAGGAATTTCAATAAATACTTTAATGACTAGGTTATGCCATAGAAATAAATCGACAACATAACGGTACATTTCTTAACTTTCATAATTTAGTTAAATCATCTTGATAAAGGTGACATGTCCCAGAGATTTAATCGTCTTTCTAGGATCATATGGATATTAACCTTTGGGTCAAACCTTGGGTTAACTGAACTCGAGAATTTTAGTGGTCTATAACTGGGCCGTTACACAAATATAGCGGTCTAGTTCTAGACCGTTAACTACAAAACTATTCGTTATTGGAAAACAGGCCATCTGGAGTCTTTAGTGGTCAAAGGTAGATCCGTCAAGGTTCCTTTAGCGGTCTAGATAAGGACCGCTAGAAGACTATGGCGGTCAATTATTGGTCCGCTAAGGTCCAGAAATAAAAACACCGGTATAAGTGTATTCTAGACAATTGGGCTTTAATGGTACAACCAACTCGGTGTCCTAGTGGGAATCCCAGGCTCGCGGTGAATTACGGAGGCCTTGAAATAAGATTTCCTAGTCCATTAGAAGTAATATCCAAAGGAGAGGTCCTCATGTCCAAGATTATGTTCCTATAGTGCAAAGTGTGTAACTAATGGTCATATACCAGAATATATGCCATGAACTTATAGAAATGACTCTGAGATAAGAATAGAATGTGTACAGTGAAAAATCGGCGTTAAATCTTGTCAATATAAGCATTCAAACTGTAATTTAATACAAAATTATATGGTTTTTGGCATAAAATATCTTATGCTGAAAATAATCCTAAGTACCATAAAGAAATATGAACTCACTGCTTATGAATCAGGAATTAAAACTCAGAGTAATAAATACCATTAAAATAGGTTAGTATATAGTTAACTAGGCTTAATTGTAAGATATATGGCTGTTCTTAAATCTATCTCGGGATGACAGAAAATAACACAGTTGGCGGTCTATCATAGAGCCGTTATAGGACGTTGGTGGTTTATCGTAAGGCCGTCAAAGTAACTTTAACAGTCTATTTCTGGTCCGCCAGAGGTTTCATAAAAACGAGTTTACCAAGTGTCTAGCAGTTCATCATAAGGCCGCTACAGAGAGATGGCGGTCAAATTCTAAGCCGCTAGAGCACGACAGATAGTAACTTAAATAAGAGGGTTCTAAGGTTTTTAACCCACATCATGTCTGAAAATCATATATAAACTTTCCCTATCAGGATAAAATGAAGGTTAAGCTATCAATATGCATGGGTTTCTATGAATTGACAAGAAAGTTCCTTTTTAACTTAGTTAGGGCTAAGAATATGCATGCATAATATACTAGAGGCATAAAACATGAAATTCATGATCTATAAAGTATGAAATCAAGTGTAATAAGAGGGTTTTTATTCCTAGAATGATGTTTTAGCCGTTCATGAGATGACCTACCTCTGCTAAAGCGATTAAACTTCGAATTTGATGCTAGATGCTACCCTTAGTCCCTTGCACTCCTTGTGACAAATCAGCAACTTCAAGCTGCTCTAACTCCTTACTCTCTTGACCTAATGATGTGAAATTTGGAGGGTAAGAAGCAGATACTAAGGGGAATAAAAAGTTTTAAAGACACCTAGACTAAATACCACGATTTGGTTCTCTAATCCTTTGATCTTCACCGGACTCTTGCACATTTTCCTGGGTCGCTAAGGTGGAACCAGCAACTTTGTAGGCTTCTATCTCCTTTTGTGCTTGATCTCCTAGGATGAAATTTTGGGATATGTTAGTCCTATATATTAGCAATAAAAACTTCCAAAGAACCTACCTGAAATAATGCCGTCTTACCTTGATTCCATACGAGCCAATGTAAGGGTCGCGCAGGTCAAAACTAGGTCCTATTTATAGGGTTTTACTAGGGTTTGAGAATTAGATCGATTCTAGAGTCCTTGTTAAACCTTAGTTCGACTTTTGGGAGTCCTAAACATGATTACTAGTTCTTCTATCTCGATCCCTAAAGGATAGACTAGCAAAAATCCCATCTTTTTGCTCTTTCTTCAATTCACGGAACTGACAGGAAATAGCGGTCGAGACTTGGTCCGCCAAATGACTTGTAGCGGTTTTACGATAGACCGCTACAGGTCCTGGGTACCAAATTTGAAACTAGTTCAAACTCTAATTTCATCTTATCTACTAAATTATCTAATTAATGGGTATTTATCCCTATAATTCGTGAATAAGCCAATTAACCTTCTAGAATATGGGCCAAACTTCATGGGCTTGGTCCTTAAGTCTTTTGGGCTTTATTTAAATATGCTAGGTTAATGGTTTATCATAATTGGGCCTTCATAATGATTTATTTAACCTAATATTTATTTATTAATCCATTTTGATCTTTTAAAATTCCCAAAAAATACCTAAATATTCCAGAAATAATATATAAAAATTATTACACCCTCCCCCACTTAAGAGAATTTGATCCCCAAATTCAATATATGGATTTGTGGAGAGTGTACTTACATTCAAATAATTCTGGAAATCTTTTGCACATAGCCTCTTCGATTTCTCATGTTTCTCTCGATTTTGTCCACTGGATTTTGGCTACAGGAATAGTCTTATTCCGAAGTTGACGTACCTCTTGTTCAAGGATTTTGATTGGTTTCTGCTCATATGTCAAATCCTTCTTAATCTCCAGATTATCGTAGGTGATGACATGGAAAGGATCAGGAACATACTTGAGCATTGAGACGTGAAATACATCATGAACTTCAGATAGTTGAGGAGGTAAAGCGATTCGATAAGCTACTTCACCGACTCTTTCCAGAATTTCAAAAGGACAAATAAATCTTGGAGTAAGCTTGCCCGTAATACCAAATCTTCGAATTCCTCGACCTGGAGAAACCTTAAGAAATACATGATCTCCTACTTGAAACTCCAGGTCGCGCCTTCGATTGTCAGCATACGATTTCTGCCTGTCTTGGGCCATCTAAAGTCTTTCACGAATGAGTTTAATCTTCTCGGTAGTATCCCTAATAATGTCGGGACCGAGAAATTACCTTTCTCCTACTTCATTCCAACAGATAGGGGAACGACAACTCCTTCCATAAAGAGCTTCAAACGGTGCCATTTATATACTAGCCTGGTAGCTATTATTGTATGCAGATTCCACTAGAGGCAAGTGATCATGCCAACTTCCTCTAAAGTCAATAGCATAAGCCCTGAGCATATCTTCCACCACTTGATTCATCCTCTCCGTTTGACTATCAGTTTGTGGATGGAATGTCATGCTAAAGTTTAGTCGGGTCCCTAGAGAATGTTGAAGACCCTTCCAAAATTGTGACGTGAATCGAGGATCTCTATCAGATATAATAGTGACAGGGACACCATGCAATTTGATGATTTCCCTTATGTATAAGGCTGCGAGAATATCCATAGACCATCTACTTTTTATTGGCAGAAAATATGCAGACTTAGTCAATCGGTCTATGATTACCCATATACCATCATGTCCTCCTCTTGTTTTAGGTAAACCCATAATGAAATCCATCCATATACTCTCCCATTTTCATTCTAGAATATTTAAGGGGTGTAATTTACCTGCGGGTCTTAAATGCTTTGTCTTTACTTGTTGACAAGTGAGACAGCGGGACACGAAATCTGCCACTTCTCTTTTCATGTTAGGCCACCAAAAGTTCCTTTTAAGATCCTGATACATTTTTGTACCACCGGGATGAATGGTATATTTAGAATTGTGAGCTTCTTCTAGAATCAGTTTCTCAGTATCAACATGAGCTGGTATACAAATTTGATCCCTGAATAATAATCTTCTATCGTCGGCAATAGAGAAATTCGGCCTTTGCTCAATATTGGCTTTAATCTCCAGTAATACTGGATCATTGTCTTGTAGCTTGACCAGATCTGCTATTAATGTAGGTTGAGTTCGAATACTGGCCATAAAGCAATCTTCTTCCTTCATGTCAATATCTAAATTTAACTGAGCAAATTGAGGAATGAGATTAGTCATACCAATCATGAGACTTGATAGCTTTCTCATTGGTTTTCTGCTAAGTGCATCCGCTATAGCATTAGCCTTGCCAGGATGATATTGAATAGCAAAATCAAAGTCCTTTAGGTATTCTAACCATCTTCTTTGCCTCATATTCAGCTCCTTTTGAGAGAATAAATACTTCAAACTTTTGTGGTCTGAATGAACCGTAAATTTTTCTCCGTAAAGGTAGTGACGTCAAATTTTTAAGGCAAATATAACAGCCGCCAATTCTAAATCATACACAGGATAATTTTCCTCGTGACGCTTCAATTGTCTTGAAGAATAGCAAATTACCTTTCCATTTTGCATAAGAACGCACCCTAGACCAATGCCAAATGCATCCGTATAGACTTCAAATCCACCACCCTCAATGGGCAATGATAATATAGGGGCTGTCGTGAGATGTTCCTTAAGAGTTAGGAAACTCTTTTCACAGTCCTTTGACCATACAAAAGGATTTTCTTTTCTTGTAAGTCTTGTCAAAGGAACAGTAATTTTAGAAAAATCCTTGATAAATCTTTTGTAATATCTAGCTAGCCCTAGAAAACTTCTTATTTCTGACACAGTCGTTGGCCGGCTCCAGTTCTTGACAGCTTCCACTTTAGAAGGATCCACAGCGATACCCTCCTTTGAAAAGATATGGCCAAGAAATGAGACTTCCTTAAGCCAGAACTCACATTTACTAAGTTTGGCATAAAGTTTATGTTCTCTTAGAGTCTGCAAGGCTATTTTCAAATGTTCTTCATGTTCCTCCTTTGTCTTGGAGTAAATAAGAATGTCATCAATAAAGACGACAAAAAAGGGGTCCAGATAAGGCTGGAAAACTTTATTCATGAGTTGCATAAATGCTGCTGGGGCATTGGTTAACCTGAATGGCATTACAACAACTCATAATGACCATAACGGATTCGAAAAATAGTTTTGTATATGTCTTCATCTTTAATTCTGAGTTGGTGATAACCTGACCTGAGGGCTATCTTGGAAAAATACTCTGCTCCCGAAAGCTGGTCAAAGAGTTCATCGATACGCGGCAACGGATACTTGTTCTTAATTGTAAGTTGATTTAGTCGTCGATAATCGATACAGAGCCTGAGTGATCCATCCTTCTTCTTAACAAAAAGGACTGGCAAACTTTTTCTTGGTATATACACTGGATGACGTCAAATATACGATTCATTTCATCGATCCAGTTCTCGACCTCGTCTGGATTCGAGGAACCATAGAAACGTGGAGGATTTAAGCTTCGGAAATTGTGATGCAAGTCCCCTCTATTGCTCCTGTGCCTGCTTGGGCTATCGTTTGCAGTGCCTGAGTGAGGCCCGCAACAGTCTGCTGCATACCATCCCAATCTACGTGATGAGCCATTATAATAAGAATAAGGTACCTAAGAGAATAACAAATTGTTAATTCTCATGAAAATTTGAAAGGGATTAATCTAGAGCTAATTTATTATCTTATTCCAGGCTCTACCCAATTCTCGCATAGCTGGGGAATTTCTTTCCTAGTTTTCATAGGTGTGGGTCCTTAACCTTCGACTTTGCCTATGACATGACTTTTTCCTAGGACATACTTATGCCTAGGCTCTGATACCAACTTAACTGTCACGTCCCGAGCTTTTATTACAGCGGAAGATGATCTCGGGAAATGTGAACAGTCGGCATGGTAAGCCTCTTGCAAGCAAGAATAATCAGAGCGCAAGACAATCACACATAAAAATGTAACTGCATAATAATTTAATCAACTTCTCCTTTCATTAATAATCAAAATGATAAAGATCCAAATACATAGAATATTCTAACTTTAGTCAACTCTAGACTCAATAAAAATTAAAAATTACATGAACTCGATCTAGATATTTATTGACTCCTAAGTCTTCACTCTCAATTTCATGTGACTTTCATTCGCTCTCGGACCCATCACTTGAATAACTTGAATCCGAATCCGAACTACTTGCATCTCCTGAAAAAGATTGAAAATAGGTAATGAGCACACTTGCCCAATAGGTATCTTCGCATTAACACGATTGGCAATATTAAAGTGATTAGCATTTTAGCTCTAAAGAATTAGGTAAAATCATGTGAAATGTGATCAAACATGCGATTAAAACCAAAGTAACAAGATATAATCAAGCTTCAGATATGAGAACCTGAATCGATCAAGTATAATCAAGCAAGAACGTAGTAATGGCCTTTCATGAACAAGAATGTACTAGAAAGTCATGTAACAAGAAAGAATGTACTCTTCATTTAGTAGCAAGTATTTCGTGAATTTCTGTGGAATTTCATTTCAGGAGCCGTGAATATTTCCGTGGTTGCCGTGGATATTTCACTTATTTATAAAGAAAGTACTCCCAATGCAATGCGACGTCAGTAGCATCATACCCCATGGTTTATAGATGTGGATCGAGCACTCATTGTGTTCAAGGGCTCTATGCTAGTCCCCTCGGTTTGCATAGAGCCCTTGCTTCTAGATGCAACTGCTGCCTCTCCTATAGTCAAGAAGATCTTGATCATATTTTCATTTTTAGTGAGCTTGCATCAAATTTATGGGGCTGGATTGATCCCTTGATTAACCATAGGGCTTGGTTAAGTAATCTCATTACAGTTCGGCTATGGAACATTTTAGCTGTCACCAATATGCAGTCTGCTTTAAGTTTCATTGGGATGTATGCTGTAATTCTGCTAGTATGGGAAATCTGGAAATGCAGATGCGCTGTCAGGTATGAAGGCATTTCAGTTAATCTTGCTGCTATCAAAAGAAGAATTACTGCTGCTATCTCGTTGACATTGGACAGGTTAAACTTTCACAAGCCTTTGTCCACTTTTCATCTTAATACTTTGGCAGCATTTGGTCTGCACCCGCAAGTTGTTGTCAAACAGCCAATAGCTGTAAAATGTAAACTGGCTATTCAGGGCTATACCCTACATATAGATGGGGCATCAAAAGGAAATCCAGGTAAATGTGGGGGAGGAGGCTGTATAAGAGATGCATCAGGAAGGCTTTTGATTGCTTTTGCTTTCTCCTATGGCATGGGCTTTAGTCTATTAGCTGAAACAAGAGCACTTCATGATGGACTAGCTATTGCTAACCAATGTGGCTTTAGCCTATCTCAAGTCTATTCGGACTGTGCAGCTCTAGTGGAGGCTGGTAAAAAAGGAGAAGCTCCTAGTTGGATGGCAATCCCATGGTGGAGGCAGATAAATATCCTTCTGGTGGAAAGTGGCTGTCAAATACAACATATATTTAGGGAAGGGAACCAAGTAGCTGACTCACTGGCATCAATGGCTTGCAATGCTTCATGTAATTCTATTTTTGTTCAGGAAAGGGATCTCCCAAGAGCTGCTAGAGGAGCCATTAGGGTGGATAGGGCAGGTTTGCCTGCTTTTAGGTTCTGATATTTTCTAATTTTAGATTAGTTCTTTGTTGGAATGTAAGGGCTTCTCTGCTGCCCTCATGTTTTGCTGGGGTATGCCCCTTAGCTTATGTACTTTCAGTGTTAAAAAAAATAAAATCAGGGCCCTGGTGTAGCCTGGGGGAGTGAGCACATTCCCCCTCTTTGAGGGGGGGTGCACTCGACCAGCTCCTATTCCGGATTGGCCAGTGTTTTGTTAAAAAAAAAAAAAAGAGTGCTCAATCCACATCTTCAAGTATAAATCAAGCTACTTCTACGCATGTAAATAATGTGGCCAAGAATGTACCATTTCAACAATAGGTTCATGATAAAGTAATCAACAATAAGAATGCTTTTATTTGGAATAAGAAATTTCAATAAATACTTTAATGACTAGGTTATGCCATAGAAATAAATCGACAGCATAACGGTACATTTCTTAACTTTCATAATTTAGTTAAATCATCTTGATAAAGGTGACATGTCCCAGAGATTTAATCACCTTTCTAGGATCATATGGATATTAACCCTTGGGTCAAACCTTGGGTTAACTAAACTCAAGAATTTTAGCAGTCTATAACTGGGCCGTTACACGAATATATCGGTCTAGTTTTGGACCGTTAAGTACAAAACTATTCGTTATTTGAAAATAGGCCCTCTGGAGTCTTTAGCGGTCAAAGGTAGATTCGTCAAGGTTCCTTTAGCGGTCTAGAAAAGGCCCGCTAGAAGACTATGGCGGTCAATTATTGGTCCGCTAAGGTCCAGATATAAAAACACTGGTATAAGTGTATTCTAGATAATTGGGCTTTAATGGTACAACCAACTCGGCATCCTAGTGGGAATCCCAGGCTCGCGAAGAATTACGGAGGCCTTAAAACAAGATTTCCTAGTCCATTGGAAGGAATATCTAAATGAGAGGTCCTCGTGTCCAAGATTATGTTCCTATAGTACAAAGTGTGTAACTAATGGTCATATACCGGAATATATGCCATGAACTTATAGAAATGACTCTGAGATAAGAATAGAATGTGTACAGTGAAAAATCAGTGTTAAATCTCGTCAATATAAGCATTCAAACAGTAATTTAATACAAAATTATATGGTTTTTGGCATAAAATACCTTATGCTTAAAATAATCCTAAGTACCATAAAGAAATATGAACTCACTGCTTATGAATCAGAAATTAAAATTCAGAGTAATAAATACCAATAAAACATGTTAGTATATAGTTAACTAGGCTTAATTGTAAGATATATGGCTGTTCTTAAATCTATCTCGGGATGACAGAAAATAGCATAGTTGGCGGTCTATCATAGAGCCGTTACAGGACGCTGGCGGTTTATCGTAAGGTCACCAAACTTTAACAGTCTATTTCTGGTCTGCCATAGGTTTCATGAAAATGAGTTTATCAAGTGTCTAGCGGTTCATCATAAGGCCGCTACAGAGAGATGGCGGTCAAATTCTAAGCCGCTAGAGCACGACAGACAGTAACTTAAATAAGATGGTTCTAAGGTTTTTAACTCACCTCATGTCTGAAAATCATATATAAACTTTACCTATCAGGATAAAATGAAGGTTAAGCTAACAATATGCATGGATTTATGTGAATTGACAAGAAAGTTCCTTTTTAACTTAGTTAGGGCTAAGAATATGCATGCATAATATACTAGAGGCATGAAAACATGAAATTCACGATCTATAATGCATGAAATCAAGTGTAATCAGAGGGCTTTTATTCCTAGAATGATGTTTTATCCGTTCATGAGTTGACCTACCTCTGCTAAAGCCTTTAAACTTTAAATTTGATGCTAGATGCTACCCTTAGTCACTTGCACTCCTTGTAATAAATCAGCAACTTCAAGCTGCTCTAACTCATTACTCTCTTGACCTAATGATGTGGAATTTGGAGGGTAAGAAGCAGATACTAAGGGGAACAAAAAGTTCTAAAGACACTTAGGCTAAATACCTCGATTTGATTCTCTAATCCTTTGATCTTCACCGGACTCTTGCACAGTTTCCTAGGTCGCTAAGGTGGAACCAGCAACTTTGCAGGCTTCTATCTCCTTGTGTGCTTGATCTCCTAGCACGAAATTTTGGGACATGTTAGTGCTATATATTAGCAATAAAAACTTATAAAGAACCTACCATAAATAATGTCGTCTTACCTTGATTCCACGCGAGCCAATATAAGTGTCGCGCAGGTCAAAACTAGGTCCTATTTATAGGGTTTTGTTAGGGTTTGAGGATTAGATCGATTCTAAAGTCCTTGTTAAACCTTAGTTCGACTTCTGGGAGTCCTAAACATGATTACTAGTTCTTCTATCTAGATCCCTAAAGGATAGACTAGCAAAAATCTCATCTTTTTGCTCTTTCTTCAATTCACGGAACTGACAAGAAATAGCAGTCGAGACTTGGTCCGCCAAATGACTTGTAGCGATTTTACGATAGACCGCTACAGGTCCTGGGTACCAAATTTGAAACTAGTTCAAACTCTAATTTCATCTTATCTACTAAATTATCTAATATATGGATATTTATCCCTATAATTCGTGAATAAGCCAATTAACCTTCTAGAATATTCGCCAAACTTCATGGGCTTGGTCCTTAAGTCTTTTGGGCTTTATTTAAATAGGCTAGGTTAATGGTTTACCATAATTGGGTGTTAATAATGATTTATTTAACCCAATATTTATTTATTAATCCATTTTGATCTTTTAAAATTCCAAGAAAATACTTAAATATTCCAGAAATAATTTATAAAAATTATGGGGCATTACAGTACAACAAAACATGTACCGACCTCCTACATTCATAGGGCAAGTGTGCCCCGACCTTATTTAGCACAATGCAAAAGCTACATCGACTTTATGTGTGTTTCTATAGAAACGTGCACCGACTATATGCAAGCGTGTTTCTACAGAGACATGCACCGACTATATGCAAGCACAATGTAGACGTGCACAAACTCTATCAATGACTAAGACCGATATGCACTGACCTTAGATACGCATGGCAAATTCTGCACTGACCTTATGCGCACTTCTACAAAGACGTGCACCAACCTTGTATAGAGTCATACAAGACGTGCACCGACCTTAAATGCGTGTTATAAGATCTGCATCGACTTTAGTAGACTAAGTGTTGATGTGCACCGACCTTTATTGTGAACAAAGTCTATCATGCACTGACCTTAGTTTAAAATGCATGTACATGAAGCTATGAAATGCTAATAGTTTTGAAAATCATTATTTATCAAAATCCAAGGGCTGAAGAACAAAATGTATTGTTGCCAATCATCAAAATAAAATAGGAAATTAAATTCAGAGAATTAAGTCAAAGAAGACATGACATGAAATATATTATTCCACAAAAGCTCCCACAACAGCTTTGATGTCCCATCCCTGGCCAACCTTAGAAGAAGACTGTTCCACCTATGTTCGTAGGTGAGATCAATGCCAGCTCCATGCTGACAAGATTCATGCTCATGCCTCATCTCTCCATCCTCTTTTTGCTCCTTGACCATTCTCCATGTGGGCCTTTGACATTGTAGGCCCGCTGGGTGATCCCAATTCTCAGATCAAGTAGAAATTCTTTATCCTTACTGCTACCGAGTATTTCACCAAGTGGGCCGAAGTTGAAGCATACGCAGAAATCAAAGCTACCACGGTTTGCCGCTTCATCTTGAAGAATATCATCTCGCGGTTTGGAGTGCCGAGCAACATCGTCACCGACAATGGACCTTAGTTCATATCACAAGAGCTCTAGGACCTCTGTAAGAAGTTTAATATTTCATTGCGTCATTCATCCCCATATTACCCCCAAGGCAACAGTCAAGCCGAGGCCACCAATAAAACCCTTCTTAAAATTATCAAGAAAACAAGCGAGTCACATAAATTTTCCGATTGGCCTAAAAAATTAATAGAAGCTCTATGGGCTTATCGCACCTCGGTCCGCACTCCCACGGGGCAAACTCCTCTTGCTCTCACCTATGGGATGTAGGCGATACTCCCATACGAAATTTTGATCCCTTCCCTGAGAGTGCAGCTTGATAAGGAACTTAATCTCGATGAACGTCGAGAGACGTCGCTAGTCCAGTTGGAACTCTTAGATGAGAAGAGACTTAATGCGGCCAATCATGTTTCTATCTATCAAAAGCGTGTCGCACGTCATTTTCAAAAAAAGGTTATTGAAAGAAAATTTAAAGTGGGTAATGTGGTTTTGAAACACAATTTTATTAGATCAGGAGGTCCCAAGTCTAAATTACAACCTAACTGTGAAGGTCCGTTTGTGGTAAAAGAGGCTTATCCGGGGAACGCATACCGTTTAATCAACGCGGAGGGCGAAGAATTATCTCATGCATGGAACGGGTTGTATCTCAAGCGCTTTTATCCTTAAAGTCAAGCTAGTAACGGCCCGGTGGTGAGGTGTTCCTCTTTTTGATCATAAAGGAAGATCCCTAGCATAACAATCATACACTACACGACATCCTTGGTTGGGATTTTCCAGCTTCTGCGTAACACCGTTTCTCCTTTGGCCATATTTGGGGAAAGTAAAAGTCCTTGTTCTTTTCCTCTCTTCGGCTGAATATAGGGGCAAGTGGTGAATAAGGGGGCGAGGACCAATCTAGACACCCCGATAGAAAGGAGGTATCAAATAGGGGCAGTCCGTTATGACCTAATTCCTCATGAAGTAATCATAAAAGAAAAAAAAAGAAAAAAAATCAAGGCAAAAGCTAAAAGCTCAAAGCTTAAAAGTCCAAATACTCCAAAGTATGAAACTAGGCATGGCAAGAGTGACAGTATAGTGTCCCCGCGGGACGTCATGAGCCCGGTCGTACATGTGCCTAGAGTGGATGAAGGTTTGATGATGGACACAAAGTCCCGGCACAACAGACCAAATATCTGAAAATGGGTTGTCATGAGAGGGACTCAAGCCCTAAAAGCCTCTATACCTATCCCAGGCTTACCTTTCAAATTCTCTTTTAATTTCCAAGTATCGAATCGTACCCTGGGTATGGCCTTAGCAGAGGCACCGTTATGTGAAATTGGTCTTTGGCAATGGATGGTCACCCTTAATGCACGTTGTACTTGGGAAACCCCTAATGAGATATGTAGGTCTCTCACCGCCGGGTCTAAACTAGTT
This sequence comes from Amorphophallus konjac, assembly GCA_022559845.1. Classification (NCBI taxonomy): domain Eukaryota; kingdom Viridiplantae; phylum Streptophyta; class Magnoliopsida; order Alismatales; family Araceae; genus Amorphophallus; species Amorphophallus konjac. The sequence continues at coordinate 233,519,385 of CM040119.1, forward strand.
CCAAAAAGATAAAGAAAAAAAATCAAATATTTCTAAAATATAAAAAAATCAAATATTTTCAAAATCCAAAAAAATCAAATATTTCCAAAATCTAAAAAAATCAAATGTTTCCAAAATCCAAAAAATAAAATATTTCCAAAATCCAAAAAAATCAAATATTTTTAAAATCTAAAAAAATTAAATATTTCCAAAATCCAAAAAAATCAAATATTTCCAAAATCCAAAAAAAGTAAATATTTCCAAAACCCACAAAAATCAAATATTTTTAAAAACTACCAAAAATATTTTCAAAATCATCACATAGTCCCCTGCATTATAAGGCATGCATTACATCTTCTTTTTCTTACGTTATTTTTTTGCCGATTTAAATTAGGCTTCACCTCTTGACCAAACTTTAAGAATTGGTCTCCTATTGGGCTTGCCCTCGGCAAGGGGTTAAACCTAGAATAGATCTAACATGTTTTGTTTATTTAGTGTGCGCAGAGACAGGTCCGCAAGATTCAAGTCATAAAGCCCATGTTTAGATTGTTTGCGGTCTTCTAAGGACCGTTCACACTCACTTAGCGGTCACTTTCTGGCCGTCTAATCTTTCAGCGGTTATCGGATAGGCCACCGATTCCCTAGAGCTCGAATACATGAGTCCTTTCCAAAACTCGTTCATTTGCGGTCTAAGAGTGGCCGTTTCTATTATCTCAGCGGTCAGAAATTAACCGCCTTGCTTTATGGGGTTCCCTTGATAGACCGCTTTTCTCTCCCGAAAAATTGTTAACCACAGGCTCATTAGCCCGCCCAGGTGCCCATTTGTGTGCGGTCTATTAGAAGCCGTTTCTATCATTTTAGCGGTCATCTTATGACCGCCTTATCCATGCGGCGGTGTTAACCTTGGCCGTCTCTCTATTTGTGTAAGACCCCAGAATTTTTATAAATTATTTTTAGAATATTTAATTATTTTTTGGAATTTATAAAGGTCTAAATAAATTAATAAATATAATATTAGATCAATAAGTCATTATAAGGCCCAATTAGGTTAAAAACCTATTTAAAGATAATCCAAAAGGATAAATTGACCAAGCCCATTAAGTTTGGCCCATATTCTAGAAGGTTAATTGACTTATTCACGTATTTTAAAGATAAATACTACTTTTATAGATAATTAGAAGGTTAACTGAGCAAGATAGTTTTATTGAATTGAAACTCTGTATACGTTTGGTGTAACGGTCTATCGGGCGACCGCTACAAGCATGTAACGCACCAGTCTGGATGCGTTACACTCTGATAGTTCCGTGAAAGAAAGAACGAGCAAAAAGATTAGAACTTCGGGATCGTATCTACAAGAGATCGACTTGGGAGAGCTTATAACATTACTAAGGACTCTTAGGGATTAGGTTCTGGCAAATTAAGGACTCTAGAATCGATCTAATCTTCAAAACCCTATAAATAGGACCTAGTTCTGAACTGAGCGACCCTTACTTTTGGCTCGTGAAGAATCAAGGTAAGGAGATATAATTTCGGGTAAGTTCTTTAGAAGATTTTGTTTAGTATACTTTAGACTAATAGCTCTCCAAATTTCGTGCTAGGAGATCAAGAAACCAAGGAGATTGAAGCTTCCAAAGTTCATGGTTCGACCATAGTAACCCAGGAATCAAAGCTAAAGGCCACTGAAGATCAGGAAATTAGAACGTCTAAACAAGGTAATTAGAGTTCGGTTATATAGAGCTTTTTATCCACCTTAGTTTTATCTTCTTACCCACAAAATTTCACGTCCTTAGGTCAAGAGGCTGAGAAGCTAGGGCAGCGTGAAGTTGCTGAAAAGTCACAAAAAGAGAGGAACTAGGGCGGTCCTTAAAAGCTCAAATTAGAAGTGTAAAGCCTAGTTAAGCGGTAGGTTATCTCATGATTGGCAAAAATATCTTTTTAGGGATAAAAGCCTTATGATAGTGTTTTATTTCATGCATTATGGACTATGAATTTCATGCTTTAGTGGGTTCATGCATACATACATATCCTTAGCCCTAATCTAAGATCAAAGATATAATCTTGTTAATTCATTGCAACCTATGCATATAGATGACCTTTTCCTTCGTTTTGTCATGATTGGGGTAGTTAAATCTTTTCAAAACATAACATGGTTTCAAATCATAATCTTTATATTTTCATTATACTGTTAGCAGGGACTCTGACGCATCATACTAGGACCGTCAAACGACTGTAACCGTCTTACGATAAGCCGTCACAACCTCTGTTGTATTTAAAGTTTCTCCGTTGTCTCTGACGCACCATAACAAGAGTGTTACAATACTGTAACGGTCCTACGATAAACTGTCACAGCCCTGTGACGCGCCCATACTAGACCGTCAGAGTTCGGGTTACTGTCAAACCGAGATAGGACTGAGGACAGCCAAGCTTACTTATGAATAAGCTTAGTTATCTAAGTTTTAACCTTATTTTCATGACTTTGAGTTTCTTAATTTATTCATGATAGGAAATTGTATGATTAAAGCATTTTGAGTTATTTTAGGTTATGCTAATTTCATTGGCTAAACTCTATAGTTTTATATTCTAAATCATGATTTTCTAATGTTGAATTGATGAGATTTTATCTTGGTTTCACATTGTTATACATTCTTTTCTATCTATAGTCATTTCTTTAAGTACATGGCATATATTCAGGTATATGTCCATTAGTTTACACTTTACACTATAGGAACACTATTCTTAGACATGAGGACCTCTCTATTGGATATTCCTTCCAATGTACTAGGAAATCTTGTTTCAAGGCCTCCGTAATTCTCCGCGAGCCTGAGATTCCCACTAGGACGCCGAGTTGGTTGTACCATTAACACCCAAGTGATTAGATTACACTATCGATGTTTTCTGGTTATCAGTAGTGTAACGGATCTATATTGGACTGTCAGGTACATGTAACGGCCCAATATACGATCGTCACATCCAACTGAGTCCGATTTCTTGGTTTGAGATTCAGACTAATGTAACGGCCCAATACTGGAGCGTCACATCATGTAACGGCCCAGTACACGACCGTCACACTGCTTGAGTATTTTAACCCAAGGTTTGACCAAGGGTTGATATTCCAAAGGTTTCTAGATATACTCTTGATGATCTAGAACTTATCATATTGATCAAGAAACCTAATATAAGGAATGGAAGATAAAGAATGTACCGTTGTGCTGCCGATTTATTTCCATAAGCATAACATAGTATAAGTCATTCTTGATTTCTCATAATTCTCATTAAAGCATTCATTTATTGAATTATTGTTATCAAGAGCTTGTTGGAATTGTACATTCTTGACCATACTTTATTGTTACATGCGTGGAAAAAGCTTGATTTATACTTGAAGATGCGATCGAGCACTGATTGTGTTCAAGGGCTCTATGCTAGTCCCCTCAGCTGATTGTCGGAAACATACTATTATAAACCATGAGGTATGATGCTACTGACGTCGTATTGCACTGGGAGTACTTTCTTTATAAATAAGTGAAAATTCACAACACAATATAGTATGATTGATACTTGACTTTCTTGATATTCCACAGAAATTCACGAAGTACTTGCTCATAAGTAAAAGATACTGGAGTGATGATTATATGGCTTGCTAGTACATTCTCGTTACATTCTTGTTCATGAAAGGCCACGTCATGTTCTTATAACATTCTTGCTAGTTCATACTTGCTTTCATTTTATCTTACATACTTTGATTTAATCGCATGATTGATCGCATTCGCATGATTTTACCTTATTCCTCTAGAGTAAAAACGTTAATTACTTTAATGATGCCTTCATGTTGATGCGAAGATACCTACTGGGCAAGTGTGCTCATTACCTATTTCCATTCTTTTTCAGGAAATGGAAGTGAGTCGGGTTCAGATTTATGTTCAAGTAGCGGATCTGAGAGTGATTAAAGAATGAGCGAAGACTTAAGAAGTTTACATTATTTAGATCGAGTCTATGTAATTTCTTATTTCTTGAGTCTAGCATGATGGAAGTTGAATTAGTGGTTGTATTTGAATATTGGATTTGATTATTAATAAAAATCAAAGTTGAGTAAATATTGTGCGATTGCATTCTTATGTGTGATTGCCTTGTGCTCTGATCATTCTTGCTTGCAAGAGACTTACCATGCCTGCTGTTCACGTTTCTCGAGCGAGTCTTCCGCTGTAATAAAGGCTCGGGGCGTGACAGTTAAGTTGGTATCAGAGCCTAAGTCTCGGGACTTAGGAAGAATAGTCATGTCATAGGATAAGTCCAAGGTTTAAGGACCCATACCTATGAACTAAGGAAGAAATGTTCACACCCATGTGAGAATTGGGTAAAACCTGGGATAAGATAGTTAATTAGTTTTAAGATTGATTTTCCTTCCAATTTCACGAGAAATAACAAGTTGTTATTTTTCTCTCAGGTACCTTATTGTTACCATGGCTCATCACGTAAATTGGGATGGCATGCAGCAAACGATTGCTGGCCTCACTCAGGCATTACAAACCATGGCGCAAGCTGGCGTAGGAGCAAGGGCTGGTGATTTACATCGTAACTTTCGGAGCTTAAACCCTCCGCGTTTCTATGGTTCTTCTAATCCTGACGAGGCAGAGAACTGGATAGATGAAATGAACTGTATCTTTGATGTTATCCAATGCACCGATCAAGAGAAAGTGCATCTCGCAACCTTCCAACTCAATAAAGATGCCCGTACATGGTGGAAATCGGTTCCAGCACCTCCGGTCGATGTACCTCATACATGGGATGGTTTTCTTACCCTATTCCGTGCCAAGTACTTTTCTAAGCACGTAAAGGAACGAAAGGTTATGGAGTTCGCCGCTCTTCGGCAAGGAATGATGACGGTTGCCGAATATGAACTGCAATTCTCAAGACTTGCACCTTACGCACCACATCTTATCAGCACCGATTTATTGAAGGCTAATCGGTTCATGGACGGGTTACGACCCGGTTTCATTCAGCAGCTTGGGACCCAAAACATCCGTACTTATGCGGAAATGGTTCAACGAGCGTACTTGTGTGAAAGGACCATGGAGAAGGTCGAGAAATTAAAAGGGAAAGGAGAGGAGTCTAGCCGATGCTCAGATCGGCGTTATAAGAAAGACAAGTTCAGCATCACAGTGCCCTACAAGAGCTGTGATAGTAAGAAGAGATCCAGGAATGAGAATGGTGGAAGTTCCCATAAGCAAAAGAAACTCAAGGAGGAGAAGGAGCAAATCACCACGGCTTGCACATTTTGTGAAAAATTCGGCCATTCGGCTAAGGAGTGTTGGAAGCGCCTTGGCGCTTGTTTACGTTGTGGAAGCAGGGAGCATCGCATGCCAGATTGCCCCCTTATGAAAGACCAATCGTCTGGTGGAGGACGTAGGAGGCAGGCTCGCCTCAATGCTGTTCTAGAAGAAGAGGAAGCGCCCATGGGTGGTGGGCTTATGGAAGGTACTCTTCAAATTTGTTCTCATCCTGCATTTGTGCTATTTGACACTGGTGCCTCTCATTCTTTTATCTCCACTACTTTTACAAAAATATTATCAATTGCATCAGTTCCCCTACCTTCAGATCTCGCTATTTCCACACCCTTAGGTTCTGGAACAAAGCTTACCAACTATTATTCGGATAGCGAAGTGATAGTAGAAGGTCATAATCTCCCCGCAAACTTAGTATGCCTTGACATGAAAGGTTATGATGCCATTTTAGGGGTAGATTGGCTTGTAGATGATGATGCGTATATCAATTGCCGAAATAGGATTATATCTTTTCAAAAGCCCGATCTTCCAAGATTCTCTTTTCTTGGCATCAAGTACCAGAAGCATCCTACTATTATATCTTCTCTTCATGCTTGCAAACTTATCTCGCAAGGATGTGAAGCTTTTCTTGCTTCTGTCATTATTACCAAATCCAAGGAGATTATCTTAGTAGACATTCCTATTATAAGTGAGTTCCCCGATGTGTTCCCGTCTGAATTACCCAGTTTACCACCCGAGAGGGAAGTGAACTTCACTATTGAACTCATCCCAGGAGCAACACCTGTTTCTATAGCCCCTTACAGGATGTCCCCCACAGAACTCAAGGAATTAAAAAGGTAGTTGCAAGAATTACTAGACAAGGGCTTCATCAGACCTAGCACATCCCCTTGGGGTGCACCGGTTCTATTTGTCAAGAAAAAGGATGGTTCTCTCAGGCTATGCATCGATTACCGGCGACTGAATCAACTCACAATTAAAAATAAGTATCCATTGCCGCGTATTGATGAGCTCTTCGATCAGCTTTCCGGAGCAGAATGTTTTTCTAAGATTGACCTCAGATCAGGTTATCATCAGCTTAGAATTAAAGAAGAGGACATTTATAAATCGGCTTTTCGAAGTCGTTATGGTCACTATGAATTCGTGGTAATGCCATTCGGATTAACTAATGCCCCGACAGCATTCATGCAACTTATGAACAGTGTCTTCCAGCCATATCTGGATCAATTTATCGTCGTCTTCATTGATGATATCTTTATATACTCCAAGACAAAGAAGGAACATGAAGAACATTTGAAGATAGCTTTGCAAACACTTAGAGAACATAAACTTTATGCCAAGCTTGATAAATGTGAATTCTGGCTCAAGGAAGTTTCATTCCTAGGCCACATTATTTCAAAAGAAGGTATCATTGTGGATCCTTCTAAGGTAGAAGCTGTCAAGAATTGGAGTCGGCCAACGACTGTATCAGAAGTAAGAAGTTTTCTGGGTCTCGCTGGTTATTATAGAAGATTCATTAAGGACTTCTCAAAGATAGCAGTTCCTTTAACTAGACTCACGAGAAAAGAAAATCCTTTATTCTGGTCAGAGGAATGTGAGAAGAGTTTCCAAACTCTTAAGAATCATCTTACCACAGCTCCTATTCTATCACTACCGATAGAAGGTGGTGGATTCGAAGTATATATGGATGCATCAGGTATTGGCTTAGGGTGTGTCCTCATGTAAAATGGAAAAGTAATCTGTTATTCTTCAAGACAATTGAAACGTCACGAGGAAAATTATCATGTACATGATTTAGAATTAGCAGCTGTCATATTTACATTAAAAATTTGGCGTCATTATCTCTATGGAGAAAAGTTAACGGTCTACTCGGACCACAAAAGCTTGAAATACTTCTTTTCTCAAAAAGAGCTAAATATGAGGCAGAGAAGATGGTTAGAATATCTCAAGGATTTTGATTTTTTTATTAAATATCATCTTGGCAAGGCTAATGCTGTTGCGGATGTACTCATCAGAAAATCAATGGGTATGCTATCAAGTCTTATGATTAGTATGACTAATCTTATTCCTCAATTTGCTCAGTTGAACTTAGATATTGACAGGAAGGAAGAAGATTGCTTCATGGCTAATATCCGAGCTCAACCTACCTTAATAGAGGATCTAGTCAAGTTGCAAGATGATGATCCTATATTTCTAGAAATTAAGGCTAATATTGAACAACGGTCGGATTTCTCTATTACGGAGGATGGAAGATTGCTATTCAAGGGCCGAGTGTGTGTACCGGATCATGAGGATACGAAGAAATTGATCCTAGAAGAAGCACATAATTCCAAGTACACCATTCATCCTGGTGGTACAAAAATATATCAAGATCTTAAAAGAAATTTCTAGTGGCTCAACATGAAGAGAGAAATAGCTGATTTCGTGTCTCGCTGTCTCACTTGTCAACAAGTAAAGGCAGAGCATTTTAGACCCACAAGTAAACTGCATCCCTTGAATATTCCCGAATGGAAGTGGGAAAGTATAGGGATGGATTTCATTATGGGGTTACCTAAGACAAGAGGTGGACACGATGCTATATGGGTAATCATAGACCGATTAACTAAATCTGCACATTTCATACCAATCAAAAGTCGATGGTCTGTGGATATCATGGCCGCATTATACATAAGGAAAATTGTTAAATTACATGGTGTCCCAGTCACTATTATATCTGATAGAGATCCTCGATTCACATCACAATTTTAGAAAGGTCTACAACAGTCACTAGAGACTAGATTGAATTTCAGCACAGTCTTTCATCCACAAACTGATGGTTAGACAGAAAGAACAAATCAGGTGGTAGAAGATATGCTCAGAGCTTGTGTTATTAATTTTAGAGGTAGTTGGCATGATCACTTGCCTCTGGTAGAATTTGCTTATAACAACAGTTATCAGGCCAGCATACAAATGGCACATTTTGAAGCTTTATATGGAAACATTTGTTGATCACCAATATGTTGGAGTGAACTAGAGGAAAGATAATTCCTAGGCCCCGATATTATCAGAGATTCTACAGAGAAGATCAAGCTCATTCAAGAGAGAATGAAGATGGCCCAAGATAGGCAAAAATCTGTGCTGATAATCGAAGGCGCGACTTGGAATTTCAAATAGGAGACCATGTATATCTCAAGGTTTCTCCAGGTCGTGGTATTCGGAGATTTGGCATTAAGGGTAAACTAACTCCAAGATTTATTAGTCCCTTTGAAATTCTCGAAAGGGTCGGTGAAGTGGCTTATAGACTGGCTTTACCTCCACAATTAGCAGGAGTTCATAACGTATTTCACATCTCTATGTTGAAGAAGTATGTATATGATCCTGACCATATTATCACTTATGACAATCTAGAGATTCAGAAGGATATGACGTACGAGCAAACACCAATAAAGATTCTGGAACAGGAAGTGCGTCAACTAAGAAATAAAGTTATTCCTATGGTCAAGATTCAATGGAAGAAAACATGGCCATATGAAGCAACATGGGAAACTGAAGCGGCCATGCGGAAAAGATTTCCAGAATTATTTAACTATAAGTACATTTTCCATAATCCAGGAATTGAATTTGGGGACCAAATTCTCTAAAGTGGGAGAGGGTGTAAGACCCCAGAATTTTTATAAATTATTTTTAAAATATTTAATTATTTTCTAGAATTTATAAAGGCCTAAATAAACTAATAAATAGAATATTATATCAATAAGTCATTATAAGGCCCAATTTGGTTAAATAATTAACCTAGCCTATTTAAAGATAATCCAAAAGGATAAATGGACCAAGCCCATTAAGGTTGGCCCATATTCTAGAAGGTTAATTGACTTATTCATGTATTTTAAAGATAAATACTATTTTTATAGATAATTAGAAGGTTAAATGAGCAAGAGAGTTTTATTGAATTGAAACTCTGTATACGTTTGGTGTAACGGTCTATCGGGCGACCGCTATAAGCATGTAACGCACCAGTCTGGATGCGTTACACTCTGACAATTCCGTGAAAGAAAGAACGAGCAAAAAGATTAGAACTTCGGGATCTTATCTACAAGAGATCGACATGGGAGAGCTTATAACATTACTAAGGACTCTTAGGGATTAGGTTCTGGCAAATTAAGGACTATTGAATCGATCTAATCTTCAAAACCCTATAAATAGGACCTAGTTCTGAACTGAGCGACCCTTACTTTTGGCTCGTGAAGAATCAAGGTAAGGAGATATAATTTCGGGTAAGTTCTTTAGAAGATTTTGTTTAGTATACTTTAGACTAATAGCTCTCCGAATTTCGTGCTAGGAGATCAAGCAACCAAGGAGATTGAAGCTTCCAAAGTTGATGGTTCGACCATAGTAACCTAGGAATCAGAGCTAAAGGCCACTGAAGATCAAGAAATTAGGATGTCTAAACAAGGTAATTAGAGTTCGGTTATTTAGAGCTTTTTGTTCACCTTAGTTTTATCTTCTTACCCTCAAAATTTCACGTCCTTAGGTCAAGAGGCTGAGAAGCTAGGGCAGCGTGAAGTTGCTGAAAACTCACAAAAAGAGAGGAACTAGGGCAGTCCTTAAAAGCTCAAATTAGAAGTGTAAAGCCTAGTTAAGCGGTAGGTTATCTCATGATTGGCAAAAATATCTTGTTAGGGATAAAAGCCCTCTGATTGTATTTTATTTCATGCATTATAGACTATGAATTTCATGCTTTAGTGGGTTCATGCATACATACATATCCTTAGCCCTAATCTAAGATCAAAGATATAATCTTGTTAATTCACTGCAACCTATGCATCTAGATGACCTTTTCGTTCGTTTTGTCATGATTGGGGTAGTTAAATCTTTTCAAAACATAACATGGTTTCAAATCATAATCTTTCTATTTTCATTATACTATTAGCAGGGACTCTGACGCATCATACTAGGACCGTCAAACGACTGTAACCGTCTTACGATAAGCCGTCACAACCTCTGTTGTATTTAAAGTTTCTCCGTTGTCTCTAACGCACCATAACAAGAGTGTTACAATACTGTAACGGTCCTACGATAAACTGTCACAGCCCTGTGACGCGCCCATACTAGACCGTCAGAGTTCGATTTACTGTCAAACCAAGATAGGACTGAGGACAGCCAAACTTATGAATAAGCCTAGTTATCAAAGTTTTAACCTTATTTTCATGACTTTGAGTTTCTTAATTGATTCATGATAGGAAATTGTATGATTAAAGCATTTTGAGTTATTTAGGTTATGCTAATTTCATTGGCTAAACTCTATAGTTTTATATTCTAAATCATGATTTTCTAATGTTGAATTGACGGGATTTTATCTTGGTTTCACATTGTTACACATTCTTTTCTATCTATAGAGTCATTTCTTTAAGTACATGGCATATATTCAGGTATATGTCCATTAGTTTACACTTTGCACTATAAAAAATCTATTCTTGGACATGAGGACCTCTCTATTGGATATTCCTTCCAATGGACTAGGAAATCTTGTTTCAAGGACTCCGTAATTTTCCGCGAGCCTGGGATTCCCACTAGGACGCCGAGTTGGTTGTACCATTAACACCCAAGTGATTAGATTACACTATCGATGTTTTCTGGTTATCAGTAGTGTAACGGATCTATATTGGACCGTCAGGTACATGTAACGGCCCAATATACGACCGTCACATCCAACTGAGTCCGATTTCTTGGTTTGGGATTCAGACTAATGTAACGGCCCAATACTGGAGAGTCACATCATGTAACGGCCCAGTACACGATCGTCACACTGCTTGAGTATTTTAACCCAAGGTTTGACCAAGGATTGATATTCCAAAGGTTTCTAGATAGGCTCTTGATGATCTAGAACTTATCATATTGATCAAGAAACCTAATATAAGGAATGGAAGATAAAGAATGTACCGTTGTGCTGCCGATTTATTTCCATAAGCATAACATAGTATAAGTCACTCTTGATTTCTCATAATTCTCATTAAAACATTCATTTATTGAATTATTGTTATCAAGAGCTTGTTGGAATTGTACATTATTGACCATATTTTTTTGTTACATGCATGGAAAAAGCTTGATTTATACTTGAAGATGCGATCGAGCACTGATTGTGTTCAAGGGCTCTATGCTAGTCCCCTCGGCTGATTGTCGGAAACATACTATTATAAACTATGGGGTATGATGCTACTGGCGTCGCATTGCGTTGGGAGTACTTTCTTTATAAATAAGTGAAAATCCACAACACAATATAGCATGATTGATACTTGACTTTCTTGATATTCCACATAAATTTACGAAGTACTTGCTCATAAGTAAAAGATACTGGAGTGATGATTATGTGGCTTGCTAGTACATTCTTGTTACATTCTTGTTCATGAAAGGCCACATCATGTTCTTATAACATTCTTGCTAGTTCATACTTGCTCTCATTTTATCTTACATACTTTGGTTTAATCGCATGATTGATCGCATTCGCATGATTTTACCTTATTCCTCTAGAGCAAAAACGTTAATTACTTTAATGATGCCTTCATGTTGATGCAAAGATACCTACTGGGCAAGTGTGCTCATTACCTATTTTCGTTCTTTTTCAGGAAATGGAAGTGAGTCGGGTTCGGATTCAGAATGTTCAAGTAGCAGATCCGAGAGTGATTAAAGAATGAGCGAAGACTTAGGAAGTTTACATTGTGTAGATCGAGTCTATGTAATTTCTTATTTCTTGAGTCTAGCATGATGGAAGTTGAATTAGTGGTTGTATTTGAATATTGAATTTGATTATTAATAAAAATCAAAGTTGAGTAAATATTGTGCGATTGCATTCTTATGTGTGATTACCTTGTGCTCTGATCATTCTTGCTTGCAAGAGGCTTACCATGCCGACTGTTCGCGTTTCTCGAGCGAGTCTTCCGCTGTAATAAAGGCTCGGGGCATGACAATTTGAGAGCCACATCAAACCACACATATGAGGAGAAAGGAGAGGCAAATCGATAGCTAAAGCAATCAAATTCTTTCATTTATTCAATCTTAAAAACATCAAAATCAAGTTATCAATCCCTATACATCATGATAGATCACTCAGTCCTCAACCGGGCATCCACGCGAGGTCCGATCTCGCGTAGCTCTCTCAGGTAAAGTTGGTACTCCTCCTGAATCTCGGTCACCTCTGCTGGAAGAATGTGCGTCTTGCTAATCTCCCACATGATCAGTGCGCTCCTGACTGCCTGCTCATCCTCCTCCGTCCCAACTCTTTTCGCCTGTAGCGCGGGTAGGTGGGGTAGTGCCGGAACCATAGTGCGCGGAAGTCCAACCTGTAGAGAGCACCTGTGGGGGCTGTACATCGCCAAGCTGGTGTTCCCCACAAGCCTCAAGTCCAACCCAAGCCTCCTAGGAGGCCTGAGAGTAGTGCTAACAAGGAGAGCCTGGCGCATCACGAACCGATGAAGGGGCGGGGTGTTGTGGTAGATCCGCCAGTCATCTCTAGTCCTCCTGTCCGTAGTCCTACACTCAACCTGCTGGGGAAACCCAAATGCGCCTCCGATGAAGAAGAGTGGGTGGCTCCCAAAGATCCAGCTATGAGAAGAAATGTCCTCCTTTGGTAAGAACTTCAATCTATCCCCCATCCAACACTCTAGCAAGATCATAGACCCGAAGAGAGGCCCACCATGGGAAGCTGAGCTAAGGCCCTCATATAGATAAGAGAGAATAGCCTGTGAAATAGACAACCCTCTCTACAACCCACGAATGATGCTCAGATTCGGTATGTCAAGGAGGTGGTCAGTGGTAGGGAAAAGAATGGCCCCACACAGGCAAATAGAAGCTGCTTTGGCTATAGCCTCATTCCATCCACATTTATTTTTACAATGAGCAGTAGCCCACTGGGTCATGGGGAGCAAGTGAATGTGTTGGGAACTAATCATGGTCCTAACATCTTTGGAATTGGGTAGGAATTCCCTTAGAATGAGTGAAGGATCTATAGGGGCAACGGTGTGGCACACTAAGTCCTCGTCCCCTACCATAGTCCTTGGAATGGCTAGCAATGTCTCAACTTCTTCTAGAAGGGTAGTAGCTTCGAATGTGGGGAAGATAAAGGTGTGGATCTGAGGATGCCATATCTCCACTAGAGCTGAAATACTGTGCCAATCGAGTGAAAGTTTTTGGTAATTTTTAGTCAGGACAAGTAATGGATGGAGGTGCCAGGTTCTTAGGATGGAGATAACATCTAGTGGAAGTTCACGGACCATGGGAGCCACCCATTTTAGGTTGGAGTAACGCCTAGGGCTAGGAAGAAGCTATGGAAAGAAAGAAAGGAAAAGGGGATAAAGAGAAGAGCAACATAAGGATTTGGAAAACAATTTTAACAAATTTGAAAAGTGATTGACAAAGCCTACCTCTCGTAAAGGATTTGTGCTCAGATGATTAGGAACGGAGGTCAATTGTTGTAGCACCTTGCGCTCCTTCCTAGCTGGTTGTGGCCTGTTGTAAGAGCTCTCCCCTGTCATGCTAGCCTCAAGAACACTTTTCATATTGATTTGGGGGGGTTGCACTAAGATTTTCAAGACTAGAAAGAGGGGTTTTGTGTAAGTTACGAATTTGAGAGTATCGCTACTTATAGAACCCAAGTTCCTAGCCTTCAACCACTAGGATCAAGTTAGGATAGGCCCAATCAAGGTTAGGATCGCTCGTAGTGCAGTTTGGATAAGCTTATTCACGGATTGGGACTCTCCAAGAGAGTCCCGATTGGAGTTAGCAGCCTCTTTACCTTTGTGGCCTATCGAGCGATCGCTATTAATTTTGGGCGGTCTTCCCATGACCATTTCAATCCTCGCTCGCATTCTTGTCCATCTGTGTGGTTAAACGGTATTATCTAGACTGTCTTCATTTTAAAAGCGGTTTCAATGGGACCGTCTTTCTTGCTGTGCGGTCTTTAAGGAACTATCTTTCATCATTCACTTAGTTGGGGCTCGTTCAGCCTTTAGCGGCCTATCTTGGGACCGCACAGCTCGTTAAGCAGCCTTGCCAAGACCATTTCTCTCTGTTGTATTGGTTTTTCTTCTCAAAACCCCTCCGTACCTAAGTTTCTCTAGTTTCCCTCTCTTTCCGTCACTCTCGCTTTCTTCTGTACGTCCACGCTGTCAGTCGTAGGAGTTGTTGTTGGGTTACTTAAGTAGTGTCAGTGTGCACGCATTCATCATTTCTAAAAACCACAAAAAGCATGTCATATGTGCATACATCTCATAAGTACATCAGGCCTGACGCTCCCCTGGGCCGCCGCTCTCTCCTGAGCCCTCATGGTGCTTCACTGGTGGTGCCATGGAGGTGCTCCCCTCCTTATGCCGGCATCACCGACGCTCCTCCTCCTCGTTCCTCCGATGGCCGGAGGAACCCGTAAGGTAGTCTCGATAAGCGATGCTGGGCGTGACACTCTATCTCCTACTACGCTCTGGTCTGCCGCTCAGAAGTCACAGGGCCTCCTTCAACGCTCGCACCTCTCCCCTCAGCTCAGCCGCCTCTATGTAGGCACCCTCTACCTCAGCACGGTATCGGTCTGCCACCGCCGCCTCTACCTGGGTGCGCTCTGCCTCTACACGGGAATGCTCTGCCTCTGTCCAGAAGCGCTCGGCCTCCTCCCTCTGCCAGGTAGCCTCATCTAGGGCTGCTGCCAAATCCCTCGCCTGCATATGCATTCATTTCATAAATCATTCTTGCAGTCTTAATCATGAAATCAAAAGAGGAAGAGTAGTTGGCTTACCCTCTCGGCGAGCGCCGCCTCGGCCTCCTCAGCTCGCGCTATCGCCCGCCCGAAGTCTGCATCCAGCTCAGCCCGATCTGCCGGTAGCTGTGAGGAGGAAGATGGTGCGTCGGGCGCCTAGTGCTAGGCTCCCTCAGCACGCTGCATTTAGAATCATGTTAGTCTCATTTAAGCATAAACACTACATTTTTTAATTTGAGGCTGAAGCTTACCAGGAGGTCCAGGGAGCGCTGAAGCTTGTCCCGCTACTGGACCGTGGAGTGAAGCAACCCCTGTAGCTCCGTAATCCGTCCTTAGGGGTCTAGCTACATGTAGAGTGTCAATCATTAGCATCATAATCATAAGCAATTCTAGCATATGATTTTAGGAATCATACCAGTCGCCGCGCACCATGGAAGACCTGGTCTCCAAAGCGTCAGGTGTAGGCCGTCAGGTAGGCCTCGTCGCTGGCTACTCAGGCGCGCATCGCTCGCCCCTGTCTGGTCTAATCCTGGATCTGGTCTACGGCCCGGGCAATCCAGTCTATCTCTGTCGCGAGCCCACGTGCGTGGCATCCCACACGCTCCTCTGGCCGCTCTTTCACTGGGAACTCCACCTCTGGCTGGTAGACGCCCAACGTCCTCATGATCAGTTGGTAGTGGAGTGGCTTGATGACGTTCAGGCAGTGAAGCCAGACATCTCGGCCCGCATACGCTAGGGCTGCCACCACCCATGGCTGGCCCTCCTATCCCTCGCCCTGGTACGGTGTCCACCGAACCTGTAAAGCGGTGACCAATTGCATTAGCATCCAAGCATAATAGCTGCATTTAAATGGATAGAAAAATTTTAAGTTTAGGTCTTACCGAGGCATAGGGTAAAGTGTCGAGGTCATCCTAGATCATTCGCACCTGGCGTCGCAGAGACCCCACCTCCCGAACTGCTGTCCACCGCCTCGCGATGGGCACCCGGTCGGGGTGCACCTCCTGTCCCCTCCCCAGTCTGGGGAGGTACATGTTGGCCCACACCTGCATTTCATGGCATCCAAGTGTCACATATAGCATTTCATGAAATCATATAGCAATTGCGCAAATCATTTTTAGGGTTCAGAGCTTACCTGAAGTAGTGGGGAGAATCTGCCGAGCATCGTGTGCCGGCTGGTCAAGCTTAGAGTGTTGAAGAGGAAAGCCAGAACCGCTGCACCCCATGTGTACTCTCCGACGCTGTCCACCTCCTCGAGTAGGGGCAGGAGTCGGAAGCTCACCCCGTCTACCCAGGTCGCGAACAATAGCTTCCCGAAAAACAGCATCAAGAACTGCCGTAGGACTATGTCTGCCTCCGGTTCTAGCTCTGCTGCTACCCACTCCCGTACCTGGTCCGTCAGACGTCCCAGGTGCTGCTCCGACAGCTCTCCCACTGTGATCCCGGCTCCTCTCAAACCAAGGCTCTCCTGCAGCCTCGCTCTCAGTAGAATCGTCGAGTGGCACTCTAGTCTCTGTAGCTCCAGTCCCAGCAGTCGCTGGGCCAGCTCCCGGTAGTCCGTGTAAGTCATCCGACACACCGGTGCCCTGTGTACCCGCAGTCCAGTGATGCGCGCCACGTCCTCTAGTGTCGGGATCATGTGACCTCACAGGAACATAAATGCTCGGCTGATCGGATACCACCGGTCGTACAACGCGTACAGGAGGGTGGTGTCCAGCTTCGCCACCTCCATGCTCAGGAACTCTGTGAATCCCATCGCGGCCAACCGCTCTCTCTGAAAATCCGGCAGCGCCAGCTACACTGCCCAAACCTGGAGCCAAGAGATCCGTGCCCGGCGCTTTCCCTACATGCATTTCAACGTTTTGGGGTCAGTCATCCAATTCATAAATCATGCATTGCATATGAATGAAAGATAAATAAATAATAATAATAATAAAATGTAATCTGTTAAAGAGGCGGTCATCACATGACCATTTCTGTCCCTCTAACGGTCTTCTGTTGACCATTTTTAAATCCCCAACGGTCCCTATCAGGCCGTTTTCATTTTCCAATAAACCTTTTCCCTAATCTGGGTTTAAGCGGTCATCCCCTAACCATTTTTTGCCTAATTGGCGGTCTGTTGGAGACCATTTTTTTCTCTAAGCGGCCCAGTTAGGACCGTTTTCATCCTTCGTGAGTCGATCCTCACTTTACGGTCTGTTGGAGACCATTTTCTATTCCCTAGCGATCAAGTCCAGACCGTTTCTACCCTCCGTATGTCAGTTCGTTTCTAACAGTCATAAGACGACTGTCCCACTCCCTCAGCGGTCCCTGATAGGACAATTTCTTGTTCGCCACGGTGAACGGCATTCACCCATCCCCCCATTATCTGGAAATGGCCTACAGGGCCCTTACATTTTGTTCCAGGGGTTGGTGTGACCCCCCTCTACCCCATCCAAACTCCATCCACCCATCAAATGTTGAGTAGTGGACACCGGATCTAGAGGGGAGGGGTGAATAGATCTGTCCCTCTTTTCGCAATGCAACCCTCTATATAGCTAGATAAAATAAATTACAGCGGAATGTAACTAGCTTATCGAAGAACACTATGATTCACTTGGCAAGATGAGCAACTAATATATCAATTTGAATCTAAGTATGCATCTAGAACGAAGCAATCACATAAACAAACCACAACACAAAAGATTTTAAGGTGGTTCGGACTGAATCCTTAGTCCTACGTCCACCCCTCACCAAATCCGGTGAGGCTCCACTAGTGCCTCACACTGAACCGCAAATCGGAAAGACCTCCGATTGCCTTCCTACTAACCACAGGTAGAGATGTCAACACCGCAGATCGGACAACTTCTGATTGCCTTCCTACTAACCACCGGTAGGGACGATCTTCAGTTTCAATCGTTTGTATGAAATGAAAAGAGAACAAATAGAAATCACTCAAACAAGATATAGAATATGCTCAAAGTAAAAAGATCTTGTCTGAGTTGCAGGAGCTTGAATCTGATGCTTCGATGGTGTCTTCTTCCTTGAGAGATGATCTTCCTTGAGTTGATGAAGAAGACTATGGATGTACATTTGATCTTCCTTTTGATCTCCTTGAGTTGATGAAGAGTTTGATGCAGTTTAGATCACCCTTGAGAGCCTTGATTGCATCTTGCTTCCTTGGAGGTTGAGATAGCTTCAAATCTAGGCTTGAATCCCGTGGAATGGATGAAGATCTCTTCACGAAGTACTGTTCACGGCTACAGTACCATCTCCTTTGAACAGCCTCCACAAGCCTCCCTTGATCTCCTTTGATCTAAAAAAATCCTTAGGGTTTCTAACCCTCTTGTATGTGTTGTATAGCATTTGAATGGTCTATAGAAACCCCCCAGACCAGATCCACATTTTGTGGGTGATTGGGTGACTTTGGGATTAAAGAAATTTAAGGAGAATGGCCCTTCTTGAAGTGAAAAATAAAGTCAACATTGAAGGCTCGGGGCTGGCGGTCGACCTGCAGAAGCTGGCGGTCGACCGCTACTGAGAAACGCTGTAGACGGATGGTCCCTGGAATTTTCGGTCGACCGCTACTAGGCTTGCGGTAGACCGCCACTGAGACTCGTGCAGACTGGGAGCTGCTGGCTGGGGCGGTCGACTGCCCCTGTGCTGGCGATCGACCACCAGCTGGGTAGACCCCGGGTCTTCCCGATTCAGTCCGTTAACCCCTTTAGCTCAGTCGCTTGAGTCCTTTAGCAGTCCGTTCTCATTTGTGGCATCAACCTTGACTGTCTTGAAGTTTTATTACTGAGTCTTCAATCAAAATTTTGTTCCGCGGGCTCCGCCCTCGGAAACCCCCGCAAGGGGCGCTGCCCCCTTGACCCCCGCGACCTGACCGCGCAGGTCGATCCGCGTGCGAGGGCGCAATCATTGAGCTTTCACTTTTGCCATTTCTACTCAATTCCTTGTCCATTCATTGGCATATCTGTCATGAACAAAGTATCGCGTATGTCAGTCATATGAGAGTGAAAAATAATAATGACTTATAGTGTTTAGCTATTATCAAAACCAAGAATATCCAATAACTCAAATGACCACAAGATGATGTCGAATGACCCAAACCACAGGAAGACTCAAATGATCACATGGGCACAACATCAAAAGATTGAAATTAGGGATTTTGGGTCCGTGGCCAACCTCGGACGTCGAAGACCCTCGGGTTGGTTTCTCGGCCTCCATGGCGGCTGCTCCACCTTCATGCATCATTTCTGCCTCCTCCGACGCTCCGACGACCGTGGAAGCTCCTTCCTCCGCGGCCATGGCTGGTGGCGGCGCCACCTCCTCCGGAGGGTTCGCCGGCGGTTGAGCTTCCCTTTCCCGAGCCATTCGGCGCTTTATCCTCATCAACGCTTGTTTCTTAAGCCTCATTTGAGGGCTAGAAAGAGGGAGCTAAGAGGGGAAGGGAGTTTGGAGGGGAGGTTCTTGATGGCTCGGTAGTGGGCTTCGGTCGTGGGTGTGTGAGATGGGGAAGATGAGGTGGACGATGGGGTTTTTTTTTTTTTTTTTGAAACCGACAGTTATTAAGCGGTCTATCGCTCGACCGTTTATATCATATAAACGGTCGAGTCATGGCCATCGTTATGGGTTCCGGCGGACTACCATGTTACCGTTTCATTTTATTATACGATTTTTCCCATGACCGTTCTTGAGGTTTATGCGGTCATGCTTAGACCGTTTTATTTTAAAGGCCATACCTTGTTATGATTAATTCATGCTTATGCCCTCTGTTAGTTTTTATACATGATTGATATCTTGGCTATTTGACTAATGTTGAAATGCAGAATCTTCTGTCATGCTACGTGCCCCGCCCTCAATCCGTCAAGGTAAGTCAGGTAAGTGTTTCGCATACCGTATCCCTTAATGCATTACTATATGGTATCTATGCTATATTATCTTGAGAACCGGCTAGTCACTCATGTGTTCTGGGATCTGATGTTCCCCTTTACCAAAAATGATGATGATCTAGGTGCACATGTTTAATCGTTGGTTAGGCCATTCGGTTGGAGGAGTTAGGGGACGATGGTTCTATCCTGCACACCGTGGTGTAAATAGTGTCCTAACCCTGATTAATCCACTCTAGCAATATTATTCTTTAGTATCTTCTATTTTATCTTTCTTTGCATTCATTTTCATGATTTCTTTTCTTTTAGCCCAGCATATCTCATACGCATTTTTAAGCATTCATGACCCATAATCTGTCTAAAGTGTCTCATTGATGATGGATAATCGTATGTCTGTGGTCTTGGTAAGGAAGATTATTCCATTCAGAGTTGGAAGGTTTGCTTAAATCCTTTCGCTTGGTTGGTTGGCTAAGAGTCCCTTTCTGGAGTTTAGTCTGCTTTCTTTTATTTTTCGTTACTGCTTATTCTGATCCCCTCATTGGTCCGTGGATTGTGTCCCCCGATGAGGTTGGTCATGTTTCTTTTTCATCTATTTTTGGTTAGTTCCTCCAGATTGGTGTCATTCTGGTTCAATCGTTCCGTGTGATTGGTTCGAAGTTTCCCGGAAGATTCCTATCACTCGTTGGTTAGGAACGGGTGTCATTTACCTTAACGCCCACTTTTCAGTCCGCTCCACTGCACTTCCGCTTCGTCTCCATATTTCCATCTCGTCTTCGCTTCACCTCCGCTCGCTCCCCTACAAAGAAGGAGGTTAAGAAGGGGCATCTGTTGACACCCGTTTTATACCTTTGAGTTGGGTTACTTTCTTTCCTTTATTTATGATGTCCCAAGTTGTCCGTCATTTATTAAGTCATCTTCTGATGGTTTTGTGGCCTACTTTATGGGTATTTTCTCCCTGGTTGGGCTTTCTCCCGTATTTTCCCAAGTTTGGGCTTAATGGAACTTGGTCTGACCAAGTCTTTGGGCTGAGTATGCTTATTTCCTATTTTCTTCTCAAATGGCCACCTTAATAACGGTCTCACGATAGGCCATTTCAAGAAGGTGGCGGTCCATTGGATGACCATTTTTTTCTCATTCCCTACGACGACCTGTTATTTTCTATAAGCGGTCTCACGATAGGCCGTTTCAGGAAGGTGGCAGTCCATTCACGACCGTTTTCCATTTCCTGCATCGACCAGTCTCGTCTCTCCATCGACCTCACTCTTTCCTGCGTCAACCGGACTTTTTCTGTGTCGACCTGTTATTTTTATAAACGGTCTCCCGACAGATGTAGACATGCCAAAATTGACGTTACTGTGAGTGCATCTCATATTACCTTGTAATGCCCCAATTTGACCCTCAAATTAACGTTATTTGAGTGGTTTTTCTCACTTTTCTTAGATTTCTCCCTTTTTCCTCCCTTTTCTTATTTTTTCCTATTTTTCTAGATTTTCTGAGCATTTTTCTCTATTCTTAGGAATTTTTCCGAATTAGCGACTTGAAGAAGGGCGTCATTTCATATTTAAGAAAATTAAAAGAAAATAAACTAAAATTGACACCACTTCCATCAGGCGTCAATTGCACTCAAATTCCCATTTTTCTGGATTTTTTTCGAGTATTTTTCAGATTTTTTTTTGAATTAACGACCAAGAATGGGACGTTATCTTAATTTTAAATAAAATAAAAAAAAAAATTGGAAATAACGACATGGTTGAGGGCGTCACTTTCAATTTGAATTTTTTAATATTATTTTTTAAACCCTCTTCCAGAGGTGATTTGGTGGCCTTCTGGGTGTCAGAAAAATACGAAAAAATAGTCATTGGAATCAGCACAGTTAGATGCACCTCCACCTAAAAAATGAGAAAATAATATTGAGAAATGAAAAATGACCCTGTTTTGAATATTTTGAATTAACGACCTTGATTCAGACGTCATTTAAAATGACGCCCGAATCAACAGTCGTCCATTCTCTTTTGGCTGATTTTTCATCTTGATTAACGCCCCTTGGTAGGGCGCGTTTTTAATTAACGTCTTTAGTTCAGGCGTCTTTCAATTTTCAAATACAGGGAGGTTTTTATTTCTAAAAATTGAATCTGGAATTGACGCCTTCTCGCCAGGCGTGTTTTGAATTAATGCCCTCGTGAGGGTCGTCAATTTCAGAATTGACGCCCTGAGCTGGGTCGTCTTTAACTTCAGAATCCTGTTCGAACGCCTCCTTTCCTGCAGAGAGTCCCTTCCCTATTTGATCACTTCGTTGATAAGGGAATTGGAGTCCTTGCTTCCTATGGCTATTGCTTGATCTGATCCTTTCCAAATCTGTTTTTGAACTCTTTAAATAGGGCTCTGTGGCTCTGTTCGAAGTTCCGGATGCTGGTTCCAATTTTTTTTTTGGTTTTTCTTTCTTCTTCTTCTCTTACAGGACGCTGTTGCTGCTTCTTGGCAAAGGAGGAAGTTCCCTGCGTTTATTGTTCTCATCTGATCGAAGGAGTTTTCCTCCTCATCGAGCATCTAAGTCAGGAAGCACAGGCTCTTCTATCTGTCGAATTCTTCTTTCTTTTATTTGCATGCATGCATATACATTCATCATATTCATCTCTCTATTAGTATCTCTTTATTCTCAACCACGTTGAGAACCTCCAACAGTGCAATCGCGTTGCACACTTCTTATTATTCTTTGCACAGCATTCATCATATATTCTCCCATACCCTTTTGCATAGGGGTTTAAGGGCCAACACCCACAAGGTGTGTTCTTGCACAGGATATTTCATGATCATCTGTATATGAATTTGATGCTACACTCACCTTGGTTCTAATCCAGTCTTCTATTGGTGTTTGTTAATTTTGCAAGGGTAATCAATAAGAGGAACTCTCTTCATCGGCCGGCCGATTGGAAGAGAAGGAAAGGACTCACAATTCCCCGCTTCCTTTTGAGGTATTTATATTCGCGATCCCTCCATATTATTATTTATATTTTTGAGGCCCTCGCGTCTCTGGCGATCACACTCCTATTTGCACCACGTGCATGCCATCAATTCTTTCTTTTATTTTTATAATTGTTCTAAGTGCTAAGTGGATTTATCAAGATCTACAAATTGGCGATCACGGTGGGACCCCTTTTGTTTTCTTTTGATTACCCTTTCCCTTGGGCACCCACGTGTGCCATCTCCCTTTTGCACCCACGGTGCATCTCCTTTTGTGCTCCACGTAGCACACTCCCTTAAGTGATTGGTTGGTTTGATAGATTTTTAGAAATTCCATTTATATATTAAAAAAAATGATGATGAGCATGCTATATCCCTTTTGGTGGTCGATTGCCATGATTTTATTGTGATTGTGAGTGTCTTTGTCTCCTTTCATATTGGTATTTAACTCTGTTTCTGGGGACAGAAGAATTGGCGCCCCTTTTAGAGGCGTGTTTCTAGTGAGTAACGCCCTCACTCAGGGCGTGTTTTCCTATTTAACGTCTTCTGCCAGGGTGTTCCTTTTGCCCCGTGCAGAATTGACGCCCAACATTCTGGGCGCCTCTTGTTTATTAAGCGCCCCTGGCAGAGGCGCCTTTTACAGAATTGACGCCGCACTCTGGGGCGTCTCTTTCCTGTGTGTCACAGTGACTGATCGGTTATCTTCTGCTTACATTCATCTGTTTATTACATCCATCTGTTGCATATATGATTCTGCATTCATCATTTGCTTTTGGTTGAGAGACTTTCTCACATTGTTAGGATCCACACCCCCTCTTGGTGAAGGAAGGACCCTCCATTGAGCATTCCGTCTCTTTGGACCGGAAATTCCTAAACCAAGCCTCCGTAAGTCCCCGCACCCGTGGATTCCCTCACGGACGCCGGGCAAGTTGTACCCTTTGAAGTACCGGGTTTAGTTGACCTATACGTGGTGAGAGAGTGTTCCTAGTTGGCACCGGAGTTAAACCACATTTGAAACTAGGTTCACCCCTTGAGTGATTATATCAATTTGCATAAAATCTTTAATTCACCAAGGATCAAACAAAAGAAATCAAGGGTAACCATTCCGACTTGTGTGCTTCTTTGCAAATTATTTTGCTTGAACTTTGATTGTATAATGGCTTACCTTGATAGACAAAGTAACATGTTTAATCTTAAATGCATTAATGAGGATGCACAACCTAGCACATCTTGCAATCCTCAGTCTCAACATGTTCAACATCATTCTCACCATATTTTCAAAGGACCACACCCTCATTCTTATGGTGTTGTCCGACCCATGGGCAATGTCTGATCTCGTGGCCCTTCAATCCAATCGCGAGCCACTACTCCCACGGGACCGTCTCGTCCTAACGATGAGAAGGTCTCTCAAATCTTGCATGCATTAGATCATCTCACCCCCCAACAAATCCAAGCCCTTAAGGCCGTTGTTGAGGGTGCATCTCATTCCTCTCATCCTCCTTCCAATCCTACGCGGGTGGCCCATCACCCACTTCCCTCTTCTATTCACAATCCTACGCGGGTGGCCCATCACCCATCTCCTCCTATTCACACTTCTCCTCGGGTGGTCCAATACCCACCTCCTTCTATTCCTCCTCCACCACGGCCCCAAGGCCCATTTATTCCTTGCAACCCGGCCCATCCAGGTTCTTCTATGGGTCGGCCCATTAATCCCCTTCCACGGCCTTTTTATGTGGCCCCTCTTTCAAAGCCCTGCCAACCCTCTGTTGCTCAAGTCACGCCCCTCCAACATACTCTTTTCAACAAAGTCACTTCGTTGGAGGAACAACTAAAGAGGGTTACGAGCCCACGGCCCGCTCCTCCTACTCCAGTTAATCCCCTTTATGCGGCTCTAAACGACATTACAAAGATGGAGAAAGATTGGAAGGATAGGAGAGACGGTTGCGGCGTCGACAGTTCAAGCGAGCAAGAGCCGGCAAATTTCAATGTTCAAGTGGACGCTGTCCTTCCTCCACCCACATATACGCCTCCACTATGGTGTCCACTTGAACCGGCTGATGAAGAACCGGCAATTGAAGAATCTGAGGTGCACAATGATGAAGCTATGCAGGCACCCCTTCCGAGTTTCCTTTGCTTCCCTCTCCCTCCACTACCACTTGATGAACCCTGCTCAGGACGAAGTCACCGTCCCCAACGCATTCCCCGTTTATGAGACTAATTGGTGTTACGACGATGGGTCAATACTCCAATCACCCATGTCGTTGCACCAAGACATGTCTCCTATCCCTAACACCTCTCGCCCCATCCGACATTTTCAACACACTAAACCTTCTCCGTTCACCCCTCCCGTAACCACTCCAATAGCCTCCACTCCACCGGCCTCCACTGAACCTCCATTACCCTCCATTACACCAGTCTCCGCCAAGCCTTCCATTACACCTCCTCTTTGTTCGCCACCTCAGCCGTCCACTATGCCTATGACCCCTACCCCATTACTTAACCCTTTACCCTTACCTGTGGCTAGTCCTGAGCAAGGTTCACCCTTTTTTGCACTCGAGCCAACCCCGACTGCTTCCGAGCAAAGGAAGAAGCTCGACGTGTTTGAACCTTTGCTTCCACTCACCCTTTCACCTCCACCATCCATGGAACCTTCCGCCTCCGCTTCACCCCCCTTTACTACTCAGAACGGGCGTCCTTCTGTAAATACTTGTGCCGAAGATGATCAAGAGCCGGGAAAGAAAGATTTGGCCATGGCCATGCTGTTCAAGATGCAAGAGTTTATTTGCCGGATGCAAATCTGGGTTGTTGTGCCAAGCATGGTTGAAGAGGCCGAGTCCCCGCCACTGCTCACTAGAAGAGAATGCCAAGCGTTGATGCCGTATAAGTTTGTGCACAAGGGCCGGGCAGGGCACCCCTTGTTCCAACTTTCAAATCTTGAACTGTTTCTTCCATACAAGGGACGAATGCCCATCTTGATCAATATTCTTCATACGCTACAATCCTTGGGCAACACGATGTTTCCTATCCCAACTTTCCAACTCTCTCACACTATTGCTTTCCACTCTCCAAGAGAGTTGTCACTTACCATTGAAGCTTCATCCATTGGGCCAATTGGCTATACACTTTCACTGCCATGGAGGGGTAGTTACCTTGGTGTCAAAGGGCTTTCCACTATTCTACCCACCTTCCATTCAACGCCATCCACATGGGCCACTCCAGGGGTAAGGAGGAGGATCTCATCCTCTCGCCCTTCATGTTCTTCATATTCTTTGCATCTCATGCATTCTGTCGCATCCATGCATTCATCGCATCTGTTGCATTGCACTCGCATACATTGGCACTTCTTCTTTCCCGGGTTTCCGGACCCGTATCTTCCCCGCCTTCCGAAACATCCGGATCTTCCGCATTTCCCATCTTCATCCTCTTCTAATCCACTCTCCCTGGGGCATCGCGTCCCCTTTCCTGCTATTTCCCTGGAACCTCCAGGTATTTTTTCCCTCCTCTTAGGGCATGACGCCCCTTCTGATTCCACTATTCCGGAACCTCCGGATCTTTCTCTTCTCCCAGGGCATCGCGCCCCTTTCCGTCTTCTTCCTCCGAAACCTCTGGATCCTGCTCTTTGGGCATCGCGCCCCTACACACCCTCAAGTCCGGATCTTCTGGATTTCTTATCTCTTCTTCTTGAGCATCGTGTCCCCTTTCCTTCTATTTCCCTGGAACCTCCAGGTGTTTTTTCCCTCCTCTTAGGGCATGACGCCTCTTCTGATTCCACTATTCCGGAACCTCCGGATCTTTCTCTTCTCCCAGGGCATCGCGCCCCTTTCCGTCTTCTTCCTCCGGAACCTCCGGATCCTACTCTTTGGGCATCGCGCCCCTACACACCCTCAAGTCCGGATCTTCTGGATTTCTTAACTCTTCTCCTTGAGCATCGCATCCCATGGTACCTTCCTCCTCTAGAACCGCCGGACTCTCTTTCCTTCCTCCCAGGGCATCGCGCCCTTTCTGATTCTCTTCCTTCGGAACCTCCGGATTCTCCATCTTATTCTCTTTATCTTCTTTCGGGGCATCCCGACCTTTTTGACTCCATCCCTCCGGAACCTCCGGACCCTCCTGATCCTTTTCATCCACTCTTCCCTGGGGACCATGTCCCTCGGCATCTCATTCCTCCGGAACCTTCGGACCCACCATCTTTCTTCCGATTCATCTTTCTGCTCCTCCGGGACATCACATCCTTCATTTTCTTCCTCCTTTTCCATCATCTTTTTCCCTATTTCTTCCCTGGGCACCGCGTCCTTCGATATCTTATCCCTCCGGAGCATCCGGATGATTCCTCCTATCACTATTCTCCTCCTTTACTCCCAGACCCTCCGGATCCGCCTCTTTCCATCTACCAATTTCTACTTCTAATTCCTCCTGATCATGGGTCTGACCCAACTTCTTCCACGTCCACTGCTTTGGGCATCTGCCCATTCTCTCACTGCTTCCGAGGCTTTAGTCCTCACCTCTCTTCTTGATATTTCACTTCTTTTGTAGACCTTTCATGTGATCAGGGTCTCCACACCTTAGTGAAGGAGTTCTAGCCCTCGTCTCTCTTCCTTTTTTTTCTTATTCGTCTGAGTCTAGTCTTGGCACCACTCCTTCTTGTTAAGCCACTTTCAAACCCTTTGCTTCCAATCCTTTTGACTGCCAAAGAGGACTATCCCACGATGATCAACCTCGCCTCTTGCAGTAGCTGCTTCAACAAAGATCGCAAGGTAACATATTGGCGTAAGTAAGCATTTTTATGATATCATTTTCTCATTACTTCACGCATGATTTTCAAAATGAAGTGCTTCTTAACAAGTTTAAAAGTGGTGTTTTAGACCTTTATCTTAGGCTTTTGTTTAATTAAAATATTCCAAAAAGAGTCTTTAGGCTTGCTTTTGCAGCACTTTTGGTTAATAAGAACCTCGCGCTAGGAATTCAACATTCTCTCCCCGCTTATTAAGAGCAACCCTTAGCTGGGCACCGCACACACTTCACGGCGCCCTTTAGCCGGCTCCTTGATAAAACACCATTGCTACTTTGGCATGCCATGAGAATTCCTGAAAGTCTTTTTCTCTTCTTTACTCGGCCACGTGCAGGGGCAAGAGGTTGACGGATGAGATGACCAACCTCGGTACTCCCCAATACGAGAGGAGTCTCAAATAGGGGCAGTCTTGACCCAAAATCAATACAAATTTCATGATATACATCTCGCCAAAAGGGCTATTATGGAAATCAAATCAGAATTTCGATAAATGCAAAAGTATGAATTGTGGCATGACAAGAGTGGCAAAGTCCCCGCAGAGAAACCTTGGTCGTATACATGTCAAGGGTCTAAAAATCAAAGGCACAAAGCCCCGGCACAACAGACTACCTCTTTGAGGGGAAATACCTTAGAAGGAATTCAAGTTCCAACATCTCCCATCTTGCATAAAGCTTATCCTCAATTATTCTTCTCTTCTCCCTCTAAGACCGAATGTTTCTCGGGTATGGCCGTGGTGGGGGCATCGTTATACAAGGGTAGTCGGTTATAGGGCGCCACCTTCAATGCACGCTCGGCTTTGGGCAGTTTTTAGCGAAAGGGGAAGGAACAATGACCTCTAGCCAGTGGTTCAAAAATACCCTTTGATGCTGCATTAACAAAGCCTAAACCAAAATCCAAAAAAACTTGAATATTTTCCTAAGCCAAAATCTAAAAAAAATTGAATATTTCCTGATCAAAATCCAACAAAAATTGAATATTTTCAAAATTCATAATAAAAATTAAAATATTTTTCAAAATCCACATAAAAATTCAAATATTTTCAAAACTCATAAAAATTCAAATATTTCAAAAAATTACATTGTATTTTTCTGATGGTGCTTTTGCAGGAACGACAACTTTGCAAGGACCAAGAGCACGGGATGAGTCCTCTCCATTCATTGCCATCTACCTTTTGATTCTTCCCATGATCACAATTGATCACATCTTCATAATTTGCTACGCATTACTCCGATTATTCATCTCCAAATCTTTTTTATCAAATCTTGCTGATCACTCCGCCGATGGGCATTACTTGATCCTGATCATTCAATCTCAAATCTCGCATGCCAAGTTTTCATCCTCATGGCAAACAACAAACAATGATGCTATTCATGCCTTTCACGCTGTGCACGCTTGAATGCTATTCATTGTAGATTGTGAAAAATCCACTTAATAGAATAACAATAAAAAAAAGAATTAAGCAGAAGATGAAAAAAAATGCACACGGTGTAAAATAGGAGATGTGATCGCCAGAGACGCGAGGGCCTCAAAGATATAGCAATAATAAAATGGAGGGATCGCGAAAAATACCTTTTAAAGAGCGGGTGATTGTGAGTGCCTTCCTTCTCTTTCAATCGGCCGGCCGATGAAGAGAGTTATTCTTTAATTGATTACCCTTGCAAAACAAAGACAAACACCAATAGAATGGAATTAGAAACAAGGTGAGTGTAGCATCAAATTCATAAAAGATGAGCATAAAAACATAGATTAGAGCACACCTTGTGGGTGTTGGCCCTTTAAACCCCTATGCAAAAGGGTAGGGAAATATGATGATGATATGATAATAAAAAGAATAACAAGAAGTGTGCAACGCGGTTGCACTGTTGAAAAAAAAAATATCCTCAACGTAGTTGAGAAGGGAGACTAACAGAAGATGAATATGATGAATGTATATGCATGCATGTGTATTAATGATAATAAAAAGAAAAGATGAATAAAAGACAGGAGCCTGTGCTTCGGCCTTCTGATGCTCGGTGAGGAGGAAGCCTCAAAGATAAAGATTTGTATGCAGTAAAGGGGGGGTTCCTTCTTCGGCCAGAAGCAATAGCAACCTGCGTAAAAAAAAGAAAAAAAATAGAGGAAGGAAGAAGCAGAAGAGAAGAAGAAAAAGGGAAAAAGGGGACCCAACCGAATAACAGAGCCGCAAGGCTCTATTAAAAGGGCAGAATCAAGTAAGATAGAAAGATAAGAATGGGCAAGAGTCTAACATGGGAAGGGTTAAGTTCCCAATAGAGGAAGATGACCAAACAAAGCAGGGACTCTTGGGGTAAAGGGCTGCGTTCGATTAGAACACGAAACTGAAACACGACCTGAAAAGGGGCGTTAATTGAAAAAGACGACGGGGACAGGGGCGTTAATCCAGATGATAAACAGCCAAAAAGAATGGACGACCATGTGTTCGGGCGTCAATTAAATTGACGTCCGATTTAGCGTCGTTAATTCAAAAATATTCAAAACAGGGCCATTTTTCATTTCTCAATATTATTTTCTTATTTTTTTAGGTGGAGGTGCATCTCAATGTGCTGATTCCAATGACTATTTTTGCGTATTTTTCTGACACCAGGAAGGCCACCAAATCACCTCTCAAAGGGGGTTGAAAATAATATTAAAAAATCAATTTGAAAAGTGACGTCCTCACATGTGTCGTTAATTCACTTTTTTTTCATTTTTATTTTATTTAAAATAAGAATAACATCCCATGTAAAGTCGTTAATTCCAAAAAAATCGAAAAATTCTCAGAAAATCTAGAAAAATGGGAATTGAGATGCAATTGACGCCTGATGCATGTGACGTCAATTTTATTTTTATTTTCTTTAAATTTTCTTAAAATGAAATGACGCCCCTCTTCAAGTCGTTAATTCGGGAAAATTCATAAAAATAGAGAAAAATATCCAGAAAAATCCAGGAAAATAGAAAAAATAAGAAAAGGGAGAAATCTAAGAAAAGTGAGAAAAACCACTCAAACAAAGTTAATTTGAGGGTCAAATTGGGGCATTACAAGGTAATATGAGATGTACTCACAGTAACGTCAATTTTGGCGTGTCTACAGCTGCCCCGCCTTGGCGTCTGCTTTGTAAGGGAGTAGAGCGAACTGAAAAGTAGATGCCAAGGTGTGATGAGACACGCAATCAACACCACTTGATGAGAATGAAATTAAAAGCTCGAAATGAAGCCATCCCGGGAAATTCAATGAAATCAACGATGTTTGGATAAGAGGAGGAGTGTGCACGCGGGCACGAAGGAGAATGATCAACTTCCAGCGCGGTGGAAGTACCCCAGGTCACAAACCTGTAGGTTTCACCATTGAGGAGCGGTTACCAGCCAATGTGGACGTGCTACAGCCAAGCTAGATCAAGGGAAAGGATTGAAATAAGATGATAGAAATCCAAAGAAGGAGCTTTCGAGAAAATGACCCAAAACAGCGACAAAACGAACTGAGGATTCCATTCAGCAATGAATATCTCATATCTGAGAAGATTAAGATCAAATTGACTCTCCAAATCAGCTTATCAGAATGATTTTCCAACGTTAATTCAAAGTCCTATATGAATGCATGCTGGGTTTAAAAGGAAAAATTAAAACAAATGAAAATATAAGATAATCAAGGATAATATTGTTAAACTGCCAAGACTGGGTCAAGAAATCGATTTCGCGAGCTGATACTAAGCCGAAGCCCGTTTATCCACGCACCAACTCGTAAAAGGGAACCATCGTCCCCAGTCTTGGACGACTCAACGGCCTATCCGTGTGACTAAGACTCCTCTGGAACCATCATTATTTTTGATGAAGGGGAACTCAGATTCCAGATTTACCAAAGCCACAAGGTCCTTGATATAATCTAGTAGCGTATGTAACATATAGTAGGATGCATACAGGGGGGATGGTGATAGCAATGAGCATGGGGGAACTGAGAAATGAGGTGCAAGCACCGTGGGGCTTGGATGATGATGCCCAGTCAGTGGGACCAAGAGCTTCTTCCTGCGCTCGAAGATTCATCAGCCAAGATATAAAAGATAACAAGTAATGGATAAGGCATTTAAGCATAGCAAGCATAGCATGAATCAAAGCATCAATAAACAATATAGACATCAAAGCAATCAAAGCTTAGTGTGGATAGCATTCAAGTGTGCACAGCGTGAAAGGCATGAATAACATAGATAGCATCATTAAAGCATAGATAGCATAGCATCATTGTTTGTCGTTTGTCATGAGGATGACAACTTGGCTATTCAAGATTTGGAGTTGAATGATCAAGATCTGATAATGCCCATCGGCGGAGTGATTAGCAAGATTTGATAAAAAAGATTTGGAGATGAATAATCGGAGTAATGCGTAGAAAATTATGAAGATGTGATCAATTGTGAACATGAGAAGAATTAAAAGGTAGATGGCAATGAATGGAGAGGACTCATCCCGTGCTCTTGGTCCTTGCAAAGTTGTTGTTCCTGCAAAAAGTACCATCAGAAAAATACAATGCAATTTTTTGGACTTTGAAATATGCAAATTTTTATGAGTTTTGAAAATATTTGAATTTTTATGTGGATTTTGAAAAATATTTGAATTTTTATTATAAATTTTGAAAATATTCAATTTTTGTTGGATTTTGATCAGGAAATATTCAATTTTTTTTTGGATTTTGGCTTAGAAAATATTCAAATTTTTTTGAATTTTGACTTAGGAAATATTCAAGTTTTTTTGTTTTTTTTTTTGATTTTTTTTTTTGGTTTAGACATTGTTAATGCAGCATCAAAGGGTGTTTTTGAACCACTGGCTAGGGGTCCTTGTTCCTTCCCCTTTTGCTAAAATTACTCAAAGCCGAGCGTGCATTGAAAGTGGCGCCCTATAACTGACTGCCCTTGATTAACGGTGCTCCTACCAAGGCCATACCCGAGAAACATTCGGTCTTAGAGGGAGAAGAGAAGAATAATTGAGGATAAGCTTTATGCAGGATGGGAGATGTCGGGACTTGAATTCCTTCCAAGGTATTTTCCCTCAAAGAGGTAGTCTGTTGTGCCGGAGCTTTGTGCCTTTGATTTTTAGACCCTTGACATGCATACGACCAGGGTTTTCCCTGCGGGGACTTTGCCACTCTTGTCATGCCATAATTCATAATTTTACTTTTATCAAAATTTTGACTTGATTTTCATAATAGCCCTTTTGGCGAGATGTAGATCATGAAATTCATATGAAAACTCATATTGATTTTGAGTCAAGACTGCCCCTATTTGAGACTCCTCTCGTATTGGGGATTACCTAGGTTGGTCATCTCGTCCGTCAACCTCTTGCCCCTGCATGCGGCTGAGTAAAGAAGAGAAAAGACTTTCAGATATACTCATGGCATGGCCAAAGTAGCAACGGTGTTTAACCAAAGGAGCCGGCTAAGGACGCCGTGAAGTGTGTGGAATGCCCAGCTAAGGGTTACTCTTAACAAGCGGGGAGAGAATGTCGAATTCCCGGTGCGGGGTTCTTTTATCCAAAGTGCTGCATAGCAAGCCTAAAGACTCTTTTTGACAATGATTTAGTAAAGATAAAGATATGACCTAGGATAAAGGTCTTAACTACCACTCTTAATCTTGTTAAGAAACACTTCATTTTGAAAATCAGGCGTGAAGCAATGAGGTAATGATATCATAAAATGCGTACTTATGCCAACATATTACCTTGCGACCTTTCTTGAAATAGTTGCCGCGAGAGGCGGGGTTGATCATCGTGGGATAGTCCTCTTTTAGCGAATAAAAGGATTGGAAGCAAAGGATTTGGAAGTGGCTTAACAAGAAGGAGTGGTGCTCAGACCAGACTCAGACGAATAAGGAGAAAAGGAAGAGAAGCGAGGGCTAGAACTCCCTCACTAAGGCGCAGAGACCCTGATCACATAGAACAGTCTAGAGAAGAAGTGAAATATCAAGAAGAGAGGTGAGGACTAAAGCCTCGGAAGTAGTGGGAGAAAGGGCAGATGCCCAAAGCAGTGGACGTGGAAGAAGTTGGGTCGGACCCGTGATTAGGAGGAATTAGAAGAAGAAATTGGTAGATGGAAAGAGGTGGATCCGGAGGGTCCGGAGGGTCCGGAGGCAGAGGAGGAGAATCATGGGGGGAAGAAGAATCCGAAGGCTCCGGAGGAGAAGAATCTCGAGGGACACGATGCCCTGGGAAGAAATATGCAAAAAGATGATAAAAAAGGAAAAAGAGGACCAAGGACGTGATATCCTGGAGGAGCAGGAAGATGAGATGGAGAAAAGATGGAGGGTCCGGAGGTATCGGAGGAATGGAATTAGAAGGGTCGGGATGCCCCGAAAGAAGATAGAAAGAATAAGATGGAGAATCCGGAGGTTCCGGAGGGGGAAGACGCCGAGGGACGCGATGCCCGGGGAGAAGAGAAAGATCCGGAGGTTCCGGAGTAGTGGAATCAGAAGGGGCATCATGCCCTAAGAGGAGGGATAAAACACCTAGAGGTTCAAGGGAAATAGCAGGAAAGGAGACGCGATGCCCCGGTGAGAGTGGATTAGAAGAGGATGAAGATGAATAAGATGGGAAATGCGGAAGATCTGGAGGTTCCGGAAGGCGGGTAAGACACGGGTTTGGAAACCCGGGAAGAAAGAAGTGCATGTGGATGCAATAGAATGGATGCGATGAATGCATGGATGCAACAGAATGCATGAGATGCAAAGAATATGAAGAACATGAAGGGCGAGAGGATGAGATCCTCCTCCTTACCCCTGGAGTGGCCCATGAAGAAAATAAGAATGTGGATGGCGTTGAATGGAAGGTGGATAGAATAGTGGAAGTCCCCTTAGCACCAAAATAACCGCCCCTCCATGGCAGTGAAAGTGTATAGCCAATTGGCCCAATAGATAAAGTACAAGCCCATGATGAAGCTTCGATGGTAAATGACAGCTCCCTTGTAGAGTGGAAAGCAATAGTGCGAGGGAGTTGGAAAGTTAGGATATGAAACATTGTGTTGCCCATGGATTGTAGCGTATGAAGAATATTGATTAAGGTGGGCGTTCGTCCCTTGTATGGAAGAAAAGGTTCAAAATTTGAAAGTTGGAATAAGGGGTGCCCTGCCCGGCCCTTGGGCACAAACTTACACAGCATCAAAGTTTGACATTCTTTCTTAGTGAGCAGTGGCGGGAACTTGGCTTCTTCGACCATGCTTGGCACAACAACCCGGATCGGCATCCGGCATATAAACTCTCGCATCTTGGATAGCTCGGCTGTAGCCAACTCCTTCTTGCCCGTCTCTTGGTCATCTTCGGTACAAATACTTGCAGAAGCACTCCCATTCCGAGTAGTAAAGGGGGATGAAGCGGAGGCGGAAGGCTGCATGGATGGTGGTGGTATAATGGAAAGTGTTGAAGAAAGGGTGAGTGGAGGTGGAGGTTCAAACACATCGAGCTTCTCCCTTTGCTCGGAAGCAGTCGGGGTTGGCTCGAGTGCAAAAAGGGGTGGACCTTGCTCAGGACTAGCCACGGGTAAGGGTGAAGGGTTAAGTAGTGGAGTAGGGGTTATAGGCATAGTGGGTCTTGGGGTTAAAGGGATAATGGAGGGTTGAGGTGGCGAATAAGGAGGAGGAGGAATAGAAGGCTTGGCAGAGGCCGGCGTAGTGGAGGGTGATGGAGGTTCGACGGAGGCCGATGGAATGGAGGATATTGGTGTGGTTACGGGAGGTGAAGGTTTAGTGCGTTGAAAATGCCGGATGGGGCGAGAGGTGTTAGGGATAGGATACGACTCATGATGCGGCGGTATGGGTGTTTGGAATATCAACTCATCATTGTAACACCAAGAGGTCTCATAAATGGGGGTTGGATCGGGGACTGTGGCATAGTCCTGAGCAAGGGGATCATCAAGTGGTAGTGGAGGGAGAGGGAAGCGAAGGAAACTCGGAAGGGATGCATACAGAGCTTCATTATCATGTGCCGTCTTGAATTCTTCAATTGCCGGTTCTTCATTATCGGGTTCAAGTGGACACCGCAGTGAAGGCGTGCATGTGGGTGGTGGAATGTAATGGTATTGTGTATGCGGAGGTGGAGGGCCATATGCGTGAATTGGGTGAATGGGTGGAGGATGGACGGCGTCCACTTGAACGTTGAAACCGCCGGCTCTTGCTTGCTCGCACTGTCGACGCCGTAGCCGTCTCTCCTATCCTTCCAATCTTTCTCCATCTTTGTAATGTCATTCAGAGCGGCGTGGAGGGGATTGACTGGAGTAGGAGGAGCGGGCCGTGGGCTCGTAACCCTCTTTAATTGTTCCTCCAACGAAGTGACTTTGTCGAGAAGCGTTTGTTGGAGGGGTGTGACTTGAGCAACAGAGGGTTGGCAGGGCCTTGAAGGAGGGGCTGCATAAAAAGGCCGTGGAGGGGGCGTGACGAGCTGACCCAAATGAGGACCCGGTCGGGCCAGGTTGGAAGGAACAGATGGGCCTTGGGGCCGTGAATAGGGAGGAATAGAAAGAGGCCGGTGATGGGCCACCCGAATAGGAGTATGCGTGGATGAAGGAGGCGGGTGATGGGCCACCCGAATAGGAGTAAAAGGAGGATGAGATGAATGAGATGTGCCCTCAACAGCGGCCTGAAGGGCTTGGATTTGCTGAGGGGTGAGATGATCTAAGGCGTGAATGATCTGGGAGACCTTCTGATCGTTGGGAGGAGACGTCCCCGAAGGAGTGATGGCTTGCAACTGAGGCAAGGGACCATGAGATTGGACATTGCCCATGGGCCGGGCATGACCATAGAAATGAGTACGTGATCCCTTGAAAGAATTGTGGTGTGAATTATGAAGTTGAGGGGAATAAGATGCGCTAGGTTGATCACCCTCATGAATATTAATTGAATTAAACATGTTAGTCTTCTTATCATGGTAAGCCATTATGCAAACAATTTAATGTGCAATCAAAATAATTTACCAAGATAGCAAACAAGTTGGAATGGTTACCCTTGATTTCTTTTGTTTGATCCTTGGTGAGTTAAAGTGATTTTTAACAAAGTTGATGTGATCACTCAAGGTCTTGGACCTAATTTCAGATGCTCTTTTCTCCAGTGCCAACTAGGTTGATTCTCACCACGAATGGGCCAACTAAAACCCGGAGACTTCAAAGGTACAACCAGCTCGGCGTCCGTGAGGGAATCCACGGGTGCGGGGACTTACGGAGGCTTGGTTTAGGAATTTCCAATCCAAAGAGACGGAATGCTCAATGGAGGGTCTTTCCTTCACCAAGAGGGTGTGTGGAATCCTAATGTAGAGAGAGGAGGTCTCCCAAACCAATGCAAATGGATGAATGCAGAGCAAAATATGCCGATCACACCAATATCATCAATCAATGTAAGGATCAACCCAATAAGCACATACAGCAACAGGAAGCAGGGATGTGTGAAAACACAGGAAAGAGACGCCCTGGCAACAGTCGCTATCAGCAAAATAGATGATGGGGTGACTGTCGTGAATCACTGTGGGAGCCCACAGGCAGTGAAAAACGCGCCTTGGTGTGAGGCGCTATAAGTGAAAAGGATGCCTCTGGCAGAGGGCGTCAAATGTAAACACGCGCCTTGATGTGAGGCGCTAAGCAATAAAAGACGCCCTGGGGAAGGGCGTGAATTCACAGGCAGCGTAATAAAAGCAGGAGGTATGATGGAAGACGCCCTGCCAGAAGGCGTTAAACAGAAAGAAGACGCCCTGGATGTGGGCGTTAAAATAAAACGCGCCTCTGTCTGAGGCGTTAATTCCCTCTGTCTCCAGAAAAACTCCACGGCCGGAAGTATCAAACAGTGATAAAAAGAAGATACTCACAGTCACAACATAATCATGGCAATCAACAAATATATGAATTAAGATTTTAGCATGCTCATCAAAAAAAAAATTTGGATAAGTGGAATTTCTAAAAAAAAACCTATCAAATTGACAGATCACATGGGGAGAGTGCAATGCACAGTGGAGGGTGCCCGTGGGGCACAAAGGAGGGGTACCGTGGGTACCAAACGGAAAGGGCACACATGGGTGCCAAAGGGGAAAGGGGTAATCAATAGAAAAACAGTGGAAGTCCCACCGTGATCGCCAATTTGTAGATTGTGAAAAATCCACTTAATAGAATAACAATAAAAAAAAGAATTAAGCAGAAGATGAAAAAAAATGCACACGGTGCAAAATAGGAGATGTGATCGCCAGAGACGCGAGGGCCTCAAAGATATAGCAATAATAAAATGGAGGGATCGCGAAAAATACCTTTTAAAGAGCGGGTGATTGTGAGTGCCTTCCTTCTCTTTCAATCGGTCGGCCGATGAAGAGAGTTATTCTTTAATTGATTACCCTTGCAAAACAAAGACAAACACCAATAGAATGGAATTAGAAACAAGGTGAGTGTAGCATCAAATTCATAAAAGATGAGCATAAAAATATAGATTAGAGCACACCTTGTGGGTGTTGGCCCTTTAAATCCCTATGCAAAATGGTAGGGAAATATGATGATGATATGATAATAAAAAGAATAACAAGAAGTGTGCAACGCGGTTGCACTGTTGAAAAAAAAATATCCTCAACGTAGTTGAGAAGGGAGACTAACAGAAGATGAATATGATGAATGTATATGCATGCATGTGTATTAATGATAATAAAAAGAAAAGACGAATAAAAGACAGGAGCCTGTGCTTCGGCCTTCTGATGCTCGGTGAGGAGGAAGCCTCAAAGATAAAGATTTGTATGCAGTAAAGGGGGGGTTCCTTCTTCGGCCAGAAGCAACAACAACCTGCGTAAAAAAAAAAAAAAACAGAGGAAGGAAGAAGCAGAAGAGAAGAAGAAAAAGGGAAGAAGGGGACCCAACCGAATAACAGAGCCGCAAGGCTCTATTAAAAGGGCAGAATCAAGTAAGATAGAAAGATAAGAATGGGCAAGAGTCCAACATGGGAAGGGTTAAGTTCCCAATAGAGGAAGATGACCAAACAAAGCAGGGACTCTTGGGGGAAAGGGCTGCGTTCGATTAGAACACGAAACTGAAACACGACCTGAAAAGGGGCGTTAATTGAAAAAGACGACGGGGACAGGGGCGTTAATCCAGATGATAAACAGCCAAAAAGAATGGACGACCATGTGTTCGGGCGTCAATTAAATTGACGTCCGATTTAGTGTCGTTAATTCAAAAATATTCAAAACAGGATCATTTTTCATTTCTCAATATTATTTTCTCATTTTTTTAAGTGGAGGTGCATCTCAATGTGCTGATTCCAATGACTATTTTTACGTATTTTTCTGACACCAGGAAGGCCACCAAATCACCTCTCAAAGGGGGTTGAAAATAATATTAAAAAAATCAATTTGAAAAGTGATGCCCTCACATGTGTCGTTAATTCACTTTTTTTTCATTTTTATTTTATTTAAAATAAGAATAACGTCCCATGCAAAGTCGTTAATTCTAAAAAAAATCCGAAAAATTCTCAGAAAATCCAGAAAAATGGGAATTGAGATGCAATTGACGCCTGATGCATGTGACGTCAATTTTATTTTTATTTTCTTTAAATTTTCTTAAAATGAAATGACGCCCCTCTTCAAGTCGTTAATTCGGGAAAATTCATAAAAATAGAGAAAAATATCCAGAAAATCCAGAAAAATTCAAGAAAATAGAAAAAAATAAGAAAAGGGAGAAAAAAGGGAGAAATCCAAGAAAAGTGAGAAAAATCACTCAAACAAAGTTAATTTGAGGGTCAAATTGGGACATTACAAGGTAATATGAGATGTACTCACAGTAACGTCAATTTTGGCGTGTCTACATTCATGGTATGATACATACATGCTATTGATGCTTTGATACATACTATATTTTCATGCTATTCAATGCTTTCATGCTTTGATTCATTCTATGCTTGCTATGCTTAAATGCCTTATTCATTGCTTGTTATTTATATCTTGGCTAATGAAATTTTGAGCGCAGGATAAGAAGCTCTTGGTCCCACCGACTGGGCATCACCATCCAAGTCCCACGGTGCTTGCACCTCATTTCTCAGTTCCCCCATACTCATTGCTATCACCATCCCCCCTGTATGCATTCTACTATATGTTACATACGCTACTAGATTATATCAATGACCTTGTGGCTTTGGTAAATCTGGAATTTGAGTTCCCCTCCATCAAAAATAATGATGATTCCAGAGGAGTCTTAGTCATACGGATAGGCCGTTGAGCCGTCCAAGACTGGAGACGATGGTTCCCTTTTGCAAGTTGATGCATGGATAAACGAGCTTCGGCTTAGTATCAGCTCACAGAATGGGTTTCTTGACCCAGTCTGGGCAGTTTAGCAATATTATCCTTGATTATCTTATATTTTAATTTGTTTTAACTTTTTTTCCTTTAAACTCAGCATGCATTCATATAGGAGTTTGAAACAATTTTTGAAAAATCATTCTGATAAGCTGATTTGGAGAGTCAAATTGATCTTAATCTTTCCAGATATGAGATATTCATTGCTGAATGGAATCCTCAGTTCGTTTTGTCGCTGTTTTGGGTCATTTTCTCGAAAGCTCATTGTTTGGATTTCTATCCTCTTATTTCAATCATTTCCCTTGATCCACCTTGGCTGCAGCACGTCCACATTGGCTGGTAACCGCTCCCCAATGGTGGAACCTACAGGTTTGTGACCTGGGGTAATTCCACCGCGCTGGAAGTTGATCATTCTCCTTCGTGCCCGCGTGCACATTCCCTCTTTTATCCAAACATCGTTGATTTCATTGAATTTCCCGGGATTGCTTCATCTCGAGCTTTTGATTTCATTCTCATCAAGTGATGTTGATTGCGTGTCTCATCACACATTGGCATCTACTTTTCAGTTTGCTCTGCTCCCTTGTAAAGCGGACGCCAAGGCGGGACAGCTGTAGACACGCCAAAATTGACGTTACTGTGAGTGCATCTCATATTACCTTGTAATGTCCCAATTTGACCCTCAAATTAACGTTATTTGAGTGGTTTTTCTCACTTTTCTTAGATTTCTCTTTTTTTCCTCCCTTTTCTTATTTTTTCCTATTTTTCTTAATTTTTTGTGTATTTTTCTCTATTTTTAGGAATTTTTCTGAATTAACGACTTGAAGAAGGGCGTCATTTCATTTTTAGGAAAATTAAAAGAAAATAAACGAAAATTGACGCCACTTCCATCAGGCGTCAATTGCACTGAAATTCCCATTTTTCTGAATTTTTTCGAGTATTTTTTGGATTTTTTTTGGAATTAACGACCAAGAATGGGACGTTATCTTAATTTTAAATAAAATAAAAATTAAAAAAATTGAAAATAACGACATGGTTGAGGGCGTCACTTTCAATTTGAATTTTTTAATATTATTTTTTAAATCCTCTTCTAGAAGTGATTTGGTGGCCTTCCGGGTATCAGAAAAATACGAAAAAATAGTCATTGGAATCAGCACAGTTAGATGCACCTCCACCTAAAAAATGAGAAAATAATATTGAGAAATGAAAAATGACCTTATTTTGAATATTTTGAATTAACGACCTTGATTCGGACGTCATTTAAATTGACGCCCGAATCAACAGTCGTCCATTCTCTTTTGGCTGATTTTTCATCTTGATTAACGCCTCTTGGTAGGGCGTGTTTTTAATTAACGCCTTTAATTCAGGCGTCTTTGAATTTTCAAATACAGGGAGGTTTTTATTTCTAAAAATTGAATCTGGAATTGACGCCTTCTCGCCAGGCGTGTTTTGAATTAATGCCCTCGTGAGGGTCGTCAATTTCAGAATTGACGCCCTGAGTTGGGTCGTCTTTAACTTCAGAATCCTGTTCGAACGCCTCCTTTCCTGCAGAGAGTCCCTTCCCTATTTGATCACTTCGTTGATAAGGGAATTGGAGTCCTTGCTTCCTATGGCTATTGCTTGATCTGATCCTTTCCAAATCTATTTTTGAACTCTATAAATAGGGCTCTGTGGCTCTGTTCGAAGTTCCGGATGCTGGTTCCAGTTTTTTTTTTGGTTTTTCTTTCTTCTTCTTCTCTTACAGGACACTACTGCTGCTTCTTGGCAAAGGAGGAAGTTCCCTGCGTTTATTGTTCTCATCTGATCGAAGGAGTTTTCCTCCTCATCGAGCATCTAAGCCGAGAAGCACAGGCTCTTCTATCTGTCGAATTCTTCTTTCTTTTATTTGCATGCATGCATATACATTCATCATATTCATCTCTCTGTTAGTATCTCTTTATTCTCAACCACGTTGAGAACCTCCAACAGTGCAATCGCGTTGCACACTTCTTATTATTCTTTACACATCATTCATCATATATTCTCCCATACCCTTTTGCATAGGGGTTTAAGGGCCAACACCCACAAGGTGTGTTCTTGCATAGGATATTTCATGTTCATCTGTATATGAATTTGATGCTACACTCACCTTGGTTCTAATCCAGTCTTCTATTGGTGTTTGTTAATTTTGCAAGGGTAATCAATAAGAGGAACTCTCTTCATCGGCCGGCCGATTGGAAGAGAAGGAAAGGACTCACAATTCCCCGCTTCCTTTTGAGGTATTTATATTCGCGATCCCTCCATATTATTATTTATATTTTTGAGGCCCTCGCGTCTCTGGCGATCACACTCCTATTTGCACCACGTGCATGCCATCAATTCTTTCTTTTATTTTTATAATTGTTCTAAGTGCTAAGTGGATTTATCACGATCTACAACAGACCGCCCCATAAAGATGACGGTCCATCAAGAACCATTTTTGCTTGGCAGGAATTCTTGTTTTGACCTAGTCTTTGGATAATTGAGCATATTTATCCTGTCTTTTATTTTTTTCAACGGCCAGGAGAATAGCAGTCGGTCGATGGGCCGTTTAGCTTCATGGGCGGTCTATCGTTGGACCGTTTCTGTCAGTCGAGATTCCTACGTCGACGGGCGATTTCTCTCTCTATCCGTGGTGAAAATGGTTGATTTCTCCATGGATTTCTCCATGGATTCTCAGCCAAATCGAGCGTCGTTTGATCTTGTTGGCAGTTTGGAGTATTATCTCTATTTTATTCAACATAATCCAAGTCTATAAATCGAACCCTTGGGTCATGGCCGCGAGGGGGGAGATCCGGAGTTCACGTCAAAGTGCTGTTGCTTTCTAGAGTGAATTCCAGTCAAGGAGAAAGACTTTCTACGTCCTCTAAGCCTTTGGTCCAGAGAGTAGCTGATTTTCATTATGTTTTGAGTCATAGTTTGAGTGGTTCTTGGTCACACTTAGTCATTCCATCACCAGTCCCTTTCATTTTTCTTCACATTTTTTCACTGGCATTCTAGCATCTTTACATCCTCCTATTGTTTTCCACACCCCATAGGGGTTAAAAAAACCCAAACCCCCAGGTATTTCCCCTTTCAATTATGTGTTCCCTTCATCGTTCCCATTTATAGATATTGCACTTTCAAAAACTAATTTGGGGTCATTTTCATCTGTCATTTGTGTTGTCTTGCAGGTCAGCAGGTGTTTCAGCGCGAGGCCCATCCCTCCTGGACGGTCAGAAGGGGTGGAGGATTGAGTTCCCAGGCTCAGGATCTGGAAGCTTTTGTGGTCTACCTCCGACCGTTTACCTAGGATAGCGGTCTTCCTCAGACCGTCTCCCTAGTGAATGCGGCCAATTGAAGACCGTCCAAGTCTTGCGCCCGAGTCTTCTTCCCGCGCTCTGCTTCAGTGCTGGTAGCAGCCTATCGTCCGGATGTTTTCACCCTTCAGCGGTCATCAGAAGACCGTCTTCATCCTGCACCAGTGTTGTTGTTTTTGGGTTGGCGAGTGTCTTCATCCATCTCATTTTCTAAGGTACGTAGTGTGTTTCTTTTTGCGCTGGGTATCTTGGTGGCGATCACGATCTGGTTGTGTGCGTGAGTGGTTGATTTCATTGTGGTATTTATTCCTCCACATGTCGCATTCAATGCCATATTAGTTACATCCACTCACACCCACACTTCTTTCTTTGGATTAAAAATATCTACAATAACAAGACTGTGAATGAATTCATTGATGCTTGTGCCTCGGGGCATATTGAGTAAGTTGTCCTCTTATAGTTTTTGTAATTATCCTAATTCGCCTTACACTGACTACCATGATAATTTTTGTCCAATATAATGGCCCCATATTTGAATTACACAACGGGATTGTTTTGAAACGTCGTCATGTCATTGATCTATTATACGGCCAGATGATAGATGATACAGTACTTTCTTTCATTAATTGTGTAATTTTACGCCTCGCCCTACCCTGAACTTGTGTTTCTACTGCTAATAGCATCATGATTGTTTACAGGTGATCGACGCCGGATGTACCTCCTCCACTCAAGATGCAATGAATCTGGCATCTTTCATCGGTGGGTTTGTTGTCCCACCATTGTAGTGAATCACATCAACGACAAGACAGTGGCCAACGACACAAAAAGTCAGGATTTGTTACAGTGCGTATTCAAGAATGATGAATTATCACAACTACAGCAGAACAAATATTTATTCTTCATGTTACACTCAAGTAATCCCTGGCTTCTATTTGCTGTTGACACGGAGAATCGCCATTTTGTCTCATACAATTCCATGAGGGGTATGGTCATCCATGAAGCCACTACGAAAAAATGGGT
This sequence comes from Amorphophallus konjac, assembly GCA_022559845.1. NCBI lineage: Eukaryota > Viridiplantae > Streptophyta > Magnoliopsida > Alismatales > Araceae > Amorphophallus > Amorphophallus konjac. The sequence goes on from CM040119.1 coordinate 233,563,588, forward strand.
ACTTTTTCTTATCCATGTACCTGTATTAAAGATATTTATAATGTGTCTATTAATTATTCCATAATAATGTGAAATATTTCATTTGCAGGCTGTAGTTGTACGGGGGTTACTGAAGGAATATGGGACATTCGAGGGAGTTGATGAATGGGAACTTATGTTCAACAACGAATGTCCCCAACATGCAGCTGGAAGCCTCAACTGTGCCATTTATGTAGTGAAATATGTTGATGAATTGTCAAGGAAGAGGGAGAAATCATGTACATTTACTGAGGGTGATTGTAATATGATTAGAGCCCAGTTTGGGACCGAACTCATTACCTTTGGAAATACAAGATCTTAAACAATTTCTCGTCTCAAACCTCAGAATGTGGCATACCTGTCTTGATTGATATTTCTTTTGTCATACATTTTGATCTTCAAAGTTTCATATGTTTTAATGCTGTTAATGTGTGCTTGATAATGTTAATTCATGAATATCAATGAGTTTTCTAAAGACATATTCAAGTTTGGTTAAGGAACTGGGCTGAAGTATGAAAAGATGAAGGTTTTACTTGCACAAGTGTCGACTAGAGTCGACCTTGGAGCCGACTCCAGTTTAGACTGCTGAAGAGAAAAACCCAAGTCACCAGTAGGATGAAAAGGGCTTTGGCTACGCTTTAAGGGTGACAAATAGGTGGCCAATGGTGAAAAATAGGCCTTACGGGCGTAAAAGAGGCGACAAAGGGTAAATAATAGATGATCAGGCTGAAATATAGAAATATCCATGTCCATGAGAGAGAATATACCTCTGACAGGGAAGTCTCAAATCACGTGTAAAGCCTGGCCCTCGAGTTGAGCATGTGCCAGACACACCGAACCTGTGATCCACCCTTTTAGCCCATTTGTCAGACTTACTGGCTATTTTACACGGTTATCGTCCATTTGTCAGTCATACGGGCTATTTGTCACCCTTAGGTTCAATAGCCGTCAAATGCCTTGGTCGTCGCCTTAGCCAGTTGTCACCGCTAGGTGTGCATTTGTTACCACTAAGGTGGCATTTATCACCCTTACTGCATATTTATGACTCTTACCACATGACCAGCCGTTGCCTTCTTTTCGCCGTCACAATAGATGTACGTTACCAGGGCCAACGTCTCGAGGGAGAGCTGTCCCGGCAACGGCGACCGTCACGATAGATTGCAAGTTCGGTTGGGGAACCTAATTAAGCCTACACCCTCTCTTGTCCAATCACCTCTGTTGATGTGAAACGACCCATGGAATTCAGCAACTTGACAAATAACCCTCGGACTTATCCAACACAAGCACAATTCGCAAATAAGAGACTATTGTAGACGGTCGCTCACCGATGTGCACGCTCAACCCAAGGGTGACTCGGTGATGCCGAGTCGAGGGTGGTGGGACTAGACCCTTGCTGGTAGAGGGCCAGCAAGGCTATGAATGTGTTCCCTTCCAAAGATATGGAAGCCCGAAGTGATGGGCTGACCGAGTGCCACAAGGGACTCGGATCACTCTCTCCCTCCACAGTGGTCACTCGAAAGCGAGGGTGCTTTAGGACCGGGCGCTCTCTTACACTCCAGCGGAGTGTTGGCGGATATTAAATGAACAAGCACTAAAATATGAGCAAGAGTTGAGAGATTACTTGGCCGGTTTGAAGAAACCGACCCCGGTCGGAGACGTGGGTGAGCGGGGAAGTGTGGTTTCCCTGCACACTACGTCGGTGAAGCTTCTTCCTGTTTAAATGATTACATGAACTACTGCTCACGTAGGAGGGTTGGACAAGGGGTGGGGAGTTGTGTGATTACAACAAACACTACCTCCCGCAGGGAGGGGCTTTAAGCTGGCCAGGCGGGGTGGGGAATGCCGAAGTAGAAGAGATCCCGCGGTTCTGTCCGCTCAGTCTTGGCAGGACAGTGGTTCGCTGATGGAGCCGCCACGGATCCGTCCGAAGTCAGAAGTGGGCAAGACCAGCACCAAAAGTTCCTGAGTTGGCCCAGGAAGGCTTCAGAATTTTTTGGAGAATTTAGTGTGGTCGTTGGAGGCTGAAGAAGGCTCTTGAACTTGAACCCTTGGTTTAGCTTCTGTCTGTTCCAGAATCAAAGGCGCCAGAAGACGTCCTCACTCCAAGTGACTCCGAGCTTTGAAGGTGACGCAGATTATATCGATATGACCGTGGGAGGGTCCTCTTCGAGCAACAACCAGAAAGAACACCAGAGGAGGTCAGAGCAGAGAGCTAGGGCCCGTAGAGTGAAGGGGTGTCGATCAGGCCCTGACTGGACTGATTTGCGCTCCTGGGGAAGAATAAATGGAACGGGGAGCTCCGAACTCCGAACGATGCTCCGCTTGCTACGTTGGATAGAGGACTGATAGTATCTCATCCCGGTCAAGTGGTGCACCAAGGAGAATAGGGATCTGGCTGCAGGAGCTTCTGCACTGTGGTTCTGATCTCCATCCGGATGCCGGACGCCCAGCCTAACAAGAACGATCTTCCTGGACAGCTCCGAACTCGGATTGAGGCGGGATTGCCTCACCTACGAAGATGACTTAAAGGGATTTCCAGCAATATATGGTGTGCCTTCTGGAACGTCAAGGTGGTGGTGGGGCAGACTCTGCAACCAGAGCCTTCAAAACTACCTGCGAACTGGCCTGAGTTGAATGGTAAACAGTGTAGAAAGGGGTGGGGATGGGCGAAGTTGCAACAAGGGGGAAGGGTCTAAGGGCTATGGGAGGTGGAGGGGGATGCTAGGGGGTTGATAGAGGAGGTTGGGAGGTGAGGAGGGCGGAGCTAGGAGGGCTGGAGTAGGTGGAGATTGAGCAGGGTGGGCAGGGTGTGCAGCTGGCCAAGGTGGGAGGTGGAAGGCTGGCTTGGTCGACCAAACCTAAGGGGAGGATGGGGTGTGCGACCAGGGGAGGTTGGGGGAGAGGGAGAGGCTGGGGCACAGCCCTCAAGGGGTGGGGAACTCAATTGGGGCCTTGGGGTGGTGAAATGGTGGCTTGGGAAGGGGAAAGATGGCTTGGAGAGAGTGAAGGGGTGCCTAGGAATACCAAAGGTTGCTTTGGTAGATGGGGAAGTAATGGGACAATTGAATGGAGTATGGGGAGGGGAGAGGAGCTTTGATGAGTATTGAATGATGTAGAGAGAGAGAGAAATTCAAAATTGGGGATGGGGGAAGAGAGAGAAAGGGTCGCCCCCTTCTTGGTGTGGTAGAGAGAGGGGGGAGAGAGAGAGAATGGGAAAGAGCTTCTCACTCTAGGAACACTCAACTGGATTTTAAATTTTCATTCAACTATTCATTCATTCATTATTTCTCCAAAGGTGGGTTGGGGTCCTATTTATAGGGAATCCACAATTTACAAAAAGTCCTTGACTTTTGGACTAATGACAAATAACCAAGGGGGGAAGGGGGGGCCCTGGGCCAAGCCCATATAATTGGGCCCATTAACCTATCAAACCAATGTAATGACTCAAGACTTAGGTAAATAACTACCTATCCTAGGTACTGAACTAAAATAAAAGGAAAATTACATAATTATGACTCAAAGAAAATATAAAAAATTACATGCCAAGACTAAGAAAAATGCGGCGAACAAGATGAAACACAGCTGGCGAGCAACGGGACCCTTGGAAAAATGTGGAGTGGTAAGAGATGTCCCCATCATACTCCCGGTGTACGGAGAACTCGACTCTGTCGAGAAAGAGTCCTCCCTGCTCTGAGAGTGCTGCAGTAGGGCCTCCCACTGATCTGCCGATGAGGCCGGCCCTTCCACCTAACAAGGTAGCGCTCATACGCCTTGCTCCTGGTGGTAGTGACCTGTTCATATAATATCCGCTCAACCTGCTTGCGCTGGTCTCTCCTGGTTGGTGGCTTTCTCTCAAGGGTGGGTGCTCTCTCAAAGCAGGGAACGGGCTCAACATCCTCACTGGGTACCACTGTGGGGCCCCTGTATGGCACCAGGTTAGCCACATTAAATGTGGGACTTACTCCATAATCCTCGGGGAGGTCTAACACATAAGCATTTGTGCCGATGCGTCTCAGAACCTGAAGGGACCAGCCCCATGAGGCCTCAGTTTCAAGATAGCTCCCGGGGAGAGCCTCTCAATCCTCACCATCATAAAATCACCCACGTGGAATTCTTGGTGGCATCGGTGAGAGTCGGCCTGCCTTTTGTAAATCTCATTTTCCTTGCAGATGTACTTGCGAAGGTTTTCATGCAATTTTGTAAATGCTGGCATTCTAGGGGTGGTGGGTGGACCTGGGCAACCAAAAGTAGACCAATCATGCTTTGACGCCAAGAAGACTTTGATGGAATGGGGAGATCCGGGATATCCATAGGTGATCCGGTCATGCATAGGGGTGACAAATGTCGGGGAACCCGGACATCCATGAATACTCCTATCATGCCTACAACCCATGATGAATGAAGGAGGACCATTACACCCGAATATGGACCACTCTTGTTTCCTACTTGACATGTGGGTGATGTGAATGATTGGACCTAACATAGTGTTCATGCCAAGTGGTCTGGTAAGGCTAGACACATGCATGCTTATCCCAAAGGTTACTTCCATGTGCATAGGTATGGGACGACCTTTGAACTTCCATGTGAAAGGGTCGAAGGGATCTAGGAAGGTGGATATGCGGTGGGGCACTTCCTTGATCTCTAGGCGGGTGTTGCCTAAGGTCATGGTTCCTATGGTGTAACCTGGGTTATGGATGAGGTGGGCTTGGTCCAACATGGTGGGTGGTTAGTGAGGTGGGTGGGTCGCAAGGGTATCTAGGCTTCCATAGGTTGGGATCAAAGGGATCATCATAAGTGTACCCATGGAAAAGGAGCTCTAAATCCATCTTATCAACCTCAAGGTCCTTACAATATGGTGGTGGGTCTTCCTCCTCTAATGACATAATTCGGCCGAAGTTACTGGTAGGTGGGTCAGCCATGAGGGGATGGCTTGGCTTTCTACCCGATATTAGGAACTCCAATTCGAGGATACGGTCGGGTTCATCGGGTGTGGGGAGGAATAGAAGAAGGTCACTAGTGTAGCAACCTATGGTGCACATTGAGGTGATAGACCCGACACATAGGTGTAGTAGGTCAAGGCTCCTTGGTCGGTCGGTCACTATGGTCAACATGCCACTGAACTCCATTTGCCAAGCTAGACCCTTGAGGAGGTCCCCTAAAGTTTCCACTTGGTAAGATGATTGGATGGTGGTGCGATAGGTGGAGAAGGGTACTATGGGGAGGTTTAACTCCATGGGAGGGCAAACATGGGCTGTGATCTCTCTCATTGGGCTCTCCCTTAGCCAAATAACAAGGGGTTCTCCTAAGATGATCTCGGCTCCAACTAGGGGTGGTGGTGTAGGCTGAAGACCACCGTACGAAGCTTTTCTTTCAACTTGGACATGGGTTGGGGTTGGGAGTAGTGGAGGCCTAGGTTGGGGTAGGATTGGGGTTGGAAGTGGGAGGTGGGTTGGGTGAGGAGGGTTGGGTTGATTGGTCTTGGGGGACGTGTCCCTTTTAGGGGACGATGGAGGGGTAGTGGTGGAGACCAAGGGGGCTTCTGGGGTATGGGTTTGGTGGGGGTTTTGGGGTTGGGGGGTGGTGGCCCTCATGGGGGGAACCGGGTTGGTTAGGGATCTCATGCCCTTGGGATCGGCCGGTTGTGGAGGGGAAGTGGGAGTGCTCCTCGGGCCATGATTCTCCGAGTAGGAAGGAGAGGGTCGAGAAGTGTAGGTTTTCCTAGGCTCGGTCTTCATCTCTTCCCAAGTGCTAATCGGGGCTTCCCCGCGGATCCTCCTTAAACCCTCCACAATTAACCAATGACTTTTAGGTCGTTTGGAGAAGTGAGCCTTGGCTAGCCTCATTCTCCTTCCTTCGTTCAAGGGGCACCTTTTAAAGAATTGATCCATGGAAACCTCCCAATCTAGATAAAGGCTTGGGCTGTAGGATCCATCAAAGGCGTGGGTTTCATTTCCCTCAAGTCGGTCGAGTCGGAACGTGATGTCTTCAGGCCGATCAAGGACATTAGGTAGGGCTTCTAAGATGCCGCCCACTTTGTTGGCAGCGGAGCTTCCATGAGGATTAGTGCCTCTTGGGAAAGATGATGGGGCTGGGTATGACGAGTGTGAAGTGGCCATTCTAGTGGGCAAGGGAGAGGTACCGGGTGACTTGAAATGCATATGCGCCGTAGGACTAGACTTGTAGAGACAAGTCTAGAACTTGCTCTGATACTAACTGATGTGAAACGACCTATGGAATGCAGCAACTAGACAAATAACCCTCGGACTTATCCAACACAAGCACAATTCACAAATTACAGACTATTGTAGACGGTCGCTCACCGATGCGCATGCTCAACCCAAGGGTGACTCGGTGATGCCGAGTCGAGGGTGGTGGGACTAGACCCTTTCTGGTAGAGGGCCAGCAAGGCTATGAATGTGTTCTCCCCCAAAGATATGAAAGCCCAAAGTGATGGGCTGACCGAGTGCCACAAGGGACTCGGATCACTCTCTCCCTCCACGGTGGTCACTCGAAAGTGAGGGTGCTTTAGGACCGAGTGCTCTCTTACACTCCAGTGGAGCATTAGCGGATATTAAATGAACAAGCACTAAAATATGAGCAAGGGTTGAGAGATTATTTGGCCGGTTTGAAGAAACCGACCCCGGTCGGAGACGTGGGCGAGCGGGGAAGTGTGGTTTCCCCGCACACAGCGTTGGTGAAGCTTCTTCCTGTTTAAATGATTACATGAACTACTCCTCACGCAGGAGGGTTGGACAAGGGGTGGGGAGTTCTGTGATTACAACAAACACTACCTCCCGTAGGGAGGGGCTTTAAGCCGGCCAGGCGGGGTGGGGAATGCTGAAGTAGAAGAGATCCCGCGGTTCTGTCTGCTCAGTCTTGGCAGGATAGGGGTTCGCTGATGAAGCTGCCACGGATCCATCTGAAGTCAGAAGTGGGCGAGACCCACACCAAAACTTCCTGAGTTGGCCCAGGAAGGCTTCAGAATTTTTTGGAGAATTTAGCGTGGTCGCTAGAGGCTGAAGAAGGCTCTTGAACTGGACCCCATGGTTTAGCTTCTGTCTGTTACGGAATCAAAGGCACCGGAAGACGTCCTCGCTCCAAGTGACTCCGAGCTCTGAAGGTGACGCAGCTTATATCGATATGACCGTGGGAGGGTCCTCTTTGAGCAGCAACCAGAAAGAACATCAGAGGAGGTCGGAGGAGAGAGCTAGGGCCCGTAGAGTGAGGGGGTGTCGGTCAGGCCATGACTGGACTGATCTGCGCTCCTGGGGAAGAATAAATGGAACGGGGAGCTCCGAACTCCGAACGATGCTCCGCTTGCTGCGTTGGACAGAGAACTGATAGTATCTCATCCCGGTCAAGTGGTGCACCAAGGAGAATAGGGATCTGTCCGCAGGAGTCTCTGCACTGTGGTTCTGATCTCCACCCGGATGCCGGATGCGCAGCCTGACAAGAACGATCTTCCTGGACAGCTCCGAACTCGGATTGAGGCAGGATTGCCTCGCCTACGAAGATGACTGGAAGGGATTTCCAGAAATATATGGTGTGCCTTCAGGAACATCTAGGTGGTGGCGGGGCAGACTCTACAACCAGAGCCTTCAATATTGCCAATGAACTGGCCTGAGCTGAATGGTAAACGGTGTAGAAAGGGGTGGGGATGGGCGAAGTTGCAACAAGGGGGAAGGGTCTAAGGGCTGTGGGAGGTGGAGGGGGATGCTAGGGGGTTGATAGAGGAGTTTGGGAGGTGAGGAGGGCGGAGCTAGGAGGGCTGGAGTAGGTGGAGATTGAGCAGGGTGGGCAGGGTGCACAGCTGGCCAAGGTGGGAGGTGGAAGGCTGGCTTGGTCGACCAAACCAAAGGGGAGGATGGGGTGTGCGACCAGGGGAGGTTGGGGGAGAGGAAGAGGCTGGGGGACAGCCCTCAATGGGTGGGGAACTCAATTGGGGCCTTGGGGAGGTGAAATGGTGGCTTGGGAAGGGGAAAGATGGCTTGGAGAGAGTGAAGGGGTGCCTAGGAATACCATAGGTTGCTTTGGTAGATGGGGAAGTAATGGGACAATTGAATGGAGTATGGGGAGGGGAGAGGAGCTTTGATGAGTATTGAATGGGGTAGAGAGAGAGAGAAATTCGAAATTGGGGATGGGGGAAGAGAGAGAAAGGGTCGCCCCCTTCTTGGAGTTGTTGAGAGAGAGGGGGGGAGAGGGAGAATGGGAAAGAGCTTCTCACTCTAGGAACACTCAACTGGATTTCAAATTTTCATTCAACTATTCATTCATTCATTACTTCTCCAAAGGTGGGTTGGGGTCCTATTTATAGGGAACCCACAATTTACAAAAAGTCCTTGACTTTTGGACTAATGACAAATAACCAAAGGGGGAAAGGGGGTCCCTGGTCCAAGCCCATATAATTGGGCCCATTAACCTGTCAAACCAACGTAATGACTCAAGACTTAAGTAAATAACTACCTATCCTAGGTACTGGACTCAAATAAAAGGAAAATTACATAATTATGACTCAAAGAAAATATAAAAAATTACATGCCAAGACTAAGAAAAATGCGGCGAACAAGATGAAGCACAGCTGGCGAGCAACGGGACCCTTGGAAAAATGTGGAGTGGTAAGAGATGTCCCCATCATCTGCAATATGCTCCGTTCGAACGACGATCGTTCGGCTAGGGTTCCCCACGTTCCCCTTTTTTCTACTCCCGAGGGGCTATGTTACCACCTCCATTGCAGCGATGTGTTAAATCGACACACCGATCCCACTCGTGACCCTATAGTGACACCTGCACTTCTATTTTAAGTTCTTAAGGTTCCTCTGCAATGTCATCCCCTTCATCAGTGCGCGTAGCGGTTGCTTCCCCAGCAGAAAAGCCCATCTCTTCTGCGTCCTCCTTGGTCCCTTGTCATCACTGGTTCCTGCTGCAGATACCCTCTTCCTTTTTTTTAATCCTCTTCCATGTTTATGCATTTTACAGGTCTTTCATATGTTCGTATATGATATGCTCTGGGTAGTTTCATATGTGGCGGATGCAGTGGTTATTTTGTTCTTAACCTCTGCACATGTATTATTTTTCCCAATATTTTTGTTGGACCTCTACCATGCTTTGTATATGTTCCGTACATTGTATTGGGCCTAACATCTACCTTGCTTTGATAAGAGCACATGAAAATGGACTTTCATATTGTTATTACTTGCCAGGAAAGCATGTAAATATGTTCAAATTTTATTCCACCACATTATGACATACTATTGCTTACAATTTAATAAAAAAGTTATAAACTTTACCATCTTCATTTTTTCCCATATATCACAAAAGCTTTATATGTATCAAATCTCGTATATGCAATATACATTGTAGAATGTAAATTATGGAACTACATGTTTGGCTTATTGGGTGTTAATTCACAGGACATAAACCTTGTTCATGCACTTGAACTAGCAGACTTAAATCCCCTACCCCACTATATCATGCAGTGTAACCTTAAACCTACATACTTTCTGATCTACAAACTTTCTCTTATGGATTTGACTTCATATTAAATTTACTGCAATTATTATGTTTGTCATACCTATTATCTTTTATAAGACCTTACATGCCGGGAATTGAGGTTTAGAAAATGGGAAGGTACAAATGCTATGTAGTGTGGGTTGGTCACGAACCCAGAGTTGGCCACCCTGGAGCTCGTTATAAGAGTTTTAACTCGGTGGAGGAAGCACATGCTGCTATAAATGGGGTTGGCAATAGCAGCCATACATATATTGATCATCCTCAACTACAGGAAAGGCCCATGCCTGCATATCATGCAAGTCCCGGGCCTGACTATGATTCAAGGAACCATGCACTACGCCAGTAGTCTACACAAATGTCAAATGTGCCTTGTATTGTTGTTGTTCTATTATGTACTCTAGTAGTGTTGCTCCTCTTCATATTAGTTGCTTTGTTATTACTGTTGTTGTAGGTAAGGAAGTATACTACGCTTGGTCTGCATAGGGAAATAATGTATTGGACATTTTACTCATTATCAACGACTTGGTTATTTCATCTTTGATGTCTTGGTGATGGACGTGATTTGTGTAATGTGTAGACTTTGATCGGATTGTAATGGAATTCGTAATGGAGGGCGATGAAATGTTCAACGACATTGAGGATGCTATTTTAGACCAACTGGAAGATGAGGAGATGGCACCACCTATTTGGAGACGGATGCACTCATCAAAGTACATAGGTCAAATGTGGGTGACATTAATTGTCAATGGACATGAAGAGAGATGTTACAAAGTCTTCAGAATGCACCCTACTATGTTTACAAGGTTGAGGGACATGTTGGTAGGTCGTGGGTTATTAAAGGATTCCAAATATGTGACTACTGGTGAACAATTGGGTATGTTCTTATATGCCGTTGGTCAAGGGGTGTCTAGTGATGCTTTGTGTGAGCACTTCCAACATTCTTCTTAAACAATCAGTAAATATGTGAATCAAGCCATCCTTGCCTTGGCTTCATTGAAGGAAGGGTACATTCAACTACCCACAGCTGCACAAGTGCACGAATGTCACCAGTACATTCATGGCAAAGAACAATTCTACTCTCACTTTAAGGTGAGTTCTATTGCCTTAGTAGTTATTGTTCACATCATTGGTACCTTAACTCATGTTCCATGTCTTACTTTAGGATGCGATTGGTGCCATTGATGGCACACACATTCTTGCAAATGTACCAATATTGGAGCATGCTCGATTTCGCAACCGTAAGCAATGCATTACCCAAAATGTGATGGCTACAGTTTAGTTGATATGCTCTTCCAATATGTGTGTGTAGGATGGGAAGGATCTGCTTCTGATATGCGGGTGTTGAGGTGGGCCTTAGACGAAGGAGGGTTCTATGTACTGTAGGGGAAGTATTATCTGGTTGATTCGGGATACATCCATACTTCATCTTTCTTGGCCTATAGGGGAGTTAAGTACCATCTTGCTCAATTTCATGGTCGTGGTAATGTGCCCTATGAAAATAAGAAGGAAAAATACAATCATCGCCATGCCCAGTTGCGAAATATTGTGAAGCGTACATTTGGCGTCTTGAAGATGCGTTTTCAAACATTCCGTGAGGAAAACAAGTATCCTTGGCCCATAGAGCGGAAGATAGTCATTGCATGTTTTGTGGTGTAGAATTTCATTCGTCGAGAAGAAGGGTTTGATTGGTACTTCAATAGAGTTCATGAGGATGATGTGCAAGGCAATATTGCTGGTGATGAGGAGGTGGCCGCTGGACTTCACATCGGGCACCTTGAGGATGCTCCTGGGGAGCGCCGTAGGAATGAAATTGCTAATAGTATTTGGGGGTGAAACTGGACTATGATATGTGCTACACATTATTATGTGTTTCGTGAACTTGCTCAATTTCTTACCTTGTTACAATGTAGTGTGTCTGTTGTATTTGGACTACGTTGTATCCACCTACTTGTGTTCTGACCAACTTTCCTTCATTCATGACTTTTGTCATGTTTACATAATTACCTTGTGGTATTGTCCATTTCACTGGGGCATACCCTCACATCCCTTGGTTTTCATGCTCTGTTTAGAGAGTTGGATGGCAACATCGCAACCCTTAGTTTTCAGTTTTTATGGTTTTTTATCATTTTTATATTTATTTTATTATGATTATACTCTATTATATTTCTTAATTATCACTATTAGACAGAAAGAAAAATAAGTTTTGAAGTTTTGGAGCCAATAAGTCAGATTAACCAAAATCAAGCACGATGGCTAACACCGCATAGTGGTGACAAATAGTCATCAGTGGTGACAAATAGGCTTCAAGGCTGACAAATGTCTCGTAAGGGTGATAAATGGATAACAGAAGTCACAATATGTTATGAAGCGAAACAAAGGCGATGCGTAGCGAGCGACAAGGGTGACAAATAGCTCGTTATAAGTGACAAATAGCTGTTAGAAGTGACAAATAGCTCTGTAACGGTGACAAATAGTTTATGACAGTGAAACTTGAAAAAACTCAAGTTCGTTTGAAGGGTTTAACAATGTATGCGTTTCTTAACTCTACCGACACGGATCTGAAGCTTTCCTAGTCATGAAACGACACTGATTAAACTCATCTAAGATCAAGGAATGAGATTTATCTCCAGTTCTACTAATTTACGGTGGGATCAAGCCAGATAAGCATCTAAATAGATAAACTGCTATGTTTACAGATGAAAGAGTTTTTTATCAAGATTCTGTCAAGAGTCCTTCTTTGTCATAACAACCTACGTGGGTCTCCATACCCTGCGAAGAGAGAGTGTTTATATAACGAAGAGAAAATCACAGACAAAAAAATGAGAAGAAAGGGTGTGCAACCAGAAAAACCAGGGTGACTTTCGTGTGTCTACGAGAAGAAGGCAGAGCCACACTCAAGCAACGTCACAGGGAATTCAAGTGGATAAAATATATAATTTTTCTAAATTCCCATTGGTCCACTTGCCAAAAAAGAATATTCTTCTTCAGAAAGTATCTGGAAGTGCGCCAGGTGTATAAGATACAAGTTCCAGCCAATAGAGTTCGAGGTGACATGATTCGGTAAGTTCATCACGTGCCTCATAGAAAATGCTTGATGCTTCGACGTGCTGGGAGGATAGGTCGAGGCAGCTCAATTGTTGCAAGTCTTGAATATAATGGTGCATCGATGCATTGAAGGATAGGTGGATGCACCCTTTCCCAACTTTGAGTTTAGAGAGCTATTGAGGCTTCACAGCTTTGACACTGAGCCATTTGACGTCGATGTGTTGTAGAAGTAGTGAAGATCGAGTTAGAAAGACAGGTCGATGTTAATCAGTGTCGTTTGATGATTAGAAAAGCTTCAGATCTATGTTGGTAGAGTTAGGTGTCATGCCCCGAGCGTGGAAGATACTCGGGTCGTGGCCAGCTTATATAGAACCATCCAATCAAAGCAGTAAACATTTTTTTTGACAAAAGATAGAGTTCGCGAAAGACTAAATAATGACTAAGATTAAATTTCTAAAACGATACCAATGGTCCAAGATAACAAAATCTTACAATTAACCAATTGATGATAATTCTCATCCATGACATACATTATTCAAATACAACTACTAGGCTACGAGCCTTAGTAAGTTTAATCGACTAGACTGACATAACTGACATAGCTGGAAACACAAAGGTAAGGACTCTAGATAATCAGGACGCGGCTAGCTAATAGTAGACGATTGGCGTTCTAGCACTCTTCACTCGATTTCATTCCCATCCGGATGGTGGTCGCTATCCATATTACCTAAAAAATGTTAGAATTACAACTAGGTGAGCGAATCGCTCAGTAGGAATTACATCTCAAGTTCGAGCAGTCTTTAAGTACATTACATGTTACGTGCATTACAGGTATAACAATGCATGATGATCAAGTAAGAAAATCAGGTATACATGTATATCTATGCATGATGAACGAGTAAGAGATCAAGAACTGTATAGAGGGAGTATCGCGTGATTTCAAGTATTTGTCAAGTAGGATACCAAGAACTTATAGATGTCGATACAATTTTCCAGGCAAGCAAGAATTCATGTTCAAGCAAGTAAGAACCATGTTCAATCAAGTAATATCAAGTACGTGTTACTAGAATTGGCTATTTCAATCAAGCAAGTACTTTTCCCTTTTTCGGGCCACGCAGTCAAGTATTGCCCATTTTGGGCCACACAAGTCAAGTCAAACAAGTAGTGTCACGAGAGAGTAGTGTGGAATGTCTCAAGTTAAGCAAGTCAAGCAAGTACTTCAGTGCAATGCTTAAACACCGTGATCATTCAACTCCCATGGGCACAAGTACTTTCGGGTGCTCCTCACAGGACCAGATCGGGCCATATATGCACAACATTTCATGTATTTCTTTTGACATCCACTCTCATTCATAGCAAATATGGAATTTCAAGGGTTGACCATTGTAGAATATACATAAGGTAGATTGTCATGGAATAGAATTCAAAGGCATATATCATGCAGGAAATGAACTAGGGTTATATCGGTATAAGTCACGAGACAAATCAAAATCAGAATGGAATGCTGCCACAGTCACTGAATTGGCGCCCAGAGGTTAGCCAATCTTTCAAGAATTGGCGCCTGGGGGACAGCCATCCTTTCAGGAATTAGCGCCTGGGGATCAGCCATTCTTTCAAGAATTGGCACCCAGGGGACAGCCAATCTTTCAAGAAATGGCGCCCAGGGGGCAGTGCTTCTTTCAGGAATTATATATTTATATATATATATATATATATATATATATATATATATATATATAAAGAAAAAATGGCACCCTTTCAGAGAGTCCTCTTTTAAATGACGACCCTCTAGAGGGTCACTATTCAAGCAATTGGCGCCCCAGGCTTGGGCGCCAATTCTTCTGGCCATATTTGCACCGGGCAGGTACATTTTAAGACCCATAACACTATTCATAATGTCAAAGTTTCACGAAATCAGGAAGCAGGGTCATGGGTAGGCAGAGAAAATTATCAAGAGTTCAGAATCATGCTCATGTAGAATTATTGGGTTTTAGTTTCATAGATATTAATTTTCTAACGTGGTGTTTATAATTTCTTTGGAAAAGGAATTGGCGCCTCTCTACAGTGTCTTCATTTAAATGAAGACTCTACAGAGAGTCTTCAATTCTTTCAATCAATTCTTGTAAATGGCCCCCCTTTGCAGAGTCTTCATTTAAATGAAAACTCTATAGAGAGTCTTCAATTTGTAAATGGCATCCTGGAAAGGGGCGCCCTTCAGTTGGGCTCATGCTTCGCACTAGACAAGTACATTTGAGATACAAGTTATTGTTCACATTTTCAAAGTTTCTCGGAATCATGAATTAAGGACATGGACATGTAGAGTAAAATTTCAGGATGACATAATCCTACTCATGCATAAATTTTATGGTTTAGTTCCATAGATATTAATTTTCTAGGCGTGAGTGATTACTAACTACTGCGAGAGACAGGTATATCTGGGCTATATTATATGCAAGATGGAAAAACTACTACGAAAACCAGTATGTCAGGAACTATATAATATAGAAAATGGAACTAAACTACTGTTAATCATGCTTGTTGACCCTATTTAAGCTATTGGTTAGGCCAGAACTTGAGAAAACCTACCTTTTTGGAGTGATACACGTGGTACATGTGGTAAGAATAAAGAAATCCAAGCTAAGCCCTTCTCAGCAGAGCTTCAAAGAAAAATAAGGGAAACACACGTTCTCCGTCGCAAAGCTCTAGCAGCAGGACGTAGAATGTAGGAAGAAGACACCCCCTTCACATCTTCCAAGAGAAAGAAGAGAGATATTCCCTTCTGCGGGCAATGGTGATAACGGCAGTAGCCTCTGCCTGTGCTACGGAAGAAACAATTATAGGGAAATTCGGTTGCAAATGCAAAGCATTGGTTTATTGCCTTGCGGGTCTAGTTGGGGAAACAAGATCCTAGATCATTGCTGTCCATGGTCAGAGGATGGTGCTTTGACAGCTAAATAAGGCTGTTCGTGTCTCAAAGTCTTCTAGAAGGACTGTACTATTGGAAATGACACCCTTGTATAGGGGCGCCCATTAGCTGGGTGGCCCATGTCAGTGGGATTGGCGCCTTTGCATGAGGGCACCCATTCCCATTGCTTTAGAAAAGGCTGGACCCTCTTCACGTGTTGGTCTTAAGATGTATGCATATATTAATATATAATTGGTTGGTGGCCCCTGAAGGGAATTGGCGCCCTTCTATAGGAGCTCTATTTTGGTGAATGGCGCCCTGGTAAGGGGCGCTCATTCCTTTTCGGTTGGAGAAAGAGAAACCCCCAATACGTACTATCCATGTGTTGGCATTTAAGTGATGTTGGGCCTTTTAAATGTATGTATATTTATATAGTGGCCCTCATAAGGTATGTTTATTTTTATAAGTCCTTCATGTAGGATTATTCATTTCGAAAAAGTTCAACTTTCACTATCATTTTTATCCGGGGTGCTACACCCTCCCCCACTTAAAGGAATTTGGTCCCCAAATTAAACCGCATATACGGAGATATGGAGGGTGCGGAGTACTTACAGACTAGAATAGCTCTGAAAATCTTCTTTTCATAGACTCCTCAGTTTCTCATGTAGCTTCTTGTTCTAAGCATTGATTCCATTGGATTTTCACCATAGGGATCATCTTGTTCCTTAGAACTCGGACTTCTCGATCGAGGATCTTCATCGACTTTTGCTCATAGGTCAAATCCTTTTGTATCACTAATTCAGTATGATCAATGACATGGAAAGGATCGTGCACA
The DNA here is from genome assembly GCA_022559845.1 of Amorphophallus konjac. Classification (NCBI taxonomy): domain Eukaryota; kingdom Viridiplantae; phylum Streptophyta; class Magnoliopsida; order Alismatales; family Araceae; genus Amorphophallus; species Amorphophallus konjac. The sequence goes on from CM040119.1 coordinate 233,579,901, forward strand.
TACTTCCTCAGTATAGAAATATGGAATACATTGTGCACTTCTGATAGTTGTGGAGGCAAAGCAATGCGGTAAGCCACCTTGCCCACTCTTTCCAATACTTCGAATGGATCAATAAACATTGGTGTAAGCTTGCCCTTAACACCGAATCTTCTAATACCTCGGCCGAGAGATACCGTGAGAAAAACATGGTCTCCAACTTGGAATTCCAATTCCCTTCTTCTATTGTCGGCATAAGATTTCTGCCTGGACTGTGCTATCTTTAGCCTCTCTCGATTGAGGTGTATCTTCTCGAATGAATCTCTTATCATATCTGGGCCTAGAATTTGTTTCTCACCGACTTCATCCCAGCATATTGGAGATCGGTAACTCCTGCCATAAAGTGCCTCGAAAGGTGCCATTTGGATACTAGCTTGATAGTTGTTGTTGTGCATAAATTCGGCTAGGGGTAAATGGTCATGCCAGCTTCCACCGAAGTCTATAATACATGCCCTTAACATATCTTCAACAACTTGGTTTGTCCTCTCGGTCTGACCGTCTGTCTGAGGATGGAAAGCAGTGCTGAAGTTGAGTCTCGTCCCCAGAGAGTATTGTAAACTCTTCTAGAAATGAGAGGTAAAGTGTGGGTCTCAGTCGGATACAATTGACACAGGGACTCCATGCAATCTAACCATCTCCTTGATATATAGGGCAGCAAGTACATCAACTGACCATCGGCTTTTGATGGGTAAGAAATGGGACAATTTAGTTAGACGGTCGATGATTACCCAAACTTCATCACGTCCGCTCCTAGACTTGGGCAAACCCATGATAAAGTCCATACCGATGTCTTCCCACTTCCACTTGGGAATATCTAGCGGATGTAAGTTTCCAGCGGGTTTCTGATGTTCCGCCTTCACCTGTTGGCATGTCAGGCAACGAGACACGAAGTCCGCTACCTCTCTTTTCATATTAGGCCACCAGAAAGTTATTTTCAAGTCTTGGTACATCTTAGTGGCTCTAGGGTGGATCGTGTACCTCGATCGATGAGCTTCTTCAAGAACCTTCTTCTTCAATTCGGGACAGTCGGGAACACATGTCCGTTCATGGAATAGCAATCTACCATCGGGTGCTAGCTTGAAATTGAGTCACTCGTCCAGCTTGTCCTTTATTTCCACCAGTGTAGGATCTTCTTCTTGTAGCTTCTTAATTTCTGGTAGCAAATCTGGATGTAGGCTCATGTGGGATAGAATAATACACCCGTTCTTCTCATATGTATTGATATTGAGTTAAGAGAATTTCTCTAGCAACTTCCATTCCTGAATCATACAACTGACCAATATTGTTCTCGGCTTTCGACTAAGGGCATCGGCTACATAATTACCCTTACCGGGATGGTATTGTATAGTGAAGTCGAAATCTTTGAGATATTCAAGCCAACGACGTTGCCTCATGTTCAGCTCCTTTTGGGAGAATAAATACTTGAGGATTTTGTGATCGGAGTATACTGTGAATTAATCTTCGTAGAGATAGTGTCTCCAGATCTTCAAGGCAAATACCACCGCAGCTAGCTCTAAGTCATGCACCGGGTAGTTCTCTTCATGCCTCATTAATTACTGGGAAGAGTATGTAATGACTCTTCCATTTTACATTAATACACATCCAAGGCCAATACCAGAAGCATCGGTATATACCTTGTACTTCTCTCCTTCAATTGGTAATGATAAGACTGGTGTAGTGGTCAAGAGATCTTTCAAAGCTTGGAAACTCTACTCACAGTCTTCATTCCACTCATAAGGCACTTCCTTGCGAGTCAATCTGGTCAGAGGAACGGTAATCTTAGAGAAGTCCTTGATGAAATGTCGGTAGTAACCAGCTAGTCCCAAAAAGCTCCGAATCTCCATTGCATTTATCGGTCGTTCCCAATTCTTCACGGCCTCGACCTTTGAAGGGTCGATAGAAATTCCATTCTTTGAGATCACATGGCCCAAGAAGGATACTTCCTCGAGCCAGAACTTGCACTTGTTGAATTTGGCATACAATTTATTTTCCCTTAATATTTGCAATGCCTTCTTCAGATGTTCTTTATGGTTTCCTTCAGACTTTGAATAAATTAAAATATCATCAATAAAGACCACAATGAATTGATCCAGATGTGGCCAAAAGGTGCTGTTCATTAATTGCATAAAGGCTGTAGGGGCATTTGTTAGCCTGAAAGGCATGACAGTAAATTTGTAATGCCCATACCTGCTTCGGAATGCAGTTTTATGAATGTCTTCTTCTTTGATCCTCAGTTGGTGGTAACCAGACCGAAGATAAATCTTGGAAAAGTATGTAGCTCCAGATAATTGATCGAACAGCTCATCAATTCTCGGCAGCGAGTACTTGTTCTTGATTGTAAGATGATTTAGCTGCCGATAATCAATGCATAGTCTCATCGATCTGTCCTTCTTTTTGACGAATAGCACGGGTGCTCCCCATGGGGAAGTACTTGGCCTGATGAAACCCTTTTTCAAAAACTCCATCAGCTGCTCTTTTAGCTCTTTCAGCTCATCGGGGGACATTCTGTAAGGTGCCTTGGAAACAGGACCAACACAAGGGATAAGGTCGATTGTGAACGACACTTCCCTTTTCGGGGGTAAGCCGAGCAATTCTTCTAGAAAAATGTCAGGAAAATCCCGAACTGCACGGATGTCTTCAAGTTTAGACTCCTCGACTTCTGTAGCAATCACAAATGCTATGAAAGCCACACATCCTTTACTTATAAGTTTACTAGCTCGGAGAGCTTAGATAAGAGGTGGTCTATTCCGAGGACTAATGTAAACCAACTCGGGGTAATCCACGAAAGTGATCTTACCATTTCGGCAATCTACGGTTGCTTGGTATGTGGATAACCAGTCAGCACCTAGTATGACATCATACCCCTTCATATCTAGGCATATCAGGTTGACAGGTAAATTGTTTCCTTTAACCATAACCTTGCAATTTGGGTAGTGATGTGTGATATCAGACTCATTCCCGAGAGGTGTAGATATGACTAAGTCTAACCATTCGGGTTCTTTGGAAAATGAAGCAGCAAATTTCTTGGAAACAAACGAATGAGTTGCTCCGGTATCAAATAAAACTTTAGCCGTCTTAGAGCAAACAGTTAGTGTACCTTCCATAATTCCACCTTCCATCGGTTCCGCCACTTGGAGAGCTTGCAGACGGCCGTGTTTCTTTGCCGGACGCTTCTCATCTTTAGTGATTTGCTCATTCATCAATGGGCAATCAGGGATTCGATGATCTTGACTCCCACATCGGAGACAGGCTCCAAATTTCCTCCAGCATTCCTCGGCCTTATGACCTGCCTTGTCGCAGTATTTGCAAACCTCTTTAGAAGGTATGGTGGTAGAAAATGGCTTGTCATTCTTCTGAAATTTCTTTTCATTGGAGGACTCCCCTCCATTGAAGAACTTGTTCTTGTTAAATGATTGTTTGAATCTTCCCGGGCTTGTGACAGGTTCATTCTTTTCCTTTTCTCGAATCTTGTTGGACAGTTCAATGGCGTCCTCTAGCAACTGGGCATGGCGAACCATTTCCGAGTAGACTTGGATGTCCATCGGCGCAAGTTGGGTAATGTATTGGGGCCGAAGCCCGTTGAGGAACCTCCTAGCCTTCATATTCTCAGTACACACCAAGTGGGGTGCATACCTGGATAATCTCAAGAACTAGGCCTCATACTCGGCCATGGTCAGGGTCCGTTGTTTTAGTGTGGCAAATTTCGCGGCCTTCTTCTCCTAAATGTGATCGGAAAAGTATTTGTCGTTGAAATGTTCAACAAACTCATCCCATGTGACATGGTCATTAGGCAGTGTTGCTTCTATAGATTCCCACCAACCCCGAGCGTCCCGCTCGAGTTAGAATATAGCCAGTAAGACCCTTTCCTCATTCATGCATTGCATTACACAGAAGATTTTATCAATCTCCTTCAACCAATTTTTAGCATATTCGAGGTCAGATGAGCCCGCGAATCTTGGTAGGTTCATGTTACGAAAACCTCTGTGGAGATCACCAGCTCCACGGTTAGCCCCGCCTTGCGCCACTTGCTGTAGCGCCTACGTAAGACCTTGCACGGTGCGCTGCATCTCGCGCCATTGTGCTCTTTCAGCGGCCATAATCCTATAAGGGAATTTAAACATAATTAAATATCAGGACTAATTATAAGGTAGGGTGTTGTTATAGAACTTAACCCATGGCTCTACCCATCTCACCAGGTATAAGGTGTAGACTATCCTTGGACTTGGGTTTTTTCGAGATTCCGATCATGACTTCTAATTTTCGAGGAAATAGAAATCCTAGGCTCTGATACCACAAAGATTGTCACGCCCTGAACGCGGAAGATACCCAGGTCGTGGCCAGCTTATATAGAACCATCCAAACAGAGCAGTATACATTCTTTTTTTTGACAAAAGATAGAGTGCACGAAAGACTAAATAATGACTAAGATTAAATTTCTAAAACGATACCAATAGTCCAAGATAACAAATTCTTACAATTAACTAATTGATGATAATTCTCGTTCATGACATACATTATTCAAAGCTAACTACTAGGCTACGAGCCTTAGTAAGTTTAATCGACTAGACTGACATAACTGACATAGCTGGAAACACAAAGGTAAGGACTCTAGATAATTAGGACGCGGCTAGCTAACAGTAGATGATTGGCATTCTAGCACTCTTCACTCGGTTTCATTCCCATCCGGATGGTGGTCGCTATCCATATTACCTAAAAAATGTTAGAATTGTAACTAGGTGAGCGAATCACTCAGTAGGAATTACATCTCAAGTTCGAGCAATCTTTAAGTACATTACATGTTACGTGCAATGCAGGTATAACAATGCATGATGATCAAGTAAGAAAATCAGGCATACATGTATATCTATGCATGATGAACGAGTAAGAGATCAAGAACTATATAGAGGGACTATCGCGTGATTTCAAGTATTTGTCAAGTAGGATACCTTGAACTTATAGATGTCGATACAATTTTCTAGGCAAGCAAGAATTCATGTTCAAGCAAGTAAAATTCATGTTCAAGCAAGTAATATCAAATACGAGTTACTGGAATTGGCTATTTCAATCAAGCAAGTACTTTGCCCTTTTTCGGGCCACGCAGTCAAGTTTTGCCCATTCTGGGCCACGCAAGTCAAGTCAAGCAAGTAGTGTCATGAGAGAGTAGTGTGAAATATCTCAATTCAAGCAAGTCAAGCAAGTACTTCGGTGCAATGCTTAAACACCGTGATCATTCAACACCCATGGGCACAAGTACTTTCAGTCGCTCCTCCCAGGACCAGCTCAAGCCCTATATGCACAGCATTTCATGTATTTCTTTTGACATCCACTCTCATTCATAGCCAATATGGAATTTCAAGGGTTGACCATTGTAGGATATACATAAGGTAGATTGTCATGGAATGGAGTTCAAAGGCATATATCATGCAGGAAATGAACTAGGGTTATATCGGTATAAGTCATGAGACAAATCAAAATCAGAATGGAATGCTGCTACAGTCACTGAATTGGCGCCCAGAGGTTAGCCAATCTTTCAAGAATTGGCGCCTGGGGGACAGCCATCCTTTCAGGAATTAGCGCCTGGGGGTTAGCCATTCTTTCAAGAATTGGCGCCCAGGGGATAGCCAGCCTTTCAAGAAATGGCGCCCAGGGGACAGCCAGTCTTTCAAGAAATGGCACCCAGGGGCAGTGCTTCTTTCAGGAATTATATATATATATAAAGGGAAAATGGCGCCCTTCTAAAGAGTCTTCATTTAAATGACGACTCTCTAGAGGGTCACTATTCAAGCAATTGGCGCCCCAGGCTTGGGCGCCAATTCTTCTGGCCGTATTTGCACCGGGCAGGTACATTTTAAGACTCATAACACTATTCATAATGTCAAAGCTTCACGAAATCAGGAAGCAGGGTCATGGGTAGAAAGAGAAAATTATCGGGAGTTCAGAATCATGCTCCTGCAGAATTATTGGGTTTTGGTTTCATAGATATTAATTTTCTAATGTGGTGTTTATAATTTCTTTGGAAAAGGAATTGGCACTTCTCTACAGTGTCTTCATTTAAATGAAGACTCTACAGAGAGCCTTCAATTCTTTCAATCAATTCTTTTAAATGGCACCCCTTTGTAGAGTCTTCATTTAAATGAAGACTCTACAGAGAGTCTTCAATTTGTAAATGGCGCTCTGGTCAGGGGCGTCCTTCAGTTGGGCTCATGCTTCGCACTAGACAGGTACATTTGAGATACAAGTTACTGTCCATGTTTTCAAAGTTTCTCGGAATCAGGAAATAAGGACATGGACTGGTAGAGTAAAATTTCAGGATGACATAATCCTACTCATGCATAATGAAGAGGGGTTATCTCACGCTACTCCTGGGCGGGGGAGATAATGTCCACGTACCCTTGAAATGTGAACTGCAAGAAGGGAAACGAGTCAGAGGTGCCGAGGGATAGAACACCGGGGAAGACCCTCCGATGCCTAAGTCAGCAAAATATTAGAGCTCGGATGGAAAGGGAAGAGTTAGGAGGATGATGGAAGCGCGAGATCCCTCTCCACCAAAAGGTGAAGTGGTTTCTGCTCAGGGTTTTTTTGGCTCTTTCCTTGCTTACCTCCCGTAGTAGGGTTTTTCCAGTTTAAATAGTGGACTATTTGTGCGACTGATCCCTGTAAGCGGAGGAGTCTCAGGGGGGGTTACGTCCTTCATGCGGGGCTCCTTATAGCACGCGGACTTCTGGTTTCCCTTGTCCTCTTGAGCTTCTTGTCATTAAGGGACCTGCAACGGCCATGATCAATAAGCTTCCATCAGTGAGTCCAAGCGATGGGCACTGGCCTAGGAGAGGTCTCCCGAGCGATGAGTGCTTGGTTGGGACAGGGAATAAGAGGCTCTAGGGGAGCTTTCCCGATCGAACTGATGCTCAGACATCCCAACACGAAGGCCGCCTTGGAAGTGCTTGTACCGCGTGAGTTTTTGGGCTTTATATTAAGTGGGCCCGTGGGCTACCACTTCGAGGAGTTGGGCCTCGTTCGGTCCGGTTGGACCTCTTTTGGCCTCTCCGTACGGGCGACGAGATTTCCCCTCTCCACTTGTCCCCCTCCTACTCCCGAGCCAAAATTAGGCTCGGACGAGTAGCATTTGGGTTGGACGTTTTGTGGCACTAGTTGGGTATAGATTTCTCTTTTTGATAGGGGCCACTTGACGCGGCTCACCTTGAAAATATGCCTGTTATGATGAATAAGAGAAGGCCCCTCCTGGGGAGATCAGATCGCCGTGCCGCCTCCGATTTAAGCATTGCACGTTTTGCGTCCTTTTATCTCTGGGGTTTAGTGTTTTGCCTCTCTTTATATTTTTGGGGGCTCCTGCGTTGCTGAGAGCAGCTCGGAAGAGTGGAGAATCGTTGCAGCCATCGGAGCTAAGAGAGCTTTCCTGAGGCGGCGATTCGTCAGCTTCCTTCTCCTCCGGAGCCCTTTGATTCAGAACTTTCCCCTTCTTCTCCCAGCTCTTCTGTCTATTCCATGGCAGACCAAAATCCAGGGGTCAAGAGCCGAGAAGGAGAACGGGCCTCGAGGACTTTTTTGGTGCCACCAGAACCTCTTCGCAGTGAGCTGGGTGAGGCGGACATGAAGCGGCTATTGCACTCCTACAGTTTTGATGATGTCTCACACTATAAGTCAATCTTGATGATCTATATTAATACATTCCACTTATTCATTTTTTCAGATACTGCATTCTCTAGTTCTACTCAGATAGTCCGTGCATACTTAGTACATCCTGCATTACATCCGTGCATATGCTACTTTTTCAACTGAGTAGAGTCTGTGCATGCAAGCATCTAGTCGGTGCAATCTTAGTTGCTGCACGCGACTAAGTAGCTTCATTGTCTGTTCATGCATTAGACAAGTCGGTGCAATTCTCGCACCGTGCACATAAAGTCCGTGCACATTTAAAGTCTGTGCACTCTTTCTTGCCTAGTCCCTTGCATAAGAAGCTATAGGTATAACCTCGGTGCAAGCTTTGGGTCGCACAGGTCGGTGCATACTCTACACGCACCAAGTCAGTGCATTCGATGCCAGCACACACATACGAGGTCGGTGCAAATGTCATTTATGCATGATCAACGTCAGTGTAATTTCTTGTCTTAGGCATGATTTAAGTCTGTGCACTCTTCCAGTCCTGAGCAATTATGTTCGTGCATGTTTGTGTTACGAAGCATTCTAAGTCTATGCAAGTCTTACATTATCTTACCCATACTAAGTCGGTGCAGGGTTCATTTTGTGCTAAACAGGCCAGTGCACATCCTCTTGTTCTGCATATCTTCTAGTATGCACATCACACTCTGTGCATTCTTTGCATTAGGGCACCGGAACTAGGTGCAATTTCTATCTCGATGCATCTCATCATGAGTGCAGTCTTTCTTGTAGAAGGCATGTTAGATTCTGTGCTTTGCTTTATCTTGTGCATTAATACCCGTGCAATACTTGCATTGGGTTGCATAAGGTCGGTGCAACCTTTGTTCATGCATGCACGTAAGTCCTGTGCATGTCTTGCCTTGTGCTCAATCAAGGTCTGTGCATGCTCGTGATCAGTGTAGCCTCCACTAATCTCTTCTCTTGCTTGACAAGTCTGTCACCTGGTCGAGCAGATGTTCGACGAACCCAAAACCAGTGAGGGTACACCACGTGGAAGTCAATGTACCAGGTTTAAGGGCTCGTGATCTGAGGGAATAAAAAGAAAGGATGATCCTGCCACGTGGAATCGAAAAGGGATCAGCTCTGCCAGAAGAAATGGGCGGGAATCGTGTTAACCACACGCCTCCTTCTAGCTATAAAAGAGGTCGAAGGCTGCAAGAGAAAGCGACTGAAGATTGGAAAAATGAGAGCATCTACAGCCACTGCTTGAGAACCTCCCTATTTGAGAGAAGAGCCTGACTAGAATTGAGAGAGTCTGAGTGATCTTTTCTGTGTTTTGAACTTGAAAGACTGCTTCACAGGAAGCTACATTCTTGATGTTTTGAGTGACTATTTTCTTTTCATTTTCTTCATTTTCGAGTTGCTTCACCAATTTCTTATACATTGTTTTGTTACCCTCTAAGTGATCTTAGAGGAAGGGAGATTGGTTCTTTAGTTGCAAGTGAAGGCATTTCGCTCGTGTGTACCCTCTGGTTTAGAGGAATGGAGGTTGGTCCTCCGGTTCTGATCTTGCTGGGGCAAGGTCAGGTTCAGATCCTGTGAGTTGCAGGATCGGTGCTGAGGGATTTGTTCCCTCGTGGCAAGCTGTGAGACAGCGGATGTAAGCAGACTGAGTCTGCGGTGTTTTATTGCTTAGTGCAAGGAAGTCTTACTCCTGTGGAGTGAGGGGTAGACGTAGATTGCTGTTTGCAATCGAACCACCTTAAAAACTCTTTGTCTCCTTTGTGGTTGGATGCTTGGTTGACTGCTTCTGTGTGGTTCGTTTCGCTTTCCTTTCATTGTGGTACAAGCACGTCTGCTGTTCAATCACTGTTCTGTAAGATTCATTTTCTGCAACTAGGTTTTCATCGCTCATAATTCAAATTGCTTTAAATTGGGGAGTGATCTATTCATCCCCCCTTTCTAGCTCACTCTTCGTGCTATCAATTGGTATCAGAGCAAGGTTATCCATCATGTGGTCCAACGGCCAGGGTAATCCTGGATCTAGCGGTCTTCGAAGCTTCATGGCTGAGGGACAGTCCATAAGTCATCCTCCCTTCTTTGATGGTACTAACTATTTCTACTTGAAAAACAAGATGGAGGTGTTTATGAGATCCCAGAGCCACAAGCTCTGGAGAGTGATCACCGTAGGGCCTTATGAGCTTCCACCGAATGAAGATGCATGGACGGATGATCACGTTAAACTTTCAACCATCAACTGGTCGGCCCTGAACATCATATAGTGCGCGGTTCACCCTGATGAATACGCCCGGATTTCAGCCTGCAAGACTGCCAAGAAGATGTGGGATGAATTGGAGCTAATCTAGGAAGGTACATCCCAAGTGAAGGCCACTAAGGTAAACATGCTTACCTCAGAATATGAACTATTTAAAATGAAATCTGAGGAGACGATCACTGAAATGTATGCCCGGTTGTCATTGATTACTAATAGTCTTAATGGGCTTGGGAAACAAATTTCAGAGGGGGACATTCTCAGGAAAATTCTTAGGTCGTTATCCCCCGCTTGGCACACTAAGGCCATAGTGATAGAAGAGTCTAGGGACGTGTCGAAAATGACAATCACTGAATTGATAGGATCCCTAATGACCTACGAGATGAACTTCAAAAGGAACGGTGAAAGAAGCGAGAAAAAGGGAGGGAACATTGCCCTCAAGGTGTCAAGCAGTAAAGCTAGCAGCAGCAGTGGTAGTAGCAGTGGGGAGTCTGACGGCTTGTCAGATCTTGATCAAGAGGAGCATGCTATGCTCACTCGTCAGTTTCGAAAGTTTTTTAGAACGAAGGGAAAAACTTTTAGAAGGAAAGGGTTGTATCCCTCTGGTAAGAAGTTTGATTTTAACAATGATAAAAATAGGAGCGCTAAGAAGATTACGTGTTATCACTGCAGGAAGATAGGACATATAAAGGGTGAATGTCCTGATCTCGAGAAGAAGCCCTCCAAGGTGCAAAAGAAGAAACCTCAAGCTATGGTCTACACGTGGAGTGATGAGGAGGAAGACCCTGAGGCCAACTCGTCAGAGGAAGACGAAGAAGGAATATGCCTCATGGCCAAAAGCGACGAAGAGGTAACAAATATTTTTGAGAACTTTACAATTGATGATTAGGAAGATTCCTATGCCGAATTGCTATCTAAGTTTAATGCTTTAAGTAAAGAGCATAGGATGGTAAAGAGAAAACTGACTGATGTCACTGAAGAATAGATCCAAACTAACGAAGAAAATAAAAAGGCCAAGGAAGAATTAGAAGAGTTGAACACTCTCAGAAAAGAAAATGATGAACTTAAATCAAAACTTCAAGAGAGTTGGAGTGAAAACAACTTAATGATTGAGAAAAATGAAACTGTTAAGAAAGTGAATTCTGAACTCCTGAAAAATTGTGAAAAATTGTAGGAAGAGTTGGAAGAAAAACAAAAAACTCTAGAAAAATTTGTTCATGGAAAGTCGAACTTAGAAACTCTGTTGGGTACTAGAGGTAATTTCAATAAGGAAGGATTGGGCTACAATCCGGCACAGAAAAGACCATTTGAATTCAAAACTACAACATTTTGCCTAGCTAAAGGGAAAGAAAAACTGGACACACCATCCAGTTCTAACAATGTTCAAAATGTTCAACATCCAAAGGAAAACTCAACAAACAATGCTGGACGATAATCTAAAATAGGAATGAACTTCGTGAAGCAAGCTACTATGCTCATTCACCAGAACAAGAATAGGTCAATCTATGTGAGTCAAAACAGAAACTTCAACTTCTATAACAGAATGGGTCAGTACAAAACAAACTGGGGAGGTCTTGCACATTCACAAAATTTTTTTAATAAACCAAACTCCTCTAGACAGTTTGGGTACAGTGGATACCCGAGGAATGCTCAGTCCACCAATAGGAACATGTTCAATATCAATAAATCAAGTGGACAGAACTCGAATTATAACTTCAACAAAAATGCAAATGGAGTGCAAACGAAAAATATGGATTCCAAAGTGCTTGCTTAGAGAATTGAATAATGTTTTTGGACCCAACCTATCTTGGGTTCCAAACCACTTTGCTTAATTTGCTCCATGCAGGTTTGCCTAGCAGCCGAGAACAACAAGTGGTATCTAGATAGTGGCTACTCTAGGCGTATGACAGGTGACCGATCCAAATTCAGCAAGCTGGAGATGAAGGTAGGGGGTCTGGTCAAGTTCGGAGGAAAGAACAGAGGTAAAATTGTTGGCCTTAGAACAGTTGGTAAGCCCCCCACTACCTCTATTGAGAAAGTTCTTCTAGTGGAAGGTCTACAACACAACTTGATCAGTATTAGTCAGCTATGTGACAAGGGTCACAGAGTAGTGTTTGATAATGATTCATGCAAAATTTTGGAAATAAATTCTAACAATGTGAAGTTTGTAGCCAGTAGAGTCAATAATGTCTACATTGTGGACTTAGATGATAAATCTGAGTTAAATCTCTGTCTGTCTACTGATTTTGAAAATAATGCTTTCAATTGGCATAGGCGCTTAGGTCATGCTAGCTACACTACCTTAAATAAATTGGTGAAATTTGATCTGGTTAGGGGTTTACCTAAAATAAAATTCAACTCAAATTTAAAAATTTGTGATGACTGTGCTCTAGGCAAACAGACCCGAAAGTCTTTTAAACTGAGATCTGAGCCATTGTCTTCTAGACCAATGGAACTCCTTCATATGGACCTCTTCGGTCCTACTAGAACTCAGAGTCTTAATGGAAGTAGGTTTGGTTATGTGATTATTGATGACCATTCTATATTTTCATGGATCTTTTTCTTAGTTAACAAAGATGATGCTTTTCAAAAATTCAAACAGTTTTTCAATAAGGTCAAACAAAAAGGAAAACATAAAATTTGCTCAATTCAATCTGACCAGGGAGGTGACTTTGAAAACTCCATGTTTTCTGACCTTTGTGAAACTGAGGGACTAACGCACAAGTTTTCTTCTCCCAGGACACCGGAACAGAATGGAATTATGGAGAGAAGAAATCGAACCATTGTAGAGATGGCCCGAACTATGCTGATTGAGAGTCAACTACTAAGGAAGTTTTGGGTAGAGGCGGCCAATACAGCAACTTACACAATCAAGAGGGCCATGGTAAGACCATTTCACAAGAAAACCCCTTATGAGCTATTGAAAGGTAAGAAACCAAACTTGGCTCATTTCAGGATTTTTGGTGCTAAATGTTTTATCCATAATAATGACAAGAAGGACTTAGATAAATTTGATGCTAAAAGCTATCCTGGAATATTTTTAGGATACTCTGAAGTGTCGAGAGCATATAGGGCCTTTAACATTACTGAACAAAAAATTGAAGAGTCTCCACATATCATTTTTGATGAAGCAAAAGGTGCCACTAACCTTGAAGATGCTGACAGGGATTCCAAGCATGACGGAGAATTCCTAGAAGATAAAGAAGAAGAGAAGATTCAGCCTAATGAAACACCAGATGCTCCCAACCATGGAACACCAGCTGAAACAGGTGAGTCTTCAATAAATGTTAGATTTCTAAAATATCACCCAGTAGATAACATCATAGGCAACCTTGAAGATCCACTTAGAACAATGTCTCACTTTAGAAATGTTAATAATCAAGACCTAGTTGCCTTGGTCTCTCAGATTGAACCCAAATCTGTAGAAGAGGCTTTAAATGATCAGTCATGGGTTAATGCTATGTGTGAGGAGTTAGGTCAATTTGAAAGAAACAATGTCTGGGAGCTAGTTCCAAGACTAGAAAATTCAAATGTCATAGGAACTAAGTGGGTGTTTAAGAATAAAATGAATGAAGATGGAATCATTTCTAGAAATAAAGCCAGACTAGTAGCCAAGGGCTACTGTCAGGAATTTGGTGTTGATTTCGATAAATCCTATGCACCTGTTGCTAGGATGGAAGTAATAAGAATTTTATTGGCCTTTGCTTGTTCTAAGAACATAAAACTTCAACAAATGGACGTTAAAAGTACATTTTTAAATGGAGTTATCAAAGAAGAAGTTTTTGTTGAACAACCTCCTGGATTTCAATTTTCCCCTCAACCTAACCAAGTTTTCTGGTTGAATAAAGCCTTGTACGGTCTAAAGCAGGCTCCTCGAGCATGGTATGAAAGGTTGACAGAATTTTTGATCAGCAAGGGCTACCACAGAGGTAAGGTGGATCAAACCTTATTCACCAAGAGTTCAAATAAAGACCTCATCATAGTTCAGGTATATGTAGATGATATTATCTTCAGCTCAGCAAGTACTGAACTATGCAATGAATTTTCTCAATTGATGTCTGCTGAGTTTGAGATGAGTTTAGTAGGTGAATTAAAATACTTTCTTAGCTTACAGGTACAGTAGCTGGAGGATGGATGCTTCATCAACTAGACCAAGTACACATTGGACATTCTCAAGAGGTTTGGCATGAACAATTTGAAGCACATCACAACACCAATGGGTATCAATACTTCATTGGATGCAGACGAATCAGGTAAAGAAGTTGATGCAAAGCTATACCGAGGTATGATTGGATCTTTGCTCTACTTAACTGTCTTAAGACCTAATATACAATTCAGTGTAGGAATGTGTGCTAGGTATCAATCTAGACCCACTGAATTACACTTAGCAGCTATAAAAAGAATTTTCAGATACTTATCTGCTACACACACCCTAGGCATATGGTTTCCTACATCACACACTTTAGATCTTGTTGCATATACAAATGCTGACTATGCTGGGTGTAAGTTGGATAGAAAATGCACTAGTGGACACTGTGAATTTCTAGGTGGGTGTTTAGTCTCTTGGGGTTCCAAGAAGCAACATTCTGTGGCCCTCTCTACTGTAGAAGCTGAGTACGTAGCTGCAGGGAGTTGTGGTACACAAGTTATTTGGATCAAACACCAACTTCAGGACTATCAAGTAGACCTGGGGTGTACACCTATTTACTGTGACAATACTAGTGCCATTAATCTTGCCAAGAATCCAGTTCTGCACTCTCGAACCAAACACATAGAGATAAGACATCATTTTATTAGGGATGAGGTTTCCAAAGGAACTTTTGAATTAATCCATGTAGGCACTGCAAACCAAATAGTTGACATCTTCACTAAGCCACTGGATAATGAAAATTTTACATCCTTGAGAAGAGAGTTAAATATTTTTAAATCTTAGCTCTATGAATAAAATGACTCATGATTTCATTTCCAGCATTTTCATTACTTTCTCTTTGATTCATGAATAAAATGCTTTGCCTCCATGAATATCATCTCATCCCTCTGAGTTCTTAATCACTCAGCATGAGTATGTCTGCATATCATGTCATAATGTGAGGGGCAGTCATGTCTATGTGCATACGCTAGCTGAGGGGTCTGTGCATTTGCATATACTGCATGAGCCATATATGAATAACAGATCATTGAGTAAGGGGGAGTTGTCTCTGAGAAGGAGTGTTTGCTCTCATAAATTGTTGCATTTAGTGAGGGGTAGCTGATTAGTATGTGAAGGTTGACTGATTCAGAAGCACTTGGGAGATGTATGTTGTTGTTGTTTCTTATGAAAGACTTAATACAGTTCATTCATAGCAAGTAGAATCAAATAACTGTCTTAAATCCTTAAGTTTGAACCACTAAAGCACAGCTAGAATCTTTTATCTAGTAAATTAGCAAAGACTTGGATAAGGTGTTTGAGGTATACCTCCTTACACATTTCATGATCATGGAACCAGCTAAACTTATATGTCATGAAATCTGATAAAAACTTGAAACCTAGACTTCAAGGAACACTTTCTTTAAGAATCAGTGGTTCTTATAAGTATTGTTTTCAAACATTTCATATCAAGAATATAAGGGGATAACACAAAAAAGGGGGAAATGAAAGGAAAATCATTACATGCTCAGAGCAATGGTCTGTTCACTGAGAAACTGAGTGTTTCATCAACGGGAAATGAAAATCTTCCTCAGTCATGAGGTGTCAGATTATCTCTGTTAAGTAGTGAAAATTTTTGATAATGACAGAGCAATGGTAATAAAGTGGTGAGTAACTGGGGAGTCTGTCCTCTGATCAACGTGTCTCCTCACGTAAAAAGCCACAATTACTAACTTTGTTCTCTAAAAAGAGAGGTAATACAGTTTTCACATTGAGTAACTGGGGAGTCCGGCCTCTGATCAAGGTGTCTCCTTAATATCAAAAATGTGATGTACCAATTTACTCAGTGCTCTATATACTGCTCCTTAAAGCAAAATATGGTTTAGTAAAATCCCTCAATGTTGTACAAGTTATGGATTGTTTGTCCTCAATACTTAAGAATTTTGTTTCTGAAGATGATTCTCTTGCAGTCTAACTAGTATAGTTTTGGTCAGTTTTTTCTTGGCATATACGTTCACCCTTGATTCCTCATCATATTTTCTGTACGAAGATAAACTTCACTTCCTCTTCTAGGTCTTTCATGATTACTTGATTTGAAGAATCTACACTTGTTTTAGTGCCCCACTTAATCTTTTAAGATATGATCATGGGTCATTCTCACTGTGAACATACTGCATTTTTTTTTCCTCTCCATTCTCCAACAGCTACATATCTCTTTCATCTCCTTTTGATGATGTCAAAGGGGGAGGGAGTGAGTCAAGTTTAAGGGGGAGAGAGTCAAGAGGAGGAGAGTCATGATAGGGAGAGACAGGTTTTCCAGTTGCGGGGGAGAGACAGGAGGAAGAGTCATATGGTGGAGAGAGTGTCTTGCATTGGAAGTCTTTAGTGTGTTTACTGCTTGATCACTCTATTTTGATTGTATTGACATAAATTGACTCATACTGTTGCCATCATCAAAAAGGGGGAGATTGTTGCACTCCTATAGTTTTGATGATGTCTCACACTATAAGTCAATCTTGATGATCTATATTAATAAATTCCACTTATTCATTTTTTCAGATACTGCATTCTCTAGTTCTACTCAGATAGTCCGTGCATACTTAGTACATCCTGCATTGCGTCCGTGCATATGCTACTTTTTCAACTGAGTAGAGTCTGTGCATGCAAGCATCTAGTCGGTGCAATCTTAGTTGCTGCACGCGACTAAGTCGCTTCATTGTCTGTTCATGCATTAGACAAATCGGTGCAATTCTCACACCATGCACATAAAGTCCGTGCACATTTAAAGTCTGTGCACTCTTTCTTGCCTAGTTCCGTGCATAAGAAGCTATAGGTATAACCTCGGTGCAAGCTTTGGGTCACACAGGTCGGTGCATACTCTGCATGCACCAAGTCAGTGCATTCGATGCCAGTACACACATACGAGGTCGGTGCAAATGTCATTTATGCATGATCAACGTCGGTGTAATTTCTTGTCTTAGGCATGATTTAAGTCTGTGCACTATTCCAGTCCTGAGCAATTATGTCCGTGCATGTTTGTGTTACGAAGCATTCTAAGTCTGTGCAAGTCTTACATTATCTTACCCATACTAAGTCGGTGCAGGGTTCATTTTATGCTAAACAGGTCAGTGCACATCCTCTTGTCTTGCATATCTTCTAGTATGCACATCACACTCTGTGCATTCTTTGAATTAGGGCACCTGAACTAGGTGCAATTTCTATCTCGGTGCATCTCATCGTTGGTGCAGTCTTTCTTGTAGAAGGCATGTTAGTGTCCGTGCTTTGCTTTATCTTGTGCATTAATACCCGTGCAATCCTTGCATTGGGTAGCATAAGGTCGGTGCAACCTTTGTGCATGCACGCACGTAAGGCCTGTGCATGTCTTGGCTTGTGCTCAATCAAGGTCTGTGCATGCTCGTGATCAGTTTAGCTTCCACTAATATCTTCTCCTGCTTGGCAGGTCTGTCACCTGGTCGAGCAGGTGTTCAGCGAACCCAAAACCAGTCAGGGTACACCACATGGAAGTCAATGTACCAGGTTTAAGGGCTCGGGATCCGAGGGAACAAAAAGAAAGGATGATCCTGCCACGTGGAATTGAAAAGGGATCAACTCTGCCAGAAGGAATGGGCGGAAATCGTGTTAACCACACGCCTCTTTCTAGCTATAAAAGAGGTCGAAGGCTACAAGAGAAAGCAGCTGAAGATTGGAAAAAATGAGAGCATCTGCAGCCACTGCTTGAGAACCTCCCTATTTGAGAGAAGAGCCTGACTAGAATTGAGAGAGTCTGAGTGATCTTTTCTGTGTTTTGAACTTGAAAGACTGCTTCTCAGGAAGCTACATTCTCGATGTTTTGAGTGACTCTTTTCTTTTCATTTTCTTCATTTTCAAGTTGCTTCACCAATTTCTTATACATTGTTTTGTTACCCTCTAAGTGATCTTACAGGAAGGGAGATTGGTTCTCCAGTTGCAAGTGAAGGCATTTCGCTCGTGTGTACCCTATGGTTTAGAGGAAGGGAGGTTGGTCCTCCGGTTCTGATCTTGCTGGGGCAAGGTCAGGTTCGGATCCTGTGAGTTGCAAGATCGGTGCTGAGGGATTTGTTCCCTCGTGGCAAGCTGTGAGACAGCGGATGTAAGCAGACTGAGTCTGCGGTGTTTTATTGCTTAGTGCAAGGAAGTCTTACTCCTGTAGAGTGAGGGGTAGACGTAGATTGCTGTTTGCAATTGAACCACCTTAAAAACTCTTTGTCTCCTTTGTGGTTAGATGCTTGGTTGACTGCTTCTGTGTGGTTCGTTTCGCTGTCCTTTCATTGTGGTACAAGCACGTCTGCTGTTCGATCATTGTTCTGTAAGATTCATTTTCTGCAACTAGGTTTTCATCGCTCAAAATTCAAATTGCTTTAAAGTGGGGAGTGATCTATTCTTCCCCCCCCCCTTCTAGCTCACTCTTTGTGTTATCAGCGGCTGGAGAATCGGTATGGGCTACCATGGCGATTCAAGTTCCTCGCACCTGAATCTAATGAATCCAGTCTGGTCGCTCATTCTGGCCTCTTCTGTTCTTTCCTCTTGGCCTAGAAGTGCGGCTTTCGGTTGCCCCTCCATCCCTTTGTTGTCGAGTTGCTTCGGCCTGGAATGAGCTCCTGGAGGCGGAGCGTATGATTCAGGTCGAGCGCGGCGAGCAGTGGAAGGCCGAGCGGGAGATGCTCGAGGGCTGAGTCCGGGGAGCTGAGGATGCACTGACCGAGGCTGAGAGAAGGCTGTCCGAGTCAGAGCGGAGGATAGCCGCGCTCGAGGGGCAGGCGGACTCGGCCGGGGTGGAAGCGCTCGAGCGACATAAGTGCTCATAAGCCTACCACGCGGCTCTTCTCCAGGTTGCCTTCCCTTATTATGAGTCGGGCTATCACCGGGGCCTTCGGAAGGGCTTCTCTCAGAGCTATGATCGGGCCATCATAGAGGCAGAGGCCCATGCGTCTAAGCTCATTTTTCCTTCCGGGCAACGCTATGACTCGGACTGGGGTTCGACCGACTATTCCCATTATACTTCGAGCGAAGAGGAGGGTTGGGAGTCTTCGTCCGAGCGGTTGCCAACTCAAGCATCTTCGGGAGAGCACATGATCGAGACAGTTCCCACACAGGTGGGGTCAGTGCCCGGGTCGGTCGTCGCCAAGAATACTGGGGATAGATCGTCTGGTGCTGAGGAAGCCTCACCTGTCGAGCCTGAAGATGGGCCTAAGGCCTGATGTAATAGCTCTTTCTTTCTTTTTTTTCTTTCCTTTCCCTTATGTAGCCTAGTAAGGCTTTTTTGGAAAATATAATAGCAGCAGTATTAAATGCTGAATTGACTGTTTCTTACCGCTTCTGGTGTGATTTGACTATCAGATTTGTAGTAGTCGGAGAAGGCGCCGATTTTCATTGTAGATATCACGCATGCCGATCTGTCAAATAATTGACAGAGTGCTGGCACCTTTCCATTTTTCCATACCGCACTTAATGACTTGCCGCTTCGCACGTCCCGCTGGGGGGATGTTGGGAAATGAGGTAACCAACCCAAGGAAAGCCCCTTTTAGCGTGTTTTATAAGGGGAGAGTCATTTAAGGCGATCAGCTCCCCCTTCGGCCTATAAAAGGTCCGAGGGGCATCTCCTTTTCCTTTCATCGCTTAAGGCCATCTCTGGCGGTTTCTCCTTCTTTCCCTTCCGCGAGGCATTGTGCTGTCGGTCTTGGCGGGCATGGAAGGCGCTTCAGAAGACGATGATGCAGATGGCGGCAGGAGGGAAGCTCCTGCTATTTCAGTCTGGAAGAGGGTTCGTCAGTCGGGGGTCACTCTGGGAGAGGGTTCATGCCAGAGCATGTCGCCTTCCTTTCCCTGACCTACCGACGTTATCCCGAGGGAAGGGGGATGAAGCTCGTCGAGCTTCATTCTTTCACTGCCTGGCCCCTTTTTCCACCGTCGACCCCATTGCTAAGAAGGGGAGCTCTCTCAAGCTTCCTCTCCATTTTGCTTAGGTCGACCTCTTCTCTTTTTTCTTTTTTGTTGTCCTTCCAATCCCTTTGGCATCTTTCCTCTGAGCTTTCTCAAACCAATGAGGCCGACAATCCTTTGTCCGAGCTAGTTTCCGCACGAGGCAGAGTCAGTGACTGGACGTAGGAGCGCCTACCGGGTCGACCGAGCATTCTGCTCGCGTTGTAGTGCCAGAGGGTGTACTTTTTGTACATGCATACTGTATTGGCTACGGCCTACTTGATGTACATCAACTTTTAATAAGAAGAGAAGACTGGCATTTATTCTATTTTGCTTACGTGTGCATGTTTGCCAAATGATCAAAAGTAGAACTTGCGAAGATTTGTCGCATTCCATGTCCGAGGGACGGGTGTCCCTTCCATGGTGGGCAATCGGTATGCTCCTTTCCCGAGCGTCTCGACCATTCGGTAGGGGCCTTCCCAGGTAGGGGCTAGCTTCCCCGCCACCTCTAGTAGTCGAGATGCTTCGGTTTTTCTTAGGATGAAGTATCCCACCTGGAAGTGTTTGTCTCGGACTCTAGAGTTGTAGTATCGAGTGATGCGCCGTTGGTATTCCATTGCTCGGATCTTTGCAATCTCTCGTATCTCATCCACTAAGTCAAGTTTCTCTCGCAATTTTGGCTTGTTTACCTCGGGCTCGAAGTGGACGACTCGGAGAGAGGGGTTGCCGACCTCCAACAGAATTACGGCTTCCGTGTCATACACCAGCTGAAAAGGTGTTTCACCGGTGGCCATCCTCGGAGTAGTTCGGTGCGACCATAGTACGCTCGGTAATTCCTCGAGCCAGCTACCCTTGGCCTTGCCAAGCCTGGTTTTGATGCCTTTTAAGATAGTCTTATTGCCATTTTCGACCAGTCCGTTAGCCTGAGGGTGGGCTACTTTAGTGAAGTGGTTTTGAATGTTTAGGTCGTCACATCTGTCTCTGAAGTAATGAGAATCAAACTGCCGACCGTTATTGCTCACGATCACTCGGGGGACACCGTAGCGACAGATGATTGACTTCCAAACAAAACTCCATACGACTGACTCTGTGATCCTGGTCGTGGCTTCGGCCTCGATCCACTTGGTGAAATAGTCGATGGCGACGATGACGAACTTCTTCTGAGCTTGGGCCGTGGGGAATGGCCCCAGGATGTCGATCCCCCACCGAGCAAAAGGGTATGGCTCGGTAAGGGCGATGAGCTCCGCAGCGGGCTGATGGATCATGTGCTCGAAGCGTTGACATCGATCGCACTTCTGTACGTAGGTTGTATAGTCACGCTGGAGAGTGGGCCACCAGTAACCCTACCGAAGCAAGATCCTGGCGAGCGATCTTCCTCCTTGGTCCGCTCCACAGGTGCCTTCGTGTAATTCTTGAATAGCTCGGCTGGCTTTGTCGGCGCTGATGCATTTGAGGAGGGGACCGAAGAAAGATCTGTGGTACAGGGCCTCAACTAGCATGATGAAACGTCGAGCTTGGTACTTCAGCTTCCGAGCCTTCTGAGGGTCGGTGGGCTCTTGAGAATCTCGGAGCTAGGATATGTAGGGGGTCAGCCAGTCGCTTGGGGGTTCCCGGTCAACGGTGATAAGCTCAGATTCAATGCTCAATCGCCAGAGCTCTTCGAGGAAGACCGATCGAGTACCTGCGGGGTCGAGCGAGGAGGCTAATCGAGAGAGGGCGTCCACTCGGGAGTTTTTCTCCCGAGCTATCTGGACTACCTCAAAGCTCTCGAAGAGTTGGGCCATCCTCTTGACCGCCTAGAGGTATTTGACCATTTGTCCCTCCCGAGCTTCGTACTAACCGTTGACCTGGTTAGCGACCAATTGGGAGTCAATGTGGATTCTGACCCGCTCGGCACCCAGTCGTCGAGCCATCCTGGCTCCTGAGATAAGGGCTTCGTACTCGGAGGTGTTGTTGGATGCCTGGAAGTTGAACTTCATGGCGTATCGCAGCTCCGCTCCTTCGGGGGACTTGAGGAGGACACCGGCGCCGCATCCGGCCGAATTGGAGGACATGTCGACGAACAGATCCCATGTGGGCCCGGGCGCTGGTGGAGGTACTGCTTCAATCTGGACCGTGCTTTCGGCGATGAAGTCTACGAGAGCATGTCCTTTGATGGCCGAGCAGGGGCGATACGAGATATCATAGGCCCCGAGCATGATGGCCTATTTGACAAGACGTCCCGATGCTTCAGGGCGAAAGAGAATCTTATTCAGAGGTTCGCTGGTCAATACGACGATGGAGTGCCCTTGGAAGTAGGGTTGGAGGCGCTTGGCCGAGGTAACCAACACTGGCACGAGTTTCTCGATTGCGGGGTACCTTCTTTCAACCTCATTAAGCACCTTGCTGGCATAGTAAACTGGTCTCTCGACCCCTGCATCGATCCTGACCAGGATCGAGCTCACTGTAGAAGGGGAGAGATAGAGGTATAGGGTTTTGCCTTGGACCAGCTTGGACAGTACCGGGGGCGAGTCAAAGAATTCCTTGAGTTTGACGAACGCCTTCTGACATTCCTTGTCCCAGGCGAACGTAGCAGATGCCATTTTGGGTCCCCTCAACAATTTGAAGAAGGGTAGGCACCGTTCGGCCGCCCGGGACAGGAAACGGTTGAGCACAGCAATTCGCCCCGTAAGGTGTTGAACGTCCTTGATGCAAGTGGGCGGCCGCATGTCTAGGATGGCCTAGACCTTGTCGGGGTTGGCCTCAATTCCACGCTGAGTTACCAAGAAGCCTAGGAACTTCTCGGATCTAACTCCGAAGGCACATTTGGCAGGGTTGAGCTTCATGCTGCACTTCAGTAGGGTGTCGAAGGTCTCGGCTACGTCAGTGAGGTGATCTTCAGCCTTCGACGTCTTTACGAGCATGTCATCAATGTAGGCCTCGACGTTCCGACCGAGCTGTCCATCGAATATGTGGTTGATCAGTCTCTGATATATTGCTCCGGTGTTCTTTAATCCGAACGGCATCTGGGTGTAGCAGTGTACGCCGAAGTCAGTGATGAAGGCGGTCTTCTCGATGTCCTCCGGGTCCATCCTGATCTGATGGTAGCCGGAGTAGGCGTCCAGAAAGCTGAGTAGCTCGTTGCCAGAGGTTGAGTCGACCAGTTGATCGATGCTCGGCAACGGGTAGCAGTCCTTCGGGATAGCCTTGTTGAGGTCGGTGAAGTCCACACACATTCGCCATTTCCCATAAGCCTTTGGTACAAGGATGACATTGGCGAGCCACGTAGGGTACAGGACCGGACGAAAAAGGCCAGTTTTCTACCCCTTGATGATCTTCTCTTTGATGACCGCTTGCTTCTCTGGGGCATGCTTTCTTCTACATTGTTGGACCGGCTTCACCGTTGGGTCGATGTTGAGCTTGTGCATCACCACATCTCCCAGGATCCCGGGAAGGTGCTCATCAGACCATGCAAAGACTCGGATATACCGGGTAAGGAAATCCCTATATTTTTGATGTTCTTCAAGTGGTAGATCGGCTCCGATCTTTACTCCTAGAGTCGGGTCACCGTTATGGAAAATCGTTAACAACTCGCCACCAGGCTCAGATGTTGCGGGTCCCTCTTCGGCTCCCTTTACTCCTTTTTTTTCCTTCCGGCCTAGTGGCTTCGACCGAGATTATATAGCACCGTCTAGCCAATGCTTGGTTACCTCGGACTTCTCCCACGCCATGTTTGGTTGGGAACTTCATTTTTTGGTGAAAGGTAGAGGGCACCGCTTTCATTCGGCTGAGAATGCCTCAGCCAAAGATGGCGTTATATGCCGTCATCCCCTTAATCACGATAAAGTCTACCATAACCGTAACGGTTTTGGACGGGGTGCCGTTAGTAACTGGCAGGCTCAGGGCTCCCTCAGGATAAGCTGCCTGGCCGTTGAACCCACAGAGGGGGGTTCGGATCGGGTAGAGTTTAGATGGATTCTCTCCCATCTTGAGGAAACATTCATAGGATAATACATCAAGAGTGCTACCATTTTCAATTAAGATCATGTCTACATTACAATGGTTTATTGTAGCCGATACAACGAGAGCGTCATCGTGCGGGGTGGTTAACCTTTCCATGTCCTGGTCAGAGAATACTAGGGCATGTGATTCGCTCACCTGCGGGGCCATAGAGTGCTCAATGGAGGCTCGGCTCGCCCGCTTGGCGTGACGCTTTCTTCCTTGGCTATTATCTCCGCCTGATGCTGCGTCGCCCGCGATGACGTTGATGTGGACTCCGCGAGGGGCATTGTCGATCTCTTCAGGGGCGCCTCAGTCTTCATTCTGCCTGGACACATATCGGGATAGAAGTCCCTGGCGGATGAGGCGCTCAATCTCATCTTGAAGTTGATGGCAATCGCTAGTGTGATGCCCGTGGTCGCTGTGGAACAGACAATGCTTGCGGCGATTGCGGTGCTTGGTCTTCATAGGCTCGGGTTGGTTGAGGAGGCCCGAGCATTTGATGTCTTCATAGATTTCATAGACGGGGGCGGTAAGGGGGGTATACCGCTCGTACTTTCGGGACGGCTCTTTACGGTCTCCATCCTGGTTCCGCCTTTTTCCTTGGCCCATCCCTTGGTCGGACGGTCGCTTCTTGTCCCCCTCCCGACCCGAGCTTATCGTGCCTCGGCAGGCATGGAGGACTTCCTAGCACTCTGCATGGCGCAAGGCCAGGGTCACTAGCTCGGCCAGGGAGGGGGGAGTATACAGCACTAGCTCACGCCGCAGGTTCTCGTCACGGGTACCCCTGGTCAACGCGGTAATGGCAGAGGCCACATCCAGGCAGGGGATGCGCAGGGCTTCTGATTTGAATCGGTTGATATAAGCCCGTAACTTCTCCCCCTGTTCCTACTTGAGGGCCAATAGTCCCGCCACTGATCGGGGTGGACCACTGCCGGCGAAGCTTTCCTTGAACACTTGCCCAAATTGCTTGAAGTTGTGGATGCTGCCGAGGACGAGGGCCCTGAACCAAGCTTGAGCGCCCTGGACCAGAGTGGCCATGAACGCTCGGCACTTGATTAAGTCGGACGCCCCATGCAAGGCCATTAGAGCGTCGAAGCTGTCGTAATGGTTGGCCATGTCTCCCTAGCTGTCGTACGACTTGAAGGTCAGGAGTGAGATTCTGGGGGATATCTCTGCCTTCAAAATATAGACGGAGAACGGGGATCGCTCCTCGTCCTCGACAGGAGAGGTCTTCTACAAGGCACGGAGGGCGCGCTCTTGCTCCGCGAAACGCCTCTCAAAGTCTCGCAGCCGGAGAGACAACTCCGATTGTCACTGACCCGAGGGGCTGGGGAGGCGCACTTGCATGCTGTCCCGACACTCCTCGGGGGCCTCGGCTTCGGGAAACGGTCGGCGTGCTCCGGTCTTCTCCCTCCTCAGGGTAGAGGAGTCTTCCTGCTCCGGAGGAGGGGCATGCGATGGTCCTCCTGACAAGTTGCGAATGAGTCGTCGCCCCTGGAGGGTCAAGCGGCCTCCAGCGTTGAGATCCACGGGGACATCCAGTTTTGCGTTGAGGGTTTGGAGGGCGTCGGTGCTCCCGCCGGGAAGTTGTTCCCCCGCCACTGATGGAGGTATCTCATTGGCGTGGTTGCTCGGCGGGGACTTCTCCGTGGGGAGAGAAGGCGCACCTTGTTCAGTCACCAAGGCTTTCCCCAGGTCGTCAGCAGTCCTCCTGCCAGAATTCTTTCGCACCATGATGGCTCTTTGTTCGTTTCCCACAGACGGCGCCAGATGAAGAGGGGTTATCTCGCACTGCTCCTGAGCGGGGGAGATGATGTTGTTAGTATTGGTGTGCTACAGGCCAATTTAGGGTCGGGTAAACTCGATAGATGTACGATCTTGTTCATTATTAATAAAGTGGTATTTGAGCGTAAATATGTAATTATATATTACTTTACGATGTCCCTAGGATATATGGTTGTAAAGTCAACTCGAGATGGGATCTCGATTATGAGACCGACTTTACATGGACACATACCTTAAACTGTTCCTGGTTGGAGGGTAATCACTCGGGGACTTTGATTACCTATTAAACTAGTACACATGATGTGTTAGAGACCAGTGTCATGGTCGCTAGTGCGGGGCACCAACACATATGTGTAGGTGTATGTCCTTGGAGGTTGTACACTGAACTGATCCGCTATTGGATCTTCAGGTGGTTGATTATACCTAATGTCAACTGAAGATCCAACTGTCTCAGTAGCATCGTTGGTCCTTTGACCTGAGATATTGATTGGATCTTCCACGAGGACTGGGATGGTTTAATTACTTGGCTAGGTGACTTTAACCATAAGTCATGAATTGCCGAGTCATTAACCATTTCAGGATACGTGTGAAGATCATCAATGGTCAAGATGAGATCGCTCACTGTCGGGTATATATCAGACAGTTAATGGGTCATGACATCGACGCTCCATTAAATCCCTGGCCAGGGTCGTGTGAGTTCAATTAGAACAGACGTCATACACTTTAAGGAGGTCATGGTCAAATGGCACGATCATGGGGTTTGACAGAAATCATACCCTCGATCGAACCAGACTCATCAAAGCAGCAAGGGATTATAGTGATGCGGCAACTATAAACTTGCAGGTACCAGACAGGCTGGTTTAAACCCGGCATCCTTTAGGATCACGTGGATTTGCTTGACCCAACGTGATCAAATGGTCAAGATGGGATCGCTCACTGTCGGGTATATATCGGACAGTTAATGGGTCATGACACTGACGCTCCATTAAATCCATGGCCAGGGTCGTGTGAGTTCATTTAGAACAGACGTCATACACTTTAAGGAGGTCATGGTCAAATGGCACGATCATGGGGTTTGACAGAAACCAAACCCTCGATCGAACCAGACTCATAGAAGGAGCGAGGGATTATAGCGATGCGGCAACTGAAGACTTACAAGTACCAGATAGGCTGGTTTAAACCCGGCATCCTCTAGGATCACGTGGATTTACTTGACCCAACGTGATCAAAGGTTCAGAATAAATTAAACTATTATTCAGCTCTAGTAGAAGCGAATAATAAGTTTAATTTACTTCTAATTGGGAATTAGAAATTAATGGGCCTTAAACTAGAGTGACTATGGGCCTAGAGGATCACACATAATGGATTCTTGGGTGACGGATTATTATTGTACAAATGTATATATTAATTCCCTTGAATTCCTTTTGGAAAGGAGTATAAAAAGGGCTTACTACATATGTATAATAATAGAAAGATCATATATACAATTTTGGTCCTTATGGGCTCTTTTGAAAAGGTCCTAAATCTATATATATGTGCCTTACGAGAACTCTCTCCCCCTTAGCTTAATCAAGCATTAACAGCAAGGAGGAGAGGTTTTCTCTTCCCCCCTTCCTCCCTCTTGCTCTCTCTCTCTAGAAGCCCTTTCTCTCTCTAGAAGGGGAAAGCTTGGGGAAGATCATGCCGAGAGGATACCGTCGCTGCGCGAGGATCCGTGTGGATCTGTTCTAGAGGCCGTACTTCTGTGCGGCTCGGTGTTCACGAGATTCTGTATCGGGCACTGCGGACAGCGTCATTCCACACAAGGTGAAATCTACAACCCGTAGTTAGGGGTTGGGGTATTTTAATGCATCGATTAGAGCACGGTTCTAGGATTCCAACAAGCAGGGTTCGGGTAAATAATTTTTTTTTATCTGCTGTGTTGCCCGAACAGTGCTGTATGGAACCTTACAGTTGTATCAGAGCCAGGTTGACGCTTTGATCGGTGTATTAGCTACGTATAGAATCATGTTTTAGGGGATAATCTAAAATCTTCAATTATTATTAGAAGATAGGGGTGCTAGGCATTTCTGTTCTTCTTGGAAGCTGGGCATCTGAAGCGAATTTTTTTGTAAAAAAAAATATTGCGCTGGGCGCACTACATCGCTCAGGGCGCACTGCGCCCGCTCTCGTGCGCGGGCGACGCACACGGGCGCGCCGCGTGGTGGGCGCCGCCAGGCGGGCGCCCCCGCGCGGATGCGGGCGCGTCCGCCCACGCATCTCGCATGGGCAACCGCACCCAGGGCGTTGACCGAAATTTTTTTAAATTTCCTTTTTTATTAATTTAAGTGTGCTATTATATATATATATATATATATATATATATATATATATATACATGCAATATATATATAAATACACATTAAATTAATTTAGATTTTTATCTCAAATATTAATTATCTATTCTCATTAAAGAAAATTCAAAACATAAATTTTATTTAACTTTTGAATTTAATGAGGTGAGATAATTATCATTTACTTTGAGATAAAAGGGTAATAATTGAAGATAATTCTGTGAAATTCAATTTTTGAATTTTTAATTATTAGATAATTATTGAATTTAGAATTTAAATTTCATTAAAGTTAATTGTATAAAATTCAAATATTTGAATTTTTAATTATTAGATAATTGTTAAATTCAAATTTTGAATTTTAGAATCAATGATAATTGAGGATAATTACATTATTTAAATTTACTTTCAAATAAAATTATTAGATAATTAGTTTGAATTTAAAATTAAATGATTGTCATATTTAAATTTTAAATTTAAATTTAATTATTAGATAATTAAATTTAAATTTAAATTTAATTAATTATCTCAATTATCTGACTTATTTGAATCAGATTCAAATATGCATACCCCTGTTATAAATGATGGTTCTTTACGTGATTTGCTTTATTTACCTTGCATTGGCTTGCTTATGTGTTTAACTTTTGTTAATCCAACTTCGATTTTTAAAATTAAACAAAGCTAGCCTATTTTTGTTTGCACATCCCATTTTTCAATTCAAAAAGTAAGGATTATTTTTCAGAAATAACCCTTGATTGATTTAACATGAATGGGTTGGCAAGTGATCATGGACTTTGTTAATGTAATTAATTGGAGTCTGCGAACCTCCTTTCTCTCTCTGTTAAAATTCCTATGTACTTCTATCTCCCTTTAAAGTTGTACTCGCCCTAAGGACTGTTGGAATTTGAGTGACCTGTAATTTAAATTTTACCGGCCTGCGTGCCGTGTAAAAGTTGTAATTAATGCGGCGTCGGAGTTTGAAAGCGCGGAGCACACCCGACGAGGATGATCCAGCTGCTTCGGAAGCGGGCCGAATGTCTTAGTTACATTAGGAATAAAGTCCATGATCACTTGCGATTTAATTTGTGCATTGGATGCATTTACTTTGTGCAAACTACTAGGTACGGTAAATATATTGGATATATTTATATTGCCACTTAGGGTGAGATCAAGATAAAATCAAATTCCCTCGTGATTTAATTTTAGATCTAGTAAGTATGGCTCTAGGAGTCGTCGTGGCCCTCCATCATTATGGGGTTAATGAACGTCTTCAACTCAGGGATTTGTTGTGCTTTCCATAAGGTTCATGGGCTTAGAGGCGGGATGTAACCCCAAGGCTAGGCCTCAATGGGGTGAGGAATTGAATCCGACCTTGTTGTGCTTTCCACAAGGGTCGGATCATGAACTCATTGTTATATCGTAATGGTGGTTGGATCTAACCGAGAGTATCCCTTGTTGTGCTTTCCACAAGGGGATGATTTCTCGAGGGGCGAAATTGAATATTACATTGGATGCAAATGCTTGTTGACTGTCCTTGATATGGTGTATGGCTTGTTGTGCTTTCCACAAGGTCATACAGCAGTCTCGTTGGGATTCTGACCCACTAGGATGATCCCCCTGATCTCCCGTTCTATATAGTAAGGGTTATATAGTTCGATCGAAGAATAGTGGGACTAACTAAGATAGAAAACCACATCTAAGTTAGAATTTGAGCATATGCTAAGTTGTCTTTTATTTCTTATCCATATTACAATGTCGTCGTCCAACCCCCTCCGCGGCATCTTAGATGCCAACAGACTGACTGGACCGAACTACTCGGATTGGCTGCGTAATCTACGCATAGTCCTCACCGCCGAAAAAATAGCCTACGTGTTGGACACGGTTCATTCTGAGCCAGCTCCCGATGCCGACGAGGGCGAGTTTATGACTTATGCCAAATGGTCAGAAGACTCTTCCCTTGCCCAATGTTACATGCTGGCCTCTATGGCTCCCGAGCTGCAGAGACAATTCAAAAAGACTGATGTAGAAGCATACTTCTTAACCTACGTCAGCTCTTCGGGGAGCAGGGCAGGATTGAGAGATATGATATCTCCAAAAGGCTTTTCAGGACACGGATGTCAGATGGTGCTTCAGTACAGGCTCATGTACTGAAAATGATGGAGTGAATTGAGAGACTCAATGCACTAGGGTTCAAGTTGGATCTTGAACTGTGCATTGATCTTATACTTCAGTCATTGCCCGATTCCTTTTCTTCCTTCATCATAAACTTTAACATGAATAGGATTGATGCAACTCTCCCGGAGCTGCTCAACATGTTAAAGAGTGCTGAAGGGACTATGCAGAAAGATAAACCATCTTCTTCTGTAATGATTGTTGATCGGGCCAACAAGAAAAGGAAGGCCACCCAGATATCCACCAAAGGTGACAAAGGGAAGGGAAAGAAGAAGGCCATGGGTAAGCAACTCGCCAAAGTTGACAAAGGGAAGTGCAAGAAGAATGAAAAAGAAGACAAGTGTTTTCGATGCGGGGAAACAGGGCATTAGAAAAGGAATTGCAAGGTAATTCTAAATGAATGTATTTTTATCATAGACCTTAATTTGTCATATATGGAATCCACATCATAGGTATTGGATATTGGATGTGCATCTCATATCTGTAATTCTGTGCAGGTGCTGGCAAATAGAAGGCGGCTGGATAAAAAGGAGATTGAACTGAGGATGGGCAATGGAGCTTTAGTTTCTGCCAAAGCTGTCGGCACTGCACGCCTCAGTTTACTTTCAGGAGTCATTCTGGAGCTGAATGAATGTTATTATGTTCCTAATATTATTAAGAACATTATTTCAATCTCTGGCTTATATAATGTTGGATATTCATTAGCTTTTAACAACACTGGGTGCTCTATAATAAATAATAGTTTGATTATAGTCAATGGTTCATTAGTCAATGGTCTTTATGTATTAGATACACATTCCAATGTTATGAAGTTTTCCAATGCTAATGAAGTGAATTCTACATATCTATGGCATTGCAGGCTTGGTAATGTAGGTGAGAAAAGAGTCTCTCACCTACACTCAAATGGGTATTTGAATTCATTCGAATACAAGCTATTTGATACCTGTGAGTCATGTCTCATGGGGAAGATGACCAAGGCTCCTTTAGTGGACATGATGAGAGGGCTGCTGACCTTCTCGAGCTCATACACTCGGATGTGTGTAGACCCATGTCCATGGAAGCAAAAGGGGATCATCTCTATTTCATTTCTTTTATTGATGACTTCTCAAGAAATGGTTATGTGTATTTAATGAGACATAAATCACAAGCCTTTGAGAAGTTTAAGGAATACAAGAATGAAGTAGAGAAATAGATTGGCAATAGTATAAAGGCTTTTCGATCGGATCGAGGAGGTGAATACCTTAGCCATGAATTCACTTCTTATCTTAAAGACAATGGAATTATTTCTCAGTGGACTCCACCGTATACACCACAGCACAATGGTGTATCCGAAAGGAGAAACATGACCTTGGTAGATATGGTCTGATCCATGATGTCTATGTCAGGACTACCCTTGTCTCTCTAGGACTATGCCTTAGAGACTGCAGCCTATTTAATGAATAGGATCTCAAGTAAATATGTCCCTTCTATACCATATGAGATATGGAAGGGCAGGAAACTAAATTTTAATCACATTAAAATTTGGGGGTGTCCTGCCCATGTAAAGAGGAACGATAGTGATAAACTTGAGTCTAGAACCGATAAGTGTAGGTTTATGGGATATCCAAAGGAGATGTTTGGATATTATTTCTATCACCCTTCTGAGCAAAGGGTCTTAGTGGCTAAGAGAGCTATATTTCTAGAAAGAGAATATCTTCTCCAGAAAGACAGTGTGAGCCAAATAGAATTGGACGAGTTCCAAGAACCACAACCCGTAGACACAAACTCATTAGATGAGATTGTATCGGCTGATCCTATTCAGAGTGAAACACAGACACTACGGAGATCTGGTAGACTACCAAGAGAACTTGAGACATATGTTGGACATGTCTCAGAGAGGTTCTCTAAGGTATGCATCGATGAGGATGAAGATCCTCAATCCTACCAAAAGGCGATCCGTAGTGCGGACTCCGAGAAATGACAAGAGGCAATGGATTCAGAGATCCAGTCCATGTACACCAATAAAGTTTAGAACTTTGTTGATGTACTCGAAGTGAAAGTCCCTATCGACTGCAAGTGGATTTTCAAAAGAAAAATTGATGTAGATGGACAGATTGACACATACAAGGCCAGATTAGTGGCGAAAAGGTATCGTCAAAGATAAGGTATTGACTATGACGAGACATTTTCACCTGTTGCCATGGTTAAGTCAATCAGAATCCTCCTTGCCATTGCTGCATACCTGGATTATGAGATTTGACAAATGGATGTGAAGACAGCTTTTCTGAATGAAAATCTGTCAGAAGAGGTGTACATGGTACAGCCTGAAGTATTCACTTCTATGCTTCATCCTAATAAGGTATGCAAACTTCAGAGGTCCATTTTTGGATTGAAGCAAGCATCTTGGAGCTAGAACTTAAGATTTGATGAGGCTGTCAAATCTTTCAACTTCATTCGGAATGAAGATGAACCCTGTGTTTACAAGAAGGTCAGTGGGAGCTCTGTGACCTTCTTGGTCCTTTATGTTGATGACATCTTACTCATTGGGAATGATGTAGGGATGTTGACATCAACTAAGTCTTGGTTGTCCAAGACCTTCTCCATGAAACATTTGGGAGAAGCATCCTATGTGCTGGGCATAAGGATCTATCGAGATAGATCTAAAAGGATGCTAGGATTATCCCAATCCATGTACATAGACACTATCCTCAAAAGGTTTAGGATGAAAAATTCCAAGAGAGGTCTCATTCCCATGAGACATGGAATTTACCTATCTAAGGGGATGAGTCCTAAAACTTCTGAGGAGGTGGCACACATGAATAAAGTACCCTATGCTTCGACGATAGGGTCAATCATGTATGTAATGCTATGTACATGGCCTGGTGTTGCCAATACTTTGAGCATTGTCAGTAGATATCAGGTAAATCCAGGCGAAGAGCACTAGAAGGCAGTAAAGGGCATCCTTAAGTACTTGCGAAGGGCTAAGGATCTTTTTCTGCTTTATGGAGGAGAGGACCTACAGCTTAGAGCTTACACAGACTCTAGTTTCCAGTCATATCTAGATGACAGCAAATCCATGTCTGGGTTTGTATTCATGTTGAATGGAGGGGCAGTCAGTTGGAGAAGCTCCAAGCAAGATACGACTACAGACTCGACGACGTAGGTAGATTATATTGCTGCGGCTGAAGCTACTAAGGAAGCCGTCTGGATGAAGAAGTTCATCTTGGAACTCGGCGTAGTTCCCGAGATATCAACTCCCATCCCATTATTTTGTGATAATAATGGGGCCATCGTCCAAGCGAAGGAACCAAGATCTCACCAAAGGTCGAAACATATTCTCAGGCGCTTCCACCTTATTCGGGAGATTGTTGATCGTGGAGATGTGGCGGTAGAGGGTGTACCGTCAGAAGACAACATAACAGATCCACTAACTAAGCCTTTGACATAGATTGTATTTGAGCGCCATCGGGATAAGATGGGCCTCAAAGTTGTGGGTAATTGGCAGTACTTCAAGTGGGAGATTGTTAGTATTGGTGTGCTACAGGCCAATTTAGGGTCGGGTAGGCCCAATATATGTACGATCTTGTTCATTATTAATAAAGTGGTATTTGAGCGTAAATATGTAATTGTATATTACTTTACGATGTCCCAAAGATATGTGGTTGTAAAGTTAACTCAAGATGGGATCTCGATTATGAGACTGACTTTACATGGACACATACCTTAAACTATTCCTGGTTGGAGGGTAATCACTCGGGGACTTTGATTACCTATTAAACCAGTACACATGATGTGTTAGGGACCAGTCTCATGGTCGTTTGTGCGGGGCACCAACACATATGTGTAGGTGTATGTCCTTGGAGGCTATACACTGAACTGATCCGCTATTGGATCTTCAGATGGTTGATTATACCAAATGTCAACTGAAGATCCAACTGTCTCAGTAGCATCGTTGGTCCTTTGACCTGAGACATTGATCGGATCTTCCACGAGGACTGTGATGGTTTAATTACTTGGCTAAGTGACTTTAACCACAAGTCATGAATTGTCGAGTCATTAACCATTTCAGGATACGTGTGAAGATCATCAATGGTCAAGATGGGATCGCTCACTGTCGGGTATATATCAGACAGTTAATGGGTCATGACACTAACGCTCCATTAAATCCCTGGCCAAGGTCGTGTGACTTCGTTTAGAATGGACGTCATACACTTTAATGAGGTCATGGTCAAATGGCACGATCATGGGGTTTGATAGAAACCATACCCTCGATCGAACCAGACTTATAGAAGGAGCGAGGGATTATAGCGATGCGGCAACTGTAGACTTATAGGTACCAGATAGGCTGGTTTAAACCCGATGTCCTCTAGGATCACGCGGATTTACTTGACCCAACGTGATCAAAGGTTTAGAATAAATTAAACTATTATTCGACTCTAGTAGAAGCGAATAATAAGTTTAATTTATTTCTAATTGGGAGTTAGAAGTTAATGGGCCTTAAACTAGAGTGACTATGGGCCTAGAGGATCACACACAATGGATTCTTGGGTGACGGATTATTATTGTACAAATATATATATTAATTCTCTTGAATTCCTTTTAGAAAGGAGTATAAAAAAAGCTTAATACATATGTATAATAATAGAAAGGTCATATATACAATTTTGATCCTTATGGGCTCTTTTGAAAAGGTCCTAAATCTATATATATGTGCCTTACGAGAACTCTCTCCCCCTTGACTTGATCAAGCATTAACAGCAAGGAGGAGAGGTTTTCTCTTCCCCCCTTCCTCCCTCTTGCTCTCTCTCTCTAGAATCCCTTTCTCTCTCTAGAAGGGGAAAGTTTGGGGAAGATCGTGCCGGGAGGATACCGTCGCTGCGCGAGGATCTATGTGGATCTATTCTAGAGGCCGTACTTCTGTGTGGCTCGGTGTTCACGAGATTCTACATCGGGCACTGCGGAGACTTGTGGACGCACTTTTTATTGAGATCATTGTTTACTTGTTTATTGGGTTTATTAAGTGCGTGGGTGTGCCTGTCACAAAGTGACGATCTATTGTGCGCTCGATCTGACTAATCAGACGATTATGTGGTTTGTGTCGGGACCAAAACCCACCGCGTCATAAAGGTCACGGCGTCATTTACATCCCCTCGGAGAGAGGAACACCCTTGATTAATCGCCGGGAAAAAGGGGCCTCATGGCCAGAGAATTAATTACATGAAAGGTCTATCAGAAAGTATTGAGATCCCCGTGCGAGGGCGAGATGAAAACATTCAAGATCATGTCGGTCATGTGCTGACCATTTAATGTTCGGATGAATGTCCGGCTCGAGAAAATCACAATCGTCACGGGAAAATCGGAACATATGTATGCCGGGGTATGGCAAATTTATTGTTCAGATGAATGAGAAATATTCAGTTAAATCCCAGTTAAAGCGGTCAGAAACCAACAAGTTTTTCGGCTCGGTGCAAGATCAAGCCGCAACCATACTGCGGTGGGCCCCCTGCGGTCGAAACAAGACTTGCATGAGCATCATTAATATTTCCGGTGCCAAAGGGCAACGGGGGAGTGTCCCGGGATCAGATCCCAGAACCAATATGTATTCATAGGGAGCAGGCTGTAGGCCGAGGATACAGGTCAGACAATGATCATAATCGGGACGGACCCGAGGTCTAAGCGTGACCCATGAAGGCCTTATTGATGTTCCCGTGCGTAGGGTCCGGGTGAGATGAGAGCCGTCTCGTTCCATTTAGATTTTGTTGGTCATTCATGGACCACTTTATGTTCGGACAAAGATCCGTATTGAAGGCACGACGAAAATGGAAATAAACCCGCACAAATGTCTGCCGTGAGTACGGCAAGTTTAATGCAAGTGCGGGATTAGATCCCGGTATATATATCGGTCACTAACGGACCATTCGTCGTTCGGACGGAAGTTCACGTTTGTAGCGTAAGAGATAGTGACAAACCGTATAAACGTCTGCCGTGAGTACGGCAAGTTTAATGCAAGTGCGGGGTTAGATCCCGGTGCATATGTCGGTCACTAACGGATCATTCATTGTTCGGGCGAGAGTCCGCATTTGAAGCATCGAAGACAACGACAAAGACATACGGATGTCTGCCGTAGGTACGGTAAGTTTAATGTGGGTGCGGGATTAGATCCCGGTATATATGTGTCGATCTCTAACGGACCATTCATTGTTCGGACGAGAGCCCGCATTTGAAGCATCGAAGACGACGATAAAATCGTACGAATGTCTACCGCGAGTACAGCAAGTTTAATTCAATACCGGGATTGCGGGATTGGATCTCGATAGAAGTGGTCAAGTTGATGGACTATTGGCCCGAGACGGTTTCAGACTATGGCCATGTCGGGGATTCCGAGGTCCACATCTGATACCATGGGGCATCGTTACTTTTCTCTTCACGCACAGTCCAGGGAAGTGAATTCTTAAGTGTGGAGCCCGGAGTCGCCAACGTGCGTCCTCGAACGTGGATCAACCTGCGCGGTTAGGTCGCGGGTGTAGACACGCCAAAATTGACGTTACTATGAGTACCTCTCATATTACCTTGTAATACCCCAATTTGACCCTCAAATTAACTTTGTTTGAGTGGTTTTCCCCACTTTTCTTGGATTTCTCCCTTTTTTCTCTCTTTTCCTATTTTTTCTATTTTTCTGGATTTTTCTGGATTTTCTGGGTATTTTTCCTTTATTTTTCTGAAATAACGGCTTGATGTGGGGCGTCTTTTAAATAACGACTTATACATGGGCGTTTCTTAAAAATTTAACGACTATATTGAAGGGCGTCCATTCTTTGAAATTCCTATTTTTCTGGATTTTTCTGAGAATTTTTTCAGAATTATTTTGAAATTAACGACCTTGCATAAGACGTTATTTTGAATTTGAAAAGAATAAAAAAAATAGAAAATTGAATTCACGACGTATGTGAGGGCGTGTCTTTCAAATTGAATTTTTTAATATTATTTTTTAACCCCTTCCAGAGGCGATTTGGTGGCCTTCCGGGTGTCAGAAAAATTCGCAAAAATAGTCGTTGGAATCAGGGCAACGAGATGCACCTTCACCTAAAAAATAAGAAAATAATATTGAGAAATGAAAAATAGCCCTATTTTGAATATTTTGAATTAACGTCCTTGGTTAGGGCGCGTTTTAATTAACGCCTTTGACTCAGACGTGTTTCACAATTTTCAAATAAATTCTAAAATTTGATTTTTGAATTAACGCCCTGATCTAAGTCGTGTTTTGAAAAGACGCCCTCTGGCAGGTCGTCAATTCTTGAATTGACGCCTTTGTCCAGGTCGTGTTTCATTTTTGTGTTCCGAACGAACACGGTCTTTCCCCACAGGATCCCTGCTTCGTTTGGACTCTTGCCCATTCTTATCTTTCCCCCTTGGGCTCTTGCCCGTTCTTATCCTTCCATCTTTTGATTAGATTCTATTTAATAGAGCTTTCTGTAGCTCTGTATGGTTGGACTCTCCTCTTTGGCCCCCCTTTCGTCAATCCTTTTCTCCCTCCCTCCATTCTTCTTCTTCTTCTGTGTTTTTTCTTCTTTTGTTTCTTTTGTGTTTTTTCTTTCTTCTTGCAGGTGCTGCTGCTGTGGCTAGGAGGGGCTTCTCACGTCATGTTCATCATCCTATTGAACTCTTCTCCCCAACGATCATCAAAGCCAAGCAACGCACAGATTTTTCTTACCTCCCCTCTATTCCCTTTATTTTATTTTCATCATATGCATGCATTCATCATTATTT
This sequence comes from Amorphophallus konjac, assembly GCA_022559845.1. Classification (NCBI taxonomy): domain Eukaryota; kingdom Viridiplantae; phylum Streptophyta; class Magnoliopsida; order Alismatales; family Araceae; genus Amorphophallus; species Amorphophallus konjac. The sequence continues at coordinate 233,617,924 of CM040119.1, forward strand.
AACTCTCTTTTCTCAACACGTTGAGACTTTCCCCATAGTGCAACTCTTGCACAATCTCCTTTTATTTTCATATCATTTATCATTCATTTTTCCCACGCCCTTTTGCATAGGGGTTTAAGGGCAACCACCCACAAGGTGTGTTCTCTCATACGTTTTCATGCTCATCTATTTATTATGGATTTGATGCTACACCCACCTTGTTTTTAATTCAATTCTTTTGGTGGTGTTTGTTTGTCTTTGCTTGCAAGGGTAATTAATTGAAGAAATCTCTTCATCGGCCGGCCGATTGGAAGAGAAAGGAGCACTCACATCCCCGCATCTTTTGAGGTATTTTTCGCGATCCCTCCACACTTTTTCATTGTCATATTCTTTTGAGGCGTTCGCGTCTCTGGCGATCACATACACTCCTCTTGTGCACCTCGTGCATGTTTTTCTCCACATTATTGATTATTGCTTGTTCTTAATTTTTCCTTAAGTGGATTTTTAATCTAGAATCTACAAATTGGCGATCACGGTGGGACCCTTTGTGTTCTTCTTTCATTACCCCTTTCCCCTTAGGCACCCGCGCGTGCCATCTCCCCTATTTGCACCCTCGGTGCATCTCCCTTTTGTGCCCCTCGGGCACCCTCCATCGGCTTTGCACTCTCCCACTTGTGATTTGTTAGTTTGATAGGTTTTTCTTTAGAAATTCCATTTATCCAAACCTTTTGATGAGCATGTTATCCTGTTATTGATTGCCCTCATTTTGCTGACTGTGGGTGTTTGTTGATTCTGGCCGGGGAAGCTTTTCTGGAGGAGTGAATTAACGCCTCTGTCAGAGGCGCGTTTTGATTTCACGCCCTGACCCAGGGCGTCTTCTTCATATTTTACGCCCTCTGACAGGGCGTTTTCCAGCATATTTCCTGATTTTCCCTGCTTTATTATGTTGCCCTGTGAATTCACGCCTTGCCACAGGGCGTCTTTTATTTGATTAGCGCTCTACATCAGGGCGTGTCTTTTAATTTGACGCCCGCTGGACAGGGCGTCCTTTTATTGATAGCGCCTCACCCTAAGGCGCGTTTTACCCTGCCCCTGGGCCCCTCACGTTGATTCAGGACAGTCACACCGTCGTGTCCTTGATTAGTAGCGCCCCCTTTCATGGCGTGTTTTTACTGTGGGTTTACAGAACCCGTGTGTGTGACTTGTTCATCATGATTCATGTCTATATTGATTGATCATATTGTGCTGTTTGGCTTATTTACCCTGTTGCATTCATTCTTTGCATTTGGTTCGGGAGACCTCCTCTCTCTTCACTAGGATTCCACACACCCCCTTGGTGAAGGAACGACCCTCCATTGAGCATTCCGTCTCTTTGGACCGGAAATTCCTAAACCAAGCCTCCATAAGTCCCCGTACCCGTGGATTCCCTCACGGACGCCGGGCAGGTTGTACCCTTGAAGTTCCCGAGGTTAGTTGGCCTATACGTGGTGTGAGAGTGTTCCTAGTTGGCATTGGAGTTAAAACATTTAAAACTAGGGCCCTCCCTTGTGTGGATCATATCAATTTGCATAAAATTCATTAATTCACCAAGGTTCAAACAAACAAAAATCAAGGTAACCATTCCAACTTGTGTGCTTCTTTGCATATTAGTTTGGACTTTGATTGCATAATGGCTTACTTTGATAAACAAAATAACATGTTCAATTCAATTAATATTCATGAGGATGCACAACCTAGCACTTCTTATGATCCTCAATTTCAACATGTTCATCATAATTCTCGCCATTCTTTCAAGGGACCACGTCCTTATTCTTATGGTCATGCCCGACCCATGGGCAATGTCCATTCTTATGGTTCCCCTCCTCAATTTCGAGCCACTATTCCTCCCGGACCGCCTCGTCCCAATGACGAGAAGGTCTCCCGAATCATTCATGCATTAGATCATCTTACCCCTCAACAGATCCAAGCCCTTAAGGCTGCCGTTGAGGGTACATCTCATGCATCTCTCCCTCCTTCCAATTCTATATGGGTGGCCCATCACCCACCTCCTTCCAATTCTATATGGGTGGCCCATCACCCACCTCCTTCCAATTCTATTCGGGTGGCCCATCACCCATCTCCCTCCAATTCTACACGGGTGGCCCATCACCCACCTCCTCCTTCCAATCTTGATCGGGTAGCCCATTACCCATCTCCTCCTGTTCATTCTACTCAGGTGGCCCATCACCCGCCTCCTTCTATTCCTCCTCCCTCACGGCCCCAAGGCCCATTTATTCATTGCAATCCGGCCCATCCGGGTTCTTCTACGGGTCGGCCCATTAATCCACCTCCACGGCCTTTTTATACGGCCCCTCCTCCTTCGAAGCCCTGCCAACCTTCTGTTGCTCAGGTCACACCCCTCCAGCAAACTCTCCTCGATAAAATCACTTTGATGGAGGAACAATTAAAGAGGGTTATAAGCCTGCGGCCCGCTCCCCCTGCTCCAGTCAATCCTCTTCACGCTTTCCTGGATGATATTACCAAGATGGAGAATGAATGGAAAGATAGGAGAGATGATTATGACTTCGGCATTTCAAGCGATCAAGAGCCAGCATTTGAAGAATCCGAGGCAGTATACGATGATGATGAAGCTCCGCAGGCACCCCTTCCGAGTTTCCTTAACTTCCCGCTTTCCCCATTTTCATTTGATGAACCCCCTGCTCAGGATGAAACCATCATCCTCGATCCAACCCCTATTTATGAGACTAATTGGTGTTACGATGATGGGTCGATACTTCAATCACCCACACCGGCACATTGTGAGTCTCCTCCTATCCCTGACGCTGCTTACATTACACCTCCACCAGTTATACCATCAACCTTCACACCATCAACCTCCCCTGAGTCTTCCATTAAACCTCCACCCATTAAACCCTTAACCTCCATACCATCGGCCTCCATTGAGCCCACCATTGAACCTTCCCCAATTAACCTCCCATTACCGCCACCTCGGCCTTCCATTACCCCTTTAACCTCAAAACCCACTTTGCCTATTCTACCATTTAACCCTTCACCCTTACCTATGGTTAATCCTGAGCAGGATCCACCCCTTTTTGCACTCGAGCTAACCCCGACCGCTTGCAAGCAAAGGGAGAAACTTGATGTGTTTGAACCTCCGCTTACGCTCATCCATTTGCCTACACTTTCCATTATACCTCCACCACTCACAAAGCCTTCCGCCTCCACTTCACCTCCCTCTACTACTCGGAATGGGGGGCCTTCTGCAAGCACAGGTGCCGAAGATAATCAAGAGCCGGGCAGCAAGGATTTGGCCGTGCCTTTCAAAATGCAAGAATTCATTTGCTGGATGCCAATCCGGGTTATTGTGCCAATCACGGCCGAAGAAGTCAAGTCGCCGCCATGCCGGGCGTTGATGCCATCTAAGGGCCGGGCAGGGCACCTTTTGTTCTGATGTCCGAATTCCGAATTCATTATTCCTTACAAGGGGCGAATGCCCATTTTGCTCAACTTTCCCTATATACCACATTCAATGGGCAACACAATGCTTCCCGTTCCAACTCTCCAACTCCCTCATATTGTTGATCTTTGCCTTCAAAGGGGATTGCCACTTATTGAAGCTCCTTTTATTGGGCCAATTGGCTGTATTCTTTCACTGCCGTGGAGGGGCAGTTATCTTGGTGCTAAAAGGCCTTCCGCTATTTCATCCATCTTCTTGTCTATCACATCTTTTCCATGGGCCATTCCCAGGGTTAGGAGGAGGATCTCGTCCTCTCGCCCTTCATATTCTCCATATTCTTTGCCTTTCATTGCGTTCATGCATTCACTGCATTCATCGCATCCATCCTATTGCATGCATTTGCACCTCCTGCTTCCCGGGTTTCCAAACCCGTATCTTCCCCGTCTTCCGGCACCTCCGGATATTCCGCATTTTTCATCTTATTCATCTTTATCCTTTTCTAATTCACTCTCCTTGGGGCATCGCGTCCCTTTTCCTGCTATCTCCCTGGAACCTCCAGGAATTTTATCCCTCCTCTTTGGGCATCTCGCCCTTTCTGATTCTATTCCTCCGGAACCTCCGGACTTTTCCCCAGGGCATCACGCCCCTCTCCACTTTATTCTTCCGGAGTCTCCGGATCTTTCATACTTTTCCTTTGGGCATTGCGCCCCTTTCCACCTTCCTCCTCCGGAACCTCCGGATTTTCCTCCTAATCCTCCTTCATTCCTTTCTCTGTTCCTCGGGCATCGCGCCCCTTTTCATTATCTTCCTCCGGAACCTCCGGACTTTCCCCTCGGGCATCGCGCTCCTTTTCATCTTCTTCCTCCGGAACCTCCGGACTTTTCTCTCGGGCACGACGCCCCTTTCCACCTTCTCCTTCCTGATTTCATTCCCCCGGAACCTCCGGATTTTTCTCTCCTCCCTGGGCATCGCGTCCCTCGGCATTTGCTTCCTCCGGAACCTCCGGACCCTCCATCTTTCTTCCGATTCATCTTTCTAATCTTCCTGAACATCACATCCTTCATTTTTTTCTTCCTTTTCCATCATCTTTTTCCCTATTTCATCTCAGGACATCGCGTCCCTTCTTTTGTCATCCCTCCGGAGCCTTCGGATTTTTCCTCTCATGATTCTCCTCTGCCTCCGGACCCTCCGGATCCACCTCTTTCCATCTACCAGTTTCTTCTTCTGATTCCTCATGATCCTAGGTCTGACCCAACTTCTTCCACATCCACTGCCTTGGGCATCTGCCCCTTCTCCCATTGTTTCCGAGGCTTTAGTCCTCACTCCTCCTTCTAATTCTCCTCTCCTTCTGTAGACTGTTCCATGTGATCAGGGTCTCCGCGCCTTAGCAAGGGAGTTCTAGCCCTCGCCTCTCTTCCTTTTTCTCCTTATTCGTCTGAGTCTGGTCTTGGCACCACCCCTTCTTGTTAAGCCACTTTCAATCCTTTGCTTCCAATTCTTTTGACTGCCAAAGAGGACTATCCCACGATGATCGCCTCTCGCGGCAGCTGCTTCAACGAAGGTTGCAAGGTAAAATATTGGCGTAAGTACGCATTTTTATGATATCATTACCTCATTACTTCACGCATGATTTTCAAAATGAAGTGCTTCCTAATAAGATTTAAAAGTGGTGTTTTAGACCTTTATCTTAGGCTTTTGTTAAATTAAATCATTGTTAAAAAGAGTCTTTAGACTTGCTTATGCAGCACCTTGGTTAATAAAACCCCGTGCTGGGAATTCAACATTCTCTCCCCGCTTGTTAAGAGCGACCCTTAGCTGGGCACCGCACACACTTCACGGCGTCCTTAGCCGGCTCCTTTAGTTAAACAACGTTGCTACTTTGGCCATGCCATGAGTATTCCTGAAAGTCTTTTCTCTTCTTTACTCGGCCGCATGCAGGGGCAAGAGGTTGACGGATGAGATGACCAACCTTGGTAATCCCCAATACGAGAGGAGTCTCAAATAGGGGCAGTCTTGACCCAAAATCAATATGAGTTTTCATGATATACATCTCGCCAAAAGGGCTATTATGAAAATCAAGTCAGAATTTTGATAAAAGCAAAATTGTGAATTATGGCATGACAAGAGTGGCAAAGTCCCCGCAGGGAAAACCCTGGTCGTATGCATGTCAAGGGTCTAAAAATCAAAGGCACAAAGCCCCGGCACAACAGACTACCTCTTTGAGGGGAAACACCTTGGAAGGAATTCAAGTCCCGACATCTCCCATCCTGCATAAAGCTTATCCACAATTGTTCTTCTTTTCTCCCTCCAAGACCGAATGTTTCTCAGGTATGGCCTTGGTAGGAGCACCGTTAATCAAGGGCAGTCAATTATAGGACGCCACTTTCAATGCACGCCTAGCTTTGGGTAATTTTAGCGAAAAGGGAAGGAACTAGGACCCCTAGCCAATGGTTCAAAAAATAACCCTTTGATGCTGCATTAACAATGTCTAAACCAAAATCCACAAAAATTGAATATTTCCTGAGCAAAATCAAACAAAAAATTGAATACTTTCAAAATTCATAATAAAAATTCAAATATTTTCAAAACTCATAAAAATTTGCATATTCCAAAAACAAAAAAAAAATGCATTGTATTGTCTGATGGTGTTTTGCAGGAACAGCTTTGCAAGGACCAAGAGCACGGGATGAGTCCTATCTTCACTTATTGTTATCAACCTCTTGATTCCTCCCGATATTCTCGTGATATGCCACACTAGGGCATTTTGATTATCATCTCCCTATATCATTCTGATTATCATATCTCATGATTATTCATCTCCAAATCTTTTTTAATCAACTCCTGCTAATTTCATCTGATCACTCCGCCGATGGGCATTATATCAGATCTTGATCATTCATCTCCAAATCTTGATTAGCCAGATTGTCTCCTCATGATAAAACAACAAACAATGCTATGATTTGACTTATGCTATTCATGCCATATACATGCTATAATTGATGCTTTGATGATTGCTATGCTTAAATACCTTCTTCATTGTTTGTTATCTTTTATATCTTGGCTAATGAATTTTTGAGCGCAGGATAAGAAGCTCTTGGTCCCGCCGACTGGGCATCATCATCAAAGTCCCACGGTGCTTGCAGCTCATTTCTCAGTTCCCATGCTTATTGATATCACCATCTCCCTGTATGCATTCTACTATATGTTACATATGTTACTAGATTATATCAAGGACCTTGTGGCTTTGGTAAATCTAGGATTTGAGTTCCCCTTCATCAAAAACAATGATGATTCCAGAGGAGTCTTAGTCACACGGATAGGCCGTTGAGCCATCCAAGACTGGGGACGATGGTTCCCTTTTGCGAATTGGTGCGTGGATAAACGGGCTTCGGCTTAGTATCAGCTCGCGAAATTGGTTTCTTGACCCAGTCTGGGCAGTTTAACAATATTATCCTTGATTATATTATATTTTCATTTGTTATTTTCCCTTTAGCCCAGCATGCATTCATGTAGGACTTTGAATTAACATTGGAAAATCATTCTGATAAGCTGATGTTGAGAGTTGAATTGATATTAATCTTTCTCGATATGAGATATTCCATGCCGAATTGAGTCTTCAGTTCGTTTTGACGCTGTTTTGGGTCATTTTCTCGAGAGCTCCTTGTTTGGATTTTTATCATCTTATTTTATCTCTTTTCCTTTGATCCACCTTGGCTGCAGCACGTCCACTGGCTGGTAACCGCTCCCCAATGGTGAAACCTGCAGGTTTGTGACCTGGGGTACTTCCACCGCGCTGGAAGTTGATCATTTATTTTATCTCTCTCGTGCACCGCGTGCACATCTCCCCATTTTATCCAAACATTGTTGATTTCGTTGGATTTCCCGAGATTGCTTCATCTCGTGCTTCTGATTTCAATTCTCATCAAGTGATGTTGATTGCGTGTCTCATCACACCTTGGCATCTACTTTTCATTCTGCTCTGCTCCCTTGCAAAGCAGACGACAAGGCGGGGCAGCTGTAGACACGCCAAAATTGACGTTACTATGAGTACCTCTCATATTACCTTGTAATACCCCAATTTGACCCTCAAATTAGCTTTGTTTGAGTGGTTTTCCCCACTTTTCTTGGATTTCTCCATTTTTTCTCTCTTTTCCTATTTTTTTCTATTTTTCTGGATTTTTCTGGATTTTCTGGGTATTTTTCCCTTATTTTTCTGAAATAACGGCTTGATGTGGGGCGTCTTTTAAATAACAACTTATACATGGGCGTTTCTTAAAAATTTAACGACTATATTGAAGGGCGTCCATTCTTTAAAATTCCTATTTTTCTAGATTTTTCTGGGAATTTTTTCAGAATTATTTTGAAATTAACGACCTTGCATAAGACGTTATTTTGAATTTGAAAAGAATAAAAAAAATAGAAAATTGAATTCACTACGTACGTGAGGGCGTGTCTTTCAAATTGAATTTTTTAATATTATTTTTTAACCCCTTCCAGAGGCGATTTGGTGGCCTTCCGGGTGTCAGAAAAATTCGTAAAAATAGTCGTTGGAATCAGGGCGACGAGATGCACCTTCACCTAAAAAATGAGAAAATAATATTGAGAAATGAAAAATAGCCCTATTTTGAATATTTTGAATTAACGTCCTTGGTTAGGGCGCGTTTTAATTAACGCCTTTGACTCAGACGTGTTTCACAATTTTTAAATAAATTCTAAAATTTGATTTTTGAATTAACGCCCTGATCTAAGTCGTGTTTTGAAAAGACGCCCTCTGGCAGGTCGTCAATTCTTGAATTGACGCCTTTGTCCAGGTCGTGTTTCATTTTTGTGTTCCGAACGAACACGGTCTTTCCCCACAGGATCCCTGCTTCGTTTGGACTCTTGCCCATTCTTATCTTTCCCCCTTGGGCTCTTGCCCGTTCTTATCCTTCCATCTTTTGATTAGATTCTATTTAATAGAGCTTTCTGTAGCTCTGTATGGTTGGACTCTCCTCTTTGGCCCCCCTTTCGTCAATCCTTTTCTCCCTCCCTCCATTCTTCTTCTTCTTCTGTGTTTTTTCTTCTTTTGTTTCTTTTGTGTTTTTTCTTTCTTCTTGCAGGTGCTGCTGCTGTGGCTAGGAGGGGCTTCTCACGTCATGTTCATCATCCTATTGAACTCTTCTCCCCAACGATCATCAAAGCCAAGCAACGCACAGATTTTTCTTACCTCCCCTCTATTCCGTTTATTTTATTTTCATCATATGCATGCATTCATCATTATTTAACTCTCTTTTCTCAACACGTTGAGACTTTCCCCATAGTGCAACTCTTGCACAATCTCCTTTTATTTTCATATCATTTATCATTCATTTTTTCCACGCCCTTTTGCATAGGGGTTTAAGGGCAACCACCCACAAGGTGTGTTCTCTCATACGTTTTCATGCTCATCTATTTATTATGGATTTGATGCTACACCCACCTTGTTTTTAATTCAATTCTTTTGGTGGTGTTTGTTTGTCTTTGCTTGCAAGGGTAATTAATTGAAGAAATCTCTTCATCGGCCGGCCGATTGGAAGAGAAAGGAGCACTCACATCCCCGCATCTTTTGAGGTATTTTTCGCGATCCCTCCACACTTTTTCATTGTCATATTCTTTTGAGGCGTTCGCGTCTCTGGCGATCACATACACTCCTCTTGTGCACCTCGTGCATGTTTTTCTCCACATTATTGATTATTGCTTGTTCTTAATTTTTCCTTAAGTGGATTTTTAATCTAGAATCTACAGCGGGGTCCCCGAAAGAAAATTATATTTTATTTCATTGGTTGGTTAATTGTATTTTTTTGGAAGGCATGCCGATTTAGGGAGATACCAAGAGAGGAGAGGGGGGGCCGATTTAGAGGGTGTAATAGGGCGCGCCGGTTTAGGTGGGCAAGGGGGGGGGACGCTGGTTTCGGGACAAGCTGGGGGGCGCGCCGGTTTAGGTGGGCAAGGGGGGGTGCGCCGGTTTCGGGACAAGCTGGGGGGGGCGCCGGTTTAGGATGTGAGCAAGGGGTAGAGAGTTGCTTTGGTGAGAGGGTTTAATCCGGCGCGCAGGGGGCATGCCGGTTTAGAGCCAAGAGGGGTAAAATAGTTTATGAGTGTGGGGCTAAAGCGGCACGGGGGGTAGCGTGCTAGATAAGTGCGTGCCAGATTAGGAGCGTGACGGATTCGGCTGTTTTGTTCTTTTCAAAGGCTTGCAGGCTAGCAGATGGTTAGGCTGTTTGTTCACTTAGCAAAAATAGGTGGATTTGAAGGTTTCAAAGTGTTTTGTTTGTCTGTTAAGATCAAAGTTTAGATGGTTTGTTCAAAGGGGTTCAAGAACTCCAAAGTTCAGTTCGTGTTCTCAGAGAACTTAGTACTTTCTCATTGTTCAAATTCCTGGCAAAAATTGGGTGGCACCTTCCCCGGACTGAGGTTTGCTGGGGCGACATAAGGGATTGTCAAACGGAGTACTCCGGGACGATCCCAAAAACTCGGAGTGGCCTAACGGCAGTCTGGTGTCCCATAGTTGAACCCAGAAGCCCTGAGGACTGGCCTTCAAGGGGTTCTAGCAGTTCATGGGTACTGACTTCGTGATAGCTCTAGCGGGATGGATGTTCGCCGTGGAAGGCCATGAATATTCATCCTTCATGCAGGCTCCCTAGAAGGCCTTGCCACGGAGAGGCAGGCTTCTAAAGGCCTTGGATGAGTAGAAGACAAGAAAAAAAGGAGGCTAAATGAAGAACACCGAGCTTGACAAAAGATCCTCTATTTATTCATCCACCAGAAAGGGGGGAGGCTTAAATACTAGATAGTTCATCCCCGAGGGGAAGAGAAATACATTGAAGGGGGGAAGGAGATACACCGATGGGGGAGAGGGAATGGAGCACAAGCTCCTCCCCCCTCTGAACTCACCTTTCTCCTCTCACACTCAATCTCTCTTCTTCTACACCTACCAGGCGCAGGAACAGAGCTTCTTCTTTTCTTCTGAGGGAACTCCCAGCTGAACCAGACTCTCTCCCTCAGCTTTCTTCTTTTCTTCTCTCTGCTTTTTTCTTATGACTCTCTCCTCGAGCCCTCTTCTTTGTCGTTCTTCTCTTGATATATATATCCCTCGAGATGGGGAAGAAGCCATCTGAAGTTCAATGCCCCATCGCTTTCATTCTTCTCCTGCTTCGTATCCGACGTTGTTGAGTGGCATGCAGGTAGAGGAATTCGTAGAGTAGGGAAGCTGCCTCCATCGGATTGGTCGACGGTGACCGAAGGGGATGGGCTGGGTGGAGCGGAGCTCGAAAATTCCCATTCTTGGGCTATAGTCGATTGCCCATCGGTTTGAAGTGGGAACTTTGCCATTTTAAGTAGTTCTTCGGCATGCCATCTGCAGAAAACAGGGGACCGGAGTTGTGATGGGATGCTTTGGGGTTAAACCGGCACGGGGTTGTGCGCGCCGGATTAGCAGCATGAATGGGGCACGCCGGTTTAAAGCTATTGAAAGGGGGCGCGCTGGTTTAAGGCTGTATAAGTATAGCCGCGCCGGTTTAAGACCCATTAGATTTCTTTCCAGCTTAGCGGTGATTCGGATGAACGCCTGCCCTCCCGTGTTGCTTTGGTTGTGGCGTCAAGCCCCCAGGGCTTTTGTTCAGAGCCTCTGAGTCCCAGTTCAAGACTTTGAGTGATTTCTAGCACATGCCGAACATGTGTTTGCATTCCTGAGTTTCTTCTGATTCGGACTTCGGCAATGCCGACTGGAGAGCCGGGGCCATCTCTTCTGCCCGAAGGGCTTCTCGTTGGGTGGCGGAGCGCTGAGTATATATATTCGTACTGCTTGGAGGAGGTGTGGGGTTTGTTCGGCCTTTCCGTCTTCGACTTGCTCTCGGGGCGTCGAGACATCTGTGTCGTAGGAACGTTCCTTTTCTTCTCTTCTTTTTTTTTGACGTCCACAACAGCGTCGTTCCGCGCAAGGTGAAATCTGCAACACGTAGCTAGGTGTTGGGGTATTTTAATGCATCGATTAGAGCACGGTTCTAGGATTCCAACAAGCCGGGTTTGAGTAAATAAATTTTTGTTATCCGCTGCGTTGCCCGAATAGTGCTGTATGGAACCTTATAGATGTCCACGTACCCTTGAAATGTGACTTGCAAGAAGGGAAACGAGTCAGAGGTGCCCAAGGATAGAACCCTGGGGAAGACCCTCTGATGCCTAAGTCAGGGAAATAGTAGAGCTCGGATGCAAAGGGAAGAGTTAGGAGGATGATGGAAGCACGAGATCCCTCTCCACCAAAAGGTGAAGTGGTTCCTGCTCAAGGTTTTTTTGGCTCTGGCCTTGCTTACCTCTTTTAGTAGGGTTTTTCTAGTTTAAATAGTGGCATGTTTGTGCGACTGATCCTTGTAAGCGGAGGAGTCTCAGGGGGGGTTATGTCTTTCATGCGGGGCTCCTTATAGCACGCGGACTCCTGGTTTCCCCTGTCCTCTTGAGCTTCTTGTCATTAAGGGACCCGCAACGACCGTGATCAATAAGCTTCCATCAGTGAGTCCGAGCGATGGGCACTGGCCTAGGAGAGGTCTCCCGAGCGATGAGTGCTTGGTCGGGATAGGGAATAAGAGGCTCTGGGGGAGCTTTCCCGATTGAACTGATGCTCGGACTTCCCAACTCGAAGGCCGCCTAGGAAACGCTTGTACCGAGTGAGTTTTTGGACTTTGTATTAAGTGGGCCCGGGGGCTACCACTTCGAGGAGTTGGGCCTTGTTTGGTCCGGTTGGACCTCTTTTGGCCTCTCCGTACGGGCGACGAGATTTCCCTTCTCCACATAAATTTTATGGTTTAGTTCCATAGATATTAATTTTCTAGGCGCGAGCGATTACTAACTACTGTGAGAGACAGGTATATCAGGGCTATATAATATGCAAGATGGAATAACTACAGCGAAAACCAGTATGTCAGGAACTATATAATATAGAAAATGGAACTAAACTACTGCTAATCATATTTGTTGACCCTATTTAAGCTACTGGTTCGGCTAGATCTTGAGAAAACCTACCTTTTGGAGTGATACACGTGGGACAGGTGGTAAGAATAAAGAAATCCAACCCAAGCCCTTCTCAGCAGAGCTTCAGAGAAAAATAAGGGAAACGCACGTTCTCCGCCGCAAAGCTCCAACAGCAGGACGTAGAATGTAGGAAGAAGATGCCCCCTTCACGTCTTCCCAAGGAAAGAAGGGAGATATTCCCTTCTGTGGGCAACGGTGATAACGGCAGTAGCCTCTGCCTGTGCTACGGAGGAAACAATTATAGGGAAATTCGGTTGCCAACGTAAAGCATTGGTTTATTATCTTGCGGGTCCAGTTGGGGAAATAAGATCCTAGATCATTACTGTCCATGGTCAGATGATGGTACTTTGACATCTAAATAAGGTTGTTCGTGTCTCAAAGTCTTCTAGAAGGACTATACTGTTGGAAATGGCACCCTTGTATAGGGGCGCCCATTACCTGGGTGGCCCATGTCAGTGGGATTGGCGCCCTTGCATGAGGGCGCCCATTCCCATTGCTTTAGAAAAGGCTGGACCCTCTTCACGTGTTGGTCTTAAGATGTATGCATATATTAATATATAATTGGTTGGTGGCCCCTGAAGGGAATTGGCGCCCTTGTATAGGGGCTCTATTTTGGTGAATGGCGCCCTAGTAAGGGGCACCCATTCCTTTTGGGTTAGAGAAAGGGAAACCCCCAATACGTACTATCCATGTGTTGGCATTTAAGTGATGTTGGGCCTTTTAAATGTATGTATATTTATATAGTGGCCCTCATAAAGTATGTTTATTTTTATAAGGCCTTCATGTAGGATTATTTATTTAGGAAAAGTTCAACTTTCACTATCATTTTTATCTGGGGTGCTATATTAGGAATCTTATACACGGTTAAATCCTTCAAACGAACTTGAGTTTCTTCAAGTTTCACTACCATGAGCTATTTGTCACCGTTACAGAGCTCTTGGTCACTGCTAACGGCTATTTGTCACTCACAACGAGCTATTTGTCACCCTTATCGCTCGCTAGCCGTTGCCTTTGTTTCGCTTCATAACATATTGTGACTTCTGTTATCCATTTATCACCTTTACGAGACATTTGTCAGCCTTGAAGCCTATTTGTCACCACTGATGACTATTTGTCACCACTATGCGGTGTTAGCCGTTACAGTATCTCTCTCCGGCCTCTCGTCTACTTCAATGTCTTCGCCAACTACAAGAAGTAGAGGAAAGCAGACAATCTCAGAGAAACAGCCTGTGGCTGATGTATCCGGATGAAAGGAACCTCGGTCCAAGCGGGCTCATGACCGAGATGCATCTGCCAGTGGATCTCATCAGCCGGAGTCAACAAAGGCGATAAAAAGGAAGGACCGAGAGTCAGATTCACCTGTCAAAAAAAGAGGCACAACTCAGAAAAAATGGGGGAGATAGAACGTGATGGATGGATCTCGAGACCGAAGTTGGTGTGAGATGGCATGATCTTCGCGGTTCCGTCGCTTCGATTTTTACAAAGTTAGGGAGGCACGAAGACTCTTTTGCCCCTTCTGGGGGTTTCGTCTCTTTCCTATAAATAGAGACTCTGTGGGGATCCCTAATAACATCCTGAGTTCCTTTGGCGGTCAAAGACACTCTCGTGAAGATGTCGTCTGAGAAGTCAGATTCTTCATCAGAGGAGGTTCCCCCCAAATAGTTGTACTTCCGAAAGGAAGCCTTGCCGGTGCTGGACCAGCCATCAGGGGAAAGCAGCGGCGGCGACGTTTTGGAGGAATACAAGCAGGGGTACCTACAAGGGTGGCAGGACGCCTTGGTGAAGGTGAACCGCCTGTTTTGTAACAAGGGGGTGTTGAGCCTCCAACCTGATAGGTTCCGTCCCAAAGAGGATGAGTAACCGCTTGTACCCTCTTCCCCTATCAATAAAATTTCTTTTTCTACAACTTTTCTTTGCATGATGGATGCTTGATCTTTGTGTGATGTGGTTGCCGTTAATGGATCCATACCTTCCCTTGATGTGTGAGTCAAATAAAGGATACCATCCATCGCAGGTAGGGGTTACCTTTACGAAGGGGAGTTCTTCCCCTATAAGTAGCAGGGTTAAGTTTGTCGATTGTTCTAATATTAGTAGGGCTTATCTTCATGCTCATAGTTCATCGTTAGGATCCATTTGTCACCCTTCATGCGTATTTGTCGCCCCTGTTGATCTATTTATCACCACTAATAGGTATTTTTCACTCTTAGCATGCAGGAGCCGTCGCCTTTGCCCCTAGGAGCCGCCGCCTTTGTGCATTTTTCACCGTTAAGAGCCTTTTGCCACCCCTCATGTGTATTTGTCACTCCTGTCAACCTATTTGTCACCACTAATGTGCATTTGTTGCCTCTGTCAACTTATTTGTCACCACTAATATGCATTCATCACCCTTATCATTCATTTCACCCTGCTACTCTCACATACGGAAGGTGAACCCAAAAGAGAAAAAAAGGATAATAATAATAAAAAATGATAATCAATAAATACAACAATTTGTCACCTATGTAAGAAAATAACAAACAAATCATAAAAATGATATTCAATAAATATAATAATGATAAAATAATTATTAAAATAATAAAAAAAATATAAAAATGATAATCAATAAATACGATAATACTAAAATAATTATGAAACTGACACAAAATCTTAAAAATGATAACCATTAAATACAATAATAACAAAGTAATTACGAAAATGATGAAAAATCATAAAACTGATAATTAATAAATATAATAGTATAATAATATTAAAATAATTTCATGCCAATAACAAAAAATCATAAAAAGTGATAATTAATAAATATAATAGTATATTAATAATACAATAATTACAAAAAGTTTCCAATGGATTTTCGACGTTAAATTTATCCGTCGAAACTGTTCATAAATTTTAATTAATAATAGGAAGGCTGGGGCATGCTTTTTTGTCCTGCATTGCTACGATGGACTAGGATCTGCACAAGCTCAAGACTTGTGATCCAACGGCTCAGATTCTATTCTTCAAAGATCAAAGGTGGAGATTCAAACCTTGGTCTATAAATATAATAGAAAAATAAAAAGGTGGAAAATTATTTAATCATTTCCCGACAGACAAAAGATCAATCGAAAATATATCGAAACATTTCGATGGATGTTTGGTTTGTCGACATAACGTCGAAAATTTTTTGACAAATTTTTGACCTTAAATTTATCCGTTGGAAACTGTTCATACATTTTAACCCGCAATTATTTATTTTCGATGAAAATTCTTTTAGTCAGAAATACGTCCTAAAATTTCGACGTAATTTTGACGTATATTTTTTCTGTCGGCAATTTCGGACGTATTTATGATAAAATAGTTATGTCGAATAATAGTCAGTAATTACCGACGAATTACCGACATAATATATTTCCGTCAGAAAGTCGAATCTTTCTAACGTATTTCTAATGAATATTTTTCCGTCAGAAAAGACTGTCGGTATTTCTCATTTTTCTTGTAGTGGGTTCAAAAGGAGACTTCGCGACAGTTCTTATAAGCCTTCCAAGGCCAAACAACCACTTCGATATCCCAGGGATGGTGAAAAGGCGCCTGTCGTTGTCACAATACGGCTGCCAGACTCAGACGCCCGTTTGGAGCCTGCGGTCCCAAATGACGAGACGCACGTCATGATTACAGGAGTGGCGCCTACCACCGCCAGGAGCACCTTGCGCGCCAAACATACGACTGGGACCATCGGTCCCGACGATACGAGAAAATCCTTCCAATCAACCCTCTCATGCTCGACTCTTAGTTCCCTGCAAAGTGCTCGGCAACTGAGAGTAGAGGGGCTAGTGAGGAGGGTAAATTTGGCTCGGCCCATAACGGGCCCATCTACAGTGAGCCCAACTCGACCCGGGACCTATAACGTGCCTAAGGGCGCCCGACAGCCGTGGCCCATGAAGGCACGACCCACTACGACTCGACATCGGATTTGACAGTGCAGGAAAGGCTTCGGCCCAGGCGCAACGACCGCCAGGAGACCCTCCGGCAACCGACCGTTTCCCTCCACGACGTTGGATTCGACCCCATAATAGGTGAGCACGCCCCATGAGCGCCGTAAGACTCGCCTGGGGATCGACCAACTCCGAGGTAATCGTCCCTCAACGGGAAACTCCCGCCACGATCGCGGGAGATGTTACTCCACTACTTATGCCCTTCCCTGCTAAGAGATTGGCTTTCGACACCAGGACAACCCTTTATAAAAGGGACTTGGACAGAGAAGAGAAGGACATGGTAGATTTTCTGCCAAGAGCTACGCACAGAGAATAGAGCTACTAGTCTTGCTACAGTGAAAGAGAGGTCACGCCCATCTACGTCCTGAGAGAGAATCTTTCCTGCGTGACCTTACCATCCAGCGAGCACTCTCTGAGTGACTACTGAGAGCGGCTTGCACTCATCCGGAAGATCTACACGTCCCTCAGGCCTCCTACAACGACCTCCATCCTTCTCTTTCCCTTGCTCTTCTCTGTTCTTCTCTTCAACCGTTGTTGATTTAAGCATCGGAGGGTTGTCCCCTAGGGTAACGTCCATGACTCCTTTTGATGCTATTTGTTTCTGGTGTTTGTAGACTTCCACGAGTGCAATATGACTCTCACAACAAACAAATAGAGAAGTGAGGTACGTGACGTAGAAATTAGATTTCTGCCTCTACAGACCCAAAAGAAGACTAGAATTGTACCGGGGCACAATTTATTGTGGAAGATTTGTGTGCTTGGCCTTCTAGGATTTGAGTCTTGTCAAGTTGGTGTCAATTTCAAGCCATTGAACCCCTTGGATAGGATTACATACCCATGAATCCTGACTTCCAAAATTTACCAACCATGGAGATCTTAACACGGCAAAGACAAAGGGATTTTATTAATAAGCAGAAACACGTGCTTCTTACTATTTGGACATGCTCATTGTGCAATATTCTTCGGCAATTGAAGGTGCTATTTCTTTGATAAAGATAGTTTCCAGACTAGTCTATTGTACATTCCAATGTTTTTGTCATTATTTATTTTAAGACTTGGCATGAGCAAATCATGTATGTTTCCGTCCAAACCTGTATATTTAACTGCAAACTCGTAATTGTAAGTTCAAAGTTATATATTTCATTAGAACATCTATTTGTGAGTCTAACACTCTTATCTCTCAGTCTTACATGAGGATCTTGAGTGGGTCGAATGATAAAGGATATTATCTCTAAGTAGAGAAGTCTTGACTTTGACTCCCGGGGAGATTTACCCGGCTCATATTTAATCTTCAAAGGATGTGAGTCCGGAGTTTACTAGTCCTGCTAGGTTCCCCATCATCAAAAAAAAAATTGTGCAACATCATGTGAAAATCTTAATTTTCACTATTCATAGGGGATATTTTTTTTTACGTAATCCTCGCATCACGTCATTTCATGCGTGACATCCATGCCTAAGTAACTTGGGATAGAGGTCACTCAAAAAAATTTTTAAAAAGAATAAGTGTTACACGTGCAACACCTCGGGGTGTAATTAACGGGGGTGTTGCACAAAGCTTTTCTCTACTCTTATTAATAAATATCATATGCTTCTTACTATTTGGACACGTTCAAAGTGCAACATTTCTTGACAATTGAGGGTGCTTTTTTCTGTGATAAAGACACTTTTAAGGCTAGTCTATAATGCATTCCAACATTTTAATCATGCTTCTTTTCTGAGACATGGTGTGAGCAAATCATGTGTGCTCATATATCCCTTTGTACCCTTGATGACTATTTTCACAAGCATAAGCTGTCAATTATGGATCCTTTGCATATACTGCTATTATGGAACCTACTAGGTACAAATCACTAGAATAAGCTGCCAATTACTTTTAAGTCCTTCAAAAAAAAATCACAGACTTTATAATGCCAATACTGTGCAAAAGAAATCTTTTATTATTTGGTGCATTTGGCTATTAAGTGGCTGTTGATAGGAGGCAGTCAATGTGCAGTACAGTTGATGAGGTTAGTAGGTAGCAGCTGATGTGTTCAATAGGGTAATGGCTGAAAAATATCTGGTAATGAGTGGTAATTGAAGAGTTTCAGTCGTAGTTATTTAAGTGCTAGTCATTGTGTGTTAGTTGTTAAATCCCAACTGTTGTGTGGCAGTCCATTGAGGACCAGTTAATAGAATTAATCAGTTTATAGTAACCAATCAAAACCCCTACCACCTGTTGAAGTTAGTCGATACCCTTCCAGCCTATATATTGAAGTCAGTTGATACCCCTTTTTGCCCATTAAACCTGCTGATGCTTTAGCATTCAATAGCTATTAATTAAGCGATGTTAATTAATTGGTAGTTGATAATCGTTAGACAATGATGGAAAGAGTTGTTGCAATTGGGTTTGCTTATAGGCATCGTGTCCCTACATATCCCAGTTCAGATCCAATTTGGGCATACTTCAACGGCGAGGATGGAACATTCATTGATAATAAAATCTGACAGTTGGGAGTAGAACACTCACTCAAAATTTTCACACTTACCAAGAGCAATAACCAAGCGTTCTACAAAACTTGAACACAATTGACAGATTAATGAAGTAGTTTTTTCTAATGCTCAAATTATTAACCGGTACTGTTAGTAGTTTTTCTCTATTTTATTTCTTTTTCTTTTTTTGAATGCTCAAACTAAGAGTGATTGTACACGGGTTAGGGAGTGGCTTGGTTGGGCAAGCCCACCATTAAAAGGGTCTAAAGTTCAAGCCGGGCGATGGACAGATTCGAGAAATTATCAGGCTTAATTAATAACATGGTTAGTTATTTAATATGGTGTGAGTTGTGGTATAAGTCAAATCCCTATGCCCCCACTTTGATCTGATCGGGTGTTATCTCAAGGTTAACCGGCCCGCTCTTATCCCTGGGTTATCTATTTCGTTGGTCTAATTGGCCGCATTTCATAACGCGGCTAGAAGTGGGGTTAACATAACTCCGAGTTTTCTAACCCGTCTAGAGAGGAGGGACAATTAAGAAAGTTAACCTCGTCGGACTCACAAACCAAAACCGGGTTAAACAGGGTGCAACTTAATTAACTCGAGTGAGTTAACTCGGGAAAAAGTTAACCCCTGGTGGGGCTAGGTGTAAAACTATAAATGATAGATCTCGCGGTTCTAAGGATGTGAGTGCGCCATTTTCCCGTTAAAAATAGAGTTGTTAACCTGGGGTGACCTCTTGTCGGGGGGCGAGCGGAAGAAGTTTCCTGTGATCCCCGTCGAGAGTTGGGTCCCTGGTGGGAGCCCCGCCCCCGGTTGCTGGCGTTGCGGAGGCTTCCACGGGGTGCCATAGCCTTTCGCTCTACTTCCCACAGACGGCGCCAAGAAGTATAGCGGCAGGAAAATTGTTCCTAGGCCACGTACCACCTTCTATATTTATTTGTTGGGGAAGTCGTCTCGCGTCCGTGGAGGCCTGCAAACACCAAGAAACCAAGGAGGCGTCAGAAGGAGTCCCGGGTATTACCCCAGGGGACAACCCTCCGATGCTTAAGTCAGCAAGAGATCAATGAGCAATAAAGAAGAGCGAAGTGAGGGAGAAGTAGAGGCCGAAGTAGACGATCTCAGAGGTGCGTAGATCCTATGCACGCGTGCTCGCCGCTCCTAGCGGGTGCTCGAAGAGTGCTCGCTGGATGGTAAGGCCGTGCAGGGAGGATTCTCTCTGGTCGTGGTGGATAGCCTCTCTGTAGTCGTGGTACCTCTGATTTGCTCTATTCTCAGTGGGAAGCTCTTTAGTGAAAGTATCCACCGTGTCTCTTCTCTTGCGCGACAGTATGAAGTTTAGTAGAAGAATTTACCGTGTTCATTCTCTCTTGTCGATGTCCCTTTTATATGGGTTATCCTGGAGCGAGGGGCCTCATCCCTTGAGAGGGAAGGGCCTCCTTAATTAGTAGAGTAACGTTCCCCCGCTATCTTGGCGGGAGTTTTCCGTTGGGGGCGATAGCCCCGGCGCCGGTCAGTCCTTGGGCAAGTCTTACGGCGGTCATGGCGCGTGCTCGCCTGTTACGGGGTCAAGGCCGACGTCGTTGGGACAACGGTCGGTCGTCGGAGTGTCCTCCGACGAGAACTTCGCTTGGGCCGTAGCCGTCGTGCGTCGTGGAATCCGATGTTTTGTTGGGCCGGGCTCCCCCTTATTGGGTTGAGCATATGCGCTAGTCTTCTGAGCGGGCTTAGCATACTCGATTCTTAGCGGGCCGTCCGTCGTTGGGCCGTATCTGGGCCGAATCAGATTTAACCTCCTTAGTCACATTTACGTAGAGTTCATTTCTCCTTCGTTAATTAATTATCACACGCACTTCTCGTGACGTACTATTATTCTATCACAACTCTCGGTACATAATATTCATATTTGACAATAGTGAATTAATGATAATTCTGACAAAATAATTGTATCTCATTTTTGTGACCGTAGTTCTATTGTATTTTTATAAATTAAATGTACTTGTGTTTGTTATTCTCCATAAAGAATTTGTTTGGCATTTGAAAGGGTTCGGTTGATACCAGTGGCAAAATAAGAGCGGTGCTTCTACTTCAAGATCACGTGATTTGACCTTTGATTAAAATCCTCTCCGCTACTAATATAAGTTGGTTGTGTATTTTTTATGCTTACTTCTTATACATCGTGGATGAATTAAAAATGAATGGCTTAGATAGTGTAATTTATTATAGTATCACGCGAGGTGAATTTTTAATATCATATTTAAATAATTTTTCATTACTAGTCAGGTTAACAAGTTTAGAAAAAGTTTGGTGTATATTATAATGTGGATGGCAACAGGCATATAATTAAGTAATAATATTATCATTCTCATGTGCAACTGCAAGCAGCGACATCTCTCTCTCCCCACCCCCCACGTCAAATCTCTTTGCCATAAAGCCATGCACAGATATGTAGATTATTGTAGTCGTTATTTTTGTTCTTTAAAAACTGAAATTCTCATCTACAGCGACCTAGTATATATGATTTCTCTCAGTGAACTTTTCCATTTGTAATTTAGTAAAATAAAATATAAATTGTTTTATAGGGAAACGGTAAGCAATACCTTTCACTTCAAAGGTGTCTAATTAATAAAAGTGTTCATACCAAGTTAAAAATAAGATTATTTGTAGATGAAAATGCACCAAAGTGAAACAAACATAATTTTTTCCATTTTCAAAATTCCAATATAGATATTCTGTCTCAATTGAAGGTTAGTTAAAAAGGTAGACATCAGTAGTTTGCTATTTTTTTTATCTATGATGTTTGTCTTAATTTTGTAGAATTTTAGTGATCGCCCCATGTGCACTTTGTCCTAATAACCATATATTTAATTAAATTTTAGTTATTCTTGACACTTGTCACTCTAACAGCTAGCATTCAATTATTGATGCTCAAAGAAAATGTGAAAATAATGAAATCTAGACATCAAACACTCGCAAATTAATAGAGAGGATGCATCAAGCCAACTTATTTGTTTTGTTTATTCACAATAAGAATCTAGCATGACGCTTTCACTATGTCAGCAATAGATCTATTGTTTTTCTTGTTTCATTACACCTCTGAGATCACGTGTCTTACATGTGTATTTTAAAGTACATTAATTTTAAGGGGAAACATTTAAAATGATGATAGCATATGATTTCACGTACGAACACCTTATGATATAGATTAATTTGTTGATTCTCTTGTGAGTTATCATTTGAACCAATGTTAGAGTATCAACATCCAATTCACGAAGGTAATCACTTAATAATATCATCTTTAAATATTTATTAATCTTTAACATGTAAATAATATATTTTTTCTTTTTTTTTGACGACGAGGAACCCGACGAAGTAGAAAATCCCGAGCCGCGTGTGGACCCCTCGAGGATCGATTGAACACGTGATCATGTAAGACTCCCCCGGGATGAATGGAACTTAATTAATTGAGGCCTCCTTAATTAATTATAAATAGTAGTTAGTTGGATGCATGGTTCATTAGGTTTAGCAAAATTAAATTTACCCATGCATGCCTGAGCTTCACACAAAAAATGAGCTTTAATGATCGATGTTGACAATGACTTCGATTGATATGTCATATAATTTTTATATGATTATTTTCCATCTAATTCCTTTGCCCTGATCTGTAGCCAGCTCTCTCTCTCTCTCTCTCTCTCTCTCTCTCTCTCTCTCTCTCTCTCTCTCTCTCTCTCTCTCTCTCCCAGCTCTCTATATAAGCAACACGCATTCTTGCCTCCATTTCTCACTACGTACGCACAGCCTACTCATTAATCCTATATATATATATATATATATATTGTTCCATTAATTGGTTTCTCCTTTCTCTCCTCTCTTATTTTTCTTTCACATTGGGAAAGAATTGAAGAATGAGAAGGGAAATGAAACCGTGCAACATTATGGCAATCTTGATAGCTCTCTCAATATTGTTCACCATATTATTTGCCATCTCCTTAGCGTTGGATAATTCTATTATTACAGATCGTGAGGAGATCATGATGGATGGGAGGGAATGGGTGCGGAGTGAGCGAGAGATGAGGTGGTTGTACGAGGAATGGATTGTGGAGCACGATAAGTCGTATGGCGGCTACGCTGGGGAGAAGGAGGAGAGGTTCGAAACATTTAAACATAACTTGCGGTTCATTGATGAGCACAACTGCCCCGAAAATAATCACTCTTACACCGTCGGCCTCAACCAATTTGCTGATCTCACCGACGAAGAGTTCCGAGCTCTGTATTTGAGCCCCCCTTCGATCAACATGAGCGCCGGGCCATCTCCTCCCGTCACCAAACGATACCGAGTCAAGAGCGGGGAGAAGCTTCCCTATTCTATTGACTGGAGGACCATAGGTGCTGTTAGTCGTGTGAAGAACCAGGGCATATGTCGTAAGCAATTATCTTCCAATTTGTTTTTATACATTTTGATTGATGGAGAATTATGATGATTCCTTTCCGTACAAGCAAATTAAGGTGCATGCATGATTTAATAAATTAAAATGTGATTTGTGTTTATGATAGCTTGTTTAATTACTTTATGTGAATTATAAATATATATATATATATATATCATCTGTTTAAAATATTTGAAGTGTAGACATGTACGTGATTTGAACATGAACTCTTTCCTTATGAGATACTACATATTCATTCGCATGCATGATCTATTTAGTAGAGTTGAAGTACTTTCTCATCTAATATATATATATATATATATATATATATGATTATATAACAATTATAATCATATAACGTATGTTAGAAGAATAATTTCAATCCATCCATCTCTTAATTAATTTGACTTCGATTTATTCTTTGTCTCATTAACTATAATTAGATCAAGAGAAGTACATACA
This sequence comes from Amorphophallus konjac, assembly GCA_022559845.1. Lineage (NCBI taxonomy): Eukaryota > Viridiplantae > Streptophyta > Magnoliopsida > Alismatales > Araceae > Amorphophallus > Amorphophallus konjac. The sequence goes on from CM040119.1 coordinate 233,641,732, forward strand.
TCTTGGTTATCATTAGTACATGCATGCATGGATGTCTGAATATTGAAAGTATATATATATGGTGATTTAATTAGTTGACTCACCCTCTAATTATAATGGGTTATAATATTTCATGATTCTAGAAAGTTGTCGAGCGTTTGCAACGGTTGCTGCCGTGGAAGGTCTACACAAGATTGTTACTGGAAACTTGGTCACCCTCTCTGAACAAGAATTGATTGATTGTGACAACTGGAATAAAGGCTGCAACCCAGGATACATCCACTATACGTACCAATACATATTGATGAATGGGGGTGTTGACACCGACTGGCATTATCCTTACCAAGGAGTTCAGGGCACGTGCAGATCAGACAGGGTAATAACTTTAAAATTTTTGCTTGTTTCTTTACCATAAATTTTGCAAGCTGTGTATGATCCATATATACCTACGCACCAAATCCAAGTACGTATATATATACATACACATATACACACACACACACACATATATATATATATATATATGCTTATTTTATACATTTGCCTTTCTTTTTGTTCTTATTAAAATTGTAGGGAAGAGCTGTCAGGATCTCTTCATTTGAAAAGGTGCCAAGTTACGATGAGTATGCTTTACAGAAAGCGGTGGGTTACCAACCCGTCAGTGTTAATATAGAATCTGGCGGTCAAGCTTTCCGATTTCATAAATCGGTAATGTGATCCTTCGTATCATTAACAAGCAAATTTCTCATTATACTCGTCAATGTACGTTACAATATATGCTTTAATATGTTATTGCTTAAGCACAGGATTAATGTACGTATGTACGTACGTACGTACGTACGTATGTATGTGTTGGTGTCTTCCCAGGGTGTGTTTACAGGGCCGTGCGGAACACAAACGGATCATTTTGTGACGGCGATCGGTTATGGCACGGATTATAACGGGATTGATTACTGGCTCGTGAAAAACTCTTGGGGTCCCAGCTGGGGAGAAGGTGGAATCGGGAAAATACACCGTAACGTCGGCGGAGCTGGTAAATGCGGAATCTTGAGCTGGTCAATATACCCAGTGATGCGAAGGTGGCCATCCTCGATCGGAAAATAATATTAATTAATGGCGAGAGCACAAGTGCATAATTAATTAAGCATCCACGCGTATATATATATACTTATATATATATATATATAATGTTGTGACATGAGTCATGCATGATATCATCATGATCTTATGCCTATAATATCTTCTTTTCCATTTTCTTTGTATCTGCAAATTAAACGATGTAATAGTACTTTCAAGTTGGAAATAAATGAATATCTATTCTATATTAAGGAATTATCTTGAGAGTTGAGTTGATTGATTTGCTAGTTAATTTATTCAAGAAATTAATTATGTCGTGTATTTTTGTTGATCGAATGACAAGATGGGTTGTACTTATTTGGATCATTAACCATTCCTCCTTTATAATTAATAAATCTCTCAATTACAAGCCAACCGTATAGAAATCGATAATCCAACCTCAGTAGAATAATATATATATATATATATATATATATATATATATATATATATATATATATATATATATCAGTTTAAAGTACACCATATTGCAAAGCGACGATCGTAGACCTTTGTGAGCATTCAGTTCTATTTGTTTTTAAAAAATGATCGTAGACCTTTATTTAGTTGTTGAGTTGTGTTCGAGTAGGCGTTGACGATGCGCTTAATGGGAAGGGTAGTCGGTTGATACGATCAAATTACATGTTCAAGTGGAAGAGTTAGCCGAACATTGCCGATTAACATAACAAGAAAATGGGACGATCAATATCCGTCTCTATACTGTTCGAAATTCATTGCAAAGATCTCTTAAGATAGATTTCATACGGATACTGACTGTCCATTATTTCTTATCACAAATTTTTGACGAAATTTTTTTTTATCCGAACGAAATTATTTATGTCCAAAATTTATCTCTAATTAATATTTTTTTTCATCGGTGATGAAATTAAATTTCGTCGGAGATATTTGCGATGGAAATACAAATGTCGTCATATATTTCATCTCAAAATGTCGAATTATTTTTTATAATAAATCTAAAAAATAAATAAAATTTGTGACGGCAATAAAAAGTCGTCAAAAAATTTAGGACGAAATTGAAAATCGTCGCAAAATCCATCCCAAAATATCAAATTATTTTGTATAATATATCTAAAAAAAGTTTACGATGATAATGAAAAGTCGTCAGAAAAATCCGTCGAAAAATCTGCGAGGGAATTGAAAATGGTTACAGATTTCGTCCCAAATTTTTATTTTTTATAATCAATCTAAAAAATAAAAATACATGTTTAAATAAAAAAATACATATTAAATACAAAAAATATACAACATACACACATCAACAAAGAAATAGCAATCATATTCCATGATAAAATTATTTACATATAATATTTTAAAAGTATTAATTTATTACAATATGATAAAAAATCAAGAAATGTATTCAATGTTCTCATCATCCCAGTCCTCCTCCTCTCCTCCGTCGTCACCCGCGGGAGAATCTTATATTTTAAAAATAATATTAGATATATGTAAATAAAAAATAAATAAAAAATAAATCAAATAAATTATTTAATTTTATATATTCAAAATAAGATGATATGTACATGAATTCTTTTGTCACACCCTGATGCGAAAAATTGAAACGCAACAGTTATAATCATTCTCGACAATTAGAGCATTAACGTGAATAAATAAATACAAGAGACGAGGGGTAAAGGAAATAACAAACTTTATTAATAGCCAAAAACAACCTCCATAAGTTTAACCAGCTATTACAAAAGTGACCCAATCAAGAGTTAAATCGAACTACAACTTTACATCTGATATCACTACATAACTGACACATTAATTACCATGACAATCACAAGACACGAATATAAAACTGGCTCCCTCCAAGCTTTTACTCGCGCCCATCCACATCAGTATGCGCATACTCATTTGAGCTACCTGAAAGGGTTAAAAAATTGGGTGAGCGAACGCTCAATAGATTCTATAACAGGCAAAGTATAAGTGATTAACCATTTAATAATGTCGACAACAGTAAACAACTAAATAAAGTTGGAAACAAATTAACGATAATCACAAGAAAGGACATGAGCAAGGAATAATAAAGGATAGAACAATAATCCATGAACTGGTCATAACAAGCACACAAGTGTGACAAGTCAAGTAGAATTAAAATTTCAAGTAGGAATGAATGTCATAGACAACTGTTAGACATGTTTTCCCCCCTCTTCTTTCCCTTACCTTTCTAAGTCAAGATATAAAGACAAGCAAAATTAAGGAAAGAAAGGTGTGGAGAGGTGTGTGTGTGATCGTGATCGCCACCAAGACACGGAGTACCAAAGAGTACTACGTATCTTAGAAAGGGAGAAGACACTCGCCTGAAGTGCAGCGCTGTCAGTAGTACACGGTCCAAGGAGAACCGCCCAATGGATGGCACGACCGCGCGATAGGCCGTTCACAGCGTTGGAGAGAGAAGCGGGACGAAGGCTAGACTGGCTCCAGAACGGTTCGCAGACGGCTGCTCGCGGGATCTGGACGGTTCGTGGAGGACCGCTCTGATCTGCAGATGGATGGAAGAAGACCGTTCAAAACCGCCAAACTCCAAGTTGTAGGACTTGATCCTCCACCCCTTCCGGCCAGCCAGAGGGGATGGGCCTCATGTTGTGCTGATGCTGACCTGTAAAACAATGTAGAGGACAAGAAAATAACACCCAAATTAGCCCTGGAATGCATAGTAACTATAGAAAAGAATGAAAAATCGACATAATAACATGGAATGGGCGATACCTGGGGTGACTTTTAAACCCCTATAGGGCGTGAAAAGAATAGGAGGGTGTGAAAATGATGTTGACAAGTGCAAAAATGTGGGGAGAAGATGGAGAAAATGATCATGCAATGGACGAAAAGACGACTAAATGCCTAGATCAAACACAAAACGAAAGACTACTCCCTTGAGCCGGGGGCTTAGAAAGATGTAGAAAGCCTCCCTCCCTGACTACAACTCCTCAGGAATTCGGCAGAGCTTCGACGTCAACGTTGGATCTCCCCCTTTTCAAGCTTGGACTAGGGGTTCTATTTATAGACCCATGAAAGTCCAGCCCCGAATTAGGGTTTTCCAATGGGAATTAAGGCGAGATAATAAAAGATAAATCATAGATAATACTCCTATCTTCCATCGGAATCAAACGACACCTCATTTGGTAAAGAAACCGCGGAGAAAATGGCGGAGGAAGGTTGAGGTTTAACCATGAATGGAGAGAGAAACTCACATATTCCACAGATCTCGGCCAGGTACACGGTCCTTCGATAGACCGCCCAATACTGTACACGGTCCATTGGTAGACCGCTTAATTCTGTCGGTGGTAAATAAAATAAAATGAATCAACAAATAACCCAATTATCCACCGAACTGACCGGCTATCACGTCACTGGACTCTTTAGGATAAAATGGTCTAATGATAGACCACCCAATGAATGGAACGGTCTAATGCAGGCCGTGTAAAGCATGTCGTGATAAATCCAAAAAAATAGGATAAATAGATAATTATCTAGAAAATTCACCGGTTTAGGACTCTCGGAACTAGACGATCTAAAGACAGGCCGTTTAATGACAATAAACAGCTGAACTTGAACCGTGCAAAGGCTTGTCGGTGAAAATTCAGAAAATCAAATAAATATCTAAAACAGTTCCAATCAGACCGCCCCATAACTGAACGGCCAGTCACTAGACCGCATATATCCTGGATGCTTGAAATTAATGAAATAAGATAAATGGGCCCATTTACCCTAAAATCAAGTGAAATCAAGGCCCATCAATCTCGAATCTGAGAGCAAACCTAGCCAGGGAGAGAGATACCCATAAAATAAGCCCAAAGACGTGCCTAGAAATAGCCCAATGAGTAATGGACAACTCGAGGCATCAACAAATGATAGTAAAAGGAATGACCCAACTCATAGGTAAAAAACGGGTGTCAACAGATGCCCTCCTTAACATCTTCTTTGCAGGGGAGCAAGTGGAGGTGAAGCGAAAGTGAAATGGAGCATGGAGATGAAGCGGAGTAGACTGAAAAGCGGACATTAAGGTAAAAGACACATGTTTCCTTGCCAACGAGTGATAGGAATCTTCCGAAAAATTTCGAACCAAACACAAGGAACGATCAGACCAAAACTACACCAGTCTGGAGAAACTAACTAAACGAAAAGGAAAACACACGATCAACCTCATGTGGGACACAATCCCTCGGACCAATGAGGAGACCGGAGCAAGCAGTGAAAAGTAAAGAAATAGACTAAAAAACTCCAGACAGGGACCTTTAGTCAATCAAACCCGGTGAACAGACCAGAGAAAGTCTTCCAACTCTGAGTGGAATAGTTCCTCTTACTCGAAACCATGAACACGGGAAATGATAAAATATGTTCTTCAATCAAGCCCAAGGTCTGATGAAGGGGAACCGCCAGGTTCGCAACAATGAAATAAAGAGCCCTCTCTCATAGAGACATGATGAGATGAAGCGAGAGTTGAGAAGGACATAAACTTAAGAACAGATCGAGAGATATGAATTGTGCAATCATCCATCACAAATGAGATACTTTCAGACAGACCATAGGTCATGAATGCTCAAAAGATGCGTATGATGCATGCTGGGCTAAAATAAAAGAAATCTTTAAAACAAATACAAATAAAGTCACAAAATAGAAAATACTCAAGAGTAATATTGCTAGACCGGAAGAATCAGGGTCAAGATACTATTCGCAACCACGGCGTGCAAGATAGAACCATCGTCCCCCAATTTTCCCAACCTAACGGCTTATCCGATGACTAAACACGTGAACCTGGATCATCATTATTTTTGTTAAAGGGGAACATCAGATCTTGGAACACGTAGATAACCAACTGGTTCTCGAGATAATATAGCATAATACCATATAGTAATGCAATAAGGGATATAGGGATCAGAATACTTACCTGACTTACCTGTGCTAGCGAAACGACATTTCTTTTGAATTTTTATTTTCTGATTTTTATGGATTTTTAAAATAAGATAACCAACAACATGAATAAACAAGCATGAATAAAATAAAAACATAACGACCACATGAATGAAACAACACAACATAATGAATAATGAATGAGCGAGCAACACATGCAAAACACCATATAAACAAACAATGAGTCATGAGAACGGAGAAAATGGTGGGGCATGGCAACACACGGTGAGACAACACACCATGCGGAATGAAGCCACATGTAGTGGGACAGAAATATGTAGGATGAGGACATCTAAGACAACCACAGGGGAGACGACATAACACATGTGAAATAACCACATGGGACAAGGACACATGCAACACATGGCGGAACGAGATAACACGTGGAACATGAGATGACCATAGATGGGACAAGGACACCTAGACGATGACCACAGGGGGACAACATGGGAAATGATAAAATATGTTCTTCAATCAAGCCCAAGGTCTGATGAAGGGGAACCGCTAGGTTCGCAACAATGAAATAAAGAGCCCTCTCTCATAGAGACATGATGAGATGAAGCGAGAGTTGAGAAGGACATAAACTTAAGAACAGATCGAGAGATATAGATTGAAGAAGAGAGAACAGATCAGAAGTCGTGAACAGGAGGCAGAGCAAAAGATAGAGCAAGAAAACTTGAACACCTGCAACCTGCACACTTAGCGAATAGATCACGTATCCGTCCTCAAAACAAATAGATAGAAAGGAATAAAAAGATAAATATTTTTAGATTTTTTAATTTTTCTGATTTTTTTAATTTTTAACAATATTTGATTTTTTGGTTTTTTGAACAATATTTGATTTTTTTTGACTTTTGATAATATCTCATTTTTTAGATTTTTGGCAATATTTCCTTTTTTTGAATTTTTGAAATAGCAATCCGCAGCACCTAAAGACGGGCTCGAACTACTAGCCAGGGACCATCGTTCCTACCCCTCTCATTAAAGGTTTCTCTTAAACAGGGCGTGCATATGAGGGTGGCTCACCACAACCAACCGCCTCTAAAGAACGATGCCCCTACTAAGGCCATACTCAAGATACAACCCAGCCTAAGAGGGAGAAATAGAACAAAAATTGGAGACAAGCTTTATGCAGGATGGGAGATATTAGGACTCGACTTCCTTCCAGGACACTACCCTTCAAAGATACAGTCTGTTGTGCCGGGGCTTTGTGTCTTTGATTTTTAGACCCATATTTATCAGGCACCCATGCGATCGGGCTCATGACGTTCTGCGGGAAACTATAATGTCACTCTTGTCATGCCTTTATTTTCATAATTTTGCATATTGATTCATTGAATTTTGATTTTGAGAGCCCTTATTGGCTAGATATGAAAGCTCATTTTTCAAGGTCAAGACTGCCCCTATTTGAGACCTCTCTTGTATTAGGGAGCACCTAGGTCACACTACTAGAAAAGGCGAGATTAGAGACGGATTTTTCAGACGGAATTTATCCGTCTGAATATAAGTCTGAAATTACAGACGGATGAAAACTATGCGACGGATATGTTTATCATCTGAATATAAGTCTGAAATTCAGACGGTAATAAATTCCGTTTGAAATCAGTCTGTAATTTCAGACGGAAAAAGTTTTCGTTTGAAATCCGTCTGAGACGGTCTTTTCCCCCCTCGAGAAACCCTTCCCCCCTTCCCTCCATCTCCCTCTCACTCTTTTCCCCCCTTCCCAGTCACCAGAGCTCGCAGTCCCCGCCATTCCCGCGCCATCCTCGCCATCTCCGGAGCTCGCTCTCCCTGCCAGTTCCGCGCCATCCTCGCCGTCGCCGGAGCTCGCTCACCCTGCCAGTCCCGCACTATCCTCACCGTCGCGCTCCGGAGCTTGTTGTCCCCGCCGTAGCCCTCGTCGCCGGAGCTCGCTCTCCCCGCCAATCTCGCACCATCCTCGCCGTCGACCTCGTCAATCCACGCTGTCCTCGTCGTCGCCCTCGTCGGTCCAGTAAGTCCTCTCCCTCTCTCTCTCCCCCTCCCCCTCTCCCTCTCCCTCTCACTCTTCGCCAGAGGTCGCCGGCCATCGGTGATGGTGCTATTGTCTTTTTTTTTCATCGTGGAGGGGTTCCGGTGAGGGGGGTTTTGGTGGCAGGGGGTGGCGGGGGAGGTTTGTCTGGGAGGGGGAGGGGGCAGCAAGGGGGGGGGGGTGGAGCTCGCTGGGTTGGGGAGCTCGTTGGGAGGGGAGAGGGGCATCCGAGAGGGTTCCCGTGGGGGGAGGGGAGCTCAGTGGGAGCAGGAGGGGGGGAGCTCTGTGGGAGGGGGGTGGAGCTTGGTGGGACGGGGAGCTCGGTGGGAGGGGGGAGGGGCATCCGAGAGGGTTCCAGTGGGGGGGGGGGGGAGCTCTGTGGGAGGGGGGTGGGAGGGGGGGGAGCTCTGTGGGACGAGGAGCTCGGTGGGAGGGGGGAGGGGCATCCGAGAGGGTTCCAGTGGGGGGGGGGGAGCTCAGTGGGAGCAGGAGGGCGGGTGGGAGGAGGGGGAGCTTTGTGGGAGGGGGGTGTCATGTCTCGAGTGGCTCGACAGGCCGAGTCGCAGACCGTTGAACCAGCTCGGAAGCTATAACTCAGTTCTGAGCGGGGTTAGTTAAATTACTTATCCCTGTTGCATTTTATTAGTTAGTGGCTGATGGATTAGTTGTTAGTTAGTGGTTGATGGATTAGCTGGAGTCATGTCTAATCGGATGCAATCTTTGGAGTCCAACTTCGAGAAATTTGAATCCCAAAATTCTATGTCTGCTGTGGCTGATATTCCTGGTTCTTTTCGCCATAAGTTGCACGAGTTCCCTAAATTTGATGGGAGTTCTGACCCAGCTTGATGTGACACGGCCCCTCGGACTTAAATTTGCAAGCAACACAACGATTTAGGCAACGTGACACAAGCGGACTCACTCGTGTTGGCACACTCGGGTCCGTAGGAGGACCGGCGATGGCGGTGAGGGTCCGGGGTTGAACCTCAATGTTCCAAGGGTATGGCCAGCTAAGGTTGGACCCCAATGGGCCAGGGATGCCCCAATTCCGTGGGCGGCCAGCACGCCACGGGCGTGGGATGTAGCGGCTCTCTCACAACTCGCTCCGCGGCGGACACTTGAATTGATGGTTTTGGATCGGGCGCTCGCCTCACCACCGACGGGAAACTAAAAATGATACTAAGCTAAGCAATGGTAATAAACCAGCAAAGAAGAGTGGCCAGAAGCTCACCTGATCGGCGTGAGGACGCCGATTCCGGCCGGAGACGAGGGCGAGCGGGGAAGCGTGGGCTACCCGCACGCCGCGCCGATGATGCTTGAATCCTGTTTAGTTAATTATAATCACTACACCTCGCGCAGGAGGGTGACCTCGGGGAAGGGATGATCAAATACAATCAAACACTACCTCCACATAGGGAGGGGCGGTAAGCCGGCCAGGCGGGGACGGGAAAACCGTCGGAGAACGGAAGAAGGAAGCCGAAGTTGTTTCCACTTGCAGGCTATGATGGCTGACAGCCAGACGGTCCCGGGGCTGTAGATCACGTTCCTGAATTTCGCTGGAGGCGAGACCAGCGTGGGGATCTTCGTATCTGGCGCGCGGATGGCTCCGAATTTTCTCGATTTCTTCTACTGTAGCTGCTGGTCCGGGTCGAGCTTCGAATAGGGTGGCAGAATCTGGCCGCAGCAACTACCTGATATGAACAGTGACTTGCAGCAGCTACACCGGCCGCTCCCGACCTCTGAATCATGAGCCGTTGGAGTTACTGGAATCGTGGTCGAGTCTACTTCGCAGCGAAACCGACGGGGAAGCCGGATGAGGTCGGAGGAGATCGGGGGACCCAAGACGGTGCTGGCAAGTCGTAGCAGACTTGGGGAAGCAGCGTGGAGCAGCCGGAGGAGAAACTTGATAACTCTGTCCCACGGAACCTAAATACAGTTCCGTTTCCTGATCCTGGAAGAGGACAGGACGTGGGAGAACTTTGATGAAGAAACCTCGGCTTGGTTCTGCTAGGGTCCGCCGTGGCACAGCTTTCTTTCAGGTTCAGGTACTTGGTGGCAGTAACTCGGCAGCAGCTACCTGATACGAACAGTGACTTGCAGAAGCTATCCTGGCCGCTCCCGAGCTCTGAATCACGAGCCGCTGGAATTTCTGGAACCGTGGTCGAGCCCTCTTCGGAGAAAAACTGGCGGGGCAGTCGTCTGATGTCGGTGAGGACGGGGAGACTCAGAAGAGTGGAGGTAGGTCGCTACAGACTGTGGGAGGCAGGCCCGACCAACCGAGGGAGGAAAATGAGAACTCCGGCCTCCGGATGCCGAACGCAGTTCCGCTTCTTGATCCTGGTAGAGGATTGGAGGAAGAAGAACTTTGCAGAAGGGCTCGTAGTCTGAATCTTCTGTCGTTTATCGTGGTACAGCTTCAAGTCGGGTTCTGGTACTCTGCATGGAGAGATCTGCGTAGCCGAGGGAGAATGGGCACCACGAACTGTAGCGACGTCAGAATGGGATGATTCCACCTCGCCTGCGAAGTTGACTTGGAGATCTTTCCGAAGATGTAGGCCACGCCCCCAGCAGCTCCGGGATGAGGTCGTGGGCGGCGCTGCAACAGGGGGGTCGGTTCTGCAGAACTGCAGCTGCTCACTAGTATATAGAAAATGGGGTAGATGGGGTGGGAGATGGGGTGGATGTGTGTGGGGGGCGACCCCGGGCTGTGTGGGGGTCTGGTATAGGGTGATCTAAGATGTGGGAGGGGCAGAATGGGGGCTGGAAGATGGTCTAGCAGGTGGAGGAAGGGGGAGCTGCGAATTTGGGTTGGGATAGAGAGAGAGGGAGATCTCTCTCCTTTGGTTTGAATGAGAGGTTAATGGGGTTTAATGTTGTTTTGGGAAGGGGAAGGGTTGTGTTGGGGAGAGGAAGGGGTGCTTGGGAGAAGGGATTCTCCCTTGGGAAAATGAAAGGTTGTATGGGGAAGGGGAAAGGTTGCTTGGGAGGAGGGAGAGGTGCCTAGGAGAAAGGGATTCCACCTAGGGGTTGGAGGGGACTTAAATGGGAGGTATGGGGAAGGGGGAGGGGTCTTAATTAGAGGTGAATAGGGAGGAGAGAGAGTGAATTTCGAATTTGGGGTGGGGAGGAGAGAGAATGGGGTTCGCCCCCTTTAGAGAGAGAGAGAAGAAGAGAGAGAGAGAGCTAGAGAGAGAGAGAGAAGCACAAATCTCGTGACAACTTTTTTTATCAAATCTTCATTAGCTTACAACTGAGGGATTGGGGTCCTATTTATAGGAAACCCACTTTTACATATAAGACCCTGACTTTTAACATACTAAAAGATAACCAAGGAAGGGGGGGTGCGCCCATGGGCCTAGCCCAAAGAAATAGGCCCAATAGCAAGCACCATAGCCTGATGAGACTCGAACTTAGGGAAATGACTTAATAACCTAGGTACAAGACTCAAATAAAAGGTAAATTACATGAGTATAAAATGAAAATTATATCATAGGACTCGAAATAACGTGGTAAACAAGATGTAGCTTAGGCGGCGAGTATCGGGATCCTCGATCATATGAAATTGCTGGTGATGTCCTCATCATACCCTCGGGGTGCGAAAAACTCGACTCTGTCGAGTATGGGCCCACCGGGGAAGTGGTCCTCTCCAGAAACTCAGAGTGAGCCTCAACTTCCAAACTCAACCCTGCGTTCGCAACCAGGGGACGGTCCCTCATCCTCTCGAGGTGGCTCAGGCGCACCCTCTTGCTGGTGATGGGGCCCTGCTTGCCTAGTATTACCTTCGTGTGCACATGTCGGACTCTCAGGCCGTTTTCGGTGGCTCTCCGAGAGTGTCCCTCTCAAAGGAAGATAAAGGCTCGAGGCACTCACTAGGATCCACCGCGGTGCCCATATAGGGTGCCGGATCCGCCATGTGGATAATGGGGTGAATCCCAAAACCCATTAGTAAGTCCAACCCGATGGCCGGGTTGCCAAAATCACTTGGAACTTGGGAAGGTCCAAGTCCACGTGCCCTCGAATTGGAGGTGACCCTAGGGTAGAGCCACTCCAATGCCATCATCACCAGATTGCCTACTTGGAATTCCAAGTGGCGCTCGCAAGCTTTTGCCCGCTCTTTGTGAACCTCGCCGCTCGTTGTTAGATGCTTGCATGAATGTGTATGCCATGCACTATGATGCAGTGAGTGGGTGTGGAAGAGGATAGTATGCAAAGGTGGACCGGGGCAACCGTACATAGACCTATCATGCATAGATGTGATGAAGACTTTCATGGACTCTGGGGGGCCGGGGCAACCATAGGTGGACATATCGTGCATGGTGGCGTTAGTTACCGGAGGACCCGGACATCCATGTATGCTCCATTCATGCGTAATGGTTATGACGAATGTGGGTGGACCAGCACATCCAAATGTGGGCCAGTCATGCATTGGGCCTAGACTGTGTGTGACGTGTATGGGAGGGCTGGACTTGTGACCCTTGTCGAATGATGTGATATGCCAAGATGGGTGCATTCCTATCCTATGGGTGACGACCATGTGTGTGGGTATGGGGTGGTCTTTGAGCTCCCACTTATAAGGGTCGAAGGGGTCAAAGAAGGTATGCATCATGGGGTGGGCTTGGTCCGATAAGGTTGGATGGGATATGGACAGGTTGGTGGTGAGTAAGGTGGGTGGGTATAGGAAGGGATTGAAGGAGTCATGGAATGTGTTTCCAAGGAAGGGGTATTCTATCTCCTCAAGGTTTTCAAATGATGGTGAGTCCTCCTCCTCAAATGTAGTATTTGAACCGAAGTCCTTGGCGGGTTGGTTGGCCATGAATGGAGGGCTTGGCATCTTACCCGAAATAAGCAACTCTAATTTGTGGAGAGCATCGGGCTCCTCGGGTGTAGGGAGGAATAACAGAAGGTCACTAGTGTAGCAACCCATAGTGTAAGTGGAGGAGATGGATCCGACACATAGGTGTAGGAGGTCAAGGCTCCTAGGTTGGTCGGCTACAGTGGTCAACAGGTCAGTTAGCTCCATTTGCCAAGCTATACCCTTAAGAAAGTCCCCTAATGTCTCCACCTGATAGGATGATTGGCTTGTGGTGTGGTAGGTGGGTAAGGGTACTATAGGGAGGTTTTGTTCTATAGGAGGGCAGACATGGGCCATGAGATCTCTAAATGGGTTCTCCTTTAGCCAACGTGAAAGGGGTTCTCCTAAGATGAGCTCGGCCCCTACTAGGGAGGGTGGTGTAAGGTGAAGTCCACCATGTGAAGTTTCTTCTTCTTCCTGGACATGGGTGATCTCCATGGCGGGGGCTGGGTCCGGAGTATTCACCACTATGGGGTCGGGTATGGGGATCATGGTTTCCTCTACCAAGGAGGTGAGTAAGTCCATTGTTTGTGGGGTGATGATGACTGGCATATGGCTCTTTTGGGGTGGTGGGTAATGGGGGACTTGGGATAGGATGGGGAGGGGTAGAAGTGGAGGCCTAGGTTGGGCATCTTGTAACTCATGGGGGAGGGTGCACCCCATTTGGCTCAATAGGTCTTCCTTGGGTAGGAATGAGTTCTCTTGACCTATTTGGGCCTCATATTCTTCTTCCCAATCTAGGGGAGCCTCATAGTCTTCGGTCACCTCCGTGAGTTCCTTTCGGAAATGGGTGGGATGAGGATTTGTGGAAGCTTGTGGGGTGTGGGTTTGATGGGGAATGTTGGGAATTTGGTTTTAATGGTGGTGGTGATCGGGATTGGAATCATTTGGGGTGGTGGAGATTGGACCCTAAGGGAGGTCTTGGGTTGACTGGGAGGGAAAGGGGGAGTGGGAGTGCTCCTCGGGTTATGGTTCTCAAGGTAGGAGTGGGAAGGTCGGGGAGCGTAGTTCTTCCTAAGCTCAAGGTAGGAGTGGGAGGGTCGGGGAGCGTAGATCTTCCTAAGCTCAATCTTCATCTCTTCCCATGATCCTATGGGTTCTTGCCTCCAAATCCTTCTTAAGCTCACTATGCGATCCCACTCCTTCTTGGCTTGTCCCCGAAGCCACCCTGTGGCCCTGCGGACCCTAGCATGTCCATAGACCCTAGTCCTATCAAAGTGTTTATCCATGGTAGCCTCCCACTTTAGGTAGGCATTAGGATTGGATCCGTCAAAACTAAGGTCTCCTTCAAGGATGATGTCCATGAGGAGGGGGTCAATCAGACTCTTGTGGACGGCCGTGTTGAGGGGACTTAACCAATGTGGAGTGTACATGATGATGCACTGGGTGGCCCGAAAATGACTCTAAATGCGAATGCGCCCTAGGACAAACTTGTAGAGAGACAAGTTGTGAACTTGCTCTGATACCATTTGATGTGACACGACCCCTCGGACTTAAATTTACAAGCAACACAACGATTTAGGCAACGTGACACAAGCGGACTCACTCGCGTTGGCACACTCGGGTCCGTAGGAGGACCGGCGATGGCGGTGAGGGTCCGGGGTTGAACCTCAATGTTCCAAGGGTATGGCGAGCTAAGGTTGGACCCCCAATGGGCCAGGGATGCCCCAATTCCGTGGGCGGCCAGCACGCCACGGGCGTGGGATGTAGCGGCTCTCTCACAACTCGCTCCGCGGCGGACACTCGAATTGATGGTTTTGGATCGGGCGCTCGCCTCACCACCGACGGGCAACTAAAAATGATACTAAGCTAAGCAATGGTAATAAACCAACAAAGAAGAGTGGCCAGAAGCTCACCTGATCGGCGTGAGGACACCGATCCCGTCCGGAGACGAGGGCGAGCGGGGAAGCGTGGGCTACCCACACGCCGCGCCGATGATGCTTGAATCCTGTTTAGTTAATTACAATCACTACACCTCGCGCAGGAGGGTGACCTCGGGGAAGGGATGATCAAATACAATCAAACACTACCTCCACACAGGGAGGGGCGGTAAGCCGGCCAGGCGGGGACGGGAAAACCGTCGGAGAACGGAAGAAGGAAGCCAAAGTTGTTTACACTTGCAGGCTGTGATGGCTGACAGCCAGACGGTCCCGGGGCTGTAGATCACGTTCCTGAATTTCGCTGGAGGCGAGACCAACGTGGGGATCTTTGTATCTGGCGCGCGGATGGCTCTGAATTTTCTCGATTTCTTCTACTGCAGCTGCTGGTCCGGGTCAAGCTTCGAACAGGGTGGCAGAATCTGGCCGCAGCAACTACCTGATATGAACAGTGACTTGCAGCAGCTACACCGGCCGCTCCCGACCTCTGAATCATGAGCCGTTGGAGTTGCTGGAATCGTGGTCGAGTCTACTTCGCAGCGAAATTGACGGGGAAGCCGGATGAAGTCGGAGGAGATCGGGGGACCCGAGACGGTGCTGGCAAGTCGTAGCAGACTTGGGGAAGCAGCGTGGAGCAGTCGGAGGAGAAACTTGATAACTCTGTCCCACGGAACCTAAATGCAGTTCCGTTTCTTGATCCTGGAAGAGGACAGGACGTGGGAGAACTTTGATGAAGAAACCTTGGCTTGGTTCTGCTAGGGTCCGCCGTGGCACAACTTTCTTTCAGGTTCAGGTACTTGGTGGCAGTAACTCGGCAGCAGCTACCTGATACGAACAGTGACTTGCAGAAGCTATCCTCGCCGCTCCCGAGCTCTGAATCATGAGCCGCCAAAATTTATGGAACCATGGTCAAGCCCTTTTCGCAGAAAAACTGGCGGGGCAGTCGTCTGATGTCGGTGAGGATGGGGAGACTCAGAAGAGTGGAGGTAGGTCGCTGCAGACTGTGGGAGGCAGGCCCGACCAACCGAGGGAGGAAAATGAGAACTCCGGCCTCCGGATGCCGAACGCAGTTCCGCTTCTTGATCCTAGTAGAGGACTGGAGGAAGAAGAACTTTACAGAAGGGCTCGTAGTCTGAATCTTCCGTCGTTTATCGTGGTATAGCTTCAAGTCGGGTTCTGGTACTCTGCAGGGGGAGATCTGCGCAGCCGAGGAGAATGGGCACCACGAACTGTAGCGACGTCGGAATGGGATGATTCCACCTCGCCTGCGAAGTTGATTTGGAGATCTTTCCGATGATGTAGGCCACGCCCCCAGCAGCTCCGGGATGAGGTCGTGGGCGGCGCTGCAACAGGGGGGCGGTTCTGCAGAACTGCAGCTGCTCACTAGTATATAGAAAATGGGGTAGATGGGGTGGGAGATGGGGTGGATGTGTGTGGGGGGTGACCCCGGGCTGTGTGGGGGTCTGGTATAGGGTGATCTAAGGTGTGGGAGGGGCAGAATGGGGGCTGGAAGATGGTCTAGCAGGTGGAGGAAGGGGGAGCTGCGAATTTGGGTTGGGATAGAGAGAGAGGGAGATCTCTCTCCTTTGGTTTGAATGAGAGGTTAATGGGGTTTAATGTTGTTTTGGGAAGGGGAAGGGTTGTGTTGGGGAGAGGAAGGGGTGCTTGGGAGAAGGGATTCTCCCTTGGGAAAATGAAAGGTTGTATGGGGAAGGGGAAAGGTTGCTTGGGAGGAGGGAGAGGTGCCTAGGAGAAAGGGATTCCACCTAGGGGTTGGAGGGGACTTAAATGGGAGGTATGGGGAAGGGGGAGGGGTCTTAATTAGAGGTGAATAGGGAGGAGAGAGAGTGAATTTCAAATTTGGGGTGGGGAGGAGAGAGAATGGGGTTCGCCCCCTTTAGAGAGAGAGAGAAGAGAGAGAGAGAGAGAGCTAGAGAGAGAGAGAGAGCTAGAGAGAGAGAGAAGCACAAATCTTGTGGCAACTTTTTTTATCAAATCTTCATTAGCTTACAACTGAGGGATTGGGGTCCTATTTATAGGAAACCCACTTTTACATATAAGACCCTGACTTTTAACATACTAACAGATAACCAAGGAAGGGGGGGTGCGCCCATGGGCCTAGCCCAAAGAAATAGGCCCAATAGCAAGCACCATAGCCTGATGAGACTCAAACTTAGGGAAATGACTTAATAACCTAGGTACAAGACTCAAATAAAAGGAAAATTACATGAGTAGAAAAAGAAAATTACATCATAGGACTCGAAATAACGTGGTGAACAAGATGTAGCTTAGGCGGCGAGTATCGGGATCCTCGATCATATGAAATTGCTGGTGATGTCCTCATCACAGCTGAATGGCGATTCAAAGCTAATCGCTATTTTTACTGTAATAATGTTCCGGATACGCAACGAGTTACTATAGCATCTTATTATTTGGATGGAGAGGCCTTACAGTGGTTTTGGCATTTCTCTAGCTCTAAAGAATCTGTTTCTTGGCATGAGTTTTTAGCTGGGTTAGAGTCACGGTTTGGTGCAGTTTCTTCTGTGGATTCTCATGGGCAACTGAGTAAACTCAGACAAGTGGGTACAGTAGCTGCGTATCAATGGCAATTTGAGACCATGTGCAATAGAATAACTGGACTTTCTGAGAAGCATTTGATGGGTGTTTTTCTGAGTGGTTTACGAGAGGATCTTGCCTGTGAAGTTCGCTCCTTCATGCCCCATTCCTTATCACGTGCTATGGAGTTGGCAAGAATTCAAGAACAAATGTTTACTGCCAGACGCCGAGCTTCACCACACTTTATCTTTTCAGCACCTCAGACACTGAAACCTTTTACTCCAAACTCTCAGCCAGCATTCTCCCCTAAAGTAGTAAACCCACCATTTAAAAAGTTATCTACACAATAGTTGCAGGAACGAAAGGCTAAAGGCCTTTGTTATAATTGTGATGATAAATGGCTTTCAGGCCACACATGCCAACCTCATAAACTTTTTTTACTGCATCTTATTCCGAATGATAGTGATTTTGCTCCTTCAGACAGTGTGGATCCGGAACCCTTCATTGAATTCTCTCCTGACATATAACCCTCTCTGTCAGCTCAATATGTTACTCACTTAGCATCACCGGGCACATTGAAAATATTAGGGAAAATGGGTACCATGTCTGTCCTGGTTTTGATTGACAATGGGAGCACCCATAATTTTTTGGACCCCCATGTTGTAAAGAAGTTGGGATTATCTGTGACAAACTTTGATTCCCACCCTGTCAAAATAGCTACAGGTCTCCAAATCTCTTCACAGGGTTGGTGTCCTGGAGTTACCCTTAAGATGCCAGGCATGTCATTTACTTTAGACTTTTTAATTCTTCCTCTTGGCAGTGTTGATGTGGTCTTGGGAAATACTTGGCTCTAGTTACTTGGAGATATAACCCTAAACGTTTCTCAAATGTCCATGAAGTTTTCCTTGAATGGTCAGGATTTCATATTACAAGGGCTTCCTAACCCTTCCACAAGTATTGTTTCTGCTAAAACAATATCTGCTGACCTTCCTAAATCTCGAAGCATCTATTCTTTACACTTGTTTTCCTTGGAAGCTTCGGATATTTCATCTACTTCTTGTGGGTTTACTGGGACTTCTTATTCTCAAGACATTTCCAGCATTCTAGAACAGTATTTAGCAGTTTTTTCTGAACCTCATGGCTTACCCCCATCCAGACCTTATGATCATCGGATTCAAATACTAGATGAAACAAAGCCAGTTTGTCAACCTTCTTATAGACATTCACCTCTACAGAAGACAGTTATTGAGCATCAAGTCAAGGACCTACTCTCCCTCTCTCATATGCAATCAAGCACATGCCCTTTTTCTGCTCCAGTGTTATTAGTTCAGAAAAGGGATGGCTCATGGAGAATGTGTGTAGACTACCGAGCTCTGAATCAAAACACTGTTAAAGACAAATATCCCATACCCTTAGTAGACGATTTGTTGGATGAATTACATGGGTCCAAGTACTTTTTCAAGCTGGATTTGAGATCGGGTTATCATCAAATTAGAATGCATCCTGATGATGTTTACAAAACTGCCTTTAGAATACATGAGGGACACTATGAGTTTTTAGTCCTACCATTTGGGCTTACAAAAATGCACCCTCTACCTTTAAGAACTTGATGAATGACATATTCAAAGGCTGTATGAGGAAGTCTGTCTTGGTTTTCTTTGATGATATCTTAGTTTACAATGTTGACTGGGACCTCCATTTAGTGCACTTGCGACAGGTTCTGCAGATCCTAGCAGACAACCAATTGTATGCTAAAATGTCTAAATGTGTGTTTGGGGTCAGAGAAATTGAGTATCTTGGCCACATTATTTCAGAAAAAGGGGTTGCTATGGACATGTCTAAACTACAAGCCATTTCTACTTGGCCTGTACCCCGGTCTGTGAGGGCTTTGAGAGGATTCTTAGGGCTTACAGGATACTACAGAAAATTTATTAAAAACTATGGTCTTATTGCTGCACCTCTGACTAGTCTTCTTAAGAAGGACAGTTATAGTTGGAGCCCATCTTCTCATCAAGCCTTCTTACAGCTTAAAGAGGCTATGTCAACTGCCCCAGTTCTTGCCTTGACTGATTTTTCAGAAACTTTTGTAGTCGAGTGTGATGCTAGTGGAACTGGCATGGGAGCAATTCTCATGCAAAAAGGCCGTCCTACCATTCTTGAGGCTGTAGATGCTCCACTGAGGTTGAAAGTGATCCCATTTGAACCTTGTCTTATGATGATAAGAAGATATAGAGAAATGGAATGACCACATATCTTAAGTAGTACATATATACAAAGATGTGGATAAATGCAAAGAAATCAGAATTCTCTATAGCAATAGGTAAATACCCAAAAAATTTGTTTTGTGATTTAAAACTTTGTGGATTTTAATTGCATGTAAATATATTTTTAAATCTAATTTTAATAGAAATTTGATGTTAATTTGACTCAAAAATGTAGATTGTTTAGCTTCGATGTTTTTCATTTGAAAATTTTTGTAATTTGGGTGTTATTTAATTTGATATGTGCATAATGATAATTGCGTTATTATTTAATTTTATGTTATATAAATGCATGGGGTATTCCCTGTGAGCTGAGGTGCGTGGGTGCGACCTAACATTACACGCATCTCAGGAGAGCGCGTTAAAACCGTGTCAATGTGCCTTCCCGTTCAAGACGTTGGGATTGATGTGTATGTTCTCATTTGTTTATGAGAATGTATATATCTACCTCAAAGTCTTGAATTGTCCCGTTTGGACAGTCTGTGAATGTTTGATCGCACTTAGGCAGTCATTTACTATATGTGTTTGTATGGTTTGTTGAGAATTTCGGTTGCGTCTCCTCACTCTTCTCTGATATACCATTATTGATTTTGAGTGTTTTCTTAACCACTTACTTGTAAGTGTTTAAGAAAATTTCAAAATCAATAAATATATTTGGTATATCGGAGAAGTGTGGGGAGATGATGCCGAAATTTTTAGCAAATCGTGCAGCACATATAGTAAGTGATTGTGCGATCAAACCTTCATGGATGGGTTAAAAAGTGATAATCTAATCAATATTCCTCTTCCAACAGCAAATGGTCTATGATGAACGATGTGAGGAAATGGTCGGGTGTAATATTATGAGTAATGATTTGAAAGTTAGGATGTGTATTGTCATTTATTGGGTACAGGCAAAATGTCGACAGATCGTTCATGGATGTATCGTAGAATAGTTGACCGGGTGGTGTCAGATGACTTTAAGCTTGGGGTTGAGAGTTTCATTCAATTTGCATTGGGGAATCCAAATGCAGCAATAGATCGCGACGGTCACATTCGATGCCCTTGTTCAAGTTGTAGAAACTTGAGGTGGTGTTCAACATGGGATGTGCAACATCATTTGTACACGAAAGGGTTCATGGATGGTTATACGAATTGGACGTGTCATGGTGAGCAATTCTTGAGGTATGAGCCTGACAATATTGCAGGCACAAGTGGGTACGTGGATATGGTTGTAGATGCTGCTGGTCCTAGTTTTAATATTCACGATGAAGCGCCGAATAAGACAGCCGGAAGATTTTATGAACTACTTAGGGATGCTGATGAGCCGCTGTGGGATGGTTGTGAAAAGCACACTCGATTGTCTGCAGTGTCACAGTTGTTGAACTTGAAATCTGAATTTCACATCAGTGAGACTTGTTTTGACCGTCTCCTCCTCTTGATCAAGAGTATGTTGCCTCGAGACGAGAAGTTGCCAGAAACTTTTTACCGTGCAAAAAAGATGGTCAATGACGTAGGACTTGGATATGTGAAAATAGATGCATGTCCGAATCATTGTATGTTATATTACAAAGATGATGGAGATAAGATATCATGTTCCATTTGTGGCCATGACAGATTCAAATCTAAGGGCGGGGGGGTCAATTCAAAGGCAAAAGATGTACCTTACAAGGCGTTGCGATACTTCCCTCTTGTGCCTAGGCTGCAGCGACTGTATATGTCCTCAAAGACGGCTCGACATATGACATGGCACACCGAAAGAGTACGTCGTGCCGATGATATAATCAGTCATCCTGCCGATAGTGAAGCTTGGACTCACTTTAGTCGTACTCATCTTGCCTTTTCAAGGGAGTCACGTAATGTTCGATTGGGTTTATGCACAGATGGCTTTAATCCATTCGGTGGTTCAGTGGCAGCTTATTCTTGTTGGCCAGTGTTCATGACACCGTACAACCTTCCGCCGCACATGTGCATGAAGCGAGAAAATCTATTTTTGTCCCTAGTAATTCCTGGTCCAAAAAGTCCCGGAAAAAATTTGGACATATATCTCAGGCCGTTGATTGATGAGCTCAAATTTTTATGGACTGATGGAGTTGTTACTTATGATGCATATAGGAAGAAAAATTTTATTATGAAGGCTGCACTGATGTGGACAATAAGTGACTTCCCTGCATATGGAATGCTATCTGGTTGGAGCACACATGGGAGGCTAGCATGTCCTTACTGTATGGAAGATACCAAATCATTTGTATTGAAACATGGGGGGGAAAGCTGCTGGTTTGATTGCCATCGGCGGTTGCTACCAAGTGACCATCCTTTTCGAAGGCAAAAAGACTCGTTTAAAAAAAATACTGTTGAAATGGATGAAGCTGACTTGCAACGGGTGTCGGGTCTACATATGGCGTCACGGGTGCACAATTTACCAGATGTAGTTCAATTGTCTGGTAGCACACGGCAACTCCCTAATTTTGGAAAGGATCACAACTGGGTCAAGAAAAGCATTTTTTGGGAATTACCTTATTGGTCAACTCTTCTTGTACGACATAATCTGGATGTCATGCATACCGAGAAGAATTTTTTTGATAATGTGTTCAATACGATCATGAATGTTAAAGGGAAAACAAAGGACAACGCCAAAGCACGTATGGATTTAAAGATGCTTTGTAGACGTCCAGAACTGGAACTACAAAGTGTCAATGGCAAAACTGTGCAGCCTAAAGCAACTTATGTGCTTCATGATACACAGATCAAGGAAGTATGCCAGTGGTTGAAACAGCTGAGATTCCCAGATGGATATGCATCCAACATAGCCCGTTGTGTGAATGTTAATGAGGGGAAAATATATGGTATGAAAAGTCACGACTGTCATGTGTTCATGGAGAGGCTACTGCCCATTGCATTTCGTGATTTGTTGCCAAAGCATATATGGGGAGCACTAGCTGAGATGAGTCAATTTTTCAAGATTTTATGTGCATCTGAACTCAGACTTCGGGATGTACAAACTATCGAACAAGAAGTTGTCACAACCATTTGCAAGCTAGAGAAGATATTTCCTCCGGCATTCTTTGATTCGATGGAGCACCTGGTCGTTCATTTGCCATATGAGGCTATCGTCGGAGGGCCAGTACAATTTTGATGGATGTATCCATTTGAGAGGTATGTGACAATTTTTGTTAACTTATAAGTTGTCCATAGCCACTACATATTGTTGCCATCTGACTTGTTGTTGTAGGTGCATGCATGAATTAAAAATGAAAGTTCGCAACAAGGCACAGGTGGAGGGTTCGATTGCTGAGGCATACATTCTTGAAGAAATTTCGAACTTCTGTTCTATGTACTTTGAGCCAGAGATTCAAACTCGTCGTACTCGACCTCCACGTAATGATGATGGGGGAGTGGATGAATCGTCCGATCGGCTCTCCATATTTAAACATCCTGGACGTGCGTTCAAACGTTGCTTGACTCGCACGCTCGAAGATAGAGAGTTGCACGCCGCTGAGATATATATTCTTTTGAATTGCCTCGAGATTGAACCTTATGTTGAGTAAGTTCTTAATTCACATTTCCAGCAACTCCATAAGTCTATACATCCTCAAAGTCTATACAACATTGACTTCACAAAGTCTATACATTGGCTTCCTCAAAGTCTATACATTGGCTTCCTCAAAGTCTATACATCCTCAAAGTCTATACATTGGCTTCCTCAAAGTCTATACAACATTGACTTCACAAAGTCTATACATTGGCTTCCTCAAAGTCTATACATCCTCAAAGTCTATACATTGGCTTCCTCAAAGTCTATACATTGGCTTTCTCAAAGTCTATACAACATTAACTTCACAAAGTCTATACATTGGCTTCCTCAAAGTCTATACATCCTCAAAGTCTATACATTGGCTTCCTCAAAGTCTATACATTGGCTTCCTCAAAGTCTATACTTCCTCAAAGTCTATACATTGGCTTCCTCAAAGTCTATACATTGACTTCCTCAAAGTCTATACATTGGCTTCCTCAAAGTCTATACAACATTGACTTCACAAAGTCTATACATTAGCTTCCTCAAAGTCTATACATCCTCAAAGTCTATACATTGGCTTCCTCAAAGTCTATACATTGGCTTCCTCAAAGTCTATACAACATTGACTTCACAAAGTCTATACATCGGCTTTATCAAAGTCTATACATCCTCAAAGTCTATACATTGGCTTCCTCAAAGTCTATACATTGGCTTCCTCAAAGTCTATACAACATTGACTTCACAAAGTCTATACATTGGCTTTATCAAAAAATTTTAATCATTTTTTATACGGGGTGCTACATTTATATTGCAGACAATTTGATTCAGAATTAGCTGAAAAATGTCCAAATATCCAAGATGTGGAGATTGAAAAAGAACGCGAGAAGTTTTTTTCCAAATGGCTAAGAAACCGAGTTAGTGTGAACTCTGAATATATATATTTGTATTTACGTATGTTGAGGTAATTGTTATTATTTTAACTACTCTAATTTGAATATAGGTTGAACAAGGTCTCATTACTGATCAAAGAGTACAACAGATAAGTTATGGCCCCTCGAACAAGACACGTGCCTATCCGGGATATATTGTGAATGGATACAAATTTCATACAAGGGATTATGGGCGAAATAAGTCTACGATGAACAGCGGCGTATGTGTGAAGGGAAGTTTATACAATGAAATGGAATTGGACTACTATGGTATTCTTGAAGAAGTCTTAGAACTTCAGTATTTGGGACAAGACAATCATGTATACATATTTAAGTGTCAATGGTTTGATCCTAATTCTGTTCTACATGACACAAATTATGGGATTGTCAATGTCAAGCATAGGTCTAAACTTAAGACCTATGAACCGTTCATTTTAGCCGCACAAGCCCAGCAAGTGTACTATTCAAGCTATCCATCATCCAAGAATAGAGATTGGTGGGCAGTTTGCAGGGTTAATTCAAAACTCTTTCCCACTTATGAGTTAACTATGAGTGGAGATGTCTCAGAGGTTGCTCGTGCTGAATATTATCAATCAGACGAAGTTGGCGTTGTCGGTTCCTCTAGGTTTAATCTGGACGAATCTGATGAGCCACTGTCATTACGTACGCGAGATGGAGTGGAAGAAGTCGATCCGACGGAGCTAAATGTTGATGTTAGAGGGGAGGAAGAATCAGATGAAGATGAAGATTTTGAATCTCATGAGACTACTATGGATGACGAAGATGATGAAGTTGAGCTAGATATATCAACATGAGGGAGGCATGTTTTGATAATTTAGTAAGAAGATTCTTACTTTTAAGCATAATTTTAAATAACATTTGTCTAGCCTTATATAATTGTGGATTAATATGTATTAATTATTTTGTTATTAATAAGGAAATGGTGCGAGGAGGTCGTACTAGGGGTGGGAGGAGATCTAGCAGTGAGAGGGGCGCTACTCCCTCCTCGCTACCATCTTCTTCAGACACAGGTATATTTGATCAATAAGTTAGCTATATAAATATTTTAATTATTTACAAACTTAAAAGAATTTATTTATAGGTGCAAGTGTCGGCTCACCACCACTTGTACATACGCCACCACCTCCCGCTACAGGTATGTATATTTTAATTTAAATTCTTGAACATTTGTTCTACTTATGAAAATAAATTCTTGCAGGTCTCAGTGGCCTCCCACCTGTTGTGCATACGCCACTCCCACCACCTCCCGCTGCAGGTATGTATATTTTAATTATATGTTCGCAATATTTGTATCACTCCACATGACAATAAATTCTTGCAGGTCTCAGTGGCCTCCCACCTCGAGGATCATGTATGTATATTTTAATTTAAATTCTTCAATATTTGTTCTACTTATGACAATAAATTCTTGCAGGTCTCAGTGGCCTCCCACCTGTTGTGCATACGCCACCCCCCCACCTCCCGCTACAGGTATGTATATTTTAATTATATGTTCACAGTATATGTATCACTCCACATGACAATAAATTCTTGCAGGTCTCAGTGGCCTCGCACCTCTTGTGCAGACGCCACCCCCACCACCTCCCGTTGCAGGTATGTATATTTTAATTATATGTTCGTAGTATATGTATCACTCCACATGACACTAAATTCTTGCAGGTCTCAGTGGCCTCCCACCTTGAGGATCATGTATGTATATTTTAATTTAAATTCTTCAATATTTGTTCTACTTATGAAAATTACTTCTTGCAGGTCTCAGTGGCCTCCCACCTGTTGTGCATACACCACCCCCACCACCTCCCGCTGTAGGTATGTATATTTTAATTATATGTTCGCAGTATATGTATCACTCCACATGACAATAAATTCTTGCAGGTCTCAGTGGCCTCCCACCTCTTGTGCAGATGCCACCCCCACCACCTCCCGCTGCAGGTATATATATTTTAATTATATGTTCGCAGTATATGTATCACTCCACATGACAATAAATTCTTGCAGGTCTCAGTGCCCTCCCACCTTTTGTACAGACGCCACCCCCACCACCTCCCGCTGCAGGTATGTATATTTTAATTATATGTTCGCAGTATATGTATCACTCCACATGACAATAAATTCTTGGAGGTCTCAGTGCCCTCCCACCACCTCCCACTTGTACAGGGCCCACCCCCACCAGTCAGCCCCTTGACGATGCCGGCAGTTGTCACGAGGGAGGCACGACCCATGATAGACGTCGCCCGTGTTGGGTATCCGGGTAAATCTATAAGGTTATATTACATTAATTAGCCATCAACTGTCTAATATGAATATTTTGACATTTGCAATTGCAGTATGAAATTTGAACCCCACAGCGCTGTCCATCATTCCACCGAACTCATGTTGGCACATGTGCCCGGGGCAGCTTCCACTTTCAGAGATTTTCGATGTCCGTCGCGATTCATTGTACAACATGTTCTTAGTAAGTAATTACGTCATTTAATTCAAGTATTTCCCAAAGTCAATTTACAACTTTATACTAAGTGTGAAAAGTAATTGATTTACAGCGGTCTTTTCAATTCACATGTGGACATGACGCGGCGAGATGTCGTCGTGCCTGGGAGTCTACTATGCTCTCAAGTTACAAGAGGAAAATACATGAGGCCCGAGCACACGCTAAAAAATTGAGTGGGGGGAGTGAAGACCGACAATTGTGGAAGGCGCATCGCCCTCTATGGATGAGGCAGGAGGATTGGGAGATATCTTGTGACCATTTTGCCGACCCCAAGTGGATAGAAAAGTCCGAAAAAGCCAAAGCAAACAGGGCGTCAAAACCAGGTTCAAATTTGCATACGAGTGGGTCCATCTCTTATGCGGCTCATAAACAAAAATTGGTAAGTAATATACCAATTTATCTTCTTACAATTTATCCCAATATTTGACTTTTTTTTACTATGAATTGTATAACAGGCTGTGGAGCTTAATCGACCTCCGTCGTTCCTCGAGGTGTTCGACAGAACACACAAAAAGAAGGGGACTAATGATTTTGTGAGTGACACAGCTAAGTCAGCAGCGGTAAGTTTATCTACATATGTAACTTGTACCGTTCATTTAAATCGGCATGTAATTCATATGAAATTGACTAGTTATTTTATTCAATTTGTAGGAAACATATAGCAAAGCAGTGACAGAGAAGTACGGGGAGGGAGACACGCAGCAGCCGAGTTCGATCCGGTGGAGTGGGTGGCAGCAGCTGGCGTACCGAAGAAAGGCCGACTATATGGTTTTGGGGAGAGCCTAGACGCAAGCGCGGTGACATCAGCGTGTGCGAGTTCTAGCTATACTTCTTCCAGTGGCAGTGCCTTCACTATACCTTCCGTTGCCCCCAGCGCTTCTGCCAGCGACATGATGGACATGGCCCGATCGCAGATTTCTGATATGCAGCGGCAGCAGCAGCATTTCTAGCAAGAGATCTCTAGCCAAGTGTCAGTATTCTTGCAGGCAATCAGTGGCCTCCTCTCCCAGAGCGGAATGGTCCCTCAGCAATCCACCACCACCACAGCACAGGCCGCACAGGTGAGTGTTTACTATGTTTTTATTTTGATGGAATTACTCAATTATGTTCATTATTAATTTTAAAACTCATTTACTTTAGAAGAATTGAGAAAATCCGGGGGCCGGGGGTCTAAAACTTGAAATACCAGCCAGATGGCCGTGCCGATCGTTCCAACACGACCGGGGAGATGAAAGTGACTTGTCAGAACTGACGGAATCCAAATCGGATGCCCGGTTTGAGCTCGGCGCTCAAAGTTCATTTCTAAAATACACTTAGTTTAAATGAACTGCCAGGTTGGGGCCGGGGGTCTAAAACTTGAAATACCGGTCGGATGGCCGTGCCGATCATTCCAACACGACCGAGGAGATGAAAGTGACTTTTCAGAACTGACGGAATCCAAATCGGATGCCCGGTTTGAGCTCGGCGCTCAAAGTTCATTTCTAAAATACACTTGGTTCAAATGAACTGCCAGGTCGGGGCCGGGGGTCTAAAACTTGAAATACCGGCCGGATGGCCATGCCGATCATTCCAACACGACCGGGGAGATGAAAGTGACTTGTCAGAACTGACGGAATCCAAATCGGATGCCCGGTTTGAGCTCGGCGCTCAAAGTTCATTTCTAAAATACACTTAGTTTAAATGAACTGCCAGGTTGGGGCCGGCGGTCTAAAACTTGAA
The DNA here is from genome assembly GCA_022559845.1 of Amorphophallus konjac. Classification (NCBI taxonomy): domain Eukaryota; kingdom Viridiplantae; phylum Streptophyta; class Magnoliopsida; order Alismatales; family Araceae; genus Amorphophallus; species Amorphophallus konjac. The sequence goes on from CM040119.1 coordinate 233,669,966, forward strand.
ATACCGGCCGGATGGCCGTGTCGATCATTCCAACACGACCGGGGAGATGAAAGTGACTTTTCAGAACTGACGGAATCCAAATCGGATGCCCGGTTTGAGCTCGGCGCTCAAAGTTCATTTCTAAAATACACTTGGTTCAAATGAACTGCCAGGTCGGGGCCGGAGGTCTAAAACTTGAAATACCAGCCGGATGGCCATGCCGATCATTCCAACACGATCGGGGAGATGAAAGTGACTTGTCAGAACTGACGGAATCCAAATCGGATGCCCGGTTTGAGCTCGGCGCTCAAGGTTCATTTCTAAAATACACTTAGTTTAAATGAACTGCCAGGTCGGGGCCGGGGGTCTAAAACTTGAAATACCGGCCGGATGGCCATGCCGATCATTCCAACACGACCGGGGAGATGAAAGTGACTTGTCAGAACTGACGGAATCCAAATCGGATGCCCGGTTTGAGCTCGGCGCTCAAAGTTCATTTCTAAAATACACTTGGTTCAAATGAACTGCCAGGTCGGGGCCGGGGGTCTAAAACTTGAAATACCAGCCGGATGGCCATGCCGATCATTCCAACACGACCGGGGAGATGAAAGTGACTTGTCAGAACTGACGGAATCCAAATCGGATGCCCGGTTTGAGCTCGGCGCTCAAAGTTCATTTCTAAAATACACTTAGTTTAAATGAACTGCCAGGTCGGGGCCGGGGGTCTAAAACTTGAAATACCGGCCGGATGGCCGTGCCGATCATTCCAACACGACCGGGGAGATGAAAGTGACTTTTCAGAACTGACGGAATCCAAATCGGATGCCCGGTTTGAGCTCGGCGCTCAAAGTTCATTTCTAAAATACACTTAGTTCAAATGAACTGTCATGTCGGGGCCGGGGGTCTAAAACTTGAAATACCGGCCGGATGGCCATGCCGATCAATCCAACACGACCGAGGAGATGAAAGTGACTTGTCAGAACTGACGGAATCCAAATCGGATGCCCGGTTTGAGATCGGCGCTCAAAGTTCATTTCTAAAATACACTTAGTTCAAATGAACTGCCAGGTCGGGGCCGGGGGTCTAAAACTTGAAATACCGGCCGGATGGCCGTGCCGATCATTCCAACACGACCGGGGAGATGAAAGTGACTTGTCAGAACTGACGGAATCCAAATCGGATGTCCGGTTTGAGCTCGGCGCTCAAAGTTCATTTCTAAAATACACTTAGTTCAAATGAACTGCCAGGTCGGGGCCGGGGGTCTAAAACTTGAAATACCGGCCGGATGGCCGTGCCGATCATTCCAACATGACCAGGGAGATGAAAGTGACTTGTCAGAACTGACGAAATCCAAATTGGATGCCCTGTTTGAGATCGGCGCTCAAAGTTCATTTCTAAAATACACATAGTTTAAATGAACTGCCAGGTCGGGGCCGGGGGTCTAAAACTTGAAATACCGGCCGGATGGCCGTGCTGATCGTTCCAACACGACCGGGGAGATGAAAGTGACTTGTCAGAACTGACGGAATCTAAATCGGATGCCCGATTTGAGCTCGGCGCTCAAAGTTCATTTCTAAAATACACTTAGTTCAAATGAACTGCCAGGTCGGGGCCGGGGGTCTAAAACTTGAAATACCGGCCGGATGGCCGTGCCGATCGTTCCAACACGATCGGGGAGATGAAAGTGACTTGTCAGAACTGACGGAATCCAAATCGGATGCCCGGTTTGAGCTCGGCGCTCAAAGTTCATTTCTAAAATACACTTAGTTTAAATGAACTGCCAGGTTGGGGCCGGGGGTCTAAAACTTGAAATACCGGCCGGATGGCCGTGTCGATCATTCCAACACGACCGGGGAGATGAAAGTGACTTTTCAGAACTGACAGAATCCAAATCGGATGCCCGGTTTGAGCTCGGCGCTCAAAGTTCATTTCTAAAATACACTTGGTTCAAATGAACTGCCAGGTCGGGGCCGGGGGTCTAAAACTTGAAATACCGGCCGGATGGCCGTGCCGATCATTCCAACACGACCGGGGAGATGAAAGTGACTTGTCAGAACTGACGGAATCCAAATCGGATGCCCGGTTTGAGCTCGGCGCTCAAAGTTCATTTATAAAATACACTTAGTTTAAATGAACTGTCAGGTTGGGGCCGGGGGTCTAAAACTTGAAATACCGGCTGGATAGCCGTACCGATCATTCCAACACGACCGGGGAGATGAAAGTGACTTTTCAGAACTGACGGAATCCAAATCGGATGCCCGGTTTGAGCTCGGCGCTCAAAGTTCATTTATAAAATACACTTGGTTCAAATAAACTGCCAGGTCGGGGCCGGGGGTCTAAAACTTGAAATACCGGCCAGATGGCCATGCCGATCATTCCAACACGACCGGGGAGATGAAAGTGACTTGTCAGAACTGACGGAATCCAAATCGGATGTCCGATTTGAGTTTGGCGCTTAATGTTCATTTCTAAAATACACTTAGTTCAAATGAACTGCCAGGTCGGGGCCGGGGGTCTAAAACATGAAATACCGGCCGGATGGCCGTGCCGATCATTCCAACACGACCAGGGAGATGAAAGTGACTTGTCAGAACTGACGGAATCCAAATCGGATGCCCGGTTTGAGATCGGCGCTCAAAGTTCATTTCTAAAATACACATAGTTTAAATGAACTGCCAGGTCGGGGCCGGGGGTCTACAACTTGAAATACCGGTCGGATGGCCATGCCGATCGTTCCAACACGACCGGGGAGATGAAAGTGACTTGTCAGAACAGACGAAATCCAAATCGGATGCCCGGTTTGAGCTCGGCGCTCAAAGTTCATTTCTAAAATACACTTAGTTTAAATGAACTGCCAGGTTGGGGCCGGGGGTCTAAAACTTAAAATACCGGCCGGATGGCCGTGTCGATCATTCCAACACGACCGGGGAGATGAAAGTGACTTTTCAGAACTGACAGAATCCAAATCGGATGCCCGGTTTGAGCTCGGCGCTCAAAGTTCATTTCTAAAATACACTTGGTTCAAATGAACTGCCAGGTCGGGGCCGGGGGTCTAAAACTTGAAATACCGGCCGGATGGCCGTGCCGATCATTCCAATAGGACCGGGGAGATGAAAGTGACTTGTCAGAACTGACGGAATCCAAATCGGATGCCCGGTTTGAGCTCGGCGCTCAAAGTTCATTTATAAAATACACTTAGTTTAAATGAACTGTCAGGTTGGGGCCGGGGGTCTAAAACTTGAAATACCGGCCAGATAGCCGTACCGATCATTCCAACACGACCGGGGAGATGAAAGTGACTTTTCAGAACTGACGAAATCCAAATCGGATGCCCGGTTTGAGCTCGGCGCTCAAAGTTCATTTATAAAATACACTTGGTTCAAATAAACTGCCAGGTCGGGGCCGGAGGTCTAAAACTTGAAATACCGGCCGGATGGCCATGCCGATCATTCCAACACGACCGGGGAGATGAAAGTGACTTGTCAGAACTGACGGAATCCAAATCGGATGTCCGGTTTGAGTTTGGCGCTCAAAGTTCATTTCTAAAATACACTTAGTTCAAATGAACTGCCAGGTCGGGGCCGGGGGTCTAAAACTTGAAATACCGGTCGGATGGCCATGCCGATCATTCCAACACGACCAGGGAGATGAAAGTGACTTGTCAGAACTGACGGAATCCAAATCGGATGCCCGGTTTGAGATCGGCGCTCAAAGTTCATTTCTAAAATACACATAGTTTAAATGAACTGCCAGGTCGGGGCCGGGGGTCTAAAACTTGAAATACCGGTCGGATGGCCATGCCAATCGTTCCAACACGACCAGGGAGATGAAAGTGACTTGTCAGAACTGACGAAATCCAAATCGGATGCCCGGTTTGAGCTCGGCGCTCAAAGTTCATTTCTAAAATACACTTAGTTCAAATGAACTACCAGGTCGGGGCCGGGGGTCTAAAACTTGAAATACCGGCCGGATGGCTGTGCCGATCGTTCCAACACGATCGGGGAGATGAAAGTGACTTGTCAGAACTGACGGAATCCAAATCGGATGCCCGGTTTGAGCTCGGCGCTCAAAGTTCATTTCTAAAATACACTTAGTTTAAATGAACTGCCAGGTTGGGGCCGGGGGTCTAAAACTTGAAATACCGGCCGGATGGCCGTGTCGATCATTCCAACACGACCGGGGAGATGAAAGTGACTTTTCAGAACTGACGGAACCCAAATCGGATGCCCGGTTTGAGCTCGGCGCTCAAAGTTCATTTCTAAAATACACTTGGTTCAAATGAACTGCCAGGTCGGGGCCGGGGGTCTAAAACTTGAAATACCAGCCGGATGGCCGTGCCGATTATTCCAACAGGACCGGGGAGATGAAAGTGACTTGTCAGAACTGACGGAATCCAAATCGGATGCCCGGTTTGAGCTGGACGCTCAAAGTTCATTTCTAAAATACACTTAGTTTAAATGAACTGCCAGGTTGGGACCGGGGGTCTAAAACTTGAAATACCGGCCAGATAGCCATGCCGATCATTCCAACACGACTGGGGAGATGAAAGTGACTTTTCAGAACTGACGGAATCCAAATCGGATGCCCGGTTTGAGCTCAGCGCTCAAAGTTCATTTATAAAATACACTTGGTTCAAATGAACTGCCAGGTCGGGGCCGGGGGTCTAAAACTTGAAATACCGGACGGATGGCCATGCCGATCATTCCAACACGACCGGGGAGATGAAAGTGACTTGTCAGAACTGACGAATTCAAATCGGATGCCCGGTTTGAGATCGGCGCTCAAAGTTCATTTCTAAAATACACTTAGTTCAAATGAACTGCCAGGTCGAGGCCGGGGGGTCTAAAACTTGAAATACCGGCCGGATGGCCGTGCCGATCATTCCAACACGACCGGGGAGATGAAAGTGACTTGTCAGAACTGACGGAATCCGAATCGGATGCCCAGTTTGAGATCGGCGCTCAAAGTTCATTTCTAAAATACACTTAGTGTAAATGAACTGCCAGGTTGGGGCCGGGGGTCTAAAACTTGAAATACCGGCCGGATGGTCGTGCCGATCATTCCAACACGACCGGGGAGATGAAAGTGACTTTTTAGAACTAACAGAATCCAAATCGGATGCCCGGTTTGAGCTCGGCGCTCAAAGTTCATTTATTAAATACACTTGGTTCAAATGAACTGCCAGGTCAGGGCCGGGGGTCTAAAACTTGAAATACCGGCCGGATGGCCGTGCCGATCATTCCAACACGACCGGGGAGATGAAAGTGACTTGTCAGAACTGACGGAATCCAAATCGGATGCCCGGTTTGAGATCGGCGCTCAAACTTCATTTCTAGAATACACTTAGTTCAAATGAACTGCCAGGTCGGGGCCGGGGGTCTAAAACTTGAAACACCGGCCGGATGCCCGTGCCGATCGTTCCAACACGACCGGGGAGATGAAAGTGACTTGTCAGAACTGACGGAATAAAAATTCATTTCTAAAATACACTTAGTTTAAATACTGTTTCAGGCTAGTGGTTGATTTATAAAATATGCAGTTATCAATTTGATATGTTTGCTTTCAATTTATGCTAATTTCTTGGCATTAATTTTTTTATCTATGAATGAATGTTATTATTTTTTTAATGTAGGGGGATCCTTCTGCGGGCGGCGACAGAGGAGATGAGTAGGGCGGTGAGGATACGGACGATGAGGATATGGACGATGTACCGGATATTTCTGATATTCAGACGGATCAGCAGGGTTAATGTCTTTTTTTGTGGTATTTATTTGATCAGACTTTTATTTTTCGGTGGTGTTTATTTGATTAGCAGGTTCCCAATATTTTTTTTCAACATGTAGAATTTCTTGATGTTTATGTATGATTAAACAGCTTTTGTAAAGTAATTTATGTATGATTAAACAGGTTTTGTAAAATAATTTAAGATTTATAAAAAAAAACGTAGATTTCAGACGGATTTTCAGACGGGATGTGCGACAAATATTGACCGTCTATTATCCGTCGTAAAATCCGTTTGGAATATAGACGGATTTCAAACCACATTTCGGATAGGGGTTGAGTTGAATTTCAGACGGTTATTTTATCCGTCGTAATATCCGTTTGAAATAGTGACGGATTTCGGACGAGTTTTCATACGGTAACATGATTTGAGACTAAGAGTTGGGCTTCATTTTAAGACGGTAACTATATTCCGTCGTAATAGCCGTCGGAAATTTCAGACGGAATTTCAAACGAAAAATATATCCGTCTTAAATTTCAGACTGAAAATTTCAAATTTCAGATGGAAATGTCTCGTATGAAATGCAGACGGAATTTGTGACTGATTAAATTTTGTCTTATTTTCAGACGGAATTTCCGACGGAAACATAAACTGTCACAAATTTGTGACTAAGAATTTCAGACGGTCGGTTTCAGTCTTAAATATGTCGCAAATCAGTCACAAACGTGGTTTGTGACGGATTTTCAGACGGATTTCAGACGGATACGGGCCGTCTGAAATCCCGCTTTTTCTGGTAGTGTCAGTCATCTCATCCGCCAATCTCTTGCCCCTGCACTCAGTCGAGCAGAGAAAAGAAAAGGCCTTTGTGCATACCCATGGTATGGCCAAAGCAGTAACGGTGTGCCTTAGAGGAATCGGCTATGGCTTGCCGTGAAGTGTGTGAAAAAACCCGTACAAAAGGTTACCCTCAACAATCGGGGAAAGAAACTAGACTCCCAACGCGGAGCTATCACCAGCCTAAGGATACTGTAGAAGTTAACTTTTTTTATTTGACACAAAGTTAAGATCTGATTAAACAAAGACTTCTAAAGCCACTCAATCATGTTAAGGAATTAACATTATGACCATGTGTAGAAACAATAGAAATAATGGAAATGAAAGCACATTTCTTGCACAAAATAAAGATACCTTTGCAAATCCATTGCGTGGAACCCGACATCTTGAAGCGATCTCGATCATCGAGCTTGGGGAGCGCGAGTAACTTTGTATTCCTTGCTTGCCAGGATAAAGGATGATAGACGAGCAAAGGATTGGATTCCTCGACACAGAGGAGTGGCAAACATCATACTGGACGAAGAAGGGATAAAAGGAAGAGAGACGAGGGCTAGAACTCCCTCGTTAAGGCACTGAGGCCCTGATATCAAGGAACCAGATACAGAATAAACAGGGATTAACTAAGATCAAGGCGGTCTAAAGCCTCGAAAACAACATGAAAAAGGGCAAGAACCCCGAAAGGGTGAGGAAAAGTAAGAAGAAAGACGAGAATAAGAATCATCCGACATGGTCGGAGAAAGAGAGTAGCGATCACCCGCCAAAGGCAGGAAAGAAGAAGCATAAACACCTGACAAGGTCGGGGAAATAGAATTAGAAGTAGAACCCGGGAATACTGGAGGAGAAGGATCAGAAGAAGCCCAGAAAGTGGGATGAAAGGATGACATAGGCCGAGGTCTAGAATCATGAGAAAATGGAGAATCTGGAGGTTCCGGATGAGGGGAGAAAGAAGAATGGGGGTTTGTGGACCCGAAAAGAGAGGAGAAAACAACAGAAATTGGATAGGGAGAAGGTAAATACACCACCCAAGGGTGGGAGCTGAGTAGAAGACATGATGAATGGAAGAAAGGAGAAGAAGTAGCGGCCCCTCGAGTGCATAACATGCGGCCTTTGTACTTGCGCCGTCGCCTCTTCTTGGCAAAAACTGTCTTGTAACGGACCCGCCTGGCACGGACTTGGACCTTCGGCCTTCTTGTCTTGAAACATCTTTTTATCTAATAGGCCCACTTGGCAGACAGCCTAGCCCAGTCATAAATGTACAGTTTTATCGGGGTGGCTATCCCTAGACACCCGGTGCTAACCATAGGTAGACATCCTTAAACAAGTAACTTCTTAGGATGAACATCAGAAAACCATGGAGTCTTGTCACTCGGCATTAACAACATGAGATTCGGCATCTTCACTCGGTAATTGGGCATGAAGCATAACTCCCTTACCAGAAGAGCAGGACAAAGCTGAGGGAGAGTAATGAGCGGCATTGACGTGGCCGATTCACCAATAAACCAAGGGAGATTGCATAACGAGTGCAGAATGTCCTTGGAAAGTGCAGAAGATACGGCCAATTGCCCCTTGTATAGGGAATCCATCAGGCTCCTGGCGACCGTATGGGTTAGCACAATCCGAGTAGAGAACCCCTCTCGGCCAGTGAACTGAACAACAATGGAGCGAGGAGAAATAACAACATCGATAGTGAATGCCCCAGCGAGCAATGAGATTGCCACCGGCGTCGCTTGTGAAGAAACTGGAACTAGTGCAAGTGAACTCTTCTTTGCAACCATTTCTGAAAATACAGGCTCATTATCCCCAAAATAGCCAGGGACCAAGACCCGGATTGGCATGCGGCAAATGACATCTTGAATCTTGAAATGCACAATCGAAACCTGGCTTGACTCATTATCTCCCTAGGGACCAGACCCAAGGGGCACCAGAGATAGCGCGCACCCACTCTGTGGGGTGGAAAGGGATGGAGAAGTGGAGGTAATAAACTCGAAAGGCGTGGGTAAAGGCTCAGAAGGCGTAAGTGGGGGTAAAGGCAAAGATGGAGGCGTAGGAGAGGGTAAAGGCGAAGGTGGAGATGTGGGTATAGGTATAGCCTGCTCAGGCTCGGGCAACGATGGCAAAGGGGATGGTAAAGGCGGTGGAGATAGTGGAAGTGATGGAAGAGGGGTCACTGGGAGAGGAGGTGGTGAATATGATGGTGATAGCGGTAAGGGTATTGGAGATGGTGGAGAGGGTGATGTGGTCGATGGAGGTAGTGGGGGTGATGATGGTAACAGTGGTGGTGAGGTGGAGGAATTGGAAGGTCGTAACGCCCACCTTCGACATATCAACACGACATGTCGAGCGGCGTCGGGAGTAGAAGCAATAATGGAAATGGAGGAGGAAGAAGAGGTAGCACTAGCCTGAGCAGAGGCTTGGGTTGGTGGAGGTTGTGGAGGTTGAGTAGGAGATGGTGAAGGTGCAGGGGTAGGTGATGAAATAGGTGAGGGATCGGGTGGTGGAGTAGGTGACGGAGCGGGTGCTACACTACTCAAAGAGTCATAGGGGTGCCCCTGGTCTTCTGACGGAGATGGCTACCTGGGCGACACTTCTTGCTGCTTATTGCAGAGATTTAAATAGCTTCATGCATGGTGGCCCAATCGATCCTCTTATCATCTTCCAGACCATAAACAAACTCCCAGAACTCGGGGCAATCCTCGACCAAATACCCCTGCTGACGATGAAAATTATAAAATTGGTGCAAATCTCCAACCGCAGGTCGACAAGACATAATCAGGGGGAGTTGCAATGCATGAGCAGCCATCAAATCCCTAAAAATATCAGTAAATGATTCCGGCAACGGAGAACGATGAGGAGCCCACTTCGGACAAGGTGGATGCCGAGGGGTATGAGAAGGTAATGGAGATGGACGTGGAGGTTGCGTAGGCAATGGCGCATGGCAACTGGTGGAGAGACTAGGCGGAGGCATATGTGGAGCGGGGATATAGTGGACGGCATCTACCTGCTCAGGGTGTGGTGTTTTCTTGACCGGAGGTGGAGGTTCATGCGAGTATGAAGAGGTAGAAGGCTGACTTGTGGAGGGTTGATATGTGGAGGGATATGTGGAGGTATATGGGTGTGGGGGAGCGGAAGGCTGACTTGTGGAAGGATATGTGGTGGATGCATGGCTGACTCATGGAAGGTGACGGATAGGAGGCGTATGTGGGCATAGAAGGTGGAGGGGACTCGGGGTCAAGGGAAACTAAGAGTTTTTGGCAGATGAAGTGGGATCGGCTATAAAGCTGTTGTCATGAGGTGATATCGTTCAAGGCTAAGATAAAGCGGTACTCAGGCGTTGCATTAGAAATGATCATCTTGATTTGCTCTCCCTTTGGAATATGCCCCGGGACTTGCGCTGCCAGGCGACGCCAGCGGTCGACGAAGGTAGAGAACTCCTCGTCAGGCTTCATCTTCTCATGGGCCAGATCAACCATGGAATACCTAGGCCCAACCTGGTCTTGATACTGCTGAAGGAATTTCTCTTGAACGGCTTGGAAATTCACCACTTGATCTTACGACAATGCAAAGAACCAATCCCGAGCCAGGCCTTCTAAAGACAGACCAAACAGATAAGCCATCAAGCGTTGGTCATGTCAGAATTAGGCTGACTCATAAAGAAACTCCTTCAAGTGCATGTAGGGGTCACCGACTCCACCATAGCGGCGATATACGGGAATTTGTGAACGCGGTGGAAGCTGAAGACCTTGGAATGCAAATGGGACACTCAAAGAAATTTTGGGATCAATTTGACGTTGAAGTTCATCAAGCTAGCGTTGGGCTTGAGGAATCATCTCCTCGATGGGGAGAGATCGGGAAGGATGCAAGCCAGCCTGAGCAAGAGAGTGTGGATTTGGACCAAGATTATGATATTAGGCCGGATAAGGAGATCCAGACTGAGAAGAAGGAAAGCCCATTCTAGGAATAGAAGGATGCATGGGCCTGGAAGGATCATGACCATGGGAATAAGGATTGATTGGGCCAGCAGCAACATGGGGCCCATTAAGAGAATAAGAGGGCCCGTTAAAGGAAGGGGGCCCACTAAGAGTAGAACAGGGAGGCCCGTTATGAGAATAAGGCCCCTTAAGATGATTAGCAATGAATTTTTGGGCCCGGACTGGGGCCATTTAGCAAGCAAGAGGTGATAGGTGGGCCATGAGATTTGCTTGCGGATCGGAAGGGCCACGAGAAGATGGGCCCGCGTGGGAAGAGGAATCCATGCGGGAATAGAAAGACAGGGAAGAAGAGTAATATATAGGAGAAAAATGACGCTCCATGAGGGCAAATGGAGACTTTATACAGGAAAAATCAGGGAAATACAATGAGGGAAGTAAAGGACTCGAGAATTAAAGAGGGGGATTGACTCAATAATGCAAAGGAGAAAATAAAGAAAAAGAAACCTAGGACAATGAGACTAAACAAATGGACGCACATAATGGTCTAGCCTAAATGGGCCTAATAACAAAATTTATATGGATGATGGGGGATGCAGCCCGAAATAACACAAATGGGCTTGGACAGGTCCAAACAAACAATATGGGTGTGAGGGGGGTTCAACTAAGATCAAACAAGTTGATATGATCGTCAATTTTTATTTTTCCAAAGTTTCGATGGGCCTTTTAATGATTCGAATTAAGGTCAATTCCCTCAAAATAGGAAACCTATAGGGAACAAGGTCCAAACTTTGGGTTAATCTATGGTTAACTCTCTCACGACATATGCAACATGCAAAGCTACGGGATGGAAAAGGTACAACCGGCCCGACTTCCGTGTGGGAATCCACGGCTCACGGGGACTTACGGAGGTCCCGGATAAGGTTTCCTAGTCGGCTCCAAGGAATATGGAGATGAGAGATTCCCCTACCAAGGTAGGAATGCAACTACAATGTGATAAAAATGCATGAATCCTATGCGCACCAGAGTGCATGCAAAGTTTAGCCTAGAACTAGCAAACAATGACCAACCAATTATGACAAGTGTGGAAATAATCATGCAGAAATAAATAATAATCATGGGAGATCAAACTAGCACTCAAACAAGTATAAGATGATGTGGAATAATGATCAACATGATAATCCCGTGTGCACTGTAGCACACAAACGCGGTGTGGTGGAAGACCGCTCAGGGAGATAAACGGCCTGGGAAGGACCGCGCAGTGACAAGGTGCAGTAAAAGAACAGTAAAATCACAGAACTAAGGTGAACTGAAACAACCAAGCCTAGTGCGTACCTGAGAAGACTGGACGGTCTATCGACCGACCGTGCAAATTGTGGAACGGCCCTGGACAGACCACAGAGAGTCAGTGAAGCCACAAGCGTATGAAGAACATTAACGTACCTGAGCTAGCAAATGTGCACGGCCTTCGGACAGACCGTGGATACCAGTGAACGGTCCAACAAGGAGCGCTGAATCTAAGCAGGCTCACAGAAACTCAAACACTCGTGACGTAGCAGGAACGGTCTATCATCCGACCGTGGAAACACAGGAGCGGCCTGAAGTTGACCGCTCAATCAATAACAGCATTACAACAATCAGAACAAGAACGCACCTGAGCCCAGAATAGCACGGCCTTTCATCCAGCCGCGGGAAGACTTGAGCGGTTCTGAAGGAACCGCGTACACCTCCGAGAACAGAAACCCGGGGTAGATGAAATAGCAACATGAAACAACTTAGAAAGCCTAACCAAGCACAGAACACAGGTCAGCAAAACAACATCACGATGGGCACTAGGCATCCCACCGTGATCGCCAAAAAATGGGATGTTGACATTTTCCCCCCCTCTTTCTTTCTTCTTTCCCTTACCTTTCTAAGTCAAGATATAAAGACAAGCAAAATTTAGGAAAGAAAGGAGTGGAGAGGTGTGTGTGTGATCGTGATCGCCACCAAGACACGGAGTACCAAAGAGTACTACGTACCTTAGAAAGGGAGAAGACACTCGTCTGAAGTGCAGCGCTATCAGTAGTACACGGTCTAGGGAGAACTGCCCAATGGATGGCACGGCCGCTCGATAGGCCGTTCACAGTGCTGGAGAGAGAAGCGGGACGAAGGCTGGACTGGCTCCAGAACGGTTCGCAAACGGCCGCTCGCGGGATCTGGACGGTTTGTGGAGGACCGCTTTGATCTGCAGACGGACGGAAGAAGACCGTTTAAAACCGTCATACTCCAAGTTGTAGGACTTGATCCTCCACCACTTCCGGCCGGCCAGAGGGGATGGGCCTCGTGCTGTGCTTAATTCTGTCGGTGGTAAATAAAATAAAATGAATCAACAAATCACCCAATTATCCACCGAACTGACCGGCTATCACAACGTTGGACTCTTTAGGATAAAACGGTCTAATGATAAACCACCCAATGAATTGAATGGTCTAATGTAGGCCGTGTAAAGCGTATCAGTGATAAATCTAAAAAAATAGGATAAATAGATAATTATCTGGAAAAATTCACCAGTTTAGGACTCTGGGAACTGGACGATCTAAAGACAGGCTGTTCAATGGCAATAAATGTCTGAACTTGGACCGTGCAAAGGCTTGTCGGTGAAAATTCAAAAAATCAAATAAATATCCAAAACGATTCCAATCAGATCGCCCTATAACTGAACGGCCAGTCGCTAGACCGCGTATATCCTGGACGTTTGAAATTAATGAAATAAGATAAATGGGCCCATTTACCCCAAAATCAAACAAAATCAAGGCCCATCAATCTCGAATCTAAGAGTAGACCTAGCCAGGGAGGGAGATACCCATAAAATAGGCCCAAAGACATGCCTGGAAATAGCCCAATCAGTAATGGACAACTCGGGGCATCAAAAAATGATAGTAAAAGGAATGACCCAACACATAGGCAAAAAATGGGTGTCAACAACAACACGCTAGCAAGTACTCGGTGCAATGTCACACCTTGTCATTACAAACTCCCACGGGCACAAGTACTTTCGGGCACTTCTCCTAGGACCAGACCAGGTCCTTTATGATGTGTTGGCACTGAAAAGTGGATCAAAGATCCCAAGTAACATCTTGACATTCATTAGATTCGGCCAAGAGTTCCAAGGTAAAGTTCAAGTAACCAAGCTTTTGGATCAAGAGTCATTCCATAACAGGAATGCCAAATGAAAGTCATACCATATGACTTTGGCAGCCAAGGTTCACTAAAGGGAATCAGGACTAGGGCTGGGTAGTAACCTGGAGACTACCCAAGCTGTCACGTCCCGAGCGCGGAAGGTACTCGGATGCGCGACGCAACTATTCGTGTCGTTCACGTAGAATCAGAGTGCGCATGGTACTCGGTAAATTATCACTAACTTAGAATTTGACATAAAACCATAGTCTAAGATGACAATTTAATGAACCAGAATAGTAATATCCCAAACTAATTCATAAAACTACATATTTATGGCAATTACAAACCAACTTAATTATAACCATTGAAAATTGTACCATAGATTACAAGCCTTAATAATAACAGGAAATACACAATATAGGTCCTAAAATACAAAAGGACTAGATCTAGCGGACAGTACGCCCAACCTAGCACTCATCACTTGGTATCCGTCCCATCCAAGTGGTGGTTGCTATCCAAGTTTCCTGAAAATATTAGAATGGCAACTTTATGAGTGAATCGCTCAGTAGCAATTATATCTCAAGTTCTAACAAGCTTTAAGTTAATTACAAGTTCAATGCAGGTATAATGATGCATGTTGGAACCAGCAAGGATATCAAGAATTGTATCAAGAGAGTATCACATGAATTTCAACAAAATGTATCAATAAGGAACTAGCAAATAACTTTTAAGTAATTGCACAAGTATTTCCAAGAGGAAATAATTCATATAAAAGCAACTAGTATCAAGCACATGTAATAACAAGTATATAATGGAATTGGCTATTTCATTCATTTCATTCAAGCAGGTAATTGCCCTTTTTCGGGCCAAGCAATTCATGTCAAGCATGTCATGTCAAGAGAGAGAGCGAGTTAGAATGTCTCAAGTAATCAAGCAAGTACTTCTGTGCAATGCAAACATTGTGCTTAATAAACTCTCATAGGCACAAGTACCTTCGGGTGCGCCTCCCAAGACTAGACCGGGCCCCATTAATGCCAGCATTGAGTTCATGTATTGTTCGACATCCACTCTCCTTTTATAGCCAATATAGAATTTCAAGAAAGTATGCATTGTAGGAACATAAGGTAGATCCTTCAAGAATAGAGTTCAAGGACAAAACACATGTAGATGATGAAATATATATATATATATATATATATAATCTTGATGATATAAACTTGATGCATTTATTGTTGATCTCATCATCTATATAACAGTATGAAATCTATCAGAACAGGTTCAAAAAGTCATGTAAAGAAAGTGAACACTACTACTCAAAGGTGACAACTGGTCAAAGTCAACGCTAATATGAAAGGGGTCAACTGTCGAAGTCAACACTACTGTTCGAAGGTGTTAACTGGTCAAAGTCAGGTAGCATTTGCATTGAAGCGTATAGGTCAGTCCACATTCCTCCTCCTTAGCAGGTAAGGTCAAGGCACATTTTACTTTTCATGTAGAAATGCATAACTAAGGTCGACGCTAGTTACTGTAGTTAAGCTATCATGCACAACTAAGGTCGATGCTAGTTACTGTAGTTAAGCTATCAGGCACAACTAAGGTCAATGCTAGTTTCTGTAGTTAAGCTATCATGCACTGCTAAGGTCGATGCTAGTTACTATAGTCAAGCTATCATGCATAGCTAAGGTCGAAACTAGTTACTGTAGTTAAGCTATCATGCACTACTAAGGTCGATGCTAGTTACTGTAGCTAAGCTATCATGCACAACTAAGGTCGATGCTAGTTTACCCGTCAACAAAGTAAGGTCGATGCCAGTTATGAACTCTACATAGCTGAAATCTGCGTCAGTAATAGGAAGGTTAACGTTAGTACCACTCATGCATATCAAGGTCTGTGTTACCTTGAGTTGGTCTGCATATAGGGTCGATGTTAGTGGAGTATCATGTATATCAAGGTCTGTGTTACCTTACATTAGGTATGTGTCAGTCTGTGTTACCTTGCATTAGGTCTATGTTATTCAATATTTTCATGTATATCAAGGTCTGTGTTACCTTGCATTAGGTCTGTGTTAGTCTGTGTTAGTCAATATTTTCATGTATATCAAGGTCTGTGTTACCTTGCATTAGGTCTGTGTTAGTCTGTGTTACCTTGCATTAGGTCTATGTTAGTCAATATTTTCATGTATATCAAGGTCTTTGTTACCTTGCATTTGGTCTGTGTTAGTCTATGTTACCTTGCATTAGGTTTGTGTTAGTCTGTGTTACCTTGCATTGGGTCTATGTTAGTCAATGTTTTCATGTATGTCAAGGTCTGTGTTAGTCCGTGTTACCTTGCATTAGGTCTATGTTAGTCATTGTTTTCATGTATATCAAGGTCTGTGTTACCTTGCATTAGGTCTGTGTTAGTCTGTGTTACCTTGCATTAGGTCTATGTTAGTATGTATATTCATGTATATCAAGGTCTGTGTTACCTTGCATTAGGTCTGTGTTAGTCTGTGTTACCTTACATTAGGTCTATGTTAGTCTGTGTTACCTTGCATTAGGTCTATGTTAGTCTGTGTTTTCATATACATCAAGGTCTGTGTTACCTTACATTAGGTCTGTGTTAGTCTGTGTTACCTTGCATTAGGTTTATGTTAGTCAATATTTTCATGCAGTAACATCGACGTGTGCATTGCATTCAAGGCGTAGAGGGTCGATGTTAGTAGAGGAGCAGGTCAAGTGACTGATTAAATGCCTCTTAATTCTTCTACAAGAACTCAATATAAAATGAAGCCTTCGTAATTCCAAGGTTTAATAAATCAAGTTATTTAGATAGAGAAAAATCTCTGGAAGTCATGCTCATACATGAGTTTTATGATTGAGTTCTATAGATATTAATTTCTGAACATGATGACTACTAATAACTAAACATGCAGTAACATCATTGTTCGTAATTTATAAAATGTTCACTGAATCAGGAAGTAGAGATATGGATAGATAGAGAAAAATAGTAGGATTGTGAGATCATGCTCATGCATAAATTTTTAGGTTTAATTTCATAGATATTGATTTTTTAAAACATAGATCAATTTATAGGGATTGAAAATGACGACTATCTGCAAAGTGGCCATTTCATGAAATGGCGCCAAGGTCATGGGCGCCCTTCAAGAAATGGAGGCAGCCCCTTGGGCGCCATTTTTAACAGATCGGGTTATGCCATTTTCAACGAATCAGGTTATACTATAGACATGGAAGGTTTAACTAGCATGCATGTTACCCTATATTAACTACTAGTTAGGCTAGATCTTGAGAACACCTACCTCTTAGGAGTGATACACGTGGTATAGGTGGCTAGAATAAAAAAGTCAAGCCTTCTCGTTAGAGCTTCGACAACAGGATGTAGAATATAGGAAGAGACGTCCCTTCACGTCTTCTGAGACAGAGGAAAGGAAGGGGATATTCTCTCCACAGGTAGTAAGATGACGGCAGAGGCTTCTGTCTACTCAATAGAAGGTGCAATTATAGGAAGAATTTGGTTGCCAAGACAAAAGCAAGGGTTATTATCTTGGGATCCACTACCAGGTCAAAAGGGGTCATCGTGCTTAATTAGTTGTCGGGTAAGGACATGTTGCCACAGCAAGGGGTATCATCTTGGGATCCACTGCCAGGTAAAAAGAGGTCATAGTGCTCAATCATTTGTTGCGTAAGGACATATTGCCAACAAATGGAGGTTGGCTTGTCAGCTGTGGGGTCTGAGGGAGATCTATTTTAGTATATCTACAGGTTTATAGTGGGGTGGTTGGTGGCCTTGAAGGAAATGGTGCCCGTGTATCTTTGTTTTAGATGAAAAACGCCCACATGCATGGGCATTATTATTATATAATTTTTTTTCTTGGGGAAAAAGTCTATATATTATTATTATTTTTTTATTTTAATAAGAGGTGCTACACCCTCTCCCACTTAAAAGAATTTGGTCCTCAAATTCAATTGTATATATGGAGATAAGACGGGTGAGAAATACTTACAGACTAGAATAATTCTAGAAATCACTTTCTCAAAGACTCCTCGATTTCCCATGTAGCTTCTTGTTCTAAGCATAGATTCTATTGGATTTTCACTATGGGGATCGTCTTGTTCCTTAGAACTCAGACTTCTCGGTCGAGGATCTTCACTGGCTTCTGCTCATATGTAAGGTCCTTCTGTATCACCAGGTCAGTATGGTCGATGACGTGGGAAGGATCGTGCACATACTTCTTCAGCATAGAAATATGAAATACATTGTGCACTTCTGATAATTGTGGAGGCAAGGCGATGTGGTAAGCTACCTCGCCCACTCTCTCCAATACCTCGAATGGAGCAATGAACCTCGGTGTAAGTTTGCCCTTAACACCGAATCTTCTAATTCCTCGACCAGGAGAGACCTTGAGAAAAACATGATCTCCGACTTAAAATTCCAGATCCCTTCTTCTATTGTCGGTATATGACTTCTGTCTGGACTGTGCTATCTTTAGTCTTTCCCGAATGAGGTGTATCTTTTCAGTAGAGTCTCTCACCATATCTGGGCCTAGAATTTACTTTTCACCAACTTCATCCCAGCATATTGGAGATCGACAACTTCTGCCATAGAGTGCCACGAAAGATGCCATTTGGATACTAGCTTGATAGCTATTATTATATGCGAACATGGCTAGGGGTAAGTGGTCATGCCAACTACCACCAAAATCTATAATGCAGGCCCTTAACATGTCTTCAACGATTTGATTTGTCCTTTCTGTTTGTCCATCTGTCTAGGGAAGGAAAGCAGTGCTGATGTTGAGTTTCGTCCCCAGAGAGCATTGTAGACTCTTCCAGAAATGAGAGGTGAAACATGGGTCTCGATCGGATACGATCGAGATGGTAACTCTATGCAATCTAATTGTCTACTTAATATACAGGGCAGTAAGGACATCAACTGACTATCGGTTTTTGATAGGCAAGAAATGAGCTGATTTAGTTAGGCGGTCGATAATTACCCAAATTCTATCATGTCCACCTCTAGACTTGGGCAAGCACATAATAAAATCCATGCCAATGTCTTCCCGCTTCTACTTGGGAATATCTAGTGGTTGCAGCTTTTCGGCGGATTTCTGATGTTCCGCCTTCACTTGTTGACATGTTAGGCAGCGAGATACGAAGTCTGCTACCTCCCTTTTTATATTAGGCCACCAGAAAGTCCTTTTCAAATTTTGGTACATCTTGGTGGCTCTAGGGTGGATTGTGTACCTCGATCGATGAGCTTCTTCAAGGACTTTCTTCTTCAACTTGGGACAGTCGGGTACACATGTCCTTTCATGGAATAACCGTCTTCCATCGGGGTGCCAGCTTTAAATCTGGTCTCTCATCCAGCTTGTCCCTTATCTGCACTAGTGCATGATCTTCCTCTTGTAACTTCTGAATTTCTGGTAGCAAATCCGGATGTAGACTCATATGGGCTAGAGTAATACACCCGTCTTGCTCATCAATGCTAATATTGAGTTTAGAGAATTCCTCCAATAGTTTCCATTCTTGAATCATGCAACTGGTCAATATTACTCTCGACTTTCGACTGAGGGCATCAGCTACAGAATTACCCTTACTGGGATGGTACTGTATAGTGAAGTCGAAATCCTTGAGATACTCGAGCCAACGCCTTTACTGCATGTTTAGTTCCTTCTGGGAGAATAAATACTTGAGGCTTTTATGATCAGAGTATACTGTGAATTGTTCTCCGTAGAGATAATGCCTCCAGATCTTCAAGGCAAACACTACCGCGGCTAGCTCTAAGTCATGCACCGGGTAGTTTTCGTCATGCTTCATTAGTTGCCGGGAAGAGTATGCAATGACTCTTCCATTTTACATCAATACACACCCGAGGCCAATACCAGAAGCATCGGTATATACCTCGTACTTCTCTCCTTCAATTGGTAATGATAAGACTGGAGCAGTGGTCAAGAGATCCTTCAAAGCTTGAAAACTCTTCTCACAGTCTTCCTTCCACTCATAAGATATTTCCTTGCGAGTCAATCGGGTGAGAGGAACAACAATTCTTGATAAGTCCTTGATGAAACATCGGTAATAACCATCTAGCCCCAAGAAACTCTGAATTTCCATTGCATTTGTTGGTCGCTCCCAATTCTTCACGTCTTTGACCTTTGATGGGTCCACGAAAATTTCATACTTCGAAATTATATGGCCCAAGAAGGACACTTCATCGAGCCAAAACTTGCACTTGCTGAATTTGGCATATAACTTATTTTCTCTCAATATCTGCAATGCCTGCTTGAGATATTCTTCATGGTCTTCATTAGACTTTGAATAAATCAAAATATCATCAATAAAGACCACAATGAACTGGTCTAAGTGAGGCCTGAATATGTTGTTCATTAACTGCATGAAAATTGCGGGGGCATTTGTTAGTCTGAAAGATATAACAGTTAATTTGTAATGCCCATACCTACTTCGGAATGCAATTTTATGAATGTCTTCTTCTTTGATCTTCAATTGGTGATAACCAGAACGAAGATCGATCTTAGGGAAATATTTAGCTCCAGATATTTGATCAAACGGTTCATCAATCCTCGGCAGTGGGTACTTGCTCTTGATCGCAAGGTGATTTAACTACCGATAGTCGATGCAGAGTCTCATCGATCCATCCTTCTTCTTGATGAATAGCACAGGTGCTCCCCATGGGCAAGTACATGGCCGGATGAAACCCTTGTTCAATAGCTCCATTAATTGTTCCTTTAGCTCAGCCGGGGACATTCGGTAAGGTGCCTTGGAAACAGGTCCCACACTAGGGACAAGGTCGATGGTGAATGACACCTCTCGCTCCGGGGGGAAGCCGGGCAAATCTTCTAGAAAAATGTCAGAAAAATCTCGAACTACATGGATGTCTTCAAGCTTAAACTCTTCGACATCCGTGATAGTTACAAATGCAATGAAAGCCATACATCCTTTGCCTATAAGTTTACTAGCTCAGAGAGCTGATATAAGAGGTAATCTAGCTCGAGGGCTAATGTATACCAGTTCCGGGTAACCCACAAAAGTTATTTTGCCGTTCCGATAATCTACAGTTACTTGGTATGTGGATAACTAATCAGCACCAAGTATGACATCATACACTTCCATATCTAGGCAAATTAGGTCGGCATGTAGATTATTTCCTTTAACAATAACCTCACAGTTTGGGTAGCGATGTGTGCGGTCGGCCTTGTTCCCGATAGGTGTAGATATGACTAAGTCTAACCATTCGGGCTCTTTAGAGAATGCATCAGTAAATTTCTTGGAAATAAATGAATGTGTTGCTCCAGTATCAAATAAAACTTTAATAGTCTTAGAGCAAATGATTAGTGTACCTTCCATGATTCCACCTTATGTTGGTTCCATCTCTTGGAGAGCTTGCAGACGGCCTTGATTCCTTGACGAGAACATCTCCTCTTTAATGGATTTCTCATTCATCAGTGGACAATTAGGAATCTGATGTTCTCGGCTTCCACATCGAAGACAGGCTCCTAACTTCCTCCAGCATTCCTCGGTCTTATGGTCGGCCTTGTCACAATATTTGCAAACCTCCTTAGAGGGTATGGTGGAGGAAAAGGGCTTGTTATTCTTATGAAATTTCTTTCCTTTGGAAGGCTCTCCTCCATTGAAATATCGCTTCTTGTTGAATGCCGATTTGAAATTTTCTGAGCTGGTGACAGGTTCCTTCTTGTCCCTTCCTCGGATCCTTTCGGATAATTCAGCGGCATCCTCCAGCAACTGCGCACGCCGAACTATTTCTAAGTAGACTTGGATGTCCATCGGTGCAAGTTGTGCAATGTAGTGGGGCCGAAGCTCATTGACGAATCTTCTTGCCTTCATCTTCTCCGTACACACCAAGTGGAGTGCATACCTGGACAGTCTTGAAAACTGGGCCTCATACTCGGCCACTCTCAAGCCCCGTTGTTTTAATGCGGCAAATTACGCGGCCTTCTTCTCCTGAATATGGTCGGAGAAGTACTTGTTCTTGAAATGCTAGACGAATTCACCCCATGTGACATGGTCTTTTGGTAATGTCGCTTCTATGGATTCCCACCAGCTTCAAGCATCCCGCTCTAGTTGGAAAATAGCTAGCAGAACCTTCTCCTCGTCCGTCCATTGCATTACATGAAAAATCCGCTCAATTTCTTTTAACCAATTTTCGGCATCTTCGGGGTCGGATGAACCCGCGAACCATGGTGGATTCATGTTGCGGAAACCCCTGTGGAGATCACCGGCTCCACAGTTAACGCCGCCTTGCCCCACTTGCTGTAGCGTCTGTGTAAGGCCTTGCACGGTGCGCTGCATCTCGCGCCATTGTGCTCTTTCAGTAGCCATATGATCCTACAAGGAAATTTAAGTAATACTAAGTATTATTTATAATATCGAGTGTCATGTATAACTGTAGGTCAAGGTCAAATGTCATGTTTAACTAATATTCCTATAGGACTTAACCCTTGGCTTTACCAATCTTACCGGGTATAGTGTGAATCTATCCTTGGACTTGAGCTTTCCTAGGAAATGGAAATCCTAGGCTCTGATACCACGAAGACTGTCACGTCCCAAGCGCGGAAGATACTCGGATGCGTGACACATCTGGAGAGGGGGATTTCTGCAGCCCATTCAAAGAGCAGCCCGACTAGGCTCGACAGGACCAAACGAGGCCAAGCTCGCCTAAGTGACAGCCCACCGGGCCCACTTAGGGAAGAAAGCCCAATAAAAAATCACTCGAGGACACAACCTTCCTAGGCGGCCTCTTGGCTCGGAAGGCCCGAGTGTCGGTCAGGTCACAGAAAAGGTTCGGCCCAAGCCATCTCTCCGCCCGGGAGAAAAGGCGTACGCTGACCTATCCGACCCATCTTCATCCGAGCTAAGCCTACTGCCCAATAGGGTTGGCCTCTCTGAGCTCGAAACGGCCGATGATCACTTATCCATGCAGCCATTAGGAGTCCACTGCGGGCAGGAATTCATGAAGGTGAAGGACTTCTTCTTCCCAAAGGTGATAACGTCCCCACGATAAGGCAATGAAAGTCCACGTCAAGGACATAACGCCCACCTGAGACCCCGCGACTTACAGGACTCCGAGAAGGCGGCGCACTATTTAAACCAAGGATACCCTTCGGCGAAAGGTAAGGGCAATCATATGCTCGAAGCTCCTGAGCAAGAACCACTTCACCCTTCTGGTGGAGAGGGATCTCACGCACTAGCTCTCACCTCCCTTTACTGCTCCCGCCATAGCTCCACTAACTTAAGCATCGGAGGGTTTTCCCTAGGGATTCCCCCTGGGCCCCCTGATCCGTTTCCCTGTCTTGCAGTTCACTACCTGGTGATCCTCCATTCGCTCAGGACCAGCGCGAGATCACGCCTCTTCATCTGGCGTCGTCTGTGGGAAACGTACAAAAAGCCAGTATGGTGCGAAGGAGCTCAGGGAGGAGGTCCGTCGGTGACTGGGGAAAGGCCATGGTAGCGGCAGGGGATGGCCCCTCTCGGGCCTCACAGAACCCACCCTCCAACGCCAACACCCCCGCCGATGACCCACCACCCCCTCCTGCGGCGGTAGGGCTACCACCCAACGGTGGCGCCGAAGCCTTCCAGGCCCTCAACGCGAAACTAGATGTCCTCGTGGAACTCATGAGGGCCCAGGTGACTAGGGATGGAAGGTCCCGTGCTCCGTCAGGGAGCCCTCCCCGCGGGAATATGTCCTAGCACACCGCCGGAGGCCGCTTCACCCTCCGCGGCCAGCAGATCATCCACAACAGGATTGGAGGACCCTCGTAGGCTCCACCTCCGGAGCAAGAGGCTTCCTCCACGCCGAGAAGGGGAAAACTGGGGGCGCGCCGCCAGAACCCGAAAACTGACGTTCCCGGAGATCGGCAAGACGCTCCCCCCAGCCCCATGACATGGCAGCAGCCGGAGTTATCCCTCCGGCTACGAGATTTTGAGAGGCGGTTCGTAGAACAAGAGCGCGCCCTCCGCGCCCTGCAGAAGACCTCTTTCCCGGAGGACGAGGAGAAATCCCTGTTCTCCGAATATATCTTGAAGGCAGAGGTATCTCCTAGAACCTCCATCCCTACCTTCAAGCTCTACGACGGCCAGGGTGACCCGGCCGATCATTACGATAGCTTCGACGCTCTGATGACCCTGCACAGAGCGTCCGACGCCATCAAGTGCCGAGCCTTCATGACCACCCTGGTCCAAGGCGCTCAAGCATGGTTCCGGGCCCACTCGCCCCCGGATCCATCCGAGACTTCAAGCAATTCGGGCGAGTCTTCAAAGAGAGTTTCACCGGAAGTGCCCCCCCCAAGGTCGGTAGCGGGGCTCGTGGCCCTTAAGCAGGCGCAAGGGGAAAGACTCCGGACTTACATTCACCGATTCAAATCGGAAGCCCTGAGAATCCCCCGCCTGGACGTGGCCTCAGCCATAACCGCACTGACTGGGGGCACCAGGGACGAGAATCTCCACCGTGAACTTGTCCTCCACCCTCCCTCGACCCTTGCCGAGCTAGTGACTCTGGTGCCACACAGAATGCGAGGAGGTGCTCAACGCTTGCTGAGACGCAACCGGCTCGGGTCGGGAGGGGGGCAAGAAGCGGGCTTCCGAGCCAAACTCAGGTCTGGGGAAAAAGTGAGACCGTGATGGGGAACGCAAGCGAAAGTACAAGCGGTACACCCCACTAGCCGCACCGGTCTACGAGATCTATGAAGACATCAAAGACTCGGGGCTTCTCCGCCAGCCCGAGCCGATGAGGTCGAAGAACCATAATCGCGACAAGCATTGCTTGTTCCACAGCGATCACGAGCACCACACTGGTGACTGCCACCAGCTCCAGGACGAGATCGAGCGCCTCATCCGTCTAGGACACCTAGCTTGGTTTACAGCCGAGCGCAAAGAAGATCGAGACGCCGCGGAGGAGATCGAAAACGCCCCCTGAGGGGTCCACATTAACGTCATCTCCAGAGGGACGGCATCAGGAGGCGACAGTAGCCGAGGAAGGAAGCGTCATGCCGAGCGGGCGAGCCGAGCCATAGAGCCTCCCAAGGCCCCGCCGAGTGAGCCCCAGGTCATAGTCTTCTCCGACCGAGACCTGGAAGGGCTGAGCACCCCGCATGACGACGCCCTCGTGATCTCGGCTACGATAAACCATTGTAACGTAGATAGAATTCTAGTTGACAATGGGAGTGCCCCTGATGTATTGTCTTATGACTGTTTCCTAAAGATGGGAGAGGATCCATCCAAGCTCCGCCCGGTCCGAACCCCCCTCTGCGGGTTTAGTGGCCTGGCCACCTATCCGGAGGGAGCCCTAAGCCTGCCGGTTACCCTCGGCACCCCACCCAGAACCGTTACGGTCATGGTGGACTTCATAGTGACTAAAGGTATGATAGCGTACAACGCCATCTTCGGCCCGGGAATCCTCAGCCGAATAAAGGCAGTACCGTCTACCTATCACTAGAAAATGAAGTTCTCCACTAAAAATGGGTTGGGGGAAGTCCGAGGTAACCAGGTCACGGCCAGAAGGTGTTACAATATCTCGGTAGAAGCCACAAGGCTGGACGGGAAGGATAAGGGCCCCCGGGGAGTCGAGGATAAAACCGCAACCACCGAACCTGGTGGCGAGTTACTGACAGTTTTTCTGAATGATGACCCAGCCCTAGGAGTAAGGATCGGAGCCGACCTACCGCCCAAGCTTCAGCAGCAATAAAAGAAATTCCTTTCTGAGTACATCCGAGTTTTTGCTTGTTCCGATGATCAACTCCCTGGGATACCAGAAGAGACCGTGATGCACAAGCTCAACTTCGACCCCGCCATGAGGCCCGTACAGCAACGCAGAAGGAAGCATGCACCAGAGAAGTAGGCAATCATCAAGGCGCAGGTCACCAACGGATAAGAGACTGGCCTTTTTAGACCGGTCTTGTACCTAACGTGGCTAGCCAACGTCGTCCTGGTACCAAAAGCTTCAGGCAAGTGGCGGATGTGCGTGGATTTCACCGACCTGAATAAGGCCACCCCTAAGGACTGTTATCCATTACCGAGCATCGACCAATTGGTTGACTCAACCTCGGGAAATGAGATACTCAGCTTCCTAGATGCCTATTCAGGTTATCATCAGATCAGAATGGATCCAGAAGACGTCGAGAAGACCGCCTTCATCACCGACTACGGTGTATACTGCTACACCCGGATGTCTTTCGGGTTGAAGAACGTCGGAGCTACGTATCAAAGGCTGGTCAATCACATGTTCGAGGAGCAGCTAGGTCGGAACGTCGAGGCCTACATTGATGACATGCTCGTCAAGACCCCCAAGGCCCAAGACCACTTCACCGACCTTGCTGAAACCTTCGACACCCTCCTGAAGTACAATATGAAGCTCAATCCTGCCAAGTGTGCCTTCAGAGTGAGATCCGGGAAGTTCCTGGGTTTCTTGGTCACTCAACGTGGGATCGAGGCCAACCCCGACAAAGTCCAGGCCATCCTGGACATGCACCCGCCCACCTGCGTCAAGGACGTCCAGCGCCTAACTGGGCGTGTCGCCGATCTCAGCCGTTTCCTGTCCCGTGCGGCCGAACGATGCTTGCCTTTCTTCAAACTTTTGAGGGGGCCCAAATTGGCATCTGCTACGTTCACATGGGATGAGGAATGTTAGAGAGCGTTCACCGAGCTCAAGGAGTTCCTGGCCTCGTCCCCGGTGCTCTCCAAGCCAGTTCCGGGTGAAGTCTTGCTGCTCTATCTCTCGGCAACACCATCTACAGTCAGCTCGGTCCTAGTCAGAAATGACTCGAGAATTGAGAGGCCGGTCTACTACACCAGCAAGGTGCTCAACGAGGCTGAAAGGAGGTACCCCGTAACCAAGAAACTTGTGCTAGCATTGGTTACCTCCGCCAAGCGCCTCCGGCCCTATTTCCAGGGGCACCCCATCACCGTACTGACCGGCAAACCGCTAAAGAAGATTCTGGCCCACCCCGAAGCATAGGGGTGACTCGTAAAATGGGCCATCATGCTCAGGGCCTACGATATATCCTATCGACCGCGCTCAGCTGTTAAAGGTCAAGCGCTCGCCGACTTCATCATCGAGAGCACCATCCCGACTGAAGAAAGATCCCCATCCGCGCCCGGGCCAACCTAAAAACTGTTCATCGACGGATCTTCCAATACGGTCGGTAGTGGTGCCAGAATCCTCCTGAGGTCCCCCAAAGGAGTAAAGCTACAGTACGCCTTGAAATTCAGCTTTCAGGCATCCAACAACGCTTCCTAGTACGAGGCCCTTATCTCGGGAGCATGCATGGCCCGACGGTTGGGGGCTGAAAGAGTCAAAATCCACGCCGACTCCCAGTTGGTCGCTAGCCAAGTCAACGGCGAATAGGAAGCTCGAGAGGTACCAATGATCAAATGCCTCCAACTGGTCAGAGACCTGGCCCAACAGTTCGAGGGATTCGAGGTAGTCCGAATAGCTCGGGAGGAAAACTCCCGAGCGGACGCCCTCTCTCCGTTGGCCTCCTCTCTCACCCCTGAAGGTACCCTATCGGTCATCCTTGAAGAGCTAGAGCGCCCGAGCATTGACTCAGAGCTCCTTGCTGTTGACTCAGCTATTCCGAGCGACTGGCGCACCCCCTACCTGTCTTGGCTACGGGGCTCCCAAGAGCCTTCCAACCCTCGAGAAGCCCGCAGACTGAAGTACCAAGCCCGGCGCTTCGTCATTCTAGACGACACTCTCTACCAGAGATCTTTCTCCGGTCCCCTCCTGAAGTGTCTCAGCCCCGACGAAGCCAGCCGAGCCATCCAAGAGATTCATGAAGGCCTGTGTGGAGCGCATTCAGGAGGAAGGTCGCTCACCAGGATCCTACTATGGCAGGGTTACTAGTGGCCCACCCTGCAGCGCGACTGTACGGCCCACGTGCAATAGTGCGATCGATGCCAGTGATTTGACCACTTAGTCCATCAGCCGGCTACGGAGCTCGTCACCCTTACTGAGCCATATCCCTTCGCCCGGTGGGGGATCAACATTCTCGGGCCGTTCCTTACGGCTCAGTCCTAGAAGAAGTTTATCATCGTCGCCATCGACTACTTCACCAAGTGGATCGAGGCCGAAGCCACGGCAAGGATCACCGAGACAGTCGTCTGGAGTTTCATCTGGAAGATGATCATTTGTCGCTTCGGCATCCCCCGGGTGATAGTGAGCGATAACGGTCAGCAATTTGATTCTCTTTAATTCCGAGACAGATGCACTGACCTAGGCATTCGTAACCACTTCACTTCGGTTGCCCACCCTCAGGCCAACGGGCTGGTCGAGAATGCCAATAAGACTATCTTAAAAGGCATAAAGACCAGACTCAGCAAGGCCAAGGGTAGCTGGCTCGAGGAACTACCTAGCGTACTTTGGTCACACAAAACGACTCCCAGAACGGCAATCGGTGAGAGTCCTTTCCAGCTAGTGTATGGCACTGAGGCCATTATTCTGTTAGAGGTTGCCAACCCGTCTCTCCGAGTCATCCACTACTCGCCTGAGGAAAATGAGCAAAAATTACTCGAGAACCTCGACCTAGCAGATGAACTCCAAGAGATCGCCAACATCCGATCAACGGAGTATAAGCACCGCCTCACTCGATACTACAACGCCAAAGTCTGAGACAGGCACTTCCAACCAGGAGACTTCGTCCTCAGAAAGCCGAAGCTTCTCGACCACTAGAGGCGGCAGGCAAGCTATCCCCTAACTGGGAAGGCCCCTACCGAGTGGTCGAGACGCTCGGGAAAGAAGCATACCGGCTATCTACAATGGAAGGGGAATCCATCCCTCGGACGTGGAATGCGGCCACACTACGCAAGTTCTACTTTTGAAGTTGTGCAAACAAGTTGAGTGAAATAAAATTTTATTCTTTTCATTCAAACAATTGTTGGTATATCAGCAAGGCAAAAGCCGGTACATTGCATAGCAAAAGGCAAAAAATCCATCTAGCACCACTGCAAGAGGCCGTCGCTCGGCCGACTTGGTCTTGATCTCCTCGCGTCCAGCCACTGACTCTACCTCGCCTAGAAATTGGCTCGGATAAAGGGCGGTCGATCTAGTTGGCTCGGGTGGCCCGTGACAAAGGTGACAGAGGAATTGAGAGAGAGAAGGAATGCATAGGGGGCCCCCCCTACCAACTCTCTGGAGCGTACAGAGAGTACAGGAACCCTCCGAAGAGTGAAAGAAAGGAAGAGCAGAAGAGGGAAAAAGACGCTGTCAAAATAAGAAACCAGCAGAGCTGGATGAGGAGGCAGGGGAAGGCCCGGAGGGGATGGGCATCACGGATGCCCCCCTCCGCCCTCCAATCTCGCCCCCCCTGCAAGCGTCGCCGCAACTGATAAAGGGTAAATGGCGTGCCCCTGCACGTCGACTCCTTTTCAAACCCGCCCGCCGGTCATCGACTCCTTTTCAAGCCCGAAGCAGCAAAAACTCTCTGCTCTCCATCATCGGCAGCGTCGTCTTCCGAAGGATCCTCCATGCTCCGAATGCAACGGCACAACGCAACGTGAAGAAGGGGTGAGGAAAGACTGTTAGGGAAAGTCCTACGCGGTGGAGAGGAAGGGACGCCCTTCGGTCTTTTTATAGGCAAAGGGAGGCTACTTGCCTTAAATGACTCCCTCCTCGAAAACACGCCAGAGGAATTCTCCCCTCCGAATGGTCACCTCAAACCCTTCATTTTCCGCCTTAGTGGGATACATGAAGCGGCCAAGCATTCAAAGCGTGAGAAAACAGAAAGACACCCTGTCAGGAGCCCGTCCAGCCAGCGTGAGAAAACTACGCAGGATGTATCGACACTTTCCAACTACTACAGATACGCTAATCAAATCACAGCAAGGAAGGCAAGAAGCAAGTAAGTCATTTATTACCTTACAAAGAAGAAATCCGTTTCTTAGAAAAGGAAAAGAGGCAAGCAAAAGAAAGAGGCAAAATAGGACAAATACATCTGGCCTCGGGCCCACTTTGAAGCTCGGGAACGGAAGGCGTAGGTGTTTCGCCCCCGGCACCCTCGGTGATGGCCGGCCCTGGCACTGACCCCGCCCGCGCGGGAACTGCCTCGGCCGTGAGCCCTCTCGAGACAGTCGGAGTTGGTGACCCCTCCGGAGAAGAGCCCTCTAGATCTTCCCCACCCGACGCAGAGGAGCTGGAAGATGACTCGTCCGAGTCATAGCGCTGGCCAGAGGGGAAGTCGATCCCGGAATCTTGTTCATCAGCATAAGTTACCGCTCGGCGGTAACCCTGCTTGAACCCCTTACGGATGCCTCGGCGAAGTGCTACCTCATAGTGGGGAAGGGTAGCTTCCTGCAGGTCGGCTAGGTAGGCCTCCGAGCCCCTATGTCACTCGATCGCCTCCGCCTCGACCAGCCCCATCGTCTCAGCAAGCTCGGCCGACTTCCGCTCTGCTTCGACCGCACGCTCCTCGGCCTCCGCCAATCGCTTCTCCACCTCAGTGGACTTCCGCTCAGCCTCGACCGCCTTCTCCTTGGCCTCCGCTGATCGTTTCTCTGCCTCAGATCGATCAGCCTCGACCTCGAAACGAAGGTGCACCGCTGCCTCCGCTCGGTCCACCAACTCGGCGCGCTCAGCCTCCCAACGGCCGTCCAGCTCGAGATGATGAAGGCGCTCCTCCTCAAGGAGTTTGCTTTTCCTCTCAAGCGATTCCTGGGCCTTGGTTAGCTGCTCGGTCAGCACTCCGACCTCCAGACGGCTCGATCGCAGTGACTCCCTAGTCGCAGAGAACTCCCGACGGAGCCCCTCATGCGCCTCACTGAGTCGAGCCAGTTTCCTCTCACACCCTCCGAGGGTCCAAGCCAGGTTCGACCGCTCTAACTCCGTCCGGGCGTAAGTCTCCGCCATCGTGGCCCCCATCTGGGCCATGACCAGGCCGCCCTCTATGATGACGTCAAGGACCCCGGGAGGAGAATGACGCCTATCTCCCCCTTTCATCCTCATGGACACCTTGCGGCAAAGTTGATACAGAGCGCTCGAGATGTCGAGCCTCTCCAAGGCCACGGGCAGGGGAACCTGTGCCGCCCCTGGCGCCCTGCCAGAAGGACCAGGTCGCACCGCGGAAACGGCCTCCCCGCGCTCCACGGTCGGTTGGGGTTGCGACGCCTCCGTAGGTGAACCCCCGACCTCGACCGTCGCTGCGAGCCCGGTTGCATCAGGCACCTCGGACGTTTGGGGCTGTGACGCCTCTACCGGCGAACCCCCACTCTCAACCGTCTCGGCCAGCACATCGCTGCCCGAGACATCGCCCACCTCGACCGGCCCCCCGGTCTCGGCCACAGTTGTTTCTACTTCGCCCCCTCTGTTCCCACCGAGGGGAGAGCCGACCCATCGTCCCCACCCTCCGAGGGGCCCCTGGTCTCCTCGGCCCTCTCTCGCTCGACAGATGGGGGAGCCGGTGTGGTTGGGTCGGCCCCATCTTGCCCCAGAGAGGGGAGCGCCGCCGAGCCAGAATGGCCCTCAGCAGTGGTAAGAAGACCGGCCTTCCGAGTCCGTTTCCTGGCCCTCGCGGCTTCCCGCAACCGTCCCTCCATGGGATCCTTGCGCTTTGCACCGCTCGGCCGTGAGGTCCCCTCGGAAGCCGCCCCCTTGCCCTTATCCCGGGCTTGGGAGCGACCCACAGGGACGCCCAGCTCATCAGCCACCGAGTCATCACCAAGATCGATGATCTCAGCAACTTCCTCCAGAGGCACCCGCCTAGCGTCTGCAACAGAGGAGAAGGCGTGATAAGGAAAAGAAAGATGACCCTCGAAGAATAATCTAGGTGGTGGTAGCTGACGGCTTCAGCCGCGTGAGAAGACACCGCTCGACATTCTCCGGCGTCACCAACTCCTCGGTAGACTAGCGATGCTTCAGCAGACAAGCGGCATATTCCTCCACATCTGAAGGGAACTCCTCCTGTCGGGGAGGGATATTCTGGTGAAAATTGGGCATTACCTGGCATCTCTAGGTTTCCTCTACCGAATGTATCTTCACCCAGAAAAATTAGGCCTTCCACCCTTTATGCGAAGGATCCTTCGCCGCCAACGAAATGCAGCTCCTATTCCTTCTCGCCTGGATGAAGTAAAAACCCTTCCCCGCCGACGGATGTGCCTTCAACTCAAAGAATAATAGAAAAGGTCCAGAGAAGGAGGAATCCTGCACTGACGATAGAGAATACGAAAGGCGGAAAGGAGAAGGTACGAGTTGGCAACCAACTGAATGGGCGCAAACTGGAAAAAATTGAGAAGCGTGAGGATGAAGGGCTCGAAGAGGAGGTGAAACCCGGTCTTCCACGCCAGAAGAAAAACACAGATGTGTCCCGTGCGAGAGTCCAGGCTCGTCTCATACGGGGCAACAGCAACAAAGCTATACTTAAGAGGCCGATGAAACCGGTGCTCCAGCCTCTTCACCTCTGCTTCCCCCAGTTTGCTGCGATTCGGGACGGGAGCTCTCGCCACCGGTTCGTCGCCCCATCCTTCGGCACATAAACGCTGGTCCGCCATGGATTCCGAGGAAGAGCTGGAAGAAGAACTCTCAAGGGATCTCGAAGATTCTGGGGGAGGAGGAAGCTGCCGGACTGCCTCCGCAGTTATCTTCGCCAACTCCTCAAACGCCGCTGCAAGCCTCTGCTCCTCCGCTGTGTCTTCACGGCGCATCAAGGAGCCCCCAAAATTAAAGAAGCAAAGGAAAGCCAAAACCCTAACAACGGAAAGAGTCTGGGATGATAACCAGCGCCCAACGCCTATAAACCCACGCGGGAGGCGGCGCGTCGTTCCGACCTCCGAGAAAAGGGGGCCCCTTCATTTCAAATCCATCAGGATCACAATTATTACGGGCCCAGGTCACCACGGCATGTGGCTACATAACACCGCCAGATCTCCACCCACTTGAGCCACGCCGGTCCAAAACCCTCAAAGTCTACTCGTCCGAGCCTCCCTTGGCTCGGGAGTAGGAGGGGGACAAGTGGAGAGGGAGATTTCTATAGCCCATTCAAAGAGCAGCCCGACAGGACCAAACGAGGCCAAGCTCGCCTAAGTGACAGCCCACCGGGCCCACTTAGGGAAGAAATCCCAATAAAAAATCACTCAAGGACACAACCTTCCTAGGCGGCCTCTAGGCTCGGAAGGCCCGAGTGTCGGTCAGGTCACAGGAAAGGTCCGGCCCAAGCCATCTCTCCGCCCAAGAGAAAAAGGCATACGCCGACCTATCCGACCCATCTTCATCCGAGCTAAGCCTACTGCCCAATAGGGCTGGCCTCTCTGAGCTCGAAACGGCTGATGATTACTTATCCATGCAGCCGTTAGGAGTCCACTGCGGGCAGGAATTCATGAAGGTGAAGGACTTCTTCTTCCCAAAGGTGATAACGTCCCCACGATAAGGCAATGTGATGGAGGCATCACCCGTGACTCCCTTTGGCTCGGGTCTTCCTTACACTCCGGCGTCATTTGAGTTCGGGCCTCTCTCTATAAAGGTCAAATTATCCTTTTTTTGTGTTTTCTATTTGAGTCATTTGATGTAATTTCCATTTTACTTGAGTCATGTACCTAGGTCTTGTGTTTATTTTTCTAAGTTTGAGAGTCATTAGGTTGTTTAGTTAGCTATTGGGCCCAATTCATTGGGCTTGGCCCAAGAGCACCCCCTTACCCCTCGGTTATTTGTCATTGTGTCTTTTGTCAGGGTCCTATTGTAAAATGTGGGTTGCCTATATATAGGGCCCCATTACCTTCATTTTGAACTAATGAATCAATGCAAAATTTCCAATTGAGAGTTCAAGTTTAGTTCTAGTGGAGTGATTCCAATAGTGGGTGAGAAACCCTAGGGGAGAGATTCCCCACCCCACCCAACCTTCTCTCTCTCTCTCTTTCTCTCTCCCTAGTTCACCCCCCTCTCTCTCTCCACCACTTCCCAACCACCTCCACCCTCCCACCTACCCCCATTAAAGCCCCTCCACTTCCCACCACCCTCTTTACTCCACCCCCTAGTTCCAAGAGTGAACCCTCCAATCCCCACTCCACCCTCCAACCCCAACCACCCTACCTCTTTCCAATACACCTTTCCTTCTTCCCCATGCAACCCTCCACCTCCCAAGGCCCATTTGAAATTTGAAACCCTTCCCTCCAAGTGCTTTGGCCGCCCCTCTCCCCTCCCCATTAGGCTAGGTCGCCCCTTTCCCTCCTCTCTCCTTCATCCATTTGCACCCCCACTCTCCCTATCCCTTGCTGAACCCTGCGCCCTCCCCTTCTTTCTTCACCTTCCCAACACCATTAGCACCCTTCCATCCCTCCCACACACTCCCTCCACCATCCCCTACCTCCCCTTCACCTTATAGTTCTTGCTTCCCCTTCTTCTTCTAGGTCTTTGGAAGCTACACTCAAGTTGCAGCTGGCAGTCCAGAAGTTGCAGATGAACCTGCAGCTTTCAGCGGCCACCACGACCATGTCCCTGCGAATCTGAAGGTCCAAGAGGTATCCACAGAAGCGTCTATCTGTCTTCTTCGCAACGGCAGTGGTTTCATCCCCATCCGAGCTGTTTGCTGCCCGGGAGCTCCGTTCTCCCACAACTGCGCAGAGCTGCCCCTGCTGAGTACCAGAACCGGAGTAGAAGCTTCACCACGACGAACCTCGGAAGAATCAGTTCAAGAGATCTTCTGCAAAGTTCTTCCTCGTCCTGTGTACTTTCAGAATCAAGAAGCAAAACTCCGATCGATGTCCGTGAGCAAGAGTTATCAATTTTCTCCATCGGGTACACAGTTCTGTTTCCCCACATTCTGCACCGACCTCTCATCACTGTTTAGAGTCCACTGGTCTTCTCGGCATCGTTTGGCTTCCCCGCCAGTTCTTCTGTGAAGAGGACTTGTCCACGGTTCCAACAACTCTGGCGGTACTTGATTCTGAGTTCGGGAGCTGTCGGGGCATCATCTGCAATCTGCTGTTGGAAACCAGAAGCTATCAGTCCAAGAATCTGCCACCCTATTCCGGCCTCCACCCAAACCAGCATCGGCGCCAGAAGAAATCAACAAAATTTGGACGACTTCCCTGGCCTCCTACGAATATTTTCCAGGTGGTTTCATCCCCAAAAAAATTCGGTAGCAGTCGCAGCCGGCAATTCTTTGATCATCTGTCAACACTCACAGAACGTGGATAGAACCGGCAGCCCTCCATCTTCGATTTCCCTTTCTCAATTTCCCCTCCCCGCCTAGCCGGCTCACCGCCCCTCCCTGCGGGAGGTAGTGTTTGGATGTAACCATTACTGTCCCTTCCCCACGATCCCCCCCCTTGCATGGGGTGTAGTGTTGTAATTTGATTGAGCAGGTCAAGCTGCACTGCCGCGGCGTGTGGGGATCCACTCGCCTCCCCACTCGCCCTCGTCTCCGAGCGGGACCGGTTTCTTCAAACCGGTCGAGTAAGTGCTCAAACCTCACTCCTTTTAGTGCTTGCCTTTCAATATTAGTTCTTAGTTTCGCTGGCCGTGAGAGTGAGAGCTCGATCCTCAAGCCCCGTTGCCTTGAGTGATCACCGTGGGAAGAGTGTAACCGGTGCCTTCGGCACTTTGTCGGCCCCATTGAATTGGGCCTCCTCATCCTTTGGGTATCAAACTTTGGCCTTGCTGGCCCTCTACCAGCAAGGTTCCAACCCCACATCTTCCACTTGGCATCGCCAAGTCACCCCGGGCTTGGGTGAGCGACGGGAGAGCGGTGGCCCAAATTGGCCCTTTTGATTGTGAATGTGCTTGCTTGTCTAAGTCTTAGGGTGTGTCACATCAATTGGTATCAGAGCAAGTCTTTGACTTGTCTCTATCAAGTCTAAGTCCTAGGACCTTTGCATTATGTGTCCAACATCATTTGCCCCTTGTCTTGCATGTCCACCCGTAGTGATGCTAGTTACCGACCCGATCCATCATCTTCAATTCCACCCATGGTTCCCAATCCTCAACTCAATCAAGATGCTCCTAAGGAGGAACCCCAAGGCCAACTGAATAGGGTAGATGCTGCCCTTACAAACATTCTTGCCCAACTTGAGTCCCTCTCCACTCGAATTGCTCGGCTAGAAGAGCATGAGTTCCACCCAAGGAACAATGAGCCTAGAGTCCGCCCTCCACACGTTGAACCTCATAGGGAAGACCCCCATCCAAGGAATAATGAACCAAGAGTCCATCCACCACATGGTGAGTTACATAGGAATGAGTTCCACCCGAGGAACAATGACCCAAGAGTCCACCCTCCATATGTTGAGCCTCATAGGGACGAGTTCCACCCAAGGAACAATGGATCAAGAGCCCATCACCCACATGCTGAAATTTATAGGGAGGACTTGGATCTTGACCCCTACCATGACTATGAGAGATCCCGCCACCATCACATTCATGAATGGCGTCCACGGGACGACCCAAATGACCTTCTCTTAAGGATGATTAAAGTAGAGGCCCCAAACTTTGATGGTTCCCATGAACCAAGTGTCTACTTAGAATGGAAAACCGCCATGGACCAATACTTTGAATGGTACCCTATGTTCGACCAAAGGAGGGTAAGGTTGGCTAAAATGCATCTCATCAAATTAGTCAAAACTTATTGGTTAAACCAAGAGGGTTTAAGAAGGATTAGGCGGGAAGAGCCTATTGATACTTGGGAGGGTATGAAGAATCAACTTAAGAACAAATACCTTCCCCAATCCTACCATCAAATGCTCTTAGATGAATGGCAAAGCCTCACCCAAGAAGGGAAGACCGTGGTTGAATATATTGAGAAGTTTGACTGCTATATTTTGAAGTGTGGAGTTCATGAGGACCCGGCCGTTACCTTGTCCCGCTTTAGGAATGGTCTTCAAAGTCACATCAAGAGAGAGCTTTTCATGAGAGATGTTCATAACCTTGAACTAGCCTACCAAATAGCTAGGGATGTAGAAAGATTCTCTAAGATCCCTCGATTTGCTACTCCCCGACCGACCGATCCCAAAAACATGGGACCATGACCCATTCCGACCACCCCCATGAAAGCCCCTAGTCCAAGTGGGAATACCCCATTAAGGCCTTACAACCCTCCTCCCACCATCACTCCAAACAAACCCACCCCTAGTCACCCTCCTCCACGGAGGGAAGACACTCCCAAAAGACCAAATGTAGGATCCACTCCGGGTAGCGGGCGTCAACAATGCTATAGGTGCCATGGATTTGGCAACTTTGCGGGGCAATGCCCTTCTAAACAGTTGTCTAGTTTGCTTATTGAGGAGGAAGATCCCCCACCCCGAAGAGAACTTGAGAGTGTTGTTGAGGATCATAAAGCCTCACTAGATTGGGAAGAAGAGTATGAGGCCCAATAC
Source organism: Amorphophallus konjac (assembly GCA_022559845.1). Lineage (NCBI taxonomy): Eukaryota > Viridiplantae > Streptophyta > Magnoliopsida > Alismatales > Araceae > Amorphophallus > Amorphophallus konjac. The sequence goes on from CM040119.1 coordinate 233,706,904, forward strand.
CTTGAATCGAGTCTAGATCACACCACTCCATCTACCAACTCCCATCTAGGAGTGATTAGATGCACCCTCATCAAACCCTAAGAAGAGGATTGGCGTCGAACCTCAATCTTTCACACCTTTGTCAAGATATGGAGCCATGTAAGGAAAGTGATCTTGGATAGTGGGAGTTGTGTCAATGCCGTATCCCCTGATACCGTTAAGCTCCTTGGGCTTGCTATCACCCCCCACCCAAATCCCTACCGGGTCTCATGGATCAACAACAACTCCATCCCGGTCAACACCCAATGTCTTGTGCCCCTCACCTTCTCTTAATTTCATGGACAAATATGGTGTGACGTCATCCCCATGGAAGTGGGAAGCATCCTACTAGGAAGACCTTGGCTTTATGATGTAAATGCCACCATCTTGGGTAGGAGCAACATATGCACCTTTGAACATGAGGGTAAGACTATCCGTCTTAACCCCTCCCCACCACGTCCCATGACCAAGAGGGACACTCTCCCTCAAGGACAACACCCCACCACCACACAAGTCTCGGGGATCTCCACCCCTCCAAACCAATCCCTTACCCAAACTCCCAAACAAGGAGGGACCACGGGGTTGACCAAGGGTCTTCACCTCATCACCAAGAAAGAGCTTGAGGAGGAGATAGCTCAAGGAGTAGCTTTATGTGTGGTGGTCATTTGCCTAGGGGAACCTACCCCTTCCAACCCTCATCCCATAGAAATCCAACAACTCCTAAAAGAATTCCACGATGTGTTCCCCACGGAGCTCCCGGACCAACTCCCTCCCATGCGTGATGTGCAACACGTAATTGATCTAGTTCCGGGGGCCACTCTCCCAAACCTTCCTCATTATTGCCTCAACCCCACGAAGCATGCCGAACTTCGTAGGCAAATAGAGGAACTCATTAGGAAGGGCTTCATCCGAGTAAGCAAAAGTCCATGTGCCGTCCCGGCCCTTCTAACTCCCAAGAAAGATGGGTCTTGGCGGATGTGTGTGGATAGCCGGGCTATTAATAGGATCACCGTCAAGTATAGGTTCCCCATCCCTAGGCTTGATGACATGCTTGATATGCTAGCCGGAGCCACTATTTTCTCCAAAATTGACCTTAAGAGTGGCTATCACCAAGTTAGGATAAGACCCGAAGATGAATGGAAGACGGCTTTCAAGACCAAGGATGGTCTCTTTGAATGGTTAGTCATGCCTTTTGGGCTTTCAAATGCCCCAAGTACTTTCATGCGCCTTATGATGGAGATCCTTAGGCCTTTCATTGGGATCTTTCTAGTGGTCTACTTTGATGACATACTCATCTATAGTCAATCCCAAGAGGCCCACCTTGACCACCTTAGGTAAGTTTGCACCGTCCTCCGACAAGAGAGCATATTTGCCAACTTAGGGAAGTGCCACTTCATGACCACATCCATCACCTTCCTAGGATTTGTGGTGTCTACCAGGGGTGTTTCCATGGACCCCGACAAGGTCCAAGCTATTCTTGATTGGCCGGACCCCACACCCTTCATGAGGTCCGAAGTTTCCATGGATTAGCAACATTCTATAGGAGGTTTATTCGTGGATTTAGCACTATCACTGGCCCTATCACCGATTGTCTCAAGAAGGGGACTTTTGTGTGGACCAAATCAGCCTCTAAAGCCTTCCAAGAACTTAAGGAGAAGTTGACCCAAGCCCCGGTCCTATGCCTTCACGATTTCTCTAAAGTCTTTGAAGTCACATGTGATGCATCCGGGATAGGGATAGGAGGGATTCTTAGCCAAGAGGGACACCCGGTAGCCTTCTTTAGTGAGAAGCTATGTGATGCTAGGACAAGATACTCCACTTATGACAAGGAGTTCTATGCCGTGATTCAGTCCCTCCGACATTGGAGGCACTACTTGTTGCCCAAAGAATTTGTCATCTTTTCCGACCATGAGGCCCTCAAATACCTCAACTCCCAACAAAAGCTAAATGCCCGACATGCCCGATGGGTTGAGTTCATCCAATCTTACACTTTTGTCATCAAACACAAAGCCGGGAGTGAGAATCGAGCGGCGGATGCCCTTAGTAGGAAAGTTTCCTTGTTATCCACTATCCAAGTGGAAGTGACCGGATTTGATAGGATCAAGGATGAGTACCCTAACTGTCCTGACTTTGGGCACATCTATAACACCTTGACCACCCATTCTAGCAAGGAACATGAGGGATTTGTCTTAGAGGATGGGTTCCTCTTCAAGGGACCAAAGCTTTGTATCCCACGGACCTCACTCCGTGACTTCTTGATTTGGGAATTACACGCGGGAGGGCTAGCTGGTCATTTTGGAGTCCACAAAACCATTGCTCTAGTTGAGGGACAATTTTATTGGCCAAGTCTCAAGAGATATGTAGGCAAGATAGTGGGTCAATGTCGAACATGTGCTTCGGCCAAACAGGTGAATCAAAACACTGGCCTATATACCCCACTCCCCATCCCCGACCGTCCATGGCAAGACTTGAGCATGGACTTTGTGCTAGGATTACCCAAGACTCAAAGAAAGCATGACTCCATCTATGTGGTAGTTGATAGGTTTTCCAAGATGGCCCACTTCATCCCATGCTCCAAGACCTCCGATGCCTCCCATATGGCCTGATTGTTCTTTGATGAGGTTGTCCGTCTCCACAGGCTACCTAAGACCATAGTTTCCGATAGGGATGTCAAATTCACTAGCTACTTTTGGAAAACTCTTTGGCACATGATGGGTACCCTCCTCAAATTCTCCACTGCCTACCACCCCCAAACAGATGGCCAAACCGAAGTTGTCAATTGGAGCCTAGGGAACCTCCTTAGGTGCCTTGTTGAGGATCACCCGGGAAATTGAGATCTCATTCTACCACAAGCTGAGTTTGCATATAACAACTCCATCAATAAGTCCATAGGGATGAGTCCATTTGAAGTCGTGCATGGGCACAAGCCAAGCAAACCCTCAGATCTCATTCCCCTTCCCCAGCATGCTAGAGTGTCTATTTCAGTTGAATCATTTGCCCAACATATTAGAGAATTGCATGAAGAAATTCGCGAGCACATAAGCAAAAAGAATGAGGCTTATAAAAGGCGGCCCGACTCTCATCGGCGTCACCAAGAATTCAATGAGGGTGACTTTGTGATGGTAAGGACGGAGAGGCTCTCCCCGGGAGCCATCTCCAAATTGAGGCCACGTGGGGCTGGTCCCTTTCAGGTCCTGTGGCGCATTGGTGCAAATGCCTATGAGTTAGATCTCCCTGAGGAATATGGGGTAAGTCCCACATTCAATGTCGTCGACCTAGTGCCATATAAGGGACCCACGGTGGTACCCAGTGAGGAGATTGAGCCTATTCCTTCCCTTGAGAGAGCACCCACCTGTGAGGAGAGACCATCAGCCAAGAGAGCCCAGCATGAACGCATAGAATAAATATTGGATGAACAAGTAACTATCACTCGGAGCAACGTATACGAGTGCTATCTCGTCAGGTGGAAGGATCGGCCTCCTTTAGAGGATTCATGGGTGAGTCGGGAGGATCTCCAGCAGTTGGATCCCGACCTTATCGAGCAGTATCACAGCCAGATGGACCCCTACTCGACGGAGTCAAGCTCTTCATAGCCCATGGGATTTGATGGAGGCATCACCCGTGACTCCCTTTGGCTCGGGTCTTCCTCACACTCCGGCGTCATTTGAGTTCGGGCCTCTCTCTATAAAGGCCCAATTATCCTTTTTTTGTGCTTTCTATTTGAGTCATTTGATTTAATTTTCATTTTACTTGAGTCATGTACCTAGGTCTTGTGTTTATTTTCCTAAGTTTGAGAGTCATTAGGTTGTTTAGTTAGCTATTGGGCCCAATTCATTGGGCATGGCCTAAGAGCACCCCCCCACCCCTCGGTTATTTGTCATTATGTCTTTTGTCAGGGTCCTATTGTAAATTGTGGGTTGCCTATATATAGGGCCACATTACCTTCATTTTGAACTAATGAATCAATGTAAAATTTCCAATTGAGAGTTCAAGTTTAGTTCTAGTGGAGTGATTCCAATAGTGGGTGAGAAACCCTAGGGGAGAGATTCCCCACCCCACCCAACCTTCTCTCTCTCTCTTTCTCTCTCCCTAGTTCACCCCCCTCTCTCTCTCCACCACTTCCCAACCACCTCCACCCTCCCACCTACCCCATTAAAGCCCCTCCACTTCCCACCACCCTCTTTACTCCACCCCCTAGTTCCAAGAGTGAACCCTCCAATCCCCACTCCACCCTCCAACCCCAACCACCCTACCTCTTTCCAATACACCTTTCCTTCTTCCCCATGCAACCCTCCACCTCCCAAGGCCCATTTGAAATTTGAAACCCTTCCCTCCAAGTGCTTTGGCCGCCCCTCTCCCCTCCCCATTAGGCTAGGTCGCCCCTTTCCCTCCTCTCTCCTTCATCCATTTGCACCCCCACTCTCCCTATCCCTTGCTGAACCCTGCGCCCTCCCCTTCTTTCTTCACCTTCCCAACACCATTAGCACCCTTCCATCCCTCCCACACACTCCCTCCACCATCCCCTACCTCCCCTTCACCTTATAGTTCTTGCTTCCCCTTCTTCTTCTAGGTCTTTGGAAGCTACACTCAAGTTGCAGCTGGCAGTCCAGAAGTTGCAGATGAACCTGCAGCTTTCAGTGGCCACCACGACCACGTCCCTGCGAATCTGAAGGTCTAAGAGCTATCCACAGAAGCGTCTACCTGTCTTCTTCACAACGGCAGTGGTTTCATCCCCATCCGAGCTGTGTGCTACCCGGGAGCGCCGTTCTCCCACAACTGCGCAGAGCTGCCCCTGTTGAGTACCTGAACTGGAGTAGAAGCTTCACCACGACGAACCTCGGAAGAATCAGTTCAAGAGCTCTTCTGCAAAGTTGTTCCTCGTCCTGTCTACTTTCAGAATCAAGAAGCGGAACTCCGATTGACGTCCATGATCAAGAGTTATCAATTTTCTCCACCGGGTACATAGTTCTATTTCCCCACAGTCTGCACCGACCTCTCATCACTTTTTAGAGTCCACTGGTCTTCTCCGGCATCGTTTGGCTTCCCCTCCAGCTCTTCTGGAAAGAGGACTCATCCACGGTTCCAAAAACTCTGGCGGTACTTGATTCTGAGTTCGGGAGCTGTCGAGGCATCCTCTGCAATCTGCTGTTGGAAACCAAGAGCTGTCAGTTTGAGAATCTGCCACCCTATTCCGACTCCACCCAGACCAGCATCGGTGCCAGAAGAAATCAATAAAATTTGGACGACTGCCCTGGCCTCCTACGAAGATTTTCCAGGTGGTTTCGTCCCCAAAAAAATTCGGTAGCAGTCGCAGCAGGCAATTCTTCGATCATCTGTCAGCACTCACAGAACGTGGACAGAACCGGTAGCCCTCCATCTTCGGTTTCCCTTTCTCAATTTCCCCTCCCCGCCTGGTCGGCTAACTACCCCTCCCTGCGGGAGGTAGTGTTTGGATGTAACCATTGCTGTCCCTTCCCCACGATCCCCCCCCTTGCATGGGGTGTAGTGTTGTAATTTGATTGAGCAGGTCAAGCTGCACCGCCACAGCGTGTGGGGATCCACTCGCCTCCCCGCTCGCTCTCGTCTCCGAGCGGGACCGGTTTCTTCAAACCGGTCGAGTAAGTGCTCAAACCTCACTCCTTTTAGTGCTTTCATTTCGATATTAGTTCTTAGTTCCGCTGGCCGTGAGAGTGAGAGCTCGATCCTCAAGCCCCGTTACCTTGAGTAATCACCGTGGGAAGAGTGTAACCGGTGACTTCGGCACTTTGTCGGCCGCATTGAATTGGGCCTCCTCATCCTTTGGGTATCAAACTTTGGCCTTGCTGGCCCTCTACCAGCAAGGGTCCAACCCCACATCTTCCACTTAGCATTGCCAAGTCACCCCGGGCTTGGGTGAGCGACGGGAGAGCGGTGGCCCAAATTGGCCCTTTTGATTGTGAATGTGCTTGCTTGTCCAAGTCCTAGGGTGTGTCACATCACAATGAAAGCCCACGTCGAGGACGTAATGCCCACCTGAGACCCCGCGACTTACAGGACTCCGAGAAGGCGGCGCACTATTTAAACCAAGGATACCCTTCGGCGAAAGGAAAGGGCAATCATATGCTCGAAGCTCCTGAGCAAGAACCACTTCACCCTTCTGGTGGAGAGGGATCTCGCGCACTAGCTCTCACCTCCCTTTACTGCTCCCGCCATAGCTCCACTGACTTAAGCATCGGAGGGTTTTCCCCAAGGATTCCCTCTGGGCCCCCTGATCCATTTCCCTGTCATGCAGTTCACTACCTGGTGATCCTCCATCCGCTCAGGACCAGCGTGAGATCATGCCTCTTCAGCATCTCTTCGTGTCGTTCACATAGAATCAGAGTGGGCATGGTACTCGGTAAATTATCACTAACTTAGAATTTGACATAAAACCATAGTCCAAGATGACAATTTAATGAAACAGAATAGTAATATCCCAAACTAATTCATAAAACAACAAATTTATGACAATTCCAAACCAACATAATTATAACCGTCTGAAATTGTACCATAGATTACAAGCCTTAATAATATCAGGAAATACACAACATAGGTCCTAAAATATAAAAGGACTAGATCTAGCTGACGGTACGCCCAACCTAGCACTCATCACTCGGTATCTGTCCCATCCGGGTGGTGGTCACTATCCAAGTTTCCTGAAAATGTTAGAATTGCAACTTTATGAGAGAATCGCTCAGTAGGAATTATATCTCAAGTTCTAACAAGCTTTAAGTTAATTACAAGTTCAATGCAGGTATAATGATGCATGTTGGAACCAGCAATGATATCAAGAATTGTATCAAGAGAGTATCACATGAATTTCAACAAAATGTATCAATAAGGAACTAGCAAGTTACTTTTAAGTAATTGCACAAGTATTTCCTATAAGAAATAATTCATATACAAGCAAGTAGTATCAAGCACGTGTAATAACAAGTATATAATAGAATTGACTAATTTATTCATTTCATTCAAACAGGTAATTGCCCTTTTTCGGGCCAAGTAATTCATGTGAAGCATATCATGTCAAGAGAGAGAGAGAGAGCGAGTGGCAATGTCTCAAGTAATCAAGCAAGTACTTCGGTGCAATGCCAACACCGTGGTCAATAAACTCCCATAGGCACAATTACCTTCAGGTGCGCCTTCTCGGACCAGACCGGGCCCCATTAATGCCAGCATTGAGTTCATGTATTGTTTGACATCCACTCTCCTTTTATAGCCAATATAGAATTTCAAGAAAGTATACATTGTAGGAACATAAGGTAGATCCTTCAGGAATAGAGTTCAAGGACAAAACACATGTAGATGATGAATTAATTAATTAATTATATATATATATATATAATGTTGATGATATAAACTTGATGCATTTATCGTTGATCTCATCATCTATATAGCAGTATGAAATCTGTCAGAACAAGTTCAAAAAGTCATGTAAAGAAAGTCAACATTACTAATCAAAGGTGACAACTGGTCAAAGTCAACGCTATTGTTGAAAGGGGTCAACTGTCGAAGTCAACACTACTGCTCGAAGGTAGTAATAGTGTCGATGTTACCTTAAGTTGGTCTGCATATAGGGTCAATGTTAGTAGAGTATCATGTATATCAAGGTCTGTGTTACCTTGCATTAGGTCGGTGCTAGTCTGTGTTACCTTGCATTAGGTCTGTGTTAGTCACTATTTTCATGTATATCAAGGTCTATGTTACCTTGCCTTCTCGTCAAAGCTTCTACAGCAGGATGTAGAATATAGGAAGAGACGCCCCTTCACTTCTTCCGAGGTAGAGGAAAGGAAGGGGATATTCTCTCCGCAGGTAGTAAGATGATGGCAGAGGCTTCTGTCTACTCAATAGATGATGTAATTATAGGAAGAATTCGGTTGCCAAGGCAAAAGCAAGGGTTATTATCTTGGGATCCACTGCCAGGTCAAAAGAGGTCATAGTGCTCAATCAGTTGTCGGGTAAGGACATGTTGCCACAGAAAGGGTTATCATCTTGGGATCCACTGTCAGGTTAAAAGAGGTCATAGTGCTCAATCATTTGTTGGGTAATGACATATTGCTAGCAAATGGAGGCTGGCTTGTCAGCTGTGGGGTCTGAGGGAGATATATTTTAGTATATCTACAGGTTTATAGTGGGGTGGTTGGTGGCCTTGAAGGAAATGGCGCCCGTGTATCTTTGTTTTAGATGAACAGCGCCCACATGCATGGGCATTATTTCCTCTGGGCATTATTATTATATAATTTTTTTCTTGGGGAAAAAGTCTATATATTATTATTATTTTTTTCCATTTTTATAAGGGGTGCTACACTAGCCACAGCACACAAAAATAACAAAAAATAGATTCTAGAACCAATTAGCGATCAGAGCAGGACCGCTAAAAGGAGAAAGCGGTCTAGACAGAATCGCAATCAGGCCTGTGTCGACTCAACGAGTCAATAGGTCGACGTACAAAGGCACAATGGAAGGAAATAGTCCACGGGGAACCGCAACCTGATAGTGGCGGTGCAGGAGGAACCGCTACTAGGGCTAGCAAGGCAGGGGGTTCAGTCAAACCAATCAATCTCCTTAGTTGACCTAGGGTCAGGGCTGGACTGAAATAGAGTTCATTTTACGTAACCTTGGTCAAAAGAGGTGACATAGGTTGACCTAAATGGGGCTAAGTTGACCAGGAACAAGGTATAGTCGACTGGCAAACTGGCGTACAGGCTAGATCCGAAAGAAGAAAATGGTTGCGTCTTCTCCGCTACCTCAAAGTAGCAGTCCGCACAGAACTGCTATCTTGTCAAGACTGGGTAGAACAACCTTAACTTGGACTGCCCCAATAGAAATCCAGTCAAGTCCTTAGGTTCAGGCTTTCAAGGTATAACCTTTTCGGCATCCTAGTGGGAATCCCAAACTCGCAGAGTCTTATGGAGGCCTCGTGTTAGCGGTCCTAATACGATGGAAGGAATATCCAGTGGAGAGTCCTGTCTAACACAATATTGAGAGTGTGGAAAATGTGGAAAATAGAGTGAACAGTAAGCCATTACCACCGGAGTGGCATGACCCTCAGACAACCTATCAATTTAAACAAATATAACAAGTATTTTGCTATGATTACCAAGGTTAAGCATAAATGTAATTGTATTTAATCTATCTAGTTTACATGGTACAATGACGAGGAAAGAATTGATATTCAAGGGACCATGAAGTGAATAACCTGAGATATTAACGTTCTTTCATCAAGCCTTAATTATCACGTGCATTTCTAACCTTAGAATATGCTGTCTACACAGGATAAAGCAAAAGGGAAACACATCGTTCGAGCAGGAATCTGAGTGATGACTGCGGTCAGAAGAGGGCCGCTACTTGATGGTAGCGGTCTGTCAACAACCGCTTTCACGCATTTTGACTAAAAATTTAAATTACCAGGGCCAACAAGAAACGGTCTATCGCGAGACCACAATTTCCAGGTAGCGGTTCCTTTTGGACCACTATATGGAGACTGTGTCTCGCTCCGATGATCCTGGACAGGCAGTGAGAAAAATCATCATAACTTGCGGAATACTTCATAAAAATTGGGCATTTCACTACCAATGGCAAGAGGACATAAATCCGCACAACATGGACATGATCAATTAAGATTTAGCCTACAATAGTCCTACCTTAGATCGATTTTAAGATGAAAGGTAAAGTCATCGGAACCCTAACTCGACATGCCTGGAATTAAACCCGACTACGGTCGCTAGACCACATGAAAAATTAGGCTATTTGCTATCAAAAGAAAGAGGACTTGAAGGCTCATGTGACGGTATAGGTTATTTAGCATTTAGCCTGGAAGAACCTACCTCAAACGCGATATGAAGGGATGGCGACGCAGGTACCGAAGAAGGAAAACCCGCTCCTAAACTCGATCTTCCCACCCACAAATCATGTACGCCATCGGCTGCCTCAGCAAATGATGGCTCTTGGTAGTGTTAGGCTTCGATTTAAAGAACTAGGGTCGATCTAGGGGTGGTGTGATGACCCAGAGTTCAGGATACCAATATACCGATAACATCGATACACCGATACCAAGAAATGGGGAAGCCACCCAAGAGGCTGATGAGGCCCCTGAAGGGTTAGTGGGGGTTTGTCGAGGAGGTGCATAATGAATTGCAATTTCGAGCGCGCATATTACAGTTAAGCAAGTAGATTAACATAAGTGTGGAAGCAATTCAAAATAACCAGAGTTATAAATATATATACTAGTCCAGAAGCACAAGAGTACTAGTCCGAAAAGGTACAACTACACGGGGCATACCCCGGTAAAAGTACAACAAAGGCCCAAAAAGGTGACCCGTCTACTGCTGGCAGCTAAGGACGGTCTCCGAGCACTCAGGAAACACCGGGAGACGGCGGGCGCGGCTCACCTGAAAAGAGAAGGGTGAGTCACAGCCAGACTCAGTAGGGGTCACGTGGATCCCTACCTCGCACTAAACAAGCATACATGCAAAAATAAAGGCAATTAGAGCATGCATTTAAATAAAATAACAGGCATTGGCATGAATAAACTAATCACAGTAAAGCTGTAAACTCTAACTAAACAGGTATAACAGCTAATACATGCCAGTAACAAGTAAATCCAAGCAACAGAAACTAAATCTACCAGTAGAATATGCCTCAACTAATCCAAGCCACAGGGAAGGACAACCACTGGGAGCAGAAACCAGATGCGTCCACTGACGGCTTACACTACGTCTCAAGCACTCGCAGTCTGTAACACGACAAGCTGAGCGTGTAAACAGTACCAAACCAAGTGACCAGTCAGAGTGACACTCGTTAGTGTCAGTCTACAGTCTCTGACCACGTGTGCACACACTGACTCTCGCATGAGCCAGGTCCTCTAGCTAGTTTTCTCCCTCGGTAGGACGCTACCGTTGGCCAGGAGCCCACGGAACTAGCTTACAAACCGTGTACGGGAACGCCCCTCCGCTATCCCCAAGCAGGTCGGTACTCAATAGACCTTAGGGCTACAATAGTGGCTCCATTGCAAGGAATGAAAAGCTACTCTATTGGGATTTACAAACATGCCATTATATAATAAAATAACTCAACATGGCATATAAACATTTCGGGAAGCATTAAAGAACAAGCCAGCACTTTTTGAAACTGACAGGCGTGTGGCGGTCTGCTGCCACCGCGTCACAGGCGTGCGACGGTCGGGGACTGGCGCGTTACATCGACTGTGACGCGTCCACCCTTGGCCGTTACAGCGAGCCAAGTTCCAGCTCAAACCAATCAAAGGGAGTGTAACGCGCTCGCCCAGGCGCATTACACTGCCCTGACGACCGACCGATAGGCCGTCAGGTCCACTCGAGGCTAAAATTCTAACTAACAATTTTTAATCGATCAAATCACAGTGTAACACGCTAACCCAGGCGTGTTACAACCTCCTGACGGTCGGCCGATAGGCCGTCAGGGTAACCGCCTCAACGGGTCAACGGAAATGTAACGGTCAGGAGCCTGACCGTTACACACACTGTGACGCACCCCCAAAGGGCCGTTACAGTGATGTAACACGTCGCCTAAGGACCATTACGCATGTGATGGTTCCTGGCAGGACCGTCACACCGATTGGACTACGGACGGGTTAGGTTTAAATGTGGGTTCCCTCCCGGGCGACCGGAATCACCGGGTAACGACGAAAACCTGTAAAACCTGTCAAACCACACGTCCACAACCACATTCTACAACTAAAACTATCAAATACCATGCTTAAACTAGATTAAACATGAAAAACATGGATTAAGCTCAAAAATGAAAAATGACCATCATGCATGCCACAAGAGCTTAAACAAGAAAACATGCTATAGGAAATGATCCTAGCGAGTTCAGGATTCCATCCCCCTACCTCTTGCAAGCCGAAACGGCCGGAAAAGCCGCATGCAAGGAGGAGGGTACCGCCGAGCCTTCTCGCTCCGCCTCGCTCCCACGGGCCACAATCCAAGTCAAGGTGGGCATCCAAGCGCTCCACTCGACACGAGGATTCCAACGGCGCGCTCCACGCCTCGAACCGACGTCGTCTCGCCCGAATTCCCTAGGAGAGGGGGAGAGGTGATCGGCCAAGAGAGAGAGAGAGAGCATGAGAGATTGAGATCGACGAGGGAGAGAGAAAGGGGGGTGAGGGATAAAAGAAAAAAAAAATAAAATTAATATATATATAATATAATCATTATATATATAAAAATCTTATTTTATTCTTTTAAAAATCCAATTAACTCCAAATAAATCTGGAAAAATACCAAAAAAATTCCTAAAAATCCAAGAAAATAGCCAGAAATTCCAGAATAAGTTTTATATCCAAACCACTAAGGATCCATTAAGGCACGGTCCTCACAGTCCCTCCCTCCTAATAAAAATTTTGCCCACAAAATTTACAACAACGGATAAGGAGGAAATTGAGAAAAGAATTATACCTCACTGGAATAAGAAAGGAAAAAACTGACACATCTCATCTTCACATTCCCAAGTGGACTCATTACCAGAGTGATGCTGCCAAGCAACTCTTACCAGAGGGATAACGTTATTTCTCAATCGCTGCTCACGACGGTCTTCAATTCTGATAGGAAACTATGGTGTAGACAAATCAGTAGTCACTTCGGGCCAAATTGAATCATCGAGAACATGGGATGCATCTGGCACATACTTCCTCAACTGAGAGACGTGGAACACATCATGAATAGCTTGCATGGCCGCTGGTAGTTGTAGTCGATAAGCTACCTGACCCACAGCTTCGACAATAGGGAACGGGCCAACATATCGCGGACTCAGCTTTCAACGCCTCACAAATCTGGAAACACTTTTCATCGGAGATACCTTGACAAAAACCATATCTCCTGGCTCAAATTGTAGTGGACGTCTGCGCTAATCTACATAACTTTTCTATCGACTCTGAGCCGTCAACAATCTCTGCCTGATCAGATGAACCACATCAGAACACTGTTGCACCATGTCAGGTCCTGTCAACAATCTGTCCCCAACATCAAACCAGTTTAAGGGAGTACGACAAGGACGACCATACAGTGCCTCATAAGGAGCCATGCCAATACTGGAGTGAAAACTGTTATTATAAGTAAATTCAACAAGTGGCAAATGTTGACTCCACGAACCCTGCCAGTCAAGGCAACATGATCTCAGCATGTCTTCCAGAGTCTGAATAGTCCTCTCTGACTGTTCATCTGACTGTGGGTGATACGCTGAGCTGAATGCTAACTCAGTGTCCAAAGCTTTCTGGAAACTGTGCCAGAAGCCGGAGGTAAAACGTGGATCACGATCTGACACAAGTGAAATTGGAATTCCATGTAGTGGCACAATCTTCTGCACATAAAGCTCGGCCAATCTCTGTACACTTCAGAAAACTTTTATTGGCAACAATCTGGTAGTCTTAGTCAATCTGTCAACAAGCAACCAGATACCATCAAAACCTTGAGAAGTCCAAGGCAAACCCACCACAAAATCTGTAGTAACATGGTCCCATTTCCACATTAGAATTTCTAAAGGCTGAAGCAATCCACCTGGCTTTTGATGTTTGGCTTTAACCTGCTGACAAGTCAAGCACTTGAAAACAAATACAGCCACATCTTTCTTCATACCTGGCCACCGAAACTGCTTTTTTAAATTCTGATACATCTTGGTGACACCTGGGTGAATAGCAAAGCGGGAACCATGGGCTTCACTCAGAACCTCAAGTCTCAATGCATCATCAGCGGAAATATACAATCTGCCCTGGAAACTGACAACCAGCTCATCATCAAATTCCACATCATATCTTGATACAACACGAGCCAAATCAGAATCAGCTTGCTGGGCTTCCTTAATCTGCTGATACAAAGCTGAACCCAAAACCAAGCTAGCACAAACTACCATCCTCGGATCGGCAGGAGTCTCTACACTGAATGTCTCGCTCGGAAGCTGTTCCCATAATTTCCATTTATGAAGCAACAGATAATTAACTTGCACCTTCCTACTCAGAGCATCAGCCACAACATTCATTTTACCCAGCTGATAGGAGAGTGTAAAGTCATAATATTTCATGTATTCCATCCAGTGATGCTGCCTGAGATTCAAATCTTTCTGGGAGAATATATACTGTAAACTCTAATGATCAGTAAAAATCTGAAATTTCTCACCATACAGATAATGTCTCTAGATCTTTAAGGCAAAAATAACTGCAGCTAGCTCCAGATCGTGCGTGGGATAATTTTCTTCATGCTGTTTCAATTGCCGAGATGCATATGCGATAACCTTTCCATGTTGCATCAGCACTGCACCCAAATCCACTCGAGAAGCATCTGTGCAAACAACAAATCCACCCGAGCCAGACGGCAAAGTCAACACTGGAGAAGAAGTCAATAGCCTTTTCAATTCAACAAAGCTATCCTCACACTGATCTGACCAGACAAAAGGTACATTCTTGCAAGTCAGTCTAGTCATAGGGGCTGCAATCTTTGCAAAATCCTGGATGAATCTTCGATAATACCCAGCCAAACCTAAAAAGCTTCTTATCTCTGTCACAGTTCTCGGTCTCTGCCAACTCAAAACAGCTTCAATCTTCGCGGGGTCCACTGCTACTCCATCACCAGAAATCACGTGGCCAAGAAAATGAATCTCCCGAAGCCAGAATTCACATTTACTGAACTTCGCATAAAGCTCGTGATCTCTTAGAGTCTGCAGGAGAATCCTCAAGTGCTGTACATGATCTTCATCAGAGGCAGAATAAATCAGAATATCATCAACAAAGATTACCACGAACTGATCCAGAAATGGACGAAAAATACGCTGCATTAGGTCCATGAAAGCTGCTGGGGCATTCGTCAATCCAAACAGCATTACCAGAAATTCAAAGTGACCATATCGAGTACTGAAAGTTGTCTTCTCCACATCAGACTCCCGGATCCGCAATTGAAAATAGCCAGACCGAAGGTCAATCCGTGAAAAGACAGTAGCAGACTGTAACTGTTCAAACAAATCATCAATCCTAGGAAGCGGATATTTATTCTTGATAGTCACCTGATTCAACTGTCTATAATCAATACAAAGTCTTAGGCTTCCATCTTTCTTTTTCACAAATAGCACTGGAGCACTCCACGGGGAAAAATTGGGGCGAATGTAACCTTTTCCCAGTAAGTCAAGTAGCTGTGCTCGCAGTTCTTTAAGTTCAGCTGGAGCCATTCGGTACGGAGCCTTTGCTAACGGGGCTGTACCTGGAATCAGTTCAATCACCATTTCAATTTCTCGCTCTGGAGGCAAGCCTGGCAACTCGTCAGGAAACACATCAGGGAACTCACAGACAACAGGAATATCACCGACATCCTGTCGTGGTTTCTCAATAGCAACCACAGAAGCTAAGAATCCCTGGCAACCTGCACTAAGCAACCTATAGGCTCGAATAGAAGAAATAATCAAACGAGAAGAACGGGATCGAATACCTTGGAAATAAAAAGTTGACTTTCCCTATGGCTGAAAATAGACTTTCTTCGATCTGCAGTCAACCACACCTCCATATTGCTCCAACCAATCCATACCCAGAATAATGTCATAATCTACCAGTTACAACGCATACAATCTCGCCGGTAACTGATGATTATTAATCATAACAGGAGACTCTTCCAAACACAAAGGTGTAATCATGAAATCTCCAGAAGGCAACTCAACAAATAGCTCACAAGACAATTCTGATGTCGGCTCCTCAATACATGTCATGAAATCCTCATAAATAAAAGAGTGAGAAGCACCAGAATCAAATAAGACACGAGCTGAATGACCATAAAGCATAATCGTACCTTCCACCAAATGGGATGCAACCGCTTCAGCTCTAGTAATATGAGAAACCTTGCCTTTCTGTTTCTTCGATCTGGCTGAAGATTGCTGGGAAGACGCCGAAGCTTGAGAATAAAACTGTTGCTGAGGTATAGGAGGTCTGAATTGCGGCTGCTGAGGTTGAGAGAACTAAGGAGCTTGCACTTGCTTCGGCCTCAGCGGGCAATCACGAACAACGTGACCAGGCTGGTCACAACGAAAACAGACCACAGGAAGAAAACACGGCTGACCCTTATGGTGACCACCGCATCTCCGACACGTCCACGGCTGAATGATAGCAGAACTCTGACGAGTCTGAGAAGAAGGCGCTATTGACTGCTGAACAGTATCTGTACCGGACGATGGCTGCTGGAAAAACTTCTTCTTCTTCTTAAACCTCTTAAACTTGGTCTTGGAAGGGGAAGAAGGCTGACCCAGCTTGCGGATACCCTCCTGGTCTCGCCATCTCCAGCTCCAGTGCCACAGCTGCCTGGCACGCACCATCTAAATCAGCAACACGACTCGTGATCAAGGGCAACTTCAACTCTGACCTCAACCCTCACAAGAACTGCTGTGTCTTCAAAGCTTCATTAGCCAGCACATGGGGCGCATATTGACCCAATTCCATGAACTTGTTTCGGTACTGAAGCACAGTCATACTGCCTTGAGTCAGCTCCATGAATTGATACATCTTAGCCATCTGCAAACAGGCAGGAGTGTAGGCATGCTCGAAGGCTGCAACAAACTCTACCCAAGTGATCTGCCGAAGAGGTCTGGAATGAAATGCAATCTGCCACTCGGCTTTCCACCACGTAATGGTTGTACCCTGGAGTTGAAACGCAGCAAGCATCACCTTCTCATCCTCAGCGCACTCCATAGATCGGAATACGCGCTCAATTGCATCCAGCCACTGCCTCGTAACCTCTGGATCAGGCTGTCCGTCGAAAGCAGGTGGATTGAACAGAAGAAATTCTTTCAAAGCCTTGCCTCGACTACCAGGCACTTCAACTTGAGGAGCAACGACTAGCGTTGGAGGAGGAACAACAGGAATAGCAGGAACTGCGAGAACTGCAGGAGGAGGTGCAGAACCACTTTCTTCCCTGGGTGCATCTCTAGGAGCTCGAGGATCTCGAGGAGGTCTTCCTCGACAAGGCGGCATAATTACACTCCCGAAATCATAAAACAACAGTAAAATCCATCAATCACGTAGAAAACACCCTAAGCCAGCAATAGACGACAATTGAACTAGCACTGGACAAACTGTAAATTCCAATTCCTTATATAAATCCTCAACTCCTCTCTGATACCAGTTGTGACGACCCAGAGTTCAGGATACCGATATACCGATAACATCGATACAACGATACCAAGAATTGGGGAAGCCACCCAAGAGGCTGATGAGGCCCCTGAAGGGTTAGTGGGGGTTTGCTGAGGAGGCGCATAACGAATTGCAATTTCAAGCGTGCATATTACAGTTAAGCAAGTAGATTAACATAAGTGTGGAAGCAATTCAAAATAACCAGAGTGATAAATATATATACTAGTCCAGAAGCACAAGAGTACTAGTCCAAAAAGGTACAACTACCCGGGGCATACCCCAGCAAAAGTACAACAAAGGCCCAAAAAGGTGACCCGTTTACTGCTGGCAGCTAAGGACGGTCTCCGAGCACTCAGGAAACACCAGGAGACGGCGGGCGCGGCTCACCTGAAAAGAGAAGGGTGAGTCACAGTCAGACTCAGTAGGGGTCACGCAGATCCCTACCTCGCACTAAACAAGCATACATGCAAAAATAAAGGCAATTAGAGCATGCATTTAAATAAAATAATAGGCATTGGCATGAATAAACTAATCATAGTAAAGCTATAAACTCTAACTAAACAGGTATAACAGCTAATACATGCCAGTAACAAGTAAATTCAAGCGACATAAACTAAATCTACCAGTAGAATATGCCTCAACTAATCCAAGCCACAGGGAAGGACAACCATTGGGAGCAGAAACCAGATGCGTCCACTGACGGCTTACACTGCGTCTCAAGCACTCGCAGTCGGTAACACGACAAGCTGAGCGCGTAAACAGTACCAAACCAAGTGACCAGTCAGAGTGAAACTCATCAGTGTCAGTCCACAGTCTCTGACCACGTGTGCACACACTGACTCTCGCCTGAGCCAGGCCCTCTAGCTAGTTTTCTCCCTCGGTAGGACGCTACCGTTGGCCGGGAGCCCACGGAACTAGCTTACAAACCGTGTACAGGAACACCCCTCCGCTATCCCCAAGCGGGTCGGTACTCAACAGACCTTAGGGCTACAATAGTGGCTCCATTGCAAGGAAAGAAAAGCTACTCTATTGGGATTTACAAACATGTCATTATATAATAAAATAACTTAACATGGCATATAAACATTTCGGGAAGCATTAAAGAACAAGCCGACACATTTTGAAACTGACAGGCGTGTGCCGGTCTGCTGCCACCACGTCACAGGCGTGTGACGGTCGAGGACTGGCGTGTTACATCGACTGTGACGCGTCCGCCCCTGGCCGTTACAGCCACCCAAGTTCCAGCTCAAACCAATCAAAGGGACTGTAACGCGCTCGCCCAGGCGTGTTACATCGCCCTGACGGCCGGCCGATAGGCCGTCAGGTCCACCCGAGGCTAAAATTCTAACTAACAGTTTTTAATCGATCAAATCACGGTGTAACGCGCTAACCCAGGCGCATTACAACCTCCTGACGGTCGGCCGATAGGCCGTCAGGGTAACTGCCTCAACGGGTCAACGGAAGTCAACGGAAATGTAACAGTCAAGAGCCTGACCGTTACACACACTGTGATGCACCCCCAAAGGGCCGTTACAGTGATGTAACGCGTCGCCTAAGGACCGTTACGCGTGTGACGATTCCTGGCAGGACCGTCACACCGACTGGGCTACAGACGGGTTAGGTTTAAACGTGGGTTCCCTCCCGGGCGACCGAAATCGCCGGGTAACGACGAAAACCTATAAAACTTGCCAAACTACACGTCCACAACCACAATCTACAACTAAAACTATCAAATACTATGCTTAAACTAGATTAAACATGAAGAACATGGATTAAGCTCAAAAATGAAAAATGACCATCATGCATGCCACAAGAGCTTAAACAGGAAAACATGCTATAGGAAATGATCCTAGCGAGTTCAGGATTCCATCCCCCTACCTCTTGCAAGCCGAAACGGCCGGAAAAGCCGCATGCAAGGAGGAGGGTACCACCAAGCCTTCTCGCTCCGCCTCGCTCCCACGGGCCACGATCCACGTCAAGGTGGGCGTCCACGCGCTCCACTCGACATGAGGATTCCAACGGCTCGCTCCACGCCTCCAACCGACGTCGTCTCGCCCGAATTCCCTAGGAGAGGGGGAGAGGCGATCGGCCAAGAGAGAGAGAGAGAGCGTGAGAGATTGAGATCGACGAGGGAGAGAGAAAGGGGGGTGAGGGATAAAAGAAAAAAAATAAAATTAATATATATAATATAATCATTATATATATATAAATCTTATTTTATTCTTTTAAAAATCCAATTAACTCCAAATAAATCTCAAAAAATACCAAAAAAATTCCAAAAAATCCAGGAAAATAGCCGAAAATTCCAGAATAAGTTCTAGATCCAAACCACTAAGGATACATTAAGGCATGAGCCTCATAGGTGGGATAAGGATGGGAGAGAGACATGAAGTCGAACGTGCGTGGTATTCACGCTTGACCGGGTCGTGTCGCCTTCCTCTTCGAAATTCGGCCGCTAGGGTTAAGATTTTTGGGGAAAAATAGAGGGGAAACGATCTTCTATCGAAGGCCTTTCTGATGCGGGATGGACACGAGAACTGATTCTAAGTGATGCGGACCTCGGACTCTAAATGCGGACATGACCAGTAACATACAACAATGGAGACGCTTTGGCCCGACACTAAGAGTTCCTATGGGCTATACGTCGCTAACAGAAACGCAAGCTCACTCGTCGTCCCAAGCGAGGGGAAACGCGGATCCGCGTGGTTGAGAAACCGGCAGAGTGAAGGGGGGTCGACTCACTTCCGTGCTCGGATCAAGCCATGGGACAAGTCACTCTCTTGCTCACGGCGGTGACATAGACTCACAGGCTAGGTTCCTATCACACTCAGCAGCGGCACACGACCATATACTAGCTATGTAAGTAAATGTCAAGAAGTCGAGATCGTTACCTCCACGCTCCCGGCGTGGGGAAGACAACCCCGGCCAATCGTGTACTCCTGGTTAAACAAATACACTGCGGTACAAAGATTTGACCCACTCCACGCAGGGAGGTAATAGGTCACATGTGGGGCTCGAGAGTAGCGGGAATTGGGTTGACGGGCAGCATCTTGATGTCGTCCATTGGCGTCGAAACCCGCATTTTAGTGCTGTCCTGACGGCGCGATCTACGAGTTCATGGGGCCCACGTGCCACCCCGTCCTCTGGACCTGACGGAGTGGGTCCCATTGTGATGGTGACCTATGGTGGCGCGCTTCCCTGGGTGACGGCCGGGCTGGAACACCGGCCGGAGGTCGATCGGCTCCGATCTCCAAGTCTTGGAGTTGCTGCCCACGGATCTATTGCTTCTATTTTGCCGCACGCGATCTAGCGAGATCTGCTGCTGCGATCACTCCCGATGTCGGATCGACACGCAAGAGGTATCGTTGGAAAGCTCTTTAGAAGTAATTTGACCCTCTGTGACTCCAGAAACTTCGTTGGGATCGGGCTTCTGATGGGGGATTTTAGAACCGGACTGATCTCAGTTTCAGATCTGGCCTGACAGAAATGAAGTTTCCTGAGAGTTGGCATTGACCACAGGGTAGACCTCTGATTCAGACCTCGAGCTCTTCATGAAAGTTGTAGAGGGGAGAGAGAGGAAAACGGAAATAATTCTTATGACCGATTTGGTGGAGGTTTGGATGGGGAAAGGTATTTTATATTGGAGGGTGGTCGGATCTGGACAGAGGCAGATAGAACTCAGTGGAGATCTGAAAGTGAATTTTAGAAAATAGGTGAAGGCCTTTAGAAATTCCACGAAAATTCGTGGGTGGTGGGGTTGTTGGACAGAACCTCCAGTAAAATTGGGGGCTCATGCAAAAGTCAAGAAGAGGTCCGAAGAGGGGAAACTCAGAGCTACTGTGAATCTGGACTGAAAGCTGATAGATCTGGGTGGAAAGGAAGAACGAAAATGAAAAATTACAAAATGGAAGCTAGAAGTTCAACCAAATTTTCTGTGATGTGGTGACGACCCCCGAAACTCACCCAAAAGGTTTGGGCTCAAGATGAGCTCATGGGGGAGAGTTAAAAATCCGAGAATGGCATGTTGTCACCCGATTGGCAGAATACCGACGGTGGCGGTGCAACGGCGGCTCGATGGCGGCGGCGGCGGTAACGACGAACTCTACACCAGATAGATGAGACTTCCCACCTCAGAACACAGCCTTCCGAGCTGTAAGAAGATGAGAGGAGAGAGAGAGAGAGGGGCGGCCCTTGCTAGGCTTCCAACAAAATTCAGATTTACATATGCATTAATTCCACTCAAAATGAAAATACAAGGTTCTTATAGAAAATACAAAAAGACTAGTTCTATCCCTAGATCTAGGGTTGGGGAGGGGTAAAAGAGGGAGTTCAAATTTATTTCTCCCATGTGATTTGGAATCAAATAAAATAAGAATTCAAATCCTAATAAACTACATTAAACATGGGGCGCCCCCTTGACTTTTATGGCATCCAATTTTGAAATTTTGCTCCCTTTGTCCCCCCCTTGGTCCAACCCTTCTAGAAGCCCACCATGGAGGGTTGACTGACCCCACATGGGCCCAAGAGATGAGGTGGTCAATAGGAGAAGGGATGGGGGGCCCGCGGGACCTAGGTGGTCCCATTTTACAAATAAACCCATGTTACAATCTAAATTACAATCCAAGTAAAGCCAAATAAAAATACCTTACACACAAATAAAATCTCAATAAATACTATAAATATCGAGACTCAAGGGGGAGTCTCCAGGCTATCTCCGAGTCAGATAGAAGCCGCTGTAGCCCGAGTGGTGCTCCGCGTACGGTACTGACGGCTCACCGATTCGTGCTTCTCGCTCGCTCTGGTGTCCGCACCAATTCTCCCCGGGTGGGAGAAACTCGACCCTATCGAGTAAGGGTCTACATCGCTCTGGTAGCGCTCCAGTAGGTCCGGATCTATCCGCTGCAACTCTCCACGGGTGATCCAAGTATCCTCGGTGGCGTGTCACCCTCTCCATCGCACTAGGTAGCGCGGGTAGGATCCACTCCTGGTAACTGTCACCTGCTCATCCAGTATATGATCGATATACTCTCGCTGCTGTGGAAATGGGGCCAGTGGTGGACACTCAGGTGTGGGATCACTCTCAATGGGAGGAGATGGCTCAAATGGCTCACTAGGGATCACCGCTGGGTCCCTATATGCAACTAGATCCGACACAATGAAAGTTGAGCTTATACCATATTCCTCGGGCAGGTCCACAACATACGCATTGGATCCAACACGTTTCAACACTTAAAATAGACCGGCTCCGCGAGCTTGCAATTTCTTTACGGTTCCAGAGGGAAACCGTTCAGGTCTTACCCTAATCATGACATATTCACTCTCTTGGAACTCTCGGTGGTGTCGATGGGCATCGGCTAGCTCCTTATACCGTGCATTGCTGACCTCAATGTGACGACGAATGTCGTCATGCAAACTCCTAACATGCCTAGCAAAAGACTCGGCAGACTCAGACGCCCGTGCATGATGGGCATGGGAACAAGATCCACTGGCTTCCTAGGCCTACGACCCGTGACAATCTCGAATGGACTCATGCCGGTAGACCTGTTAACCGAATCGTTATATGCAAATTCTACCAGTGGTAGTATGAGATCCCAATCCCCTACACGATCCCTGACAAGACACCTCAAAAGGTCACCCAGACTTCTATTGACCACCTCGGTCTGACCATCTGTCCGGGGGTGATATGCAGTGGAAAACTTGAGGTGAGTGTTGTGCCCCTTAGGCACAAGCATATGCTATTTTGTTTTGATGATAGCAACACAGTGAGAGTATCATAGTGAGCCAGTCATTGTGTTTAGCATACATTGCATTTGTTCACTTCTATATGCATATACTGCATCAGTGCATTCATCAGCTGCACGCCATATAGTATATACATTCTTTGTTGTAACATTCATGCATCATTACAGCAAGTCTGCACATTCTCTGCTGATAGCTTTGACGCATGCACACACAAGTCTATACATTTCTTGTTGACATGTCTGTGCATCAATGCATAAGTCTATACATCCATGGCATAGTCAGCACATTGTTTGCTAGCAAGTCTGCACAAAGTCTATACATCTGCATGCTTAGCAAGTCTGTACAACGTTTGCACATTTCACTTGTTCATGCATATGTGCAAGTCTACACATTGATAAGTCTGTACAGGGTCTAGCTGCATTGTGTGCTTCAAGCATATCAAGTCTATACATTGCACCATCTTACTTAGCGTCTCATGCTAAGTCTATACATCGTCTGCCAGCCAGTGCATCCTGCGTCTCACTTAGCGTCTCATGAGCATACGCAAAGTCTGCACATCGTCTTGGCACATGCAAGTAAAGTCTGTACATCGTCCGTCTCACTTAGCATCTCATGAGCATACGCAAGTCTGCACATTCCTTTTCAGCAAGTTTGCACATTGTCTAGTCACACACACTCAAGTCTATACAGTCCCATCTTTACCTACGTTCACTGTTTTAGCACTTCCATGAAGTCTGTACATTCTTCGCTTAAAGTCTGAACACGGTTGGCTTGATGACCAGCAAGTATGTACATTGTTTAGTGCATTACATGCATTCATCAAGAGTCTGTACACTAATGTGCCTGCATCTCATAAATTTCAAGTCTGTACACTCGTTGAAGGCATGTCCAAGCATTCATACTGAAAGTCTATACATTCCTCAATGGATTGTGCATGTGTGCATCTTTCTCATACAAAGTCTATACATCGTTTACCTAGAATGCATACACTAAGTCTATACAACCATCAGTCGATAAGTGAACAAGTCCATACATCGTGTGCTTCACGTATTTTCTAAGTCTATACATTCTTGTTCAAACTTCAGACTTACAGGATGCATTCTGAGATAAAATCTAACCTGACATGACTTATACTCGAGGAGCTTAATGTTTGGGCACGTGATCCGAGGTTGGAAGGGCTGACAGGATGATGACACGTGGCCAAAATATTTGGGCGGGAACTGTGGAAGACACACGTCCAGTGCTGCTCCTGTTAGAACTGCTATATAAGGAAGACTTCTCCATCTGAAGAAGACTGATCGAACATATAGAAGACTTGAAGGAAAAGCGGAAGAGCAGAGAGCCCGTTCGATCCAGAAGAAAAAGAAAGAATCAGGAGAGTGAGAGAGGAAGAGAAGAAGACTAGAGTGACTGGGAGGTGTTCGAGAGAGAGTTTTCAAGAGAAATTGTTTCTCAGATCTATGGTTCAAAACCAGATCTGAGTTTGCTCAACTGTTTGAGCTTTATTCCCTACAGGGATACATTTTGCTTTTCATTTGTTTTTGTTTTGATTTTTGAAATCTTTCATCAAGCTGTGTGTCAGCGGGTTTGCAGTGGAGGATTCCACTGGACGGGTAAGATGTAATCCCTAGCGGTTGCAGTGGAGGATTCCACAGGACGGGCAAGCTGTAATCCCCAGCGTTGCAAAGAACGTGGTTCTCTGGACAGCAAGCTGTGTTGCTCAGCGGACGAGGGGGATACCTCGGACAGCAAGCTGTGAGGCTCAACGATTGTAGGCTAAGCTGTAAGGCCCAGTGGTTCAAGCTATGAGTCAACAGTAATTCACACTCAGGTTGAGTGTGGGGTGGATGTAGGTCTGGAGGACCGAACCACCTAAAAACTCCTGTCTACTGTGTGATTGCTTTGTGGTTTGCATCGCTTCTTTATTCTTGTTCTTTGCGTAGTAGATGTTTGTTTAGGACGGCTCTTCAGCCGTTCTGGTTGGTCTTTGATTTGTGCGCTCTATCTGTTTAGCAGAAGTTCTTATATTCCGCTGTTGAATCTACTGCAGTCGATTTTATCGGGTGATTGATCTATTCACCCCCCTCTAGATCACCTTAAGCGTCCCAACAATTGGTATCAGAGCCTAACTCTTTGTGCAGGACTAACATCCTAAAGAGGAATGGCCATGGATGCTAGAGGGTTAATAGAAGAGGGACAGTCCACTACAAAGCCACAATTCTTCGACGGATCCAACTACCCATATTGGAAGAACCGGATGCAGGTCTTCCTCAGAGCCAAAGATTACGAGATCTGGAAGATTATAAGCAAAGGTCCCTATGAGCTACATGAGAATGAGGAAGTGTGGACTAAATAAGAAATTCAGAAATCTACTCTGAACTGGAGCGCCATCAACGCCATTCAGTGTGCACTCCATCCCACTAAATTTGATAGAGTGTCATCCTGCAAGACGGCAAAGGAGATGTGGGATACTCTTGAGGTCATTTATGAAGGGACATCTCAAGTGAGAGAGACATGGGCAAATATGTTAGTGTCAAAGTATGAAGCATTTCGGATGAAGCCCGGTGAGACAGTGACCGAAATTTATGCTCGTCTGACCATTATAACAAATGGTCTAAGAAATCTGGGAAAAAGTTATACCGATCATGAAGTTGTGAGGAAGATCCTTCGATCGCTGACTCCGATGTGGCATACCAAAGCGACTATGATTGAGGAGTCAAGAGGATTACAAAAGTTGAAACCT
The DNA here is from genome assembly GCA_022559845.1 of Amorphophallus konjac. Lineage (NCBI taxonomy): Eukaryota > Viridiplantae > Streptophyta > Magnoliopsida > Alismatales > Araceae > Amorphophallus > Amorphophallus konjac. Next base: position 233,732,562 of record CM040119.1, read on the forward strand.
AATGAGCTGATAGGCTCTTTGATGGCGTACGAGATGAATCTCCTACAAGCTGAGGAGCTCGAATACAAGAAGACTATTGCTCTGAAGGCCAAGCAAAGTTTTTCAAAACAGTCCAGCACCACTGGATCATCCAGTGATCAGAGTCTATCTGGATCGGACCTTGAAAAGGATGAAATAGCTATGATCACAAAAGAGTTCAGAAGATTTCTTAGAAGAGAAGGGAAGAATGTCTACAGAAGACACCACAGTAGGAAGCAAAACAGGTATAAATTTAACTCTGCTGAAAAATCTGATGTTAATGCTTGTTATCATTGCAGGAAGACTAGCCATATGAAGGTCGATTGTCCAGAGTTCCAAAAAAAGAAAGTGCCAAAGGGAAAGGCCATGGTCAGTACGTGGAGCAATGAGGAAGAAGGCACGTTGAGCACTTCCTCAAAAAAGGACATCTGCTTGATGGCCAGGAATAGAGAAGAAGAAGAAGAGTTTGATCAGGTATCATCCCCTTTCGAACATTATACTATTTCTGACTGGGAAGATACTTATGGAGAACTGTTAGATAAAGTGAATGATATTAGGAAGGAAAACATACACTTGAAGAAGAAAATAAATTCTCTGGTTAATGATAAAACACTTTCTGATAAAGTTGCATGTTTACAATCAGAGAATGACAGATTGAAAAGTGCATGTTTTGATTTTGATGAATTAAAGCATGTTTTGATTGATTGTAGAAAAGAAAATGAATTGCTAAAAAATGTCATTGATGAGTTGAAATTGACAATTCAAAAATTTGAAAATAAATAAAGATTTCCACTGAAAAATATGAAGCTATCTTGTCAGTGAATGCTGAATTGAAGAAAACTTTTGAAAATATGGAAAATAAAAATTCTGACAAAAAGAAAATCATTAAAAGCATGACCCAAGGAACAGAAAATCTTAATGCCTTGCTAGGGTCAAAAGTCAACTTCAGAAAGGAGGGTCTCGGTTTTAATCCCTCAGCTAAAAAGTGTTTTGAATTGAAAACCATTTCATTCGTGGGAGAAAAGAATAAATGACCACTCATAAAAATGGTCGGTGAAAAATTTGCTTCCAAAAATGTAAAATCAAAATTATCCAGTGCTAAGGACAAGGGAAAGCAGAAAGTTGTAGAGCCTAGTGCTGCATGCTCTTTTTCCAAGGGTAAGTCCAAGGTTAGGGATCAGCCAGCTAGCACATCAAAATCCCAGTCCAAGGCTGTTAAGTCTCCACCATCATCAACTGCTCAGAAAAAGACCCAATATAAGTCAGTGCAGAAACTTAGAGGGTCAAAGGTGGCAGAGAGACCAAGTGTCGCTAGGAACCAGTTTGCTCATCCCTATTTCCCTCGAGCCTAAGTCTATCATCACATTCACTCACAACCACTTAATAGGTTTGGGTGGAATCCTGTGTACATGAGGTCTAGGTATCAGAATTTCCACACTCAGCCCTATAGATCTCAGCCAGCTAGGAGATGGGATAGTCACTTTAGGACATGGAGTCCTAGTCAACAGGTGTTCTATGGTCAGCCTAGGACCAATTTGGGCCACAACTTCCAATACACTCATTGGCCAAGGCACTGGCAGAAAAATAACAATGCTGCAAATAAAATGAATGCCAGGACTACACAAAAACCATCACAGCACCAGAAAAAGAAAGCTAAACCTGTTGGTGCTGAGAAAAAGAAAAATAATAAAAAGAATTCTCAAGCTGTAGAATCCACCAAACCATCCACTTTCTGATGCGGGACGGACACGGGAGACGGCACTATTAGGTGCCACCCTCGGACTCTAGATGAAGACGCGCCCAGCAGCACACACCAGGGAGACACTAAGCCCGACACTACGAGCTCCTAGTCGCAAAATGCCGCTAACAGAAGTGGAAGCTCACTCGTCGTCCCAAGCGAGGGAAAGCGCGGACCGTGCGCGGTTAAGGAACCGGGGAAGGTCAAGGGTAGTCCGACTCAACTTCTGGACTCGGATCGAGTCACGGGACGGGTCACACTCACTCTCACAGTGGTGACATGGACACACGGGCTAGTACCTACACTCTCGGCAGCGGCAACAGACCATATACTAGCTAAGCAAATGAACGCTAAGAGGTTCGGACCATTACCTCCACGCACCCAGCGTGGCGAAGACAACCCCGGCCGAATTACGGACTCCCGGTTAACAATGATTACAACAATACACTAAGTCGACCCACTCCACGCAGGGAGGTAAAAGGTCACATGTGGGGTCCGGGAATCACGCAACTCGGGTTGACGGGCAGCATCTTGATGTCGCCCGGCGGTGCCGAACTCCGCATTTTCGTGCTTTCCGAACGGCGGCTTCTACGGGCCCGCGGGGCCCACGGACGGCGCTGTCCTCCGGATCTGCGGGGGTGGGACCCACTATGATGGGGACCCCTGGTGGCGCGCCTCCACGGACGGCGGTCGGCCGGGAACACCGATCGGGGGTCGATCGGCCCTGATTCCCAATTGTTGAACTAGCTGCCCACGGATTTTGATTTCTATTTTTCGGCGCGCGCTCCGGCGAAAACGGCCGCTGCGATCAATCCCGACGTCGGATCGGGACACATAAGCTATCGTTGGAAAGCTCTCTTCAAATGATTCAATCTAGATTCAGAGAGATCTGCTGGATCTGGTCGGATGAGAACTTTAATGAATTTACAAGTCCCTGTTGTACAGTAACCGAAACCTCAGATTTGCAGGTTACTTGTCTGAGAACCACCGTTGACCGCCTAGTAAACCTCCGATTCAGCTCTTGAGCTCTTCTTCAAAGTTGTAGGGGATCAAACCATGGAACGGGGACTATTTTTGGAATTTGATTCTGAGGTGATGGTGATTTACTATGATTTTTGGGGTGACTGGTGGTCGGATCTGGGTTCAGGGGGACAGAACTGTAGCTGGGACTGAGAACGATTTTAAGAAAATATGAAATGGACGAACCAAAAATTTAGAAAAAGTGTGGATGAAGGGGTGGATGGGTGGAACCTCCAGGAAAATTGGGTGAACTAAAATAAATCAAAAAGTGGACCTAAGACATGAATCTCAGGGCGGATATGAATCTGGACAGAACTCTGGCAGAACTGAAATGGAAGGGTGGACGAAAATCAAAAATTATGAAACGGGATCTGAATGACAAACCAAAATTTATGGGATATCCTTGACACCTCGGGAACCTCCAGTAAAATCCCCAGGTCGATCAGAGCTCGTGGCTGAGTTGGAAATTTCGTGGAAGTTGCTGTGGTACTGCGCGGGCAGAACTTCGTTGAAGGCGATGGCGGTGCGGTGGCGGCTCGTGGCGGCGGCGGCAATCGTCGGAACTGATACAAGAGGCTTCACACCTCAGAATGGAAGCCTTCACAGCAACCAAGGGGGAGAGGGAGGAGAGAGGAGGGGGCGCACCAGCCCTTTCTTCTTGAATTAGATTGAATCAAATGGCATTAATTCACTAAAAGGAGAAAATACAACTTATATATGTTACATATCACATCTCTTATCCACCATTGGATCTAGGGGAAGGGGATGGAGGGTTGGGATGAGATGTGAACACACACACAAAAAATAATAAAATAACAAAAGGCGGGGCGGCCCTTGGACCAAGGAGAGAGGGTGGACTAGATGGTGGGGGTAGGTGGCCTCCCATTTGGACTTTTCAAGTCCATTGTCCCCCATGTGTCCAATTACAAGTCAATCTTCTAGATGCCCCCATGTGGCATGTTGACTGACCCCACGTGGGACCCTAGGCTGAGGTGGCCCAATGGGGTGGGGCCTGGGGGGCCCGTGGGGCCCACGGGGTCGGAATTGCACATAAGCCCCTATTACAATCAAAATGGCAAACCAAATGCAACGAAATAAACACAAATTAAACACACATAAAGTCTAACTAAATATAATAAATGGGGAGGCTCAAGGCGGAGTCTCCAGGCTGTCTCCGAGCCAGATGGACGCTGAGGTGGATCGTGTCATGCTCCGTGTGCGGTACCGGTGGCTCGGCGTATCGTGTCGATCAACTGCTCGGGTGTCCGCACCAATTCTCCCCGGGTGGGAGAAAATCGACCCTGTCGAGTAAGGCTCTGCATCGCTCCTGTATCACTCCAAAAGGTCCGGATCGATCCGCTGCAACTCGCCATGTGTGATCCAAGTGTCCTCAGTAGCGGGCCGTCCTCTCCATCACACTAGGTAGCGTGGGTAAGATCCACTCCTGGTAACTGTCACTTGCTCGTCCAGTATACGATCGATATGCTCACGCTACCGTGAAAAAGGGGCTAGAGGTGGAAGTGGACACTCAGGTGTGGGATCACTCTCAAGGGGAGGAGATGGCTCAAAAGGCTCACTAGGGATCACCGCTGGGTCCCTATATGCAACATGATCCGATACATTGAAGGTAGAGCTTATACCATATTCCTCGGGCAGGTCCACAACATACGCATTGGATCCAACGCGTTTCAACACTCTAAAGGGACCAGCTCCGCGAGCTTGCAACTTCTTAACAGTTCCAGAGGGAAACCGTTCAGGTCTTACCCTGATCATGACGTACTCGCCCTCATGGAACTCTCGGTGGTGTCGGTGGGCATCGGCTAACTCCTTGTACCGTGCATTGCTGGCCTCAATGTGACGACGGATGTCGTCATGCAAACTCCTAATATGCCTAGCAAACGACTCGGCCGACTCCGACACTCTAGCATGGATAGGCATGGGGACAAGGTCAACGGGTTTCCTAGGCCTACGACCTGTGACAATCTCAAATGGACTCATGCCGGTAGACCTATTCACCGAATCATTGTCTGCAAACTCAGCCATAGGTAAAATGAGATCCCAATCCCCAATGCGGTCCTTAACTAGACACCTCAAAAGATCTCCCAGACTCCTATTGACCACCTCGGTCTGACCATCTGTCTGGGGATGATATGCAGTGGAAAACATGAGGTGAGTACCCATCATATGCCATAGTGTCTTCCAAAAATAGGAAGTGAATCTAACATCACGGTCAGACACTATAGTGCGAGGCAACCCGAACTTGCACACCACATGCGTAAGAAAAAGGCGGGCTACCCTCGAAGCATCCGAAGTCTTCGAGCAAGGAATAAAGAGGGCCATCTTCGAGAAACGGTCAACCACCACATAGACCGAATCATGCTTCTTGGAGGTACGTGGCAATCCCAAAATAAAGTCCATACTAACATCCTGCCACGGGGCATCAGGCACGGGGAGAGGCGTATAAAGGCCCGAGCTTTGCTTCTTCATCTTGGCCGTAGCACATGTACGGCACTGAGCCACGATGTTAGCAACATCGCGCTTCAAGCTCAGCCAATAAAATCGATGCTCCACTGCCTCAATAGTCTTGTTCCGACCAAGGTGGCCGGCTAGACCTCCCGCATGTAATTCCCACACTAAGAAATCTCGAACCGAAGTTCGGGGAACACATAGCCTGCTACCTCGAAAGAGGTAACCCTCCTGAAGCACATACTCATCAAGGTCTCTCGAGGGTCCGGCCTGGAGGGTGGTAAAAATATGACCGAAGTCAGGACAATCAACATAGGCCTCCTTCATTTTCTCTAACCCTATGACCTCGGCACTCATGGTGGTAAGCAAACATGCTCGCCGACTCAAGGCATCAGCCACCTTGTTCTCCACTCCAGCCTTATGTTTCAGGACAAAGGTGAACTGCTGGAGATACTCGACCCAACGACTATGACTCGAGTTAAGCTTCTTTTGCGAATGGAGGTACCTCAATGCTTCGTGGTCGGAGTATAGACAAACTCATGATGTAAAAGATAGTGCCTCCAATGCCTAAGAGCCTGAACAACTGCGTAGAATTCTTTATCATATGTGAAATATCGCAGCTTCGCGTCATTCAACTTCTCGCTGAAATATGGGATCGGGTGGGACTCCTGACTCAAAACTCCTCCAATTCCCACGTCCGACGCATCACAAGAGACCTCAAACACCTTCGAGAAATCAGGCAGTCGAAGGATAGGTGTCTGGGTCATGCGCTCCTTGATGTCCTTGAAGGCAGCAGATGCGGCCTTCGTCCATACAAATGTGCCCTTACGGATGCAATCCGTGATCGGGGCAGTGACGGAGCTAAATCCGCAGATAAAGCGATGATAGAACGTCGCAAGACCATGAAAGCTGCGGACATCATGAACGGTACGGGGTTCCGGCCACTCAACAATGGCCCGGACCTTCTCCGGATCGGCGGAGACCCCCGTACTAGACACAATGAAACCCAAGAAGGTAAGCTGAGGTGTCATGAAGGCACACTTCTGTGGTTCGCAAATAACTGCTCTCGCCGAAGAAGTAGATAGACCTGCCGAAGGTGGTCCAAGTGGTCCCCTGTGGTGCGGCTATAGATAAGGATATCATCAAAATACACCACTACAAAGACTCCAATGAAAGGTCGAAGGACCTGAGTCATGAGCCGCATGAAAGTACTTGGGGCATTGGTCAACCCAAAAGGCATGACCAACCACTCATATAGACCGTCCTTGGTCTTAAATGCGGTCTTCCACTCATCACCTGGCCTAATCCTCACCTGATGGTAGCCACTCTTAAGATCGATCTTCGAAAAGATAGTGGCACCTGCCATCATGTCTAGCATGTCATCCAGGCGGGGAATAGGGAACCTGTACTTCACGGTGATCTTATTGATGGCACGACTATCAATACACATTCTCCATGTGCCATCCTTCTTCGGGGCGAGTAATGCGGGCACAGCACATGGACTCATGCTGTCCCGAACAGATCCTCTCTGCACAAGCTCATCGACCTGTCGTTTAAGCTCGGCATGCTCCGTGGGACTCATGCGATAATGAGGAAGGTTGGGCAAAGAAGAGCCCGGAACAAGGTCGATGGCATGTTGAATATCCCGCATAGGTGGGAGTCCCTTGGGAAGCTCATCGGGAAAGACATCAGCATACTCCTGCAGAATGGGAACAACCTCGGGTGGGAGCTCACCCTCGGAGTCCCACTCCACCTCTCGGACCGTAATGGCAAACACCGGACAGCCCTGACTAAGCTCCTGCTCCATTTCCCGGGAGCTAATCATCATCAATCTCCTCGTCGAGGGCTCTCCTGGGCCAGAGGTAACTGTCATAGCCCGAGCTGGGGATGGGGTACTAGGCCCGGGGAGGGAAGGCTTCGGAGTACTAGGGCCAGTAGGACCCCTGACTGATGGGCTCCTGGGCCGAACGGGTTGGAGGGTGACCCGCTGGCCAACGTGGTCGAAGGTACAGGTGTTCGACCGACCATGGAGCGTGGCATCCCGGTCAAATAACCATGGCCTACCAAGAATGATATTGCCCACTTCCATGGGAAGGACATCACACCAAATCTCGTCACGGTAGGAGTGGAGCTGCAGCGGGACCAAGCACCGCAGCCTGACCGAAATGGAAGTGGTATCCACCCATGATACCTGATAGGGACAAGGATGGTCTACGGGTGTGAGACCAAGACGAGCGACAGCGTTCGTGGAGATTGTATTGATACAACTCCCGCTATCGATGACCACCTTACAAATTTGCTTTCCCAGCCTACAGAATACCTGAAGGATAGTGGTCCGACGCCAGTCATCATTGACCTGTGGCTGGGTAAGGATACATCTGACGACCCCCACGTGGGTACCGTCCGACTGCTGGACATCCTGGGCCTCACCTCCCATCTTATAGTACTCGTCAGCTAACTCTTCATCTGCCTCATAGCTGACCAACTCGAGGCCCGTAGGGGTGGTATCCTCGGCCTGTGTGTCCCCGATGTGAAGAGATGGGCGGGTGGGACACTGGTTGGCGAAATGGCCAAACCCATTGCAGCGATAACACTGCTGCCGTGATCCACTAGGCTCCCCAATCATAGGTCCTTTACCTTTATCCTCCTGACGAATAGGAGGCGTAGGCAACAAAGGACGTGCAGGAGGTGTGGGTGCCGGTGGGCGGGCTATGGGTGGGGCCGTAAGATGCTGGGGACGCGGAAGGTCCCTCGGGGGTGGAGGACGAGGCCTAGGAGCAAAGGGCTCGGGGCGAGCGGGCTCCTGAGGTCGTGCCATGGGGGTCCTCGGATACGTGCCAGATGAGCCACGAGACTCGACACTACGAAGGGGAAAGGAGCCCAACCGATGGGGTGACTCAAATTCGGCCTCGAACTGCTCCAATTCGAGAGCAATCTGATATGCCTGCTCCAAAGTGGTGGCATTGCGGCGAAAGAGTTCATATTGATAATTGGGCTGCAAACCTCTTCGAAAGCGGGATATCGTCATGGCGCTCTCTTCCGTGACCCCGCACCGCAAATAATACTCATCGAACTCGGCGGTGTACTCGGTCACGGATCGGTTCCCTTGGGAGATGCTTTGCCACTTGTCTATGAGACGTTGGCGATATGAGGCGGGAAGGTACTTCTCCCTCAACTTGGTTTTCATATCATCCCAAGTACCGATCTGGGGTTGACGTCGCTGGTTGAGCAGGCTCTCTACATTGATCCAATAAGTTTGGGCCTGCCCTTGCAGCTTCATCTTTGCGTATCGGACTCTTCGGTGGTCCGTCATCTCAAACCACTCGAAGTACCGGTCCATGCCGGCCTCCCAATCTAAATACACCCGAGGGTCCAAGGACCCGCTAAAAGTGGGAGGGTCCGCACGCACACCCCTAAGAATGCGGTCATCATCCTCGTCATCACGATTCCGTCGTTGATGACGACGACCGTTACCCCCGTGATCATTGTCGGAGGCATAATCATCCACTATAGGCGCCTGTTGCCTCCCGACATCCTCCACCTGAGCCCTTGGCACAGCGGGTTGCTACACCGGCTCTTGTTGGCCGTTCGTCGGTGTGGGTTGCGCCGCTACTGGGCCCCTCTCTAGGACGGCAATCCTCCCAACAAGGCCTTGAATGGACTGCTCCGAAACCCCGGCCCAATCCTCGAGGACCTTCATCCGCCCTTCTAGACGCGTCCCTATGCCATCCATACGCATACTAAGACCATCCATATGCGTATCTAAACGATCCATGATGGCCCGGAACATCTCGGCCATGGAAGACTCATCGTAACTACGGGCTCGGGACTCCGCCATAGGTGGTGGCGGCGAGTACTGGGTGCCTCGACGGGTGGGCATGCAACTGACACACGACCTAGAAGACACCGACTAATGCAAACACACACTAAATGATGCACTTAGACCTAAACCAATATCTGGTACGGGGCGGAGTTAATCGATCCGAAGATCACTCCCGCAAGTGTGCGACCTCCCGATAGGCGTAGCCTAACGTTCGGACAACACCTTTTAAGATACCGAATAAAGGGTGCAAATGCAATTTAAAACACACTTTTTTTTTGTTGTTTTGTAAATAAGGATGATCCTAGACTCGACTTAGACCATGATGCATGACTTATGCAACGACCACCCTAGACTCGAGAGTGTAGGTACTCTAGAACTGATGCGGGACGGACACGGGAGACGACACTATTAGGTGCCACCCTCGGACTCTAGATGAAGACGCGACCAGCAGCACACACCAGGGAGACACTAAGCCCGACACTACGAGCTCCTAGTGGCAAAACGTCGCTAACAGAAGTGGAAGCTCACTCGTCGTCCCAAGCGAGGGAAAGCGCGGACCGTGCGCGGTTAAGCAATCGGAGAAGGTCAAGGGTAGTCCGACTCAACTTCCGGACTCGGATCGAGTCACGGGACGGGTCACACTCACTATCACAGCGGTGACAGTACCTACACTCTCGGCAGCGGCAACAGACCATATACTAGCTAAGCAAATGAACGCCAAGAGGTTCGGACCATTACCTCCACGCACCCGGCGTGGCGAAGACAACCTCGGCCGAATTACGGACTCCCGGTTAACAATGATTACAACAATACACTAAGTCGACCCACTCCACGCAGGGAGGTAAAAGGTCACATGTGGGGTCCGGGAATCATGCAACTCGGGTTGACGGGTAGCATCTTGATGTCTCCCAGCGGTGCCGAACTCCGCGTTTTCGTGCTTTCCGAACGGCGGCTTCTACGGGCCCGCGGGGCCCACGGACGGCGCTGTCCTCCGGATCTGCGGGGGTGGGACCCACTGTGATGGGGACCCCTGGTGGCGCGCCTCCACCGACGGCGGTCGGCCGGGAACACCGATCGGGGGTCGATCGGCCCCGATTCCCAATTGTTGAACTAGCTGCCCACGGATTTTGATTTCTGTTTTCCGGCGCGCGCTCCGGCGAAAACGGCCGCTGCGATCAATCCCGACATCGGATCGGGACGCATAAGCTATCGTTGGAAAGCGCTCTTCAAATGCTTCAATCTAGACCCAAAGAGATCTGCTGGATCTGGTCGGATCAGAACTTTAATGAATTTACAAGCCCCTGTTGTACAGTAACCAAAACCTCAGATTTGCAGGTTACTTGTCTGAGAACCACCGTTGACCGCCTAGTAAACCTCCGATTCAGCTCTTGAGCTCTTCTTCAAAGTTGTAGGGGATCAAACCACGGAACGGGGACTATTTTTGGAATTTGATTCTGAGGTGATGGTGATTTACTATGATTTTTGGGGTGACTGGTGGTCGGATCTGGGATCAGGGGGACAGAACTGTAGCTGGGACTGAGAACGATTTTAAGAAAATATGAAATGGACGAACCAAAAATTGAGAAAAAGTGTGGATGAAGGGGTGGATGGGTGGAACCTCCAGTAAAATTGGGCGAACCAAAATAAATCAAAAAGTGGACCTAAGACATGAATCTCAGGGCGGATATGAATCTGGATAGAACTCTGGCAGAACTGAAATGGAAGGGTGGACGAAAATCAAAAATTATGAAACGGGATCTGAATGATAAACCAAAATTTATGGGATATCCTTGACACCTCGGGAACCTCCAGTAAAATCCCCAGGTCGAGCAGAGCTCGTGGCTGAGTTGGACATTTCGTGGAAGTTGCTGTGGTACTGCGCAGGCTGAACTTCGTTGAAGGCGATGGCGGTGCGATGGCGGCTCGTGGCGGCGGCGGCGATCGTCGGAACTGATACAAGAGACTTCACACCTCAGAATGGAAGCCTTCACAGCAACCAAGGGGGAGAGGGAGGAGAGAGGAGGGGGCGCACCAGCCCTTTCTTCTTGAATTAGATTGAATCAAATGGCATTAATTCACTAAAAGGAGAAAATACAACTTATATATGTTACATATCACATCTCTTATCCACCATTGGATCTAGGGGAAGGGGATGGAGGGTTGGGATGAGATGTGAACACACACACAAAAAATAATAAAATAACAAAGGGGGGGGGGCGGCCCTTGGACCAAGGAGAGAGGGTGGACTAGATGGTGGGGGTAGGTGGCCTCCCATTTGGACTTTTCAAGTCCATTGTCCCCCATGTGTCCAATTACAAGTCAATCTTCTAGATGCCCCCATGTGGCATGTTGACTGACCCCCACGTGGGACCCTAGGCTGAGGTGGCCCAATGGGGTGGGGCCTGGGGGGCCCGTGGGCCCCACGAGGTCCGAATTGCACATAAGCCCCTATTACAATCAAAATGGCAAACCGAATGCAACGAAATAAACACAAATTAAACACACATAAAGTCTAACTAAATATAATAAATGGGGAGGCTCAAGGCGGAGTCTCCAGGCTGTCTCCGAGCCAGATGGACGCTGAGGTGGCTCGTGTCATGCTCCGTGTGCGGTACCGGTGGCTCGGCGTATCGTGCCGATCAACTGCTCGGGTGTCCGTACCACTTTCACACAAATATGGATCCCTAAACAGCTTTTGTCATGTTTTCACTCTCACATGTCTGTTTCTGTCTTGGGGCCCAAACTATCTTGGGTTCCAAAATCTGTCCTCTAAGTGTGTTTGTAGGTATGCCTGGTAGCCAGGAACAAAATGATGAAACATGAATAGCTACTCCAGGCATATGACAAGAGGTAGGGCCAAAAATTCTAAAAGCTGAAAGAGATTGGAGGCCTTGTTAACATTCTGATGCAACACCAAGGGTAAAAATAAATCAGTCAGGTAAAGCAGGTAAGTGATTTACCTCATGAAATAAATTCTCTGAAAAAGGATAAAATGTTCATGACTTAGGTGCATAAACTTGAATTGATTGCATACTTGCTGTATGTATCATTGTTGCATAGTCAGCACAAATTTGATGTTCTTCTCTTGCCATTTATTGCACTGAGTTTGAATGGTTCATTTAGTGCATATAGTCAATGCATGTGTCTAATGTCTGCATATATCGTTTGCATGACTATCAAGGAAGTCGTTTAATGCATATAGGACTGCTTTGCACTGGATTTCTTTGCATGACCACTATGGTATATTAAATGGTAAGCCACTAAAAGGCAGGTGAAATCTGCCTGGAGGTTATTACTATGTGTGAGATGGTCCCTTGAGGCCAAGTTCTCCGCCAAGTACCAAGGGTCAAGTCTTCATATAGAGCAGTGTATTGCATATCATTAAATTTGAAAATTTTGAAAAGAAATAACTCATTGCATAGCATATTGTTGCATCTTGGTGTCAGGGGGAGCTGAGAGTTAAGTTCAGTACATTGAATCTTTTTCACTCCTCATAGTCCCCATTCAATTCCTTCATATTCTTTGACATCAATTGCTATTGAATCTTAATGCCTATTGCTATCACTTCCCTATCACCTTCACTGAACAACAACATTGATTCTGGTTTAGTACATTGAGCTGTGGTTATTGCAATTGTTCATTTATAAGAATCACACTTGCAAATTGAAAGGAACTAAAGTTTTAACTTTTATAAATTGAAGAGTTAAGTGTCTGCACTTCAGAACTTGAGATAAAAGAAAATTTTTATAGCTCTTAATCTCTGTCTCATGGTTAGAATAGAAAAAGTTTTTTTTTAATGCCTGAACGTGTTAAACTGGAAATGTTTAGAAAAGGCGAATTAGAGTGTGTATTTTTTTAACAATCACTCTAAAAAGAAATCAGGGCAGTAGTAAATAAGAACATCAATGTAAAGAGTTGAACAGAGTGACAGAGCAATGGCTGAATTACACTGAGAAACTGTGATCTCCTCCAAAGAAGTAAGAGAATTCATAAGTCATGAAGTGCTTCAAACTACCTCTATTCATAGGGTCAAATCTATAGGGGGAGTCTTCACCAAGTAACTAGGGGTACTGGCCTCTGATCAAGGTGTACCCTTTATATCAAAGGTGAAAATTGTTCCTTGTAGGTCTTGATCTGAAATAGATCTAGTAGTTTATGTCTAGTAACTGGAGGTACCTGCCTCTAATCAAGGGGTACACCTAATGTCAACAGCATAAATGCCACTGGTCTATTCACTTAGCTCAGTTTCTGAAAATTAAAAGGTGAAAAAATAAACTGCTGTAACCCTTTGAAATCAAAAGTCATTAAGTGTAAATTATTTTTCTCAATACATATTCAAGTTGCCTATCTTGAAATTCCATGTTTAATCACAAAGGGTATTATTTCTGACTTATCTATTAAAACCATGTGCCCTAGATTCATAGCTATAAATGGAGTCTACAACTCTTTTTCAGTGGTCAGCTACTTTACTCTATCTTTATCACTGTTAAACCTGAATTTTTTTTCAAGACTGTATATTGCTGATTCTTATGCTTTAACAATTGTTTATAATCATGCTCACCTTCTAAACCAATGATTCAGCTGTTGTGTAGTGACCCCTTCCTTATTCTTGTTCCTTCCCTCCTACCTTCTCTACCTTTTGATTATCTGTTTCATCCGTCCATATTCCTTCTCAAAAGGGGAGAAATAATTCAGGGGGAGTTATACTTTCAGGGGGAGAATAAGTTGTTCTAAGGGAAATCTGCAATGTATATTGCATTTTATACTCATGTTTTTCTTTCTTTTTGATTATGTCAAAGGGGGAGAAAATTTGGTTGGTGACTCACTGTCACTTTGTTGCCATCATCAAAAAGGGGGAGAATGTTGTGCCCCTTAGGCACAAGCATATGCTATTTTGTTTTGATGACAGCAACACAGTGAGAGTATCACAGTGAGCCAGTCATTGTGTTTAGCATACATTGCATTTGTTCACTTCTATATGCATATACGGCATCGGTGCATTCATCAGTTGCACGCCATATAGTCTATACATTCTTTGCTGTAACATTCATGCATCATTACAGTAAGTATGCACATTCTCTGCTGATAGCTTTGACGCATGCACACACAAGTCTATACATTTCCTTTTGATATGTCCGTGCATCAATGCATAAGTCTATACATTCATGGCATAGTCAGCACATTGTTTGCTAGCAAGTCTACACAAAGTCTATACATCCACATGCTTAGCAAGTTTGTACAACGTTTGTACATTTCACTTGTTCATGCATATGTGCAAGTCTACACATTGATAAGTCTGTACAGGGTCTAGCTTCATCGTGTGCTTCATGCATATCAAGTCTATACATTGCACCGTCTTACTTAGCGTCTCATGCTATGTCTATACATCGTCTGCCAGCCAGTGCATCCTGCGTCTCACTTAGCATCTCATGAGCATATGCAAAGTCTGCACATCGTCTTGGCACATGCAAGTAAAGTCTGTACATCGTCCGTCTCACTTAGCGTCTCATGAGCATACGCAAGTCTGCACATTCCTTTTTATCAAGTATGCACATTGTCTAGTCACACACACTCAAGTCTATACAGTCCCATCTTTACCTACGTTTACTGTTTTAGCACTTCCATGAAGTCTGTACATTCTTCACTTAAAGTCTGAACACGATTGGCTTGATGACTAGCAAGTTTGTACATTGTTTAGTGCATTACATGCATTCATCAAGAGTCTGTACACTAAGGTGCCTGCATCTCATGAATTCCAAGTCTGTACACTCGTTGAAGGCATGTCCAAGCATTCATACTCAAAGTCTATACATTCCTCAATGGATTGTGCATGTGTGCATCTTTCTCATACAAAGTCTGTACAGCGTTTGCCTAGAATGCATACACTAAGTCTATACAACCATCAGTCGATAAGTGAACAAGTCCATACATCGTGTGCTTCACGCATTTTCTAAGTCTATACATTCTTGTTCAAACTTCAGACTTACTCGATGCATTCTGAGATAAAATCAAACCTGAAAGGACTTATACTCGAGGAGCTTAATGTTTGGGCACGTGATCCGAGGTTGGAAGGGCTGACAGGATGATGACACGTGGCCAAAATATTTGGGCGGGAACTGTGGAAGACACACGCCCAATGCTGCTCCTACTGGAACTGCTATATAAGGAAGACTTCTCCATCTGAAGAAGACTGATCGAACATATAGAAGACTTGAAGGAAAAGCAGTAGAGCAGAGAGCCCGTTCAATGCAGAAGAAAAAGAAAGAATCAGGAGAGTGAAAGAGGAAGAGAAGAAGACTAGAGTGACTGGAAGGTGTTCGAGAGATAGTTTTCAAGAGAGATTATTTCTCAGATCTATGGTTCAAAACCAGATCTGAGTTTGCTTAACTGTTTGAGCTTTATTCCCTGCAGGGATACATTTTGCTTTTCGTTTATTTTTGTTTTGATTTCTGAAATCCTTCATCAAGCTGTGTGTCAGCGGGTTTGCAGTGGAGCATTCCACTGGACGGGTAAGCTGTAATCCCCAGCAGTTGTAGTGGAGGATTCCACTGGACGGGCAAGCTATAATCTTCAGCGTTGCAGAGAACGTTGTTCTCTGGACAGCAAACTGTGTTGCTCAGCGGGCGAGGTGGATACCTTGGATAGCAAGCTATGAGGCTCAGCGGTTGTAGGCTAAGCTGTAAGGCCCAGCGGTTCAAGCTGTGGGTCAGCAATAATCCACACTCGGGTTGAGTGTGGGGTGGATGTAGGTCTGGAGGACCGAACCACCTAAAAACTCCTGTCTACTGTGTGATTGCTTTGTGGTTTGCATTGCTTCTTTATTCATATTCTTTGCGCAGTAGATGATTGTTTAGGATGGCTCTTCAGCAGTTCTGGTTGGTCTTTGATTTGTGCGCTCTATTTGTTTAGCAGAAGTTCTTATATTCCGCTGTTGAATCTGCTGTAGTCGATTTTATCAGGTGACTGATCTATTCACCCCCCTCTAGATCACCTTAAGCGTCCCAACAGTGAGTACCCAACATATGTCACAGTGTCTTCCAAAAATAACTGGTGAATCTAACATCGCGGTCAGACACTATGGTACGAGGCAACCCGAACTTGCACACAACATGAGTAAGGAATAGGCGGGCTACCCTCGAAGCATCCGAAGTCTTCGAGCAGGGAATGAAAATGGCCATCTTTGAGAATCGGTCAACCACCACGTAGACCGAATCATGCTTCCTAGAGGTACGTGGCAATCCCAAGATAAAGTCCATGCTAACATCATGCCACGGAGGATCAGGCACGGGGAGAGGCATATAAAGGCCCGAGCTTTGCTTCTTCATTTTGGCCGTAGCACATGTACGGCACTGAGCCACAATATGAGCAACATCACGCTTCAAGCTCGGCCAATAAAATCTATGCTCAACAGCCTCGATAGTCTTGTTCCGACCAAAGTGGCCGACTAGACCTCCCGCATGTAGCTCCCAGACTAAGAAGTCTCAAACCAAAGTTCGGGGAACATAAAGCATGCCTCCTCGAAAGAGGTAACCCTTCTGAAGCACATAATCATCATGATCTCTCGAGGGTCTGGCTTGGAGAGTGGTATAAATCTGACCGAAGTCAGGACAGTCAACATAGGCCTCTCTCATCTTCTCTAACCCTATGACCTTGGCACTCATGGTGGTCAGCAGACAAGCACGCCGACTCAAGGCATCGGCCACCTTGTTCTCCACTCCAGCCTTATGTTTAAGCACAAATGTATACTGCTGGAGATGCTCAACCCATCGGCTGTGACGTGCATTAAGCTTCTTTTGGGAATGGAGGTACCTCAAAGCCTCATGATCGGAGTATAAAATAAACTCCTGATGTAATAGATAGTGCCTCCAATGCCTAAGAGCCTGAACAACTGCGTAGAATTCCTTATCATAAGTGGAGTATCGCAGTTTCACGTCATTCAGCTTTTCACTGAAATATGCGATCGGGTGGGCCTCCTGACTCAACACTCCTCCTATCTCAACACCCGACGCATCACAAGAGACCTCAAACACCTTCGAGAAATCTAGCAATCGAAGGATAGGTGTCTGGGTCATGCGCTCCTTGATGTCCTTGAAGGCAGCAGCTGCGGCCTTCGTCCATACAAATGTGCCCTTCCGAATATAGTCCGTGATCGGGGTAGTGACGGAGCTAAATCCGTGGATGAAATGACGATAGAACGTCACAAGGCCATGGAAGCTGCTGACATCATGGACCGTACGGGGTTCCGGCCACTCAACAATGGCCCGGACCTTCTCCGGATCGGCGGAGACCCCAGTACTAGACACAATAAAACCCAAGAAGGTAAGCTGAGGTGTCATGAAGGCACACTTCTGTGGGTTCGCAAACAACTGCTCTCGCCTCAAAAGTAGACAGACATGCCTTATATGGCCCAAGTGGTCCCCTTTAGTGCGACTATATATAAGGATATCATCAAAATATATAACCACAAAGACTCTAATGAAAGGTCGAAGGACCTGAGTCATGAGTCGCATGAAAGTGCTAGGGGCATTGGTCAACCCAAAAGGCATAACCAACCACTCATATAGACCATCGTTGGTATTAAATGCGGTCTTCCACTCATCAACTGGCCTAATCCTCACCTGGTGGTAACCACTCTTAAGATCGATCTTCGAGAAGATAGTGGCACCGGCCATCATGTCTAGCATATCATCTAGGTGGGGAATAGGGAACCTATACTTCATGGTGATTTTGTTGATGGCACGACTATCAATGCACATTATCCATGTGCCATCCTTCTTTGGGGCGAGTAATGCGAGAACAACACATGGACTCATGCTGTCCCGAACAGACCCTCTCTGCATCAACTCATCGACCTGCCATTTTAGCTCGGCATGTTCCGTGGGACTCATGCGATAATGAGGAAGATTGGGCAATGAGGAGCCCGGAATCAGGTCGATAGCATGCTAAATATCCCGCATGGGTGGGAGTCCCTCGGGAAGCTTCTCGGGAAAAATATCAGCGAACTCCTGCAGAATAGGAATGACATCGGGTGGGAGTTCACCCTCGGGCTTCGGCTCCACCTCTCGGACCATAATAGCAAACATAGGGCAGCCCCTACTAGCCTCCCGCTCCATTTCTCGGGAGCTAATCATCATCAATCTCCTAGTCGAGATCTCGCCTGGGCCAGATGTAACGGTCATAGCCCGAGCTAGGGGTGGAGTACTGGGCCCGGGAATGGAAGGCTCCGGAGTATTAGGACTAGTAGGACAACTAACTGAAGGCTTCTTGGGCTGAGAGGGTTGGAGGAGAATCCGTTGGCCAGCATGGTCGAAGGTACAGGTGTTTGACCGGCCATGAAGTGTGGCATCTCGATCAAATAACCAAGGCCTACCAAGAATAATGATGCCCACTTCTATGGGGAGGACATCACACCAGATCTCGTCATGGTAGGCATAGAATTGTAGTGGGACCAGACACCGCAGCCTGATCGGAATGGAGGTGGAATCCACCCATGATACTCGATAGGGGCAAGGATGATCCACGGGTGTAAGAGCAAGACTGGAGACAGTGCCCGTGGAGATTGCATTGATGCAATTCCCACTATTGATGATCACCTTACAAACTTGTTTGCCCAGCCTATAAAATGTATGAAAGATAGTGGTCCGACACCAGTCATCACTGGCCTGTGGCTGGGTGAGAATACACCTGACGACCCCCAAGTGGGTATCGTCCGGATGCTGGGCATCCTGGCTATCACCTTCGGCCTCATAATACTCGTCAGCTAGCTCCGGATCTGCTTCATAGATGACTAACACGAGATCCGTAGGGGTGGCATCCTTGTCCTGTGTGTCCCCAATGACAAGAGATGGGCGAGTGGGACACTGATTGGTGAAATGGCCAAACCCATTGCAGCGATAACACTGCTGTCGTGATCCACTAGGCTCCCCAATCAAAGGTCCATTCCCTTTATCCTCCAGACGGATAGGAGGTGAAGGCAACAAGGGACGAGCAGGAGGTGCGGGTGCCGGTGGACGGGCGATGGGTGCCGTAAGTTGTTGGGGATGAGGAAGGTCCCTCGGAGGTGGAGGGCGAGGCCTAGGAGTGGAGGGCGAGGCCTAGGAGCGAACGGCTCGGGGCGAGTGGGCTCCTGAGGTCGGGCTATGGGGGCCCTCGGGTATATGCCAGAAGTGCCATGGGGCTCGACACTACGAAGGGGGAAGGAGCCCAACCGATGGGTAGACTCGAACTCGGCCTCGAATTGCTCCAATTCGAGAGCAACCTGATATGCCTGTTCCAAAGTGGTCATATTGCGGCGAAAAAGTTCATATTGATAGTTTGGCCACAGACCTATTCGAAAGCGTGATATGGTCATGGTGCTCTCTTCTGTAACTCCACACCGCAAATAATACTCATCAAACTCGGCGTTGTACTCGGTCACGGATCGGTTCCCTTGGGAGAGACTTTGCCATTTGTCTATGGGACGTTGGCGATATGAGGCAGGAAGGTACTTCTCCCTCAATTTCATTTTCATGTCATCCCAAGTACCGATCGGGGGTTGACGTCGCTGATTTAGCAGGCTCTCCATATTGGTCCAATAAGTTTGGGCCTGCCCATGCAGCTTCATCTTTGCGTATCGAACTCTCCAGTGGTCTGTCATCTCAAACCACTCGAAGTACCGGTCCATGTCGGCCTCCCAATGTAAATAGACTTTCGGGTCCAAGGACCAGCTAAAAAGGGGAGGGTCCGCACGCACGCTCCGAAGAACGTGGTCGTCATCATCATCATCACGATTCTGTCATTGGTTACGACGACCAGATCCCCCTTGCTCATTATCAGATGCATAGTTAGCCACCTCATGCACCTGTTGCCTTCCAACATCTACCGCCTAAGCTCTTGGCATAGCAGGTTGCTGAGCCGACTCCTGTTGACCATTGGTCGGCATGAATTACGCCGCCGCTGGGGCCCTCTCGAGGATGGCAATTCTCCCTACAAGACCCTGGATGGACTAGTCCGAAGATTCGGCCCGATCCTTGAGGGCTTTCATCCTCCCTTCTAGACGCGTTCCTACGCCATCTAGACGTGTACTAAGGCCATCCATACGCGTATCGAGATGATCTATGAGGGCTCGAAACATCTCGACCGTTGAGGGTTAGTAAGAGCTACGGGCTCGGGTAGGTGGTGGTGGTGAGTATTGGGTACCTCGACGGGTAGGCATGCAAAGACACACAAACTAGGAGACACAAACTGATGCAAACACCGACTAATGCACCTAGACCTAAACCAATATCCGGTACGTGGCGGAGTTAATCGATCCGAAGATCACTCCCGCAAGTGTGCGGCCTTCCCGATAGGCGTAGCCTAACGTACGAGCAACACCTTTTAATATACCGAATTATCGGGATGAAATACAATTTTAAAACACTTTTTTTTTTGTTTTGAAAATAATGATGATCCTAGACTCGACTTAGACCGTGCAAGACTTATGCAACGACTACCCTAGACTTGACTCGCTCTGATACCAAACTGATGCGGGACGGACACGGGAACCGATTCTAAGTGATGCGGACCTCGGACTCTAAATGCGGACATGACCAGCAACATACAACAATGGAGACGCTTTGGCCCGACACTAAGAGTTCCTATGGGCTATACGTCGCTAACAGAAACGCAAGCTCACTCGTCGTCCCAAGCGAGGGGAAACGCGGATCCGCGCGGTTGAGAAACCGGTAGAGTCAAGGGGGGTCGACTCACTTTCGTGATCGGATCGAGCCACGGGACGGGTCACTCTCTTGCTCACAGCGGTGACATGGACTCACGGGCTAGGTTCCTATCGCACTCAGCAGTGGCACACGACCATATACTAGCTAAGCAAGTAAATGTCAAGAAGTCGAGATCGTTACCTCCACGCTCCCGGCGTGGGGAAGACAACCCCGGCCAATCCTGTACTCCCGGTTAAACAAATACACTGCGGTACAAAGATTTGACCCACTCCACGCAGGGAGGTAATAGGTCACATGTGGGGCCTGGGAGTAGAGGGAATTGGGTTGATGGGCAGCATCTTGATGTCGTCCGTTGGCGCCGAAACCCGCATTTTAGTGCTGTCCGGACGACGCGATCTGTGGGTTCGTGGGGCCCACGTGCTGCCCCGTCCTCTAGACCTGACGGAGTGGGTCCCACTGTGATGGTGACCTCTGGTGGTGCGCTTCCCTGGGCGACGGTCGGGCTGGAACACCGGCCGGAGGCCGATCGGCTCTGATCTCCAAGTCTTGGAGTTGCTGCCCACGGATCTGCTGCTTCTGTTTTGTCGCATGCGATCCGTCGAGATCTGCTGCTAAGATCACTCCCGACGTCGGATCGATGCGCAAGGGGTATCGTTGGAAAGCTCTTTCGAAGTACTTCGACTCTCTGTGACTCTAAAAACTTCGTTGGGATCGGGCTTCTGATGGGGGATTTTAGAATCGGACTGATCTCAGTTTCAGATCTGGCAGGGCAGAACTGAAGTTTCCTGAGAGTTGGTGTTGACCGCAGGGTAGACCTCTAATTCAGACCTCGAGCTCTTCATAAAAGTTGTAGAGGGGAGAGAGAGGAAAAGGGCAATAATTCTTATGACCTATTTGGTGAAGGTTTGGATGGGGAAATGTATTTTATACTGGTGGGTGGTCGGATCTAGACAGAGGCAGACAGAACTGAGTGGAGATCTGAAAGTAAATGTTAGAAAATAAGTGAAGGCCTTTAGAAATTCCACGAAAATTCGTGGATGGAGGGGGTGTTGGACAGAACCTCCAGTAAAATTGGGGGCTCAAGCAAAAATCAAGAAGAGGTCCGAAGAGGGGAAACTCAGAGCTACTGTGAATCTAGACTGAAAGCTGGCAAATCTGGGTGGAAAGAAAGAACGAAAATGGAAAATTGCAAACTGGAAGCTAGAAGCTCAATGAAAATTTTTGGGATGTGGTGACGACCTCTGGAACTCACCCTAAAAGTATGGGCTCAAGATGAACTCGTGGCTGAGAGTTAAAAATCTGAGAATGGCCTGTTGTCACCCGATTGGCAGAATACCGACGGTGGCGGTGCAACGGCGGCTCGATGGCGGCGGCGGCAACGATGAACTCCACACCAGATAGATGAGGCTTCCCACCTCAGAACACAGCCTTCCCAACTGCAAGAAGAAGAGAGGAGAGAGAGAGAGAGGGGCGGCCCTTGCTAGGCTTCCAACAAAATTCAGATTTTTATATGCATTAATTCCACTCAAAATGAAAATACAAGGTTCTTATAGAAAATACAAAAAGACTAGTTCTATCCCTAGATCTAGGGTTGGGGAGGGGTAAAAGAGGGAGTTCAAATTTATTTCTCCCATCTGATTTGGAATCAAATAAAATAAAAATTCAAATCCTAATAAACTACATTAAGCATGGGCCACCCCCTTGACTTTTATGGCATCCAGTTTTGAAATTTTGCTCCCTTTGTCACCCCTTGGTCCAACCCTTCTAGAAGCCCACCATGGAGGGTTGAGTGACCCCACATGGGCCCAAGAGATGAGGTGGATCAATGGGAGAAGGGATGGGGGGCCCGCGGGACCCAGGTGGTCCCATTTTACAAATAAACCCCGGTTACAATCTAAATTACAATCCAAGTAAAGCCAAATAAAAATACCTTACACACAAATAAAGTCTCAATAAATACTATAAATATCGAGACTCAAGGGGGAGTCTCCAGGCTGTCTCCGAGCCCGATAGAAGCCGCTATAGCCCGAGTGGTGCTCCGCGTACGGTACCGACGGCTCGCTGGTTCGTGCTTCTCGCTCGCTCTGGTGTCCGCACCACTTTCGATTGGGTCTGGATTGAGCCCATAAGAGCTCGATTTAGGCTTGAATTTGGTCGGGGAGGGGATGTTCTAACAAAACTCTGAGTTTAGGCAAAAACCTACAATTGGGCCAAACTAAATTTTCTATTGGGTTCATTTTAGAAGACAAAGTTACAAGAAATTTGACCCTCTATACGAATATACATTTTTCCACATTTTATAAATTAGGCGAAATTTAACCCTAGAGGGGAAAGATTAATTAATAAATTTCGGGTTGCTACACCCTCCCCCTCTTTAAGGAATTTGGTCCTCAAATTCGCCGAAGTTATCGAACGGAAGATACAATAGATACAGACCTTAGAATAACTCGGGATATTGCTTCCAGATTGCTTCTTCGGACTCCCACGTGGCTTCCACGATTCCAAGTCTACTCCACTTGACTTTAACCTTCGGTGTGGATCAATTCCTGAGTTGTTGCTGCTTTCGGTTCAAAATCTTGATATGCTTCTCTTCATAAGATATATCCTCCTTTAGCTTTAGATCTGCATGCTGGATGATATGCGAGGGGTCGTATACGTACTTCCGTAACATGGATACATGAAAAATATTATGCACACCTGACAAGTGGGGTGGCAATGCCAGTCTGTAGGCCACTTTGCCAATCCTCTCCAATATTTCAAATGGGCCAACAAATCTCGGGCTCAACTTTCCTTGAATTCTGAATCTTCGAACTCCTCTCATGGGTGAGATTTTAAAAAATACATGCTCTCCAACCAGGTATTCCAAATCTCTTCTTCTGTTGTTAGTGTGAACATGTCACATAGACATTAAAAAGAGAAAAAGAAAGATAATTATTAAATTAATATATAAATATGATGATGATGTGATAAAAAGGTGGGTAAGGGAGCATGTGATACTACTTAAGGAGTGTGATCACCAGAGGGGTTACCTAAAAAAGAATAGGGTGATCACAAAGAATACCTTGGGAAGCGGGGTGTGGTTGTGAGTTGCACTTCCTCCTTCAACCGGCCGGCCGATGAAGGGGGTTTTTGCTTTGATTGCCCTTAAACAAAAAAAAACACACAAAGACAAGCAAAAGAAGTGGATTAGAACCCAAATAGTGTAGGATCAATATTCAAAATAATATAAATATGCAAACATGGGCATGGACACACCTTGTGTGTTTTGTTTTTAACCCCTTAAAAGGATTAATAGTGGGGAGATATGAATGCTAATGCAAATAATAATAAAAGATCTAGCAAAACGATGCTAGATAGGATAAACGTGCAGAACTAAATGAACTAAGAAAATAAGAAGAAATAAGAGAAGAAAAGGTTGAGTGAGTGGAGGTGATCCTCCAACAGCAGCCACACAGGAAGAGAGGCGGCCTCTTCTTTTGGCACAACATTAGCAGGATGATGAGAGAAGAGGAGAGCTCTTGATCTCTCAAGCAAGCAACGTAAACACGTGCAAACACAAGAAACCCTCTCTACAACGTTAACAAAAAATGGCGCACTCTGTGTTGCTCTTGCAGTTCTTCTGCTGTTGTTCTTAAAAAGCCGCCCGAGGGATTCAAAGGGGCTATTTGTAGAGCTAGAGATCCTTGTTCTAATGGGTTTCAATCAAGGAAATCGATCCACGACGTGGATATTCCTTCCACAGAAGAACACGGAGCCAAAATCGACAAGGAACGCGATGTAGAGGAGGTTACGGGCGAAGAGGACATGAAAAGAAATTAGCGAACAAGTAGATGCCGTCAATTCAATGGGCGTCTAGGAAACTGACATTCATTCCTGGATAAAAACTGAAAAAAATGGACTTTCCATAAATAAAAACAAGAAATGGCGCTCGTTCGAAGAGTCGTTCATTAATGAGCGCCTGCTCAAAAAGGCGTCAATTCCTTAGAATTAAAAATTAGTAAAAAATTGGAAAACCAGGAAATAGCCCCCGTTCGAATGGTTGCCCATTCTTATGAGTTGACCTATCGGAGGCCCAGGTAGACTTGCAGAGGAACAAACTGGCGACACTCTGGAAGGGCGCTCATTAAATTGGCGTCTAGAGAACGGTCGCTCATTCCAAAAAAATCTGAGAAAAATAGAAAAACCTTCTTATTGAGCCAGTAATGAAGTCCACTTAGGGGCATTACGTCGTGACATGAATTTTACTCAACATAATATCAATTTTGGCATGTCTACAGCTGTCCCGCCTTGGCGTCTGCTTTGCAAGAGAGTGAGATGGAATGAAGTGTAGTGGAATAAGAATGGAATGAAGATGTAACGAAGTGGAATGAAGTGAGAACGGACTAAAAAGTAGATGCCAAGGTGTGATGTGACACGCCGTCGACACTAAGTGTTAGAAATCTTTCCATGGTTCTGAATGAAACAACCTTGGATGATTGCAAGAAAGTAACATTTGTTTGGATGAGGACTAAGCTAAAAAAATGTGCACACAGACACGAGAGAAAGGACACCATTGGAGAGCGATTACCAGTCAATGTGGACGTGCTACAACTAAGGTGGATTGAAAAAATAAAAGGAAAGAGATAGGAATCCAATCAAAGGGCACTTTCAAGGAATCAGCCTGAGCGGCTTCGAGGAGAACATAATACTCATTTCGAAATGGAATATCCCATATCAACTCAAATCAAGAGCTAGTGGCCCTCATTACTGACTTAATATGAGGATTGTTCAACACTAAAGCTCAAATTCTTACATGATGCATGCTGGGCTAAAAGAAAAATTAAAACAAATTAAAATAGATAATAATCAAGGATAATATTGCTAAGCTCTCTAGACTAGGTCAGGAATCTAGTTTCCTAAGTTTACACTAAGCCGAAGTCCGTTTATCCACATATCAACTTAGAAAGTGGAACTGTCGTCCCATGTAATACCCCGATTATTTATTAAGTTTTATTGAGCTTTTATTAATTGAAAATTGAATTAAAATGGATTAATGTTTGAATTTCAAAATATTGATATTTAATTCATTAGAAAATAGAACCTATAAAATTCGACTACCTTAGAAAAATATGTAAAAATAGTAATTGGGTAAAAGATCATTTTTATAGCAATTTTGTCTTCTGGACTTGACCCAAATTAATTACGTAACCTTGTCTAATTAGAGGATTAATCTCGAATTTGATCTTTACCTAACCTTTACCTAATCGTAACTTAAAACGTGAAATTTGACCTTATTACTCAACCAAATGATCTGAAATCAAGGGCAAATGGAAGGCCACGAGGTAAGAAACATTTACCCTCAATCAATTTGAGGTAAACCTAGCCCTAAAACGTGCTGCCGACATAGATTTGGTCGAGTCAAGGATTCCGGCGCCGTTTCTAACACGAAACTTGCAGCGCCAAATACTCCGAACTCCGAAGGCTCCAGAAGCTCGATGACCTATAGAAATGTATCTCTTCGACTCTAGTTTCATTTGGTAGCTGGGTCAGCCGACGAGGAGTCCAGATCTGGGAGCATTCGTCATTTTGGTGGAGGGTGTTGGTAGTTCGTCATTCTTCATCTCCAGCCCTTTAATCCGTCGATTAAAGTAGGTACCCTTAACCAATTGAGACTTGTAAATATAGTATCTTGATCAGCTCGACGAGAGCTATCCAATGGGACTGAAAGCCCCAAATTTCATTAGGTATCCGTGGAGATATTAAGCTTTTTGTGAGCTGTTGTCAAGCTTGTTCTTCATTCTAGGGTTTCGAATTCTTTCTCCGATTTGAGGTAGGATCTAACAACCAAACTCTAATTAACTTACATGATGTAATCAGCATGTTGTTAGCTTTCATTTGACGAAGAAACCCCTAATTTGTATTGAGCATGTTGAGAGTATTTTGCATCGAAGTAAGAGCATGTCTAGAACATGATTCATATAGTGTTCCTTTAAGTCAGATCTTGATTTCGGGCTAATTTTGAGTCATGTAACCTGATCTTCATGTAGCATATCATACATGGTTGGATTCATAATCGAGTTAGCTTTCTTTTGACGCAAGAAGCCCCAAAATTCATTGCTTATGTTGAGAGAATTGCATGATTTAGTAGAAGTAGGTCAGGAACTAGGGTTTTCATGTATTTATCATGTATAAGTTAAGATTTAATTGATTTCTGTGAAAATTCATGTTTCTAAACTCATGTATCATGACCCTAGAATGTCTATTAGGATTCCTAGATCATGTGGTTTTGATTTCAACTCAATTGGACCTCATTTGGATGAGTTCATGTGTTTTACGGAGTCAACTTTCGTTGCTGTTCTTGCAGGGGTCGACCCCAGGGGTCGACCCATCCAACCCCTGCATGGGGGTCGACCCCAGGGGTCGACCCTTGTGCTGGATTGAAGGGGTCGACCCCAGGGGTCGACCCATCCTTCAGAATTTGCTGGGGTCGACCCCAGGGGTCGACCCATTCAGCTGCCAGACCCCATTTTTACAGGGGTCGACCCCAGGGGTCGACCCATGTACCAGGAACCCGATTTTCATCGTTTTGCGACCCGTGGATCGATCCAGATCATTAGGGGATCGACCCATTAAACTTAGACCAATTGAAAACTATACTTTTGAAGAACCAGTGACCTGTTCTGGAAACCTTACGATTTCAATTTACATTGGTTCCTACTTGCAAATATAGTGTAAAAACATGCCGTTTACCATCTTCATTTCGACTCATACATTGGTTAAATAGAAACCCACATAATTAGTGGTTAATGGTGTAATTAAATCTCTGTTAATGCATTCTTTTTCCTTCCTGTACAAGCTTGTTCCTTTACCTTATCATCTTGAATCAGCTTTTGGCAATTGTCTTAATGCAAATGATAATGGATAATCTTTGACATATTAACTTGATAATTAGGATTAATATGTTGATTAGCTTGTTGGATAGCTGCTGTACTACAGTAGCGCAGCATGATTAACTCTTATTGTGACTTGGTTTTCAATCTTCTTGATGATTGTGCTTACCTTGAAATTCTGAAATGAATCTCCTTCCTACTTGAAATTGTTATTGCTACATGGTTCAAACCTTAGAATTCTGGCCATAAATTGTAGAAGTCTAGATTCGTGGGATCTTTGATCCAAAGAAATCAATGCCTGGCAAACAATTAAGGGCTCGATCTAGTCCTGGGAGGAGCGCCCGAACACTACGTGTACCCCCGGGGAGGTGATTGACTAGGTGTGGCATTTGGCAGCAGTACTATGACATGCGTTAAATCTAGGACTGTCCACTACTGTCCACTACTCTCTACTACTCTCTACTACTTTTCACTTTCCACTCTTCACTGTTCTATACTCTACTTGTTGTTACTTACTTGCTGTTAGTTGGACGTGGAAATGAAACTACACACGTGCTTGACATGACTTGAATTATCTCGATATGGCCAACTCTTTATCGTTATCTCCTGTAGTAAATTCTTGTCTTTGTTATTCCTCTTAAGTATTACCATTCTGTTCCTTTATATTTCGTGACCTTGCGAGATCTTTCAATTTTGTTTCATTATATTATCATTACTCTTTTATTGCATTACCCTTTGTAGCATGATATTTTGAAAATGTAATTAAACTGCTAATCACTTATACCTATCTATTATTTCCTACTGAGCGTTAGCTCATAGTTGTTGTTTCCCCCCTTTCCAGGCTTTTCAGGTGACGCGCTTACCGATGGGGAAGGGCAGGAGTGATGTTTTGAGTGTATCAGTTAGTTGTGTTTAGAGTGTGTTGTGCTTCAGCTTTGTTATTGTGGTTTAGAGTTGTTATCCCAGTTGTATTGAGTTGATTTGAGGATTATGTACCAGTTATGTTTTGTTTAATGGTCAATAAGTCATTTCCATTTCTTAGCATTTGTATATATTTAGATTAGTTCTCTCTCTTTCCAGCTCGTTTCTAACTGTACGTCCCGATATTCCGCGTCGGGGCGTGACATCCCATGCCTTAAACGACTCAACGGCCTATCCGTGCGATCAAGACTCTCCTGGAATTATCACCATTTTTGTTGAAGGGGAACTCAAATTCCAGAATCATCAAGACCACAAGGTCCTTGATATGCTCTTAATAGAGTATGTAACATATAGTAAAATGCATACATGAGGAGATACAGGGGGAAAATGTCACCAAAGAAGAAGTTGGAGCACCTTGACAACCTGCATAGTTTGTTCTTTCCTGCGCTCAAAGATCATTAGTGCAACGAGAAACCTTATGTATGGTAAATTCATCAAGATATGAAGAATGCAAGAGCATCAATAAATTTATCAATTTCAAGCTCAAAAAATGTAATCAATTCAAGTTTAATGCAATTTGAACCAAATTATCAACAATTTAAGCTCACATTTCATATGACAATTCATATATATATATATATATTTATATATAAATCCAACCACTGCAATTCATACGAAATTCAAAAATAGCACTATTGCAAGAATTGGTGACCATCCGAAAGGGTGCCTGTTGCACCCAGACTATTTCCCAGCCAAAACGACAAGGAATAAGGGTTCGGGCATTTCCTCGAACACCTTCAAGGCACGGGCTACCTGGCCCTTTCTACAACCCTAAAGGCCCCCACAAGGGTCCCGACCAACTCGCCGTGACGCGCGGCGACTCAAACAAGTGTTCGGGGTCAATCCTGGCCACTCTCATACGGGCTTTGTCCGCGTTCTATATGGCCGCCCGGGATCACCCGGGGGCATCCCGACGTTAAGCCACGCCACGTGGCATCCAACAAAAGAGTCATGGGCCCACTTTAAGACTCTTCATTCAACCCTCCAAGGTCAAAGAGAGACCCGAGCAAGTCAACCACAGGCTTTGGAGGCCCGCAGCATGTACGTACGGCTCAAACACGTGTGTTCGGCATTTTTCCGAACACCTTGTGGGTGTGTATATTTCAACCCTTCTACACAAGACCACGGGCTAGCCCGTGGTTCCAGTACGCCAGTTGGGTCCTACAACGACCCCCCAGCAAGTTGGGGCCACCCCCTGCCCTCAGACACGTGGCAACAAGCCACCGAACTTAGCTCTCGGGTCAACCCGAGGTTACCCTGCTAACCCGCCGTACAATATGGCACGTAGCACGAGGCAAGGCCCATGGTCCCAAAATGCCTCCTTCCAACCCCTACGGACTTCTATCCTTGGCCTTAGGCCAAATCCAAGGCCCGTCCGCCACTTACACAGCTCGTTCGGCAACCCGGGGTGTGTCGGGCATTTACCCAAACACCTTGTCAGCGGCTACTCCGACTAAAGGAACAACAGCCCCACGAGCCCATGTCAGCCTCCCGAAGGTCATAGTCCATCAAAGGACGTCCCCAGGCAGCACAAGAAGACCCCCCGGGGCCATCCCCCGGGGTTACGGCCGGCCCGGGGCCAATTCACCCCAGGGCATGGCCGCGCCCCTAGGGAGGGGGAACTCCTCGGGGGGGCACGCCCTCTCTCCAGCTCAGTGGTCCCACGACCCCACTCAGCCCCGGTTTGCTCAATTACGGTCCTACGATGCGGTTCGTGTGCCGTACCAGTTCAAGGGGTCAAAGCGTAGACGTGGAAGCGCAAAGCGACAGCACGACGGGTTCGTCCTCAAGTCAACACGCACAAGTCTCCACAAGCCGCCACGTAGCCTTCACCTAGTTGTCCTTAGCCAAATTGGGAAGAAAAAAGCCCAAAAATCAATTTTTATAGGGTGGGGACCAGCCCCCCCTCTCTATCCTTGCGAACCCGCCTATACCCCCTAGGGGGGGTTTACGCGGACCAGCTAGGACCCCCTGGCTGGTCCGCCTAACCCCCCAAACAAACCAAAAAAAACATTTTTTTCAAAAAAAAAAGAGCCAACCCGCCTAAACCCTTGGGTGTTTAGGCGGACCAGCCAGGGACCAGCCAGGGCCCCCTGGCTAGTCCGCGTAAACCTCTTTCCCTCTCTCTCAACCCGTGTAAGCCAACACTATTCCATTGGGTTTTCGCGGACTAGCTTACCCCCCTTAGCTGGTCCGCGTAAACCCCCATGTGACCCTTCACCTTCCCTATAAAAACCCCCTAGGGGGCAAGGCAAAGGCAATGAATGCATCTCCAAAGGATTCAAGGCAATTCAAGCGCTTCGGCTCTGAGCAGCGAGCTGAGGAGAATTGTGTGTGGGTGACTTGTTCGGCGGTCTACTACACCGGGGGTATGTCGTTCATACTCCCCTCACGCCGTATGTAGCCGTCACACACAAGTCGACACCCACCATATGTGAGACGTTGTGATATGGGCGGACGTCCCCTCATGCCGGGATTCCCCCTCGCACGCCCGTCGGTCGCAAGCACACGCGTGCCATGACGCCATGCTCACTCACAGTAATGAGGCCACGTCCGACCGCTCAACTCGAGTCGCGACCGACCCTCACCCAGATACCGGATCGACGTATCCCCCAGTCATCCAGTCATACGCCCCCCGTTCGGTATCACGGCTATGGCCCACGCCATGGGAGGACCCCTCTGTAAAACGCACATATGTGCATCCCTCACGCATTGACCCGGAGACCGATTAGCACGTCGGAATTATCCTGTGGCATGCGCCCGTTGTACTTTGGTTGTTACGACTTTCCTGTAAAGAAATATACATCTCAGCACAACATTACCGATTGGACGAGTGCTCTCACACCCGCGTCCCAGCCTTCAACCTTCTATCCACATTCCTCGGCATCCGTGCCTAACATTCCAACCCCCAGTAAACATCCCTCGGTCCATCACGCACCCCTAGCTGCTGAATGCCCCCAGCCCTCCACCCATGGCTTCAGACATACATACAGACTTCTCTTCAGCATGGAACGAAGGTATTCGGATTCAATCCGATGTAAATAAACATCGGTTGCTTGCGGCCGGTGGGGAAAGACGTCCAGTACACGATTCCCGCAATCGCCTACGCACTCGCACCCATGGAACCTCTTCTCTCCACATGTTGCCCGATCGTCTGAGCCCACGTGCCGCGCCCTGGTGGCGCTTCCCCGGTCAAACCTTGGTTCCATGAGTGATTGTTGAGTGATCGACTGGCACGCCCGCACCCTATCCGGTTAACCTTTATCCCGACACTTCCGTGCCATTCGACCCTTTCTGACTTTCCGTAAAAGGAGACTGCCCGACACCGCCGGGAGAGGTATGCACCCGTAAGGAGGATACCCGAGATACATCAAACTCCCATATTTTCCTTCCTCGCTGTATTCCTTCCCTCACCCCGGTTAATCGGCATAAAAACCCGTGGTCACTATTTAAAGAATTAGTGGCTACTCGTACGGTCGCCAATTCCCTGCACTTCCAGCAACCCGTTTCCTACTCGAAAATTGGATTTTTAGTCTCATTCAAGCTTGAATTCGAGCTACTACAACGAGTTGCAGTCTCCTCTCTATAAATAGCACCTCTAAGGCCCCTCCTTGCATCAAATAGAACATCCAAAGGCTCCAAGGGAGTCCTAAATCAAGATTTTGGTGAAGAAATCAAGAGAAAACATGGGATTTCTATTGAAAAATAGGGAGCTAAAGCATGGAGAATCTAATGCATCGCACATTGAAGAAGCCCAAGCTGGGATTTGCAAGAATCACATAAATAAGCTGGCATATAAGTGGGAGGATTGCCGTGAATCAAGTAAGTGCTCAAGGACCTTAAACAAGTCTATGAATGCTACTTCAAAGGCTAAACTTCTCACTAGCTCTCTTCTCTTCTTGTTTCTTTGTTCTATTTGATTTATAAGATTATCCAAATATACTGAGTACAAGGAGATACACTAAGATCCGTTGGCTCCCGCTCCTCCTTTCCAAGATCACCCTAGACATGAGATCCATTCTTTCTCGATGGAATCTTCATAGCCTTGTAACCCATGCAAAACACTATGATTCAATCCACCTTGATTGGGCCGCCATAGGAGATCTCATAGAGACTTGGCATCCACATGCGCACGCCTTCTTATTCTCAACCTTTGAGGCCACCATACTCCTAGAGGAGGCGGAAATACTCCTAGGATTGAAGAGAGTGAAGCAAGGCGATGAAGAGAAGATGGCAGATATGACCAAAAGCAGGAATGCTCAAGAGATGCTGTCCAGCCTAATGTAACGCCCGAAAATTTTCTAGTATTAAAATATAAAGTAATTTAAAGGCTTAATGGGCTATTAATAAGAATTAAGGATTTCTTAAATCCATTTAAAGGCGCTATATTTACCAAAGGACTAAGCCCAACTTAAATAGGCCCAAAGACCCAAATTCTATGGCTTATAGACCCAAGCCCATTAATAATTTAGGTAGTTTACAGATTTTAATTGGGATATATACAAGAATTAGGGGATAAATGGGGGATAATACGGAATTTCAAAAATTTTGGACTTAATGAAGCCTGGCGGTCTATCGCGCGACCGCCAGACCCACCCTAACGGTCCGCCCATGACCGCTAGGCAACCCCAGTTCCGTGAATGGGAGAAAACGTGAAAAGCTTGGATCTTTGGCGACCCAATCAACATAGATTGAAGCTACCTGGCATGCATGACTCTCTAGAACTCACTAAGGATTAACTCTACTCCAATTTAGGACTCTAGGATCGATCTAATCCCTTAAACCCTAGGTGAATCCTATAAATAGACCCTAACTTCGACTCATGAGAACCCTAATGTTGGCTCGCATTTTTCGAAGGTAAGGAGACGTCTACTCAGGTTGGTCCTTTAGAAGAAATTGTTCTTCATAGTTTTATCTAACTTCTCTCAAATTTCATGTTAGAAGCCCTAGCCGTTGGAGAGCTAGAGCCTCTGCAAGTCAATGGATCGCCACAGATTGCACAGGAGCCAGTGCGATGGCCCAGGGAAGATCAGGAAAATATAAGCCCTAAACGAGGTATTTAGAAGTTGTGTCTTCAGAACTTTCTATTCCCCTTTGTATCTTCTATCTACCCTCCAATTTCTATGGATTTAGGTCAAGAGGATCGGGAGATGGAAGGTCGTGAAGTTGCTGTTTTGGCACAAAACAGGCAGAACTTGGGCTTCCTTCCAGTCAGAAATTCGAACTCTTGGAGCACTATCAAAGGTCGGTTATCTCATGAAAAGGCTAAATTAATGTGTTAGGAGTAAAAGCCCTCTTATTTTCATGAGATTTCATGCATTGTACATGGAGTATTTTATGTTTTACCATCACTACAAATCTAGACCATTTCTGTATGCATAGTTCCTACCCTCAATATTGAAAATGATAATTTGAGTTTAAATCATGACTACCCATGCATCTTCATGTTTTAATATGGTGTTATCAGGCCATATTTACCTATTGTTATGTTGTGTCATACATCTATCTACCCTAGATTAGCATGTATTTTCGGTTTTATTGCTATTTTCAGTAGACAGGAAGAAACGGTCTTCCTGAAACCGCCTGAGTCCTCTTGCGGTTCTACGATAGGCCGCTAGGCCCGGTCAAATAGTCCTCTAATGATCGCTTTCATTTTCTAGATTCTGTATTATTGTTAACCCGAAACTTAGTGCAGAACAGGCCTATTTATCATATGATAAGCCTAGTTAATTGGGTCTTACTCCTATTGTAAGTGATGATTTCATATACTTGGTTATGTTAGTTGTTCATCTTAGTAGGATTCATGTTTGTTATACACTTGGACTTATTTTTAAACTTATGTTAATTTCATGCCAAACCTATACTCTTGTGTTAATGAGCATAATTTCATATGGTTCATGGACTTGTCTAGTTTTGATTTGATCGTTATTTTCTCACGATCCTTCTCATCTTGAGTCTATTTCTTAAGTACATGACACATATTCCGATACGATATCATTAGATACACTTTGCAATATAGGCACGCTTCCTTGGACTTGTGATCCTCTCCGTTAGATATTCCTTCCACCGAACTAGGTGATCTTGTTTCAAGGCCTCCGTAAGTCTCCGTGAGCCTGGGATTCCCACTAGGATGCTGAGTTGGTTGTACCATCAAAACCCAAATTGTCTAAGTAAGCACTTGCACTACCTGCATTTTTCTGAGTCTTGGCTAGAAACGGTCCTCTCATGACCGTTAAAGGCCCAGTAACGGTCGAACAGAGACCGTTTCTATCCAAAAACGGTCATCTTGTGACCGCATTTGTACTCTGAGTCAAGTTCTGGCTTTGAACCGATTGAAACGGTCCTGACTCGACCGCATGAATATGCTTAACGGTCTGGACATGACCGCATGAGTCCCTAAATGGTCTAGTAACGACCGCAAGGTCCCTGACTTTATCTAACCCGAGGTTTGACCTTTGGGTTGGGTTTTATAAGTTCCTAGATGGTCTGATGTTTGCTTGGGACTTAACACTTGTCAAATAAGATATTGATAACTTATGGAAAGTAAAGAATGTGCCGTTATGCTGCCGACTCTTTCTAACATAACATTGTTCTAAATCAACCTTGAACTCTCATATTTTTATTTGGTGCATTTTTAACTTGGTATTTTCTATCATGAAACTATAGTTTAAACTTATATCGTTATTGGGCATATTGATATTTTTCGTAGAAGTAGCTTGATTTATAACTTCAAGATGTAAGAGCGGGCATGGACAGTGCCCTCGGGCTCAACTCTAGTCCCCTCGGGAGATAGCCGGAAACATACTATTAACCATGAGGTATGATGAATACTGGTGTCGCATTGCGCTGGGAGTACTTTTTTTATAAACGGGTGAAATCCATGAATTTTCATGAGACAATCTTGTGAAACTTACATGCTTGCTAGAACATTCTTATTACACGACTTTCTAGTGTATAGCCTTTATGGTTATGAAAAGTACATTCTTGTTCATGAAAGGCCAAATTACATTCATGTTATATTCTTGCTTGATCATATTTCCAGTCTACATGGATTTTCATATCTCACCTTGATCGTATCTCGTTATTTATGTTACATTTGTTTATTCACATGTTTTTTCGTATTTTTCATGTTTTATACTCCATAACTAAAATGTTAATTACTTAAACTTTGCCTTCATGTTGATACGAAGATACCTACTCGGCATGTGTGCTCATTCCAAACTTTTTCAGAAAATTCTAGCAGGTCGGATTCAGACTATTCAAGTGGTGGATCCGAGAGTGATTAAAGAAGAGCGAAGCCTTAGATTGTCATTAGTGGAATGTCAAGAGTCGTTATGTCATTTTTCATTTTATTGAGTGTAGTTAGTTAAAGAGTGAAGAGTCTACCTTGTGTACTTTTGATTATTATTCAAATAAAGCAAAGATTTTGTCCAAACATCGTGCATTCATTTCTTATGTGTGTGAATGTGTTAGCGCTCTGATTATATTGCCTACTTGAGGCGTACTAGCCGACTGTTCACGTTCCCGATTGTTTCCACTGCATAATCTCACGGCGTGACAGTTAGAGTGGTATCAGAGCTAGGCATAACTATGTCCTAGGAGAATGTTATGTCATAGGCTAAGTCCAAGGGTTAAGGACCCACACCTATGAATTAAGGAAAGGAATTTTCTCACCTACGTGAGATTTGGGTAGAGCCGGGATGAGCTAGTTATTTTGAACTTATCTCTAAGTTAACTTCCTTTAATTTCGTAAGAATTAACAAATCATTCTTTTTCTCAGGTACCTCATTCTTACAATGGCTCACCGTGTTATGACCACCAATTTGGGCACTGGCCCAATTGAGAACAATTCAGGCCCATGAACTCAAGGAGCTTGAAATCTAGACAGATTATTGAAGGATCCTTATGAAATTTGTAACTTAATGTGGGGAGGTCAAAATTTGGTGAAACCAAAGCCCAAACAATTGCCATTGGGTAAGGAACAACTTTGATGAAGAGTATCACTTCTGAAAAATAGGCCTAATAGGAGTTAAGAGGGAGTTTATGAAAATAGGTCGAAATAGTTACAAAAAAGTGGCCACCCATTAAAATTGGGATATCTTGGGCCACAGTCACCGAAATAAGATGAAACTTAGCCCATTAGAAAGATTGTGCCCTTGACCCAAACTCTTCTGTTGAGGTGGAAACCCAATTCGCATCAGAACAAAAGGTTCTGAGCCTTTTACTGCCAACTGTCATAGAGAGGTGTGACTGTTAGGAGAATTCGAATGTAATTAATGAAAAATTCATAACTTCGACTGTGTTTGATGAAATGACCTAAAACTAAGGCCATAATTTCGAATGGGGTGTTAGATACAACTTCTCTGTTGAGGTCAAGGCCAAATTCTACATAGACACTATAGTTATACCTGAATTACCTTTGGGTACTGAAAGGTCGCGGCTGGAAAGAGGGAGAATAAATGTTAATATTGTGAAAATCATAACTCATCATAGTGATAATGAAATTTGATGAAACTATGACCCAAATTTAGAACCCAAAGTCCGCTTGATTTCATCTGAAGACGTCCCAGCCTGAATCTCGACAGAAGAGCATGCCCACGCACATTTATGACTGAGTAGACGAAGGGTTGCGACTGAAATAGGGAAAACTAAATGTTAATGTTTTAAAAATCATAACTCGGGTTAGGAATAATGAAATTTGATGACAACATGACCTCGAGTTAGATATTGAAGTTATCTTCATTTCATATGAAGACATCCTAACCTAATTCCCAGCATAAGTGTGCGTCCAATAGAGTTTATGACAGGAGGTCGAAAGGTCACACCTGTTCAAACCCGAAGAGGTGCTAAGCATTAACTCCTCTTCAAAACTAGCGACCTTGGAGCTTGTTAGAGCCTTGAGGGACGTGGATAAACCCTTAGGAAGTCTAAAGCCATATAAGGAGGTGGGTTTTAAGGGTGTCAAGCCTTTAGCAAACCATTTCCATCAACCCTCCACCACCTTCTAGCTTTCTTGAGTAAGAAGAGAGTGAGGGACCCCGTCTCTTGGTGGGCGGACCATCCGGTTCGTAGGTGGACAGTTCGGTGCGTGGGTGGTCGATTCGGCGCATGGAGGATGATCTTGCAGCACCCCGGGGTTGGGGGGGGAAGCTTTAGGAGGATCTGGGGTGTGGATATCATCCCCGGATCGTTGGTTTATCATTTCGAAGGTAGGCACCTATCCTCAAATCTTAGGGGTCAATGATGCATTAAAATGATTTTAAAGTAGTTTCTATATGCCAAGGAGGGATTAAGGGCATGTGGGATTGACTACCATGTCTATTTACTGGGTTTTCCATCAAGTCATGTGTTTTTGAGAGGTTTCTCAGAATTTTTAACTGAAAATACTGGGTGGTGTCGACACGGCCCACGAATGTGTCGATGACACATTCCCATAAATGTGCTGACACATTCCATGAATGTGCTGACACTACCCATGGACGTGCTGACACTTCCCCTTCAGAAACTGTCGGATGTGCTGACACTTCCCCTGAATGTGTCGACGCTTACCCTGGATGTGTCGACACTTCTTCTTTGGAAACTGTCAGATGTGCTGACACTGCCCATGGACGTGCTAACACTTCCCCTGAATGTGTCGACACTTACCCTAGATGTGTCGACACTTCCTCTTTAGAAACTATCGAATGTGCTGACACTTCCCACGGATGTGTCGACACTTCCCACGGATGTGTCGACACCCTGAGAACCTTGTCCCCAATTTCCAGAAACGTGAGAAAAGAGAGTTTTGAGTGGTCAAATTAATTTAGAAAAATCTAAAAAATTAGAAAATGGTAGAAGGGTAAGTTGGTAACCCATAGTAAAAATTTTATGCTCACATAAATTCTGCACTTATAGTTATGGTTCATTATCTAGACATGTGTATGGTGGACATGTCGACACTTCCTTTGAACAGGTCGACACCCTGGGGCACTGTCCCCAATTTCCAGAAATGTGGTAAAAGAGAGTTTTGGGAGGTCATATTAATTCAGAAAAATCTGAGAAATTGGAAAATGGTAGAAGGCTAAGTTAGTAACCCACAGTAAAAATTTCACATTTTCTGTGCATGTGTAGCATATAAGGATAAACCTATTCTTTTTATATAGTAACCTGATCATGCACTGTTCCGCACCAGTCAGCATATAAGTATGTTTAGCCCACTTAAACTATTGGAAGCATGTATGTTATGATAAAGTATTATACTAGTATTTGTA
The DNA here is from genome assembly GCA_022559845.1 of Amorphophallus konjac. Classification (NCBI taxonomy): domain Eukaryota; kingdom Viridiplantae; phylum Streptophyta; class Magnoliopsida; order Alismatales; family Araceae; genus Amorphophallus; species Amorphophallus konjac. The sequence continues at coordinate 233,771,426 of CM040119.1, forward strand.
AAATGAGTATGAATGCGAATACGATGTGAATGTTCTGAGTAGGAACAACAGTATTCTGTCAGATAGGACTTCAGTCCCTTTGTGGGGCGGCCCTTTCTGCGGGACAGCGATACGTAATGCCGTGGTAGTAAAAGATCCCAGGGGACGGCGATACGTAATGCCCTGGTCAAAAATCCTATTGATTCGGCCGATTGTTCTGTGGAATGATAGAACTGTGTGAGCCACATGAGTCTAGGTGGGAGTTCGCTCTCGGGTCTACGCAATACTCTTTTGTTCGTTCGTTTGTGTGTGTGGGGCCACCTGTGTTGTGGTAGCTGTTTGTTTCCAAAAATAATAGAATTGTGAAAATATGAAAATGGGAAAATGTGAATATGTGAAAAGGCGATAACATGTAAACTACTCATTCACCGTGGTTTTAACGCATGCATGGGTACCTTATATGTTAGTTAAAGAACATGTATTTTCCTCATGTGAGTTATTTTAATGTAGATGATAATGAATGGGTTATGCTATTACTTACATCTGAATTATGTATATAATTTGGTCATATAGATGCGTGTTAACCCCGGTTTGTTTAGGCTGCCCACTGAGCGTCACGCTCACCCCTTTGTGACACACGTTTTCAGGAGACATAGAGCAGGAGGTTGGGGAGCAGGCTACAGCTGAGGAGTAGTGCTAGTGCTTAGTTCGTCTGGGTATGCTATGGATGAATGTCTCTCTTATATGTAAGGTTATGGGGTGGTAAGCCTATGAGGACTCATGTTTATTTTGGAACAATTGACATGTACTCTTCTTTGGAAATTATGAATGGTTGAGATATTATTTACATTTCATGTAATTGTGGTTTCTCTCTCTCTCTTTCTCATGCGAATGTAGGCATGTTATGTATTGTGCTTCCGCGATACGTGCGATGTAATGTCTCGAGGTCCGATGGAAGAAAAAAAATATCCATAATTTGGGGATCGGATCTCGGGGCGTTACAAAGTGGTATCAGAGTATGAGAGACAAATCATGGTTACAACCATTACAATTGTCCAAGTAGTAGAAGAAGAGGTAGGCTAGAGTGAAAAGAGGTAGAGTATATTTAGAACCCATTTCAAACAGACAAACCCTCATAGGTAATAATTGAAACCATAAGGATTTTAGGGACATATTAAGTTAGGTTCTAATGAATACCTTTGTATAGGTTCACTAAGGAGCAGAAGACGATGGGCAAGAGGCCTAGATGGGTAGAAGGGAGGCAGGGCATGGAAAAGGTGGCACGTCAAGAGTCGGTACCAAGGGGTGGACCGGGGGTCCCATTATGTGTCCATTGTGGGCGCAACCATCCGGGACAAGAATGCTGGAAGGCAAAGGGCAAGTGCTATGGATGCAGCGAGGCTGGACATATTGCGAGGAACTGCCCTAAGAAGACTCGGCAAGAGCCAGTACCACCGTGGGAGAGGATTCGGTACAGAGGGCGAGTTTATACACTAATGCAAGAGGAGGCAGACAATACCCCTACTGCGATTGAAGGTACGGTGCAATGACCCATTTTAGTTTGCGAGTCGTATAACAAGTTGAACCTTTGAATGTAACTGATAAAAACTCTAAAAGCATACACTGTGTGGCATATGTTCTATGTTACAATTATTTTAAGTAAGGTGATATTCAATGAGCCTTGAAAACACAGCTTGTGCGTTACATGTGCAAGCTTCCTTTCCAGAACAGAAGAAGGTCAACTGATCATTAATGTCTGAATTAAGAAATAAGACAAGCGAGCTTAAACCATTTTAGTTGTGGCAAAGCGGGCTGTCCAAGATACCATCAAGGTCTGGTTAAGATATGTGCCAGCTTTAAACTTCAAGAAATTGATATCTAGGGTCATACTCTTCCTATCCCTGACATATTTAATGCCTATTAAGATATCTCGTTATGTTGATACCATGGATTCTAGGCAAAATGCTCATGTGCATACTTTAAACTGATGACCTTGCTCCTCAACTAGCTGGAAAATACTTATCAAAGTTTGGAAGGGGGTTCTGATATGGTTCATAGTGATAGTTTTGTCATGAAAGATAATGTCCATTCAGCATTGATCGATAGTCTAGCTTCCCCACCAATTACATCAATGGGGTGCCCTGTGTCTCACCAAGTTAGTTTTGAAGTCTTGAGTTACATGCGGTATGAAACCATTCCCTCATTTTTCAGATTATTGGGTGGGTAGGCTTTAACATGGAGTTACAGGCTTTGTAAAGCTCAGTCATTTCAGTTCATATGTTTAAGAAAAATTGAAGGGGGATCATGTGCTCCTAAAGGTGTCTCTCCCATGGGAGTCTTGCGATTCAGGGAGAAGGGCAAGCTTAGTTCTAGATATATCAGACTTTTCCAGATTTTGCCAGGTGGTTTATCGACTTGCACTTCTGCCTGCCCTGTCACATGTGCATCCGGTCTTTCACGTCTCTATGCCCAGGAAGCATGTCCCGGATGCCCCACATGTTATAGAGTACAAGCCCTTGGAGGTTCGAGCAGATCTGTCTTATGTGGAGCAGCCCAGCGAGATCATAGACTGGAAGGAATAGGTACTGAGGAATAAAACCATCCGGTTGTTGAAGGTTTTATAGAGAAATTCTCATTCCGAGGAAGTAACTTGGGAGCCGGAGGGTAAGATGCGCCAGGAATACCCTCAACTGTTCGGTGAAAAAAATATATATATTTTTAAAGAAAATTTCTCAAGTCAATTTCGGGGACGAAATTTATTTTAACGGGGAGAGGATGTTATGATCACCAATTTGGGCATTGGCCCAATTGAGAACAATTCGGGCCCATGAACTCAAGGAGCTAGAAATCTAGACAGATTATTGAATGATCCTTAGGAAATTTGTAACTTAATGTAGGGAGGTCAAAATTTGGTGAAACCAAAGCCCAAACAATTGCCATTGGGTAAGGAACAGCTTTGATGAAGAGTATCACTTCTGAAAAATAGGCCTAATAGGAGTTAAGAGGGAGTTTATGAAAATAGGTCGAAACAGTTACATAAAAGTGGCCACCCATTAAAATAGGGATATCTTGGGCCATAGTCAACCAAATAAGATGAATCTTAGCCCATTAGAAAGATTGGGCCCTTGACCCAAACTCTTTTGTTGAGGTGGAAACCCAATTCACATCAGAACGCAAGGTTCTGGGCCTTTTGCTGCCAACTATCATAGAGAGGTGTGACTGTTAGGAGAATTCGAATGTAATTAATGAAAAATTCATAACTTCGTCTGTGGTTGATGAAATGACCTAAAACAAAGGCCATAATTTAGAATGGGGTGTTAGCTACAACTTCCCTGTTGAGGTCAAGGCCAAATTATGCCTAGACACTATAGTTATACCCGAATTACCTCAGGGTACCGAAAGGTCGCGGCTGGAAAGAGGGAGAATAAATGTTAATATTGTGGAAATCATAACTCGTGAAAGGGAAAATGAAATTTGATGAAACTGTGACCCAAATTTAGAACCCGAAGTCCTATTGATTTCATCTGAAGACGTCCCAGCCTGACTGAGTAGACGAAGGGTCGCGACTGAAATAGAGGAAAATAAATGTTAATATTTTAAAAACCATAACTCGGGCTAGGAATAACGAAATTCAATGACACCATGACCCTGAGTTAGATATGGAAGTCCTCTTCATTTCATATGAAGACATCCTAACCTAATTCCCAGCATAAGTGCACGTCCAATAGAGTTTATGACAGGAGGTCGAAAGGTCACACCTGTTCAAACCCGAAGAGGTGCTAAGCATTAACTCCTCTTCAAAACCAGCGACCTTGGAGCTTGATAGAGCCTTGAGGGATGTGGATAAACCCATGGGAAGCCTAAAACTATATAAGGAGGTGGGTTTTAAGGGTGTCAAGCCTTTAGAAAACCATTTCCATCAACCCTCCACCACCTTCTAGCTTTCTTGAGTAAGAAGAGAGTGAGGGACCTCGTCTCTTGGTGGGCGGACCATCCGGTTCGTAGGTGGACAGTCCGATGCGTGGGTGGTCGATTCGGTGCGTGGAGGATGATCTTCCAGCACCCTGGGGTCGGGGGGGAAGCTTTAGGAGGATCTGGGGTGTGGATATCATCCCCGGATCGTCGGTTTATCATTTCAAAGGAAGGCACCTATCCTTAAATCTTAGGGGTCAATGATGCATTAAAATTATTTTAAAGTAGTTTCTATATGCCAAAGAGGGATTAAGGGCATGTGGGATTGACTACCATGTCTATTTACTGATTTTTCCATCAAGTCATGTGTTTTTGAGAGGTTTCTCGGAATTTTTAATTGAAAATAATGGGTGGTGTCGACACTGCCCACGAATGTGTCGATACATTCCGATGAATGTGCTGACACATCCGATGAATGTGCTGACACTGCCCCTTCAGAAACTGTCGGATGTGCTCACACTTCCCTTGGACGTGCTGACACTTCCCCTGAATGTGTCGACACTTACCCTAGATGTGTCGACACTTCCTCTTTAGAAACTGTCGGATGTGCTGACACTGCCCATGGACGTGCTGACACTTCCGTTGAATGTGTCGACACTTACCCTGGATGTGTCGACACTTCCTCTTTAGAAACTGTCGGATGTGCTGACACTTCTCACGGTTGTGTCGACACTTCCCATGGATGTGTCGACACCCTGAGAACCCTGTCCCCAATTTCTAGAAACATGGGAAAAGAGAGTTTTTAGTGGTCAAATAAATTTAGAAAAATCTGAAAGTTTTGAAAATGGTAGAAGGGTAAGTTGATAACCCACAGTAAAAAATTCATGCTCACATAAAGTCTGCGCTTATGGTTATGGTTCATTTTCTAGGCATGTGTAGGGTGGACAGGTCGACACTTCCTTTGAACAGGTCGACACCCTGGGGCACTGTCCCCAATTTCCAAAAATATGGTAAAAGAGAGTTTTGGGAGGTCATATTAATTCAGAAAAATCTGACAAATTGGAAAATGGTAGAAGGGTAAGTTAGTAACCCACAGTAAAAATTTCATGCTCACAGAAATTATGTACTTTCTGATATAAATCATTTTCTGTGCATGTGTAGCCTATAAGGATAAACATATTCTTTTTATATAGTAACCTTATCATGCACTGTTCCGCACCAGTCAGCATATAAGTATGTTTAGCCCACTTAAACTATTGGAAGCATGCATGTTATGATAAAGTATCATACTAGTATTTGTAAAATGAGTATGAATGTGAATACGATGTGAATGTTATGAGTAGGAACAATAACATTATGTGAGATAGGACTTCGGTCCCATTGTGGGGCGGCCCTTTCTGCGGGATGGCGATACGTAACGCCCTGGTCAAAAATCCTTTTGATTCGGCCGATTGTTCTATGGAACGGTAGAACTGTGTGGGCTACATGAGTCTAGGTGGGAGTTCGCTCTTTGGTCTACGCAGTACTCTTTCGTTAGTTCGTTTGTGTGTGTGGGGCCACCTGTGTTGTGGTAGTGTTTCCAAAAATAATAGAATTGTGAAAATATGAAAACGGGAAAATGTGAATATGTGAAAAGGCGATAACATGTAAACTGCTCATTCACCGTGATTTTAATGCATGCATGGGTACCTTATATGTTAGTTAAAGAACATATATTTTACTCGTGTGAGTTATTTTAATGTAGATGATAATGAATGGATTATGCTATTACTTACATCTGAATTGTGTATATAATTTGGTCATATAGATGCGTGTTAACCCCGATTTGTTTAGGCTACCTACTGAGCGTCCCACTCACCCCTTTGTGACATACATTTTCAGGAGACATAGTGTTACGATCGCTAATTGGGCATTAGCCCAATCGGGCATAATTCGGACCAATGACCGCAACGGGCCAAAAATCTAGACAGATTATCTAATAACTTTTAGAAAATTAGTAACTTCACGTAAGAGGATTGGAATTGGATGAAACTAGGCCCATTAGAAAGGTTAGGCCCATAACCCAAACTCTTATGTTGAGGTGGAGACCCAATTCAGACCAGAACCCGTGGTTCTGAGCCCTTTGCTGCCAGTTGTCACAGAAAGGTATGACTGTTGGGCAGATTCGCACGTAATTAATGGAAAAATCATAACTCGGGCTAGGATAATGAAATTCGATGAAACCACAACCCAAAGTTAGATCTTGAAGTCCTCTTTATTTTATGAAGACACCCTAACCCAAATCCCAAAAGAAAAATGCGTGTACTCGCATTTATTATCAGGTAGATGAAGGGTCGCAACTGAAACACAGAAAATGAATGTTAATGTTTGAAAAATCATAACTCGGGATAAGAATAACTAAATTCGATGCAACAACAACCCAAAGTTATATTTTGATGTCCTCTTGATTTCATCTGAAGACACCCTAACCCAAATCACAACATAAAAATGTGTTTAGTCGCATTTATGATCAGATAGACAAAGGGTCGCGACTAGAATGAACAGTAATCTTGCGAAAATCGTAACTAATGCTAGGATCTATGAAATTCGATGAAACCAAAGCCAAAATTTAGATCAGGAAGTCCTCTTTAGTTCATATTAAGACACCCCACCCTGCATCTCGACGTACGAGCTCGTCCAACAGAATTCCTGACCGGTGGTCATAAGGTCACACCTGTTCAAACCCGAAAGGGTGCTTGACATTAACTCCTCTTCAAACCTGCGACCATGGAGCTTGGTTGGAGTCTAGAGGAACGTGGGTAGACCCCTTGGGAGGCTTGAAAACTATATATGGAGGTGAGATTCAAGGGTGGTAAACCTTTAGCAACCATTTCCATCAACCCTCCACCACCTTTCAGCTTTCTTAAGTAAGAAGAGAGTGAGGGACTCCGTCTCTTCGTGGGCGGACCATCCGGTTCGTGGGTGGATGATCCGGCGAGTGAAGGACGATGAGCAAAGTCTTGGGTGGATCTGGGGTGTGGATCTCATCCTCGTATCGAAAGGAAAAGCTTAGGTGGATCTGGGGTGTGGACATCATCCCTGGATCGTCGGTTTATCATTTCGAAGGTAGGCACCTAACCTCAAACCTTAGGGGGAAACGATGCATTAGAATGGTTTTTAAGTAGTTTTTATACTTTAAAGGGGGACTAAGGGTGTGTGGGATCATCTTGCTGTCGCCAAGTTTTCGTTTGTCAATTCTGTGCCTCACTTCGAATCCTAATTATTCATGTTAAGATCTCAAGTTGGACACCATTTCTGCCGCATCAGTACGTCACCATAGCTAATTATGGAGTTGCTTCTATTCTGTGTTGTCATGACATGTAGGAAGGGGCTAGGGAATTATTAGCATGATGAATATGTTCAAATGCATGAAGGGATATCATAAATAGATCCTATAATCTGAAGATTTTTATAACAACCCTCCTTCTTTTTAAAAAAAAATCATGATTCCCCGCCCAGTTCGGTTCTGGATTCTGTCTGAGTCGACTCATAACCCTGTCTGAGTTGACTCTCTCCTGTGTGCCTGACCAATCTAGGTTCTGGATACTAGCAGGAGTCGACTCATAACCCTGTCTGAGTCGACTCTCTCATGTGTGCCTAACCAGTCCAGATTCTGGATACTAGCAGGAGTCGACTCAACTCTCTCCTGTGTGCCTGACCAGTCTAGGTTCTGGATACTAGTAGGAGTCGACTCATAACCCTGTCTGAGTCGACTCTCTCCTGTGTGCCAAAAATCAAGAAAATGAGACCTTTAAAAGGGCATTTTAATTCATAAAAATCAAATAAATTAGAAAATCATAGAAGGACAAGTTAGTAACCCACTGTAAAAATTTCATGTTCCCAGAAATTCTGTACTTCCTGTTATAAGTCATTTTCTATGCATGTGTAGCCTAGAAATAAAACATGTCTCTTCCATATAGTAACCTATTCATGGTCTGAGTATGTTTTGCGCACTTAAATCATTGAAAGCATGCTTGTTATGATAAAGTATCATACTTGAAATTTAAAAAATGAGTTGAATGTGAATAAAAATACAATGTGAATGTTATGAATGGAAAATAGCGATATACGGTGAGGTTGGACTCTGGTCCCTTCTGCAGGACGGGGATACGTAACGCCGCGGAAGTAAAAGATCCCAGGGGACGGCGATACATAACGCCCTGGGCAAAACCTATCGATTCGGCTGGTCCATTCTGTGGGACGGCGATACGTAACGCCACAGAACTCGGGGGACAGCGATACGTAACGCCCAGTGCAGCAAGAGTCTAGGTGGGAGTTCGCTCTCGGGTCTGCGCAGTACTCTTTCGTTCGTTTATGTGTGGGCCTCCTGTGTTGTGGCAACTGTTTGTTTCCATGAGTAACGAAAATGTGATAATGTGTAATTGCTCATTTACCGTGGTTTTGACGCATGCATGGGTACCTTATATGTTAGTTAAAAATGTGTATTTTTTCTCATATGAGTTATTTTGAGTAGATGATAATGAATGGATTATGCTACTTGTAGACCCACTAAAATTGACATCATTTTGAGCATATCTCCTATCGCACTGTGATGCCCCATTTGACCCTCAAATCGACTTATTTGAGTGATTTTTCTCCTTTTTATTGAATATCCAACTTCCCCAAGCTTTCCACATGTTTTTCCCTTTTTCTTCAGATTTTTCTGAGCCATTTCTCCATTTTTTCGGGCCTTAAATCAAATGGGGGAAGGGACCCGGGCGTCATTTAAGTAACGCCCCGTCAGGGGGCGTCATTTCTTTAATTAGCGACCGTCTGTTCGGTCATCAATTCTTGTTCAATTCCGAACTCCAGAAGCACCCCTTCCTTTCCTCACTTACACTCCTTTTTCACTTGGGAAAGAGTTCCTATGGCTTCCTAATATTGAAAGGACACTTGGAGGAAGGATCCCCCTTTCCATCCTACCAAAACTAAGTTTTCTAATTTTTTATGGAATTAATTCCGAATTTCCCTTCTTTCCTCATTTAACCTCCTTTTCCACTTGGGAACGGGTTCCTATGACTTTCCAAGGTTGAAGGGACACTTGCCTAATGTTTATCTCTTCCAAATTCCAACTAAAACATGTTTTCTTATTTTCTCTTGATTTAATTCCGAATTTCACTTCCTTTCCTCATTTAATCTCTTTTTCCACTTAGGAAAGGGTTCCTATGACTTTCCAAGGTTGAAGGGACACTTGCCTAATATTTATCTCTTCCAAATTCCAACTAAAACATGTTTTCTTATTTTCTCTTGATTTAATTCCGAATTTCACTTCCTTTCCTCATTTAATCTCTTTTTCCACTTGGGAAAGGGTTCCTATGACTTTCCAAGGTTGAAGGGACACTTGCCTAAGGTTTATCTCTTCCAAATCTAACTAAAACATGTTTTCTTATTTTCTCTTAGATTTAATTCCGAATTTCACTTTCTTTCCTCATTTAATCTCTTTTTCCACTTGGGAAAGGGTTCCTATGACTTTCTAAGGTTGAAGGGACACTTGCCTAATGTTTATCTCTTCCAAATTCCAACTAAAACATGTTTTCTTATTTTCTCTTGATTTAATTCCGAATTTCACTTCCTTTCCTCATTTAATCTCTTTTTCCACTTAGGAAAGGGTTCCTATGACTTTCCAAGGTTGAAGGGACACTTGCCTAATGTTTATCTCATTCCAAATCCCACTAAAACATGTTTTCCTAATTTCCCTTGGAATTAATTTCGAATTTCAACCCTATAAATAGGACTCCTCTCTCCCTTGTGTTAAGAGATCAAGATCAATTCAAGGGGAGGTGCTGCCGGACTAAAGGCTCAAGGAGGAAAACTCCCATGCACCTAAAAGCTTCATCCATGGAGTTCTTCTTCCTCTATTGAAGATTTGGAGCCTCTACATCCATGAAATTCTACATCCTCTTCTTCCTCTATTGAAGATCTTGAAGCCAATTGGAGAAACCACTAAGCTTTCCCCCTCCTATCTCTTATTTTTCTTTAGTTAATTGCATGCATCATTATTCCATCTCTTCCTTTAATTTCTTTTTATCTCCATGTTGAGATCTTCTCAGTGCAACACTTGCACACCTCCCTATTTGCATATCATTCAGCATATCTCCCATACCCTTTTGCATAGGGGTTTAAGGGCTAATACCCACAAGGTGTGTTCTTATACATGATTTTCATGCTCATCTTTATTATGAATTTGATGCTACACTCACCTTGGTTCTAATTCCTATTTTTATTGGTTGTTGTCTTTGATCTTTGCAAGGGTAATCAAAAAGGAAGAACTCTCTTCATCGGCCGGCCGATCGGAAGAGAAAGGAAAGTACTCACAATCCCGCGCTTTTAAGGTATTTTTCGCGATCCCTCCATATTGTTATTGTTTATATCTTTGAGGCCCTCGCGTCTCTGGCGATCACATTCCCCTTAGCATCCTACGCATGCTCCCCTTTTCTCCCTCTTTTCCCATTCTTCTATTCATTTCTTTTTCCTTTTAATTGTTCTAAGTGGATTTCTTCTTAGAATCTACACTACTATTAACATCTGAATTGTGTATATAAACTGGTTATATAGATGGGAGTTAACCCCGATTTGAATAGGTCGCCTATTGAGCGTCACACTCACCCCCTTTGTGACACATATTTCAGGAGACATAGAGGAGGAGGTTGAGTTGGAGGCTGCAGCTGAGGAGTAGTGCTAGTTCCGCGTTCGTCTAGGTATGCTATGGGCGTATGTTTCTATTATATGTATGGTTGTAGGATGGAGAGCCTATGTGGGTTCATGTTTAATCTGAAACCAGGGACATGTACTCTCTTTTGGAATTATGAATGGTTGAAATGACGTTTACCTTACTTGTAATTGTGGTTTCTCTCTCTCATGCGAATGTATGCATATTTATATATTGTGCTTCTGCGATATGTACGAAGCAATGCTTCGGGGTCGGATGGAGGAAAAAAAATAATATGCCCAAAGATTGGGATCGGATCTCGGGGCATTACAGAGTGGTATCAGAGCACGAGAGACAAACCATGGTTACAACCATTCCAATTATCCATGTAGTAGAAGAAGAGATAGGCTAGCGTAAAAAGGGTAGAGTATATTAGGACCCATTTAAAACAGACCCCAAGCCACATTCTTCAGGGAAATGGTAGTTAGTACACCAAGCTGGTGATCCTTACTCTAGAAGTCAACATCAATGGGAGGATATTACTAGAGGAAACATACCTCCTAGATATGAATGACTTTGACCTCATTCTAGGAAAGGATTGGATAGACAAGCATCAGTCTTATTTGTGCGGAAGAAAGATGGGGCTATGCGGCTGTGCATCGATTACCACAAGCTTAATTAGGCCAACATTAAAAACAAGTATCCTCTACCGAGGATAGAAGAGCTATTCGACCAATTATCATCTGCCAAGGTCTTCTCCAAGATTGATCTGAGGACAGGTTATCATAAAATCAGAATCAAGCCCAAAGATGTGTCAAAGATTGCCTTCAGGACTCGATACGGTCACTATGAGTTCTTAGTAGTAGCATTCGGGTTGACCAATGCACCGGCTGTGTTCATGGAACAGATGAATCATATCTTCCGCCCTTACGTAGATCAGTTTGTCGTGGTCTTTATAGACGACATCCTGATATATTCTCCTAGTCAGGAGGATCATCGATAGCACTTGAGAGTGGTTCTACAGACCCTCAGGGAGAATAAATTCTACGCCAAATTCAGCAAGTGTGAATTTTGACTAGAACAGGTTATGTTTCTCGGACATGTTATATCCGAGAACGGCATATCTGTGGACCCTAGAAAGGTTGAAGCAGTGACAAATTGGGAAGCACGGAAGACAGTCATGGAGATTAGGAGTTTCCTTGGGCTGGCTGGGTATTACCGCCGGTTCATCGAAGGTTTCTCCACCATTGCGGCTCCCATGACCAAGTTGACCAAGAAAGGAGCAAAATTTATCTGGTCAGAGGAGTGTGAAGATAGTTTTCAGTTGCTCAAGGAAAAATAGACTTTAGCCCAGGTGTTGGCACCCCCTAAGGGAATGATGGCTTCGTTGTTTATATGGATGCCTCTAAGATCGGCCTCGGTTGTATACTAATGCAGAATGGCCGAGTGATTGCCTATGCCTCGAGACAGTTGAAGGACCATGAGAAGAATTGCTCCACTCATGACCTCGAAATGGTAGTAGTGGTCCATGGTTTGCGCATCTAGAGACACTATTTATATGGAGTTCGATTTGAGGTCTTCACCGACCATCAGAGCCTCAAATATATATTCACTCAGAAGGAACTCAATTTGAGGCAAAGAAGGTGGGTCGAACTATTAAAGGTCTACTACTTTACCTTGTTGTACCATCCAGGCAAGGCAAATGTGGTGGTGGATTCTCTTAGCTGTAAATTGATGGCGTTGAGCTTGCATCGAGAATGGAATCTGATGGTGGGTGTGATTGAATCACGACCCGAGGAAAGGAAGCAATTCAATCTTTTAGCTGGGTTGTCAGCTAGACCTACATAGTTAGATAGAATTGCCGAGGTAAAAAAGTAGGATATGGGATTGAAGAAACTATTAAACAATGAGGACTTCAATGTGGGAATCGATGGGCTGATCAAGTTCCAAGAAAGGATCTGTGTGCCAGATGATGCAGAATTGAAAAGGGAGTTGATGCGGGAAGCTCACGGATCAAAAGTTCTCCATCCACCCTGGAAGCACCAAGATGTTTCAAGACATGAAGAGGATGTACTGGTGGCCAAGAATGAAGCGAGACATAGCGGAGTTCGTGTCCAAATGTCTCACTTGCCAACAGGTGAAGATTGAGCATCAAAGACCTGGCGGACCTCTCCAAACCATTGAGATGGCACAATGGAAATGGAATAAATCATCATGGACTTTGTGACTGGTCTACCCATGTCTAGAAGGAAGCATGATACCATATGGGTGATTGTGGACAGATTCACAAAGACTGCACACTTTCTACCCGTCAACAAGCAGACTCAAATCGAATCCCTAGCGAAACTGTTCATCGTTGAGATCATTCGGTTGCATGGTGCACCCCTATCTATCATCTCTGATCGGGACCCTCGATTTACAGCAAGGTTCTGGAAGAGTTAGCAACAAGCCATGGGGACAGAGTTGCAGCTCAGCTCAGCATTTCATCCTCAGACCGATGGGCAATCCGAGCGCACCATCCAGACTCTAGAAGATATGTTGAGGGCATGCAGTACTGAATGGAGGGGAAATTGGGACGATCATTTGCCCCTGATAGAATTTGCATACAACAATAGTTACCATTCTACCATCAGAATGGCACCTTATGAAGCACTCTATGGGCGGCCATGCAGATCTTCGGTGTGTTGGTATGAAGCTGGAGAAAAGTAGCTATTCGGACCACAGTTGGTACGGGATTGCTCAGAGAAGATAGCTTTGATTCGATAGCAACTCCTTACAGCCCAGAGTCGCCAGAAAAGTTATGCAGACCAACGACGGAGAGAGTTGACGTTTGCCAAAGGGGACCATGTGTTCTTAAAGGTGTCTCCTACGAAGGGGGTCATGCGATTCAGAAAGAAGGTGTAACGCTTGATAATTTTGAAATAGGAATTAATATATATTTTTTTAAAAAAAGAAAGGAAAAGAAAATAAATATTTTTACTAGGATCGAACCTGCCTCTGATACCCAGAACAAGGACTAATAAAAGTAAATGAAATTATGAGGAACAAAATCCCTATAGGAAGTATTACTAAGATCCTAATGTATGTTGGGACCAACCACACCAAATTAATGAAGTAGATAAAACAGAAATGGAAAACCTGATAGCCGTATGGGCCTTGCATATGAACTTAGCTTAAGGCTAATGGGCCTCATATATATATATATATATGCATATACATATATAAATATAAATTATTAATAGATATAAGCCGCATATATGAGGGTTTGTAAATAACAAATGGGTTTAGTTATATATAGATATATCAAGATATATGAATGATAAATAAAACCCACACACATTATAAGGGCCTTTAGAATACGTATATGAGATATAACAAGCTTTGGAAAAAATAGATAACAACATATTGACACAAATAAGGGGCCTCAAGTCTCAACCCACTAACCATCACCCTTGGATCTTCACTCATCATATATTTGTATGATGGAGCTTTGACAAATTTTAACCCCTATACATATATATAGACATACACATATATTATAACTTAACAAGGGCCTTATAAATACATATATATATATATATATAAGTTATGAATATTAGAAACCTAAATAGTTAAATAAATTTTATGTACAAAAAATAGAAGGCTAGTTCACCTTCAGATAGCCAAACTAATACATAAACTAAGGTGGGCCTCCCTATACAGAAAGAAAAGCCACATCAATATATATGTATACATAAGGTTTTAAACCCATGGTACAAGCTTTATACCCACATATATATGAACACATACCTAAAATAATAATGTATTATGTGCTTAAAAGAGAACACCGTACGTGCATGTATAAACCCCAAATATATTACAATGCATATAAGTAAACCCACTTATAAATACATAATATATAAATGCAACAGCCAACCTCTGCACATATATATAAAGCCATTAAACCCATATGCCCCACGTACAAACTCACATGTGCACATGAGCCCATCTAAACCACCCAACCCATGCACGTAGAGGATCGACCTGCATAGCAACCCCGTGATTCCCTAATGGGCCTTATAAAAAGATCTCGTAAACCCTACCCTTAAATTTTAAGGGATTATGAATATAACATCAAGTAGGCATTTAAAGTCATTATGTATTTTTATTTGGATTAATAATCAATAAAACTGGAAGAAAACATCAATTTATATTTTGTTAATAATTTAGAAAATTTTAATATTTATCACATTATATTTTTATTTGAAGGAATTAGGGTATATTGATAAGCTTTAATGCATTAAAGATAGTTAAAAGGTAATTGAATGGGCATATATACAATTTTGGTTATATAAGGGTGAGAAGGAAATGATAAAAAGAAATCACGACCATCAAATGGTCGTTGGTAAGCAATATACGACATAAATAATGTCGTTAATTATATAAAGGCATGTAGATAAGGATAATAGGAATATATCTATAATAATGGTCCTTTGAAGGTTGCACTTACAAGGGCAATACGTGAATAACGTCCAATACCCAAGCGCATCATTCCAATAAATAGGCATAGCCAAAGACGTTATTTTTAAAACAGTGAATAGTGTGGGTGAATAGTGCCACCTTTTATTTTAAAGGAATTTTACAAAACTAATTATATGAAAAAATAGAGAAAAATGGAATAACCTTACCCATAAAATTTCATAGCAAGATCCCATCAAATAAAAAGGATAAAAATGTATAAAGATTATAACACTATAAAATAAACATTATTAACGAGAATTTCTTAAACAAAGCCGTGTAACTGGGAAGTGATGGTCGTTTGGGGAAGGTATTAACTTGGGAAGGGACCGAACATGGAAATTAGAGTTCTATTAGGACTCTTGCTATAAGGTTTTAATCCCAATCGAACTTCAACACCCCAGTGATTCCCAAATGCTATAAATACCATGTCATCCACCCAAACCCAAACTACTGCCGCTCGGTTAAAGCTTCTTCTTGGTCGTTCGTTCTGCAGAGAGTCGTTGCTATTGCTTCTTCTTCCTAATAATTCCTCTGCTATTGCACTTCCTTCTTCGGCCGAGCGTGAAGAGAAGCACCCTCTGTTCCTTGCTACCTTCGCCCAAGTCTGTCACGATTCTCTGATCAAGTTCCTGCTGTGAAGGATCCTAGGGTCATGCGTGAATAAGAGCCTCCCTGCTTCTTCCTCTACTACCGTCCTGTTGATTATTGCTGAAGATATTTCCTCTTCCTCTACTGAGTGATCGAATATCGCTACTTTTATCTCTCTGATTCTTCACGTTCTGCCAACCAAATCATCATCCAAAAGGTAGGTGTTCTCATGTTTTTATGCCAAACGCTATTATTAAACAGGCTTTTGCATGCATATAGGTCATTAGATATCGGATTTCGTTGTTTCTGTATACACAAAGGAATTAGCGACCCTGTATAGGGCGCTATTCCTTCTAAACGACTGAATACTCAGTCGTTATTTTATTTTGTTAGCAAATTAATAAAAACCCATGTTTAAAATATTTAATAACTGATAACTGTGAAACCTAATCTAATGCATGAGCACACTATTAGATTCCTGATATTTTTCTCTACCTGACCATGTAATTATTCCTGAAAAATTATTTTAATTGGAAAAGTGACACTGTTCATACTATAATACCTTTACTTGAATTAACGTCTGATCACCTACCACCATATTGAATAGGGCGCCCATGAGATGGGCGCTACTTTTTGAATCATGGCAAAGCCCTGGGCGCCATTTAACCATTTAGATGAATTAAGTTTTGAATACATGGTTATATGAATTCCATATTTTATATACACTAACCGTTGAACTGGAATTTAAAATTTTTGGATTTATATACACTGAAAGTTGAACAGGATTTAAGAAATCATGGCTATGACCCAAGCGCCATTTAAGAAATAATGGCTATGACCCAGGCACCATTTCCTGTCCTTTTGGTTTTCTGTTGTTTCTTGTATACCCTTCAGTGGGTTATATATTAACACTATATTCCAGTCCGTGAGTATAGTCTCACGTTTCTCGATGTTTTATCGACTACCCCATCATTTCTCGGTGATAGATTAGCCCTTCGTGGGATATTCCTTCCTTTGGACTGGTAAATTTATCATAGAGACCTCCGTAAGTCTCCTCGAAGCCTTGGATTCCCTCAAGGCCGATTGAGCAGGTTGTACCACTAAAACCCATGAAACTATCTATTTACCATGTCACTCTAAAGAAACATGGTATACCGGCCCTCTCGGTATGCTAGTTAGCTGCCATGAGATTAATTCTAGAGCTAATGGAATGAGAAACCATGCCATTGCTATTCATCTTGGATTACGTGCCTCTACGTAGACACAAATTCCTTTACCTTATCATGAACTAAGAACGAGCGCTCATGTGTATATGAATGCTTATTCTAATACTCATGGCACCCACTGGGGAGCCAATTCCACCTAGTTTTCTGATATATTCCGTAAAATCTGCCTTAAATTCCTACAAGTTTCATTCCCTTGGCATTCTACATTGGCTATAACTATCGTGGATGTCGAAAGTGCATTATACAATGCCTGTGCATATAAGGGCCCGATCTGGTCCTGGGAGAAGCACCCAACAGTACTAGTGCCCATGGGAGTTGTAATGATCGCGGTGTGGCATTGCACCGAAGTACTTATCCTTCTAGAGACATTCCACTACTCTATCTCATGACTTTACATGATATTACTTGTGTGCGTCACTCGTCGTGGTACTTGCTAGAACTCTAAATAGCCAATATTTCATGCTCGATACTATCTTTAACTTTTGCTTATCACGTTTTACTAGAACTTCCATATCTCAGTTTAATCGATATACTTGCATTCTGTTTTTGCGATCATTCATGTATATTAGCCTTGCATTCATGTAACATGTAATTACTTAAAGCTAGCTTGTTCTTGAGATATAATTCCTACTGAGCGTTCGCTCACCCAGTTTATTCCAACATCTTTCAGGTAATCAGGTGGCTAGCAAGACTGAGACTCACACGGGAGGTACAAGTGTGCAAGCGAGCTTCGGAAACTAGTGAACCCGTGTCTTTTATCTTTCTTGAGTCTAGCTAGTATTTCCTATTAATTGTCTAGTCCAAGTTCATTAGCGTGTCTTTGGTCTTTTCTTTCCATTATGATGTCATTGAGTCTTCAAGTTCTGAAAATTGAAATTGTAAGAGACTTATATTTGAAATAAAATTTTTATTATTCTAAATTATTTGGTCTCATGCCATTGCTGTTGATCATTTACGACTGTTTAACTGCCACGTTCTGGGCAAACGACATGTTCCGCTGCTATCGGTTTGGGGGCATGACAGAAGGGCAAGCTTAGTCCCAGATATATTGGGCCTTTTGAGATTTTGCAAATAATCGGCGAGGTGGATTATCGACTTACACTTCCACCTGCTCTATCACATGTACATCTGGTCCTTCACGTCTCCATGCTCAGGAAGTATGTTCCAGATGCCTCACAGGTTATAGAGTTTGAGCCCTTGGAAGTTCGAGCAGGCATGTCTTATGTGGAGCGGCCCCGCAAGATCGTAGATTGGAAAGAACATGTATTGAGAAATAAAACCATCCGGCTGGTAAAGGTGTTGTGGGGGAATTCTCATTACAAGGAAGCAACTTGGGAGTAAAACTTTCCCTTCTTAAAGAATTTTTCAAGTCAATTTCGAGGATGAAATTATTTTAAGGGGGAGAGGATGTTATGATCGCTAATTGGGCATTAGATCAATCGGGCACAATTCGGACCCATGATCGCAACGGGCCAAAAATCTGGACAGATTATCTAATAACCCTTAGAAAATTCATAACTTCACGTAAGAGGATTGGAATGGGATGAAACTAGGCCCATTGTAAAGCTTGGGCCCTTAACCCAAACTCTTATGTTGAGGTGGAGACCCAATTCGGACCAGAACCCGTGGTTCTGGGCCCTTTGCTGCCAGCTGTCACAGAAAGGTATGACTGTTGGGCAGATTCACGCGTAATTAATGGAAAAATCATAACTCGGGCTAGGATAATGAAATTTGATGAAACCACAACCCAGAGTTAGATCTTGAAGTCCTCTTGATTTTATATGAAGATACCCTAACCCAAATCCTAAAAGAAAAATGCGTTTACTCGCATTTATTATCAGGTAGACGAAGGGTCGTGACTGAAACATAGAAAATGAATGTTAATGTTTGAAAAATCATAACTCGAGATAAGAATAATGAAATTCAATGCAATTACAACCCAAGGTTATATCTTGATGTCCTCTTGATTTCATCTGAAGACACCCTAACCCAAATCACAACATAAAAATGTGTTTACTCGCATTTATGATCAGGTAGATGAAGGGTCGCGACTGGAATGAACAGTAATCTTGCGAAAATCGTAACTAATGCTAGGATCTATGAACTTCGATGAAACCAAAGCCAAAATTTAGATCAGGGAGTCATCTTTAATTCATATTAAGACACCCCACCCTGCATCTCGACGTACGAGCTCGTCCAACAGAATTCTTGACCGGTGGTCATAAGGTCACACCTGTTCAAACCCGAAGGGGTGCTTGACATTAACTCCTCTTCAAACCTGCGACCATGGAGCTTGGTTGGAGTCTAGAGGAACGTGGGTAGACCCCTTGGGAGGCTTGAAAACTATATATGGAGGTGAGATTCAAGGGTGGTAAACCTTTAGCAACCATTTCCATCAACCCTTCACCACCTTTCAGCTTTCATAAGTAAGAAGAGAGTGAGGGACTCCGTCTCTTCGTGGGCGGACCATCCGATTCATGGGTGGATGATCCGGCGAGTGAAGGATGATGGGCAGAGTCTTGGGTGGATCTGGGGTGTGGATCCCATCCCCAGATCAAAAGGAAAAGCTTAGGTGGATCTGGGTTGTGGACATCATCCCCGGATCGTCGGTTTATCATTTCAAAGGTAGGCACCTAACCTCAAACCTTAGGGGGAAATGATGCATTAGAATGGTTTTTAAGTAGTTTTTATACTTTAAAGGGGGACTAAGGGTGTGTGGGATCATCTTGCAGTCGCCAAGTTTTTGTTTGTCAGTTCTGTGTCTCACTTCGAATCCTAATTATTCATGTTAAGATCTCAAGTTGGACACCGTTACTGCCGCATCAGTACGTCGCCATAGCTCATTATGGAGTTGCTTCTATTCTGTGTTGTCATGACATGTAGGAAGGGGCTAGGGAATCATTAGCATGATGAATATGTTCAAATGCATGAAGGGATATCATAAATAGATCCTATAATCTGAAGATTTTTGTAACATCCCTTCTTCTTTTTCAAAAAAATCGTGATTCCCCGCCCAGTTCGGTTCTGGATACTGTCTGAGTCGACTCATAACCCTGTCTGAGTCGACTCTCTCATGTGGGCCAGAAATCAAGAAAATGAGACCTTTAAAAGGACATTGTAATTCAAAAAAATCTAATAAATTGGAAAATTGTAGAAGGACAAGTTAGTAACCCACTGTAAAAATTTCATGTTTCCAGAAATTCTATACTTGCAGTTATAAGTCATTTTCTATGCATGTGTAGCCTAGAAAAAAAACATGTCTCTTCCATATAGTAACCTGTTCATGCTCTGAGTATATTTTACCCACTTAAATCATTGAAAGCATGCTTGTTATGATAAAGTATCATACTAGAAATTGAAAAAAGTGAGTTGAATGTGAATGAAAATACAATGTGAATGTTATGAATAGAAAACAGCGATATACGGTGAGGTTGGACTCTGGTCCCTTCTGCGGGACGGCGATACGTAACGCCGCGGAAGTAAAAGATCCCAGGGGACGGTGATACGTAACACCCTGATCAAAACCTATCGATTCGGCTGGTCCATTATGTGGGACGACGATACGTAATGCCACAAAACTCGGGAGACGGGGACATGTAACGCCCCATGCAGCAAGAGTCTAGGTGGGAGTTTGCTCTCGGGTCTGCGTAGTACTCTTTCGTTCATTTGTGTGTGGGCCTCTCGTGTTGTGGCTGCTGTTTGTTTCCATGAGTAACAAAAATGTGATAATGTGTAATTGCTCATTTACCGTGGTTTTGACGCATGCATGGGTACCTTATATGTTAGTTAAAAATGTGTATTTTTCCTCATATGAGTTATTTTGAGTAGATGATAATGAATGGATTATGCTATTATTAACCTCTGAATTGTGTATATAAACTGGTTATATAGATGTGAGTTAACCCCGATTTGAATAGGCCGCCTACTGAGCGTTACACTCACCCCCTTTGTGACACACATTTTAGGAGACATAGAGGAGGAGGTTGAGTTGGAGGCTGCAACTAAGGAGTAGTGCTAGTTCCGCATTCGTCTGGGTATGCTATGGGCGTATGTTTCTATTATATATATGGTTGTAGGATGGAGAGTCTATGTGGGTTCATATTTAATCAGAAACCAGGGACATGTACTCTCTTTTGGAATTATGAATGGTTGAAATGACGTTTATCTTACTTATAATTGTGGTTTCTCTCTCTCTCTCTCTCTCTCTCTCTCATGCGAATGTATGCATATTTATATATTGTGCTTCCACGATACGTACAAAGTAATGCTTCGGGGTCCGATGGGGGAAAAAAATAATATGCCCAAAGATTGGGATCGGATCCCGGGGCATTACACATAGAGCAGGAGGTTGAGGAGGAGGTTGCAGCTGAGGAGTAGTGCTAATGCTTAGTTCATCTGGGTATGCTATGGAAGAATGTCTCTCTTATATGTAAGGTTATGGGGTGGTGAGCCTTTGAGGACTCATGTTTATTTTGAAACAATGGACATGTACTCTTCTTTGGAAATTATGAATGGTTGAGATGTTATTTACATTTCATGTAATTGTGGTTTCTCTCTCTCTCTCTCTCTCTCTCATGCGAATGTAGGCATGTTATATATTGTGCTTCCGCGATACGTGCGATGTAATGTCTCAAGGTCTGATGGAAGAAAAAAATACCCATAATTTGGGGATCGGATCTCGGGCCGTTACACACCGTGTCGATTGGGGTGGAATACAATAAACTGTTGCATGTCTCACCCAGACCTTGCAAAATATGGCTCAAGCCGGCGTGAGGGCTGGTGCTGGGGATCTGCACCGCAACTTCCAGAGTCTAAACCCTCCACGATTTTTTGGTTCTTCTAATCCAGACGAAGCTGAAAATTGGATTGATGAGATGAATTGTATATTCGAGGTCATGCAATGTGCCGACCAGGAGAAGGTTCGTCTCGCCACATTCCAGCTTAACAAGGATGTACGTATGTGGTGGAAGTCTATTCCGGCCCCGCCTCAAGATGCACCACACACTTGGGAGGGATTTCTTACACTCTTCCAAGTGAAATACTTCTTCGAACATGTCAAGGAGAGGATGGCGGCAAAATTTACTTTGCTACGTCAAGGCATGATGACGGTGGCAGAGTATGAGTTACAATTCTCTCGCCTAGCACCCTATGCTAAGCATTTAGTGAGCACGGATCTTCTAAAAGCAAATCGCTTCATGGACGGGCTATAGCCTATCTTCATCCAACAACTTGGCCCACAAAATATTCGGACCTATGCAGAGATGGTCCAACGGGCACACTTATGCGAACGGACCTTGGAGAAGGTCGATAAACTCAAAGGCGAAGGAGAAGAGCTTAGCCGAAGGTCTGATCGACGGGGAAGAAAAGAGGAAAAAATTAGCATCACTTACAACTCTCGGGATAACAAGAAGAGATCGCAAAATGGGAACAGTAAGGATAATTGCAAGAACAAGAATTTCAAAGAAGAAGACAAGCAAGTCATGGCGGCTTGCTCTTTCTGTGAAAAGTTCGGCCACTCAGCCGAAGAATGCTGGAAATGCCTAGGGGCATGTTTGCAATGTGGCAGCTGGGAGCACCGCATGCCGGATTGCCCCCTCATGAAGGATCAATCTTCGAGCGATGGATGTAAGTGACAGGCTCATCTTAATACTGTTATGGATGATGATGAAGCACCCAAGGATGATAGGCTAATGGAAGGTACCATTCAAATATATTCCTATCATGCATTCGTGTTATTTGATACCGGTGCTTCTCATTCCTTTATATCTACCGTTTTTGCAAAAAAACCTTGCCAGTTTCATCAGTTCCTTTACCTTCGAACCTAGCTATCACTACACCCTTAGGTCTCGGAACTAAACTTACAACGCACTACCATGATAGTGAGGTAATGGTAGAAGGTCATAATCTTCCTGAAAACCTCGTATGCCTTAACATGGAGGGGTACGATGCTATCTTAAGTGTAGATTGGCTTGTTGACCATAATGCCTATATAAATTGTTACAATAGGAGAATTTCTTTTCGGAAACCAGGTCTTCCGCAATTTTCTTTCCTTGGTACGAAGTATAGGAAGTATCCTACCATTATTTCATCTCTTCATGCTTGCAAATTCATTTCGCAAGGATGTGAAGCTTTTCTTGCCTCCGTAATCATTACCGGGTCTAAGGAAATCATCTTAGAGGATATCCCCATTGTGAATGAGTTTCCCGATGTGTTCCCATCGGAATTATCCGATTTACCACCCAAAAGGGAAGTAAACTTCTCCATTGAACTCGTTCCTGGAGCAACACCTGTTTCAATAGCCCCCTACAGGATGTCCCCTACTAAACTTAAAGAATTAAAGAAACAACTTCATGAGTTATTAGATAAGGGCTTCATTCGACCTAACACATCCCCTTGGGATGTGCCAGTTTTATTTGTCAGGAAGAAGGATGGATCTCTCAGACTATGTATCGATTACCGATGACTAAATCAACTTAGTATCAAGAACAAATATCCATTTCCGCGTATCGATAAGCTCTTTGATCAGATTTCGGGAGCAAAATATTTCTCCAAGATAGACCTCAGGTCGGGTTATCATCAGCTCAAAATAAAAAATGAAGACATATACAAGACTGCTTTCCGGAGTAGATATGGGCATTATGAATTCGTGGTAATGTCATTCGGGTTAACTAATGCCTCGGCAACATTTATGCAACTTATGAATAATATCTTCAGGCCTTATCTCGACCGATTTGTGGTAGTCTTCGTTGATGATACTCTTATATACTCCAAGACTAAGGAGGAACATGAAGAACACTTAAAAATAGCCTTGCAAACCCTAAGAGGGCATCAACTCTACGTAAAACTTAGTAAGTGTGAGTTCTTGCTAAAGGAGGTCTCTTTCCTTGGCCATATTATTTCAAAGGAAGGAATCACTGTCGATCCTTCTAAGGTAGAAGCTGTTAAGAATTGGAGTCGGTCGACGACCGTGTCCGAAGTTAGAAGTTTTCTGGGTCTGGCTAGTTATTATAGGCAATTCATTAAGGATTTCCCTAAAATCACCGTCCCATTGACTAGACTTACAAGAAAGGAGAACTGTAATGCTCCAGAATTTTCAGATATTTTTCGGATCATTTTCGTAGGTCTCGGAGTGTATTTTGTGCTTTACACGTGTTTTTCCCTGATGTGCCTTCAGAACTCTGTGCAGGGTAAACCGTGACGTTCTCTGACTTCAGGACAGTATCGACGCGTTGTGCTCCTCCCGAGGACCGCAGAGGTAATTTTTCGTAATTTTCTAAATTTTTGTAATTTTTGGGCTTTTCTATATATTAACCCTTTCTCTCTCTCCCCTCTCATTTCTCACTCTTTCCCTCTCTCTTCTCTCTCACGTTCTCTCCTCTCCCCCTCTCTTTTCTCCGGGCGGCCGGCGGAGAAGGACGAGGGCGAGGTGGCGGTGCTCGTGGGGCAAGGAGCGGTGTAGACGGGGCGAGGATCGAGGCATGGTGGCGAGGTGAAGCCGGGTCGTGAGCGTGAGATATCGGCGGGGTTTCGTGGCATTTTCTTCGTGGATCGACGTCCACGGCGCGTGAAATCTTCAATGGAGGTAGGGAGATGGACCCCCAGCTCGTGCACTTCCTTTCTCGTGAGTTTTGTAGGCTATGGCAAGCCGAGCGGGTTTATTTTCGCATTTTGGGCAAAATCCACGAGCGGGGGGCATTTGTGGACGTCAAAAATGACGATGATGATCATACGGCACTCACGTCTATGCGTTCAAGTGCAAGTTGAAGACAAGAGGGCCGAACAAACCCATACCTTGCCCAACCAGGAAGAGAACTCACTTGGTGGTCCGCCATCCGTTAAGGAAGCCCCCGGGCAGAAGATACGGCCACAACTCTACGACCGGTCGTGCCAAGAGCTGAATCAAAGAAAAGTCGGGAACTCGGGCACAACTCGACATGCACCGAAAGTCATGCAAAGTCTGGACCGAGCCCCAGAAGCTACGAATGGAACATTGCAGAGGCCATGCATCGCAACTAAAACATTCCGAGAATGCCAATGTTCATACAAATGGCCGCGACTTCGAAAAGAATCCATTCGGTACTTAAAACAGTGCGGAAGGGCCTTAAAACGGCGCGCCTTAAAACGGCGCGCCCCTTGCTTTTACGGCACGCCCCCCTTTATGCTCTAATATGGCGCCACTTTGCAAAGATTTAATCTGGCGCACCCTCGGCCGCGCCGTTTTAGCCAAAGTACCCATCATGCCCATTTTAAAAGCTTCTCCTTTGAATACAAAAATGGCGTGGCCATCTTTTTTTTGAAGGCCAAAAACTTAATATGGCGTACTACTTTTGGAGAAGCCATCACAATATCCTCTTCTTAATAAGGCGCGCCAAATGCAAATGAGTTTAACCTCATCCTGTCCCGTCTGTCGACCGATGCTCTGTTCGGCATAAATGTGACGCACAGAGAACATTCAATGCCCATAGCTCTGTTTCCACCTCCGTTCGACAGCACGGAAGCGGCAACGGTGAAGTAACCCCTAGCTAAACCTACGAACATCCCGTCCTCGGACGAACGGTAGCGTACGGTGTGAACCAACATCGTCCAGTGCATCGAGTCAACTCCCAACTGCGTTGCGGACGAGGTGGAAGTGGTAGGAACGCTCCCAGGCTAGCCATTCTATAAAAGGGGCAGCATTATGAAGGGAAAAAAAGGCTGAAGGGGGGACGCTGGCTGGGGTTTTCTCTCTCTGGGGCTTTCTCTCGGCTGAGTGGTGAGGGTCTCGACTGTGTGCAGGAAGAGAAGAAAGAAGGGAGGGGGGTGAGCTTCTGAGCAAAGGAGAGCCCGCCCGAAGAGTGTATCAAGCCCGTCCTCACGCCAGAGAGGTGAAGAGAGGGGAGAGTGAGAGGTGAGCGGGAAGAAAGAGCGTTATGTATTATCTTTTCCCCTTCTCGTCTGTGTCTTCCTCCTCCCCCTTTATAATGTATTCTACTTTCATCCTAGGATGAACTCTTTTTTTAAAAAGCTCTTCCCCATTTTGTGAGGATGAATAAAAGAAGATAAAACCCTTTTACAAATCAAGCTTTCTCTGTTGCTATCTCAGCTCCCACTCTCCATCCGCCAATCATCCAGGTCCCTTGAGGGTTGCCTCTCCATGGCATAACCCTCAAAGGTACCCGCCAACGGATGGATATTTCTTGCCCTGTCGTGCGAACATTTGCCCCTTGTCGAAGCATCATCGCCCGTGAGTCGTGGTCGCTCTTGAAGGTTAGCCCTCGAGCGTTCCACACTCACATTTGGGTTATCGGACAGCCGTGAGGCCGGTCCAAATTTTGAGGGTCACCCCGGAGCAATCCGATTGGTGGCCTTCTATTATCTCTGGCAAGTCCCGGTCCAGGGGAGGTGCTGCCCGATTTTTGCCAGGGCTAAGAATGCACAACAATAGGTGAATGAGTTGAACTAATGAAGCACAAACCGAGGCCTCTGTGAGCAAACTACCTGAATAAAACACTTAGACGTCCATGTTGTTTCATCTTAATAAATGATTAAAATGGTTAAAACTCTTAAAACCTCCTCATTACCAGCTTGATCTATCAATAGAGCGAGCAAATCAACCCTTGAATCAACCTACGGGTGAAAGAAAAAGAAAACATAGTAAACAAAGCATTGAAACAACCCCATATAGCTATTCCGGCGTGAGTTAAAATGGCGAGGCCACTGTTCCACCGTGCCGTTTTAACCCTCCTCACAAAAGCCCCCATCTCCTTCTTTGAATGCTAAAACGGCGCGCCCTCCCTTGCTCACTCCATATCTGGCGCACTCCCTTGCCATCCCAAATCCGGCGCCCTCTTTAGATCCTAAAATGGCGCGCCCATTTCCATTCCAAACCACATACACGGCGCGCCCCTCTCCCCTTCACCCAAGGTCGATCCGCGTGCGAGGGCGCACATTGGCGAGTTTGGGCTTCACAATTTACGATTCACTTCCCTGGACTATGCGTGAAGAGAAAAGCAATGACGCCCCATGGCACCGGACGTGGACCGCGGGAACCCCGTCATGGCCATAGTCCGAAACCATCTCGGGCCAATAGTTCGTCAAACTTGACCCGTCCCTACCGGAATCCAATCACGCATTATCATTAAACTTGCCATGTTCATGGCAAACATCTGCGCAGTTTTGTCACCGTCTTTTACGCTACAAACACAGACTTCTGTTCGGAGATGAAACGGTCCATGGGTGACCGAATATATGTATCTAAGAACATTTACGTCCCAATGCGGGTTTGTTTAAACATGATTCCAGACCTTTGCTCTCGCTTTGTTACCATGAATTTTAGGCCGTAGGGCCCTTATTCCTGGTAATCAATCAAGGGTGTTCCCCCGTATGGGTGATGTAAATAACGCCGTGGCCTTTATGGCACGGTGAGTTTTGGTCCTGACCGGAACCATACAATCATCTGATTAGTCAGATCGCGTGCACCATGGGCTTCCATGAGACCCGAATAAATCATCACTTTGTGACTGGCACGCCCTCGCACTAATAAATCGAACAAACGAATGAATAGACGAATAAACAAATAAAAAACCAAACAAATTTTAGTGTGTCCACAAGTATGAGCCTGATCTAGCGTTTTAACGCGTTAATTGGTGGTTTGAGGGCATCATTGAATGCCTAGGGGCTTGGGGAAAGGTTACCCCTTTGTTTCCCCTTCACCTGGGGGTGAACGGGGCGTGGAATGAGTTTCTTCACGGTTTTCACCATTTTCGGGCACGGACTGAGAACGCGCTCGCCCAGGTGGGTGCGTTCTTGTAGGTCGCGTAGCCCCGATAGAGCGCGTTCATTGGGGAAGATGAACAGTAAGGCGGTTCTTGTCGCGCTACAGGTGGGTAGCGCGTTCCGTTCTTATCGCGCTATAGGAGCATAGCGCATTCATTCTTGTCATGCTATTGGTGGGTAGAGCATTCTATTTTGTAGCGCCATATAAGTATAACGCGTTCTATCTTGTTGCGCTACAGGAGTATATCACGTTCTGTTCTGAACGCGCTATAGGAGGGTAGCGTGATCTTGAGGGAGACTAGTCGGGCAGCCCAGGGCAGGTAGTCTATGGCTGATCACGCCTATTTTGGCCGTGTGTATCTCGGACACCCCGTGGAGTTCCGTGACCATGTCGTTGGGTGTCCGGAGATTTTGTTTTCCTTGATTAGCATGCCCGTAAGTGGGTGTGTTCCGGGCTTTACATTACGCTTGATCGAGTCATTATGTATCGGTGTGTGTGCGGTGGGGTTCTCCCGCATGTCGTAGGTTTCTGCGGAAGATGGTTCCCGATTGGGCCAAGTGTTTGGCCTTGGACTGCGAGTCCAGTTGCTAGCCTAGGGCTGGAGGTTTACCGCTTTTCCCTGGGATGGGGAATCGGCGTGGTGGCTTGTGAGCTGTCTTGGGAATCATGCTTCTGTGTTTTCCACGTGGCCATATGTATGGCCTCGGTCTGTGAGTCCAGCTGTCCAGCCTGGGGCTGGAAGGCTTCTCAGTTCCCTTCCCGAGAGAATTGTCTTGACGGCTCGTGAGCTGCCTCGGTATTCATGCTACCGTGGTTTTAGACTTAGGGATCAGGCTAGATTAACGGCATTGCGTCGTTGCGTATGACGGTCTTGACCATGAGTTTTGTGACTCAAGGACCGTTGGATTTAGTGAGTCTAGAGGACTATCCAGAGTCCAGTGGCTCATCGCCACTTGGTCCTTCTCGACTTTTGCACAGGGTGCATGTGTGGTTCTCGGAGTTTCTCTTTGGAGAGTGGTCACATCAGTGACTCCTC
Source organism: Amorphophallus konjac (assembly GCA_022559845.1). NCBI lineage: Eukaryota > Viridiplantae > Streptophyta > Magnoliopsida > Alismatales > Araceae > Amorphophallus > Amorphophallus konjac. The sequence continues at coordinate 233,800,111 of CM040119.1, forward strand.
ACTAGTCGTAGCCTTTCGACACACGAGTGGTCCCACCAGGGAGTGGTGGTGAGGCTACCACGAGAGACAGTTTTTAGACTGGTTTTCGTTGGGCCCCCTATCTTGCAGCCAGAGTCCGGCTAAGGGGAAAACCAGTCAGGGGGCTAGACCAGAGACGCACGGTCTGTGTGTGCACACGTGGTTGGGGGCGGTTGGACCCGCGCTGACAAGGGTGACCCCAACTAGTCACTTGTTCTGTGGTTACTTGTACGGTGTCTCAGTTCCCGCTGGGCCGGAGGGAGACACCTGAGGTGCGGTCTAAGCCGTCAGTGGATGTATCCGACCTTGCTTATGGTGGGCAGCTACTCCTGTCACATGAGACGTGACTCTCCTGTTTCCGGGTTTCGTTTCCCATCTGTGAGGAGTGGTTTTCTGGACCATCCGGTGTTTTCGAGGTAGTGGCCAGGGTGCTAGTGGCTTCACCGAGGTTTTTTCATGCCAGTGCGGTCCCGATTGGTCGTGCCTATGTGGGCAAATTTCTATGGCAGGGTTGCCATGAGGGTTTCCTCGGTAGGCCTGGTGTTAGAGTGGTCCGGTTCCCAATTGTGAGATCGAGATTTCTCTTTCTGCTTGACTGGTACAGTAGGAGTAGTTGTAGTGCCAAGTTTTGACCGGCCACCGAGTTACTGTTCCTGCTGCTACTGTTGTTCTTGTAGTTACTGATTTTCGTACCGCCGTTGTTCTCAGTTGGGGTTCCGTGGGATCCTTACTGAGCCAGTGACAGGAGGCTCACCCCTGCGTTTCAGGTGCGACAGTTCTTCTTCGAGGTTCGTGAGTGCTGTTCGGAGGTTCTTAGTTGCCAGCTCGCTGGGCAGAGTGTTCACTTGGCATGTGGTACGCTTTACTACTTTAGACTGTACTTTCTATTGGACTGGACTCTATTGTAGTAGTTGTTTATTTATTTCTATTAATTGTTGAATTATCCTGCTTTATGTCCTATTTCTTTGTACTTCCATGCTCCTTTTAGCCCTTCCGAGCCCTCCCGGTTCGTTAGGGGTGGGCCAAGATTCAAATGGTATCAGGTTCTTCCCGGTATCCAGATCTTGGGTCATTACAGATGGTATCAGAGCGGTGGTTGTGGACGTACATAGGAATTTGAGATATTGTAGTGATCAGAGTCCATAAGGTTCAGTACAGTCGGCAGCTGGCTTAGGGTTTTGTGTTTATTTTCTGCCTTGTTTCTTGCTCGAGAGCTTGAGTGCGCCGCGCGGTGCTGTGAAGGTGGTTGCTGTTCGCGGATTTCGTGCCGGTGTGGGATCTAAGGATCGAGGTTGAGAGCTTCTCCCTCATCAGTTGTGGCCCCGGTTGTGCTGCGTTGGGCAGAGGTTGTCGACAGTTGTATTGCTACAATGCTGAGTTCGAGGTGTTCACTGTGAGGTCAGGTGGCTGGCAAGGATTATTTGTGGTTAAGTGGCCGCGAGCGTGCTCTGAGGGAGCTATTGTTGAGTTTGGCCACTTTAGCTTGAGGCTATCCGGCCCCTGAGGTGTTAAGGTTGTGGCTTGAGGTGTCAGAGCGAGTGCTCTGATCGAGAAGTGTGCTCGAGTAAGTTGAGGATCTTCTCGGTGAGCTGCTATTTTGTTGAGCCTGATGTTCTTGTCGTGCTCTATGGCGTCAGAAATGACGTGTCATTCTCGGTTATTCTTGTGTATTTCGAGGTAGGATTGGGCTGTGGTGTCCCAGTAAGTCTTGCTCATGCGTTCTTGCATACGAATGGGTGGTGTTCACCTTGGATTTGAGTTGAGATGTGAAGGTTCCGTGGTGAGTTTCGGGACTCGAGGATGAGCATTGGCAATTGTCGATTATGGCTCGTGTTACGGCTCTTAGGGTGGCGTGTTGCAGTTCGAGGAATTGCAGTGGTGGTGCATTGAGAGATCCTATGATTGTGGTCCGACGTGACACTTGCTGAGTGTGTCGGAGGTGCCGACCTGACGTGGTGATGGTTTTCTCGGTGCTGGAAGGTGCTGTTCCCAGCGTGTGCAAGGTTCGAGGCCAGGCCGAGTGTGGAGTTCTTCCGTTGGTTGGAGGTGTGATCGATTTCTCCTTTGGTTGGAGAGATTGTGTTTAGCTAAGGTTCGTCATCTTGCATTGTGTGTTTGGATTGGTTGGCCTTGTGTGCCATAAAGTTCATGCGAGACGTGTCCTGTGTTTTGGCAAGGTGGACGTTGTTCTGGAAGGACGAGTGCTGGTTGGGTGGTGTTCAAATTCTTGGCTGGTGTTGGAACTTTCTGATGCGTGGCAGTTCGGAGCCTGTAGAGTTGCAGAGGGTTGCCAGATTGGGAGTGAATCCGTGCTTGGGGTTTGAGGTAAGGGAGCTTTCCTCACCCTATTTTCTAAGGTTGACCAGCCGAGTTGTGGATTGTCGGGATGGCGAGTCCCGAGTTACCATGTTGGCTGTGCGCGTGGATCAGAGTGCGCAGCGGAAGCCTGGTGGGCTTACAACCCACTGGTTCAGGATTGTAGTGTTAGTTGCTACGGGCGAATTCCTGAAATTGCATTGAGCATCGGAGGATTGGTTCCTCGGTGTGAGACGTGTTGTTGCCGTGCCGTTGCTCGGGATATCGTGGTTCTTGGCACTGGCAGGATGGAGTGTTGGGAAAAATGTGGGCAAGTGTGCCGCATGAATACCCCGTTCCTGTGATGGAAGCCATGTCAGGCGTCGGTGTGACCCGAATGGGGTTGTTCAGGATGTCGCCTGACGGAGGTCGAGGACGTGATGGTCAGAGTCGGTGGCTTAGTGCCTGACTTGTGTTGGAAGTTGTGTCCTCAGATGAGATCATTTTTGGAGAAGTGATCTCTGATAGATTGTGGGTTCCTGTTGGTAGCTACGAGTGACTGGTAAGGCTAGTCTCATAGTCGACCATAGTAAGATGTGTATTGTTGGGGACCTGTATGCATTGGTCGTGGTGCTGGCGACTAGGTTGCCGTAATATTGGACGCTACTTTCCTCCCGTAGAGATGTGTGTCATGAATTGTTCAGGTGGTGTCCCGTGGTTCTGTGGTGAGGGCGGAATGGGGATTGGCAGGTGTCCACTTGGATTAATTGAGATAAGATTTGATGAGATAAGACGGAAGAGTGACGCTTATGGGCAGAGGCCTTTAAGTGAGTTTGGCGTCAGATTGGTGGTCCTTGATGGACGTTGGCGTTGGAGTGGTTATCCCTAGTTTGGTGACCAGCATGAGATGGTTCCCCTGTAAGTCTGAGTCGAGTTAGGTGATGACCGAAGACACCAGGATTTTGTTATTTGGTTTCATCATGCTCCCCTGAGAGGGTTGAGTTGGCACGATGATGGAGATTGGATGCGGTGTCCGAGAGAAGTTTAGCTCGTGATGTGGTAATTGTCTGTGTGTGAGTCAGCAGATGGCCTGTTATTGTGAACGCGTCACGTGGTGGACTGAGAGAGAGAGATGGGATTTCTCCCTCTCTGAGTGAAAGAGTAAAAAAAATGATGAAAATGAAAACACGTGCGTAAAAAGGGTGATGTAGAAAAGAGGGTAGAGAGTATGACCTGAAAGGTCACTCTGTACGGGGACGTGGAGCCTAGACTTACCGGACCTTCGCTATAGGGCGGAGAACGGGATCCGAAGACCCTCTCACGCAAACTGAACCCCTTCCCGGTAGGCGTGACCTACCATTCTGAGGACAGCTTTCTATATACCGAGTGCGAACCTAAGACTCTATGTAATAGAAGTTGGTGGACACAAAGACACACGTAGACTCGGAATTTAGAACGGCATATCACTCCTCACACAATAATAATAACATGAATATGAACAGTAAACAGACCACCGCAGGATATTGATCCGTGCGGGGTTTTAACAACAATATAATAAAGTACAGAAACAAAATGCTAAAAATAAATGACCACGGTGAAATGACTCACCGCGATCGATTATAGTACAAACAGACCCAGGATTTAGCTATCCGCGGGTATTATAGACAGAAATTAAAATTTACTACAAGCACGCGTTTGGTGGTGTGATCGCCAGGGACCGTGGGTCCCGAACTGGTTGATTGATCGCTTGGCCTTTATCGCGGGATTTGCGCGGGTTCCTTCTTCCTCTTCGTTCGACTGGTCGAAGAAGGGGGCCTTAAGTTGGTTACCCTGCAAAATAAATAAACATGAAATAAAATTAAGTTAGACAAGTGATATAATAACAATTCATGAGAATAAGACACTAATAACTGAATAAAAAACAAAATATACAATAAAATAATAACAATAAAAAATAAAGCCGCTGATGGCGATGCAAGCACGGGGTGAGCGGTGGGACGAGACGGATTTCACGGGAACACGTGGGAGAGCTAATTGGGCCGGGACTTCGGCTTTTATTCCTGCACATGGATAAAGGACATATTTACATATAGATAATATATAGTGTGTATATATATATATATATATATATATATGAGTATATAATATATATATATATATATATATATATGTATATGTATATGTACTATAAAATGTATATAGGTACACCCTTCTTAATAAATGGTAAATATATACTATAGAATGTATATAGGTACACCCTTCTTAATAAGAGGTAAATATATACTATATAATGTATATAGGTACACCCTTCTTAATAAGAGGTAAATATATAAGCATATATATATACAATTATATATATACAATTATATATAAATATGAAGAAGGGTGAATCTATTAATAAAAAAAAAACAAAACAAAAGGTGAAAGATTAGCATCTACGTGCATGTGTGTGTGACTGCATGTGTGTGCATAAGTGAAAAGGAGAAACGGTGGAGAGGGAGAGGAAAAGACAGTGAGGGAGAAACAATAAAAGACAGATCACGTGAGAGAGAAAGAGAAAAGATGGGGAGAGATGGATAAAAAAAAATAATAAAAAAGAAGAAATAAGAGAGGGATCGAGAGAGTGAGAGAGAGGGAGAGAGAGGCGGATGGGGTAGAGAGAGAGAGAGAAACATGGAGAGAGAAGGTTTGCTGAAAAAAAATAGAAAGAAAAAAAAATAAAAAAGTGTGTGTGCGTGTGTGTGTGTGTGTGAGAGAGAGAGAGAGAGAGAGAGGGAACGAGAGAGTGAGAGAGAGAGGGAGAGAGAGGCGGATGGGGAAGAGAGAGAGAGAGAGAGAAAGAGGCGGATGGGGAAGAGAGAGAGAGAGAAATAGGGAGAGAGAGGCACGGGAGAGAGGAGAAGAAAGAGAGAGAAACCGTGGGAGAGAGAGGGAGAGAGAGAGAGAGAGAGAGAGGAGCTCGCCGCGGCGAGCTAGCCGCGGGAGAGAGAGAGAGAGAGAGAAAACGGCCGGGAGAGAGAGGGAGAAACGGGGACGAGAGAGAGAGAGTGTAGAGAGGAGAGAGGGGGACGGGAGAGAGAGAGAGAGAGACCGTGGGAGAGAGAGGGAGAAAGAGAGAGAGAGAGAGAGAGAGAGAGAGGAGCTCGCCGCGGGAGGGAGAGAGAGAGAGAGAGACCGTGAGAGGGAGAGAACGGTGGGAGACGAGAGAGACGGTGAGGGAGAAAGAGGAGACCGGCACGGCGGGGAGGCCGGCGCGGCGGGGAGAAGAAAAGGAGAGAGGGAGGCCGGAGCGGAGGAGAGAAAGGGAAAGGGAGAGAGAACGCGGGTGAGGAAGAGAGGGAGAGGGACACGGCGGGGGAGGAAGAGAAGACGATGGGGAGAGGGAGAAAGAGAGAGGGAAAGTGAGAGCGTGAGGGAGAGGAAGAGAAGAGACGAACGCGGCGGGGGGAAGAAAGCTGCGGAGAAAGAGGAGACGAGGGAAAGAAAGGGGGGTCGACGGCGAGAGTGGCAAGGCGCCGGTGCCGGCGCCGGTGTCGGGCGCGGTGCAGACGGAGCTGGAGCGGACGGAGGTCGTCCACCAGCACGGTGAAGGTGGTTGCGTGTGTGTCCACAGAGGAGGAGGCGGGGGCGCTGCGGACGTGGCCGGCGATGCAGGTGGACGACGGCGAGGGTGCAGCGGCGAGGTCGTCGGCGCCGGCGACGTGGGTGCGGTGGCGGTGCTGCCCGGGAGCTCGGAGGGTGGCGTGGAAGGTGGCTTGGTGGTGTGGTGGCTCGCGTGAGGTAGCCGGAGGTGAAGGAGACGGCCGGGGCTGCCGTGAGGACGGCTTCAGCGGTGTTGTGGAGGGAGGCGATGCAGGTGGATGACGGCAGTTGTGGGGGCGTTGGCGTGCTCGCGGTGCAGGCGGCGTGCGTGGGGGACTTGCCGGCGATGCAGTCGGTGGAGAGGGGGGCTCGTCGGCGACCGGAGTTGGCAAGGGAGAGGGTCGTGGTTTTTTTGTGTGTTAGAGGGAGGAAGGGAAAGAAAAAAAAGGAGGTGGAGGTGGTTTACGTGGGTGGAGTTAGAGAGAGTGGGGGAGTGAGAGAGAGGAAGAGAAAGGTGGGTGTGTTGTGAAGTGGAAAAAAAGATGATGATAGGAAGAGGTGGAGGTGTGGCAGTAGAGATAGGCTTCGATGGGGTTGACAGTGAAGTGGAGAGGGACGTGAGGGGGAGAGATTCCCCGTGTCCGGCTGCTAGGTGTACAAGACAGAAAGTGATAATGAGAGAAAGGGCAGTGAGAGATAGGTGTGTGGTGGTGATTGGAGGAAGTGGATGCCAAGAGGGAGATAAGAGAGGAAACATGAGAGAGACACGAGGATTGAGATCAGGGGATTTAGGGGGTGAGAGAAGTGATTAGGATATACTAATTGCGATTAAGTTGATTAAGAAATTTTTTGTTTGTTTAAGTTATTAAAAATAAAACTAAGTATACATACACATCTACGTATATATTTACAACCATATATATATATATATATATATATATATATATATATATTATATATATTATACATATATATACATCATTCTCTATATATATAAAACATATATATTCAAGGTTTATATTTCTTTTAACCTTTTCTTAATTTTTTTTGATTTTTTAATAACCTTTTTGAATTTTTTTGTATTTTCTTATAGCCCTTCTTTTGATTTTTTTTAACCTTTTTTGTCTTTTCTTTTAACCTTTTTAATAATTTTTTTGTATTTTTTTGTATGCTTTTCTCAATATATATATATATATTTGTTTTTTGTGTTTTTTCTAACCCTTTTTGATTGATTTTTATATTTTTTATGTAAAACCTTAAAAATGACTAATCACGCACGTAAATCAAATGCATAAGCCACTTTGGGACATCACGGTGTAATATGAGTTTTACCCGCGAAAAGTGTGAAAATAGCGTGTCTACAGCTGCCCCGCCTTGGCATCTACTTTGTTGGGACAGGACATGTAATGGAATGGAATGGAATGAAGTGGAGTGAAGTGAAAAGCAGGTGCCGAGGTGTGAGAGACACGCCTTCATCATTTTCCTGATGGGGACTTTCCCGAGTTTCACAGAAGTAACCTTGAGGAAGGTTCTCCGAAATCGACCATTGTTTGGATGATAAACAAACAAGGAATGACAAAGTGTGCACTGGGGCACAAACAACTAAAGAGGACCAACTTCACGGTGCGGAAGTACCTGGGTCGTAGGCCTGCAGGTTTCACCATTGGAGAGCGGTTACCAGCCAGTGGACGTGCTACAGTCAAGGGGGGTCCCGAGGGGAATAAAAAGATGATTTGGAGACAAATCCAAACAATAGTTTCTTCCATGGAAACATCCTAAGGCGACCTCAGGAAAACTCAGTACTCGACTCAGAATAGAATATCTCACATTTCAGAGTGTTCAAACACAGTGGCTTACACAATCAACTTAAGTGAATGATTCTCACAATGAGATCAACTGGCCAAGGTTAAGCTGTGGAGACTGGGTCAGGATACCGATTCGATGAGCCGGTAATGAGCCGGAGCCCGTTTATCGACAAACCGAACAGAACCGTCGTCCCCATACTAGCACGACTTAACGACATATCCATATGGCTTGGACTAAATGCAATGCAGGACATAATACGGAAATATACACATGGGAAGGGGATGATCCATTTTTTCTTTTTTCTTTTTTATCTTTTCCTTTTTCTTTAAAATTTACATAGAACAATTACACAATGATAACAAAATACAATCATGAAGACAGAGTTATTTAAGGCAATCATGATAGGACAGAATTATCAACACAATCATGACAAGATAGAATTATGAACACAATCATGACAAGACATAATCATAACATGACCAATCATACAGGATTAATAATCATAACACGACAAACTGTTGATGACGACCTTGATTCCTTTCTATTCTATAAGTAGCTCATATGCGAACTAGGAAGAAGCACAAGCACGAATTCCCTAGAGAGAAGCAAGGGAGAGAAAGAGTAATCTTAGCCCTTTGACTTGAGATGGAAGGCGAATCCTCGCGTCCCATGAAGAGAAGCAGGGTTAGCAATGAGATCCAACGTCTTAGGGACCTTGAAGGGCATCTGAGTGAAAGAATTCACTCAGGACTGGTGAGTTGACTCATTTTCTAGTTTCTGTATGACTTCTCCTTCACCTTCTCGACATTTCCTTTCCTTTTCAGCCATATCCTCTCTTCCCGGGCCCAAGGAAATTCTCAAAGCTGCCCTGGCTATCGAAGCTCACTTCGAATATACCATTGGCATGAGAGCTGTGATTTCAAAATGGCATCTCCAAGGACTGGTGATTCACGCCAAACACTATGACAAGATTTACATGGATTGGGCAGCCATGGGTGCACTGGTAGAAATTTGGCACCCTCAAACTCACACCTTCATTTTCCCCACTTTTGAAGCAACAATTCTTCTTGAGGAGGTGGAGTTGCTGCTCGGTTTGAAGAGATTTAAGAAGGATGGCAAGATAAAGATCTCGCGCATGCTGAAAAATGTGACTTCTGAGGAAGTTCTCGGAAGTTTCATGCCGTCGAAGGCTATCAAGGCGGTCCAAACTCGACAGGGAATTAACTTACAAAAGCTTGCGGAATGGACCATGAGTGCCCTGGAAGAATCGACAAGTGATGATCAGCTGGAGAAACTGATGAAGGGGTTCACAATCTGCTTAGCGGGAGCTCTCCTATTTCCTTATACAGACAACATAGTGGAGGAGGACCAATTGAGCGCCATTTGTGGGATTTGGAATGGCAAGAGAGTGGGGCCCGCCATCCTTGCCTATCTCTACAGCGGTCTCACAGCTTCCAGCATGGGTAAGCCTCCTTTCGGTTGCATACTCCTTCTAAATTGCTGGATTGACTTGCATTTCAAATTTGACCACCACGAGGGGATGACGACTACCTCAAAAATCTTCCAACAAAGTCCACTTTACCACATAGCCGATGTGTTAGGCTTTAGTGGTAATGTGGTAAATCGCGCTCCTTGGTTGAAGAAACGCGAAGACTGGAGGAATCACTACAGCACTATGATGCAGAACATGTTCACTTATGCGCCAACATGTTTACTGTCATGTGAACTCCTCACGAGGTCTTTCCCAGATGCGGAGGTGCAGCTGGTCGGCGCGACTGAGTTTGCTCTGTACAATGCACATCGGTGTTATACTCAGATCGGCCTCCCTCGCCATTCATTCCCAATGTTATCTGAAATTCCTCCCTGAAGAAGAGAGAGCTAGGTACGGAGGGAGATGCAAATGATGTGAAGGCAATTAAAGCATCGTGGAAGGCAAGTGTTCCACTGAAGGTAATGGTGTCTGTAAATGAGGACATGGAACTGTGGAAAGCTTATGTAACCCAATTGGGGAATTTGAGGCCCGAAGTGCCTAAACCCCTGGTGTAGTCCTCATTTTGAATGAAATAAGGCCTTAATGCCCTTGCACATGCTTTGAATCTCCTCCATCCCTTTTCTGTAAGCGGCTAAGATGGCAGACGCCAAGCGACAGCTGACATCACAGAATAAGAGATGAAAGATCAGAGCAACAGCATGAGGATTGCCCCGAGATGCCTTGACGCTAAAGGTTTCTCTCCAAGTGGCGAGGAGAGAGGTAAAGCGAGAGAAGATGAAGAGAAAGGCAAAGACAGAGTAGCACAGGAGGCCCAAGAGATGGAACTCTGAGAGGAAGAGCGTCCAGACAGGTCTTGCTCTGCAGATCGGAGGGGAATTGGAGCTCGCGGCAAGGGAGCTCCTGGAGCTGGTACAGTCTCCTTCGGCAGAGCAGAGGGGAGTTCAACCAGCATCCTCAGCTTCAAGAGCTTCACGGCCATCAGGGTCGCGAGAGAAACAGGAGGACGACGAAAAGCACCGCCAGAACAGATGGAAAGGCATGGCACAGCAAAGCGATTGCTGCATCACGAGACTATAGAAGGCCTCCGAGGGACTTCTTACCTTTGGAGAGAGAAGAGACGTAACCAGGAGGGTGACGAGGATTAGTGAATGGCTTGTACACCCACTCCTTCCTCATGACGGGCACAAACCCTTATATAGATATGTGAATGAAATGGCTTGGTTTGAACGCAGCTTGCTTGCCCGTTCGTTCCTTCTGCTCTACAGGTCTTTTCTACCACATGGGTTCCTGCGAGACATGCTCGACGAGATGTCGCCTTAAAACACGGAGTGGTGACTCACCATAGCCATGATTTTCAAAGGGAGTCTGCCATCAGACTTCAACAATATCAGCCCGTGGTGCTCTTTTCCACGTGAATGTCCCTCGTTTCCCTGTTTGCGCTAAAAGTAGTCGCAATAGGACAAGGGACACGGGGAATCTTTGGACCGAATAGGGGTGGCGGGTCAACAATCACAGCTCTGCTCCATTCACTTCACATGGCGAAGTGACACGCGAGTGTACCGTGGCCATGATTTTTCAAAAGGATCTACCACCAATTTCAAAAACGTCGGCCCTTGGCCCTATTTTCCCGCATAAATGTCCCCGATTTGCTTGTTTGCTCTAAAAGTAGATGCAACAGGACAATAAACGCGGAGAATCTTTGGACCGAATAAGGACGACAAGTCAACAAATCACGCCCCCAAATCGATCACTCCCCATGGTAGAGTGGCCGCAACAGTAAGGGGGGTGACTTGTCGCAAAGGCTGTTGCTAGGGGTGATGGTGATAGATCTAGATCACCTTCCTTCCAATCCTATAAATACCTCCTCTTTCACTCGACTTGAGAGCACCCGAGTCGTGAGAGCTGATCGAAGAGTGAAAGTTTGCAAGAAGGGGAGGTAGTGAGAGTTGCTCAATTTTCAGGATGGAGGGTGAATCTAGCTTCAGAGCAGAAGGTGAGTCTTCCCGCTCTTCAAAGAGGAGCAGATCTGGCAGCAGCTCCAGGAGACTCTCAGAAGTCGAGGGCAACTCAGCGAGAGGACGCAATCACAACTCGTAAGTTGGACCTTGTCATCCCTTCCTTCATTCTTTCTCCCTTTTTCTTCCTTGGCAAAGCTCCCCTTTGCTCAGTTCTTGTGTATGTGCAGAGCATGATGAAATCGCACATTTCCTGGGAGCTAGTGGTTGCCGCATATCGTGGTCTTCCAGACTTCCAGAAGGCCAGGCTAGATGTGATGGGATTTGGGGCCTTTCTGCGGATCGAGCCAATCAAGCTCGACCTCGTCCTCATCCAAGCATTGCGCGAAAGATGGGACCCAGTGAGTCGGGCATTCTTGATGCCCTGGGGGCACATGGTACCCAGTCTGGAAGATGTGGTCCGAATCACGAGCCTCAGAGTGGATGGGGAGGCAGTGACCGGAGTCACTTACGCGGACTACCGAGAAGGTGCCCAGAAGCTGTTAGGACTGGAACTTGACAGTCGGAAGAACCGATCAGTAGCCAAGGCATCCATCATGGAGGCATTGGGACTTGCTGATACTCGTCCACGGGATGATGAGTCCTTGGAAGAATTCATGGAAAGGACTGAAAGAGGGTGCCGTGCTGTGTACTGCACAAATTTTGGCAATTGGGAAAGGTCCAACATGGATTTGAGGAGATTTCTCCTCTTCTTGCTGGGAAGATTGCTACTGAGCTCGAAGGGAGGCAGCATCGACTGTCGCTTCCTAGAGCTGCTAGTAGATCTCGAGAGAGTAGGGCAGTATGCTTGGGGAGCTGCCGTGCTGGCACATCTGTTTACAGGCCTATCCCAAGAGGCAGACCGTGAGGTGACTGTCAGTGGCTTTACACCATTTATCCAGGTAATTTTTGTTTCATTTTTTTTGTGTGATTTCCCAATAGTTCACTTAAGGCACTAATGGCACATGATGATGTAGCTATGGAGCTACTACTACCTCCCTATGGGGAGAGCTCGGCATTGGCGACCAGTGACGGTGCCATTAGCCAGACGGTGGCAACCCATTATGAGTACAGCACCTCTATCCTACCAATTGATGGTGTTAAGACGTGAGCTGCAGGAGTTCCCTGCAGCGATGGTAGGATTCTTTTTTTCTTCTTTTTTTATTTTTTTATTTTTTAATTCTCTTTGTTTTTACATTTGACTAGCTAAAAGAATATGTACAATCTAATCTAGGTGAACTGGAGACCCTACTCAGGTATGGTCGAAGCCGACCAACCGTGGGTTTTGATGAGCCGCGCCCGGTTTGGACGAGAGCTTTGGATGCACTGCCTGAATGAAATCGAGCCGCTTCGGCTACGATTAGTTATGAGGACCCTGGGGCTAGCTCAGGAGTGGGTGGATACGACTGCGCCACCTCGGGTCGGGAGAAAGACGCGAGGACCGGCAACCTGTATTGATTGGCGTGTGCGGTTCCCCGAACAGTATGAAGACTGGCAACAGGGTGGCACAATTGTGGAATCGCAGGCACAGGATAGTGAAGACTATCTGCGTCTGTATAGGGCAATGTATGCAGAGCGACTCCAACCTGGGGGACTTGTGGAGGTAGGCCTCCCCTTTTTGGTATTTTCTTCTTTTCGTTGTTTTTGTTGTTTTTGTTCTTATCTATTTTTTTTGTGAAAATGCTGACTCCTATAACATGGCTGTAGGATGTCCGTGATACCATGATAGCGAACTTGCGAGCTCGCTTGGCAGACACGGAGCGACAATTGGGTGACACGCGTGGTGCCTTAAGTGCCTCGGTAGGTGTATATGCAATGCATACTCTAATTATGACCATAGATTCATGGTGCTTAGCCACTAATTATCACCTCATGTGGTTATAGCGCGTCCAGATCGACGCAGCCTCATCAGCGATGGGAGCAGATGGCGTCTCTTCCAGCTTATGGATCCCTACCTCAGAGCTGGATTTGCTTCACGAGCAACTTGCTCATGCCACGCAGCGTGCCGCAGAGGCAGAAGGCATGCTCTCTATACAGGTAAAAGTTTCATTGTTGAATCTTCCTCATTCATGCCTTGCCGCATATCTGAGACGGCATATCTGGCAGGAAAAAGAGACGCAAGAGGCACTTGCCCAAGCTGCGCAGAGGGAGGCTAGAATAGCGGAGCTGGAAGATGAACTGCGGCGTCGTCCAGATGATGACTCTTCTAGGGACGCCGTGGAGCTAAGGATCACCCTTCAACTGGAGAGGGAAGACCGAGAAAGAGAACGGGCAGAGAAAGAAAGGGACAGAGAAAGAGAAGAGCCGATAGGTTGGCTGAGAGGGAGGAGCGAAGGGCCATGGAAGCCCAATTGTTTGAACTCCGAACCAGCCTTGGCCTTGCTGAACAATGGCTGAGAGATGGTGAAGAGCGCTACCGAAGAGCACGAGAGCGTGGCTTTCGTGTTAGTAGCTTCTTTGCTGCCCCGCAGATCGACGCCGGGGTGTGAGATGGGAAGAGGAGCACAGAGCGGTAGAAGTACCGCTTTTCGTAGTTGGGTAGCACCCTCGAGAGCGTCTTGCCCGGAGAGCGGAGGGACGAATAATGTAGAGAGAGAAGGTGAAACTTAATGTACAATTTCTAGGAATGAAATAAAAAGTTTGATTTCTGGTTGTTTTTGTTGTCATTTCTTTCTTGCTATCTTGAATCCCTGCATACATCACTGAAACAAACAAGTCAGAATTTCTGCTCTGACTTGGCCCCTTGCTCAATAAGCAGATTTCTGTTTTGACTGTCCTTGATAAGGGGTCAAGGGGCCAAGCCTTTATTAATAAAGGCAAGATAAAGATATGATGGTGAATGCGGCACACAAGCACACGGATGCAAGCGAAAATTAAAAGTGGAATGCTGCATACAAATGCAATCATAGGAAATGCAATTTTTTTTGTTTTTATTTTTTCTTGCATTTTTTTTGTTGTTTTATTTTCATCATTTTTTGTTTTGCATATGTCTACATTTTTCTCTTTTTTTTCCTTTTTTTCCGTTATTTTTATCAGCATCATCATTTTTTTGTTGTTGCTAACGCTTGGCAAGCACCCATATGGCACCTAACCTGCATGAGAATAGAGATTTCTTACTAACCTCCCAGGTATCCTAAGTGCACACCTAGGTTGATTTGGGCCTCTAGACTCCTCGAATGATAATCCCGCCGGCTAAGACTTATCATGATGACAATACCATCATGCCATGCTTAGGCTCCCAGTCGCTTCCGACCGCAGGGATTCACCCAAAAAGTGTTTGAGGTAAATGATTTACCCGACCCGGGTCTATTTCCTCACAACTCTAGATGGTATATAATGGAACACCCTGGAACCCAAACGACCAACCGCGCGACGCTGACCCGGAATCAGACGCCGTCGCACCCGTAGGTGACGCGCTTGCATTGGTCTAAGCCCGAGGTTAGATAAGAAGGCATTAAGGTGGTAGACAAGGGTCTTGACCGGCCAGAAACACGGAGACTCCTTCACGACAATGGCTTCTGCTTTTCAAAATGGACAACCATATGTTTGTGTTAAAAGGATGTTGCAGGCTTTGGCGAGTTTCACCCTTCGGGAACTCCATTGAGCTTTGATCTTCAGGGGAAGAAGGAAGAATATTGGGGGCAAACCTCCTGAGAGGACCGACAAAATCGTTAACCCGGCGAGCCAGTAGGGGCGCACTTAACTTCCCCTTTCGGGCAACTTCAGACCAAATCTCGAGCATTTACATCTCATGACCCCTTTTGTGTAGAATTTGAATTTCAGTCAAAGGGGTTTCATTATTGGGATCATGCACGGTTACGACCAGGCTTTTCACTTGACTTTGATTTTGTTCTTCTTTTCTGATTTTTTTTCTTGACAGATTTTTGCGAGGGACATAGTATTTTGACATTATGGAATCCCTCTTGGATGCTTGCGGGGACACTGCCCTCTTTTCGTGCTCTGACCCATGCTCGAGGAATTAGGCCCTACTCTTACCCTGAGAGGTTGTGTTTGTGTTTCCCATGCTCAACGTTTTAAGGGCGCCGGCTGTCTCATTCAGTCGAGAAGAAGAGAATAAAGATTTGAGCTTTCTTGGAGACCTTTTGAGTGATGCCCTACCATAAGCGATGCTATCAATTTTTTATAACACAGATGTGTATACATGTTGTCTTCTTTTGAGGGGGCATAGGCCGAACTGGCCGGACAGGGGTCTTCACGGTTCTGGCAAATCAAGACTTGAGACCTACTAAGCCTTAATGGGCCCTATCTTGACATGGAGGTAAGATGCAGTAACTTGATTCCATGGTGGTCTCCAAACATCAGCATTTTGAATTTTCTATTTTTTTTGGTCTTTTCTTTTTTGTTTTCATGTACAAATTTTTGTGGTTTTCATTATTTTTCATTATTTGTTGTTTTTGTTTTCAATTTTTTTTGTCTTTGACAATATGTACACCTATCTAAGGGTAATACTTCTTTAGGTAGAGCCCATTCCAAGGGTGGGATAACTCGATTCCCCTCAGCATTGACTAGCCTGTAGGCGTTGCCAGGATGTACAGCCTGAACCACGTATGGTCCTTCCCAATTGGGTTGGAGCTTAGAACGCGGCCTGCCAGGTTTTACAAAGATTCTTTTCACTATCATTTCACCAACTTTGAACTTTCTCTCAATAACCTTCTTCTGGTAAAAACGTGCGAGTCTATTTTGGTAGACGCGAGCATGCTCGGCAGCAACCAGATGTTTCTCGTCTAAGAGTTCCAACTGGGCAAGGAGAGAATCGTGACGTTCATCGAGGGGAAGGTCCTTGTCCAATTGTACTCTCAGAGAGGGAATCAGAATCTCATACGGAACTACCGCCTCCATCCCGTAAGTGAGGGCGAACGGAGTTTGCCCAGTAGGAGTTCGGATTGAAGTGCGATAGGCCCATAGAGCTTCGATAAGCTTCTCTGGCCAATCCGAGAATCTGCTAGACTCACAAGTTTTCTTTATGATTTTGATCAGTGTTTTATTCGTGGCCTCTGCTTGGCCATTGCCTTGTGGATAATATGGTGATGAATGATGCAATGCAATCTTATACCTTTTGCAGAGGTCCTGAAGGTCCTGAGAAATGAATTGTGGCCCATTGTCGGTGATGATAGTTCTTGGAATGCCAAACCTGGCGATGATGTTCTTCATAATAAACTTGCAAACAGTTGATGCCTTGATTTCCGCATAAGCTTCAGCTTCGGCCCATTTGGTGAAGTACTCCGTTGCAGTAAGGATGAAGGATTTTTGTTTAGTAAGGGAGTTAGGATCACCGAGAGGACCAATGATGTCGAATGCCCACATGGAGAAAGGCCATGGGGAGGATACTGGATGGAGAGAGGAAGATGGGGAATGGATCTTATCAGCGTGAAGTTGACACTTGACACACCTACGGACATAGACAGCACAGTCTTCCTCCATGGTGGGCCAGTAAAAGCCTTGCCGAAGGATCCTCTTGGCAAGCATCTGGCTATTCACATGACCACCACACACGCCTGAGTGTGCTTCCTCTACACACTTCCAAGACTCATCATCATCAAGACACCTTAGAAGAACACCAGTGAGGCTTCTCTTGTATAGCAATCCTCCAACCAGTGTGTACCTCTGGGCTACTCTTCTTATGGCCCTCTTATCTTCTGCTGTTGCCTCTTCAGGGTAAGACTGGTCTTTGCAATATTTAACAATCTCATAGAACCATGGCTTCTCCTCATCAGCCAATTCTTCTTCCAATTCGACCAACATAATTTCCCTCTTTTCAGCGACTTCTCTATCCTGAGCCATCTTTGACATTTCCTCCTGAACCCTTAAATAGGAAGGGTTATGAATAGCAGGGAGGATAAGCTTGTGGATTGCAATGGACAGAGCCCTTCTGCCCAGAGGAAACCTTAATGATGATGCCAACGAAGCAAGGGCGTCGGCGAGAATGTTCTGATTGCGAGGAACATGGACAAAGACCAACTTAGTGAACAGTTTAGCGAAAGCAACAGTAAGCTCTTGATATGGCTTGAGCTTGGGATCGCGTGTGCGATATTTGGTGAGCACTTGGCGAAGGATAAGTTGACTATCACCTATGACTCGTAATTCGGTGACCCAGAAGGAATAGGCAAGATTCAGACCTGCCAGAAGAGCCTCGTATTCAGCCACATTGTTGGTGACTGGAAATGAGGGCTGGAATGCCTTTGGGATAGCGACACCTTCAGGTGACAAAAGGACAATGCCAATACCTCTCCCCTGGGAATTCAAAGCTCCATCAAAATATAATGTCCACATCGGAGCATCAGACTGGGTAATGGACATTAGTTCCTCATCTGGAAACTCTGATTGAACAGGGTCAAACTTGGGGAGAGGGTGATGAGCGAGATGCTCGGCTATAGCATAGCCTTTGATTGCCTTTTTTTGAATATAGGTGATGTCAAACTGAGATAGAAAACTTTGCCAACGTGCTAGCCTATCAGTAAGGACAAACTTTTCCAAGAGAAATTTGATAAGATTCATCCGAGCAATCAAGTGGACTTCGTGAGCCAGAAAGTAATGTTTCAATTTCTGTACCATCCACACAAGGGCGGCACAGGTCCTTTCCATGGCAGTATACTTTCGCTCACAAGGGTTGAGGAGTTTGGACAAGTAATAGGTTGCCCGTTCCTTGCCTTCCTCATTGATTTGTGCCAGGACGGCTCCCACAGAGTCGTCTAGGACCGAGATATATAGGATCAAAGGCTTATCTGGAATAGGTGGAGTGAGAACAGGCGGGTTGGCCAGATATTCTTTTAATCCGTCGAAAGCATTCTGGCACTTAGAATCCCAACAGAATTTGATCCCTGCTTTGGTCAACTCGTAGAAGGGCCGGCACCTTTGCGAGTGTTGCGACACAAAGCGACGGATAAACTGCAATCTCTCGATTAATCCTCGAACTTCTCTCAAATTCTTCGAGGGTGGCATATCCCTAATTGTCTTAGCCTTGTTGGAATCTATCTCAATACCCCTTTTGCTCACAATGAAGCCAAGTAACTTGCCCGATGATACACCAAACACGCACTTTTTTGGATTCATTTTCAAATTAAATTCACGCGATCTTTGCAACACCTTTGCAAGGACCTCGGGATGTTCCGCCCTAGTTTTGGATTTTACCAACAAATCATCCACATATACCTCCAAATATATGTGCATCATGTCATGGAATATTGCCATCATAGCCCTTTGGTAAGTGGCTCTAGCGTTCTTCAGTCAAAATGGCATGACCACATAACAGTAAGTTCCCCAGGGAGTAGTGAATGAGGTTTTCTCCTGGTCTTCTTCTGCCAAACGGATTAGATTGTATCCAGAAAATCCATCCATGAATGAAAGGGTTTCATATCCTGCCGTGTTATCAATCAACACATCAATATGAGGCAAAGGGAAATCATCCTTCGGACACGCACGGTTAAGGTCCCGGAAGTCAATACAAATTCTCACCTTTCCATCTTTCTTCATGACCGGGACGATGTTTGCGACCCACTGAGGATAAAGGACGACTCTTATGAACCTAGCTTTGTGGAGCTTGTCGACCTCTTCCTTCATTTTTAAAGCCATTTGTGGGCGAAAACGTCTTAACCGTTGCTTTACCGAGATGGATCCTGGTTTGAGAGTGAGACGATGCTCGACCAGAGTAGAATCCAATCCTGACATATCCTCATAGCTCCATGCAAACGTGTCCTTATAATCCTCGAGAACCTTAATTAATGTCTCTTCGTCAGATGATGGTAAATTGTCGCTTATGAGGACAATCCTAGGGTCTTCCTCAGTTCCCAAATTTATTTCTTTGGTAGACTCCTCTACAGCGGCTGACGGCTTGTCAAATCTGCTCATTCCACTAGCATAGGCGTCAGCCGCATCCTCATATTCTTCGTCCTCTTCTTCAATGGGGTACTCATCATCGGTGATTTCATAAACCCCGTACCCTTCATCAATCATACCATCATTTTCACATTCTATCTCCGGCAATTGGATATGATTTTCTAGCAATTGAGGAATGGCTAGAAGGGCTTGACACCTATCGGCTAAATCTAAAAGGAACCGCCGAGGGATCTGCTTACCCTTGGATTTCTTCTTGGGCACTACCCTTGACTTATTCCTAACTTGACACACATTATTTACAGAAGAAGAAGAAGGTGAAGAGGATAGTGAAGAATGTACAGGGAGGGACCCCTCAGACGAGGGGAAGAAAAGGTCACTCAGGGGACCTTGAATGAGTGGCCCGTAAGTCGGGGCACACTCATGGGAGATATAGGATGTTTCCTCAACAAAGATGTGTTGTTGGGGAGTTGGGAAATTGACGTTTTTTTTTTCGTTTTCATTTTTGATAACAAAACAATGAAAAGAAATTGGAGGAGGTGAAAAGGGAATTAGAGCTAGAGGGTTGTGTAGCTCGTAGAGCAGATCGTGATTGAAAATCTGGCGTGAGTTAAGAAACCCACGTAGGTATATGAGTAAAGAAGGGGACCTGGGAAGATCATCAGACAACTGTCTGGCCCAGGAAGGAGACAGCAACAGAGGCTGTGATATGTGAATAGAAAAGATGACGGCTAATGAGCCATCGGTGACAATATTGGTGACGGATGATGACCCGTCGATGACAACATCCTCTTGGCGAGGAGGGTTTGACATTCTGGCAAGTGTGATGGTGTCCCCTGGCATTTCGGAGATCAAAGACGACCCTTCTAGATGTGGAGGCGAGAACATTCTTTCCAGTGCAATGGATATATCTGGTATGTCAAACCATTTGTACCATTCACAATCCAGGTGGATAATCTTCCCTCTTTTAGGGATCCTTGAACATCGTTGAGCTAAAAACACATCCCGTGACCCCCCAGGTGACTCCAGTGGAGGATCTCCCATCTGGACGATGGGCCCCTTTTTGAAATGTGAGGATAAAGTCCAAGTGAGGGGTTTGCCGTCTGATTCGAATGGCCCTTAAAACCCAAGCCAGCTCTACGGATTGGCTTTATCTTTTGGAGTGGTCTCAGCCTTCCTTGCAATTGTGCCCCTAGACCTTTGCCATCTTGGTAGCCAATATTTCTCATAATCTCCCATCCTTTGGAGCGGAAGGGAAGACGTGAGTTTGACAAAGGGAATGGCTTTTGTTGTCTGAAGGGAGCACGATAGGGGTCATACACATCCAACAAGGATAGTATGGGCCGATGAGTCGGCCAGACCGAAGGCAAAGAGGTGGTGATTGCATCCACCGTAGAACAGAGGGGCATGCTCATTACCTTGATAACCCATCCTTTATATGGAAATTTCAAACACTGATGATTGGTGGATGGTACGACATTCATAGCTTCAATGTAGGTACGACCTAGTATAGCCTTAAAAGTGGGATCCATATCAAGGACATGAAATTCCGTAAAGACTGATACAGGACCTAGTTCTACATTGAGGGCAATCATCCCCATTGGCGGCCTCTTACTATTGTCGTAGGCCGTGACTGTGATTGAGGAAGGCATGAGTTGTTCTTCATGGACCCCACATGCTTGGAGAGTACTCGGGGAAATCACATTTATAGACGCGCTCGTGTCCACTAGGCACGGATCCAATGACACGCCATTGATTTTCACCGCAATGCACAATGCATATTTTCGAGCTTCCTTGGGGGCAAGCTCGTGATTATGGAACATGATAGGCGGTTGTGTATCAGTGGGCGTCAGGACTGTCGAGATTTTCTCCACAGGGAGATCCTCGTTCACCATAACCTTTTGAAGATAGTCTTTCAAAGCTTCTTGGTGAGATGGGGATCTTTTGATCAACTCAAGGATGGAGATACGGGCAGGCGTCTTATCCAGATGTTTTAGCAAACCATACTGGGTCCCAGGGATAGACTCTTCTGACTGCTCTCCCTTATCTTTCTGGGGCTGAGATTGTTCAGGGGCCTGACTATTCTGGGGAAACACCCGGTGGAACATCCTTCCACTCCGGAGCACCATTGCTTGTGGGTCTTGTTGCACCTCTATGGTATTGGGTGTGGATTTTAACAAGGGTTTAAAGGGTAATAGTGGAGGAACGGTTGGTGGGATAGGGGTTATGATGGGTGTAGGGGTTTTGATTAGGGGTTTGGTTGGTGGAGGTATAGTAGAGGTAGAAGGGATCTCGGGTGAATCACGGATGATAAGGGGCTTAGAATGTGAAAGAATAGGGGAAGTAGAGGGAATCTCGGGTGAATGGTGGATGATAAGGGGTTTGTATGGTGGAGGGGGTATAGTGGAAGTAGAGGGGACCTCAGATGAACGGTGAATGATAAGAGGTTTGGAAGGTTGAGGTAGATTAGAAACGGAGGTGACTTGGGGTGAATAATGGACGATAAGGGGTTTATATGGTGGAGGGGGTATAGTGGAAATAGGGGGGACCTCAGATGAATGGTGAATGATAAGAGGCTTAAATGGTGGAGGAGGAGGTTCAATGGGGGTAGAGGTGGATGGTGTGTCATACGGGTAATGGGCGGTAAAAAGGTTAGAAGGCGGAGGTAAAGGTGCGATAGAGGTAGATGGTAAATTAGAGGAATAAGAAGTGATCAGGGGACTGAGGGGTGAAAAAGGAGTGGGAAATGGCCTTTGGTGATGGACTAACGGTGAATTGACGGTAGGGGTAGGAATAAAAGGGCGTGATGGCTGTGGAACAGAAGAAGGACCAAATAGGGGTTGTGAGGGGGTTGAGTGGTAAGAAGATGCTGTTTGAAGGAGACGAGGATGTTGATTGGTGGTATGACTGGTAGCAAGGACAGATGTGCTTTCTAAATGACAGGTTTGCTCTCTTCCAACTTCCGAGAAGGAGGAAATCGGATTAACCTGGTAGTTGGGCTGTTGGTGCTCCGGAAGCGGATTATGGATAATGCCCATATTAGGTTGCTATTGTGGGGCCTGCTGAGGCTGTTGTTGTTGATGTGGTTGTTGTGGTAACTGTGGCCTAGGCGGAGGTCTCCTGGCCTTTAGGGTGGTGATGCATTGCCTCATTTCATCCCAATCGATTTCACCGAGATCATTCATGTCATAAATGTAATCTTTGAAGTTGAAACAATTCTCCACCGTATGACCCGGCTGTCTGTGATAGACACAGTACCTGGAGGTATCTGCATTTGGGGGCCATGCAAACTTTTCTTTGGGCAAAGTAAGTAGGTTGGCAGCCATGAGGGCATTAAAAATGTCCGGCAATGCCTCGGGCAATGGTGGATAATGGGCTCTTTTGGGTCCAATAGGCCTCATCCGTTGTTGTGGTGGGCCGTAATTTCCCGGGGGTGGAACTTGGTGATACTGAGATTGTGGTTGTTGTTGTTGTTGCTGGGGATGAAAGGGTTGAGCCATGTTGTTTTGAAGGGGGTTATTTTGGGGTGGAGGATGATAAAGAGGTGGACCTTGTTGAAAGGGAGGTCGTGAAACCTGAGGAGGCCTTGGGTTAACTGGTTGGTTGGAGCCGCCAAGCACACTCACTTGCTCGTTTTTGACGACTCCCTCAGTTGTTCCTCCTTGGACACCAGTGCCCTTCTTCTTAAACACCCTTGGCTTTGGAGGTTCAAACATGTGCATGATGGGAGAATCTTTTAATTGGGTCTGAATATACCGAGCCCTCTCATAAAGTTCCTCCATCGTGGTAAGCTTATTCATGGCTAAAATGTGTCTAAACTGCGGGGTTGCATTAGACACAATCATCTTGACTTGCTCGGGTTCTGAAAGGGTATCCTTTATTTTATCGTCCAGAGACCTCCACCTATCAGCATACTGGACAAAATCCTCATCTGACCTCATTTTCTCAGCAACTAGGTCGGTGATAGAAAGGGAGGGACCGACCCTATCCCGATACTTCTGTATGAATTTGGCTTTGACAATTTCAAAATCTCCAGCCTCACTCGGCTCTAGTGAATAGAACCATTCTAGGGCAGGTCCATCCAATGATTTCCGAAAAAGGTAAGCCAGGGATTTTGGATCGTTCTGCCATGAGGAAGATTCATACATAAAATCCTTAATGTGAATATAAGGATTTCCCGTGCCGTTATACCTACGGTATGTAGGCATTTCGGAGGGAGGAAGATGAAATATGGGGAGATTTGGCAAGGAAATGTCAAGGACAGACTTCCCATGTGCCTCTTTCTTGAAATTTTGGAACTCCTCGTTCATTTCATTGTATTTGTTGAGGAGGGACTGAGTGAGGTCCTCAGCAGGTAGAGATTGGGCCTGCCACTGAGGCTGAGAGGGCCTGCCAAGGGCCTGAGAAGGGAATGCTGAACCATAAGGGTATGGTGGCACACTAGTGGACGGACCCGTTTGGGGTACCATATGAAGGATGACAGGGGCTTGAGATTGTGGAGGGGGAAATTGGTAAGAGGCAGGCTGTTGACTCGCCTGTCCTTGAAATGAGGAAGAAGGAATGTCATGTACATATGATGGAAAAGTGGTAGCCTGGAGCGGCTGTTGGTAGGATGTGGGAGCCGGAGTTGACTCCTGAGGAGGGGGAGCAATAGATTTTCCCTTTAAAATAGCCTAAAAGGCTAGAAGTTGCTCAGGGCTGAGCTGCGTACTGGCGAGGACACCTAACAAGAAAAAGATGTCCTGAGGTGGGGCTACTTCCCGTGAAATAGCGGGAACCTCTTGCGAGGTCTCACGAGAAGGGCCTGAGTCTATTGCGTGGACACGTGGGTCAATTGACTGACCACGTCCTGATTGGTTCTCTTCGAGAGAATCGTGGGCCATTTTTGTAATTTTTCCAGAACGTAAAAGCATACACCAGCAGACAAATATCAAAGATTACCAAACAAGTGGATGATCTTACGCCACTTTTTTGTTTTTGTTTTACCTCCTTTTTTGTCTTTTTAACAAATATAAATATTCACACAAAATTTGCAAAAATCCTAGTTACACCTTGGTTTTACCGCCGTGTCAACTAGGGACACTCGTCTCACCACGGATAGGTAACTAACTTCGGGGTACTACAGTGGTACAACCTGCCCAGTGAACGAAGAGGGAATCCTTCGATGTCGGGGACTTACGGAGGTCCCGATGGAGGAGATCCTAGTCCGTCGAGAGGAATTCCCGACGGAGAGTCCTTCCTTCACCGAGAAAGGTTAATCCTTAGAAAAATAAAATAAAAGGGTAGATGCGTGACATGCAATACTGAATAAAAGATATGTAACACACAAGAACACACAAATATAGCAGAAATAACAAGGATATAACAAGGATATAACAACAATGAACAGATGGAGTAAGATATAGCCGTTCTTCTTTCCGAAACACGTAGACCACTTGGAAAAATAGAAAAGACTATAAGAGAGCACGTGGTGCACGAGGGGGATGATGTGGCGCACGCGGGCGCAATAAGAAAGGGCACACGTGGGTGCCGAGTGAAGGGAAGCACACGTGGGTGCTAAATGGAGGGGCACACGTGGGTGCCAAACAGAGGAGAGCACACGTGGGT
The DNA here is from genome assembly GCA_022559845.1 of Amorphophallus konjac. NCBI lineage: Eukaryota > Viridiplantae > Streptophyta > Magnoliopsida > Alismatales > Araceae > Amorphophallus > Amorphophallus konjac. The sequence goes on from CM040119.1 coordinate 233,824,756, forward strand.
GCTAAATGGAGGGGAGCACACGTGGGTGCTAAATGGAGAGCACACGTGGGTGCTAAATGGAGGGGCACACGTGGGTGCCGAATAATGGGGAGCACACGTGGGTGCTAAATGGAGGGGCACACGTGGGTGCCGAATAATGGAGAGTGCACGTGGGTACTAAATGGAGAGGCACATGTGGGTGCCGAATGGAGGGGAGTGCACGCGGTGCACGAGACAACGTTAACCTCTCAAATAACCACAAAGGACCGGGGGAGTGCACGAGGTGCACGAGGGGAGTGAGCGCACGTGGGCGCAATAGGGAAGGGCACATGCGGGTGCCGAGAGGAGGGACACACATGGGTGTCAAAAGGAGGGGCACACGTGGGTGCCGAATGCTTGTGGGTAACTAGAAAAGCAAAAAGAAGGTCCCACCGTGATCGCTAGAGATGTGAACGCGTCACGTGGTGGACTGAGAGAGAGAGATGGGATTTCTCCCTCTCTGAGTGAAAGAGTAAAAAAATGATGAAAATGAAAACGCGTGCGTAAAAAGGGTGATGTAGAAAAGAGGGTAGAGAGTATGACCTGAAAGGTCACTCTGTACGGGGACGTGGAGCCTAGACTTACCGGACCTTCGCTACAGGGCGGAGAACGGGATCCGAAGACCCTCTCACGCAAACTGAACCCCTTCCCGATAGGCGTGACCTACCATTCCGAGGATAGCTTTATATATACCGAGTGCGAACCTAAGACTCTATGTAATAGAAGTTGGCGGACACAAAGACACACGTAGACTCGGAATTTAGAACGTCATATCACTCCTCACACAATAATAATAACATGAATATGAACAGTAAACAGACCACCGCAGGATATTGATCCGTGCGGGGTTTTAACAATAATATAATAAAGTACAGAAAGAAAAATGCCGAAAATAAATGACCACGGTGAAATGACTCACCGCGATCGATTATAGTACAAACAGACCCGGGATTTAGCTATCCGCGGGTATTATAGACAGAAATTAAAATTTACTACAAGCACGCGTTTGGTGGTGTGATCGCCAGGGACCGTGGGTCCCGAACTGGTTGATTGATCGCTTGGCCTTTATCATGGGATTTGCGCGGGTTCCTTCTTCCTCTTCGTTCGACTGGTCGAAGAAGGGGGCCTTAAGTTGGTTACCCTACAAAATAAATAAACAGGAAATAAAATTAAGTTAGACAAGTGATATAATAACAATTCATGAGAATAAGACACTAATAACTGAATAACAAACAAAATATACAATAAAATAATAACAATAAAAAATAAAGCCGCTGATGGTGATGCAAGCACGGGGTGAGCGGTGGGACGAGACGGCTTTTACGGGAACACGTGGGAGAGCTAATTGGGCCGGGACTTCGGCTTTTATTCCTGCACATGGATAAAGGACATATTTACATATAGATAATATATAGTGTGTATATATATATATAAGAGTATATAATATATATATATATATATATATGTATATGTATATGTACTATAAAATGTATATAGGTACACCCTTCTTAATAAAAGGTAAATATATACTATAGAATGTATATAGGTACACCCTTTTTAATAAGAGGTAAATATATAAGCATATATATATATAATTATATATAAATATGAAGAAGGGTGAATCTATTAATAAAAAAAAACAAAACAAAAGGTGAAAGATTAGCATCTACGTGCATGTGTGTGTGACTGCATGTGTGTGCATAAGTGAAAAGGAGAAACGGTGGAGAGGGAGAGGAAAAGACAGTGAGGGAGAAACAATAAAAGACATCACGTGAGAGAGAGAGAAAAGATGGGGAGAGATGGATAAAAAATAATAATAAAAAAGAAGAAATAAGAGAGGGATCGAGAGAGTGAGAGAGAGGGAGAGAGAGGCGGATGGGGTAGAGAGAGAGAGAGAAATAGGGAGAGAGAAGGTTTGTTGAAAAAAAAAAACAAAAAGAAAAAAAAGTGTGTGTGCGTGTGTGTGTGAGAGAGAGAGAGAGAGAGGGGGAACGAGAGAGTGAGAGAGAGAGGGAGAGAGAGGCGGATGGGGAAGAGAGAGAGAGAGGGAGAGAGAGGCGGATGGGGAAGAGAGAGAGAGAGAGAAACAGGGAGAGAGAGGCACGGGAGAGAGGAGAAGAAAGAGAGAGAGAGAGAGAGAGGAGCTCGCCGCGGCGAGCTAGCCGTGGGAGAGAGAGAGAAAACGGCCGGGAGAGAGAGGGAGAAACGGGGGACGAGAGAGAGAGAGTGCAGAGAGGAGAGAGGGGGACGGGAGAGAGAGAGAGAGAGAGAGACCGTGGGAGAGAGAGGGAGAAAGAGAGAGAGAGAGAGAGAGGAGCTCGCCGCGGCGAGCTAGCCGCGGTAGGGAGAGAGAGAGAGAGAGAGACCGTGAGAGGGAGAGAACGGTGGGAGACGAGAGAGACGGTGAGGGAGAAAGAGGAGACCGACGTGGCGGGGAGGCCGGCGCAGCGGGGAGAAGAAAGAGAGAGGGAGGCCGGAGCGGAGGAGAGAAAGGGAAAGGGAGAGAGAACGCGGGTGAGGGAGAGAGGGAGAGGGACACGGCGGGGGAGGAAGAGAAGACGATGGGGAGAGGGAGAAAGAGAGAGGGAAAGTGAGAGCGTGAGGGAGAGGAAGAGAAGAGACGAACGCGGCGGGGGGAAGAAAGCTGCGGAGAAAGAGGAGACGAGGGAAAGAAAGGGGAGTCGACGGCGAAAGTGGCAAGGCGCCGGTGCCGGCGGCGGTGTCGGGCGCGGTGCAGACGGAGCTGGAGCGGACGAAGGTCGTCCACTAGCACGGTGAAGGTGGTTGCGTGCGCGTCCGCAGAGGAGGAGGCGGGGGCACTGCGGACGTGGCCGGCGATGCAGGTGGACGACGGCCAGGGTGCAGCGGCGAGGTCGTCGGCGACGGTGACGTGGGTGCGGTGGCGGTGCTGCCTGGGAGCTCGGAGGGTGGCGTGGAAGGTGGCTTGGTGGTGTGGTGGCTCGCGTGAGGTAGCCGGAGGTGAAGGAGACGGCCGGGGCTGCCGTGAGGACGGCTTCAGCGGCATTGTGGAGGGCGGCGATGCAGGTGGATGACGGCAGTCGTGGGGGCATTGGCGTGCTCGCGGTGCAGGCGGCGTGCGTGGGGGACTTGCCGGCGATGCAGTCGGTGGAGAGGGGGGCTCGTCGGTGACCGGAGTTGGCAAGGGAGAGGGTCGTGGTTTTTTTGTGTGTTAGAGGGAGGAAGGGAAAGAAAAAAAAGGAGGTGGAGGTGGTTTACGTGGGTGGAGTTAGAGAGAGTGGGGGAGTGAGAGAGAGGAAGAGAAAGGTGGGTGTGTTGTGAAGTGGAAAAAAAGATGATGATAGGAAGAGGTGGAGGTGTGGCAGTAGAGATAGGCTTCGATGGGGTTGACAGTGAAGTGGAGAGGGACATGAGGGGGAGAGATTCCCCGTGTCCGGCTGCTAGGTGTACAAGACAGAAAGTGATAATGAGAGAAAGGACAGTGAGAGATAGGTGTGTGGTGGTGATTGGAGGAAGTGGATGCCAAGAGGGAGATAAGAGAGGAAACATGAGAGAGACACGAGGATTGAGATCGTGGGATTTAGGGGGTGAGAGAAGTGATTAGGATATACTAATTGCGATTAAGTTGATTAAGAAATTTTTTGTTTGTTTAAGTTATTAAAAATAAAACTAAGTATACATACACATCTACGTATATATTTACAACCATATATATATATATATTTATATTATATATTATACATATATATACAGCATTCTCTATATATATAAAACATATATATTCAAGGTTTATATTTCTTTTAACCTTTTCTTAATTTTTTTTGATTTTTTAATAACCTTTTTGAATTTTTTTGTATTTTCTTATAGCCCTTCTTTTGATTTTTTTAACCTTTTTTGTATTTTCTTTAAACCTTTTTAATAATTTTTTTGTATTTTTTTGTATGCTTTTCTCTCTCTATATATATATATATATATATATATATATATATATATATTTGTTTTTTATGTTTTTTCTAACCCTTTTTTGATTGATTTTTATATTTTTTATGTAAAACCTTAAAAATGACTAATCACGCACGTAAATCAAATGCATAAGCCACTTTGGGACATCACGGTGTAATATGAGTTTTACCCGCGAAAAGTGTGAAAATAGCGTGTCTACAGTTATGAGTTGGATCGTGCCCGTTGGGCCGGTGGAGGTTTCCCGTTGACGAGCAGCTGGTGACCAGCGTGTGGTCTTTTCACAGATAGAAGATGATGTTGGTGGTGCATTGTGATCGATAAGAGCCGTGTTTCAAGGAGGCCTTTGGTGGTCGTTTCTGTGATGTGTCTTTCTGGATGGGGTCTGGGCTTTGTCGAAGTTGGTCTTCTGGCAGAGTTGGCACAGTGATATGTCTGGCTTTCAGCCTGCCATGTATGAGGTGGTTCTTGGTGCTAAGCCGATATTCTAGTTGGGTCTGTTGAGATGACTGCATGAGCCAGTGGAGGCTCTGTTTTGGTTGTTGCCTGGAGCTGGGTGTGCGACCTGTCAGCTGGCTATAAAGCTGATGTGTGATTTGTCTGCCGACCATAGGAGGGATCGATAGCTGTTTCTCGTGACGAGGACTGTGTCTCCTTGGTGAGCGAGATGGTGGCAACACTGCCATGATTGGTTCTTGCGTTGTTTGAGATGATGCCGGACTATGTCCTTTGGTGTATGCCTGCTCTGATAGTCGGTGTGTGCGACATGCGGAGCGAGGTGTTCTTCGTGATTGTGGTTTGGCTGTGTCTCTCAGGTTGAGAGCTTTCGTGAGAATCGAGATTTTCTATGCTGGGGGCTCTCACGGCGTTGTCAGTTGGTTAAGGTTTTCTTCCCCTGTGTTCCCGCGTTTGTCCTTAATTTTGAGGATGAAATTTCTTTAAAAGAGGAGGGCTGTAATGCCCCGGATTTTTTTGGATATTTTTCAGATCATTTTCGTGGGTCTCGGATTGTATTTTATGCTTTAAACGTGTTTTTCCCTGATGTGCCTTCGAAACTCTATGCAGGGCAAACCATGGCGTTCTCCGACTCCGGGACAGTACCGGCGCGTTGTGCTCCTCCCGAGGATCACGGAGGTAATTTTTCATAATTTTCTGAATTTCTGTAATTTTTGGGCTTTTTTATATATTAACTCTTTCTCTCTCTCCCCTCTCATTTCTCACTCTTTCTCTCTCTCTTCTCTCTCACGTTCTCTCCTCTCCCCCTCTCTTCTCTTCGGGCGGTGATAAGTGTGTATTTATAAGACTTAATTTATGATAAGCACACTTTTTATGAGCATTAATGTTAGTAATTATGCACTTATCACACTTAATATCTATTTTCGATCAAAATGCTTAGTTTGATAAATTAATTATAAATTGAGCAATAAATATGTTATTTTACAGGCACTCGGCAAGAACTCCACAAGTCAGCGCAAGAATGGGCCAAATATCATGAAGCATGAAAAGAAAAAGAAATACAAATAAATAAATTAAAAACAAAACATTACTATATATATATTCATATAATATATATATTCACTTATATAATACATTCATTATATTCATATAATACATTCAATATATATATATATATATTCATAATATATACATTCATAATATATATATATATTCACAATATATCATATATTATATCTAAACTCATATCACTACACATATCAGCTAATATAGTTATCTACATATCTAATATAAATATATATATATATATATATATATATATATATATTACGTTGAATGCATGTCGACAAGGCTTCAATGCCTTTATGTATCTACGTATCTACATATCTAATATATATATTACGTTGAATGCATGCAGGCTGGGCTTCACGTCGACAGGGTCAAAGCGCAACCTACAAGGCTGGCAGCAGTCGCTTTAGCCCACGGTTGGCAGAATGGTAGGTGGCTTTGGCAACCTTTCTCCATGCGGCTGAAGGCACGATGACTATGCATTCACGTGAGTCAAAGAGAAAAGCATCCAGGTGGCCTCCTTCACATGGGGCATGCATGGGCTCACAAACGCGGCGTTGGCTCTTCACTTGGCCAACTTCGGTTGGCCAGTGCATGCTTGGGCGTTCAAACATGGCCGACGTGGAGGCTTCAGCGGCCTCTCTTCACACGGTGGCAGGCTTCAAACCAGGAAGGAGCCATCAATGCGCTAAGGCCAGCTAGTTCCTGCGAATGCTGGGGCGCACCAATGCGAGGTCGGCAAAGTGGAAGGCCTACGGGCGAGTGCAAATGGGCACGGTCGTACACGCGTGGTTGGCGAACGCAGAAGGCTTCAGCTGCGGCAGTGGCTTCGTACCAAACACAAAGAGCCCACGGCATAGAGCAGAGAAAATAGAGAGACAGAGGGCCTATAAAAGGAAGGGGTTGGAAATGGTTTAAGAGAGTAGCTTCAGAATGCATTTCATGTTCTTTTATTGTTGTTAGTGCTTGAGAGAGTTTTTGTTAAGTTCATTTGGTGTTATTGAAGAAGCAAGGAGAGAGAGAGGGGCAAGAGACCCCTTCATGTAACAATTTCTTTCACTCTTGTTATCCATTTAAATTATTAAAAGTTTTTGGTTTTGTAAGTTTAAGTGGTTGTTATTACAAGTTCTTAATACTTTAGCCATTGCTTAGCCATTTACATGTTTTTATGATCTTCATTTAAATTTATGATCTTTTTTAAAGTTATTCATATTTAAGTTCTCTACATTTTTTCTTTCTACTATTTCCTTTAATTCCTCTCCGTTTTCAAGTTGTTACATGTTTTTATAAGTTCTGTCCTGATACATTACTATTCATCCGAGTTACTAGTTTCTTTTCTTCCCCCATTTTAAAGCTCTTCCAATCTTATTTTATTTCTAAGTTTTTCATAAACGTTGTTCCTCTCTTGTAAATCTAGATTTTATTCTTCTATCAGTCCCTTTAATTCTTCTTCGTTTTTAAGTTATTTTTATTTTCCCGCGGTTCTATCTTTTGCGAGTGTACTGTTCATCCGCGCCGATAGATGTCAGTGTTTCATATTTTTCACTATCTTCCTCTCATTTTCTGTCTCTGTACTCTTCATTCAACTTTTTTCTAACCCTCCGATCTTCAACTTTCTCTTCTGTCACTTCTTCTAAATCTATCTAGTTTTAAAGTTATTTCTCTCCTTAACGCACCCTATTTTCATTATAATTGTCCATGTGTTCTGCTATCCATTCCACCCCTTCTAAATTGCATCCAAATCTCCCTAAGGTGGTTTCAATTCAATTCTCTTGATTTTTAAACTTAAAAATACAAGGTCTTCAACTCTCAAATCTAAACCTTTATGTAGATTCGACTCGATCTCATCACTTAACTATTCTATTTTATTTGTGGGCCGGATATTTAAATTTGGTAGCGGGGCATAGTAACGACGTGCGTTTTGTCGCCATCAGGCGGCTGACGGAGATGGACGAGGGTGATGTGGTGGTGCTCGTGGGGCGAGGAGCGGCGTGGATGGGGCGAGGATCGAGGCGTGGTGGCGAGGTGAAGCCGGTTCATGAGCGTGGGATATCGGCGTGAACGCGTTTTCTTCGTGGATCAGTGTCCACGCACGTGAAATCTTTGGTGGAGGTAGAGAGATGGACCCCCAGCTCATGCACTTCCTTTCCCGCGAGTTTTGTAGGTCGTAGCAAGCCGAGCGGGTTTATTTTCATATTTTGGGCAAAATCCATATTTTTGGGGTGTGAGTCCGATCTAGCGTTTTAACGCGTTAATTGGTGGTTTGAGGGCATCATTGAATGCCTAGAGGCTTAGGGAAAGGTTCCCCCTTTGTTTCCCCTTCACTTGGGGGCGAACGGGGCGTGGAATGAGTTTCTTCGCGGTTTTCACCATTTTCGGGCGCGGACTGAGAACGCGCTCGCCCAGGTGGGCGCGTTCTTGGAGGTCACGCCGCCCCGATAGAGCGCGTTCATCGGGGAAGATGAACAGTAAGGCGGTTCTTGTCGTGCGACAGGTGGGTAGCGCGTTCCGTTCTTATCGCTCTATAGGAGCATAGCGCATTCATTCTTGTCGCGCTACAGGTGGGTAGCACGTTCTATTTTATCGCACCATATAAGTATAGCGTGTTCTGTCTTTTCGCACTATAGGAGTATAGCACGTTCTGTTCTGAACATGCTATAAGAGGGTAGCACGATCTTGAGGGCGACCAGTCGGGCATCCCAGGGCGGGTAGTCTATAGCTGATCGTGCCTCTTTTGGCCGTGTGTATCTTGGACACCCCGTGGAGTTCCGTGACCGTGTCTTTGGGTGTCCGGCGGTTTTGTTTTCCTTGATTAGCATGCCCATAGGTGGGTGTGTTCTGGGCTTTGTGTTACGCTTGATCGAGTCACCGTGTATCAGTGTGTGTGTGTGGTGGGGTTCCCCCGCATGTCATAGGTTTCTACGGAAGATGATTCCCGACTGGGCCAAGTGTTTGGCCTTGGACTGCGAGTCCAGTTGCCAGCCTGGGACTGGAGATTTCCCACTTTTCCCTGGGATGGAGAATCGATGTGGGGGCTTGTGAGCTGCCTTGGGAATCATGCTTCTGTGTTTTCCGCGTGGGTCATATGTGTGGCCTCGGACTGTGAGTCCAGCTGTCCAGCCTGGGGCTAGAAGGCTTCTCAGTTCTCTTCCCGAGGGAATGGTCTCAACGGCTCGTGAGCTGTCTTGGTATTCATGCTACCATGGTTTTAGACCTAGGGATCAGGCTAGATTAACGCCATTGCGTCATTGCGTACGACGGTCTTGACCCCGAGTCTTGTGACTCAAGGACTGTTGGATTTAGAGAGTCTAGAGGACCGTCTAGAGTCCAGTGGCTCGTCGCCGCTTGGTCCTTCTCGACTTTCGCACAGGGCGCGTGTGTGGTTCTCAGAGTTTCTCTTCGGAGAGTGGTCACATCAGTGACTCTCACTAGTCGTAGCCTTTCGACACACGAGTGGTCCCACCAGGGAGTGGTGGTGAGGCTACCACGAGAGACAGTTTTTAGACTGGTTTTCGTTGGGCCCCATGTCTTGCAGCCAGAGTTCGGCTAAGGGGAAAACCAGTCAAGGGGCTAGACCTGGGACGCACGGTCTGTGTGTGCACACGTGGTTGGGGGCGGTGGGACCCGCGCTAACAAGCGCGACACCATCTAGTCACTTGTTCTATGGTTACTTGTACGGTGTCTCAGTTCCCGCTGGGCCAGAGGGAGACACCTGAGGTGCGGTCTAAGCCGTCAGTGGATGCATCCGACCTTGCTTATGGTGGGAAGGTACTACTGTCACGTGAGACGTGACTCTCCTGTTTCCGGGTTTCGTTTCCCGTCTGTGAGACGTGGTTTTCTGGACCGTCCGGTGTTTCCGAGGTAGTGGCCAGGGTGCCAGTGGATTCACCGAGATTTCATCGTGCCAGTGTGAGACTGTGCGGTCCTGATTGGTCGTGCCTATGTGGGCAGACTTCTATGGCTGGGTTGCCGTGAGGGTTTCCTCGGCAGGCCTGGTGTTAGAGTGGTCCGGTTCTCGATTGTGAGATCGGTATTGTAGACACGCTAAAATTGACATTATTTTGAGTATATCTCGTATTACCGTGCAATGCCCCATTTGACCCTCAAATTAGCTTGTTTGAGTGGTTTTTTCCACTTTTCTTGAATTTCTCCTATTTTTCCCTATTTTTCCTATTTTTTTCTATTTTTTTGAATTTTTTGGCATTTATCTCCATTTTTATGAATTCACGCCTTGATCAAGGGCGCGTTTTGATTCACGACTTGATTGAGGACGTCTCTTAAAGAAGTGACGACATCTGGAAAGGGCGTCAATTCCTGGCATTATCCAATTTTCGAAAAAGAATAAATATTTGAAGAATATTAACTCACGCCCTATGATGGGGCGTTTTTCTATTCACGCCTCTCCCTGAGGCGTGTCTTACAATTTCCAAATAAAAGAAATGTTTATTTCTAAAAATTAATCCAGGAATAAACGCCCTGACCCAGGGCATGTTTTGAAAAGACGCCATATGACATGTCGTCAATTCTTGAATTGACGCCCTGACCAGAGGCGTGTTTCATCTTCTGGCTTCGCAGCCCTTTCCCCAGAGAGTCCTTGCTTCGTTAGACCCCTGCCTTGGTTGGGCTCTTGCCCATTCTTATCCTTCCCCTTATTGGACTCTTGCCCATGTTTATCTCTTCCTTAACCTATTTAATAGAGCCATTGGCTCTGTTGTTTGGTTGGACTCCTCCTCTTCGGATCCCTCCTTTTCGATCCCCCTTTCTTCCTCCCACCTATTTCTTCTTCTCCTCCTTCTCTGTTTGTTTTTCCTTTTTTTTGTTTTGTGCTTGCAGGTTGCTGTTGCTGTCGTTCGGCAGAAGGAGGAGCGCCCGCGCAAAGCTTCATCATCTTCTTCAAGCTTCTCCCCCTTGAATATTAAAGCCACGACGCACAGGCTTCTTTTATTTTTATTTTCCTCTCATTATTGCAGCACACATACATATGCGTGCATCATCATATTATTAACTCCCCTTCTCAACCATGTGAGAAATCTCCCCACAGTGCAATCTCTTGCACGTCTCCTTATTTTCATGCATCATATATTTCATCATTGTTTTATTAATTTTTTCTTCTCAACCGTGTGAGAATCTCCCCTTAGTGCATCTCTTGCACTCTTTTATTATTTGCATTCATTCATATCTTCCCACCCTTTTTGCATAGGGGTTTAAGGGCAACCACCCTTAAGGTGTGTTCATAATCATATTTTCATGCTCATCTTTATATTTAGGATTTGATGCTACACTCACCATGTTCTAATTCCATATTCTTTATTTGGTGTTTGTCTTTTTTGCAAGGGTAATAAAAGCAAGAACTCTCTTCATCGGCCGACCGATTTGAAGAGAAAGGAGCACTCACATCACCCGCATTTAAGGTATTTTCGCGATCCCTCCATGCTTTTTTTTAGTATTATATTTTGAGGCCTCGTGTCTCTGGCGATCACAAATTCCCCTTAGCACCTCGTGCTATTATATGCTTATTTATTCATATTCTTTATATTTTCCTTAAGTGGATTTTAAAGGAATCTACAAATTGGCGATCACGGTGGGACGCTTTGTGTTCTTTGTTTATTACCCTTTCCCCTAAGGTACCCGCGTGTGCCGTCTCCCCTATTGCACCCTCGGTGCGTCTCCTTTTGTGCCCCTCGGGCACCCTCCATTGGCTTTGCTTTCTTCCCTAAGTGATTTGTCATTTTGTTGTCTTTTCCTTAGAATCTCCACTTATTTAAAATTCTTGATGAGCATGCTTATCCTGTTGATTGCCTTATTTATGTGGTTGTGAGTGTGCCTGTTTAATATTTCTGGCCGTGCTTTCCTGAGGAATTAACGCCTCTGTCAGAGGTGCTTTTTCGATTTCACGCCCTAACGCAGGGCGTCTTATTCGTATTTTTACGCCCTCTGACAGGGCACCTTCCAGCATATTTCCTGATATTTCTGGTTTTATTACGCTGCCTGAGAATTCACGCCCTGTGCCAGGGCGTTGCTTTGTTGATTAGCGCCCCTCAGTAAGGCGCTTCTTTTGATTTGACGCCCTCGGTCAAGGGCGTCCTTTCCCCTTATAGCGCCTCACCCTAAGGCGTGTTGTTACTGCCCCTGGCACCTCGCTTTGAGTCACGACAGTCACACTGTCGTGTCTTTGTTTAGTAACGCCCCTTGCCAGGGCGTGTTTTTACTGTGGGTTTCCAGAACCCTTCCCGTGGGTGAGTTTTCATGATATTTCATATTGATTGATCATATTGTGTGGTTGGCCTGATTTCCCCTGTTGCATTCATTCTTTGCATTGGTTTGGGGAGCCCCCTCCTCTTCATTAGGATCCACACACCCTCTTGGAATCGGTACGACCCTCCATTGAGCATTCCGTCTCTTTGGACTGGAAATTCCTTTTCCAAGCCTCCGTAAGTCCCCGCACCCGTGGATTCCCTCACGGACGCCGGGCAGGTTGTACCCTTTTGAAGTCCCGAGTTAGTTGGCCTATACGTGGTGAGAGAGGGTTCCTAGTTGGCATTGGAGTTCAAACCATATTGAAACTAGGTTTCCCCCCCCCCCTTGTGTGAATCATTCAAAACTTTGATAAAATCCTTAATTCACCAAGGTTCAAACAAATCAAATCAAGGTAACCATCTCTTTTGTGTGCTTCTTTGCATATTATTTTGAACTTTGATTGCATGATGGCTTACTATAAACAAGATAACATGTTTAATTCAATTCATGAGGATGCACAACCTAGCACTTCTTATAATCCTCACTTTCAACATGTTCAAAATTCTCACCATACTTTCAAAGGACCACGTCCTCACTCTTATGGTGTTGCCCGACCCTTGGGCAATGTCCAATCCAATGGTCCTTCAACTCAATTTCGAGCCACTATTCCCATTAAGCCCTCTCGTCCTAATGATGAGAAGGTCTCCCAGATTTTGCATGCATTAGATCATCTTACCCCTCAACAGATCCAAGCCCTTAAGGCCGCTGTTGAGGGTACATCTCATGCATCTCCCTCCAATCCTAATTGGGTGGCCCATCACCCACCTCCCTCTTCTATTCATCACCCACTTCCCTCTTCCACTCATGTTCCTAATCGGGTAGCCCATTATCCATCTCCTTCTATTCACACTCCTCTTCGGGTGGTCCGACACCCGCCTCCTTCTATTCCTCCTCCATCACGGCCCCGAGGCCCATTTACTCCTTGCAATCCGGCCCGTCCGGGTTCTTTTACGGGTCATCCCGTCAACTCCCCTCCACGGCCTTTTTATGCGGCCCCTCCTCCTTCAAGGCCCTGCCGGCCCTCGGTTGTTCAAGTCACACCCCTCCAACAATCTCTGCTTGATAAGATTACTTTGATGGAGGAACAAATAAAGAGGGCCACGGCTCCTCCTACTCCAGTCAATCCTCTCCATGCTGCTTTGGACGAGATTACAAAGATGGATAATGAATGGAAAGATAGGAGAAATGATTATGACTTCGGCATTTCAAGCAAGCAGGAGCCGGCATTTGAAGAATCCAAGGCAGCGTACGATGATGATGAAGCTCCGCAGGCACCCCTTCCGAGTTTTCTTAATTTCCCGCTCCCTCCACTGTCATTTGATAAACCTCCTGCTCAGGATGAAACCATCCCTGATCCAACCCCTATTTATGAGACTAATTGGTGTTACGATGATGGGTCGATACTTCAATCACCCACACCGGCACATTGTAAGTCTCCTCCTATCCTTGACATCGCATACATTACACCTCCTCCAGTTACACCATTAACCTCCGCAACACTGGCCTCCCCCAAGCCTTCCACTATTAAACCTCCACCCGTTGAGCCATCTACCTCCACACCATTAGCCTCCATCGAACCCACCATTGAACCTTCCCCAATTAACCTCCCATTACCGCCACCTCGGCCTTCCATTATCCTTTAAAACCCACTCTGCCTATTCCACCATTTAACCCTTTACCTTTACCCATGGCTAATCCTGAGCAGGATCCACCCCTTTTTGCACCCGAGCCAATCCCAACTGCTTCCGAGCAAAGGGAGAAACTCGACGTGTTTGAACCCCCGCTTACGCTCACCCATTTGTCAACGCTTTCCATCATGCCTCCACCATTCATGAAGCCTTCCGCCTCCACTTCACCTCCCCTTACTACTCGGAATGGGGAGCCTTCTACAAGCACAAGTGCCGAGGACGATCAAGAGCCGGGCAGCAAAGATTTGGCCGCGCCATTCAAGATTCAAGAATTCATTTGCCGGATGCCAATCCGGGTTATTGTGCCAAGCACGGTCGAAGAAGCCAAGTCGCCGCCATGCCAAGCATTGATGCTGTGTAAGGGCCGGGCGGGGCACCCTTTGTTCCAATTTCCAAATTTTGAATCTTTGGGCAACATAATGCTTCCGAGCCCAACTTTCCAACTCCCTCACACCATTACTTTGCACTCTCCAAGGGAGTTGACATTCACCACTGAAGCTTCGGCAAGGGCTATTTCTCATACACTTTCACTGCCGTGGAGGGGCAGTTATCTTAATGCTAAGGGGCCATCCCTTATTTGTTCCACTTTCTATTCATCCATCTCTATCACTTTTTCTTCCTGGGCCATTCCCAGGGTTTGGAGGAGGATCTCATCCTCTCGCCCTTCACATTCTTCATATTCTTTGCATTTCATGCATTCATCGCATCCATCCCATTGCATGCATTTGCACCTCCTGCTTCCCGGGTTTCCAAACCCGTATCTTCCTCGCCTTCCGGCACCTCCGGATATTCCGCACTTCCCATCTTATTCATCTTCATCTTTTTATCCACTATCCCTAGGGCATCGCGTCCCTTTTCCTGCTATCTCCCTGGAACCTCCAGGAATTTTATCCCTCCTCTTTGGGCATCTCGCCCTTTCTGATTCTATTCCTCCGGAACCTCCAGACTTTCCCCTCGGGCATCGCGCCCCTTTCCATCTTTTTCATCTCCTTCCTCCGGAACCTCCGGACTTTTCCCTCGGGCACGATGCCCCTTTCCACCTTTTTCATCTCCTTCCTCCGGAACCTCCGGACTTTTCCCTCGGGCACGACGCCCCTTTCCACCTTCTCCTTCCTGATTTCATTCCTCCGGAACCTCCAGATTTTTCTCTCCTCCTTGGGCATCGCGTCCCTCGGCATTTGCTTCCTTCGGAACCTCCGGACCCTCCAACTTTCTTCCGATTCATCTTTCTAATCTTCCTGAACATCACCTCCTTCGTTCTCTTCTTCCTTTTTCCTCACTCTTTTTCAGATTTCTTCTCAAGGCATCGCGTCCCTCGATATTTCATCCCTCCGGAGCCTCCGGCTCCTATCACGATTCTCCTCCTTTACTTCCGGACCCTCCAGATCCGCCTCTTTCCATCTATCAATTTCTTCTTCTAATTCCTCCTGATTCTGGGTCCGACCCAACTTCTTCCACATCCACTGCCTTGGGCATCTGCCCATTCTCTCACTGCTTTCGAGGCTTTAGTCCTCACTCCTCCTTCTAATTCTCCGCTTCTTCTGTAGACCTTTCATGTGATCAGGGTCTCCACACCTTAGTGAGGGAGTTCTAGCCCTCGCCTCTCTTCTCTTTTTTCCTTATTCGTCTGAGTCTGGTCTTGGCACCACTCCTTCTTGTTAAGCCACTTTCAAACCCTTTGCTTCCAATCTTTTTATCTGCCAAAGAGGACTATCCCACGATGATCAACCTCTCGCGGCAGCTGCTTTAACAAAGGTTGCAAGGTAATATATTGGCGTAAGTATGCATTTTATGATATCATTACCTCATTACTTCACGCATGATTTTCAAAATGAAGTGCTTCCTAACAAGATTAAGAGTGGTGTTTTAGATCTTTATCTTAGGCTTTTGTTAAATTAAATCATTGTTAAAAAGAGTCTTTAGGCTTGCTTATGCAGCACTTTGGTTAATAAGAACCCCGCGCTGGGAATTCAACATTCTCTCCCTGCTTGTTAAGATTAACCCTTAGCTGGGCACCTCACACACTTCACGGTGTCCTTAGCCGGCTCCTTTGGTTAAACACCGTTGTTACTTTGGCCATGCCATGAGTATATCTGAAAGTCTTTTCTCTTCTTTACTCGGCCGCGTGCAGGGGCAAGAGGTTGACGGATGAGATGACCAACCTCGGTAATCCCCAATACGAGAGGAGTCTCAAATAGGGGCAGTCTTGACCCAAAATCAAAATGAGTTTTCAATATGAGTTTTCATGATATACATCTCGCCAAAAGGGCTATTATGAAAATCAAGTCAGAATTTCGATAAAAGCAAGATTGTGAATTATGGCATGACAAGAGTGGCAAAGTCCCCGCAGGGAAAACCCTGGTCGTATGCATGTCAAGGATCTAAAAATTAAAGGCACAAAGCCCCGGCACAACAGACTACCTCTTTGAAGGGAACACCTTGGAAGGAATTCAAGTCCCGATATCTCCCATCCTCCACAAAGCTTGTCACAATTATTCTTCTCTTCTCCCTCCAAGACCGAACGTTTCTCGGGTATGACCTTGGTAGGGGCACCGTTGATCAAAGACGGTCGGTTATAGGATGCCACTTTTAATGCACGTCCAGCTTTGGGCAGTTTTAGCGAAAAGGGAAGGAACAGGGACCCCTAGCCAGTGGTTCAAAATAACCCTTTGATGCTGCATTAACAATGTCTAAGCCAAAATCCCAACAAAAATTCAAAATATTTTCCAAAAATCTCCATAAAAATTCAAAATATTTTCCAAAAATCTCCATAAAAATTCAAATATTTTCAAAACTCATAAAAATTTGCATATTCCAAAACTCATAAAAATTTGCATATTTCCAAAATCTAAAAATTTGCATTGTATTTTCTGATGGTGTTTTGCAGGAACAGCTTTGCAGAGACCAAAAGCACGGGATGGGTCCTCTCTCTACTTATTGCTATCAATCTATTGATTCTTCCCAATATTCTCATGACATGCCACCCTGGGCATTTTTGGGGCATCATCTCCCTATATCATTCTGATTATCATATCTCATGATTATTCATCTCCAAATCTTTCAATCAACTCCTGCTCGTTTCATCTGATTACTCCGCCGATGGGCATTATCAGATCCTGATTATTTAACTCCAAAACTTGATTAGCCAGATTGTCATCCTCATGACAAACAACAAATAATAATGCTGCTTTGCTATGATTTGACTTATGTTGTTCATGATATATGCTATGATTGGTTGCTTTGATTCATGCTATGCATGCTATGATTAAATGCCTTATTCATTGCTTTTATATCTTGGCTAATGAATTTTTGAGCGCAGGATAAGAAGCTCTTGGTCCCGCCGGCAGGGCATCATCACTCAAAGTCCCACGGTGCTTGCAGCTCATTTCTCAGTTCTCATGCTTATTGTTATCACCATCTCCTGTATGCATTTTACTATATGTTACATATGCTACTAGATTATATCAGGGACCTTGTGGTTTTGGTAAATCTGGAATTTGAGTTCCCCTTCATCAAAAACGATGACGATTCCAGAGGCATCTTAGTCATACGGATAGGCCGTTGAGCCGTCCGAGACTGGGGACGATGGTTCCTTTTTATGAGTTGGTGCGTGGATAAACGGGCTTCGGCTTAGTATCAGCTCGTGAAATCGGTTTCTTGACTCAGTCTTGGCAGCTTAGCAATATTATCCTTGATTATTTTATATTTTCATTTGATTTGATTTTTTTCCTTTAAACCCAGCATGCATTCATGTAGGAATTTGAATCAACTGTTGGAAAATCATTCTGGTAAGCTGACTTTGAGGGTTGCAATTGATCTTAATCTTTCCAGATATGAGATATTCCATGCCGGATTGAATCTTCAGTTCGTTTTGTTGCTGTTTTAGGTGATTTTCTCGAAAGCTCCTTGTTTGGATTTTATCATCTTATTTTTAATCTCCTTTCCTTTGATCCACCTTGGCTGCAGCACGTCCACTGGCTGGTAACCGCTCCCCAATGGTGAAACTTACAGGTTTGTGACCTGGGGTACTTCCACCGCGCTGGAAGTTGATCATTCTTTTATCTCCTTCGTGCCCGCGTGCACACTCCCCCTTTTATCCAAACATTGTTGATTTCATTGAATTTCTCGAGATTTACTTCATCTCGTGCTTTTGATTTGATTCTCATCAAGTGATGTTGATTGCGTGTCTCATCACACCTTGGCATCTACTTTTCAGTTTGCTATGCTCCCTTGCAAAGCAGACGCCAAGGCGGGGCAGCTGTAGACACGCTAAAATTGACATTATTTTGAGTATATCTCGTATTGCCGTGCAATGTCCCATTTGACCCTCAAATTAGCTTGTTTGAGTGATTTTTCCCACTTTTCTTGAATTTCTCCTATTTTTCCCTATTTTTCCTATTTTTTTGGATTTTTTAGAATTTATCTCCATTTTTATGAATTCACGCCTTGATCAAGGGCGCGTTTTGATTCACGACCTGATTGAGGACGTCTCTTAAAGAAGTGATGACATCTGGAAAGGGCGTCAATTCCTGGCATTATCCAATTTTCGAAAAAGAATAAATATTTGAAGAATATTAACTCACGCCCTATGATGGGGCGTTTTTCAATTCACGCCTCTCCCTGAGGCGTGTCTTACAATTTCCAAATAAAAGAAATGTTTATTTCTAAAAATTAATCCAGGAATAAACGCCCTGACCCAGGGCGTGTTTTGAAAAGACGCCCTATGACAGGTCGTCAATTCTTGAATTGACGCCCTGACCAGAGGCGTGTTTCATCTTCTGGCTTCACAGCCCTTTCCCCAGAGAGTCCTTGCTTCGTTAGACCCCTGCCTTGGTTGGGCTCTTGCCCATTCTTATCCTTCCCCTTATTGGACTCTTGCCCATGTTTATCTCTTCCTCAACCTATTTAATAGAGCCATTGGCTCTGTTGTTTGGTTGGACTCCTCCTCTTCGGATCCCTCCTTTTCGATCCCCCTTTCTTCCTCCCACCTATTTCTTCTTCTCCTCCTTCTCTGTTTGTTTTTCCTTTTTTTTGTTTTGTGCTTGCAGGTTGCTGTTGCTGTCGTTCGGCAGAAGGAGGAGCGCCCGCGCAAAGCTTCATCATCTTCTTCAAGCTTCTCCCCCTTGAATATTAAAGCCACGACGCACAGGCTTCTTTTATTTTTATTTTCCTCTCATTATTGCAGCACACATACATATGCGTGCATCATCATATTATTAACTCCCCTTCTCAACCATGTGAGAAATCTCCCCACAGTGCAATCTCTTGCACGTCTCCTTATTTTCATGCATCATATATTTCATCATTGTTTTATTAATTTTTTCTTCTCAACCGTGTGAGAATCTCCCCTTAGTGCATCTCTTGCACTCTTTTATTATTTGCATTCATTCATATCTTCCCACCCTTTTTGCATAGGGGTTTAAGGGCAACCACCCTTAAGGTGTGTTCATAATCATATTTTCATGCTCATCTTTATATTTAGGATTTGATGCTACACTCACCATGTTCTAATTCCATATTCTTTATTTGGTGTTTGTCTTTTTTGCAAGGGTAATAAAAGCAAGAACTCTCTTCATCGGCCGGCCGATTTGAAGAGAAAGGAGCACTCACATCACCCGCATTTAAGGTATTTTCGCGATCCCTCCATGCTTTTTTTTAGTATTATATTTTGAGGCCTCGTGTCTCTGGCGATCACAAATTCCCCTTAGCACCTCGTGCTATTATATGCTTATTTATTCATATTCTTTATATTTTCCTTAAGTGGATTTTAAAGGAATCTACAGGTATTTCTCTTTCTGCCTGTCCAATATAGTAGGAGTAGTTGTTGTGCCGTGTTTTGACCAGCCACCGAGTTACTATTCCTGCTGCTACTGTTGTTCTTGTAGTTACTGATTTCCGTGCCGTCGTTGTTCTCAGTTGGGGTTCCGTGGGATCCCTACTGAGCCAGTGACAGGAGACTCACCCCTGCATTTCAGGTGCGACGGTTCTTCCTCGGGGTTCGAGGGTGCTGTTCGGAGGTTCTTAGTTGCCAGCTCGCCGGGTCGAGGGTTCACTTGGCATGTGGGACACTTTACTACTTTAGACTGTACTTTCTGTTGGACTGGACTCTGTTGTAGTAGTTATTTATTTATTTCTGTTAATTATTAAATTATCCTGCTTTATTTTTTATTTCTTTGTACCTCCACACTCCTTTTAGCCCTTCCGAGCCCTCTCAGTTTGTGGGCGGCGGGCAAGAATTTGAATGGTACCGGGTTCTTCCCGGTATCCAAATCTTGGGTCGTTACAAGAACCCTTTTATATGGTCAAGGGATTACGAAGTTAGTTTCCTAACTCTTAAAGATCTTCTCACTACGGCCCCTATCTTGACACTACCTATTGAAGGTGGTGGCTTTGAGATCTATACTGATGCATCAGGCATTGGCCTGGGATGCGTTCTTATGCAAAATGGAAAGGTGATTTGCTGTTCATCGAGACAGTTAAAGCGTCATGAAGAAAATTAAACTGTGCATGATCTGGAACTAGCTGCGGTTATATTGGCCTTGAAAATTTGGTGACATTATCTCTATGGGGAGAAGTTCACTGTATTTTCAGATCACAAAAGTCTGAAATACCTCTTCACCTAAAAGGAGTTGAACATGAGGCAACGCAGATGGTTGGAGTATCTCAAAGACTTCAACTTTACTATCCAATATCATCCAAGCAAAGCAAATACTGTAGTTGACGCTCTTAGTAGAAGACCAATGGTAACACTAGCAAGCCTCAGGAAAGGTACGACTTATCTTATCGAGGATTTTGCTCGTTTGAATCTCGATGTTGATAAAGAGGAGGAAGGATGTATGATTGCTAGTATAAGGTCACAACCTACATTGATTGAAGATCTAGTCAAATTACAAGAAAATGACCTCACATTGATGAAGATCAAGGCTAATATGGACCAAAGGTTGGAATTATCCATTTCAACTGATGGTAGATTATTGTTCAAAGATCGAATCTGTATGCCGGATCATGCCGACACTAAGAAATTAATCATGGAAGAAGCTCATAAAACAACGTATGCTATTCACCCTGGAGCTACCAAGATGTACCAAAACTTGAAAAGAAATTTTTGGTGGTCCAATATGAAAAGAGAAGTAGCAGACTTTGTATCTCGCTGTCTCACTTGTCAGGAAGTAAAGGCGAAACATTTAAAGCCTACCGGGAAACTACATCTCTTAGATATTCTCGAGTGGAAATGGGAAAGCATAGGGATGGATTTTATCATGGGTTTACCTAAGACAAGAGGTGGACATGATGGTATATGGGTGATTATAGATCGATTGACTAAATCTCCACATTTTCTACCAATCAAAAGTCGATGGTCTGTGGATGTATTAGCAGCATTATACATGAAGGAAATTGTTAAACTACATGGGGTCTGTCATGCCCCGACGCGGAACATCGGGACTGGCAGTAGAAAATGCTAGTAATGATAACATGCTATGCTAAGAATTAACATAACGCCATGAACAGAAATAATTCCAAATCTATTACAATAACCATCAAACCGACTTAAACATGATACGGTATAACCTCCACTTGACTACGTTACAATAACTAACACAAGCTCTAAGGCATAGCTAGATGTAAAACAACTATAACAATCTCAATATCTACTAACTGGTACACTCCAAGTCATCACTCTAGCCCATTCCCATCCATCTGTGAATCTTCACCTGAGCTGCCTGGAAAGGGGGGAAAACAACTATATGAGCGAACGCTCAGCAGGTAACAGCAGGCAAGTGTAAGTGATTAACCAATTAATTACATGTATGAAACGGAAAGAAAAGAAATAACGATCGAATGAAACAACGTAATAAAAGAAAATGCTAAAGATTGGAATGGAATAATAATATGACAGGATGATATGATTACAAGAATTGCAAGTTAAGAACAATATATATAACAAGAAATTGTAGGAAATTGGCCAACAAGCAAGAATATAACCAAGTAGAACATGATTCAAGTAAGAGATCATTGTTATAGACATCACGCTAGTCATGCACTCGGTGCAATGTCTCACCATGTCATTACAAACTCCCATGGGCACAAGTACTTTTTGGGCGCTCTCACCAGGACCAGACCGGGCCCCTATGATGCGTTGGCATTGATTTATTGGATCCAAGAACCCAAGTTGTCTAGACTTTAATCAAGTTGCAATGGCCAATTATAATCAAGTATAAACTTACCTCGGAACATCAAAAGGCTAAGTTGAAGAGTTACTGTCCAGAACTTCTGTCCAGGAATTCAAGTTATCAAGAACCATCATGTTCTTGGATTCAAAACCATAAAACACGGAGAAAACTCATCTCTGGAAGATAGGCGGTCACCACTGGGCCGCTCAATCACTTGGGCGGTCAATTCTGAGCTGCTCAAACTCTGGGTGGTCAGTTATAAGCCGCTCTAGAACTGGAGATCAGCCTCCACGAGGTCAAAGTTGAGCGGACGATTAAGGGCCGCTCACGAGTTGGACGGTAATTACTGGGCCGCGCAAGTCCGATGAACAGGCACTACTGGACCGCGCAAGATATAGATGGTCAAAAATAATCCGCTCAGGGCCAGAAGGTAAGAACAAGATATAGGGGCAACATTGGGCCGCTCAATCGAAGGATGGTCCAATATGGGCCGCCTGTAATATGGACGGTATAATATAGTCTGCGTAACACAGGGCCTATCAATAAGTTGGAAATTCACCCAAGTGGGCTCCCGGGCTGCCATAGGCAGGGTGGAACTGTGCCAGAGTCCTGCCCACTATCTACTGTTTGGCCTAGGGTCTACTGGGCTGATCAAATCAGGAATTGGCCGAAGATGGATCAAGGATAATCGAACAAGGTTAATTGGCAATAACCAGAAGCGAACGGTCTCTGGTTGGCCGCTCAATGGTATGGGCGGTCCACGTAAGGCCGCTCAAAGATATAGGCGGTCCACTGATGGCCGCTCAATCTCTATCAGGTCCGAAGGCCTTATGGAGTTAGGTGGTCAGTAGGGTGCCGCTGAGGACATTGAATGGTTGAAGACTGCCCGCTCTTAGGTTGAGCGGTCAGGGATCTGCCGTGTGCCTCTGGAGACGTAACAGCAGTAAAACAGTAGAACGGTCGAAATCCGGCCGCTTAAAGGGATATGCGGTCTGTCGCGAGACCATCTAAACCAAGCAGGGGGGTCAGGGTAATGATCAGAGATCGATGCCTTGGACGGTCTGTAACTGGCCGTCTAGATGGTAGGGCGGTCTATCGGGTGGCCGCGCAACCTCAACAGGTCGCTGTCCCTTCTGCCTTGCCCGCCTCCGGCGAGGTTGGCTAGGGTTGGAATAAAACATAAAATTCGCATGATATACATCATTAAATTTGGGGCTTTTACTACCAACATAAAGTGCACGAAAAACTCTACCAGATGGATGAATTAATTTTATGTTTACAGCTTGAAATTACTACTTAATCGAAAGGGAACAATTATAACCCTAGTTCTGACATGCTTCCATTAAAACCAAAAATTCTCGTAGCACACTTAATAACATTTAGGGCTTTCTATATCAATGAAAAGCTGACACGATGATGCTTCCAACCATATATTATTTGTAGGGTTTGGCTTTCTATCACCGACTTGAATCGGATGAAGAAGGAAGGAGAAAGAAAATCCAAGACCCCGGTACATGCAGTCACTAATCGCTGGAGATATCCCTCGATCCAGCTCCTCTGCAGCCGCCGCTGGCTCTAAACGAATCTAGGGTTAGAGAGCTTCATTTTAATAGGTCGCACGCCTTCTGGAGGGTTCTATGTGCGGAGTATTCATCCACGCAAGTCGGGTTAATGTGAATGCTACCGTAATTGTTGACTCGATCCAAACTCCGCCGATTGCACCTCCTAGGGTTAGGGTTTTGGAAGATTAAGAGAGGGGAAATGATCCTCTCATCTTGGCCTTTCATTTGCCACCAGTTTTGGCTCATTTGATGGAGTATTGGGCTCAAATTTCGCGTTTCAAGGTACGGTTAACTAAGTATTTAATTTGGGCTTAATCCATTAATTCGACCTACTTACAGATTTTATTTGGGTTGGTCACAGAAGACAAGTTTGTTAAACATGTTATCCTATACAAGAATATAATTTTTATGGATTTTTATAAAATGGTCAAAATATAACTTATTCTATTTATTAAGGAATTATTCTAATAAATTTCTAATTAATTTCTAAAAGAATCGGGGTATTACTCCCTCCCGCGCTTAAGGAATTTGGTCTTCCAAATTCAATGCACTTAATAATAAAAAGAGGGAGTGAGATAGCTCACCTAGAATAAGTCGGGGTACTGCCTCCGCATAGTATCTTCTGACTCCCAAGTAGCTTCTTCAGTTCCACGCCGACTCCACTGCACTTTAACCATCGGTATGGAACGATTCCTGAGTTGCTGTTACTTCTGATCCAGAATCTTGATCGGTCTTTCTTCATAAGTCAGATATTCTTTCAATTCAAAGTCCATATGCTGAATAATGTGAGTGGGATCATACACATATTTCCGTAACATAGACACATGAAAAACATTGTGTACTCCAGATAACTGAGGTGGTAATGCCAAACGGTAAGCAACCTTCCCCACTCTTTCCAGAATCTCGAATGGACCAATGTATCTTGGACTCATTTTACCCTGAATACCAAACCTTTGAATTCCTCTCATAGGAGAAACCTTTAAAAACACATGCTCACCAACCTGAAATTCCAAAACTCTCCTCCTAGTGTCGGCATAACTCTTCTGTCTTGATTGTGCTACTTGCAACTGATCTCTGATAATACAGATGTTCTTGGATGATTCGGAAATGAGATCCGGCCCAAGCCATTGCTTCTCACCTATCTCGTCCTAACATAACGAGGATCGACAGCTTCTACCATACAAAGCTTCAAATGGAGCCATCTGAATGCTGGAATGGTAACTGTTGTTGTAGGCGAATTCAACCAATGCCAAGTGATCACTCCAACTACCTCCAAAGTCAATCATGCATGCTCTAAGCATATCTTCCACTATCTGGTTGGTCCTTTCAGTTTGTCTGTCTGTTTGTGGATGGAAAGCAGTATTGAAATTCAGACGAGTT
Source organism: Amorphophallus konjac (assembly GCA_022559845.1). Classification (NCBI taxonomy): domain Eukaryota; kingdom Viridiplantae; phylum Streptophyta; class Magnoliopsida; order Alismatales; family Araceae; genus Amorphophallus; species Amorphophallus konjac. Next base: position 233,849,335 of record CM040119.1, read on the forward strand.
CCCAAGGACTCTTGCAATCCTTGCCAAAAATGAGAAGTGAACCTGGGATCTCTATCAGACATAATGCTGACTGGTATACCATGTAGTCTTACCACTTCCTTCATATACAAAGCAACCAATGCATCAACTGTCCATTTAGACTTAATAGATAAGAAATGAGCCGATTTTGTCAATTTGTCAACAATCACCCATATTACATCAAATCCACTACGAGTCCTAGGTAGACCCATAATGAAATCTATGCCAATGCTCTCTCACTTCCATTGGGGTATATCAAGGGGTTTCAATTTCCCTGCTGGTCTGAAATGCTCAGCCTTGACTTGCTGACAAACCAAGCATCTACTTACGAAGTCCGCCACTTCCCTTTTCATATTCGGCCACCAAAAAGATATTTTCAAATCCTTAAACATCTTAGTACCTCCAGGATGAATGGTGTATCTGGATCTATAAGCTTCCTCGAGGATCTTACTCTTTATCTCAGCTACATCAGGTACACAAGTTCTTCCCTGAAATAACAATCTTCCATCATCAGCCATCATGAAGTCAGGTGTGTTACTCAAGCTTCCCTTGATCTCTACCAACTCTGGGTCATCATCTTGCAGTGACTTGATTTTCATTAATAATTCGGGCTTAAGTTGAATCTAAGAAATCATAATCCGATACTTGTCAACATTGAGATCCAAACTAGCTAACTGCTCCAGCAATTTCCACTCTTGTAACAGAAGGCTTGACAACTTAGCTATAGGCTTGCAACTTAAGGCATCTGCCACAACATTGCCTTTTCCAGGATGATAGTCAATGGAGAAATCAAAGTCCTTCAAATACTCCAGCCATCTTCGCTGCCTCATATTGAGTTCCTTATGAGAAAACAAGTATTTCAAACTCTTATGATCTGAAAACACCATGAATGCTTCTCTATACAAGTAGTGCCTCCATATATTCAAGGCGAACACCACTGCTGCTAGCTCCAAATTATGAACAGGATAATTCTCTTCATGCTTCCTCAACTACCTAGAAGAATAGGCTATCACTTTCCCGTGATGCATGAGTACACACCCTAAACCAATACCTGAAGTATCAGTGTATAAAACAAAACCTCCTTCTCCAGAAGGTAAAGCCAAAACAGGTGCAGTAGTCAAACATTCCTTCAAGGTATGAAAGCTTCGCTCACAATCTTTTGACCAATCAATTTTGATCTCCTTGCGGGTTAATCTTGTCAGAGGTGCAGCAATTTTGGAGAAATCTTGAATAAACCTTTGGTAGTAACCTTCTAGGCCTAGGAAACTTCTCACTTCAGTCACATTAGTAGGCTTATCCCAATTCTTTACTGCCTCTACCTTCGAAGGATCAATAGAAATACCTTCTTTTGTGATGATATGCCCTAGAAAGGACACCTCTTGTAGCCAGAAATCTCGCCTGTTTGGCCGGCATGGCCGTACCGGGCGTTGGTGGACGGGAAGGAGGTTTATGCTGGACCGCCTGGTCATTAACGGGGTGATGGCCACTCTCGGCCGGAGGGGGATTAGAGGATGACGCAAGAACAGACTTTCCTTTCAAGGCGGCCTGAACTGCCTGCCGCTGGGAATCATCCAACTGAGATAGTGCATTAATTAAATCCGTGACATTGAAGGATGGGGAAGGGTTCCCCGAAGTGTTGGAAGGCACAGCCTGAGAAGAGGGCACAACCTCTTGAGGAGTGGTATCAACCACATGGACTTGAGGGTAATGAGACTGAGGAGGAGGGTAATTTCCCTCATGATAGATGGAATCTTGGAGGGGAGTTTCATATTGACCAAAAACATTCTCATCCCCATCATCATAAGAATATCCGTAGCCTGCCATGTTGATGATTTTACCTGAACGGAGTTGCATGTTTAAGAGGAGAGACGGCCTTATAAAGGAACTGTCAAACAAAACCCACTCAATCCAAACAAGCCAAATCAACCCAAGCAAGTTTATGCAACCAAGTTGAGATGAACGCAAGATTTTAGTGTTCCGCTTGAGATTAGAGTGGATTAAATTGCAGAATAATTCCCTCTTTTGCAAAGTGAAACCTAGTTTATCCAAGTATGATCCCGGGTTAACTAGATTCTTTCTCTCTCCTCACCAACGATAGGTTCTCTATACTCCGGGTACTTCAAGGGTACAACCAGCCCGGCGTCCGTGAGGGAATCCACGGGTGCGGGGACTTACAGAGGTCTTGGAAAAGGGATTTCCGGTCCAAAGAGACGGAGTGCTCAATGGAGGGTTGTCCCGATTCCAAGAGAGGTGTGTGGACTCCTAGTGTAGAAAGAGGAGGTCTCTCAACCAAATGCCACAAGATGCAAAATAATATGATCAGATCACAGCAATATAGGCAAGCAATGTAATAATCAATCCAAAAATCACAGACAGCAACAGGAAGCAGGTTTCTGTAAAAACGTAGGAAAGAGACGACCTGGGGCAGGTCGCTATCCACCAAAGAGACGACAGAGTCACTGTCGTGAATCACTGCGAAAGCCCACGAGCTAGTAGTGAAAAAATGAAACACGCCTCTGGGTGAGGCGCTATGATCGAAAAGGACGCCTCTGTGAGAGGGCGTCAAATCTGAAACTGCGCCTGGATGTGAGACGTTATGTAGTAAAGGGGCGCCCTGGGGCAGGGCGTGAATTCACAGGCAGTGTGATAAAAGCAGTAGAATAATAAAAGACGCCTTGGCAGAAGACGTGACACAGCAATAAAACGCCCTGGATGAAGGCGTTAAAAGAAAAAGCGCCTCTGGTGGAGGCGTTAATTAAGCAAATATATCAAACAATCACAAACTGGCTGATCCCGGGAGTGTACAGTGTGCACGGTGGAGGGTGCCCGTGGGGCACAAAAGAAGAGGTACCGTGGGTGCCGAAGGGGAAAGGGCACACGTGGGTGCCAATAGGAAAGGGCACACGTGGGTGCCAATATGAGATGGTAATCAAAAGAAAAAAAAATAGTGGATGTCCCACCGTGATCGCCAATTTGTAGATCGTGATAAATCCACACATGAAGATTGGATTAAATATAAGAAAGCATAATAAAAATAAGGGGAGATGATATAATAATAAGGAAAAGAAGCACGTGGTGCTACTAAGGAGGGTGATCGCCAGAGGGGTTACCTCAAGAAGAAACAAAGAAGATCGCGAATACCTGGTGGAAAATAGAACGCGGGTTGGATTGTGAATTCCTCCTCCTCCTTCAATCGGCCGGCCGATGAAGGGGGTTTTCCTTTATTGATTACCTTGCAAAAGAGACAAAACAAACAAGCAAAAGGAGTGGATCAGCCAAGTGAATGTAGTATCAATCCCAAAGATGATATGATGATGAAATAAGAACAAAACATGCGCACCTTTTTTTTATTTTTTTTTTAAAAAACCCCTAAAGAATTAGGGAAGGAGGAGATATGATGAAGCTAATGCAAAAGAAGGAAAAAAAACACAGTGGACGTGATGATGATCGATGAACACAAAACAATATAAACAAAGTAAACAAAGACCCCTGCTGTCCCTGACGACAGTAAAGGGGAAACCAACGTCGATGATGTTGACAGGAAGAAGCGAAAACAGAGCTCTTCTAAAAAAATCGCACAGGAAGAAGATGAAGAGCCTCTGTAAACCAGGTAACCTCCGACCTCGGTAACTCTGATCTCGTCTAATCTCGTAACCTGCCAACCTGCTAACCTCGGGCGAGGTTGATCAAGACATCCCTATATAGGGTTCCAGATCCAAGATAACCTCAGATTCGGAAGGATAAGAACGGGCAATGATCAAAAGAGGCAGGACTCTAGTCCCAATTCGAGCAAGGAGACTGTTGCAGGCAGGGAACTCCCCAGGAAAGACAAGTTTAAGCAGGACACCAAAAGATAAAAAATGACCTTTAGAAGGGCGTCAAATCATAAATTGACGACCTACATCAAGACGTCACTCAAAAACACGACCATGATCAAGGGCGTCACTTCTTGGATTAAATTTGGCAATAAAACTTACTTTATTTGAAAATTATAAGAAAACGCCTGAGATGAAGGCGTTACTTGAAAACACGCCCTGAGGAAGGACGTTAATCAATAATTTGAATTTATTTTGAAACCGGATAATACCAGGAATTGACGCCCTGAAACTTGGTCGTCCTTTCTTTTGAACACGCCCTAGATAAGGTCGCTTTTTAAACCACGCCCCTCTTCAGGTCGCGAATCACAAAAATGCAAAGGTCAAATCAAAAACACACAAAAATAGAAAAACTTCATATTATGAATGTATTGAAGTTCACTTTGGGGCGTCAACATAGTGACATGAGATTTGATCAACATAGCGTCAATTTTGGCGTGTCTACAGACGAGAGGTCCTCACAACAAGGTAGGAAAATGCAATCTAATGTATGAAAAGATGAATGACCCTATGTGCACCGGAGTGCATGCAAAGACTAGCCTAGAATCTAACAATCAATGGTGCACACAATGATATGGAGATATGAGCAAAGCAAGAAGGAGGTCAAGTATCACCCAAGCAATAAATCACAGCAAAAACTGCGGAAATAAATGCACCTCGGATGTATACCTGCCAGGAGAATAACGGTCGAAGGACCCTGCGTCAGAGCACAATAACGGTCAAAGGCCGGACCGCCAGATAATATATAACGCAGGGGGATGAGACCGTCGAATGAGCCAGGGAACCAAAACCAGACAGAAGTAACTGGAAAGCCCGTGGAAGCTCACACAGCAGAACCAAAGCGGCGGTCTAATGCCCCTGCGTCAGAGGACTGTGACGCGGGGACACCTGGCCGTCAGAGAACTCAGAAAACCAGAATGAGCAGTAATCAAAGGGGAAACAAAAGGCAACTCAACAAGCAGATGATGGCAGGTTTGAACAAGAATCAAAAGCACGATTGGCACAAGTTGTCCCACCGTGATCGCGAAAAAATTATCTGTTGATATTTATTTGTCTATCTTCTATCTTTCTTTTGAGGTTTGAAGAGTGATATGGTAAGATAACAAACAAACAATCAAAGATCTACTCAAACCTATGAACATGTGATCATGAACCTAGGCAATCATAGCTAGCTCTAGCATGGGCATGTTATCTCAATCAAACTACGCTAAGGAAAAGGAAAACACACGCCGGAGCGTGGAGCAAGGAATAAATAAAAACACACCGTGAAGGTGGAACAAGCAAGGAAAATAGAAAGATATGATGAAGAAGAGAGCTAATGCCCAATACCAAGGAAAGATGTGATCGCCACCAAAGTAAAAACAAGTCAAAAAACATAAATATACCTTGGAAATAGGTGGATGAAACACCCGCCCACGGGAGAGAAAACCAGAGAAAGCCTGCATATTAACTTAGAAGTAACGGCCAGAACCCCGTGCGTCGCTTGGAAGTGACGGCCACACGATAGACCGCCGGAAGAGAGTGACGTGCCTGCATAAGGCCGTCATATAACCTGCAGTAACAAAGCTTGAATTCTTTTAACTCCAACTCTTCCAGTCGGCTAGAATACCCGGGCCTCGTGTCAATGAACTTGTAAACCAGCCAAAGATGTAGAAAGACCAAACACAATAACCTCAATTAGTCCTTTTCACAAGCATAGCATCAATTCTCAAAGGACTTAACATCATCAAAAGGAGAGGGGATTACCGGGTAGTTTTTGGTTTTTTAACCCCTCTGGGTGTTTTAAAAGTTTAGGAAGATGTTTATATGCTTAGAGGACAGTGAAAAACGTGGAGAAAGAGGAGGGATAATGCTTTGATCGAGAAAAAACCAGGGAAGAACTCAAGCATGCAATGATGAACTTGAAAGACCAAAACCAAAGTACTCCCTTGATTATGAGATGGATGGACGTGGGAAGCAGTTCCTCTTGGATGAAGATGGCTCCTGAGTTCGGCAGCACTTCGTCGTGAACTCCAAATCTTCCTCCCTCGGGCCATGAAGTCAAGGGCTTTATTTATATACCCTCAAACTCTCAGGTTGAGCAGAGGATAATTCAGCGAGATAAAGGGATAACTCTTAGCAAATCCTCGAAGATAATATCACCAAGAGTCCATAGAATCGAACGGGAGGTCCTGAGGATCAGATTTGAAAGAGATATCGTCAATCCAAAACCCTTATCTCGACCACGGAGTAGCAGAGAAAAGGCCTGAACTGTCAGGACTCTCTGAAGGAAGTAACGGCTACACGATAGACCGCCACTTGGAAGTAACGCATCAAGGATCGTCCGTTACTATCAACCTTATCCCTAAAAGATAAGATCGACGGGAAGAAGACCCAACAAGTTGGACTCTTCAAGGAAGCAACGGCCAAGGCATAGGGCGTCAGAATGAAACAACGGCTGCCCGACAGACCGTTATTATCAACGTGGAATCAAAAGGATAAGCTTTACAACGAGGCCTTAAGCCTTAGGACTCTTCAAAGAGTAACGGTCCAGGCCCCATGCGTTATAATGAAACAACGCGCCTGGTTCGGACCGTTATTACCATTGAGTTTCAAAAATAGCAATAAAGGGTTGCTAAGCTGTTGCCAACGAAATGCTACCAGAAGCCAATTCTTAATCCAGGAATTAAGACCCAAGAAACAGGCCTCAACTGATCAAGAGACTCAATGAAGAGTGAACAACTCGGAGCATCATATAGAATGAAATAAGGAGATGACCCGACTTATTGGGTATAAAACGGGTGTCAACAGTTCACTGTCACCACCGCCCTTTCAATGTAATATTTATATATATAAAAATATAATTTGTAACTATATCTTTGAAAATCTGTATCTATTAAAATATATAACATAAAATTATAAAAATTATATATTTACAATCTTTGAATTTTTATCCTAATTATCATATATTTTATTTTTAAAAATTTTTATTAAATAATATGTGTCCTTTTAAAGAGATGTTCTTTTCTAAGTTTATTAAAATGAAACGACATCTTTAAAAATAGACATAAATTTTTGTTTAATTAAAAACATGAGAAATTAACGTCCACCTATATGGACGCTATATTCTGGGAAATAAATTTAATAATTTCGGATAAAATGAAATGAATTAATGAGCGTCTTCCATGATAGACGCCAATTTAAATAGCGTCGGCCAGGAAGGACGCCAATTTTTCCTGACCTCTTGATTCCGTGGGTTTGCTTGGCACTCTCATCTCACTTCCGTAGATGAGGTCCCGATTTTTTGATTTATCTCGTTTACCCTTAACTCTCCGTGATGATTGAACCCTCCGTTGGACATTCCGTTCCTTCGGACTGGTGATTTCATCATAGAAACCTCCGTAAGTCTACGCTAGCCTTGGATTCCCTCAAGACAGTCAAATAGGTTGTACCCTAAAAATCCTTTACACCAATTTACTGTCATGTCCCTATGAAGAAACATGATGATCTTGCCCTCAAAGAGTACTGTTTCTGGCATTTTTGAGAAAATAGTCACTTCCTGGAATATGCGTCCAATGAAGTAGATGCCATTTGTGAATTGCGTCCGTGGTGGCGGATGCCAATTCTTCGTACCTATTTATCTATTTCCAGAATAAGCGCCCATTGATACGGACGAGAATTCTGAATTGCGGCGACATAGTGGACGTCATTTACCCAGTTTACTGTACTCCATGATTTGATTTTTATTAATACCTTTGACCCGGGTCGCTAAATAACAGCTAGTAAATATTGGGCCTTCGGCCGCATGAATGTTATTATCTAGAAGGATGGAAGTCCTAAACTAATGAATAAACCCATGAGGAAGACCACTGGCTCATGAGGTTAAAGATATCATGACAACCTATGAGTAAAGACCACTGGCTCATGAGGGAAAATGAACTAATGAGCAGACCCATGAGGAAGACCACTAGCTCATGCGGCACACTGAATAAATAATAAATGAACCTATGAGGAAAGACCATTGGCTCATGCGGCATATTGAATAAATAACAAATAAACCCATGAGAAAGACCACTGGCTCATGAGGTGAAAGATATCATGACAACCTATGAGTAAAGACTACTGGCTCATTAGGTAATTCTAGACTGACTTGAGTGTTTGAAAATCATGAACCCCTACCCAAGAAAGGGTATTTACTTGAAAAATCAAATAGTCAATATCTCGAGACGTGATGTGAAAACTTCTTACTTGATATACCTTGCAACTTGGTTCAACTTTTCATGCTAGTTATTTCATGCTTGTTCTATTGCTATATTCTTTATATTGACTCGCATAATTTATTCATGCATGATCATAGTACATTACATAAGATGTTAATTACTTTAAGTAAGTCTGGATCGTAGACATGTAATTCCTACTGAGCGTTCGCTCATCCAGTTTTATTCCAACATTTTTCAGGTAATCAGGTGGCTAGCAAGATCGAGACTCACACGGGAGGGACAAGTGTGCAAGCGAGCTCTGAAAATTTGTGAACTCGTGTCTTTTACTTTTCTTGAGTCTAGCATGGTGTCTCTTATTGAGTTATCTTGTCTAAGTCTGTTAGTGCATCATCTCCTTCTCTTTCAATGTGATGTAGTTGAGTCTTCAAGTTTTGAAATTTAAATTGTAAGAGACTTATATTTGAAATAAAATATTTTTTATTGCTCCAAATTATTTGGTCTTAGGCGATTGCTCTTGATCATTCACGACTGTTTAACTGCCACGTTCCGAGCAAACGACACGTTCCGCTACTATCAGTTCGGGGCGTGACACCGTTCCTGCCATCCCGACCATTGTTATTTACTGTTATTGTTGCTGCTACTATTATTGTTATTATTACTCTTGTTTACCACTTTCGTTTGTGATGGGGATCCTCGGGACCCCTACTGAACCAATGATATGAGGCTCACCCCTTACTTTTCAGGTCTAGCGCTCTCCTGGAGGTGGATCTTTTCTGGTCAGAGGTCTAGTAGCTCGCCAGCTTGCCAGTGCTAGGGTTGTCCCTCGCAGCAGTGTACGTTTCCTTTTCGTTGACTGTACTTGTGGACTGGGCTTTGTATGTTTCTTTAATTATTATAAAATGTTGATTTTATTTCTGTCAGTTAAAAATTAGATTCTGTAGTTTATTTACTACTCGTTTAGAATTTCAATGCATGACCACACCTTCCTTTTAACCCTTCCGAGTCCTCCGGCTCATGGATGGCGGGCCAAGATTTGAATGATATCAGGTTATTTCTGGTATCCAGATCTTGGATCGTTACAGATGGTATTAGAGTATGGTTGTGAAAATGCATGGGAATTTGAGACGATGCAGTGCTTAAGACTCCAGTAAAGTCGACAGCTGGCTTAGGGTGTTTTGTTTTGTTCACCCTCCCCTTGTTTTTTGTGTTGTGTTAAGGTTTTGATGGCACCGAGGATGCGGATCGGATCGTTGCCTGAGATACCGGCGGGGGCCCAAGAAGAGCCAAATCGAGAGGAATCGGGTACAGAGTTGTCTCCCCCAGTTGTAGCGGCCCCGGGTGAGCCGGGTCAGGCTAAGTTTTATGCTGGTATGTATCGATTTTTCGCGCAGCAGATGAGTCGGCAGCGTTATGATCAGGAGGCTGGCCAGGGCAGTTCATCGCATGGTGGTCGTGGGCGCGTTTTGCGGGAGTTTCTGTAGTTTTATCCACTGACATTTGAAGGCCAGCTGGATCCTGATGCCGCGAGATTGTGGATTGATGCCGTGGAACATGTGTTCCAAGCGATGAAGTGTGCTGAGGATGAGAAGGTGATGATGGCGAGTTTTCAGTTGCAAGGATCAGCTCTATCATGGTGGTCTACAGAGTGGGAATCAGCTTTCTAGTCTCGTCCTCTACGACAGATTCCAAGGCAGGAATTTCTTGCTGCATTTGAGTAAGTTTTCAGCCCGAAGCACGTCAGGACGAGAAGGATGTATGAGTTCATGGAGTTGTGTTAGGGAGGCAGGACAATGATGTATTATCAATATAGATTTATCGAGTTGGGTAGCTATGCTCCCCATATCATGATCGATGAGAAGCTGAGGACTCGACAGTTTGCTAGAGGATTGAGGCCAGAGCTCAGGCACCTAGTGGTCGCGACTCGTGTGGCAGATGTAGAAGAGGATTGGTTGAGGACCCAGGAGCAGGCCCGTGTAGGGCAGTCCCAATTGAGTCAGGGTTAGCAGAGGACCTTTCAGCAGTAGTGTGCTCCCCAGCATTCCTGGAGGTAGTCAGAATCGACATCTCTTCCACCTCCTGGCTCGAGTTCTTCCCCTCCAAGATCGAGTTTTAATCGGCTGTCGAGGTTGTTCAGAAGGAGCAGATCAGGCAGGAGGCGCCAGGAGCAGGAGAAGCAGGTGTTGGCAGTGTCAGATCAGTGATTGGAGGTTCAACTATCACGGCGTCGTGATATGATCGAGCAACCAAGGCAGTGTCTGAGATGTGACAGATTCCCTGAGGGCAGGCCGTGCTCTGTGGATGAAGCTGAGCTATAGTGCTTCAGGTGTGGTCAAATCGGTCATATTGCTCGTGAGTGTCCATGGCGGCTGCCCCAGTCCCAGCCATCTCTGTGGCGTTCCACTAGCTTGGCGAGTCATGGATCCCAACATGCGCGAGGCACATGACCGGGCAAAGTTGTCGTGCCCATCTCGTGGGAGGTACGCGTAAATTTTTGATTATCGTGTGTTGTGCTTGTGTTTAATTCTGTTGTTTTTCTGTTATAATTGTGCTTTTTGGCGCTTGTGTTTTTCCCAATGTGTGTTCAGAAGTTCCCAGAAGTGTTCCGTGTGAGGGCAGTGATGCTGCCTGTGGAGGTGGTGTGCTCATCCCTCCTCGTGGCTTCGTGTGTAAGCGTTGTTGGGTCGTGCAGAATCAGGCATGTTGAGTTGCCAGCCAAGATGGTATGTCATGTTTTGGGCTGGTGTTGACCTTGCTCGTAGTGCCCTGATGTTCTGACCTGCGCGTGTAGGTGGATTGCCAGGTAAGGAAGGGAGTTTGTGCTCCAAAATCTAGGAGCGTGGGTTCCCCCATCTCCATTAAAGGATTTGATTAGTTGGATGGAGGCTGTGTCTTGGAGGAAGCCAATTTCCCCTCCATCTAGGTGGCATCTTTGGATCGGAGTGCGCAGTGGAAGCGTGGTGGGGTCATAATCCACATGCTCCAGGATTGACTTAGTAGCATGCGTTTCTATGTGAGTGTGCATCCTGGAGGTTCCGATGTCGGTTGCATTGAATTGCTCTTGGGTAAGAGCTATATTGGCTGTATGAGTGGCCTTGGTTACCGTGCGATGGCAGTAGTATCAGGTTGGGTGATGTTAGCAGAATTGAGAATCGAGGAGCTCAGTGGTGAGAATGATTGGATGAGGATGCGTATTGTGCCAGTTTATCTCATGCGTTGAGTCGCTTGGCTCAAGGTGGAGTCACCTGGCGATTGGTGTTGAGGCAGGTCGTGGCCGTTGGGGCCAGTTGTATGGCGGAAGTGTGCGGTGCTCGGAGTTGAGCTTGTGTGTTGGCCGACCTTTGTCAGTGTGGTTGTTTTGGGGGTGAATCCAAGGAATGTAAGGTGTTGGCGTTGGCAGTGAGATCGTGTGAATGCCATCTCGAGTAGTCGAGAAGCTGCGGGAATTGTCAAATGCCCTGATGTTATGTGGAGATTGGTGCACCGGTGTGCCATTGTCCAGAATGTGGTGTTCCCTTTGCTCGGAGGGAGCTGTATAAGGGGACTTGGTGTGTGGGCACTAGACAATGATCCATTTTGGGCACCCGTCAGGCGGAGCGATGGTGTTTGTTGTGATATGGAGCGGGTGTGTTCTCGACGAAAGAATCCCCCAAAGTGCTTTGGAGAGGAGTTTGAGGCCTCGTGCCTAGGATTACTGTGGTTGAGGAGTTCGAGGCTTACGAGGGTGACCTCGTTGTTCTTTCTCCCCTCGAGATGTTGGTTTGGCCGGATGGCCAAGGAGGTCCTATATGGTGCCGGAGGATAAGTTTGGTGCCCTGCTTAGAAGTAGGAGTGGTCATAGCCAGGGACTTCTGGTTGATGTGTGACCAGTGGCTGGCAGAGGGTGTTCTGCAGCCGGTATCGGATCAATGAGTTGGTCAGTATGTGCTATGAGTTTGGATCGTGAGGTCCCAGGCGATTGCTTGCAATGTATCCTGCAAGTGTTGGTGGTGATCGGTGAGACATTGCTCTTGGACCAGTGTGACCGTCGAGCCTTGAAGTGTTCGGCTCTGGATCACGTGTCATCGTGCTGAGGTGTCCGTTGCATTGTTTGCGAGATCCTTCCGTTGGATTTGTTCTTCCCCGTGAGTTCTGTGCATGTCCTAAATTTTGAGGATGAAATTTTTGTAAGGGGGAGGGCTGTAATACTCCGGATTTTTGAATCATGTTTTTACGGGTTGCAGATCGTATCCGAGTGAGCTTCAGACTTTTATTTCGATTTATCGGACCCTTTAGTGGTGTATTTGTAATTATTTTGGGTCCGTGGCACCGCGTGGAGTGTCCCGGCATTTTTCTAGAATTTTTCGAAGTCAGAATGTATTTTTGGGGTTTTTCAAAATTATTGGAATTTTAATAAAAGAAAAGAAAATTTATTTTATTTTTATAAAACCCCCCTCCCCTCTCTCTCTCCCTCACTCTCGCAACACTCTCTCCCCCTCCCCCGTTCTCTCCCCCTCTCACTCTCCCGTCTCTCCCTCTCCCCCTCTTCTTCCCCGGCGGCCGGCGGGGAAGATCGGTGGTGAGGCAGAGGCCGGCACGGGACGAGGAGCAGCTAGGATTGGGGCTTGGATGAGAGGCAATTGCGTGATGAGGCGGTTTCGCATTTTCGGGAGGAACCGATCGTGGAACACGGCGATTCGAGCGTGGATCGGCTTCCAATCTTCACGATTTCTTCATAAGAGGTAGAGAGATGGATCCTTGCCCTTCCCGCATTATTACCTCGCATTTTCATATTGATTAGGGCGAGATTGAGCGGGTTTCTTTTTAGTCGCATGAAATTGCATGTTTTGGGTCGAGATATGATTTCGCCGTTTCGGGCGATGATTCTTAGCGGATTCATAGATTAGATGTTAGGGGACGTCTCCCCTTGCTTTCCCCATCTTTCCCCGTGCATGGTTTCAGGTCGTGGTGAGGTCGAGAGCGGGTTTTGTTCTCTTTTTGAGAAAATTTGGGTTTAATTCGGGGTAAGTGTCAGATTTGAGGTTTTGATCGTCGTTTCATGACCCGTTGGGTCCCATTGAATGTGTTTGAGGTCGGGGATCAATTCCCCTAACTTCCCGCTCGCTTTGGAGGCGAGCTGGGCTTGGAACGGGGCCCCAAGGGGTGCCCCCATCCATTAGTCACCGGAATCGGTTGACCAATTGGTCGACCGGTTCTGGCAGAGCTAAGGCTAGCTCAGCCATTGGGTTCGGTTGACCGAACCCCCTGTTTCGGTCGACCGATCTAGTGTGAAGTTGACCCCCTATGGGGGTGCGTCGACCAGCTGTTGGGGCTTTTGCCCCTGGGAGGTTTGGTCGACCGACCAGCCTTGGCTAGTCCACCGAACTCCCCCGGGCCTGGGTTTTTATGGCCGTTTCGGCCTCGAATGAATGGTTTTCGCCCAAGATTCCAAACTTGGTACTTTACCCACCAAAACCCATGGGAATTGGGCCATTTTGACCTTGTGAGGGTGACGGTCGCTCGAGGATAAATTCTCATTTTTTGAGGGTTCATGGGATCCCCAAGATGGGTTTTTAACCGTGCATTTATGGCATGGTTTCCACGTGGCTTGTGGGCCCGTGGTGAGTCTTTTACCGTGTGAGTTTAGTGACCGTGGAGGGTCATATCCGCCTGAGTTCTATGATCGCAACGGGTGGTTTCTGTGCGCGTTAGTCGGCCAATGTCCACTAGTTTTGCTATCAGATTGGGGCGATTTCCTTAGCACCCCTTAAAGTCGTGACGTGGTTCACGGTGGGTCGCGTGCGTGTGTACGCCTTTCTCGAGGTTCCATGAGATCATGACCGACCGTGTTTGATGTTAGAGTTCGGCGGGACTCCGCGAGACCGTGGTGTATCCCTATAGTCGATCGTGTTGGACCGGGCAGGACCGCCCAATGTGTACGACGCTCCTTGTATAGGCAGGACCGCCTGAGCATATGTAGCTTGGTTGGGATAAGAGTACGCTGCTGATGGACACAGTGGCATGTACTCCGTGTCAGGTAGCTGGACACGGCCATGCTGACAGACGTAGAGGTGCGGATCCCAGCTAGTCCCAGGGTGTGGTGCGTGTGAGTGTCTCCTCTACTCCTCCTGAGATCGGGCGTGAGTAGTGTGGGCACAATTGAGGCCTTGGCGCAGTATAAGATGTCAGTGGACACATCTGGCCATGTTGTATAAGCTGAGTAGCGGAACCACCTGATGCCGATTAAGGTTGAGTTACCGACAGTGTTGTCATGGCCCTTTCGGCAGATAGTAGTGTGTCACCCTGTGTGTGGGGCAGTGTCCTTCCACTAGCCTTCGCTCGGGACCGAGGTTGCTAGTGTGTAGTTGTAGCACCCCGGATAAAGTTACATAGGATAAGCCTCCGATAATAAGTTTTTGAAATCTATATAGATATATAAAGAGGTCCAAACCAAATTAAAAGTGTACAACTCAAATATATATATATATATATATATTTATCCCTACATATAAATAAATACATGAATAATAGATAGAATGAAGAAATAAGTCAAAAAGGAAATGGCTTAACTAAACTCTTAATGGGCCTTATGGGCTAGGAAAGGAAATAAGTATTTAAAAAAATATATTTCTCTTTTGTTCAACTCCAATCCTTCAACCCTTTTCCTAAGACCAAAATGCTTGGGCCTAAAATGCATTAAGAAGCCTTAATGGGCCTTAACATGTATCTTTTAGTTTTTCCTTAATATAATTTTTTGAAGTCAAAAATAAATTAGCCATGATATAAAACTAACCCCTTTAGCTAATTATATAAATATAACACCTTAACCAAAATGTTATAGCTCAAACTGAACCTTCGGGCATATATGCATATATATATAAGTCTTAAATCAATATTATAAGCTTAACTTACTATGGGCCTTGAAAACCTGTACCTCAACATATAAACCCATGGCCCCAAGCCATAAAACCCACCTCACGTGAGTCTCTCATGAACCAACCACCTGTGCATGTTTGACGCTGCATGGGTGAGCTTTTAGGGTTTTGAAACGAAGCTTGGCAGGCGGCTCTTAACTGGGATGGGAGAAAACGGTTTATAGTAAGTTTTAAAACCTTGCCGTACTCGAATAGAGGACCCTCGCTGCTATATAAAGACTTCCCCATCGAACGTAGAAACTCTTGTTTGAAAACAAACGTCGTCGTCCTGCTCCTGTCGCGTTCCTCTTCTTCCAACTGCGGCTTGCTGGCGAGGTGAAGGGGAGCGCAGAAGGCTCTTCCTCTTCCATCTTCTTCCTGCTACCTGTACTACAATAAGGAACGCCTCTTTCTTCCCCTTCATTCTCTGTTCGCATAGCATCGTTTTACTGCGTACCACTCAAGCTCTCCTCTATTCACCGTTTCAAATCGTCCAAAGGTAGGTGGTCTCTCTAAGAGCCTAAACACGATTAAAAGATGCATACAATAATCACGGAAAACCTGCATTAGCTTGTCATGTAGATATTGAACGGTTCGCATGCTTTTGTATTTAAGTTTACATGTTCAGCAGCTAGTTAGTTATGGAGTTTTTGCCTCAACGAATTGTTCATGGGTATCGGAGTCTCCTTTGGCCATGAAAATTTATGGGCGTACTATTGGGGTGGAGACCGAGGTAGTGAGAGTGGTTGCACTATTTTTCGTGCCCCCTATCTCAAGATCGCCCATCTCTCAACGAAAAATTATTTTGAACATCCGGTTAGGTAGAGTTTTTCGAGCCCGTCATTTTGATATATAGAACGCGTGATTCGAACATGTGTACGCTGAGAACCGGAGGTTTAAAGGAGGCAAAACATTTATTATATAAATGACGACAATGTTAATGTCCTCAAAACCTTTTGACGACATAATCAAAAGTCGTCAAATTATATATATATATATATATATATATATATATATATATATATATATATATATCTTATAATTATAGTTTTAAAAATTCATATCTATTAAAATATGTAACAGAAAATTATAAAAATTATATATCTGGAATTCTCATATTTTTCTCCTAATTATCATATATTTCATTTCTCTAAATTTTTTAAATAAATAAATGTGTCTTCGAATATATATATGAAATTATTCAATTAAATAGATATTGACGTGAATTCTTGTTAAATAAATTAAGATAAAAATCATAAAATTAATGTCTCTCTATGTGGATGCTAATTAATAAATGACGTCACTCATGGACATTAATTAATATAAGTTTATTTAATTATAGTTAATTATAGAATTGGATGGACGTGAATTCTATAATTAACGCATTCATGTTCTCACCGTTTTCTTCCGGTTTTGACCCATACCTCGGGTCTTTTGGCACTCTCGTCTCACGTCCGTAGATGGAGCCCTTTTTGATGATTGGTTCACGTTATACACCTTAACTCTCGGTGACATATGAGCCCTCCGTTGGACATTCCGTTCCTTCGGACTGGCAAGTTAGTCATTGGGACCTCTGTAAGTCTCCGCTAACCTTGGATTCCCTCAAGGCAGCCGAACTAGTTGTGCCCTAAAAATCTCAGGATCCGTGTCACTTTGGTTTTTCGTTAGTCTTGACACTCTACTCCTTTGGAATCTTCTTGTCATCAATTCGAGAACATAACCCTTTGACTCTGTATTTGACCAAATCTGATTTTGAAACATTAAGGGCTGTGGGTCCGCGACTTTTCAGTGCAAGGTAGGACGGAAGTCCAATTCTGTAAACCATGGGAATTCTGGGTGTGGCATTGCACCAAAGTCTGTACATCTGTTATATTCTATTATTCTATTATATCTGTCATTCTGCAAATTCTGTTAATTCTAGAAGTTCTGTTATTCTGATATTTTGTTGATCGGTTATTTTGATAATTTAGATTTTCTGCTTTATTGCTTATATTTATTGGAACTCTGTTATATTCTGGCCAATTCTGAAGTTATGTTCATCCGAGTAATTGTCCTTGTTATATTCTGATAGCTTGTCCTTGACTCTGCATGGGAAATTCATCCCTATTTCTCTTGAGCTCGTAACTGTCTTTGGCCTTGATATTTATCCTTTCTGCTAGATCAATTGTCATGATTTTCAAGTTATACCATTTCCTGCATTTCATTTGTCATGAACATGAGTAATTGGTTAATCACTTATATTCTGCTTGATGAGAGATGTAATTCCTACTAAGCTTTTTGCTCACCAGCCTATTTTCAACATTTTTCAGGTAATGACATTGAAGATAGTCCATCAGATGGGGAAGGGCAAGAGTGTTGAGCGTTATGAAAGATTCGAGCTGGTGTCTTTTACTTTCCTTGAGTCTTTTCCCTTTAATAAAGTACTTGAGTCTTTTCTTTTTCTCATATAAGTGGAGTCCAGTGATGTAATTGACATTTGATTATCAATAAAGATTATATTTTGTCCATATGGTCTGGCCTTGGAAATTTTGTGTCTTATGTATGCTCTGATTATTCACGACCGTATCACTGCCACGTTCCGAACTACACGCTCCGCTGTTATCGGTTCGGGGAGTGACAGTTTGTGGTATTAGAGCCTAGGTATATTAAACCCTAGGTCTTGACTATAGGTTGCCATAAGTTCTAGGTTCAACCCCATTATTGCCCGGTGAGATTGGGTAGAACCTTGGGTTACCAGCCAAAAAGGAATTATAATAGTAATAATATCAGCTTATGAAAATAGCCTAGTAAAATTTCACGAGAATTACTTGATAATCTTACTTGAATTATTTGTGTCTTGTAGAACTAGATAGATAACAATGGCCTTCGAGCGTGCCCAATGGCGTGAAATGCAAAGGATAGTACAAGGTTTGACCCAGGCTCTTCAGCGGGTAGCCGAGGGTGGAGCCAATCGTGAAGCCGGAGAGTTACATCGTGAGTTCCGGAGCCTCAATCCCCCTAGATTTAGTGGAACTCCTGATCCTGATGTGGCGGAAGATTAGACTAAGGATATGGAAAGAATCTTCCTAGTAATGCAATGCTCGGATCAAGATAAGGTTGTTTTAGCAACATTTCAACTAGAGAAGGATGCAAGGGCTTGGTGGGAGTCTGTAAAAGCCACTTTGCCAAACATTCAAGTAACTTGGGTAGAGTTTTTAGAACACTTAAACAAAAAGTATTTCTCGGAGAGAGTTCGAGAGAGAAAGGCGGGAGAATTGGCTTCCCTCAAACAAAGAAGTATGACCGTGGTAGAATATGAGGCTCAGTTCTCGAGGTTGTCACAGTATGCGCCTCATTTGATCATGACAGAAAAGATGAAAGCTAGGAGGTTTTTAAATGGATTAAGACTACAATACATACCCCAGTTGGCACCGATGGATATTCAATCATATGTCGAGATGGTTAAGAGAGCTCAATTATTGGAGGACGCTATGGAATTATCCGACAGGGTTAAGGCGAGAATGGAGAAGCAGAAAGTAGATAATGGCAACAAGAGGCCTAATGAAGGCAACGACGCTCCGAACGGTAAGAAGCCTAAGGAGGAAAAGTGTAAGTATTGTGGGAATGAGGGTCACAAATCCGAGAAATGTCGCTGGAAGAATGGAGCTTGCTTTCGCTGTGGGAGCTAGGAGCATAGGGTAGCTGACTGTCCCCTTCCTAAAGATCAACCGCAGCAGGCTAAGGATCACAAGGAAGCACGGCATCGAGTACAACTACAAGCGATAAGACAAATCAAACCTGCTGACGATGAAGTAACTAGAGGTACCCCTTAACCTAAGTCTAGTACCTTAGTTTATTCTGCTAGCATGACTAGATGATCTCATTTTACGATTTAGGAAAAGAACTAGATACCCCATTGATATATATTGGAAATGAATCTCATGTGAATTTGGGGACCAAATTCTTTTAAGTGGGGGAGGATGTAGCACCCCGGATAAAGTTGCATAGGATAAGCCTCCGATAATAAGTTTTTGAAATCTATATAGATATATAAAGAGGTCTCAACCAAATTAAAAGTGTATAACTCAAATATATATATATATTTATTTATCCCTACATATAAATAAATACATGAATAATAGATAGAATGAAGAAATAAGTCAAAAAGGAAATGGCTTAACTAAACTCTTAATGGGCTTTATGGGCAAGGAAAGGAAATAAGTATTTAAAAAAATATATTTATCTTTTGTTCAACTCCAATCCTTCAACCCTTTTCTTAAGATTAAAATGCTTGGGCCTAAAATGCCTTAATGGGCCTTAACATGTATATTTTAATTTTCCCTTAATATAATTTTTTGAAGTCAAAAATAAATTAGCCATGACATAAAACTAACCCCTTTAGCTAATTATATAAATATAACACCTTAACCAAAATGTTATAGCTCAAACTGAACCTTCGGGCATATATGCATATATATAAGTCTTAAATTAATATTATAAGCTTAACTTACTATGGGCCTTGAAAACCTATACCTCAACATATAAACCCATGGCCCCAAGTCATAAAACCCACCTCACGTGAGTCTCTCACGAACCAACCACCTGTGCATGTTCGATGCTGCATGGGTGAGCTTTTAGGGTTTTGAAACGAAGCTTGGCAGGCGGCTCTTAACTGGGATGGGAGAAAACGATTTATAGTAAGTTTTAAAACCTTGTCGTACTCGAACGGAGGACCCTCGCTGCTATATAAAGACTTCTCCATCGAACGTAGAAACTCTTGTTTGAAAACGAACGTTGTCGTCCTGCTCCTGTCGCGTTCCTCTTCTTCCAACTGCGGCTTGCTGGCGACGTGAAGGGGAGCGCAGAAGGCTCTTCCTCTTCCATCTTCTTCCTGCTACCTGTACTACAAGAAGGAACACCTCTTTCTTCCCCTTCATTCTCTGTTCGCAGAGCATCGTTTTACTGCGTACCACTCAAGCTCTCCTCTGTTCACCGTTTCAAATCGTCCAAAGGTAGGTGGTCTCTCTAAGAGCCTAAACACGATTAAAAGATGCATGCAATATTCACGGAAAACCTGCATTAGCTTGTCATGTAGATATTGAACGGTTCGCATGCTTTTGTATTTAAGTTTACATGTTCAGCAGCTAGTTAGTTATGGAGTTTTTGCCTCAACGGATTGTTTATGGGTATTGTTGTGTAGTGGACAGCGGATCTAGTGGGGAGGGGTGAATAGATCAGCCCCACTTTTTGCAATGCGGCCCTCTAAACAGCTAGTTAAAATGAATTACAGTGGAATAGAAACTAGCTTCCAAGTATGCTATGATTCACTTAGCAAGATAAGCAAGATATATAATAATTCGATCCTAAGCATGCACCTAGAACAATTCAATCACACAAGCAAACCACGCTAGACAGGATTTTTAAGGTGGTTCGGACTGAATCCTCAGCCCTACGTCCACCCCTCACCAAAACCCGGTGAGGCTTCACTTGTGCAGCGCACAGAACCGCAAATCGGAAACCACCGATTGCCTTCCTA
Organism: Amorphophallus konjac; assembly: GCA_022559845.1. Taxonomy (NCBI): domain Eukaryota; kingdom Viridiplantae; phylum Streptophyta; class Magnoliopsida; order Alismatales; family Araceae; genus Amorphophallus; species Amorphophallus konjac. The sequence goes on from CM040119.1 coordinate 233,869,832, forward strand.
CTCACCACCTGGTAGGGACGTCAACCGCAAATTGGAACACCCTCCAATTACCTTCCTACTAACCACCGGTAGGGATGAATCACACTTTCAATGTTTAACAATAATGAAAATGAAACAAATGTGAAGGAACTAAAATAAGAGATTGAGTTATGAGTGAAAATGAATTGGCCCTTGTATGAAATGTTGATCAGCAACAAGGCTCCTCTTGGCTTCAACTCAATCTTCTTGATTCACCCTTGATTGGATGAATGTTCTTCACGGAGTACTGTTCACGTGAACAGTACCTCTTCCTTCAATTCTTCTCTCTTGATCTTCTCTTTGAACTTCTTTGAATGAATGAAGGAGATGATGAAGCTACCTTGAATCTTGATTGCTTCTTTAGCTTCTAGGAGTTTGAATGCTTAAAATATCACCTTGAATGAACTTGAATGGATGAAGATGATTTCCCTTGAAGAACTTGAATCAAACCGACTTCCTTGGATCACTTTGATAGCCTTGCTTTGATGTAATCTTCCTTGAAGATTGCTGGCTTTGATTTGAGCTTGATTCCCCTTTGATTGGATGAAGAACACCTTCACGAACTACTGTTCACGTGAACAGTAGCTCGTCTCCAACCTCTCTTGCAGCCACCCTAGATCTCACAAGAAGCTCCTTGAAGCATTAGGTTTTCCATCCCCTCAAGTGTTGGTTTTATAACCCTTGAATGGTCCATAGATGCCCCCTAGACCAGATCCACAAATCATGGAAGATTAGGTAAGATTTGATTAAACAAATCCATGGAAAGAGGCTAGCCACGAGGTGGGTTTCGAGGTCAAACAAGGCTGCATCGGGGCTGGCGGTCGACCGCCATTGAAACACATACAACCGGGCGATCCCTGGGAAAACCGGTCGACCGCCACTGGCTGGCGGTCGACCGCCAGCTGCCAGACCTGCAGCTGGGCGGTCCCTGGCTGGGGCGGTCGACCGCCCCTGTGCTGGCGGTCGACCGCCAGCTGGGCAGAGCCCGGGTCACCCCGGTTCGGTCCGTTGGCCGCACCAGCTCCGTCGCTTGAGTCCGTTAGCCGCCCGTTCATGTTTGTGGCCGTTGGCCGCACCAGCTCCGATGCCACAAACATTTGCATTCTTACAAACACATTGCCTCATGACTGAATTCTGAATGCAAACAGAAATTCGTATGCATGATTAATTCCACAATTTGAAGCTGCATAACCTCTTTGTTGTAATTCCATGCATATGCACGTCTGAACATAGGGGTCCTCAGTTTGAAACCCTTTTAAGCCAGGCTGGGAGCTTGCTGTGGGAGTCGACCCAGGGAGTCGACTCCCTTGGGGTTAGAATGCCGTCCAAGGCACTTTTCCCTTTGGTAAAAGAGAGAGAGAGAGAGAGAGAGAGAGAGAGAAGGAATCCCCTACATGTTGCCTGTAATGAGTGTATGAAGACTCCTGCTGGTCTCACGAATAGAAATAAAAGAAGGGAAGAGAAAGAAAGAACCTCAAAAAGGGGGGAGAGATGCAGTGGCATGTGAGAGTTTCCATGATAAACCTGTAGCATGAACCCAACCATATTCGCTCCTTCATGCATTTCAGAATTGAACAACACCCTTATGCATGCTTTGATTCATGTGTGCATTGATTTATGATGTTAGAATCCTATACCCTCGCATGTTATGCAATAGGATTCACAAAACCATTTTCCTGTATTTACAAGGGCATAGCATCCTTAATAAATTAAAGCATACATTCATGCATTTTCAATGGCATTGCATATCATATTCAAAGAAGAAACAAAGAATTTTGCCCACTGCCTTGAGGCAAGTCGACTTGCCCATAATCCCAGCAACATGAGTCTACTGGCTGGCTTGGAGCAAGTCGACTTGGGCTGGCCCCAAGTCGACTTGCCCATGATCCCAGTGGCAGAAATCTACTGACTGGCTTGGGGAAGTCAACTTGGTCCAACCCCAAGTCGACTCGCCTAGCTTTCAGAGCAGGGGTAGTTTTAGCATGCCTTGGGCCTACTGATTTCTCATAGCTGGCAGGCTTTCCCTTGCCCCTTCTTCCTCATACATATACACACGTGCATTATGCATGCTCTTGCCCGTGTGCTATGAAAGAAAGTACGAAGATGAACAAAATAAAACGAAGAAAGCTAAGGAAAGAAAGAAATGATGATAGTGATGACAAACAAAATGAACGAAACAAAAGATGAATAAAAAAATGAAATCGAAGAATTTGAATTTTCATGATGTCCTCTACATAAAAGGAATCCTTTGTGCATTTTATTGAAATTGCATCTACATGCATGGTTTTCACATTCGCACGAACCCCTTTTAAACTGGCATTTGAAAAATTCGCATGTATTCACAAAAAATGGCATTTACATGTATATGCCCTCATGAATAAATTCAGCTCCACGCGTTGGAGTTGCATATGTTTCTTATCGAAGCTCCACATGTAGGCATGTTCGACCCCACCTCTGCCCCATGTGCAGAAGGCAATACATTGCATACATAGATTCAGAAATGCATTCGCATGCATAAGCTAAGGAAATGCATTTGCATGCACATGTTTACAAACCCATATGCATATGCATGTTCTGCCCATATATTCAAAAGAAAACACAAGGGTGAAAACAAATCAAAGAAGAAAGCTGAAGAGGGGCTGCCCCTGGAAATACTGGGTTCGATTGACCGATGTCCATCATTGGTCGACCGATCCCCGGTGGGGTCGACTCCCCACAAGGGGGAGTCGACGCAGCTTGAGCTCTAGTCAACCGAACTGAATTTTTGGTTGACCAATTAGAGGATGAGTCGACGCACCCTGATGGCTACGTCGACCCATCCAGTAGCCCCCCATTCTTGGAAAGTTTGGTCGACTGAATTGAATTTTCGATCGACCGAACTCCCCTTTTCAACAAAAAAGAAGAAAACAGCAACAAAACACAAACAAAAACCACAAAAGCTCCAAAAAGAGGGTAATAATGAAAAGGGAAGATAAATCATGCAATTATGATAGTGATACAAAAAAAAAGAAGAAAAGAAACTGACAATAAACATAAAAAATAAAATGGCGTCCTTAGGAGATTAATGGTGTTCTATCCGGGGTTCTTCCCCTTTGACCCTACATAAAGAAGATATCAACGGTGCCTTGCATGCCATGTTTGGCCCTCAGGGATCACCCCAATATGATCATGACACGGCATTGCCCGAACCAATAGCTCACTAAATTTGACATGTTCCCACTAGGATCTAATCCCAATCTCATATCAAACTTGTCGTGCAGTCAGCAGACACTTGTGAGGGTTTTATCTTCGTCTTTGTTACACTCTCGATACGGACTTCCGTTCGAACATGAAATGGTCAATACATGACCGATATAATTTCAAATATCCTTTTTCGCATCCTAATGCAGGGGATTTTAACGCTCTTCAATATACTTTTAGTTCATATTATAAGATTTGATATTTTTAGGCAGTGAGGCCCCTTATTTTGCGATTAATCAAAGCTTTTCTCCTCTCCGGGGAGATGTAATTAATGTTGTGACCTTTATGGCATGGCGGGTTCCAGTCCCGACCTGATACCCACTTTCGTCTGATTAGTCAGACGGCGCGCACCGCAGGCTTCGGACTACTCCAGTCTCGAAGCCTGAACATATTGTCACCAAGGTGACTAGCACACCCTCGCACTTAATAAACTGATAAAAGATATAACAATAAAGATAAACGAATAAAAAGTGCGTCCACACTAGTAAACATTGAAAATGAACCCATTAGTCCGTGGAAGTGTAATATATGCTCAAAACAGAAGGAGAAACACACAATTGGGGGTTAATCGTATCAGGAAGGGGGTTTGGAAGGGGAGATAGTTGAGACTTTCGACCATCCATCTTCCCTATATTTTGGGGTGAAAACCACTTTGACATAGGGATCTAGGTCATACTATACAAATGAAGGAGAATGCATGAAAAGGAATTAAAGTGTGACAATAAGAAAAACAAAGGGAAGAAAGACAGGGTTTGCCCATCGACCAGTAGTGGGCAGCCGGATAGGTGGCCGTTCAAGGAAGGTGGGCAGCCAGATCGGTGGCCGCCTTCTACAAGTTCGTCTCCTCCGACAGTGGATGCGAGACTTCCTCCCATGGACGGATCTCGGAGCTCTTCATGTTCAATTTTTATTTTAGATCGGTGGGATGGAAGTAGAAAAGGGCTCTCAGAGCTCTCACAACGCTCAAGGGTGTTGACACCCGTTTTATACCCAATAAGTCGGGTCATCTCCTTATTCATTCAATATGATGCTCCGAGTTGTTCACTCTTCATTGAATTCCTTTTAATCAGTTGAAGCCTGTTTTCTGGGTCTCAATTCCTGGATTAGACCTGGTTCCTGGTGGCACTTCGTTCAAAAGCTTGGCAATCCCTCCATTCTATTTTCTTGAAAATCAATGATAATAACGGTCTGGATTAGGCGCGTCATTTCATAATAACGCATGAAGCCTAAGCCGTTACTCTTTGAAGAGTCCCAAGACTTAGGGCCTCGATTGTCCTTTGATAATAACGGTCTATTCCCTAGCCGTTGTTTCCTTATGACGCCCTATGCCCTGGCCGTTACTTACTTGAAGAGTCCTATTGTTTAGATCTTCTTCCCGTCGATCTTATCCTTTGGATAGGGTTGAAAATGACGGTAATGCCTTGGAGCGTTATTTCCAAGTGGCGGTCTATCGTGCAACCGTTACTTCCTTCAGAGAGTCCTGACAGTTCAGGCCTTTTCTCTGCTACTCCGTGGACGAGATAGGGTTTTGGATTGGCATTATCTCCTTCAATTCTAATCCTCAGGACCTCTCGTTTGTTTCTTTGGACTCTTGTTGATTTTATCCTCAAGGATTTGCTAAGGATTATCCTCCTTTCTTGGCTGATTTATCTTCAACTCGACCTGAGAGTTTGAGGGAGTCTATAAATAGAACCCTTGATTTCATGACCCAAGGGAGAGGAAGATTTGATTCACGACGAAGTGCTGCCAAATTCAGGAGTCATCTACATCCAGGAGGAGCTGCTTCCCACGTCCATCTTCCAAGTCAAGGGAGTAATTTTGGGTTTTAGCTTGTCAAGATCATCATCATTGCATGCTCAAGTTTCCCTTGGTTTTATCAATCAAAAGCATTGTCCCTCCTCTTCCTCCACGTTTTTCACTGTTGCTAAGCATATACATATCTCCTAAACTTAAAAAACGCCCAGAGGGGTTAAAAAACCAACAACTCCCCGGTAATCCCCTCTCCTTTTGATGTTCTTAAGCTTTTTAAGGATTGATGCTATACTTATGTTGAGGGCTAATTGAGGTTGTGTTGTTTTGCTTTCTACATCCTTGGCAGGTTTTACAGGATCACTAGCACGAGGCCCAAGCCTTCTAGCCGGCTGGAAGGGTTGGAGTTCAAAGAATTCACATCTTTTCACTGCAGGTTATCTGACGGTCAGGTGCAGGAGCGTTATTTCCTTCTGGCGGTCTATCGCACGACCGTTACTTCCAAGCGACGCACAGGGTTTGGACCGTTATTTGCAAGTTGATCTGCAGGCTTTCCTTGGTTTTCTCTCCCGTGGGCGGGTGTTTCATCCACCTACTTCCAAGGTATATTCGAGTCTTTGACTTGTGTTTACTTTGGTGGCGATCACGACTTTCCTTAGTGTTGGGCACTAGCTGTCTTTTTCATCAAATCTCTTTATTCTCCTTGATTGTTCCACCCCTAGCGGTGTGTTTTTATTTACCTTTGCTCCACGCCCCGGCGTGTGTTTTTGTTTTTCCCTTAGCGTAATTTGATTGAGATAGCATGCCCATGCTAGAGTTAGATTTGATTGCCTAGGTTCATGTTCACATGTGCATAGGTTGAGTTGATCTTTGGTAGTTTATTTATCATCTCGCCATATCATTTTTCAAAACCCTCACAATCAACAAAAAAAAGAAAGAAGATAAGAAGAGATAGGTAAACAAACAATCAACAGATAATTTTTTGGCGATCACGGTGGGACAACTAGTGCCAATCGTGCTTCTGATTCCTGTTTAAACCTGCCATCATCTGTTTGTTCAGTTGTCTTTTGATCCCTTTGTTTTCACCCCTCTTTCTGGTTTTCTGAATCATATGACGGCCCCGTCTCAGCGCGGTACAGTGTTCTGACGCGGGGACATCAGACCGTCGCTTGTCTCTGTGGTGTGAGCTTTCACGGGTTTTCCTGTTACTTCAGTTTGTTTTTTGGTCCCCTGGCTCATACGACGGTCTGGAACCCCTGCGTTACATTATTTATGGCGGTCTGGTCTCTGACCGTTATTTGGCTCTGACGCAGGGGCCTTCGTCCGTCACTCTCCTGGCAGGTACGCATCCGAAGTGCAGTTATTTCCGCAGTTTTTGGCTGTGATTTATTGCTTGGGTGCTGCTTGATTTCTACCATAATTCCATTCATATCCTCATATCATTATGTGCACCGTTGTTTGCTAGATTCTAGGCTAGACTTTGCATGCACTCCGGTGCACATAGGGTCATCCATCTTTTCATATATTAGACTGCATTTTCCTACCTTGTTGTGAGGACCTCTCGTCTCCATATTCCTTGGGGCCGACTAGGAAATCACAGCAGGGACCTCCATAAGTCCCCGCGAGCCGTGGATTCCCACACGGACGCCGGGCCGGTTGTACCTTTCCCCCCTTGTGTCTAGGGTTGCATAAGTGAAGGAGTGGTCACACTTAAAGTCAAGCCAAGTCCATATCCACCTCCTATTAGGAACCCATTTGGAGAGAGCACATATCAATCAATTCACTAAAGTTCCAAAGGAGAAACCATAAAGAAACTTTGTTTGCATCATCTTAAGCAACTTGGTTGGCTTTTGAGTGTCTTCATTCCCTATCACTTATATCTTGTTTGAATCACCTAGGTGCGGTTGCTCATTGTGTGTTTGTTGTGTTTGTTGTTTTGCATTTATCAAGGTTGTCCGTTGCATGTGGAGTTGTTTTCGTTCGTCCGAATCATCTCCTCGAGTCGCTTCCTCCTTCACATTCTATTCCAATCCCCTCTTCGAATCTACCATGGCATCCTGCAATCCTCCTCGCTCCCAAGAGGATTCCCTTCCTCAAGGGCTCCTTGAGAACCCCCCGAGGGTTATTTCTTTCTCCGCTGGAGAGGGGACCGCCCCCCTCTCATCCTCCACTCCCATAGAAGGTGGTCAAGTCATCCCTTCTTTATCCGCTCCTTCCGCGGGCTCTGTCCTCCATATGATGGCCCAGTTGGATCCGACTCAACTCCAGGTCCTCTATCAGGCCATGCAAGGGTCCAATCCTCCTCCCTCCGCTACCGTCCAGGGGCACTCTAATTCTTCCATTATTGGGCCATCTGTTCAGCCCACCCCGATTGAGCTCACCCCGGTCCAGCCCCGGACCATCACCTTTGCTGGCATGGAGATGGGTCAATCCTCCAATCCGACCCATCAATCTTTTGATAAGGGGAAATCGCCTATCCCCTCTCTTCCGATGGATTATCACCCTCTGCTCCGGCGGCTCCACAGGTCCTCGTAGGCCCATCCGATTTCTTGCCCCAACAGCACGGGGTGGCCCAATTTCACTCCAATCCGGGTCTATCTCAGGCCCAGTATCCTTCTTACGGCCCCCCTAATTCCACTAGTTATCCTTCTGCTCCTTCCTATGGGCTCCCGCCCTTGGCAACCGCCATTCCTCCTGCTCACCAGATACAATCAACTCCCTTCACTGCCCCTGCTCCCTCTCGAGAGCAGGATTTGCTTAATAAGTGGGCCACCATGCAGCAACAACTTGATTTTCTTCAGAAGAAGGTGGGCCCACAATCCTTGGCTGATATTCCCGTCCCAAGCTTCCAGAACATCCGTTTCCCTCCGCAGTCTGAGCTCCCCAACTACCGTAAGTATGATGGGAACAGCAATCCCTTCATCCATGTGAGGGATTTTCTGTATGAATCGGCGCAGTTCCAATATGATGATCGCCTTATGGCGTACCTATTCCGCCGATCATTGGATGGCGTTGCTCTGGAATGGTTTTATTCTCTGCCCCTAGAAGAGGCCGAGAGCTTCAAAGTGGTCAAGGACAAGTTTATTCAGCGGTTTCAAGACCGGGTCGGCCCGGAATATTCATTCACAGATCTGGTGGCCGAGAAAATGAAGCCGGATGAGGAATTCGCAACTTATGCAGATAGATGGAGGCAGATGGCCGCCAGGGTGCCCGGCCATATTCCAGAGGAAGAAAAAGTTAAGCTGCTAATTTCAAATGCTACGCCCACCTTCAAGAACATCCTGGCAATGAACGATATAGCCAATATGCATCAACTGTATAGCCGGGCGCGATTTATACAAACTCAGTTAAGGACTCCCCTATCCATTCTCTTTTCGAAAACCAAAAGCCCAAGTACCATAAGAAACCACAGGGGCCGGTTACCGAAGGAGTCCAGACAAATGAGCAAGTACAAGCTGTTGCTTTTCCCTACCAAGCCGCACCATTCCGCTACAACCAAAGCCCCCGCAATCCGCAAAACTCCGCTCCGCAACACTTTCAAAACACTCCACAAAACCCTCCGCCTACCTTCACCATCCCGCAAAACACCTTCACCGCACCACAACAACCACCACCATCACCGCAATACCATAACGTCCCTCCACCCGGCGGCTACAACAATAATAATCCCAACAGCAAGCGCCCGGCTCCCAGAAGAGCCCAGTATCCTCCATTGCCAGAGACACTTACAGACATATTCTCAGCGCTCATGGCAGTAAATGCAATTCAACTTCCTCCAGAAAAGACTGTTTGGAACCCAGCTGTTGATCAAACTAAGTATTGCATGTTCCACCGGCAGCCGGGTCACACTATAGAAGGATGCTTTCACTTCCGAGATCTCGTGTACGACTTACACGAAGGACAGAGAATAGACTGGGCCGAGATGCATAGGGCCATTATGGAAATCAAAGAGAAGAGAAGGCAGCCGCAGGGGCAGCAAGTGCAGCAGCATCCAGCACCGCAGCCGCAGCAGCCGCCACAACAGCAGCCACCGCAGCAAGCACAAGATCTGGGCATCCATCAGAATCCGATGCCGAACCATCAACCCGCTCCTCCGCAACAGCCACCAGCACCGGCACAAGTTAATGTAGTCCAACCACCGGCCTCCAACGCCGGGTGGTCATTTGATGATGATGGCGCCGCACCACAGGTCATGGCCTTCCACCACAAACCTTCCTTCATCCTCCCTACACAACCAACACCCTCTCCGCTCATCCCACCATTCACACCCGCTCCACCAAATCCGCTCACCATCCCGTCGTATCCTTCGCCAACCCCCATCACCGTCATCACACCACCATCCAATCCCGCACCTATCCTTACCTATCCATTCACCCTGCCTTCACCAGCATCCACATCCATCACCACCCTACCACCCACCAATCCTTCACCTATCATCCGCGCATCCCCCATTAACTTCACCAACCCTCCGCTTTACCAAACTGCCTCCCCCACGCCAACTATTCCACTCATTCGCCCCGCAGGGCCCATCATACTATCCCCCGATGCCGCGGCAAATTGTGCTCTAAGGAGCGGGAAGATGTTCCATCGGAACTACGCCACTACTAGCAATCCCCAGTCTTCCCAACCGGTGGCCGAGCAAGAGGAAGCTGAACCGTTACCGGGGACTCAATATGATTTACTGCATCATCTAGATCGGGTACCCGCCAAGATATCTGTGCTGGAGTTAATCAAGAGGTCCACTCTCCATCAAGATGCACTGAGGAATTTTTTGCAGAAGGTCATGGTTAGTGAAGACATGGCAGTCGACAGTCTACCAACGGCACTAGCAACTATCTCTAAAGGGCCGGCAATCACATTCTCTGAGACCGAGCTTGCACCTCCGGGGGCTCGGCAAATGCCGCTCTGCATAACAATTACTTTGAACAAAGTCGACGTTGAAGCAGCACTGGTCGACACTGGGGCCTCAATTAATGTCTGCCCCCTCAGCACTCTCCGAGCCTGCAATATATCTGAGGAGTTACTACGGTCTACCCCCACCACTATAGCAGCATACGACAACTCAAGGCGGGCATGTCACGGGGTAGTCACTATTCAGGCTGAGCTCGGGCCTCTTTCCATGGCTGTAGAATTCTATGTACTTGATATCGACCCTATGTTCAAAGCTATCTTGGGTCGTCCCTGGATCGACACACTTGGCGCCGTGCCCTCTACTGCGCACCAATGCATTAAATTCCCTTTTCAAGGGAGGGTCGTCAAAGTTAAAAGTTTATCCACGGTACAGTCAGTGAAGGCCATCTCTGAACAGATTCTTCCTACTCTCTGGCCAAGCAGCCGGCCCGTGCTATCAGTGCTAGACCTAAACTTTCCTTGGGCGTACACCACTCCTAAGCCCGTCACTACCCCGGTCAATATCAAGGCAAAGCCGCAGATTCGAGATTCAAAGGGGTGGAACATTATATTGAAACTGGGCTATCAACCGGGGAGAGGCCTCGGTGCACAGCTGCAAGGGATGACCAAGCCCATACCAAAAGGAAGAAAAATGGGCAGACGAGGTCTCGGTTACAAGGAGACAGCATTATCAATGATGGGTGACTCTGGGCCGCTTACCTGGGATTACCGTCAGCATTTTGTCAGAGGGCCCCCACAGCCGGGCACGTTAGCTGCGAAGCCAGTCCAGTCAGAAACCGACACGGTTTGTCCAGTCACCAGTCCACCCCCGTTGCCAAGGGGGCTAAATGACGATGTGATCGACTACAGCTGGGCCCTCCAGGGGCTGTTTTGTGAAAGAGGCAGCCAGAAGCCACAGAAGGATCAGCTTATGCAGTGGAGGCCGAAGAAGCGGCCTGGTGATGATTCAAAGAAAGAAGGGAGCTCGCTGATTGCTCTTCTCTATCTCCCTCTCATTTTCAGTGCATGATCCAGCTGAAGGGGTTTGTACCCCGTCCTCCTCCGATTATGATTAATCCATCCTTCAGTGATCCATTCCAGATTCCAATCAATCCTCCTGCTTATGGGCCTCGCTGCCCCATTAATCTGCCTGCTTTCCCCATCCCTCCGTTTTTTAACTCTCAAATCCACGAGATGTGGGGTTCCTCCTCTTGTGATCTTTTCTTCGATTGCATCTTTCCTGAGCTGTTCCCTATGCAGCTCCCGCCTCCTCCGTCGTGCTGCGTGGTCTCCACCGATCTCCAAAAAAAAAACGTCAAATTTGAAACGGAGATTTCAGTGGAAGATTATGCTATCCTGTCTCCATCCTCCTCGTCCCAGGGTCACGAGTCCCCTGCTCCTTCCCTTCCATTAAGCTTCCTCTCTCCTAGGTCAGAGTTAGGGTCTAGCGAGTCTAGAGAAGTAGAGTCAGTTAGGTCTAAAGAAGTAGGGTCTTGTTCTAGGTCGTTCAACCCTTCCCCTCCTGAGCCGCGCTCGCTTGCGCATCCTTCCCGATCTATTCCTGATAGGTTCTTGCAAGATCTAGCTCAGCGGTGTCATGCTCTTTTGAAGTGCCCAGAATTCGTCGCCACGGCGATTGCGATTGAAGATGAAGAGGAAATAGAAGGGGTGTGGAGCGATGACGGATTAGGCGTCTATGAAGTGCTGGATGAGAAAGACCCAATTGATGAAGACAGCGATGTAGAGGACACTGCCGACTTATATGCAAAGGGACTGAAGAGATTCGACCAGCCGTCGACGGCAGTGGATGAACCTACAAAGGAAATCAACTTGGGAACAGAAGAAGATCCAAGGCCCATCAATATTTCAGCTAATCTTCCTCCACAGGTAGAAGAGGATCTAATTAAGGTACTGAGGGAGTATAGCGATTCTTTCGCCTGGTCTTATGAGGACATGCCAGGTCTTGACCCCTCCTTAGTGGAACACCGACTCGTGCTTAAACCAGGGGCAACACCTGTTAAACAAAGGTCGAGAAGATTTCACCCCCACATGGCCTTGCGGATTAAGGAAGAGGTCGACAAACTTTACAAGGCCAAGTTCGTCAGAGTAGTTTTATATCCTCAGTGGGTGGCAAACATAGTCCCTGTTCTCAAGAAGGATGGAAAAGTGCGCATATGCATTGATTTCAGGGACCTTAACAAAGTATGTCCTAAAGATGATTTCCCGCTGCCTCATATAGACGTCCTTGTTGATAACACTGCCGGGTACGAAGCTCTATCGTTCATGGATGGGTACTCGGGCTATAATCAGATCCGTCTCGCTCCTGAAGATCAAGAGAAAACTTCCTTCACCACGCCCTCGGGTACGTACTGCTATGTAGTTATGCCTTTTGGATTAAAGAACGCAGGCGCCACCTATCAAAGGGCGATGATGGCTATCTTCCACGACATGATGCACATCTATATGGAAGCTTACGTGTATGACATTCTGGTGAAGTCAAGATCAAAAGAAGAACACCCCTCTATTTTGGCTAAAGTGCTGCAGAGAGCCAGGGAGTACAAGCTAAAGATGAATCCGAAGAAGTGCGTATTCGGAGTCTCCTCGGGGAAGCTGCTAGGTTTCATAGTGAGCAAACGGGGGATCCAGATTGATCCTAACAAAGCACAGGCCGTCATGGATATGCCTCCGCCAAAGAACATTACGGAACTTCGAGGACTGATTGGTAGATTACAATTCATTAGAAGATTCATATCCCAGCATTCTCAAAGGTGCCGTCCGTTTTATGAATTGCTCAAGGCGGGGGTCAAGTTCGAATGGAATCAAGATTGTCAAAAGGCCTATGAGGACCTCAAGGAATATCTATCCAATCCCCCGGTTTTGCAACCTCCTGTCCCTGGGAAACCCCTGATCCTATACATCTCGGTCATTGAGGACTCCCTAGGGGCGGTTTTAGCACAAGTGGATGACGAAGGAAAAGAGCGGGCTGCGTACTATCTTTCTCGGTTGTTTAATCCAGCTGAATCCAGGTACACCGCTATGGAGAAGACTTGTGCTGCCTTAGTGTGGGTAGTTCAGAAGCTTAAACATTACTTTCTCGCCCACCCAGTTAGGCTGATCTCTAGAATGGACCCGATCCGTTATCTCTTAGAAAAGCCCGTTCTTTCTAGTAGGTTAGCTCGCTGGCAGAGCTTCCTCTCTCAATTCGATATCACCTTTGTCGTTCAGAAGGCAGTCAAAGGATATGCCATTGCTGAGCATCTTGCACATCTCCCTATTCCTCACACCGACTCTATTCAGGACGATTTCCCTGATGAGCATCTCTCTGTCCTTTCTCAGCATCCCTTCTGGTCTCTGCACTTTGATGGTGCGCTTAACTCACAGGGCCAAGGGATCGGTGCTGTCCTGCTTACTCCTGAGGGAGTGACCATCCCCTTTGCTTATCAACTTCGATTTCCTGCTACCAACAACATCGCTGAGTATGAGGCTCTCCTGGCCGGCTTGAAACACGCCTATCTCTTAGGCGCGCGTTATTTAAACATCATAGGAGACTCTCAGCTCGTCTTACGGCAAGTTCTGTCCACTTACCGTACCCGTGACCCCAAGCTCAAGCCCTATCAAGATTTGGTCACGCTCATCGCTAAGCGATTCCGCAAGCTAATCTATATCCATACTCCCCGTTCTCTGAACATTCTGGCGGATGCATTGGCATCTCTGGCCTCCTCCTTATCCTTCCCTCTCAGTCGTAGTACTGAGACTGTCGTCGTCCAGAGGATGGACGCACCCTCTCTCCAGGATCCTTGGTTCACCAACCTTAGGAAGTCTGCAGAAGTGAGAGCTGAAAAGGAAGATCTCGAGGAGGTATCATTGGCAGAACTAGAGGAGATTTTGGATGAAGAAGAATTGCCTTGGTACCATGAAATCGAGTTATTTTGCAAAGAAGGGACATTCCCAGAAGGGGCAAGAGCTGAGCAGCGCAAAGCAATAAGAAGAGCCACCGCAAAGTACACTATCATTGCAGGAGAACTGTACAGGCGCGCTACTAATGGAATGCTCATGAGATGCCTAGATGATGTGGAAGCTTGGAAAGTAGTAGAAGCAGCACATTCTAGCGAGTGTGGAGGTCATGTCAATGGCCAGGCTCTAGCGAAGAGGATTCTTAGGCAGGGCTACTATTGGCCCACTCTGGAGGAGGATTGCTCCCTCTATGTCCAGAGGTGCCTTAAATGCCAACTCCACGCTGATAAAATCCACTCTCCAGCTTCATCTCTTCATCCTATGACCGCTCCTTGGCCATTCTCTATGTGGGCTTTCGACGTCGTCGGCCCACTCGGTGATCCTAATTCTCAGACCAAGCAGAAATCCTTCATTCTCACAGCAACTGAGTACTTCACCAAATGGGCCGAAGCCGAGGCGTACGTAGAGATCAAAGCTACAAAGGTGTGCCGCTTTATCATGAAGAATATCATCTCGCGGTTCGGAGTGCCAAGCAGCATCATCACCGACAACGGACCCCAGTTCGTCTCCCAGGAGCTTAAAGACCTCTCTAAGAAGTTCAAAATTACATTGCATCATTCATCACCATATTACCCTCAAGGCAACGGTCAAGCCGAAGCCACTAATAAAACTCTTCTTAAAATCATTAAGAAAACATGCGAAGCGCATAAATTTTCTGATTGGCCTGAAAGATTGGTGGAAGCTCTGTGGGCTTACCGCACCTCCGTCCGTACTCCTACGGGACAAACTCCCTATTCTCTAACCTACGGGATGGAGGCGGTGCTCCCATATGAGATCTTAATCCCTTCACTCAGAGTACAGCTCGATAAGGAACTTAATCTCGATGAACGTCGAGAGGCGTTGCTGGTCCAACTGGAACTCCTAGATGAGAAGAGGATGAATGCGGCCGATCACGTATCTGTTTATCAAAAGAGAGTTTCGCGTTATTTTCAAAAGAAGGTAATTGAACGAAAATTTTGCAAGGGTGAAATGGTTTTGAAACGCAAATTCATTCGGTCTGCAGGTCCTAGGTCTAAATTGCAACCTAACTGGGAAGGGCCGTTTGTAATAAAAGAAGCTTATTCAGGGAATGCCTATCGTCTAATCAACGCGGAAGGTGAGGAGCTCTCTCACCCGTGGAATGGGTTGTATCTTAAGCGTTTCTTTCCTTAAAAATCTAAACCATGTGCTTTTCCGGCAATAAGAAATGCCTCCCTATCTTCAAAAGAGAGTCTTGAGTAAGGCAAACACACACTACACGACGCCCCTGGTCGGGTTCCTTGCTTAAAAAGACACCGTTTTTCCTCGGCCATGCTTTGGGGGAAAGTCAAAGTCCCTGTACGTTTCATTCTTCGGCTGCATCCAGGGGCAAGGAGTAAATAAGAAGGAGACAACCGATCCAAACTCCCTAACGAGAAGAGGTCTCAAATAGGGGCAAGTCCATTATGACCTGACTCCACAAGAAAGAAAAGAAAAGAAAAGCAAAGGAGTGCTCTTTACCATGAAATCAAAAGCATCATCTCAAGGTCTGTGAATCAATTCTCAAAAGCTCCAAAGGAAAAGAAATTAGGCATGACAAGAGTGGCAGTACAGTTCCCCGCGGGACGTTATGAGCCCGGTCGCATGCATGCCTAAGTGGATAAAGGTTCGATGACAGACATAAAAGCCCCGGCACAACAGACCAAATCTCTAATAAGGTTGCACGGTGAGGGAATCAAGTTCTAAAAACTTCTATATCTGGCCTAAGCTTACCCCCATGTTCCTTTTTTTCTTTTAGGACTAAGACGAGTACCCTAGGTATGGCGTTGGTAAAAACACCGTCACAATGACCAGGTCTCGGCCAGGGGTTGTCACACTATTTGCACGTCGATCTCGAGACTCAAGCTAAAAACAAGGGAGGTCTCGTGTTGCTAGAGAGGCACTGGTGTTTCAAAACCCAAAAACATCAAATATGTTTCAAAATCCAAAAACAATCAAATATTTTCAAAATCCAAAAACATCAAATATTTCAAAAATCCAAACAAATCAAATCTTTTCAAAAATCAAAAGCATTCAATACTTCCATCATCTGCATAACATGCATCGCATTTTCATTATGTTTTTTCGCCTATTTAATAAGGCTCCACCCCTTGACCAAATATCAAGAAACGGTCATTATCTAACTTGCTTCAAGGTAAGGGGTTGAGTCTAAGAACAGAGCTAACTTGTTTAATGTCTAAGTGTGTGCAGAATACAGGGGCAAGCCCAAAGGTAAAAGTTCACAACTATGCAGGTTCAGGTATGTAACGCGCTAGCATCGGACCGTTAAAGTCATGTAACGGGCCCATCTCTGACCGTCACTTCCTTCAGGCGTGGGCCTTCTTCCTTTCAATTAAACCATCATTATAACGGTCTGAGACCTACCGTTAATTAGAAATAACGGCTCAAGACCCATCCGTCACATCCTTCAGAGACTGAGTTCTTGTTACTTCCATTATGACGGCCTATTTCAGACCGTCATTTCCAAATAACGGCCCAGAGTACATCCGTTACTCCCCCCAGAAACTCTGATTATTCACATCAATCTAATCTTCCAAAGCACACAACTCAAGTTCTTTCAAATAAGGCAATCTCATCTCATTCAAGCAAGCTTAATAAAATATAATTCATGATAAACCAAGTTCTGAGTGGCAATCTCATAACATCTTTCATAAGCAAAAGAAATCAAGGTATATTCAACTTCTTATCCGCAAGAGGGCGGATTCTTCTCAACTCGTTCAAGTAATCTCGGCGTGTTTCGTCGTTCTCTTCAACCTCTGCCTGCCACGGACGCACCTTGCTGATCTCCCACATGGTCAGCGCGTTCCGGATCGCTCTTTCATCTTCCTCGGTCCCCATCTTCCTAGGTGGAAGGGGAGGGTAGTGTGATAGTGCAGAAACGCTGATTCGAGGTAATCCGATCTGAAGATGGCATCGGTGCGGGTTGTAGATCGCCATAGTAGTGTTTCCAACCAGCTGGAGGTCCAGGCCTTGACGCCGCGGTATTTTAAGAAGAATGCTTCGAAGAACGCTTGGTCGCATGATGAACTTTTCAAGAGGCAAAGCATTGAAGAAGAGGCGCCATTCATCCCGCGTTTTCTTATCCGCCGTCCTGCATTCAACATGAGAAGAATATCCAAAAGCCCCTCCAATGAAGAAGAGGGGGTGGCTCCTGAAGATCCGGCTCGCCGAAGTTATATCTTCCTTGGGAAGGAATTTGATTCTCACTCCTATCCAACACTCAAGGAGTATCATGGAACCGAACAAAGGCCCTCCAAGGCAAGCCAAGCTTAGTCCTTCATAGAGGTATGAGAGGACCGCTTGAGAAATAGACATACCCCGCCACAGTCCACTAATAATGCTAAGATTTTGGATATCTAAGAGGTGGTCGGTTGTGGAGAAAAGGAAGACCCCGCACAAGCAAACCGCCACCGCCTTGGCTATTGCTTCGTGTCTCTCCCACTTATTTTTACAGTGAGACACTATCCATTGTGCCATAGGGATCAAGTGAATGTGGCGTGGGCTGATCATGGTCCGCACATCCTTTGGGTTATGAATGAAGTCGCTTAAGATCAAGGACGGATCAATAGGTTCTATTATATAGCAAACCCGATCCTCATCCCCCACCTTAGTCTTAGGAAGGGCTAGGTAGGTCTCTACCTCCTCCAATAGGACGGTTGCTTCAAAGGAGGGGAAGATGAAGGTATGAGTTTGTGGATGCCATAGTTCCACAAGGGTTGAAAGGCATGGCCAATCCAAAGACAATTTCTGGAAGTTTTTGCCTAGAACCAAGAGGGGTTGGAGGTGCCATGCTTTGAGGATTGATACCACCTCTAAAGGGAGTGCCTTCACCATGGGAGCCACCCACTTCAGGTTGGAGTAACACCTTGGGCCGGGAAGGGGCTTGAAGAAGAAAAGAAGAAGGAAAGTTATGAAGAAAATTAAAGTGCAGCAAAAAAATCTGAACTTTGGATGAAGTCATGCAAGCTTACCACCCTTTGGACATTAGAGCTTAGATGCTTGGGGATCGAGGACAGCCGTTGAAGCTCCCCATGTTCCCTCCTTGCAGCCTTAGGGCCGGTGTAGATCTTCTCTTCCGTAGCCGCCATCTCGAAGCACCTCTTCATCTTGATTTCTGCTTGTTAGGGAGAATTCTTCAACCCTAGAACAAAGGTTTTTGCAATCTGCGATTTTGGATAAGTTTCCCAAATTGCTGGGGCTTTTTATTAACTTTGGAAGGATAAGATTGGAGTTGGGAGGCTTTATCTGAAATTTGGATAAGTTCTAGCAAGAGATTAAGTGGCTGAACCTCGGACTCTAAGCTCTCACGGCCGAATCCGTTTTGGAAACGACCCAGACTCTGACGGTCTGTCGTAGGGCCGTTACTTCACTCTGGCGCGCCTACCCCGGGCCGTCACTTTTTCTGTGGGTTGGGTTTTCCTTAAAACATGTTCTGTGGCTGTTTACGGTCTGGTCTCAGACCGTTGCCTTTCAACGGCCGAACCCTAATCCGTTATATCCTTCAAAACGCTCAAGTCTCTCTCTTCTGGGCTGAACGCCATGTAACGGTCAGGTTAGGACCGTCGTTTCGTTATGATGCGTCTCCTTCAGGCCGTCGCATTTTCTGCGAGTAATTCTAAAAACCATGTTCTGCCATGAACAACGGTCTGGTCTAGGACCGTTGTTTGCTTTTAACGCTCCTACCATAGGCCGCTATTTCCTCTGTAGCCTGGCTATCAGAATAAGATATTTCATGAATGACGGCCTAAGGTAGGCGCGTCGTTTGATTATGACGGTCCAAGACCAGACCGTCATTTCCTCTGCTGCTAAATTCAGGCAGTTAGTCTATCCTTTGCCTAGACCTGGCGGTCTTTCACATCTGTACACCATACCTTCTCCACACAAGCATTCATTCACACGTACACATCCATCATGCGTACTTTCAATCACTCATTCGTGCATATCCATTCATACATCCACATAAAAAAGTCAACAAAAATTTCATTTTCATAAAAAGGCATGTACAAGTGGTAAGAAAAGCATAAAAGTACATCATTCGGCCGGCTTATCCGTCGGGCCGCCCTCATCCTCTCCACCCTCGGGTTTCCTGGGTGGCGGTGCTATGGAAGCACTCTCCTCCTGCTGTCCTCTCTCTGCCCTCTCATTTCTCTGTTGGCCGGCGGAACTAACTAGGAAATCCCCAACCGAGCCACTAGGGGCAGCACTCCTATGAGCCCCGCTCCGGGAAGAACTCCGCTCTGGTGCCCGGCCTAGCATCCGGACCGTCTGCTCCATTGTCTACAGTCTGATCTTCAGTGTGAAGATCTGGCGTCGCGTCTCCCGTGCCTCGGTCCGGTAGCGATCAAGATTCGCGGTCCCAAGGCGAAGGTCCTTCACTTCGGCTCGCGCCCGTGCTAAATCTGCTCGAAGTCGCTCCATCTCCACATCGTCCACATGTCGAGGGGTCTCCGCTCTCAGTCGGGCTATCTCTGCCCGCACGAGCTCCGTCTCTGCTCGAGCTCGATCAGTCTCGGCCCGGCTCCTCTCTACCTCTTCCCTCGCCTGGGTGGCCTCCGCCACTGCCGCTGCCAGCTCTATCGCCTATAGATTGCATTGCATTGCATATAGGTTAGTCATATAAATTTAATTAGCATAAGCATAATCATAAAGCATGTAAGTATCTTACCCGCTCCGCGAGGGTGGCCTCCGCCTCCTCGGCCCGGGCAACTGCCGGAGCAAAATCAGCATCTCGCCCAGCCCTGTCTCCCGCAGGCTGCGAGGACGACGATGGGGCATCCGGTCCTGCTCGTTGAGCTCCCTCTGCCCGCTGCATTGTCATAGCCAAAGCATTAGCATCATGCATAATCATAGTCATATCATAAGCATTCAGAATCTCACTAGGAGCTCCAAAGCAGTCCGGTACTCATCCCGCTGCTGGATGGTAGAGTGGAGTAGTCCCTCTAGCTCAGCTATCCGCCCCTCAGGATCGAGTTGCGTGTAGAAAGCATGAGCCAGCATGTCACATCCGCATTTCATCATATAGAAAGAGTTTCTTAGTTTAGAATTGCATACCGGTCGTCGGGTACCTCGGTATACCCGGTCGCCGTAGTGTCGAGCAAAGGCCTTCAGGTAGGCCTCGTCGCTCTCTACCCGCTCTTTCACAGCCCTGCCTCGCTGCCTCCAGTCGAGGACGTACTTCGCCTTCCGGGCACGCCAATCCACATTCCCACTAATACCTCTCGCCGACTTGCCTGGATGGTTGTCGGTGCGGCGTGGAAAGGTCACCTCGGGCTGGTGTAGTCCTCGGGTCTGCAAGATCAGCCTGTAGTGCAGAGGCTCGATGATGTGGAGGCAGTGCAGCCAGACGTCTCGTCCCCGATACGATAGAGACGCCTCCACCCATGGCTGTCCTGTGTAACCCTCACCACGGTAAGGGGTCCACCTCACCTGCAGGCATTTAGATCCATTAGCATTCGCATAACATGAGCACATATAGGCATATAAAGCATTTAAAGCATTTAAGTTCTGGGCTCACCGATGTGTGTGGGTAGGAGTCCAGGTCCTCCTGGATCATCCGGGTCTGTCTCAAGACCGACCCCGTGTCCCTCGCCACCGACCATCGCCTCGCGATCGGTATCAGGCCAGGGTGGAGTAATGCGCCTCTCCCAATGCCCGGGAGGTACAAATAGCTCCAGATCTGCATTTAGGAATCAAGTCAGTTACATAAATCATCAATCATAGCATACATCATGGCATAGTAGAAAGCACTTAAGCGCATTTTTACCTGTAGGAAGGGCGAGAAGCCTCCCAGCATCGTCAGTCGGTCTGTGGTGCTCAACGAGTTGATCAGGAAGGCCAAGACCGCTGCTCCCCAGGCGTATTTCCTCACTCTGCTTAAATTCTCTATCAGCGGCAGCAGTCTGCAGCTGATGACATCCGCTCTGGTCGCGAACAGGAGCTTCCCGAACAACAGTATCAAGAAGCGCCTCATCACTCGATCCCCCTCCTCTCCTGCCTCTGCCGCCACACGAGGGCGCACCCGGTCTATCACTCTGCTTAGATGCTCCTCGGGCAGTTCTCCCACGGCAATCGCTGCCCCTCTCAGCCCCAAACTCTCCTGCAGCACCGATCTCGAGAGCTGGGATGAAGACTGGCCCGGCCTGATCAGGTCCAACCCCAGTAGCTACTGCGCTATCTCTCGATAGTCGCCGTACGTCCATCCTGTCACTGCAGCACCGTGGACTCTCAAGCCTGTAATTCTCGCCATGTCTTCTAGCGTGGGGATCATGTGGCCCCACGGGAAGATGAACGCCCTGCTAACCGGGTCCCACCTCTCGTGCAATGCGTACAGCAATGGCGTATCCATCCGGATCACCTCGATGCTGAGCATCTCGGCGAAACCCATCTCTGCAAGTCTGTCTCTCTGGTAGTCAGGTAGTGCCTGGTACACCGCCCGAATCTGCAGCCATGAGATCCTCGATCTCCTCTTTCCCTACATTGCATATTAGAGCACTAATTAGTCCATTCGCATCATATAGACATTGCATAAACATTAAATATCGAAAAGAAAAACAAAAATTTGAAAATTGAAAACCCTAAAAAGAGTTTGGAACCCTGGCAGAAGTAACGGCCCTGGGGTGGGGCGTTACTTGTCTCTGACAGCCTTATCTTGGAGCGTCAGAGGAGTGACGGTCGCTGGCGGGACCGTCACTTAGTCTGCCAGTAGGGAATTTCTCCCCTGCATCCCCATGACTTCCCACTTTGGCCAAATGGCCTACAAGCGTTCCTAGTGGGTTCATAGACCCATTTCTACCCTTATCCCCCACATGCATTCATAAATAAAAACATAAAAATCAAAAATTTAAAAATTAGGGCGGAGGGCTTACCTCATGGTCGAGGACCTTCCTCTTCTTCTTCTCTGGTTCCTTGGGCTCCTCTGCACCCAAGGAAGCTTCGGTTGGTTCTTCCATGACCGTGGGGACCTCCTCCTCTTCCCTTGGCTCCCTTCCCCTCGATTCTTCCTCCACGGACGGCGGGGTGATCTCTCGTTCGAGCCGACGGTGGAACCGCCTTATAGCCATCTTCTTTCCTCTCCCTCTCTTCTGAGGTGGTGGCTGCGGTGCCTCGTCGCTGGCCACTGGAGTGTGGAGATGGAGGTCGCCGGTGGGTTTTTCTGGTTTGGCGTTTTGGTTGTTTGAGCGTGAAATGAGACCGAACGCCGTTCGGTTTGTTTTTTTTGAAAACTCAGGAGAAGTGACGGTCTATCGTTAGACCGTCACATCATCCTGACGCACCCCTCTAAGGCCGTCGCTTGTGACGGACTGTTTTATTGAAGAATATGAACCGACCCGGTGTTGACGGACTAGGCTTAATCCGTTATTTTCATGTGACGCTCCTGCGTCAGGCCGTTATATGCTTGCAAGTTTCTTGATGAATGAATGGTCAAAATTAATGTTTAAACTTATCTCCATCATAAAAACATTTGATGAGTTTATCACACAGACAATGGTTATGCCTTAACTATTATCATAACTATTTTGTTGGCTAACCTATCTTTCATGAAAGGAACTATGAACAGAAGGCACGCTTCGCCGTCCGTCAAGCAGGTAAGTCAGGTATTGTATCTCGTTCCCTTATCCCTTAATGCATTACTATATGTTATCTATGATATATTATCTCGAGAACCGGCTGGTCATTCAGGTGTCCTGGGATCTGATGTTCCCCTTAAACAAAAATGATGATGATCTAAGTTCACATGAATAATCGTTGGATAGGCCGTTAGGTTGGAAAATTTAGGGATGATGGTTCTATCTTGCACGCCGTGGTTGCAGATAGTGTCTTGACTCTAGTTTCCCCAATCTAGCAATATTATTCTCGAGTATCTTGTTATTTTATCTTTCTTTGCATTTGCTTTGAAGATTTGTTTTTCTTTAGCCCAGCATGCATTATACGCATTCTTTGAGCATTCATGAGCTTCATTTGTTCAAGAGGTCTCATTGACGATGAACAGCTGTGTTCTTGATCCTGGATAAAGAGAATTATTCCACTCTGAATTTGAAGGTTTCCTTCGATTTGCTCGCTTGATCTGGTTGACTGAAGATTCCTGTCTGGAGTTTAGTCTCTTTCCTTTCCGTTGCCTCCGGCGGCCAGCCGTGTTTCCTTTCCTTAGTTAATTAAATCCTCCAGACTTGCATCCTTTTGTTAGCTATTTCCTTGTGATCAGTTTTGAAGTTTTTCCAGAAAATTCTTATCGCTTGTTGGTGAAGAACGGGTGTCGTTTACCTTAACGCCCTCTTTTTGATCCACTCCGCTTCATTTCCGCTTCATCTCCATGTTCCATTTCACTTTCGCTTCACTTCCGCTCGTTCCCCTGCAAAGAGGACGTTAAGGAGGGGCATCTGTTGACACCCGTTTTATACCCAATAAGTCGGGTCATCTCCTTATTCATTCAATATGATGCTCCGAGTTGTTCACTCTTCATTGAATTCCTTTTAATCAGTTGAAGCCTGTTTTCTGGGTCTCAATTCCTGGATTAGACCTGGTTCCTGGTGGCACTTCGTTCAAAAGCTTGGCAATCCCTCCATTCTATTTTCTTGAAAATCAATGATAATAACGGTCTGGATTAGGCGCGTCATTTCATAATAACGCATGAAGCCTAGGCCGTTACTCTTTGAAGAGTCCCAAGACTTAGGGCCTCGATTGTCCTTTGATAATAACGGTCTATTCCCTAGCCGTTGTTTCCTTATGACGCCCTATGCCCTGGCCGTTACTTACTTGAAGAGTCCTATTGTTTAGATCTTCTTCCCGTCGATCTTATCCTTTGGATAGGGTTGAAAATGACGGTAATTCCTTGGAGCGTTATTTCCAAGTAGCGGTCTATCGTGCAACCGTTACTTCCTTCAGAGAGTCCTGACAGTTCAGGCCTTTTCTCTGCTACTCCGTGGACGAGATAGGGTTTTGGATTGGCATTATCTCCTTCAATTCTAATCCCCAGGATCTCTCGTTTGTTTCTTTGGACTCTTGTTGATATTATCCTCAAGGATTTGCTAAGGATTATCCTCCTTTCTTGGCTGATTTATCTTCAACTCGACCTGAGAGTTTGAGGGAGTCTATAAATAGAACCCTTGATTTTATGACCCAAGGGAGAGGAAGATTTGATTCACGACGAAGTGCTGCCAAATTCAGGAGTCATCTACATCCAGGAGGAGCTGCTTCCCACGTCCATCTTCCAAGTCAAGGGAGTAATTTTGGGTTTTAGCTTGTCAAGATCATCATCATTGCATGCTCAAGTTTCCCTTGGTTTTATCAATCAAAAGCATTGTCCCTCCTCTTCCTCCACGTTTTTCACTGTTGCTAAGCATATACATATCTTCCTAAACTTAAAAAAACGCCCAGAGGGGTTAAAAAACCAACAACTCCCCGGTAATCCCCTCTCCTTTTGATGTTCTTGAGCTTTTTAAGGATTGATGCTATACTTATGTTGAGGGCTAATTGAGGTTGTGTTGTTTTGTTATCTACATCCTTGGCAGGTTTTACAGGATCACTAGCACGAGGCCCAAGCCTTCTAGCTGGCTGGAAGGGTTGGAGTTCAAAGAATTCACATCTTTTCACTGCAGGTTATCTGACGGTCAGGTGCAGGAGCGTTATTTCCTTCTGGCGGTCTATCGCACGACCGTTACTTCCAAGCGACGCACAGGGTTTGGACCGTTATTTGCAAGTTGATCTGCAGGCTTTCCTTGGTTTTCTCTCCCGTGGGCGGGTGTTTCATCCACCTACTTCCAAGGTATATTCTAGTCTTTGACTTGTGTTTACTTTGGTGGCGATCACGACTTTCCTTAGTGTTGGGCACTAGCTGTCTTTTTCATCAAATCTCTTTATTGTCCTTGATTGTTCCACCCCTAGCGGTGTGTTTTTATTTACCTTTGCTCCACGCCCCGGCGTGTGTTTTTGTTTTTCCCTTACCGTAATTTAATTGAGATAGCATGCCCATGCTAGAGTTAGATTTGATTGCCTAGGTTCATGTTCACATGTGCATAGGTTGAGTTGATCTTTGGTAGTTTATTTATCATCTCGCCATATCATTTTTCAAAACCCTCACAATCAACAAAAAAAAGAAAGAAGATAAGAAGAGATAGGTAAACAAACAATCAACAAAGGGACTCTCCTACTCAAAATCTCCTAGGCTCCCATCTCCCAGAACTGCCAAACCCCTTGCCAGAACCCTAGGTTTGGGTTTTCAAACATGGAGGGATCCACCCCCCCCCCCCCAAAAAAAAATCCAATTGAAATCGGACTTGAATTCTCATGAGGAGGTTTTAGACCACTCCGAAGGCAAATATGTGCATGGCTATATGTGCCTTGACTCTCCAGAGTGGGGTGGGTTGAGGAGGATGCATTCGAAGTGGGCATAATCGTGGAAATGTGGGTTGACAGGTAGTTATCAGAAGGCGGCCACAACGATGACTGTTTAGACTGACTTGGGCGGCCGAGTATCTGGCCACCCAGAAAACATGGGTGGCCATGTTCCTAGCCACCCAAAATATCTGGGCGGCCAAGGATGTGGCCGCCCAAAATCCTTGGGCGGCCAGCTATCTGGCCTTCTTCCGAGGATTTGGAGTCTGTCGTTCTGGATGCCCTGTAAGTTGATTTAGCCCATTATTTTGATGGTTTTCACCTCATTTGAGTTATTGGGTTGTAAATAGGCACTCGAGGGTCCAGACATCCAAAAAAAAGTGTCACTCTCATGATGGCTAGATAAGGTCCACAGGATGTCTAAAATTAGGCGTCTACACCCGTAGGCACCCTTTCCGAGCACCTCTGCTACCTTGTATGGACCTTCCTAGGGGCAAGCTTTCCCACTACCACTTGAGGGTCTATAACACTAGCACGCCACATGACCAGATCACTAGGGAGGAAGAGACGCTCTTGTACCCGAGCATTATAGTATTGGACCATTCGTTGTTCATAGGTGACCAGTCGTGCTCGGGCCTATTCTCTGTCCTCGGCTAGCAAGTCCAGATTTTTTCGGAGCACCTAGTTGTTGCGCACCTTGTTGAACTGGCTAACCCTGAGCGTGGGGTTGGAGATCTCCACTAGATCAACTGCCTTTGCCCCGTAGGCTAGGTGGAAGGGGGTCTCACTCATGGCAGCGCGAGCAATGGTACGGTGTGCCCAGAGCACGTTGGGCAACGTGTCTATCCATGATTCGCCAACCTCATGGAGACGGGAATTGATGCCATGTAGGAGGGTCCTATTAACGTTCTTGACCAGTCCGTCGACTTGAGGGTGCCTCACCGAGGTGTAATGGTTCTAGATACCCAGCTCCAAGCACTTTCCTCGGAAGTGGCCACTGTCGAACTATTGCCCATTGTCAGTGGTCAGTACCTAGGGTATCCCTAATCGACAGATGACGCTCCGTAGGATGAACTTTCAAGTCACCTCGCCAGTGATCATAGTGTGTGGCTCCGCCTCGACCCACTTGGTGAAGTAGTTGATGGTGACAATCAAGAACTTCTTTCACCCCTGCGCTTCTGGGAAGGGACCGAGGATGTCCACTCCCCACCGAGCTAAGGGCCGAGATTTTATTAGGCTGTAAAGCAGGGTCGTTGGCTGGTGATAGAGATGTTTGAGCCATTGGCACTGGTCACATTACTGCACATAGTCGAGATAGTCCTATTACATGGTTGACCACCAATACCCTTGGTGAAGTAGGCTTCTCACGAGCGCTTGCCCTCCAACATGACTACCATAGAGCCCCTCATGGTTCTCACGGATGGCTTGCTCAGATTTAGAGGGGAGCAAGCACTTGAGAAGGGGAAGTTCACTCCCTTATAATAGTCGTGAAGTTCGCTCATTACCCTTGGTGTGTACTCCTAATGTAGTACACATGCTTCATTACCCCATTATCTTCCCGAGCGAGCACGGTGCTAAGCATGCTCAGTGTCATTGATAAGTAAAGCAGGAGCCTCTCGTTGAGAAGGGGCTTGGAGAGGACGGGTGATAAGGCTAAGTACTTTTTTAACTCTTCAAAGGCATCCTCGCACTCTTGGCTCTAGTCAATATGCCCCCTCTTCTCCGGCAACCCGTGCGCCTTCTTGATCAGCTTGAAGAAAGGCAGGCATCACTCGGCAGCTCGGGAGAGAAAGCGGGTAAGGGCAACGACGTGGCTAATGAGGCACTACACGGCGTGTACTTGCTCGAGTTGCTTCATTTCACTACATAAAAAATGGGAAATATCAACGATCTTTTTCGACGGAAAAATATTTGTCGGAAATGCGTCGACAAGATTCGACTTTCTGACGAAAATATTTTCTGTCGAAAATTCGTCGGTAATTATCGACTATTTTTTGACATAATTATTTTATCTTAAATACGTCAGAAATTTTCGACAGAAAAAATGTACGTCGGAACTACGTTGAAATTTTTGGACGTATTTCCGACTAAAAGAAGTTTCATCGAAAATAAATAATTATGGGTTAAAATGTATGAACAGCTTCCGACAGATAAATTTAAGGTCAAAAATTTGTCCAAAACTTTTCGACGTTATGTCGAACCAAACATCCATCGAAATGTTTCGATATATTTCGGACTGATCTTTTGTCTGTCGAAAAATGATTAAATAATTTTCCACCCTTCCTATTATTAATTAAAATTTATTAAACTTTATGAACAGTTCGATGGATAAAATTAAAGTCGAAAATCCGTCGAAAACGTTTTGTAATCATTTTATTAGTATTATACTATTATATTTATTAATTACCACTTTTTATGATTTTTTGTCATTTTCATAATTTTATTATTATACTATTATATTTATTAATTGTCACTTTTATGGTTTTTTATCATTGGCATGAAATTGTTTTAATATTATCATACTGTTATATTTATTAATTATAACTTTTTATGATTTTTCATCATTTTTATAATTATTTTATAGTTGTTGGATGATAAGGGTGATAAATATATGACAGGGGTGACAAATATATGCTAAGGAAGGGTGACAAATGGATCATATGGGTTCAAATGAGTTACTGAGGGTGACAAATGAGTTAGTAAGGGTGACAAATAACTCATATGGGTGACAAATGGGTTACTAAAGGTGACAAATAGCTCATATAAGTGACAAAATAAGTTACTAAGGATGACAAATGGGTCATATGATATGGGATAACATATAGATGACAGAGGTGGGCTGAGTCGACTCCATGCCAAGATGGAGTCGACTCCATGACAAATGGGTCATAAATGTTTTGTGGTGACAAATAAGTTGACAGATGAGGGTGATATTTATGAGTTTCTTATCATTTATGATATTTTTCTATCATTTTTATTTTTTGTTAATGTTATATTTATTAATTATCATTTTTATGATTTTTTAGTCATTTTCATAATTATTTTGTTATTATTGTATTTATTGGTTATCATTTTTATGAATTTGTGTCATTTTCACAATTATTTTAGTATTATCGTATTTATGAATTATCATTTTTATAGTTTTTAATTATTTTCATAATTATTTTATCATTATTATATTTATTGAATATCATTTTTATGGTTTGTTTGTTATTTTCTTACCTATGTGATAAATTATTGTATTTATTGATTATCATTTTTATGATTTATTATTATTATTATCTTTTTTTCTCTTTTGGGTCCACCTTCCGTATGTGAGAGCGACATGGTGAAATGAATGATAAGGGTGATGAATGCATATTAGTGGTGACAAATAAGTTGACAGAGGCAACAAATACACATTAGTGATGACAACTAGGTTGACAGGGGCGACAAATGCACATGAGGGATGACAAAAGACTCTTAACAGTGAAAAATGCATAAAGGCGACAGCAATCACGGGCAAAGGCAACGGCTCCTGCATGCTAAGAGTGAAAAATGCCTATTAGTGGTGACAAATAGATCAACAGGGGCGACAAATGCGCATGAAGGGTGGCAAATGGATGGTTAAAGGTGAAAAATGAATGGTTTAGGTGAAGAATATATAGCTTAGGAGAAAAAGAGATGGTTAAGGGTGAAAAATGAGTGCCAGGACTGACAAATAGATGACAAGGGTGAAAAATAGATGGTTAAGAGTGACATATGGACCATAAAGGTGACAAATGGATGGTTAAGGGTGAAAAATACATGGGTAAGGGTGACAAATGACTTGTTAATGCTAACAAATGGCCAACAGAGGCGACAACTAGGGTATTAAGGCTAACAAATATACAAATGATGGTTAAGGGTGAAAAATAGATGGGTAAGGGTGACAAATGACTTGTTAAGGCTAACAAATAGCCAATAGAGGTGATAAATGGGTTGTTAAGGTTAACAAATACCCAACATAAGTGACAAATGGGTTATTACGGCTACCAAATAGCCAATAAAGGTAACAAATAGGTTTTTAAGGCTAATAAATAGCCAACATAGATGACAAATGGATTGTTAAGGCTAACAAATAGAAAACAAAAGTGATAAATGGGTTATTAAGGCTAACAAATAGCTAACAGAGGTGACAAATGGGTTGTTAAGGCTAACAAATAGCCAACAGAGTTGACAAATGGGTTATTAAGGCTAACAAATAGCCAACAGAGGTGACAAATAGTTATGGGGACATCTCTCGCTACTTCATCTTTTCCAAGCCCCGATGATCGTCGATGGCGTATGGTCTTGATTCGCCTCTTTATTTCGAGTCATATGATGTATTTCTTTCCCTTATGTGAGTCTTGTCATGTAATTTCCCTTTGTATTTGATTCGTGTGCCTAGGTTAGCAAGTTATTTACCTATGTTTAGAGGCAAATGGGCCTCTAATCCATAAATTGGGCCCATTGAGCCGCCCTTGGACATGCTTGGTCTTTGGTGTAAATGTCAAGGGTATTATGGTCATGTAGAATGTTGGGCTCCTATAAATAGGACCCCAACCCCATTGTGAAAGCTAATGAATAGTTGAAGAAAATTTGAAATCCAGTTGAGTGTTCTTAGAGTGAGAAGCTCCCTTCCTCTCTCTCTCTTTCTCTCTTTCTCTCTCTCTCTAAAAGGGGCAACCCCTTCTCTCTCTCTCTTGGGTGCACCTGCCCTTTCACCTTCCCCTTGCCACCTCAGCTCCACCTCAACCCCTCCCAACTTGCCACATCATCACACCCTTCCACCTCCCTAGAAACATTAACTATCTCATTTATCCCCTCCCTCATCCAAGGCACCCTTTCACATTCCCTAGGCAACCCTCCATTCTCCCACACACCTCTTCACCATCCCCAAGCAACCCTTCCTTTCCCCAACACACCCTTTCCCCTCCCCAAGGCCACATTAACCACCCACCATTAACCAAATTCAAACCCGGTTCCCTCCCACCTTGCCAACCTACCCCCCCTCTTTCTCTCCCTCTCTATCCCAGGTCGCAGACCACTCCCCTCCACCTGCTAGCTGCGTCCCAACCACTCTCCCAGCCCCTCCACCATCTCATTCCACCCCCCAGCCAATCTCCATAGCCATCCCACCACCATTCCTTGCTGTACCTTCGCCCATCCCCACCCCTTTCTTCACCTTTTACCATTCAGCTAAAGCCAGTTTGTAGGCAATATTGAAGGCTCTGGTTAAAGAGTCTGCCACACCAACACCTCGACGTTCCAGAAGGCAAGTCATACATTGATGGAAAGCTCTTCGGAGTAGCTTCGCAGGCGAGGTGGTCTTGCGTCCATCTGAGCTTCGAGCTGCCTGGGAGAGCCATTCTCCCACGACTGCGCAAAACTACTCCGCCAGGGAACCAGAAGCCAAGGAAATAAGTGACCACGGCTGCTCCAGGACAAATTTGGACATGGTTTCTTGGCTAAAGTCTTCTCCTACAAGTCCCCTAGCATCGTCAAGAAACGGAGCATCGTTTGAATCCCGAAGCACAAAGTTCTGATTTTCCTACCCCAGGTGCGCAGGTCTGTCCTGTCAGGGCCTGACAGACACCCCTTCACTCTACGGGCTCTATCTCTCTACTATGACCTCCCCTGGTGACCTTCCTGGTTGCTGCTCGAAGAGGACTCGGCCATGCTTGCCTCCGTTTTGGTCCCGTGTCATTCGGACTTCGGGAGTGTTCGTGGCGACTTCGTCTTCTTGCTGCAGTGCTCAGGAATCAGTCCGAGCTAGAACAAAGTGGCCCAGTTCCAGAGTCTGCCCCGCCCTACGATGATGTCTGGAAATTCCACAGAAATTTAGGAGCCCTCCCGGGCAAATCAGCGAAGATTTGGCACTGGTTTCGGTGACTTCCAAGTCTGGTAGAGCTCTTGGTGGTGTCAACAGCGACTACCTGTCTGACAGTTTCAGAAATGGACAGAACCGTCAGAGTATTCATTCGGCACTCTCTTTAGCTTTCTTCCCTCTCCCGCCTGGCCGGCTTAGTGCCCTTCCATGCGTGGAGGTAGTGTTTGAATGTAACCGTTATTTCTCCGCCCCTAGTCCAACCCTCCTGCGTGAGGAGTAGTTCATGTAATCATTTAAACAGGGAGAAGCTTCATCGACGCAGTGTGTGGGGAACCACACTTCCCCGCTCGCCCACGTCTCCGACCAGGGTCGATTTCTTCAAACCGGCCAGATAATCTCTCAACCCTTGCTCATATCTTAGTGCTTGTTCAATTAATATCCGCCAACGCTCCACTGGAGTGTTAGAGAGCGCCCGGTCCTTAAAGCACCCTTGCTTTCGAGTGACCATTGTGGAGGAAGCGAGTGATCCGAGTCCCTTGTGGCACTCGGTCAGCCCTTCAAATCCGGATTTCCATATCTTTGGAGGGGAACACATTCATAACCTTGCTGGCCCTCTACTAGCAAGGGCCTAGTCCTACCACTCTCGACTCAGCATCATCGAGTCACCCTTGGGTTGAGCGTGCGCATCGATGAGCGACCGTCTTCGATAGTCTCTAAGTTGCGAATTGTGCTTGCTATGGATAAGTCCAAGGGGTTCTTTGTCTAGTTGCTACATTCTATAGGGTGTTTCACATCAATTTGGTATCAGAGCAAGTTCTAGACTTGTCTCTACTAAGTCTTGTCCTAGGGCCATTGCATTCATCACCCGTTCATCATGACGACTTCCTACTTAGCCTATTCGCCATCCTTAGACCCATTAGCGGCTTTTGTGTTTGATGGATCCCACCCTAGTATATATCTAGAATGAGAGAGCTCCGTAGACCAACATTTTGTGAGGCTCACTCTGTCAGGGCCGATGCAAGTCAACTATGTCAAGAGTTTGCTTTGGCGCCAAGCTAGGAAAGAATGGAAGAACATTGTAGATTTGAGAGAAGCAAAAGGGGAAGCACCCATCGAATCTTGGGTCGAAATGAGGGCCAATCTTAGAAAGATCTACGCACCTAAATCCAAATCTCTTCAACCAACCGATCTTCCACCCCCGACCCCAACTCCAACCCAAGAACTTCCCCTACCAAGCCCAACCCAAGTCCGTCCATGTTCACCACTCCGGATGCGCCGTGCGCCGGCTATCACCAAACCACCCACCTTAGATCCTCCTACCCCATTGGCATTGAAAGAAGTGGCCCATACACTCGGCCACGTGGGGACAAACACCCTTCCGGACCTTAACCCCACCAAGGAGACCACCCATGTCCAAGTTGAAGAAGAAACCTCACACGGTGGTCTTAACCTTATACCACCCTCTCTAGTTGGGGCCAAGCTCATCTTAGGAGAACCCCTTACTAGTTGGCTAAAGGAGAACCCAATTAGAGAGATCATGGCCCATGTTTTCCCTCCCATGGAGCTAGACCTCCCCATAGTACCCTTCCCCTCTTATCACACCACCATCCAATCATCTTACCAAGTGGAGACATTAGGGGATCTCCTTAAGGGTCTAGCTTGGCAAATGGAGTTGACTGGCATGTTGACCACTGTGACTGACCGACCTATGAGCCTTGACCTACTACACCTATGTGTCGGGTCTATCACCTCAATGTGCACCATATGTTGCTATACTAGCGACCTTCTTCTATTCCTCCCCACACCCGAAGAACCCTACCGTATCCTCGAATTGGAGTTCCTAATATCGGGTAGAAAGCCAAGCCATCCCCTCATAGCCGACCCACCTACCGATAACTTCGGCCCAATTATGTCATTAGAGGAGGAAGACCCACCACCATATTGTAAGGACCTTGAGGTTGATAAGATGGATTTAGAGCTCCTTTTCCCTGAGTACACTTATGATGATCCCTTTGATCCCAACCTATGGAAGCCTAGATACCCTTGTGACCCACCCACCTCACTCACCACCCACCTTTTCCTACCCTCACCCACCATGCTAGACTAAACCCCTCCCTTCCTAGAACCGGGTAATACCATGAGAGCCATGACTTTGGGTAATATACACTTAGGGATTTAGGAAGTGCCCCACTCCATTCTATCCACCTTCTATGATCCCTTCGACCCTTTTGAGTGGAAGTCCAAAGGCCACCCCACACCCATGCACATAAAAGTCATCTTTGGGATAGGAGCGCATGTGCCTAGACGTACCGCACCACTTGGCATGAATCATAAGTCGGGTCCATTCATTCATATCACCCGCATGTCAAGTAGGAAGCATGAGTGGTCCATATTCGGGTGTAATGGTCCTCCTTCATTCATCATGGGTCGTAGGCATGATAGGATTATTCATGGATGTCTGGGTCCCCTGGCATTTGTCACCCCCATGCATGACCGGATCACCTATGGATGCCCCGGACCTCCCCATCCCATCAAAGTCTTCTTAGCGTCAAAGCATGATTGGTCTACTTTTGGTTGCCTAGGTCCACCCATCACCCCTAGAATGTCAGCATTTACAAAATTGCATGGAAACCTTCGCAAGCACATTTGCAAGGAAAATGAGATTTACAAAAGGCAGGCCGACTCTCACCGATGTCACCAAGAATTCCACGTGGGTGATTTTATGATGGTGAGGATTGAGAGGCTCTCCCCGGGAGCTATCTCGAAACTGAGGCCTCGTGGGGCTGGTCTCTTCCTGGTTCTGAAGCGCATTGGCACGAATGCTTATGAATTAGACCTCCCAAAGGATTACGGAGTAAGTCCCACATTTAATGTGTCTGACCTAGTGCCATACATGGGCCCCACAGTGGTACCCAATGAGGTTGTTGAGCCCATTCCCTCCTTTTGAGAGAGCACCCACCCTTGAGAGATGTTGTGCCCCTGTGATCATTTGAGTCTTCCTGTGGTTTGGGTCATTTGACATCGTCTTGTGGTCATTTGAGTTATTGGATATTCTTGGTTTTGATAATAGCTAAACACTATGAGTCATTATTGTTTTAACTCTTATATGACTGACATACTGATGTTTTGTTCATGATAGATATGCCAATGAATTGCCAATGAATGAAGTGGATATGGTAAATGTGAAAGCTCAATGTTGCGCCCTCGCACGCGGATCGACCTGCGCGGTCAGGTCGCGGGGATCGACCTGCCCGGTCAGGTTGCGGGGGTCAAGGGGGCAGTGCCCCTTGCGGGGGTTTCCAGGGGCGGAGCTCCCGGAACAAAATTTTGATTACAGGAGCGATATAATCAACAGAAATCTTTAAGACTCTCAAGGGTGATGCCACAGACATGAACGGGCTGCTAAAGGAGTCAAGCGATGGAGCTAAAGCAGTTAACGGATCGACCCAGGAAAGCCCGGGGTCTGCCCAGTTGGCAGTCGACCGCCAGCACAGGGGCGGTCGACCGCCCCAGCCAGTAGCTCCCAGTCTGCACGAGTCTTAGTGGCGGTCGACCGCCAGCCCAGTAGCGATCGATCGGAATTTCCAGGAACCGCCCGTTTGCAGGTTTCTTAGTAGCGGTCGACCACCAGAAGCTGCAGGTCGACTGCCAGCCCCGAGCCTTCAATGTTGACTTTGTTGTCCACTTCGAGAAGAGCCCCTTTCCTTGTATTTGTTTAACCACAAAGTCACCCAATCTTCCATAGATTGTGGATCTGGTCTAGGGGATGTCTAAGGACCATTCAAAGGTTATAAAACACTTGCAAGAGGGTTAGAAACCCTAGTTGATCATTTGGGAATCCAAGGGAGATCAAAGGAGGCTACAAGGGTGAGAGGAGTTCGAGTACTGTAGCCGTGAACAGTACTCCGGGAAGAAGTTCTTCATCAAATCCTCAAGTGATTCAAGCTACTTCAAGAGGAGATCAAGCCCAAGCCAAGAGAAGATAAAGCTGCATCCTTCATCCTCTTCATCATCTCAAGGGTGATCTAAACTGCATCCTCAAACCTCTTCATCAACTCAAGAAGATCAAAAGGAAGATCCAAGTTACATCCATAGTCTTCCTCATCAACTAGAAGAGATTCAAGGAAGATCATCTCTCAAGGAAGAAGACACCATCGAAGCATCAGATTCAAGCTCCTGCAACTAAGACAAGATCTTTCTACTTTGAGCATATTCTATATCCTGTTTGAGTGATTTTATATTTGTTCTCTTTTCATTTCTTTCAAACAATTGAAACTGAAGATCGTCCCTACCGGTGGTTAGTAGGAAGGCAATCGGAAGTTATCCGATCTGCGGTGTTGACGTCCCTACCGGTGGTTAGTAGGAAGGCAATCGGTGGTCTTTTCGATTTGTGGTTCAGTGCGTGGCACTAGTGGAGCCTCACCGGATTTGGTGAGGGGTGGATGTAGGATTGGGGATTCAGTCTGAACCACCTTAAAATCCTTTGTGTTGTGGTTTGTTTATGTGATTGCTTCATTCTAGATGCATGCTTAGGTTCAATCTCTATATTGTGTAATCATCTTGCTAAGCAAATCGTTGTGTCCTTCGTTAAGTTAGTTATATTCTGCTGCAATTTATTTTATCTAGCTATATAGAGGGTTGCATTGCAAAAAGAGAGGCAGATCTATTCACCCCTCCCCTCTAGATCTACTGTCCACTACTCAACAAGAGAAAGCCACCAACCAAGAGAGACCAGCGCGAGCAGGTTGAGTGGATAATGGGTAAACAGGTCACTATCACCAGGAGCAAGGTGTATGAGCACTACCTTGTTAGGTGGAAGGGCCGGCCTCCAACGGCAGATTCGTGGGAGGCCCTACTATAGCACTCTCAGAGCAGGGAGGATTCTTACGCGACAGAGTCGAGTTCTCCGTACCCCGAGAGTATGATGGGGACATCTCCCGCGACTTCATCTTTTCCAGGCCCCGATGATCGTCGATGGCGTATGGTCTTGATTCGCCTCTTTATTTCGAGTCATATGATGTATTTTTTTCCCTTATGTGAGTCTTGTCATGTAATTTCCCTTTGTATTTGAGTCGTGTGCCTAGGTTAGTAAGTTATTTACCTATGTTTAGAGTCAAATGGGCCTCTAATCCATAAATTGGGCCCATTGAGTCACCCTTGGACATGCTTGGTCTTTGGTGTAAATGTCAAGGGTATTATGGTCATGTAGAATGTTGGGCTCCTATAAATAGGACCCCAACCCCATTGTGAAAGCTAATGAATAGTTGAAGAAAATTTGAAATCCAGTTGAGTGTTCTTAGAGTGAGAAGCTCCCTTCCTCTCTCTCTCTCTCTCTCTCTCTCTAAAAGGGGCGACCCCTTCTCTCTCTCTCTTGGGCACACCTGCCCTTTCACCTTCCCCTTGCCACCTCAACTCCACCTCAACCCCTTCCCACTTGCCACATCATCACACCCTTCCACCTCCCTAGAAACATTAACTATCTCATTTATCCCCTCCCTCTTTCAAGGCACCCTTTCACATTCCCTAGGCAACTCTCCATTCTCCCACACACCTCTTCACCATCCCCAAGCAACCCTTCCTTTCCGCAACACACCCTTTCCCTTCCCCAAGGCCACATTAACCACCCACCATTAACCAAATTCAAACCCGGTTCCCTCCCACCTTGCCAACCTACCCCCCTCTCTCTCCCTCTCTATCCCAGGTCGTAGACCACTCCCCTCCACCTACTAGCTACGTCCCAACCACTCTCCCAGCCCCTCCACCATCTCATTCCACCCCCCAGCCAATCCCCACAGCCATCCCACCACCATTCATTGCTGTACCTTCGCCCATCCCCACCCCTTTCTTCACCTTTTACCATTCAGCTAAGGCCAGTTCGCAGGCAATATTAAAGGGTCTAGTTAAAGAGTCTGCCCCCCCAACACCTCGACTTTCCAGAAGGCAAGTCATACATTGCTGGAAAACTCTTCGGAGTAGCTTTACAGGCGAGGTGGTCTTGCATCCATCTGAGCTTCGAGCTGCCTGGGAGAGCCATTCTCCCATGACGACGCAAAACTACTCCGCCAGGGAACCAGAAGCCAAGGAAAGAAGAGACCACGGCTGCTCCAGGACAAATTTGGACATGGTTTCTTGGCTGAAGTCTTCTCCTACAAGTCCCCTAGCATCGTCAAGAAACAGAGCATCGTTTGAATCCCGAAGCACAAAGTTCTGATTTTCCTACCCCAGGTGCGCAGGTCTGTCCTGTCAGGGCCTGACAGACATCCCTTCACTCTACGGGCTCTATCTCTCTGCTATGACCTCCCCTGGTGACCTTCCTGGTTGCTGCTCTAAGAGGACTCGGCCATGCTTGCCTCCGTTTTGGTTCCGTGTCATTCGGACTTCGGGAGTGTTGTGGCGACTTCGTCTTCTTGGTGCAGTGCTCAGGAATCAGTCTGAGCTAGAACAAAGTGGCCCAGTTCCAGAGTCTGCCCCACCCTACGATGACGTATGGAAATTCCATAGAAATTCAGGAGCCCTCCCGGGCAAATCAGCAAAGATTTGGCACTAGTTTCGGCGACTTCCAAGTCCGGTAGAGCTCTTGGCGGTGTCAACAGCGACTACCTATCCAGAAGTTTCAAAAATGGACAGAACCGGCTGAGTATTCATTCGTTGCTCTCTTTAGCTTTCTTCCTTATCCCGCCTGGCCGGATTAGCACCCCTCCATGCGTGGAGGTAGTGTTTGAATGTAACCGTTATTTTCCCTCCCCTAGTCCAACCCTCATGCGTGAGGAGTAGTTCATGTAATCATTTAAATAGGGAGAAGCTTCACCGACGCAGTGTGCGGGGAACCACACTTCCCCGCTCGCCCACGTCTCCGACCGGGGTCGATTTCTTCAAACCGGCTAGGTAATCTCTCAACCCTTGCTCATATCTTAGTGCTTTTTCAATTAATATCCGCCAACGCTCCGCTGGAGTGTTAGAGAGCGCCTGGTCCTTAAAGCACCCTTGCTTTAGAGTGACCACTATGGAGGAAGCGAGTGATCCGAGTCCCTTGTGGCACTCGGTCAGCCCTTCAAATTCGGGTTTCCATATCTTTGGGGGGGAACACATTCATAACCTTGTTGGCCCTCTACCAGCAAGGGCCTAGTCCCACCACCCTCAACTCGGCATCATCGAGTAACCCTTGGGTTGAGCGTGCGCACCGGTGAGCGACCGTCTTCGATAGTCTCTAAGTTGTGAATTGTGCTTGCTATGGATAAGTCCAATGGGTTCTTTGTCTAGTTGCTGCATTCTATAGGGTGTTTTACATCAGATAGTTTGTAAAATATACAATATAGATCGAAGGGCAAGGCAGAAGGGCCATCCGGCCCATTCGGCCCATTCACATCCGGCCCATTCAAATTGTTCCTTGCTTCTCTTTTTTGTATTGGGATTAGCCCCCCTTTTCACCATTTTTTTTATTCCTTTCTCTCTTTTTTTTTGTGCCAACAAACACATGCACAGCCGTTGCGACCATATAATTGATCTCACATAGGTAATTGATCTCACATATGTATACGGTCTGGCATATGCACTATGATCTCTTGGCTTACGCACAATGTAATCATTTTTTTCCCAATAGAAATAAGTAGTTCATACATCAAAATCCTCGATGTCATTGTACATTTCCTCTTCTTCCTCAATCAACTCCATGAGTAGTTGATTTAATGCTGCATCATAATTTATACATACACAAGACGATGAATAAAGGGAGGAATAATGAGAGCATGTATTGCCCATCAAATCTAAAGTTACTGATCAGACACATTGATACCAAATTACAATTCATGTTTCATTAAAACAAACAAAGGGATCCTAACGATGAATAATGAGCATGAAGATAAGCCCTACTAATATTAGAAATAACATAAAGACATATAGCATAAGCAGGACAATGATGATGCATGACATCGAGGGGATTTCCATCGACATCTTGTTTCTTAGTTGGGGAGGGGTGACAACAATTGACTTGGATGGTTGCAGTGCGCTAGAACCGTGCATTGGGGTTGAATTGTCAATATTGCAGGTAGTCAAGACCCCATAATAAGCATGTTCTGCCTCCTCTATAGAATAGAATCCCTTATGCTAAGCTCCTGGATATCCATTAACTTGAGCGTAACATTCTGGCCAAGTGCAATATATACCAGGTGCTTGACCAACCCACACTACATAACACTTATATTTTCCCATGTCAGTAGGTTTTTAGAAGCCTACACAAAAGATTTGCACATGATAGAGTATCATCAACCAAAGTCTAAAGATGCGAAGATACATTTATGGAATTACGGATAAATTTAAAACAATCATTAACAACAAAACAAGAAGGAAGAAGTGAAATGTAAATACATTTAAATCCACATAAGACTACAACATGCTAAGGATGTCTTTTAGCCATTCTACATTTAGGGTGGAGGCATGAGGCACTTACTTGAGACCTCATGCTAAGGATGCGTTTTAGCCATTCTACTACATAACTGTGGTATGTATTTATACATATATGAAAGATGCATTAAATCGACTAA
Source organism: Amorphophallus konjac (assembly GCA_022559845.1). Taxonomy (NCBI): domain Eukaryota; kingdom Viridiplantae; phylum Streptophyta; class Magnoliopsida; order Alismatales; family Araceae; genus Amorphophallus; species Amorphophallus konjac. The sequence continues at coordinate 233,909,462 of CM040119.1, forward strand.
AATAAGCATCACTGTGGCATGAAATCTAGGTATATTAGAGATGTAATTTGAAACAACCACATGGGTAAATCACAACCCCTTACGACTAAGAAATGAAAACTACATCTTAATTAAACCGCATTATATTGGTGTGCATAAACGACCCTTCATATAAACTAAATAGATCATCCAACATGGAAAACAAGGAAAAATCGATTAAACCACATTTGGATGCCACATACAAATATATTTTAAACAAGGGGTAAAAGGGGTGGAAAGGACAATATCACAGAGCAACTGAGAAACTATATTGAGATAGAAAGGATAGAAGGTCAAATCAGTGAATGTGTGGCTTGTTTGAAGCCACGGATGATACAATTGACGCCATCAAAGCCACAAGTGACAAAGCTCGCAAAGAAGAACAAAGTCGCCCAATGTCGTCTTTACAGATGCTAGCAACCATCAGTTGGCTTCTTATATACACATGGAACCCTGCATTTACATAGAGGTGAAGCGGGAAACCTGTAGCATTGAAAGGATGTAGGAAGAACCTCGACAGGGGAAAAAGGCGGTCATCGGGTGTGGACGCACTTTTCGTTCATTTATTAGGCTCGTCTATTCGGGAATGGTTGATTCGTCTATTAAGTGCGTGGGCGTGCCAGTCACAAAGTGACGATTTATTCGGACTCCGAAGAGCCCATGGTGCGCTTGATCTGACTCGGTCAGACGATTGTGTGGTTCGTGTCGGGACCAAAACCCGCCGCGCCATAAAGGTCATGGCGTCATTTACATCCCCCATACGAAGGAACACACTTGATTAATCGCCGGGATTTAGGGCCTCATGGCCAAGAAATTAATTGCATGAAAGGTCTATTGCGAGGTATTGAAATCCTCGCGCGGGGGTGAGAAGAAAACCATTCGCGGTCATATCAGTCGTGTACTGACCATTTAATGTTCGGACGAATGTTCGGCTCGAGAAAATCACGGTTGTCGCGGGAAAACCGAAACGCATGTGTGCCGCGGTACGGCAAATTTATTGTTCGGAAGAGCGGAAAAAAAACGTTCGGCCGAGCCTCGATTGGAGCGGTCAAAAACCAGTAAATCTGTTGGCCCGGTGCAAGAGCAAGCTGCGACCATACTGCGGTGCCCCCCCCCCCCCCCCCCCGCGGTCGAAACAAGACTTGCATGAGCGTCATTAATATTTCCGGTGCCAAGGGGCAATGAGGGAATATCCCTTGAATCGGCTGGAAAGCCCTATGTCTAGGGAAGCGGACGTTCGAAACGTGTCGGTCATTCGGGAGACCGTTTAATATTCGGACGGGTGTCCGACTTGAGAATATCGTAATCGTCGCAGAAGGACCTAGAAGATATGTATGCCGGGACACGGCAAACATATTATTCCGAGACTCTGAAAACATTCGGTTAAATCTCGGTTAGTGTAGCAGGAAACCAATGAGTTTGTTGGCCCGGTGCAAGATCGAGTCAGGACCGTGCCGGGGGCGCCTCCCGCTGTCCAAACGGGACTTGCGTGGGCATCATTAATGTTCTCGGTGCCGGAGGGCAGCGAGGAAGGGTCCCGAGACTAGACTCCAAAACCGAAAATGTGTTCAAAGGGGACGAGCTATAGGCCGGGGATATGGGTCAGACGGTGACCATGATCGGGATGGGCCCGAGGTCTAAGCGTGGCCCACGGAGGCCTTATCGATATTCCCATGCAAAGAGTCCAGGGATGACGGGAGCCATCTCGTTCTATCCTGATTTTGTCGGTCACTCACGGACCTTTTCATGTTCGGACAAGGGTCCGTATTGGAGGTACGACGTAGACAGAAGCAACCCCGTACAAATGTATGCCGGGTTTACGGCAATTTCAATGAAAGGACGGGAACGAATCCCAGTAGAATGAATCCGATTTGATGAGCTATCAGCCCAGAGCAATGCCGGGCCACGACCGCGTCGGGGTGGGAGCCGTCGGCCATGTTGGTTGCTCACGGGTCTTTTCATGTTCAGACACGGGTCCGTAGTAGAAATGCAGCGAGAATCGAGGTGAACTCGTTCAAATGTCTACCGAACACGCGGTAATTCTAGTGGCGGCTCGGAAGGGATCCGGCCTGAGAAACGAGTCCGGTTTAGTCGGAATGTCGGCCCGAGGCGAGGTCGGGTCATGGCCATTTCGGGATAACTCCCAAGACTCGGGCCCAACCTGGAAGGGCGACATCGTTGTTCCTTCAGCATCGGGTCACGGGGGAGACGGGGCTGCAACATAGATTTTACCATTTTCTTTATCTGGACTTTAAATTATGTGCATATATATTTTATTGCTTATTTCCCTTTTATGTATTTATTCTGGATGATTTCTCCATTTTGTTTATTATTATTACTATTATATCTTCCCTTTCCTTTATTATTATTATTATTATTTCACATTTTTTTGTTTATTTCTCATATATATATATCCAGGTTTATTTATTTATCATGATTTTTATTAATTTATTATCATTATTATCATTATCATTATCATGACATATTTATATATATTTATTTTGGGAGGAAAAGTGGGCCGTTGGGGGCAGAAAGGGGTGTACCGGCGAAGGCTGGGAGAGCGTACCGGAGAGGGACTGGGAGAGTGTGTCGGCGAAGGAGGGGAAGGGTGGCGCATGGTGTCCCAAGGGTGCACTGGAGAAGCGCCAAGAGAGTGTGCCGGGGAAGCCCACAGATAGTGTACCGGTGAAGGAACGCATTGGCTGGTCACCGCAACACAAAGTCTGAACATTCATCAGACCAAAGTCTATACATTGGCTGCATTCATTAGCTCAAAGCCTATACATTGGCTGCATCTCAAAGTCTATACATTGGCTAGCTCAAAGTTTGTACATCGTCTATTGGCTGCAGCTCAAAGTCTATACATTGGCCAGCTCAAAGTCTGTACATCAGCCATTGGCTGCAGCTCAAAGTCTATACATTGGCAACCAGCACACAAAGTATGTACATCCTTCAGCTCAAAGTCTGTACGTTGTCTATTGGCTGCAGCTCAAAGTCCATACATTGGCCACCAGCACACAAAGTCTATACATCCTTCAGCTCAAAGTCTGTACGTTGTCTATTAGCTGCAGCTCAAAGTCTATACATTGGCCACCAGCACACAAAGTCTATACATCATTCAGCTCAAAGTCTGTACATTGTCTATTGGCTGCAGCTCAAAGTCTATACAGCTCAAAGTCTGTACATTGGCCAACCCAAGTCTGTACGTTGGCCAGCTCGAAGTCTATACATTGTCCACTGGCTGCAGCTCAAAGTCTATACATTGCAGCTCAAAGTCTATACATTGGCCAGCCCAAAGTCTGTACGTTGGCCAGCCCAAAGTCTATACGTTGGCCAGCTCAAAGTCTGTACGTCGGCCAACTCCAAGTCTATACATTGTTCAGCTCAAAGTCTATACATTGTCCCTTGGCTGCAGTTCAAAGTCTGTACATTGGCCAGCCCAAAGTCTGTACGCTGGCCAACTCCAAGTCTATACATTGTTCTTTGGCTGCAGCTCAAAATCTATACATTGCAGCTCAAAGTCTATACATTGTCCCTTGAAGTCTGTACATTGGGTTCCACTTCGGAGAGTGAGAAGAGTGTGCCGCTGAGGGCTGAGAAGGTGTGTCGTTGAAGGGTTGATAGGGTGTGCCGCTGGAGGGCTGAAGGGTGTACCACTGAGGGATTAGGTTGAGGCTTCGAAGAAGACCCACTCTCCCTCTGGTTCTTTTAAGGCTTTTCTTTTCTTCTTTTCTCCGACTTTTATGTAGTTTTATACAAATCTTTCCTCCCTTTCCTCACAGCCTATTCTTTATAATATTTTGTTGTTCCATTTGTTTGTTGCATCCTTTTGTCTCTTCAATGTGTTATTATTTCTAATGAAAATTCGGCAGCATCTCCCCTTGACCCGAGCGTAAGGGGGATACAGGGAACGCGCCCACATGAAGTGGCGGAACCCGACAATTGGAGGTGGGCGCTCGAGAGCGGCAACACCTTTATAAACCTCGGAAAACTCGGAGGGAACGGCGAGTGGAAGACTACTCTAGGACTGGCTGAGGGGGATGCACCGGGCAAGAAGGAAGGGCGCGTATGCTGGGCAAGGAAGGCACGAGAGGGCGTGCCGGCGAAGGGCCTGGCCAGGGCGTGCCGGGGAAGAATTGGTTGGGGTGTGCCGCTGGAGTCACAGTCGGGGTGTGCCGCTGAAGGCACAATTGGGTGTGCCGCTGAAGGCACAATTAGAGCGTGCCGTTGGAGACACCATCAGGGTGTGCCGCTGGGGGCACAGATGGGCGTGCCGCTGGAGGCCCAGATGGGCGTGAATGGAGATCCGTGGCCCCATAGGGAGGCTAAAGCACCGAAAAGGGGGGGGGAGGCACGATCAAACGCACGCAAAATACCCAAACGAACGGAGACGGTGAGAAACCCAAAGAAGAGGGATTTCCATTCATAAAAAAAAAGAAGGCGGCCATAGCCGGCCATGTGTACATCAAAGACACCGGGGTAGAAGATACAGCAACGAGGAGGGAAAAGAAAAGCATGAAGAGGAAGAAATGGGGGAGGTTAAGGTCGAGCAGGGGCGATGGCTTCCTGGTCTTCCCCACTCCCCCTTCTACATCTCTCTTTCTCCCTTACTCTCTCTCACTCGTTGGTGTTCGCCGGAGGGCCTCCCTCTTCTTCTCTTCTTCTTCTTCTCTTTCTCTTCCAACGGACGACGGTGGACGGAGCAGCAAGGGGGGAGCCAGAGCCTCCCCTTCTCTTCTTCTCTTCTCTCTTCGCACGGACGGCGGCGGTGGGTGGAACGGCGAACTCCCCCCCCCCTCTCTTCCTCTCTTCTTCTCTTCTCCTTCTTCTTCTCTTCTTCTCTTCTTCTCTTCTTCTCTTCTTCTCTTCTTCTCTTCTCTTCTTCTCTTCTGCGTGTCCGTCTGTGTGTGTATGCCTCTCCTCCTCCTCGCCAGAATTGGAGTGGTTTTATACTCCCAGCAGTGGGAGCCCTCGAGCACGGCAGTCGGAGGCGGGAAGCGGCTGGTCATGATGGGGTTTGACTTCCCTCGTCCTGGCTGTCAGGGGAGTAGCCTGCATGGCCCAACCTATGGTTGACACCTCGGACAGCTCACTGGACGCCAAGGATCCGTAGGGTATGGGCATCACGTCGTTCGGTCGTTGAAATGCCTTAACGCTGTGCCGCTGGCGGGCTCAAGAAGTGTGCCACTGGGAGGGCCAAATGCCGTGCCTCTGAAGGGCTACCCAAGCATGCCGTTGAAGGGGGCAAAAGGTGTGCCGCTGAAGGGCTGCCCAAGCGTGCCGTTGAAGGGGAAAACAGTGTGCCGCTGGAGGCCCAAGGAGGTGTGCCGCTGAGAGCCAAAGGGGGCGTGCCGCTAAAGCCTCTTGGGGGTGTGCCGCTGAAGCTCCCTGGGGGTGTGCCGTTGAAGGCCCTTGGGGGTGTGCCGCTGAAGCTCAAAGGGGGTGTGCCACTGAATCCTCTTGGGGGTGTGCCGCTGAAGGCTCTTGGGGGTGTGCCGCTGGAGGCACCCTGGGGTGTGCCGCTGGGGCTCCGCAGGGGGTGTGCACTTTTTGGTGTCCACATAGGGGGAGGAATCAGCATCGTCGCATGTCATCGGGGTCAGAAGAACTGCAACCCTAGCTAGGCTTAGTTATATAGAGGAGGATGACCTGCATCAGTCCTCCTCAGTCCTCTCTCGAAGACTCAGCACAGTGCGAACCCTAGTCGGAGGGCATGTGGAGGGAGGAGCTGATGAAGGGGAGAAAATGACACCGCCTGCCCTTATCTATATTTTCTGAGCTAGTCATTTTAAAAAAGGCTGATCTATTCAACCCCCCCTCTACATCTGCCTTACACACTTATCATCCATTTGTCAGTCATAAGGCCTATTTGTCAGCCTTAGGTTCAATAGACGTCGCCTTAGCCTTTTTCCAGTTATGCCTTGGCCACCGCCTTAGCCATTTGTCACCGCTAGGTGTGTATTTGTTACCACTAAAGTGGCATTTGTCACCCTTACTACATATTTATCACTCTTACTACATGAGCAGCCGTTGCCTTCTTTTGTCTCTAGTAGCTACTTTCTTTGACCTCGATCATTGTAGCTGACTAGTCTATCCATTGACCTTTGACTTTGACTGGGTCTTCATGACTTTAGTCAACAGAAAGTTGAGCTTGGCTGGAGTCTTCTTTTACTGGCGTTGACTCTGACTAGTCAACATTTACTATCGTTGCACTTTGTTTGAGTCCCTTCGTTGTCCACCTGATTTCCATAGAAACTCTTGATACACTGTTCATATTTTTGTCCTCTTGTGAACTTGAATCCTTCTTTCAGCTTTTCATTTGTTAGCTCAAGGATCTATTTTTCACCCTTACCAGTGTATTTGTCTACTCTGCAGATCTGGTTGTCGCCACTGAGATTTGTGCCTGAATGGATGAGGTCGAGTCACAATGTTGCCAGGTCGAGATAGTGTGTAGCAGGATGTGGTTCATATCCTCTCGCGTCGGGTCATCTGTTAGCAGCTTCAACCTTGTTAGCTTCATGAAGGGTTCCGAGCTGAGTGCATCGATGCACTTCACAGATGCATCGAAGCACATACTTCAAATTCTTACTTCATTCCTGATGCATCGGTGCAGCTATTTTGATGCTTCGACGTAGTGTGACTTGTTAACAGGTTTTGTTCTTAGTGCGTCGGTGCACTAGATGAGAATTGAGATAGTGCGTCGATGCATTGGCCCTGTGGCTTCGATGCTTTGCTAACTTCAAGATTCTGAGGTTGGCTTCTGCAGCTAAAAGTGCATCAAGGCTGGCTTGCCTTGCCTTGACACTCCTGTGTCCAAAACCTTAAAATAGAAACTAATGAATGAAGAATTTTTTTTTCAACATTGACACTCTTCCATTGATGCTTCGACCTGTTATATTCAAGACTTGAAGTTATGTCTCCTTTAGTCTCTCCTGTTAACACACACGTATTAACTTTTACGGTCTGGTCAATCAGTTCAACCTTAATGATCTATAGTATGTCATCATCAAAACTAGAGAACACAACATTCTCCCCCTTTGTGATGATGGCAACTATTGGTCATTAAACCAGCTGTCAATTTTTAAGCCAAGATTTTATAAGGTAATCTTTTTTTCAGTCATTAATGATGAGTTAGAAAAGGAACTGTGAAGGCCATGCGTCAAAACACTCTTTCTGAAATCATGTCATTTAATTGTATAGTAGTGTGAAGGAAGTACATAAGGATTTTACATGTTCAAAAACCGCTTCACCACATACATACAAACCACATACATAGTTTAACCTCTTTGAAGATCAAAGGAAGAAATCATCCTCCAGTCCTAAGAGTTCTTCACCATGATGTGTTGGAGCAGAAGTTGCAGCGTCACCTTCTTTGAAGACCAGTAGTATATTGAACTAAAGTATAAGGGTGACATATGAGCTACTAGAAGTAACAAATGTTCTGCTAAGGGTAACAAATACTTTGCTAGTGATGACAAATGGTCACCTAGTGGTGACAAATGGATATTGGCGATGGCTCAAGGCAAGAAGGAAAAGGCTAAGGCGATAGCTTTCTCGCCTAAGGCTGACAAATGGATGGTTAAAGCTGTAAAATGGACAATAGGGGTGTAAAATTTCTCTTACGGTAGACAAATAGCATGGGAAGCTTTATTTTAGATTAACATGTCTACCACTTGCCCAGCTTGAAGGCCATGTTCTTGGCATGTGAACTAATGTGAGCACATGGTGGGCACATGATTCGAGGGTACACTGTCAGTATTGCAAACAACCCTATTCAACATGATCGTACAAAACACATGGTCTTAGCTAGGAATATTTTAGTCATATCTAAGATTAAGGCTGTTGCCCTGGTCTTATTAATAAGATGGATGGGTGGCGACTGTGATTAACATAGAAAGGGATAGCCGCCACCTGTGTTTTGGCCTTCTCGATGTATTCTACTCTTCTTCCTCCTCATGTTCTCATATTCTTGGCTGCAACAATAAACAAATATTTGTCAAGACAGGTATGCCACATTCTGAGATTTGAGACGTGAAATTGTTTAAGATCTTGTATTTCCAAAGGTAATGAGTTCGGCCCCAAACCGGGCTCTAATCATATTACAATCACCCTCAGTAAATGTCCATGATGTCTTCCTCTTTCTTGACAATTCATCAACATATTTCAGTACATAAATGGCACAGTTGAGGCTTCCATCTGCCTGTTGGGGACATTCGTTGCTGAACACAAGTTCTCATTCAACTCCCTCGAATGTCCCATATTCCTTCAATAACCCCCGTACAACTACAGCATGCAAATGAAATATTTGACATTATTAAGGAATAATTAATAGACACATTATAAATATCTTTAATACAGGTACATGGATAAGAAAAAGTACTCATTTTATTGTAGTGGCATCATAGATGGCCATGCCTCTCATGTAATTGTATGAGACAAAGCGGCGATTCTCCGTGTCAACAGTAAATAGATACCAATGATTACTTGAGTGTAACACGAAGAATAAATATTTGTTCTACTGCAGTTGTGATAATTCATCATTCTCGTAGTAGCACTGCAACAATTCCATGGTTTTTGCATCGTTGGCCACTGTCTTGTTGTTGATGTGATTCACTATAATGGTGGGAAAATAAACCCACCGATGAAAGATGCCAGATTCATTGCATCTTGAGTGGAGGTGGTACATCATGGTGTCGATCACCTGTAAATAATCACGATTCTATTAGCAGTAGAAACACAAGTTCAGGGTAGGGCGAGGCGTAAAATTGCACAATTAATGAAAGAAAGTACCGTATCATCTATCATATGGCCGTATAATAGATCAATGACAAGATGACTGGAGAGGGGGATTTCTGTAGCCCACTTGAAGAGCAGCCGAACTAGGCCCATCCGGGCCCAACAAGGCCGTACTCGCCCGAGTGACAGCCCACTGGGCCCACTCCGGACTAAAAGCCTAATAAAAGATCACTCGGGGACCTATCCTTCCTCGGTGGCCCTAAGGTTCGGAAGGCCCGAACGACAGAACGGAGGAAGACCCATGCCCGAGCCATCTCCCCACCGAGATAAAGGCAGGTGCTGTGCGCCCACTCCGATCTGACTACGTCCGAGCTATGCCCATCGCCCGGATAGCGCTGGCGCTTCTCCTGCTTGGATCAACTAACAAATGCTTATCCATGCGGCCGTTAGCAGTCCTTTATGAGTAAGAGTTCAGCGGGATAAGGGTGCCACGATCTCCCAAGGTCATGAAGAGCCTAAGATGAGGACATAACGATCCCATGATGAGGACGTAACTCCCGCCTGAAACCCCTCGACTTATAGGACTCCTGAAGATGGTGCACTATTTAAATGAAGGATACCCTCCGGTGAAAGGTAAGGGCAACCACACGCTCAAAACTCCTGAGCAGGAACCACTTCACCCTTCTAGTGGAGAGGGATCTTGCACAGAAGCTACCTCCCCCCTTTATTGCTCCCACCATAGCTCTACTGACTTAAGCATCGGAGGGTTTTCCCCAGGGACTCATCCCCGGGCCCCCTGATCCATTTCCCCTTCTTCTAGTTCATGATCCGGTGATCCTCTGCCCGCTCAGGACCCGCGCGAGATCTCGCCTCTTCATCTGGCATTGTCTATGGGAAATGTACAAGAAGCCAGTATGGTGTGAAGGAGCTCAGGGAGGAGGTCCGCCGGTGACATGGGAAAGGCCATGGTAGCGGCTGGGGATGGCCCCTCTCGGGCCTCGCAGAACCCCCCCTCCAACGCCAGCGCCCCCGCCGACGAACCACCACCCCCCTGCGGCAGTGGGGCTACCACCTAGCGGTGGTGCGGACGCCTTCCAAGCCCTCAACGCAAAACTGGATATCCTCGTGGAACTCATGAGGACCCAGGCGGCTAGGGATGGAAGGTTGTGTGGACACCAAAAAAAATGCATGCCTTGATATCCTGCTCGGCCTCGCGTCAGCAATGGCGCCGAGTGAAGAAACCCCGGAGAAATTAAGCACAAAAGGCCCCACAGCTCGTGGGCCTCAAAGAGAGCCAAATAGGACATGACTCGTGTCCACAACGGGCTCAGAACAGGGCTCAGAAACACGCCCAGTTTGGCATTCAACGGCACACCCAGGGTTGCCCAGCGGCACACCCCTTTGGGGTTCAGCGGCACACCCCCTTTTAGGGTTCAGCGGCACACCCCTTTGGGTGTTCAGCGGCACGCCCTCAGGGCTGTTCAGCGGCACGCCCTCAGGGCTGTTCAGCGGCACGCCCCTCAGGGCTCTTCAGTGGCACACCCCTTTGGGTGTTCAGCGGCACGCCCTCAGGGCTATTCAGCGGCACGCCCTCAGGGCTGTTCAGCGGCACGCCCTCAGGGCTGTTCAGCGGCACGCCCCTCAGGCTCTTCAGCGGCACACCCCTTTGGGTGTTCAGCGGCACGCCCTCAGGGCTGTTCAGCGGCACGGCTATTTTGTGCTCCAGCGGCACGCACTTTTGGCTCCCCCACGGCACGCTTGTTCAGCCCGCCAGCGGCACAGCGTGAAGCTTTTCAACGGCAAGACGACGTGCAGCCCACACTCTACGCATCCTTGGCGCGCAGTGGAGCCGTCTGAGGTGGCGGCCGATCGTTGGGCCACGTAGCCTACCCCACTGACACCAAGGACGGGGCAGGTCAACCGCCATGATCGCAAGCCACTTCCCGCCCTCAGGGTCGTCTTCCAAAGGCTCCGGCGGCCCGGGGTATAAAAGAGACCCTCTGCTTTCGACAGAGGGGAGAGACGGACAGATAGAAAGGGAGAGGCTCAGGCAGGAGAAGACACAGACACACAGGAGAAAGAGGAGAAGAGAAAAGAGAAGGGGAGGCCCTCCCGGCGTGAGCCCCCTCCGACGACCACCGGGAAGAAGCAAGAGTAAGGGAGAGAGAGCTTGAAGTGATAGGGGAGAGAGTTGGGGGCAGTGGCCGGCGTCCAAGTCCCCAATGCTCCCTGTCTTCTTGTATTCCATTTTTTCCCCTTTTGTTTATGTTCTATCTTTCTTTGGTTGTTCCCTCGCCCACGGCCTCATCCTGGGCATTTTTCCCTTGTAAGGTGTATGTAGGGCCACGCCCTTTTGCTTCCCATGAATGAAAACAATCGCCCTCCTTGGGCCTTTCCTGCTATTTTTGTTGGTTTGCTCCCGCCTTCACAATGCATGTAGTGTGTTGCCCGTTTTCTCCGTTCCTCCGGTTTCTTTCGAGCCACTACATCAACGTGATGCCTCCCCTGTGAAGCCTGACTTTGTGAGCCTTTCACTCATTTCCAGCAGCCCCACCTTGGCCTCAAATCCCCCCCCTTTTTCCTGAATGGCCTCCAAGTATCCCAGCTTGTACACTCTGTTTGAGCCCCCAGCGATGCACCCTTTTGGCCCCTGGGCGGCACACACATTTCTGGCCCTCAGCGGCACACACACATCCTGCCACCCTTGACCGGCACGCCCCTTGGCCGGTACACCCTGATTGGCCTTGGCCGGCACACCCCCATTGGCCTTGGCCGGCACACCCTTCTGGCTCTTTGGCCGGCACACCCCATGGTGGCCCTCCAGCGGTACACCTTCCCAGCGGTACGTCCCTCTGAGCCCCAGTCCACCTTGTCTGACCTGGGAGGCCTTCAGTCCACCGTTGTTTCCTTCGTGATTCCCGAGGCTCTATTAAGGTGTTGCTCCCCCGGGCGCCCACCTCCAGTTGTCGGGTTCCGCCACTCCATGTGGGCGCGTTCCCTTTATCTCCCTTATGCCCCGGGTCAAGGGGAGATGCTGCCGAATTTTTGTGAGGAAATAACAAAACATTAAAAGAGGCAAAAGGAAGCAACAAACGAACAGGATAATTAATGAAACCTTCCAATTAATCGAACCACTGCCGGCATCATAACGAGAACTGAACCGAACTGATTAACTGCCTGGCAACCCGAACTTCCGACTGATGGCAGAGAGGCCGAACAGAACAAAGCAGGGGAAAAGTTTATATAAAACTGCATACAAATTAAGACAAGAAGAAAAGAAAAGCCTTAAAATAGGAAATTGAAGATTGACTGGACCTCCACCATCACACCCCCATTGGCCCTCAGCGGCACACCCCGTTTGGCCCTCAGCGGCACGCTCCCATTGGCCCTCAGCGGCACGCTTCCATTGGCCTTCAGCGGCACACACTCCCCCCGGCCCCTTTCAGCGGCACACTCCCTCCCTTCACCGGTACACCCTCAGCCACCGTCTCAACGGGATCCAACGTACAGACTTCATGTCATGGCCAATGTATAGACTTTGGGGCCAGTCAATGTACAGACTTCCTGTTGCAGCGTATAGACTTGGGACTGGCCAGTGTATAGACTTCGGGCTCCAGTGTATAGACTTCGTGCTCCAATGTATAGACTTCATGATGGCCAGTGTATAGACTTGGGCCAGCCAACGTATAGACTTCATGGTGGCCAGTGTATAGACTTGGGCCAGCCAACGTATAGACTTCATGATGGCCAGTGTATAGACTTTGGGGCCAGCCAACGTACAGACTTCATGTCACAACGTACAGACTTTGGGCTTGGCAACGTATAGACTTCACGATGGGCAATGTATAGACGTGGCCAATGTACAGGCTTTGGGCTGTAACGTATAGACTTTAGGCTGGCTGACGTACAGACTTCAGGATGGCCATTGTATAGACTCGGGCCAGCCAACGTATAGACTTCACGCTGCAATGTATAGACTTGGACAATGTACAGACTTTGAGCCATCCAATGTATAGACTTTGAGCAGCCAACGTATAGACTTCGAGCCCGGGGAACGTACAGACTTTATACCACCCCTATTGCCTCCAGCGGCACACTCCCTTCAGTCTCCAGCGGTACACCCTCACCATTGCAGCCTTCAGCGGCACACCCCAAGTAGCCTCCAGCGGTACACCCCTTTCCAGTCCCCAACGGTACGCCCCTTTAGCGCCCAGCGGCACACTCTCGCCCTCAGCGGTACACCATGTTTCCTTCGCCGGTACACTATATATATATGCATATATATGGCCCGATAAGGGCACCAACACTATCAAATAAATTAACAGAAATTACGCTAATTGAAGGACTCCGAAGGCGCAACCTTAATAATGATTCGAAGGCATAAATAAACAACAAACATCAAATCAGAGATCAGAACATATAACCAAGAAAACCGCAAATAAAAGACGTTAGGGCCCACACTGCAGCCCCCATCTCTCTCCGCGACCCGGGGCAAAAGGAACAATAATGCCGCCCTCTCAGGCCGGGCTCGGATCTCGGGAGTCATCCCAATATGGTCCGGTCTCGACCTGGCCTCGGGCCGACATCTTGATCAGACCGGGTTTGCTCCTCGTTCCGGACACCCTCCGAGTCATCACTAAAATCGCCGGGTGTTCGGCAAACACTTGAACGGATTTGTCTCGGCTTTTCCTGTTGCGTTTCCATCACGGACCCGTGTCCGAATATGAAAAGGTCCGCGAGTGACCGACATGGCCAGTGGCTCGCATCCTAATGCGTACTTTGGTGTGATTTTCTCCTGCCTCTTTCTCGCACAATTAGTACTATTCTTTTCGGCCGCGGGGCCCCTAATTTCGGCAATTAATCAAGGGTATTCCCTCGTATGGGGGATGTAAATGACGTCGTGACCTTTATGGCGCGACGGGATTCGGTCCCGACACGAACCACACAATCGTCTGACGAAGTCAGATCGAGCGCACCATGGGCTCTTCGGAGCCCGAACAAATTGTCACTCCGGTGACTGGCACGCCCACGCACTCAATAAAAGAATAAACCAACGAGAGAATGACCAGTGCCGAAAAGCGCGTCCACAACTCTGGCACGCCCGGTGGGACCCTTCCACCCTTCATCTTTTCGCCGAAATTAGGGGCCCCGCGGCCCCCTTCTTGTAATACTAATTGTGCTACTTTCTTAAATGCAGAAAAAAGAGAGAGGCATCATGGAACCAACCATGGCGGTCGTCTGCGGCCCTCAGCCCGTCCAGAACCACGTTCGAGGCGGCTACCTGGCGGTGCCCCTCACCTTTGGGAGCTTCCCTCCCACTGTGGGTTTCCCCAACTTCTTGGGGGTGGCCTTCGCCGAGATCCTCGACGTGGAGACGCCCGAGGACGCCCAGATCAACGCTCCCGCCCCGGGGGCCATTGGAACTGCTGCCGGCCGGGCTGTGGCCGAAGGCAACAACAGCGTCCTCACAACGACGCTTAGCTGCAACGTGCACCACGCGCGCCACACTACCGGCCCACTCCACCAAGGGTCGACATCCCACCGGAGAAGGCTCCGGAGAAACAACACCAGCATCGGCTCAGGGCGTCGCGCCTCCAACTCCGGGAAGTCGATGACCGTCGGGGCCCTCCGAGTCCGCCTGGACGGGCAGAGGTCCCAGGTAACACCGGACCGCACCGTCCCAACCATCCCAGTCCGCAACTCCTTCCACGGACTGGAGAAGTTGAAAGAGAGGGCAGCGCCCGCGACCCCAGCTGTGGCACCGAAGAGGGCGCCGGCCCACGGGCCGGCTAAACTGAAGCAAGTCTGGGTACCTAAGGAGACCCAGCCCACTGCACCCGCCCAGGCAGGGCCCAGCACTTTCCGCCCCAGGAGGGCCCGACGCGATGACAGGGCCGAGGTAGTGACCCCCACTCTCCGACCGTCACCCGTCATCCCGGTGCCGTCCGAGAATGTTCACCACCGTCGCCGAGGGCGCCGGCACAATGCCGCCCGCCCGACTCTCACGGCCTACTCCCCTCCTGCCGCTGTCATCGACGCGCAACCCCAGGCCGCTCTCCCTGACCAGGAGTGGGAAGGGATCGAGCAGGCCATGAGGAACTACCTCCGAGGCCCGGGTAGCACCCCCGCCGGCCGCCAGAGACTACTGGGGGCAATGGCCTCCGCCTTCCAGGAAGAAAGGGGGGGACCTGCACCTAGCATGGAGTCGAGGACCCGCCCGAAGGAGCCGCGCCAGTCCCCTGTACGGGAGGAAGCGCCGCCCCGATGGTCGGTCTTCGACAGGCTGACATTCCCAGGAGGATCGTCCAGGAGGGCGACAAAAAGAAATAAGAATAAGAAATGGCAGACATTCACCTGCAATATGGCAGGAGTTCATGGTCGGTATGGGGCCTTACCCACCGACCCGGAAGAATTGGCCAGAATAGCCGTTAGACCGGGACCCCTTACTAGAAGAGGGAGAGCGGCAGGCGGCGCGACACCCGCAGGCGCCGAAGGGACCTTACCTGAAGAGCCCCTTGCGGCCCTCACGGCCAATGTGGTCACCACCGGCGACACGAGTGGCGAACCCTCGACATCAGCCGAGGACGCCCCGGCCGGAGAGACAGGGGGCATGCCTAGTCTTCCCACAGCTAACCCTGCGATGCTGCTTATGATACAACGATTCCAACAGGAGATCGAGTCACTCAAGAAGCAGCTAAGTGGGCGGGACGCACCGCCCCCGATGTCCTGGCGGACCGAAGTTATACCCGAAGTACCCAGGGACAGGGGGCAGTCTTCAGAGGCAACTCTTCCAGCAACCCTCAACCCTCTCGGGGGCGCGCCCCCACAGCAGACACATTATACAGTAGTGGCCCCGCCACAGGCTCCGCCTCCACAAGGGTCCCCTATGGCCCCCCGGGCGACTGTGGTAGCCACCCCGAGCGCGCAGCCCGCTCACTTTTACCCGAATCCGGTCGACCCGGCAACAGTTAGCCGGTTGATGCTGGAGCAGATGATAGATATGAAGCTGGCCGAGAGGGGCGAAGGGGATCAGACGCCGTTTGACGTCTACCGGGTACCCTACCCGGCCCACTATGCCGCAAGGAAGCTGCCGGTCGGCGTCACCAAGCCGCCGAAGTTTGAAAAATTCAACGGGCAAGGGTCCCCTAGGGAACACATTGCCTACTATGTGAATGTCATGGGGGATCTAGCTGCAGATGAAGCTTACCTCTGAAGTTCTTCGGCTCAACACTTACCGGACTCGCCTTCGAGTGGTACTCCAGCCTGCCACCCGGGTCCGTTGCTGACTGGCCCGACATGCAGAAGAAGTTCAAGGAAAGGTTCTACGTTGCCGAGAGAGAAGTTACCATGGCTGAACTCTACGCCACAAGGCAGAGGGCTGACGAGTCTGCCCTCGACTACATTAAAAGGTGGAGAAACCTTAGTATGAGGTGCAAACGCCCCCCACATCAGGAGGACGCAGTGCAGATCTGCAAGCAAAACTTAAAGAAAGAAATCCTAGAAAGGATGATCGGCACTGAGGTCAAGACATTTGACCGCCTGAACAATGTGGTAGCGGAGATCGAGGCATTCTTGGCCCGATACTCCTCCACTCCAGGCATGACAAGCCAGAGAGCCAGGCAGGCGGAGAAGAAGCCAGCTCCCCCGGAGGTGCATGCACTAGACTTCCAGGCTTTTGAAAAGCAGAAGGAAAAAGCCAAGGGAGCTGCCAACCCTCCGCCGCCCAGAACCACAGAGCGGCGGGAAGGCCCCTCGCTAAGGGAGAAGATGAGAAACAAGTTATATTCCTTCTCCCGGGACAAGTCCAAGCTCCTGTTCGAATGGGCAACCAGCTACAATAAAATCACACTGCCAGAGCCGAAAAGGCCTGGCGACTTGAAGAAGAAGGATGACCCACGCTTCTGCATGTACCACCGGGTGCTCGGGCATACTATTGAAGACTGCTATGTCTTCAAGGACGTCATTGAGTCCTTAATCAAGAACGGGGAGCTGGACATGGGGGAGCATAAAGTAGACCCCCCGCAGCCACACGAGCTGCCCAGCATAGCCTCCTCCGTCAATATGATCTCACTATATCAGGAGTTGCCAGAAGAGTGGGCGGAAGCCTGTGCCCTGCGCCACTTATGAGACTTTTGTCCTGGCCCCGGCTCAAGATCAAGGAGGTTGGCAGACGTGCAACTAGAAGAATAGAAGAGCACACGTCCCTCGACCAGCCCCAGGAGTTCGTCTGAGGGATGTGACACCCCTGCCTGCACCGCCCCCGGCAAGCCCAGTTCGCCACGACACAGCCCCTCGGCTGGTCATGAGGCGGCCCACTCATAACAAAAAGAGCTCTGTCCCGCTGCGGATGCGTCAGAAGACCAGTCCGACGGTCGAAAGACTCCAGGCTATTATTGATGGGCTCGAAGATTATGAACAGCCCGAAATCTAGCCCATGGAGCTGAAGGAGTATGTCCCATGGGAGGAGTTCAAATTACTCGAACTGGCTCCAGGGACAGAAGCTGAAGCAGAGAAAGAGCCTCCCCTATGGGCTGAACTTCCCCAAGAGTAGCCATCCGCCACAGCAGGAAAGAAGAAGAAGAAGAGAAGACCCAGGGGCAAGAAGAAGAAGGAGGTCGTCGTCGCCTGCAACACCCTCTCGGCGTTATTCGACACTGCCCTTTCCCTGGAGGAAACAGAAGAAGAGCCACCCCATGAGCCGCCAGAGGTGAATCAAGCTGAAGTCTCCACTTCCCAACATGCCACCAGGTCGGGAAGGAAGTGGGGCACCCTCCTCAGGATAACCTCAACATCATGCTCAGGGGGGAACAACCATACCAGGTTCCCGACCCTGAGGTCTGAGGCACCGAGATCCCTCCTCCGGCGGGTCTCTATCCCGTAGGGGCTAGGAGCCGAGGCACCCCTTCATTCGCCAAATTCCTGTTAGCCCGAGCAGGCGGGAAGGCGCGCTCCCAGGGGTCTCCTTCGACCGAAAAAGTAAGCAGCTCCCAAGCTCTACCGGCGGCAACTCTTCCTCAGCCAGAAGCGGACAACAGTGACATCCCAAACCTCGCCGAATTCATGCGGGGGACGGAGGAAGCCCAGCAGGCCCCGTCGGCTCAACAGGCTGCAACAGAGCCCACAAAGCAGGCATCCCCCGATCAGGCACCCCAACTTTAGGATGGGGGTAGGCGTGCCAAACCCGAAGAGATGAAATTACTCAAGGTGCGGGCCGCCGAACGGATAGTCAGACACCTCAAGAAGATCCCGACCCAGTTCACCATGTGGGAGATGTTGTCCTTGAACAAGGAAACACGGCAAGCCATCATAGCCGCCCTCCAGACGCCAGCACATCTTGAAGCTTGCTTGGCAGAGATGTCACCTGAAGTGGCCGTGGCCTTCACGGAAGATGACATGCTCCTGCCGACCTGCAGTCACAACAGACCCCTCTACATGAAGGGGCAATTGAATGGCCAGCCCATCAACAGGGTCCTGATCGACCCAGGGGCAGCAGTGAATATACTCCCTTACCGGGTGTACCAGAAACACTATTTCGACGTACACCTGGTTGAGGTTAAAAATGTCAAGATTGCTGGCTTTAACCAGAAATGTGAGGTGCCCATGGGGGTTGCAGAGTTCAACTTGACCTTTGATGACTTCACCACCAAGGTCCAGTTCCACGGCATCAACTCCAGCACTTCCTACAAGGCGTTGCTTGGCCGGCCTTGGCTACACCAGAATAGGGTGGTACCCTCCACTCTGCATCAATGCATCAAGTACCCCTGCGAGGGAAAGGAAGTCAGAATCTTCGCCGACCTCCACCCGTTCGAGGTGTTCGAGTGTCACTTGTCAGATGCTAATCTGTACTTGGAAAAGGCGAAGCAAGCTCCTCAAGTCATCCAAGACAAAGGAAAGAAGAAAATGGAATCAGGAGGCTGGTTTCTTCCGCCGCCCCCAGGCTATGTGGCTCCCCCACATGTACCATTTATCGCACAAGAAGAAGGGGTATTTAGGGCAGCCCCTCTCGCCATTTACCCTACACCGGGGGCACCCTGCCTCGAAGACCTACTAGAAGATGTCAGGGTCCCGCCAGGGATCGTCAAGCCGATAGCGGAGATTGAATGCCAAGCAGCTGAATAACTGAGAACCTTCGAGGTGCCTAACCCTGAGGGGCCGCCCACTATCTTCTATGTGGCCGGGGAGAAGCCAGTCAGGGAAGACGATGATTGCCGGTTGCCTGACGAGTTGCACGACCCGCACGCCCCCATTACGGGACTTCCCCACATGACTGACCAGGCAGCCAGAATGGTCAGAAAGCAGAAGATTCCTCCCTACCAGCCCTCCAGCCGGAAGGAAATGTTTGAAAGAATGTGGAACCCACCAAACCTGGATCGACGGTTGCTGAAAATCACCAAGCACCCCGGTCTGGGCTTTTCACTAGAAGATTACTACGAGACTGATGTCATATCGGTCTCGACATGGCCCGGCGACGACCCCGCAGAAGCTGCAGATCCGCGGGAAACCCACCAAGACACATGTCCCGGGGCCCCGGCCGAGGAGGCACAAGACGAAGAAGTATTCCTGTGGAAGCCTCCCAGCCGCCGCTGCATGGAGAAGACCCCCTCCTTCTCCGAAGTGTCGACCTCGAGAGGGCACACCAGCGAGGCACCTCCACCCCGGCCGGCCGGCGAAACAAGGAGCAGAAGCATGGGCCAGGCTCCGAAATCCCCTCGATACGACCCCGTCATGTACGCCTTGTACCATAGGCAGCAACGGGAGATCGAGACGCTAAAAGTACGACTGGCTGAGTTGACCTCGCTAGTCGCCGACCTGATCCAGGGCTCCCTCCCCCCATGGGGTGGCCGGATGCCTCGGCCCCGAGGCACCAGTCCCAACACCCCCGCCTTGTCAAGGCGGGAAATGAGAGACACGGCAAGCTCGCTGACCGAGCGGCCAACCAGGCAAGGGCTGACACTCCAAGAGAAGCTGCAGAAGCCTTATTCCTTTCCGAGAGAGAAGACCCGGGGCATCTTCGACTGGGCTTGCCATTACGGCAAGGTCTCCCTTCCACGGTCCAAGAGGCCGCAAGATATCCGAAGAAATGGGGACCCGCTGTTTTGTCCCTACCACCAGATGCTGGGCCACGCCATCGAAGACTGCTATGTCTTCAAAGACATTGCTCAAAGCCTCATTGACAGGGATGAGCTCAGAATGGGGGACTACGTGGTAGCCCCGCCACGCCCCCACGTAGCGGACAGCCCCAGGGCAGGAGCCTACACTGTGTCCATCCAATACCAGGTGCCGGAAGATGCGGCTACCCCGGCCCCCGCAGGTGCTGTCTATGATGAATACACAGAAGAGCCCGAGATGGACCTATGCCCCTCCGAGCCAGCGGACCTCACGTACCCGGCGGCTACGGCCCAGGAGGAGTGCGAGGTGAGTGCAGCCTCCATGCCCAGTCATGATGAACAAGAAGAGGGAGATGGCGTCCTCGAGCCCGAGGGCAATGAAGACCGAGATTTTGTCGACTTGACGCCGACCCCTCCGGAAATTGAAAATGGCGGCCAGGTCACGGTCGACGAATTGATTGAGGTCAACCTTGGTACAGAAGACGACCCCAGGCCAACTTTCCTCAGTGCTCTTATGCCCCTACAGGAGAGAGAACAATACCTAAAGCTGCTGCAGGAATTCCGGGATTGCTTCGCCTGGAACTACAAAGAAATGCCTGGGCTCAGCACCGAAGTGACTCAGCACATCCTGGCCATTGATCCCAAGGTGGAACCAGTGAAGCAACCTCCCCGGCGCATGAGGCCGGAGCTAACCAGCCAGATCTGCAAAGAGGTCGACAAGCTCATAAATGTCGGCTTCGTGGCGAAAAATCAATACACCACATGGCTGGCCAATATTGTACCAGTGAAAAAGAAGAATGGACAGATCAGGATTTGCGTGGACTTCCGCGACCTGAATAAAGCCTGCCCGAAAGATGATTTCCCGGTGCCTATCACCGAAGTGATGATTGATGCAACCACTGGCCACGAGGCCCTGTCCTTCATGGATGGGTCGTCCGGCTATAACCAAATCTGGATAGCCGACCACGACCGGGTCCATACAGCTTTCCGGTCACCCAAAGGGATATTTCACTACAAGAGGATGCCCTTCGGCCTCAAGAATGCCGGTGCCACATATCAGCGGGCGATGACCAAGATCTTCGATGAGCTGCTGTACAGCAAGGTCGAGTGCTACATTGATGATCTGGTCGTCAAGACGAAGAAAAGAGACGAGCACCTGGGTGACCTCAGGGTCGTCTTCCAAAGGCTCCGGCAGTACGGGCTGAAGATGAATCCCATGAAATGCGCCTTTGGCGTGTCCAGCGGGAAATTCCTCGGCTTTATTGTCCGGCACAGAGGGATCGAGATTGACCCCCTGAAGATAAAGGCCATCCAGGAGCTGCCTCCTCCGAAGAGTCTGGGAGAGCTGAGGTCCCTGCAGGGGCGTTTAGCTTACATCCGCAGGTTCATCTCCAACCTGTCAGGGCGCTGCCAACCCTTCCACAGACTGATGATGAAGAATGCACCCTTCAGCTGGGGCCACGAATGCCAGCACGCGTTCGACCAGCTAAAGGAGTACCTGAAGACCCCGCCTGTCCTGGGGGCACCTGTCAAAGGCAGACCGCTGATTCTGTACATAGCGGCCACCGAATATTCACTGGGGCAATGCTCGCCCAGAACAATGATGAGGGAAAAGAGCAGGCTCTCTACTATCTCAGTCGAAGATTGGTGGGTGCAGAGGCTAAGTACACCCCGATTGAGAAGATCTGCCTTGCCTTGGTCTTCGCAGTCAAGAAGATGAGGCACTACATGCTGTCCCATGAAGTCAGCTTAATATCCAGGGCCGACCCCATTAAGCACATCCTCTTCCAGCCAGTCCAAAAGGGGCGCCTTGGCAAGTGGGCCGTGCTACTCATGGAATTTGACATCACCTACGTGCCACAGAAGGCCGTTAAGGGACAAGCCGTCGCGGATTTCTTCGCAGCACACCCCGTGCCCGAAGACTCCCCTTTGGCCACCGAACTACCTGAAGACGAAACATTAGAGGTAGACCAAGTACAACAAGCCATCTGGCAGCTATACTTCGACGGGGCCTCGAGAACAGAAGCGACCCCGTCCGGGCATGCCAAGGTGCGGGCCGGAGCTGGCATCGTCCTCAAATCCCCAGACGGAGAGGTCATGCATACTTCCTGCTGCATTAGCAAACCCTGCACAAATAATGAGGCAGAATATGAAGCTCTGATCATCGGCCTCCAGGTGGCCCTCCAGTTGGAGATCAAAATGCTCCAAGTGTTCGGCGACTCGCTGCTAGTCGTCAAACAGGTCCAGGGACAGTTTGACGTCCGGAAACCTGAGCTACTCCCCTACCACACTAAGGCCAAGGGGCTCATGGAGCGGTTCTACCTCCTCGAAATAGGCCATGTCGCCAGAGGGGAGAACGCGCAAGCCGACGCCCTGGCAAAACTGGCAAGCTCACTGGCAGTACCTCCAAACGGATCTCTCAACATCCAGGTAGTGAACCAGCGCCAGATGCCCAGTATGATAGAAGAAGAGCCAGAAGAAGAGGACCTACAGGTCGCTACAGCAGAAGCCGTCAGCCTGCCTGACTGGAGAGACCCCCTAATGCAGTGGTTCAGACACCAGCAACTACCCGACCGAAGAGAAGAAAAGATCAAGCTAGTCAGAACCAAGGACTCCTATGAGCTCCGAAGCGGAATATTATTCCGGATTGTGGCCGATGCCAAACGGAAGCTACTCCTCCGATGCTTGTCCACTGAAGAAGCTTGGAGGGTCATGAAGGAGGTCCATGCCGGGGCAGCTGGTGCACACCAGGCGGGGCCGAAAATGAAAATTGAAATCAAGAAACTTGGCTATTATTGGCCTACAATGTTCAATGACTGCTGCAAGTATGCTAAGTCGTGTCAGAAATGTCAGGAGCACGCCACCATACCCAGAAGACCTCCTGCACCATTACACCCAACAGCGCCCAGTTGGCCGTTCGCCCAATGGGGAACGGACGTCGTGGGTCCCCTGCCTGCCTCCTCCACAGGCTGCAAGTACATCCTGGCGGCAACCGACTACTTCTCCCGCTGGGCAGAGGCTGTCGCTTTACGCGAGGTCACCGGGGAGATCGTGGCCAGGTTTGTCCTCCGCAATATCATATTCCGGTTCGGCGTGCCCGACCGAATTGTGTCAGACAATGGCAGCCACTTCCGCAACCAGAAGGTCTACCGACTAGCAGAAAAATATAAAATTGATTGGAGGACGTCAACTCCTTACAACCCACAGGCCAACGGGCTGGCCGAAGCTTTTAACAAAACACTCTGCACCCTCCTGGCCAAGACTGTCAACTCTAACAAGAAAGACTGGGAAGAAAAGATGTACGAGGCACTATGGGCATACCGAACCGTATACAAGACTCCAACGGGCTGCTCGCCCTTCTCTCTCGTATACGGCTCGGAGGCGGTCGTCCCCGTCGAGCTGGAGGTACCCTCCCTCAGAGTCGCCATTCAGCATGGGCTCGTCCCTGAAGGGCAGACCAACGTCGAGCGAAGGCTCGATGAACTCTCCAGTCTGGAAGGAAAGCGGCTTCAAGCCCAACAGAATATCCAGGTCTACCAGGCCCGGATTGCACGCGCCTTTGACAAGCTCGTCAAGGAACGCGAATTCAAGAAGGGCGACCTCGTCATGGTCAAGAGAAGAGACCTCATGGCTGCCAACCCTAAGGGTAAGCTGAATGAGAACTGGCTCGGACCCTACGTAGTCCAAAAAGTCTACGAAGGTGGGGCCTATGTAATTGTCAACCATCGCGGAGAAGTTCAGTTCCCGCCTCTTAATGGAAGGCACTTGAGATTGTACCACGCTCCGGCGCCCCCATTCAGGTAATAATATTACTCCTCGCCCTATTTTTGGGTGGATTTACCTGATTAATGTCCAAACAACTTGGCTACCATCCACATTTTCAAAAAAAAAGAGAAGAAAGAAGAGAAAAGTGAAAAAATGAAAAGTTGAGAGAACAAAAAATACATGTATAAAAAAAAGGGGAAAGGAAAAAAAATATAATAAAAAAAAGAGAAAAGAGAAAAGAAAGAAAAAAAAGAGAGAGAAGAGAAAGGAAAGGAAAAGAAAAAAAGAGAAAGAAGAAAAAAAGAAGGGAAAGAAAAGAGAAAAAGGAGGATATAAAGAAAAAAAAATCCCAGAAAAGGGGAATGCCCCCCATTTCCAGTCACCGCCTCGCATCAGCGGAGGTACTAAAATTTGACTAAACAAACTCTTCTCTCCGTCCCCCCCGGGCGGTGAGTACCCCTTTGGCTTGGACCTCCCGTCCAGGTCATTGACTAAACAAACTCTTCTCTCCGTCCTCCCCGGGCGGCGAGTACTCCTTTGGCTCGGACCTCCCGTCCAGGTCATTGACTAAACAAACTCTTCTCTCCGTCCTCCCCAGGCGGTGAGTACCCCTTTGGCTCGGACCTCCCGTCTGGGTCATTGACTAAACAAACTCTTCTCTCCGTCCTCCCCGGGCGGTGAGTACCCCTTTGGCTCGGACCTCCCATCCGGATCATTGACCAAACAAACTCTTCTCTCCGTCCCCTCTGGCCGACGAGAAGTCCGGTCCCTGACCGAGGCCCCCCGCTTGAGGCCAGCACATGCTTCCAATATTGCGGTGAAACCAGGGAGTCGCCCGTTCGGTATGGTGGAGCGGTCCCCTCGTTCTACCCCTGGGAAGGTGAGCACTCTCCTGTACCCTGACGTAGGTCCCCGCCTGGTTCTCCCGGAGCAAATCTTCGCAAAGACCCATACCCTGCTAACGTGGTTCAGCACAAAAGAGGGGAAGGAGGGGAAGAAGAAAATAATGTACACAGAAAAGAAAGGAGGGTAAGAAATCTCCCTCTGGGACGAATGCATACACAAAGAACGTGTGGAATCATAAATGCTCTGCTTTACTCAGAAAAGGGACCAGACTACATGTGCTGCGGGGCATACCCCTGTGTTACATTCGAAAGAAGAAAAAAGGAATTAAGGGATGCAACACTTAGTCGACGTCCCTGAAGATATCCTCGAGAGGGAGGATCCCGACGCAAGGAAAGTTTGTCCTGTCGCGCAGTCGGCCCCTTAATCCCTCGAGACGGGCGAGTTCCGCTTCCACGGACGCCATTTCAACTTCGGCGACGCCAAGAGCTTCCCTCTCCTCCGCAACCGCCCTTCCCGCCTCGGCGAGGTCGAACTTAGCCGCTGCAAGGTAGCCTTCCAACTCCTCGATCCGCCTCTCGAGGGAGCGAACGCTGCCTTCGCCCTCCTCTAAGGCTTTCTCGTGGCATTCCTTGTTACGGCGTCGGGCCTCCAAGGCCTGTAGATACTCGTCCGCCTGGGCATCTAGAGCGGCGCGCTCGTCAGGAGCTTGGGTCTCCAGGAATTCACGGCGTTTGACGTACTTCAATAATAGCAAGACCCGCCGTGACCATTCCCCCAGCGGACAGCCAAGCACTTGCAACGCCCCAGTTAACTGCGTCACTATGGTATGCACCTCCCGATACGACAGAGAAGCATCGGCGAGGAGCATCGTCCGTAAAGTGATCAGCATCTGACGGACTGGCGCCTCTGATGACGTGTGACTGACTGAGGGCACGACCGGAGGGATGAATTCCACGGCGCTGTCCACCTCCGCCCACAGATCGGCATCCACGGCGGCTGAAGAGGATGGGAGAGCAAGGGTTAAGTCGCCCGGCCGGCGTGGCTCGACTAAAGACCCCTGGCCAACTACTGTTGAGGAGGTGGCTGAGATCATTGCCGAAGCATCCAACGCCGCTATCATCAGCTGTTCTCCTGCCTCCTCCGCCTCCGCCTGGTGCGATGCCGGCACTGCTTTAAGGGGCAGGGGTGCAGGTGCCTCTGCTCCGGTCAAAGGAGGGGCCTCAAGCAAGGCTGGGCCCGCTGCCATCAGTGGCCGACTCCGCCTCTGCGGCTCCGATCCCTCCAGATGTGCGCGGAGCTCCGCGAATATTTGCTTCAGTAAGGGGTCCTCCATCTGGGCCGGAAGCTTTGGAAAAGGCGGAAGCGGAACCATTAGCCGGGGTAGACGTCCCGTCTCCACGAGCGCCGTAAGGCCCCCCGCTCCCAAGCCCGCGACCGGAGCCAGTCCCGCCACCGCTAGCGGACCAATATTTGGCCGCCGCTTGGCAACGGCCTTCCGGGCACGGCCAGACGACCTCCCTGGCGTCGGCACCACCTGACCACAAAAAGCATGATTACTCACTTGCCAGCGGGAGTAAACCTCACGAGGCCCAAAAGGCGAGAAGGATTATGAGACTCGTGTCCTTACCTCGGCCACCGGGGCGGTACCGCTCTCGGGCGCGATCTCCCCCTCCTCCAGAGGCTCGCCCGCCAAAGGCTCCTCCGACGCCTCCTCCCGAAGAGCTTCAAATAGAAGGGCTAGCTTGCCCATGCCGACATCGACCCCCGATGGGCGGTCAACCGACGCAGCCGGAGCAGCCTCTTCCGCAGCCTCCGGCTCAGCTGATTCCTGAAAAGGTCGGGCGCAAGGAGGACGATATCAGTAGGCGACCACAGAAGCAGCCCCACGCAAATGGAATCACGCTTACAGCTGCCTCCTCCGTCAAGCCTAGCGAGCTAGCAAATGAAGAGGCCTTAGGGGCCAGCTCGGGCAGCCCCGATGCCCCAGACGTTGCATCCCCAGGAGCCGCCTCGTCGGAAGAATAGTTGTAATCTACCTCTTCCCCAGACGGAGACTCGACCGCCGCCGGCTCGGCCTGGGCCGGCAGAGGGGCTTCCACTTCAGAGTCTCTGTCCAGCACGTCCTCCCTCGGGCTAGGCGAGGCTCGCACTCCGATCTTTTTCCTCCTCACATATGTCAGCACCGTCGAGAGGTCGGGATCAGGCCCCAATGACTCGGTGGCCGCTGCGGCAACGCCTGTCATGCAAAAGAAGATAAGTCATGTTGAACCTACTAGCCCCCAGGACAAAAAAAGGGGGAGCTAGCCGAATGGATGAAAATATTTACCCCCTTCGGCCCATACGGTCCGGGATGACTCGCCGGCTTCTTCGACGGACAGAGCCTTCATGGGAGCCGCAGCCCCGCTCTCGCCCGGGAGCAACACGGGCGCCGGTTCCTCCGTGCCGCCCGTAAAATAGAAGCGCATCGTCGCCGTGCGCGAATCCGAGGCCAACTCGGGAGGCCAGTCGACCGCAGACGACGTAGGCGGCCGATGAACCTCACCAGCTTCGTGGCTCGGTTCGGTCCGCGTGGCTTCGAATTCCTCGAAGGACAGGACAGGGGCCACCGGCGAGGCTGCCGTCGGAGCCGGGGATGCCTCGGTCCGCCCCCGTTTTGCCGCCTGTTGCCCGGCCACCTTGGCAGCAGCCAACGCCTTCTTAACGGGCGACTATGTTCGGGGCCTTCCCGTTGCCTGCGGCAAGGGAGCCGGAGCAGCCGCCGAGGTCGCCTTTGCTGGGACCGCGACTTCACCCATGTCAAACGTGGGCACGGGCTCTCCCACAGGAGCTGAGACAAAAAAAAAGTATCCAGGTGTTAGGGCTCCACTCAAAAATAAAAAGGGGGGGGGAGATTCAAGAGACACACTAATGATCGGGAACACTGACCGGCAGGTTGGCCTGGCTCGGGACGGGCAGCTTTAAATTCCTCGAAAGATGGGACTCGTGGTGCCGGAGGAACAGTCGTCGGAGCCTTAGCCGATTCCGTCTTCCTCCGCTTTGTGTCCCGCTGCTTAGCCGCCTTCTTCACGGGCGATTTAGCCCGGGGCCTCTTCGCAGCCTTGGGCAAAGGAGCCGTGGTCGGGGCCAGCGGCGCAACTTCAAAATACGTAGGCTTCTTCACCAGCCGGAGGAGGTTCCGGTACGTGGCCATCTGCGTGCTGTCAGGATGGTCTGCAAAGAAAATAGGGGAAAGAACGAACATGCATTTACGATTAGTACCCAACTCACCGCGAAGGCCGCAGTGCTAAGAGACAAAACCGAAGAGCAAGAAGAGACTGAATACCATGAGGGCCAGTGTACAGCCGCAGCGTGATCGGCCAGTAGCTCAGGGACGTCTCCTTGTCCCGACGCGCCGCCTCCCGGACTAGCCAGCAAACGTCTTCAATCGTTTGGCACCGGTCCGTAAGGTTGGCCAGATCCGCGTGCTTCTTTGAGGAGAGGTGACAGAAAAGATTAAAGTGGTCCATACCCCACCCGTCAGCATAATAATAAGGGATGTGCAGGCGCTTGCCCAGGAGGGAGGCCGTCGGATCTTCGATCTTCATCCCATTCACCCGGAGAAGGACGTATAGCCACGTGGTATCCTTATAGTTCTCGGGCTGCCTCTCCTCCCGCCTCATAAACGTGCGGTACGGGCAGGCCGAATCCCTCTCTGGACGCCAGCTCCTGGCAGGAGTCCCCTCTTCCTCTATGGGGAATGGATAATTGATGAGGTCCAGGCGGTCGCTCCCCACTTGGCACAGGTCCCTCAGCGTCTTCTGATAATGATCCTTGGCCACCGGGGGTAGCTCCACCTTCGGCGTCGGCCTCTTATCCCGGGCTTCCCGGCGAGCCGCCATATATGCTGCCACCTCCTTTTCCTGTTTATTCCTGAGCCGAAGAAGATGGTCTGGCTCAATGTCAAGAACCGGCACCGGCTGCCGACTAAGGAACCTCCTCTCGGCCCCATCCCAGCAATCGGTCTTGTGTAGCCGATAGAAGGCCGTCCGGCTATTCCACCATTTGATATAATCCTGGGTCACTCGGGGAACACGACCCGGGGCCGGTACTCTGAAGGAGGCAGAGTCCGCCCGGTGGAAGAAGTCCCACCAGCTCCTGGCGTGTTCAGCAACTGAGCTCCCCCGGACACTCCGCAAGGGCAGGCCGAACTGTGCATGATAAGCAGGGATATGCTGGTCATACCCAAAATTGCGACCGAACCGGAAGGGGTAATACGGCTCCAGCAACACGTTCTCCCCTTTCCTGAACACCAGCACGCTCGGGCGAATCGACAGCGCCCAGTCCCTCAGCTCCGGCTCCAGCAGCGGGCGGATCACATTCTCCTGGCTAATAGGGTGGACGTACTTCTCCACCTGGTCGTCTTTGCACTCCCTCTTGTTGTTCACCAGAGGGCTCGAATGTGCCGCCAACGTCCAGAAATGAATAGTCCCGGCCGCATCCCGGGGAACCGTTGTCAAGCGGCCCCGAATATCATACATCCGCATGGAGGTGGAGCCCGGCTCAGCACTGGCAAATTCCAACATCCTCGGCACCAGCCCCCAGTCCTGGAGAACTCGCGGGGCAAACTCCGGGAACAGCGAACAGACCCACGCGTTGAAGAAGTGCAGTGGGCACACATACCGGGCCTGCCGCGGGAACTGATGCGTACTGATGTCCCCCAGGGCCTTGTAAATCAAGCAAAGGGTCGCCGGGCACAGCGACAGCCTGACACCCCATGCCATTTGACATGCCGGGTAGATGGCATCCGGCCGAATCACTGTCTCGTCGCCGTACGGCATGGCGAATGAGCATAGCCAGTACGTGAGATAGGCGGCGCAGTGGGTCTGGGGATCCAAGCCCATCGGGTTAGGCCCGCCTCGACGCCCTCTAGACGGGATCTTCACATTGAGCTTGGGCTTCGCACGCTTCTTGGGGGCGACAGCGGTACCGACACAGGGGAATTCCTCGTACCGCTTCGGCCCGTCATAGAAATACTCCAGCCACAAGGGCATGCGTACCCTCTTCCTGTCCCCACGAGCGGGCTGCTTTCCCTTATGCGAGCACTGGTACAGCTCCCGGTACGCCTTCATGAGGTACCGATATGAATACCCCAGAGAATAATAGCCATCCCCATTGGTCTCATCCTTGATCAAGTCGGGGAGGCATACTTCTTCATAAGGCTCCCCGTCAATGGGCAAGCCACTTAGCTGACTGAGACTCCACAAATCAAGTGAAGTCTCGCCCTCTGCCGTGTAAAAGGTGTTAGTCTCTGCACTGAATACCTCTATCATGCCGCAGCAGAGACCCTTGGAGATGGGGTAGCCATACCGGGAAGCGTACATGCTATGATAAATGCCGACCCGAACCAGCAGCGGAGCATAGTTGAACAGCACGTGCTCCGTAAACTCCACCGCCCTCTCCCAGAAGCTGTGTGCATCCTGAAGCTTCAGCTCCCCAAACTAGCCCAGTGACAGCTCATACTTGAATCTGACGGCCAAGCAGTCCAAGATGAACGGCTCTTCTCTATAGCCCCACTTCAAGGGAGCCAAGAATAGTCCGAATCGAGGCGCCTCGTTGTGCACCTTCCCGGCAGACAGGTCCCATCTTGCCGGAGTAAACTGAGGCGCCCGCACCAGCTTGTCTTCGGTCGGCAGCCCCCCCTCAATCCCCAGAACTGGCTTCCACTCCCGGACTTCTCCCACCAGATACATCGGAATACTCCGGGGGACGCTGTACAGTAAGCTGTCCCGGGCTTGCAGAATGGCCTGCTCAGCCTTCCTCATGACTCGGAAGTCTCGCCCTTCCCGCGAGCGAAAGTGCTTCAAAAAGCGAATGAGGTGCCTATCCTTCGAGAAGTCTTTCCTGAACTCCCTGGTGGCCCGGTCAAATGTGAAGCCGCTGTCAACTCTGGCAAGCCTCTGGAAATCCATGGTTTCCCCGTCAGACTCAGATGACTCCGCCAAGGCGGCTATTTCTGCATGCTCGCGGTCCAGGTCTCCCACATTGAGCCACGTGACCGTCGGCACGGGACCCCGCGGGATGAGGTCGGCACCGACAGCAGCAGTAGGAGCAGAAGAACCACTTGGGGCAGCCATTTGTCTGCAAAGATACACGAATTGAGAGATCAGAACAAGCCACGTGCAAAGAGAAATAAAAATTGTAAAAGGGGGGCTTTACTATAAGTCAAATGAACAAGATATTGCCAATTTCTGACGAAATTTCGGCAGAGTTTCCCCTAAGCCAGAGGCATAAGGGGAAAACACGGGTGCGCGTCCACAAGGAGTGACGGGCCCAACAAAACATGGTGGGCCCCGAGAGGCAACACCAAAAGTCCGCCGGTCAAAAGAGTCTTCTCCTCTAAGCTAAAAGTCCCCACATACTGCCTAAAGCCCCTTGGCCGGCATGCCCCTGCTAGTGGCTTCGCCGGCACGTCCTCCAGGTGCCTTCCCCGGCATGCCCCTGCTAGTGCCTTCACCGGCACACCCAAGAGGCCTTCCCCGGCACGCTTTGAAGCGTCTTCGCCGACACACTCTGCGGACGCCTTCCACGGCACGCCCCATGGGCGGCTTCCCCGGCACGCCCCATGGGCGGCTTCCCCGGCCCACTCCGTGGCACCTTCCCCGGCACACTTCTGTGTGCCTTCACCGGCACAGTTGCCAGCGCTCCACCCCGGCACGCTTGGTGCCTGCTCCCCGGCACGCCCTCGAGGCGTTTCTCCGGCACACCTTGGGCGGCCCTCCGCCGGCACGCTCCGACGCCTCCCCTATCGGCACGCTCCGACGCCCTCTCGTCGGCACACCTTCACGGTGTCTCCCCGGCACGCTCACACCCACTCCCAACGGCACCTCCGGCCACCCACGGCGCCAGAGACGGAGAAGAAAAGGGGAGAGGGGAAGAGAACAAGAATGAGAGGGAAGAGATAGGGAGATAACGACGGAGGGGGCGAGGGCCCCCAGCCGCCGACCGTGGTAAAAAAAAAGAGAGAAGGGAAAGAAGATGGAAAGAGAAGGGAGAAGAAGGGAGAGAAGAGGAGAGAGATGGGGGGACGGCCCTCACGGCGGCGCCCTCACTGCGCTAACGACGACGACGACGACGGTGGCCGCGGCGGTGGCTCCCGGTGATGGAGAAGATGAAGAGAAGAAAAGGGGGGGGGCGGTTTCGTCTGCCGAAGAGAGAGAGAAGAGGGAAGGGGGGGTTCAAACGGGGGTGGTTCAAATGAACCGCCCCCGCCCCTTTTATATGGCAAAAAAAGAAGAAAGGAAAAGAGGGAAAATAAAAAAGGGGGGGGGAAGAAAAAGGGGGAAGATGAGTAAAAAGGAAGAGAAGAAATTAAAAAAGAAGGGGACAAAAGAGACGGAGAAATTTCAAAAAAAATATAGAGAATAAAAAAAAGGGGAAAAAAAGAGAGAGGAGAATCAAAAGAAAAAGGGGGGAATGAAAGAAGAAAACAAAAAGGGGGAAAACAAAAATTATTATAAATAATATATACATATACTTATATACATATATATATGCACACATACGTATATCCATCCACTTATATATATATATATATATATATATATATATATATATATATATATATATATATATATTTAGATGTGCGTAAATGAGGCACAATAATAAGATCCTTCCGAAAGACACGTCCCGTCCCCACGGTCTCGGGCGGACATGCACCCGTGCAAATGAAAGCAACGTTACCCCTACACACTCCACCTCTGCAATGACGCCACTACCCCGCCAGCGAGCAAGTCCTCCCCCGGCACGCAGCCTCGTGCCTCGGCTACCCTCCCGTCATACAGAAGTACCGTCACAGGCCTTACGCTCGGATCGGTAAAACCTCTATCTTTGCATTGACATTAGCCCCTTGCCAACGAATAAGTCCCTTTCCGGCGCAAGGCCTCGTGCCCTAGCCACCCGCTGCATACAATATTGCCGTTATGGACCCTACGTCCGAATCGGCACGAATTCTCCTGTTGCGCTGGCATTTTCTTCTTGCCAACGAACGAGCCTTACCTTCCGACGCAAGGCTTCGTGCCCTAGCCGACACTCGCGTACCACTCGCTTGTCAAAAAAAAAGAAAGGAAAAGAAGAAAAGAAAATGGGGTTAAAAATAGAGATACCCCGCCGGACTTGCCCCCACACGGGGACAAGGGTAAAAATGGCAACAACCCGGCTGTGACGAAAACCCGAAAGGGCGCTACAGGCAAAATCGGGTACCCCGCCGCGTGAAAACCCGTGAGGGCGCGTGGGCAAAAGCAAGAGGGGGCCGGTACCGGCGAAAACCCGAAAGGGCGCTTGTATCGGTAATGTGGTTCAAAAAAAAAAGAAGAAGAAAAGAGAAAGAAAAGAAAAGAAGAGATCAACAAACCAGGTCAGCTCCCGACACCCTGTCGGCGCTGACGAAGAGACTAAGAGATCAACAAACCAGGTCAGCCCCTGACACCCTGTCGGCGTTGACGAAGAGACTAAGAGACCAACAAACCAGGTCAGCTCCTGGCACCTAGTCGGCGCTGACGAAGAGACTAAGAGATCAACAAACCAGGTCAGCTCCCGACACCCTAGTCGGCACTGACGAAGAGACCAAGAGACAACAAACCAGGTCAGCTCCCGACACCCTGTCGGCGCTGACAAAGAGACTAAGAGATCAACAAACCAGGTCAGCTCCCGACACCCTGTCGGCGTTGACGAAGAGGCTAAGAGACCAATAAACCAGGTCAGCTCCCGGCACCTAGTTGACACTGGCGAAGAGATTAAGAGACAACAAATCATATCAGCTCCCCGACACTCCGTCGGCATCGACAAAGAGAGAAGAGACGAGTACACCCACGGGCACCGCCCGGCTCATCCTTCGCCCGCGCTACCCATGGGTGGGGGGCATTTGTGGACACCAAAAAAAATGCATGCCTTGATATCTTGTTCGGCCTCGCGTCAGCAACGGCGCCGAGTGAAGAAACCCCGGAGAAATTAAGCACAAAAGGCCCCACAGCTCGTGGGCCTCAAAGAGAGCCAAATAGGACATGACTCGTGTCCACAACGGGCTCAGAACAGGGCTCAGAAACACGCCCAATTTGGCCTTCAACGGCACACCCAGGGTTACCCAGCAGCACACCCCTTTGGGGTTCAGCGGCACACCCCCTTTTGGGGTTCAGCGGCACACCCCTCAGGGCTGTTCAGCGGCACGCCCTCAGGGCTGTTCAGCGGCACGCCCCTCAGGGCTCTTCAGCGGCACACCCCTTTGGGTGTTCAGTGGCACGCCCTCAGGGCTGTTCAGCGGCACGCCCTCTGGGCTGTTCAGCGGCACGCCCTCAGGGCTGTTCAGCGGCACGCCCCTCAGGCTCTTCAGCGGCACACCCCTTTGGGTGTTCAGCGGCACGCCCTCATGGCTGTTCAGCGGCACAGCTATTTTGTGCTCCAGCGGCACGCACTTTTGGCTCCCCCACGGCACGCTTGTTCAGCCCGCCAGCGGCACAGCGTGAAGCTTTTCAACGGCAAGACGACGTGCAGCCCACACTCTACGCATCCTTGGCGCGCAGTAGAGCCGTCTGAGGTGGCGGCCGATCGTTGGGCCACGTAGCCTACCCCACTGACACCAAGGACGGGGCAGGTCAATCGCCATGATCGCAAGCCACTTCCCGCCCTCAGGGTCATCTTCCAAAGGCTCCAGCGGCCCGGGGTATAAAAGAGACCCTCTGCTTTCGACAGCGGGGGGAGACAGACAGATAGAAAGGGAGAGGCTCAGGCAGGAGAAGACACAGACACACAGGAGAAAGAGGAGAAGAGAAAAGAGAAGGGGAGGCCCTCCCGGCGTGAGCCCCCTCCGACGACCACCGGGAAGAAGCAAGAGTAAGGGAGAGAGAGCTTGAAGTGATAGGGGAGAGAGTTGGGGGTAGTGGCCGGCGTCCAAGTCCCCAATGCTCCCTGTCTTCTTGTATTCCGTTTTTCCCCTTTTGTTTATGTTCTATCTTTCTTTGGTTGTTCCCTCACCCACGGCCTCATCCTGGGCATTTTTCCCTTGTAAGATGTATGTAGGGCCACGCCCTTTTGCTTCCCATGAATGAAAACAATCACCCTCCTTGGGCCTTTCCTGCTATTTTTATTGGTTTGCTCCCGCCTTCACAATGCATGTAGTATGTTGCCCGTTTTCTCCGTTCCTCCGGTTTCTTTCGAGCCACTACATCAACGTGATGCCTCCCCTGTGAAGCCTGACTTTGTGAGCCTTTCACTCATTTCCAGCAGCCCCACCTTGGCCTCAAATCCCCCCCCCCCTTTTTCCTGAATGGCCTCCAAGTATCCCAGCTTGTACACTCTGTTTGAGCCCCCAGCGATGCACCCTTTTGGCCCCTGGGCGGCACACACATTTCTGGCCCTCAGCGGCACACACACATCCTGCCACCCTTGACCGGCATGCCCCTTGGCCGGTACACCCTGATTGGCCTTGGCCGGCACACCCCCATTGGCCTTGGCCGGCACACCCTTCTGGCTCTTTGGCCGGCACACCCCATGGTGGCCCTCCAGCGGTACACCTTCCCAGCGGTACGTCCCTCTGAGCCCCAGTCCACCTTGTCTGACCTGGGAGGCCTTCAGTCCACCGTTGTTTCCTTCGTGATTCCCGGGGCTCTATTAAGGTGTTGCTCCCCCGGGCGCCCACCTCCAGTTGTCGGGTTCCGCCACTCCATGTGGGCGCGTTCCCTTTATCTCCCTTATGCCCCGGGTCAAGGGGAGATGCTGCCGAATTTTTGTGAGGAAATAACAAAACATTAAAAGAGGCAAAAGGAAGCAACAAACGAACATGATAATTAATGAAACCTTCCAATTAATCAAACCACTGCCGGCATCATAACGAGAACTGAACCGAACTGATTAACTGCCTGGCAACCCGAACTTCCGACTGATGGCAGAGAGGCCGAACAGAACAAAGCAGGGGAAAAGTTTATATAAAACTGCATACAAATTAAGACAAGAAGAAAAGAAAAGCCTTAAAATAGGAAATTGAAGATTGACTGGACCTCCACCATCACACCCCCATTGGCCCTCAGCGGCACACCCCGTTTGGCCCTCAGCGGCACGCTCCCATTGGCCCTCAGCGGCACGCTTCCATTGGCCTTCAGTGGCACACACTCCCCCCGGCCCCTTTCAGCGGCACACTCCCTCCCTTCACCGGTACACCCTCAGCCACCGTCTCAACGGGATCCAACGTACAGACTTCATGTCATGGCCAATGTATAGACTTTGGGGCCAGTCAATGTACAGACTTCCTGTTGCAGCGTATAGACTTGGGACTGGCCAGTGTATAGACTTCGAGCTCCAGTGTATAGACTTCGGGCTCCAGTGTATAGACTTCGTGCTCCAATGTATAGACTTCATGATGGCCAGTGTATAGACTTGGGCCAGCCAACGTATAGACTTCATGGTGGCCAGTGTATAGACTTGGGCCAGCCAACGTATAGACTTCATGATGGCCAGTGTATAGACATTGGGGCCAGCCAACGTACAGACTTCATGTCACAACGTACAGACTTTGGGCTTGGCAACGTATAGACTTCACGATGGGCAATGTATAGACGTGGCCAATGTACAGGCTTTGGGCTGTAACGTATAGACTTTAGGCTGGCTGACGTACAGACTTCAGGATGGCCATTGTATAGACTCGGGCCAGCCAACGTATAGACTTCACGCTGCAATGTATAGACTTGGACAATGTACAGACTTTGAGCCATCCAATGTATAGACTTTGAGTAGCCAACGTATAGACTTCGAGCCTGGGGAACGTACAGACTTTATACCACCCCTATTGCCTCCAGCGGCACACTCCCTTCAGTCTCCAGCGGTACACCCTCACCATTGCAGCCTTCAGCGGCACACCCCAAGTAGCCTCCAGCGGTACACCCCTTTCCAGTCCCCAACGGTACGCCCCTTTAGCGCCCAGCGGCACACTCTCGCCCTCAGCGGTACACCATGTTTCCTTCGCCTGGTACACTATATATATATGCATATATATGGCCCGATAAGGGCACCAACACTATCAAATAAATTAACAGAAATTACGCTAATTGAAGGACTCCGAAGGCGCAACCTTAATAATGATTCGAAGGCATAAATAAACAACAAACATCAATCAGAGATCAGAACATATAACCAAGAAAACCCCAAATAAAAGACGTTAGGGCCCACACTGCAGCCCCCATCTCTCCCCGCGACCCGGGACAAAAGGAACAATAATGCCGCCCTCTCAGGCCGGGCTCGGATCTCGGGAGTCATCCCAATATGGTCCGGTCTCGACCTGGCCTGGGGCCGACATCTTGATCAGACCGGGTTTGCTCCTCGTTCCGGACACCCTCCGAGTCATCACTAAAATCGCCGGGTGTTCGGCAAACACTTGAACGGATTTGTCTCGGCTTTTCCTGTTGCGTTTCCATCACGGACCCGTGTCTGAATATGAAAAGGTCCGCGAGTGACCGACATGGCCAGTGGCTCGCATCCTAATGCGTACTTTGGTGTGATTTTCTCCTGCCTCTTTGTCGCACAATTAGTACTATTCTTTTCGGCCGCGGGGCCCCTAATTTCGGCAATTAATCAAGGGTATTCCCTCATATGGGGGATGTAAATGACGTTGTGACCTTTATGGTGCGATGGGATTCGGTCCCCACACGAACCACACAATCGTCTGATGAAGTCAGATCGAGCGCACCATGGGCTCTTCGGAGCCCGAACAAATTGTCACTCCGGTGACTGGCACGCCCACGCACTCAATAAGACGAATAAACCAACTAGAGAACGACCAGTGCCGAAAAGCGCATCCACAGGTCGCGCACCCTATTAGGGAGCCCTCCCCGCAAGAATGCATCCCAACACACTACCGGAGGCCGCTTCACTATCCGTGGTCAGCAGATTACCCGTAACAGGATTGGAGGACCCTCGCAAGCTCCGCCGCCGGAGCAAGAGGCTTCCTCTACACCACGGCGGGGAAAACCTGGGGCGCGCCATCCAAAATCGGAGACCGATGTTCCAGAGGATAGCCAAGACATTCCCCCCAGCCCTGCGGCACAACAGCAGCCGGAGCTATCCCTCCGACTGTGAGAGTTCGAGAGACGCTTTGCAGAATAAGAGCGCACCCTGCGCGCCCTGCAGAAGGCCTCTCCCCCGGAGGATGAGGAGAAATCCCCTTTCTCCGAGTATATCTTGAAGGCAGAGGTGTCTCCCAGAACCTCCATCCCAACCTTCAAGCTCTATGACGGCCAGGGCGACCCGGCCAATCACTACGATAGCTTCGACGCTTTGATGACCCTGCACGGAGCGTCCGACACCATCAAATGCCGAGCCTTCGTGACCACCCTGGTCCAAGGTGCTCAAGCTTGGTTCCGGGCCCTCGCCCCCAGATCCATCCGAGATTTCAAGTAGTTTGGGCAAATCTTCAAAGAGAGTTTCGCCGGAAGTGCCCCCCAAGGTCCGTAGCGGGGCTCCTGGCCCTCAAACAGGCGCAAGGGGAGAGACTCCGGGCTTATATTTACCGATTCAAGTCGGAAGCCCTAAGAATCCCCCGCCTAGACATGGCCTCAGCCATAACCGCACTGACTGGGGGCACCCGGGATGAGAATCTCCGCCGCGAGCTTGTCCTCCACCCTCCCTCGACTCTTGCCGAGCTAGTAACTCTGGCTTTGCGTCATGCCGAGTGCGAAGAAGTACTCAGCGCATGCCGAGATGCAACCGGCTCGGGTCGGGAGGGGGACAAGAAGTGGGCACCCGAGCCGAGCTCAGGTTCGGGAAAAAGGTGGAACCGAGACGGGGAACACAAGGAACCGTCATGGAAGTATGAGCGGTACACCCCACTAGCCACGCCGGTCTATGAGATCTATGAAGACATCAAAGACTTGGGTCTCCTCCGCCAACCCGAGCCAATTAGGTCGAAGAGCCATAATCGCGACAAGCACTGCTTGTTCCACAGCGATCACGAGCACCACATCGGCGACTGCCACCAGCTCCAGGACGAGATCGAGTGCCTCATCCGTCAGGGGCACCTAGCTTGGTTTATAGCCGAGCGTAAGGAAGACCGAGGCGCCCCAGAGGAGATCGACAACGCCCCCCATGGGGTCCACATCAACGTCATCTCCGGAGGAGTGGCATTAGGAGGCGACAGGGGCCGAGGAAGGAAGCGTCATGCCGAGCGGGTGAACCGAGCCATAGAGCCTCCCAAGGCCCCGCCGAGTGAGCCCCAGGTCATAGTCTTCTCCGACCGAGTCCTGGAGGGGCTGAACACCCCGCATGACGACGCCCTCGTGATATCGGCCACAATAAACCATTGTAACGTAGATAGGATTCTTGTTGACAATGGAAGTGCCCCTGATGTGCTCTCTTATGATTGTTTCCTTAAGATGGGGGAGGATCAGTCTAAGCTCCGTCCGATCCGAACCCCTCTCTACGGGTTCAATGGCCAGGCCACCTACCCCGAGGGAGCCCTAAGCCTGCCAGTTACTCTCGGCACCCCACCCAAAGCCGTTACGGTCATGGTGGACTTCATAGTGATCAAAGGTATGATAGCATACAACGCCATCTTCGGCCGAGGAATCCTCAGCCGAATGAGAGTGGTGCCTTCTACCTATCACCAAAAGATGAAGTTCCCCACCAAAAATGGTGTGGGGGAAGTCCGAGGTAACCAGGCCATGGCTCGGAAGTGCTATAACATCTCGGTGGAAGCCTCAAGGCCGGACGGGAATAACAAGGGCCCCCGGGGAGTTAAAGAAAAATCCGTAACCGCCGAACCTGGAGGCAAATTGCTAGCGGTTTTCTTAAATGATGACCCGACCCTAGGAGTAAAGATCGAAGTCGACCTATCATCTGAGGCTCAGAAGCAATACAAAGATTTTATTTTTGCGTACATCCGAGTCTTCACATGGTCTGATGATCAGCTCCCTGGGATACCAGGGGAAACCATATGGCACAAGCTTAACGTCGACCCTGCCATGAAGCCCGTGCAACAACGCAGGAGGAAACATGCTCCAGAGAAGCAGGCGATCATCAAGGCGCAGGTCACCAAGGGACAAGAGACTGGCCTTTTTAGACCGATCCTGTACCCGATGTGGCTAGCCACGTCGTCCTGGTACCAAAAACTTCGGACAAGTGGCGGATGTGCGTGGACTTCACCGACCTGAACAAGGCCACCCCTAAAGACTGTTATCCGTTATCGAGCATCGACCAACTAGTTGATTCAACCTCGGGCAACGAGATACTCATCTTCCTAGATGCCTACTCAGGTTACCATCAGATCAGAATGGATCTAGAAGATATCGAGAAGACCGCCTTCATCACCGACTTCGGCGTATATTGCTACACCCGGATGCCTTTCGGGTTGAAGAACGCCGGAGCCACGTACCAGAGGCTGGTC
Source organism: Amorphophallus konjac (assembly GCA_022559845.1). Lineage (NCBI taxonomy): Eukaryota > Viridiplantae > Streptophyta > Magnoliopsida > Alismatales > Araceae > Amorphophallus > Amorphophallus konjac. The sequence continues at coordinate 233,949,335 of CM040119.1, forward strand.
AACCATATGTTCGAAGGCAGCTCGGTCAAAACATAGAGGCCTATATTGACGACATGCTCGTCAAGACCCCTAAGGCCGAAGACCACTTCGCCGACCTCGCCGAGACCTTCGGCACTCTCCTGAAGTACAACATGAAGCTTAATCCTGCCAAGTGTGCCTTCGGAGTGAGATCCGATAAGTTTTTGGGTTTCCTGGTTACTCAACGTGGGATTGAGGCCAACCCCGATAAAGTCCAGGCCATCCTGGACATGCACCCGCCCACCTGCATCAAGGACGTCCAGTGCCTAACCGGGCGTATCGCCGCTCTTAGCAGATTCCTGTCCCGTGCGGCCGAACGATGCCTACCCTTCGTCAAGCTATTGAGGGGGCCCAAATTGGCATCTGCTACGTTCACATGGGACGAGGAATGCCAGGAAGCATTCGCCGAGCTCAAGGAGTTCTTGGCTTCACCCCCGGTGCTTTCCAAGCCCGTCTCGGATGAAGCCCTGCATCTCTACCTCTCGACAACTCCATCTACGGTTAGCTCGGTTCTAGTCAGGAATGACTCGGGAGTCGAAAGGCTGGTCTGTTATACCAGCAAGGTGCTCAACGAGGCTGAAAGAAGGTATCCCGTAACCGAGAAGCTCATGCTAGCGTTGGTTACCTCGGCCAAGCACCTCTGACCCTACTTCCAAGGGCATTCCATCACCGTGCTAACCGGTGAACCGTTGAAGAGGATCCTCGCTCACCCCGAAGCCTCAGGACGCCTCGTCAAGTGGGCCATCATGCTTGGGGCCTACGACATATCTTATCGGCCCCGCTCGGCTATCAAAGGCCAGGCGCTCGCTGATTTCATCACCGAGAGCACCATCCCGACTGCAGAAAGGCCTCCGTCCGCACTCGGGCCAACCTGGGAACTGTTCGTCGATGGGTCTTCCAACTCAGTCGGGAGTGGTGCTGGAATCCTCCTAAAGTCTCCTGAGGGAGCAGAGTTACAATACGCCTTGAAGTTCAACTTCCAAGCATCCAACAACGCTTCCGAGTACGAAGCCCTTATCTCGGGAGCACGCATGGCCCGACGGCTGGGGGCTGAGCAAGTCAAAATACACACCGACTCCCAGCTGGTCGCTAGCCAGGTCAACGGCGAGTACGAAGCTCGAGAGACACCAATGATCAAATACCTCCAATTGGTCAGAGCCCTGCCCAAGCAGTTTGATAGATTTGAGGTAGTTCGAATAGCTCGGGAGGAAAACTCCCGAGCAGACGCCCTCTCTCTGCTGGCTTCCTCTCTCGACCCTGAGGGTACCCGATCGGTCCTCCTTGAAGAGCTAGAGTGCCCGAGCATTAACTCAGAGCTCCTCGCTGTTGACTCGGCCACCCCGAGTGACTGGCGAACCCCGTACCTGTCGTGGCTCTAGGACTCTCAAGAGCCTCTCGACCCCCGAGAGGCCCGCAGGTTGAAGTACCAAGCTTGACATTTCGTCATCCTAGACGGCACCCTCTACCGCATGTCCTTCTCCGGTCCCCTCCTGAAGTGCCTCAGCACCAACGAAGCCCACCGAACTATCCAACAGATTCACGAAGGCCTGTGCGGAGCGCATTCGGGAGGAAGGTCGCTTGCCAGGATCCTGCTGCGGCAGGGTTACTGGTGGCCCACTCTTCAGCGCGACTGCTCAGCCTATGTGCAACAGTGCGACCGGTGCCACCGATTTGACCACCTGGTCCATCGGTCGACAACGGAGCTCGTCACCCTAGCTGAGCCATATCTGTTCGCTCGGTGGGGGATCGACATCCTTGGACCGTTCCCTACGGCTCAGGCCCAGAAGAAGTTTATCATCATCACCATCGACTACTTCACCAAGTGGATCGAGGCTGAAGCCACGGCGAGGATCACCGAGATAATCGTCTGGAATTTCATCTGGAAGTCGATCATCTGTCGCTACGGCATCCTCCGGGTGATAGTGAGCGATAACGGTCGGCAATTTCATTCTCGCTATTTTCGAGACAGATGTGCCGACCTAGGCATTCGCAATCACTTCACCTCGGTCGTTCACCCTCAGGCTAACGGACTGGTCGAGAATGCCAATAAGATTATCTTAAAAGGCATCAAGATCATGCTCGGCAAGGCCAAGGGCAGCTGGCTTGAGGAATTGCCTAGCGTGCTTTGGTCGCACAGAACGACTCCTAGAACGATGTGGACACCAAAAATTGCACACCCCCTGGGGAGCCCCAGCGGCACACCCCAGGGTGCCTCCAGCGGCACACCCCCTGGGCAGCCCCAGCGGCACACCCCCTGGGGAGCCCCTAGCGGCACACCCCCAGGGAGCTCCAGCGGTACACCCCTGGGAGCCCCAGCGGCATACCCAAGCCCCAGCGGCACACCCCCAAGGGCCTTCAGCGGCACACCCCCAGGGAGCTTCAGCGGCACACCCCCAAGAGGCTTCAGCAGCACGCCCCCTTTGGCTCTCAGCGGCACACCTCCTTGGGCCTCCAGCGGCACGCTGTTTGCCCCTTCAATGGCACGCTTGGGCAGCCCTTCAGCGGCACGCCTTTTGCCCCCTTCAACGGCACGCTTGGGCAGCCCTTCAGCGGCACGACATTTGGCCCTCCCAGCGGCACACTTCTTGAGCCCGCCAGCGGCACAGCGTTAAGGCATTTCAACGGCCGAACGACGTGATGCCCATGCCCTACGGATCCTTGGCACGCAGTGAGCTGTCCGAGGTGTCAACCAGAAGTTGGGCCACGCAGGCTACTCCCTTGACAACCAGGACGAGGGAAGTCAAACCCCATCATGACCAGCCGCTTCCCGCCTCCGACTGCCGTGCTCGAGGGCTCCCACTACAGGGAGTATAAAACCACTCCCATTCTGGCGAGGAGGAGGAGGGGTAGACAGACACAGACAGACACACGCAGAAGAGAAGAAGAGAAGAGAAGAAGAGAAGAAGGGAAAGAAGAAGAGAAGAAGAAGAAAGAGTCGTCTGCCCTCCGGCCGCTCCACCCACCGCCACCGTCTGTGCGAAGAAGAGAAGAGGAAAAGAAGAAGAAGAGGAGGGGAAGCTTTGACTCCCCCCCCCCCGCGCTGCTCCGTCCACCATCGTCCGCACGAAGAGAAGAGAAGAAGGAGAAGAGAAGAAGAAGGAGGGAGCTCCGCCGTGAAGCCCCGATGATCACCAAAAGGGAGAGAGCTGAGAAAGAGAGAGAGAGAGTGTTGACACCCGTTTTATACCGATAAGTTGAGCCGTTTCTCTTACCTCCATTTGATTGATGTCTTAAGTTGTCCATTATCTGCTGGGCCATTTTTTGTGGCACATCCTGGGCCCATTTTATGGGTAGCCTCCCTCCTTGGTAAAGGTCGTATCCATTCAGGGCTTATCGGACCTTGGCTTTGATTAATTGAACTGTTTTATAAACATCAGGTACCCAAGATCATGAACGGTCCCACATTAGCCGTTCAATACTGGGGCGGTCGATACCAGACCGTTCATACATTTCGGCTAATTTCTGAGGATTTTCTGAATATTCACCGACAGGATTTTGTGCGGTGTGATCAGGACCGTTCAAGTTCATGGACGGGCCTATTCCAACCGCCTATATCTCAGAGTCCTACGCACGTCCGTTTTCTCAGATAATTATCCAAATATATTGAATTATCACCGACAGGATAAAACGGTCGCGTTTGTGCTGCGCTACACTAAAACGGTCTCTATCCAACCGTTCATATAGTCAGGGTATGGACGGTTAGTTTGTAACCGCCCACTTGGTTGAGCGGTCTATCGTAAGACCGTTCATCCCGTCGGTTGCTCAATTTTAACAGATTTTAATCCTTTTGTTCATGGTTTTATCCCCAACTTCTTTTATCAATATCTCCGTGGATAATCAACCATTTTAAGTGCCGTTTCGACTGGATGAGAAATGATTGTATTATCTACGATTTATCTTCAATAATTTCGTCCCGAAAATGGCTCTAAACCCTAATTTCGAGGTTGGCTTTCTAGGCTCTATAAATAGACCCTATTGGCCGGACGTCGAAAGGGGGGGAGATTTTGATCGACGGCGAAGCCCTGCCGCATTCTTGAGCGACCCAGCACCAAGGAGGGAGGCTCTCTACGTCTGCATGAGCCTCCGGTCAAGGGAGTAGCCCAGTCTTCGCAGTTTTTCGTTTCATAGTTTTGCCGTGTTCTTTCATTGCATGCTTTGTTTCTCACCCGCGTACCCCCCTCCTTCTCATAACATGCACACAATCATCCCGTTTTTTTGTCACCCTAGGGGTTTAAAACCCCCCAGGTATTCCCCTTTTCATTTGTTCATGCTTAATTCTTCTCGTTTGAATATGTACCGCATCATTAAGGTCTAATTGGGGTGTCTTTTTTGTGTCTCTACGTTGTTTGGCAGGTCAGCATCTAATCTGCACGAGGCCCATCCCCTCTGGCCGGCCGGAGAGGGTGGAGGTCGAGCCCTTCTCAACTTGCTGAGTGAAGGTATTGAGCGGTCATCCTCCAGCCGTTCAACTTTTCGCGCGGTGCATAAACAACCATCCTTCACTGGAATGCGGTCCCTCAAGCGCCGTCCATCTCACTGTAGTAGTTCCTCCCGCTTCCCTCGCAGCGTCCCAGAGCGGTCTATCGTAAGACCGCTCATCCCAGAGCGGTCCTAACTGAGCCGTTCATCCCCAGCGCTGCACCAAGGCGAGTGCCTCCCCATTTTCCAAGGTACGGCGTGCCTGTCGCGTACGGCATCTTGGTGGCGATCACGGTACTTTGTTTCATTCTCTGTTTTCTCTTCTGTCTCTCATTTGTTCATGCACTTGGCGTGCTTTTGACCCCTTTAGTGAAAGAGAGAGAGAGGAGAGAAATATATATCTACACCCCTTTTGTGGCGATCACGGTGGGACGCCTAGTGCCCATCGTGCTTTTGGATTGCTGACCCTTCTTAGTCCTTGTCAAGGTTTTCTTCTTGGAGTGATTTACAGGTTGGATGCGGTTTCTGTCCTCTGGTGCACACGCGGTTCGTCCAGAGCCGTCTAACCATCAGCACAGTTGATTCTACACCGCTCATATACTCTGCCTTCAGGTTGATCTACCCCGGCCTTTCCTGTTGCAGACGGCTCCCTGGACGCCGTCCATCTATTTGAGCGGCTTTCACACAACCGTCCCGCGCCCAGGCACAGGTACGCTGTACTTTCTGGTGGCAGATACACGGCTGTGAGGCGGCAGTTCAAACACGTGTGCGGTTGACCATAGGCCGTCTGTCTGGTATGTCCCTTGCTTTCTGCCCATGCATTACGGCTGAAATTGGACCGTCTGAGTACTTAGAGCGGTCAGAGGAGGACCGTACATCTCCTGTCACAGTGCATTTCTGTCTTCTTGCTTAGTGTTTTGGCTGATATATATATTGCTCCTGGTGCTGTTCGTTGGCTCCCCCTGCCATCTTGTTATTATTATTGCATGACCATGCTTTTATTACTCATGTGTATACTTGCTCATTGATTGATAGCTGCTAGGCTAGTTTGTGTGGTGAGGACACGCGCCGCAGCACTCGACGGAGCACCCGGAGCACACCTGCCTCGCTTTGGCTGGGCGACGATGGCATCGTTTAGAGCTCTTCATGTGAGAGGCCATGCTGGGCCTACCTTCCTTTTTAGTCCCTGCGTGGACAATTTATCTAGTTTACTACATGTTTCTAGACATTTGGGGTATTGGGCTATGACTCTTGTCTTAAATGGGTTAATGGGCCTAGTCTTGGAGAGAGGCCTTTTAGGGTTAGGGTTTGGGTGGAGGAGGGCGCAACCCTCCCCCCTTGGTGGCTGCGCCACCTTCCCCATGAGAGGGGGCCGCCCTTTCCATTTCCATTCCCCACCCCCTTGATTCACTCCTTGAATCAAGGGGCCCCCTTGATTCACTCCTTGAATCAAGGAGGGAGATGGGCGCACCTCCCCTTCCAAGGAGGGGTGCGCACCCCTCCATTCCCCCTCCCTCTATAAGAACCCATGTATTCTCTTTGGAAAAGGCTAATGAAATTTTGAATCTTGAGAGCCATTTATTGAGTGCCCATTGTGTGTAAGGGGCGACCCCTTGCTTCTTCTTCTTCTTGAGGGTGCGACTCCCTCTTCCCCATCTCCAGTCCTTGGGTGCGACGCCCAGGGGTAGGAGACCTCCTCCAAGGATCCCAATGCCAGCCCTCTTCTTCCAACATTCACGGCGACGAGTTCGGTGAAGCGACGGCGCACGCGGGATCTTCATCCTCTTCCCCGGGCGTCCCTGTGCTGACAGCAGATTTGGTGTCCAAAGAACGGTCTGGTGCGTCTACTTCCGGGCGGCATCTCTCTCTAAGGTCTTCACGACTTTTGTACCCCTTCCTGTCACCGTTCCAACCCCACCAGTTTCGTCTCAAAACGCCACTCACAGCGAAAGTTCCCTTCATACCTACTTTCGGTGCGCTGGCTGTCACCCTGACAGTCCCGCCTGAACCAGAGCCCTTTTGTCCGCCCATTTACGCCACCTTCCCGTTGTTTTCTGATCCCCTTCCCTTCTTAACATTTGTTCCCCTCCCAGTTACGAATCCAACCTAATTGGTCTCGCCTCAAAACTCCATCGGGGCTGAAAGTTGTCTTCAAGAACACTTTTAGTGCGCAATCCTGCGCTACAGTACCCGAGCGGGACTGCCAGCAACGGGCCTCCAAAGGAGGTACCCTCTCCCGTCCACGGATCGACCTGAAAATTGGTGGCTCGACTCCTCACATCCCACCACACCTCCAGTAAACATCTCGGGTCAGAACTCTTTCTGTAACCCTGCGCCCTTGTCGCCCCATCCAAGGTCACCGGTCTGACCACTCCGTAGGCAGACTGTTTCTCCCGGTTTACAGCGCTCTCTGCACCCAGATCTCCCACGGGACCCCTTCGGCCGCGGCTGTCCTTTGTTGACCGCCCCTGTCAGCCATCCACCAGAGAAGACGCCGCCCCAAACGCTGTCCGGACGTCCACGTACCAGCATCAGCTCTGCCGGCTGTCACTGCGACCAGTCAGCAGCCGTTCGCCGGGTCGACTTCCTTCGGCGCCGTAGCAGCAGCCCGTGGATTCCCCTTCCGGCTCGACATCCCTACAGCGTCTCGTGGTGACGTGGACCACCTCACCACCCACTACAGGGACGAGCGATCGTGCGAGGGTCGGCTTCCGGCGTCATTCTCATCACCGGCTGCTGCCCGTCAGCCCGTGCACCGGCCGCCCCATGGACTTTGTGATTGTAGCCTTTTACCTCCCTGCGAGGAGTGGGCCGTGTTTGTATTTGTATCCGTCTACCCACGTGTATCGGGGTGGTTGGTCTCGGCCGGGGTCCCTTCCCCACGCCTAGGCGTGGAGGTACGCATCTCGCTCTCATTCGTGGTTCTTGCTTATCACGTATACGGTTGATTGTGCCGCGCATGAGTGTAGGACTTAGCTAGTTTCTACTTATCATTGCTGGTTCGAGAGACGAGAGCGCCCATTCCCCTTGGCCCTAGTCGAGCACCGAGCTCGGACTAGATCCCGTGTCGTCCAGCGGCTTCTCGCCCGTTGTGACCTCGTCGCGCCTCCCTCCTTGGGCCGGCCGTGTTCGGAGTTCTGTTGAGAGACGCCTCCACCCGGAGGGAATTCACGTTAGTCGGTCACGCCGGCTTGCCTTGTCACGTGCGCGTGCTGGTCGCACTCTTAGCGTCCTAGGTTAGCTAGCAAGTCAGTCGGTCCCGCATCAAATTTGGTATCAGAGCTTAGGGAACCAGTTTGTTCTAACAAATTGGGGTCTTAGGTCATTTGAGGCCTTAGAGTTGTCTAGGTTGCATCGAGTCTCTTAGTTCATCTAGGTAATCTACCATTGCATTGTCTTTTTAGGTTTATGTCTAGTTAGAGTTATCCTTGTCTCGTTGAGTCTTGCATGTGTTTTGAGTTCCCAGTGCATCTCGATGGCTAGTTCTTATTATTCAGTTCCATACCACCGACCCAACCTTAGTAGGGTGCATCAGGTAGAGGGAGCCCCGAGTAGTCCTGTCCAAGGCAACAGGTTCGTGTCCGAGTATATTAAGGAGTTTGATGAGCACCTAATGCGATATGGGACTCAGGAGGATGAAATCAGGACTGTAGCTCATTTCCGTCGGGGTCTGCGCGAGCACCTCCGGATTGAGTTATCCCGCCGCCATGTGCAGACCCTGGGGGAAGCTTACCAGGTTGCTCGTGAACAGGAGCAGTTTGAGCTCGAGTTTGCTCCGGTCCAGCACCCCACACCCACATACTCTCGTGGGTCGTATTCTCGAGCTACCCCTAGACCATACCCTCGGGGACCCGTGGCCCGTCCACAGGAGTCGGCTCGTCAGGATTCCTTTACCTCTAGACCTCACTATTCCCATCCGAGGGACTATCACCCTCGATCCACGGCTACAGCCTCTGCCCCTCAGCTTCAGCAACCTACTGTCTCTACCCACCCTCCGAGGGCTTGTCCACTACCCGCCACCACCTTGGCCGCTCCCCGAGACCTGAGGTCCGATATGCCATCCGTGAAGGCTGACTTCCAAGCTTCCTTTGATCGATACCTGACCCGCGTAACCCCTTATAGTAAGCTCATATCCGTCGGTTATGAGGCTGATCCGGGTCTTGAGGCGGAGTATTTGGATGAGTCGATAGAGGACCAAGATCCCATCCAGTATATAGAGGACCCCGTTCCCTCACTGGGGGTAGATGCTTCATCCTTCGACCCACATCTCGAGCCATTACTACCTCTCAAGGGTGAGCTTGTCATTGGGGAGTTTTTAGCTAGCTGGTTAAGGGAGGGTCCACATCTAGATGTCTCGATCACCTACTACCCCTCCATGGAGCCAACTCTCCCAGTCATACCCCTTAACTCCTTTCACACCACTTTTCGGTCCTTCAGCTTTATAGAGAATGTGAGGGAGTTTCTTAAGAGTTTGGATTGTCAGTGGGAGTTGACATACATGTTGGCCTTAGGGTCTGACCAACCCTATAGTCATAGCTTCCTACTCCCAGCTTTGGGGTCTATTACCTCGGTGTACACCATAGGTCCTATCACTTCCGAGGTCCTTCTATTCTTTCCCATACTCGATGAGGTTGCCTTTCCCCCATCTTATGGCATTACTACGCCGAGGGAGGAACCTTGTCTCCCTGGCCCTTATGGTTCCCTTGCCCCATCATTCATAGTGCCTAAAGGTGACCATTTGCACCTTGGCGAATATCCGACATGGGCAAGTATAGTGAAGGGGCATGTTAGGAAAAGTCTCCATTTCTTTGACCCTTTTGATCCTTTTCCTATTAAACCTCCCGATCCATATTTCTTCACCCCTTGTGACGAGGAGGTCCATTATCACTCTCCTTCCATGCATGGACCCACACCCCAGAGTTTGGCTAGGAGGGAGCCCCAGATGGTCCATTATCACTCTCCTTTCACTCCTTTATCTCTCTTTCATGCATCATCCCGTCCACAATCATATAGGGGTTACATGGTGAGTGAGTCTATTCATATTGGTCCCCCAAAGTCTAGCACACTTGGTAGGACACACATGCATGATAGATACAACTTTGGTTGTCCAGGACCTCCCCGTGTTGTCCAATCATATAGGAGTCATAAGCATGCTAGGTCCATGTTTGGATGTCCAGGACCACCTCTGCATTCACATAGGTATGAGTCTACATATCTTATTCGGAGTCTGCATCATCACCACCTCGAGGCCAGCAACGCACGTTATATGGAATTAGCTGATGCGCATCGACACACCCGTGAGTTCCGCGAGGGAGAGTATGTCATGATCAGGGTCAGACCTGAACGGTTCCTTTCGGGGGCCGTAAAGAAACTCCAGGACCGCGATGCCGGACCCTTCCGAGTTCTGAGGCGGATTGGGTCTAACGCATATGAGATTGAGCTGCCAGATGATTATGGGATCAGTTCGACGTTCAACGTCTCTGATCTGGTGGCCTATCGGGATCCAGCAGTGATTCCCAGTGAGCTTCTTGGGCCTCCCCTTCCTGTTGTGAGTGATATACCTTCTGAGAGTCCACCTCCTCCAGCCCCATTACAGAGGCGCGAGCACATCAATTGTATACTGGATGAGCAGGTGACCACCACCAGGAGCGGGGCCTACCAGCGTCTCCTAGTGCGTTGGAGAGGGCGCCCTGCGACAGACGACACCTGGATCACGCGGGGAGAGCTGGAGCAGATTGATCCGGACTTGCTGGAGCGATACCTGAGCGACCGTGACCCTTACTCGACGGGGTCGAGTTCTTCCCACCCGGGGAGAATTGGTGAGGACACGCGCCGCAGCACTCGACGGAGCACCCGGAGCACACCTGCCTCGCTTTGGCTGGGCGACGATGGCATCGTTTAGAGCTCTTCATGTGAGAGGCCATGCTGGGCCTACCTTCCTTTTTAGTCCCTGCGTGGACAATTTATCTAGTTTACTACATGTTTCTAGACATTTGGGGTATTGGGCTATGACTCTTGTCTTAAATGGGTTAATGGGCCTAGTCTTGGAGAGAGGCCTTTTAGGGTTAGGGTTTGGGTGGAGGAGGGCGCAACCCTCCCCCCTTGGTGGCTGCGCCACCTTCCCCATGAGAGGGGGCCGCCCTTTCCATTTCCATTCCCCACCCCCTTGATTCACTCCTTGAATCAAGGGGCCCCCTTGATTCACTCCTTGAATCAAGGAGGGAGATGGGCGCACCTCCCCTTCCAAGGAGGGGTGCGCACCCCTCCATTCCCCCTCCCTCTATAAGAACCCATGTATTCTCTTTGGAAAAGGCTAATGAAATTTTGAATCTTGAGAGCCATTTATTGAGTGCCCATTGTGTGTAAGGGGCGACCCCTTGCTTCTTCTTCTTCTTGAGGGTGCGACTCCCTCTTCCCCATCTCCAGTCCTTGGGTGCGACGCCCAGGGGTAGGAGACCTCCTCCAAGGATCCCAATGCCAGCCCTCTTCTTCCAACATTCACGGCGACGAGTTCGGTGAAGCGACGGCGCACGCGGGATCTTCATCCTCTTCCCCGGGCGTCCCTGTGCTGACAGCAGATTTGGTGTCCAAAGAACGGTCTGGTGCGTCTACTTCCGGGCGGCATCTCTCTCTAAGGTCTTCACGACTTTTGTACCCCTTCCTGTCACCGTTCCAACCCCACCAGTTTCGTCTCAAAACGCCACTCACAGCGAAAGTTCCCTTCATACCTACTTTCGGTGCGCTGGCTGTCACCCTGACAGTCCCGCCTGAACCAGAGCCCTTTTGTCCGCCCATTTACGCCACCTTCCCGTTGTTTTCTGATCCCCTTCCCTTCTTAACATTTGTTCCCCTCCCAGTTACGAATCCAACCTAATTGGTCTCGCCTCAAAACTCCATCGGGGCTGAAAGTTGTCTTCAAGAACACTTTTAGTGCGCAATCCTGCGCTACAGTACCCGAGCGGGACTGCCAGCAACGGGCCTCCAAAGGAGGTACCCTCTCCCGTCCACGGATCGACCTGCAAATTGGTGGCTCGACTCCTCACATCCCACCACACCTCCAGTAAACATCTCGGGTCAGAACTCTTTCTGTAACCCTGCGCCCTTGTCGCCCCATCCAAGGTCACCGGTCTGACCACTCCGTAGGCAGACTGTTTCTCCCGGTTTACAGCGCTCTCTGCACCCAGATCTCCCACGGGACCCCTTCGGCCGCGGCTGTCCTTTGTTGACCGCCCCTGTCAGCCATCCACCAGAGAAGACGCCGCCCCAAACGCTGTCCGGACGTCCACGTACCAGCATCAGCTCCGCCGGCTGTCACTGCGACCAGTCAGCAGCCGTTCGCCGGGTCGACTTCCTTCGGCGCCGTAGCAGCAGCCCGTGGATTCCCCTTCCGGCTCGACATCCCTACAGCGTCTCGTGGTGACGTGGACCACCTCACCACCCACTACAGGGACGAGCGATCGTGCGAGGGTCGGCTTCCGGCGTCATTCTCATCACCGGCTGCTGCCCGTCAGCCCGTGCACCGGCCGCCCCATGGACTTTGTGATTGTAGCCTTTTACCTCCCTGCGAGGAGTGGGCCGTGTTTGTATTTGTATCCGTCTACCCACGTGTATCGGGGTGGTTGGTCTCGGCCGGGGTCCCTTCCCCACGCCTAGGCGTGGAGGTACGCATCTCGCTCTCATTCGTGGTTCTTGCTTATCACGTATACGGTTGATTGTGCCGCGCATGAGTGTAGGACTTAGCTAGTTTCTACTTATCATTGCTGGTTCGAGAGACGAGAGCGCCCATTCCCCTTGGCCCTAGTCGAGCACCGAGCTCGGACTAGATCCCGTGTCGTCCAGCGGCTTCTCGCCCGTTGTGACCTCGTCGCGCCTCCCTCCTTGGGCCGGCCGTGTTCGGAGTTCTGTTGAGAGACGCCTCCACCCGGAGGGAATTCACGTTAGTCGGTCACGCCGGCTTGCCTTGTCACGTGCGCGTGCTGGTCGCACTCTTAGCGTCCTAGGTTAGCTAGCAAGTCAGTCGGTCCCGCATCATTGTGCATGCACTCCGGTGCGCATAGGAGCATCGATATTTTCCCATATTAGTTGCATTCCTACCGAGGTAGGGTTTCCTCTCGTCTCCATATTCCTTGGAGCCGACTAGGGACCTTGCTGAGGACCTCCGTAAGCCCCCGTGAGCCGTGGATTCCCACACGGACGCCGGGCAGGTTGTACCGTATCCACCCCGTCTAGGGTTGCATCCGCGAGTGAGAAGTCCCAATAGGGTCACCCGGTTCCTCGTTCTCATCCCAATCAGGCGCCTAGTGGTCGAGAGAGTTGACATTTTCATTAATCCACTAAGGTTCAAACCCGAAGATATAAGGAACTGATGAGCATCATTTTAAGAACTTGATTGCATTATTGAGTGATTCTACTCTCATCTCGCTCCATTGTATGCTTACTATTTGCTTGGTAGATTTGATTGATTTAGTGTTGCTTGTTCTAGTATCAAGTGTCTTGGTGTATGTGGGACTGCCTTCTGCCCCCACGATCACTACCTAGGGTTGATTCTTATTTCCATTCCTACTCCAACCCCTTGTTCGATTCCGCTTCTTCTTCCATGTCGTCATACGACTTCTCTGTGGCCCATGAGGACTCTTTTCCTCGTGGTCTCCTTGAGGACCCCCCTCGGGTCACCCACTTGCAAGGGGGAGAGGGGACGGCCCAATCACTCCCGACCTCTCTTGGCGAGGGTCCCCGACCCTCTTTTTCAAACCTGCCCAACCAAAATTCAGCCAGTACGATCCTCAACATGATGGCCCAGTTGGACCCCACCCAACTCCATCTCATCAGACAAGCTTTGCAAGGGGGCGATGCCCCGGCCTCAGCTCTGGCTCATGCCACGGCCAATGTCGCCACTTCAGCTCCTGTGGTCGGGACCACTTCCGTGGCTCCCATTGACCTTACTCCAGTCCGCCCTCAGAACTTTCGCTATCCCAACATGGAAATGGGCCAGGCGTCCACATCGGTCCATCAGCAACTGGATAAAGGGAAATCCCCGATCCCCTCTGTTCCTTATCTTGAGCCATACCCTACAATTTCTCCATCGCCTCAGGCCCTCATGGCCCCGGCAGACTTCGCTAGGTCACAGTCGGGGGTGACTCAGGTCGCTCATACAGATATGGGCCCTTCCTCGGCCCATTACCCCTCTTATGGGCCGCCTCCTTCGTCAGTTTATCCTTTGGTCGCCTATCCGGGTGCTACTCCTCTTGCTCCCCCCCCCTTCCCGGGAACGAGAAATTCTTGACAAGTGGGCTGCTATGCAGCAACAAATTGATCTCCTCCACAAGCGGGTCGGTCCGCAATCTCTTGCCGACGTCCCTATCCCTAACTTCAAGGACCTACGTTTTCCTTCCCAGTCGGAGCTCCCCGTATACCGCAAATATGATGGGAATGGCAACCCGTTCATCCATGTCCGGGAGTTCTTATACGAGTCTGCGCAGTTCCAACAGGATGATCGCTTGATGGCTTATTTGTTCCGTCGGTCCCTGGAGGGGGTCGCGCTGGAATGGTTTTACACCCTGCCTCTGGAGGAGGCTGAGAATTTCAAGACCGTCAAGGAGAAGTTTATACAGAGGTTTCAATATCGGGTCGGACCCGAGTACTCTTTCACTGACCTGGTGGCAGAGAAGATGAAGCCGGAGGAAGACTTCGCAACTTATGCAGATCGCTGGAGACAGATGGCCTTGCGGGTGCCCGGGCAGATCCCGGAAGAGGAAAAAGTAAAGTTGCTAATTTCCAATGCTACGCCAACTTTCAGAAACATTCTGGCAATGAATGACATTTCGAACATGCACCAACTATACAGCAGAGCTAGGTTTATTCAAACCCAATTTAAAGACTCCCCCATCCATTCTTTGTTCGAGGCCCACAAGCCCAAAGCCACTAAGAAAACCCAGGGCCCCGTCACTGAGGGGGTACAAATTAACGAGCAAGTCCAGGCCGTTCAGTTCCCCCAACACGCCGCTCCACCCCGCTTCCCACAACCTCAGCGTAACCCCCAGTTCGCCGCTCCGCCCGCTCCCCAGTCTGCCTTCCAGGTCCCGCAATACCCTCAACAGGCACCTCCGCCACCCCAACAGCCTCAGCGGCCCCCGCAGTATAATAATGTTCCTCCACCCCCCACCTATGGCTCTGCTCGACCAGCTCCAAAGAGGGCTCATTACCCCCCTCTTTCGGAGACCTTGCCAGATATTTTCTCTGCTCTAATGTATACTGGCGACCTTCAGTTGCTGCCTGAGCGCCCGAACTGGAATCCGGCTGCCGACCAATCCCGATATTGTATATTCCATCGGCAACCGGGGCACACAATAGAGCGATGTTACCAATTCAGAGATCTGGTGTATGATTTGCATGAGGGCTAGAGAATTGATTGGGCCCAGATGCGCCAACTAATTGAGGATATCAAGTAGAGGCAGAGACAGGCCAGGCCGCAACAGGCGGCGCCCCAGCAGCAGCAGCAGCAACAACCCCAACAGCAGCCACAGCCTCCACCACAGCAGCAAGACCTTGGGATCCATCAAAATCCCATGCCAATACATCAGCCCGCTCCTCCGCAACAACAGCAACCGCCGGCACCGGCCCCAGCACAAGTGAATGTGGTCCAGCGCCCAGCCCCCAACGCTGGGTGGACGTTTGATGATGAGACCCCCGCCCATCTCTTGGCCTTACACCACCACTACTCTCCCACACCTGCCATCCCCTCCATCCTTAGACCCGCCGCTACACCGCCCATCACTTCCCCCGCGTCGCCTCTTAGGCCCTCTACATTCCCCCCTACTCCATCCGTCCTCTCACCACCACCCGCCATGCCTCCCATCATCTCCCCTAAGCTTAACCCTTCGCCCATTTCCCCTCCACCAGGGCCCATTAAGCCCACTCCCGTCATCCTCACCCCCATCTCCACGCCATTCGCCTACCCCACCAGGCCAAGCGGGGGTCCAGTCCAGGCCGTACAAGCATCACAATGCGCCCTTCGGAGCGGGCGTCCCTTCCAGAGAATGTTTCCCTCCCCAGGTGCATCTGCACCAAACCCTGCAGTTTCATCCCCTACAGTTGAACCAGAGGAGATAGATCCGGTGCCGGGCATGAGATATGACTTATTACAGCATTTAGACCGGCTGCCGGCTAAAATCTCAGTGTTAGAGCTGATCAAGAGGTCGCCGCTCCACCAAGACGCCCTGAAAATCTTCCTACAGAAAGTTATGGTGAGCGAGGATGTGGCGGTGGATAGCTTGCCCGCGGTCTTGGCCACGATCAGAAAGGGGACCTCTATTGCATTTGCCGAGACAGAATTAGCACCTCCTGAGGCACGGCAGATGCCGTTATGCATTACCATCTCTTTAAACAAAACGACCGTGGAATCCGCCCTTGTGGATACAGGGGCATCGATAAATGTCTGCCCATTGAGTACCCTTCGTGCTTGTAATATATCAGAGGACATGCTCAAGCCGACACCAACCACGATAGCCGCATATGATAACTCCAGACGTGCTTGTCACGGGGTAGTAACTGTACAGGCCGAGCTAGGGCCCTTGGTGATGGATGTAGAATTTTATGTGTTGGACATAGACCCAATGTTCAAAGCCATTCTGGGCCGTCCATGGTTGAATAGTTTGAACGCCGTCCCCTCGACCGCCCACCAGTGTCTGAAGTTCCCATTCCAGGGGCGAGTGGTCAAGGTGAAAAGTGTTTCCACAGTTCAAAACGTTGACGCCATAGCAGCCAAGATTCTGCCCACACTATGGCCAAGCAACAGACCTGTTCTATCTGTCATGGACTTGAACTATTCGTGGGCGTACGCGTCGCGCAAGCCCACCGCTGCACCAATCAATGTGAAGGTTAAGCCTAAGATGAGAGACTCCAAAGGGTGGCACATAATTCTAAAATTGGGCTATCAGCCAGGCCGAGGACTCGGCGCACAGCTGCAGGGCCGAACCAACCCCGTCCCCAGGGGAAGGAAGATGGGCCGCCGGGGCCTCGGCTACCTTGAATCCTCCATGTCGATGCTTGGGGACTCTGGGCCGTTGACCTAGGACTACCGGCAACATTTTGTGAAGGTTCCGTTGCAGCCCGGCACCTTGAAGACCTCTCCATCCAGCTTTGAAGAAAAGATAGACGAAGCTTGTGCTGTTGCCGATCCTCCACCACCACCGCAAGGGCTAGCCGGTGACTTGGAAGACTTTGCTAACTGCTTTACAAAGATGTTTTATGAAGAAGAGGGTGACCCAAAGAAGAAGGAGACACAGCTGGTAAGGCGCCCCCCGATGCCATTGGCCCGCCAGGGGCCCCGGAAGACAGGGAGCTCCATCACTACCTATTCTATGTCCCCATCCCGTCTCGCTTCCTGGTTTCAACAGCGGGATTCTGTTTCCCGTTCCCCTCCACTCCTGGTCGACCCGTACTTTGCGGAGAGACCTAAAATTTTATTCGTTCCATGTGCTTGCGGGCACTGCCCGCCCATTGATCTATCAACCCTATTCACTCCTCCTTCTCCAGGAGCTCAGCTCCATGAAATGTGGTTTAAGTCTTCTGACCCTTTCTTTGACTGCATCTTCCCGGAATTGTTCCCCATGCAACTTCCTCCTCCTCCGCCTTCTTCCTCATGTTGTGTGATCACTTCCGGCCTCCAAAAAAAATGCCAATCTCAAAACGGAGGTCTCCATGGAAGATTACGCTATGTTCTGCCCAGATCCCCAGGGGCGCGAGACCCCTGTTTCTTTTCCGATAGATTTCTTCTCCCCTAGGTTAGATGTACAGTGTACAGAGTCCTCTAGGATGGTCGAGTCAGTCAGGGTAGAGTCTAGTTCGAGTTTTGTCAGCCCATCCACATCTGCGGCACCCGCCGTAACGCGCCCTCCTAAAACCATCCCCAATAGGTTTCTACAAGATTTGGCTGGGAGATGTCATGCTCTGTTAAAGTGTCCGGAATTTGTGGAGACCGCAATTGTCCTGGAAGATGATGAGGGAATTCATGAGGTATGGAGCAAGGATGGACTAGGAGTATATGAAATTGTGAATGAGAAAGACCCAGCTGATGATGAGGAAGATGAAATAGATGACACTGCTGACCTATATGCCCAAGGCTTGAAGAAGTTCGACGAGCCTTCCGTAGCAGTGGATGAATCCACTAAAGAAATTAACCTCGGAACAGTAGAGGACCCCAGGCCCATACTTATTTCCGCCAATCTCCCTCCTCCAGTCGAAGAGGAGCTTGTCAAAGTCTTGAGGGAGTACAGCGATTCTTTCGCCTGGTCCTACGAAGACATGCCGGGTCTTGACCCCGCCTTGGTTGAACATAGGCTGATTCTCAAACCAGGGGCAACGCCCGTTAAACAGAAGGCAAGGAGATTTCACCCGCAAATGGCCTTAAGGATTAAGGAAGAAGTCGATAAATTACATAAGGCCCGGTTCATTAGAGTGGTGCTGTATCCACAATGGGTGGCGAATATAGTCCCGGTGATGAAGAAGGATGGTAAAATTTGAATCTGCATTGACTTCAGGGACTTAAACAAGGCATGCCCGAAAGATGATTTTCCACTTCCTCACATCGACGTCTTGGTCGATAATACAGCTGGATACGAAGCCCTCTCCTTCATGGACGGCTACTCGGGGTATAACCAAATCCTTTTGGCTCCGGAGGATCAAGAAAAGACCTCGTTCACCACACCATGGGGCACATACTGCTACGTCGTCATGCCATTTGGGTTGAAAAATGTAGGTGCCACCTACCAAAGAGCGATGATGGCTATCTTCCACGATATGATGCACGTTTATTTAGAAGCTTATGTGGATGATATTTTGGTCAAATCGAGGTCACAAGAAGAGCACCCCGCCATTCTAGCCAAGGTACTGCAAAGGGCTAGGGAATACAAGTTAAAGATGAATCCAAAGAAATGTGTGTTCGGAGTTGCATCAGGGAAATTGCTTGGGTTTATAGTTAGTAAACGGGGGATTCAGATCGATCCAAACAAGGCAAAGGCCGTCATGGAAATGCCACCGCCGAAGAACGTCACTGAGCTTCGAGGTTTGATCGGGCGTTTTCAATTTATCAGGAGATTCATATCTCAGCATTCGCAAAGATGCCGCCCGTTTTATGACCTGTTAAAGGCCGGCGCGAAATTCGAATGGAATGAACAATGTCAAAAGGCCTATGAGGAACTCAAGGTGTACCTCTCTAATCCCCCGGTTCTACAACCACCCGTCCCCGGGAAACCCCTGATCCTGTACATTTCTGTAATTGAGGACTCCCTAGGAGCTGTTTTGGCACAGGTTGATGATGAAGGAAGAGAAAGGGCGGCGTACTATCTCTCAAGGTTATTTAATCCTGCTGAATCCAAGTACACTGCTATGGAGAAAACCTGTGCAGCACTAGTATGGGTAGCGCAGAAGCTTAAACACTACTTTCTCGCCCACGAGGTCAGGCTCATCTCTAGAATGGAACCCATTCGTTATCTGTTGGAAAAGCCGGTCCTTTCTAATCGGCTAGCTCGCTGGCAAAGTTTTCTCTCCCAGTTCGACATCACCTTCATCGTGCAGAAAGCAATCAAGGGATATGCTATTGCCGAGCACCTAGCTCATTCTCCTATCCCTCGCACTGATTCCATCAGGATGAATTCCCCGATGAACACCTGGCGGTGATCACTCATCTTCCTTTCTGGTCCCTCCACTTTGATGGTGCCCTTAATTCCCAGGGCAGCGGAGTCGGGGCCGTTCTCCTTACTCCAGAAGGGGTGACCATCCCCGTGGCGTATCAACTCTCATTTCCCGCCACCAACAATATAGCCGAGTATGAGGCTCTCCTTACTGGTCTGAAGCACGCCTACATCTTGGGTGCGCGATACCTAAACATCATAGGAGACTCCCTGCTGGTGCTGCGTCAAGTTTTGTCAACCTACCGCACCCGTGATCCTAAGCTCAAACCCTACCAGGATCTGGTCACGCTCTTGGCCAGGCAATTCAGGAAACTCGTCTATATCCACACTCCCCGCTCTCAGAATATCTTGGCCGACGCCCTGGCGTCTCTCGCCTCTTCTCTATCACTCCCCCTAAGTCGCGCCACCGAGACCATTGTGGTCCAAAGGCTAGACATTCCTTCCCCGCAGGATCCCTGGTTCGACAATCTTAGGATGTCCGTAGAGAAGAAAATAGAAAGGGAGGAAATAAAAGAGGTTTCATTAACTGAGCTCGAGGAGATCATTGAAGAGGAAGAATTGCCATGGTTTTATGAGATCGAGCAGTACTGCAAGGATGGTACATTTCCGAAAACAGCCAACGCTGAGCAACGAAAAGCCATTAGAAGAGTCGCCGCCAGGTACACGATCATCGCCGGTGAATTGTATAGGCAGGCCCTGAATGGAGTTCTAATGAGGTGCCTAGATGACGAAGAAGCTTGGAAGGTTGTGGAAGCAACCCACTCCAGCGA
Organism: Amorphophallus konjac; assembly: GCA_022559845.1. Lineage (NCBI taxonomy): Eukaryota > Viridiplantae > Streptophyta > Magnoliopsida > Alismatales > Araceae > Amorphophallus > Amorphophallus konjac. Next base: position 233,969,232 of record CM040119.1, read on the forward strand.
GTGTGGAGGGCATGTGAACGGACAGGCCTTGGCAAAAAAGATTCTTAGGCAGGGCTATTACTGGCCAACCCTAGAAGAAGATTGCTTTACCTATGTCCGTAGGTGCCTTCAGTGCCAAATCCATGCCGACAAAATCCACGCTCCGGCCTCTTCTCTCCATCCTGTTACGGCCCCCTGGCCGTTTTCTATGTGGGCCTTCGACATCATCGGGCCCCTCGGTGATCCGAACTCTGCGATTAAACAGAAATCCTTCATTCTGACGGCTACAGAATACTTCACTAAGTGGGCCGAAGCTGAAGCTTATGCAGAAATCAAAGCCACCACAGTATGCCGCTTCATCATGAAGAACATTATCTCGCGGTTCGGAGTGCCAAGCAGCATCGTCACCGACAACGGGCCTCAATTCATCTCACAAGAACTCCAGGACCTCTGTAAGAAATTCAATATAGTTTTGCATCATTCATCACCATACTACCCCCAAGGTAATGGCCAGGCTGAAGCCACGAATAAGACCCTTCTCAAAATTATCAAGAAAACATGCGAATCACATAAATTTGGTGATTGGGCCGACAAATTGATAGAAGCTCTATGGGCCTACCGCACCTCCGTCCGCACTCCCACAGGGCAGACTCCCTTTGCCCTCACCTACGGAATGGAAGCGGTACTCCCGTATGAAATTCTAATCCCTTCCCTAAGGGTGCAGCTGGATAAGGAACTTAATCTCGACGAACATCGAGAGGCGTTGCTAGTCCAACTGGAACTTTTAGACGAGAAGAGGTTAAATGCGGCCAATCATGTTTCAGTATATCAAAAGCGGGTCTCGCGATATTTTCAAAAGAAGGTCATCGAAAGAAAATTTCAAGTGGGTAATATGGTTCTGAAACGCAAATTCATCAGGTCTGCGGGTCCCAGGTCTAAGTTGCAACCCAACTGGGAAGGGCCCTTCGTAATCAAAGAAGCTTATCCTGGCAATGCATATCGTCTAATCAACTCGGAGGGGGAGGAATTGCCGAACCCGTGGAATGGGCTGTATTTAAAGCGTTTTCATCCATAAAAATAAAACCAGTGAACGGCTCGATGGCAGGGCATACCCCACCAAATTACGAAAGGAGGACCCAGGTCCAGCATCTCACACACTACACGACCCCGTGGTGCGGTATTCTCATGCTACCCGACACCGTTTCTCCTTTGGCCATGCTCGGGGATGGTGGAAATCCTTGTATTTCTTCTCTCTCGGTTGAAGATAAGGGGCAAGTGGTGAATAAGGGGGCGAGGACTGACCCAGGTTCCCCGTCAAAAGAAAAAGGTCTCAAATAGGGGCAATCCGTCAAGACCTCACTCCGCAAAAGAAGAAAAAAGAAAGAAGAGAAAGAAAAGGAAAGCAAACAAAAAAAAGAAGAAGAAAAAGAAAGAACAGGGGCAAGAGCCGAAAGCACAAAGCTCGAAGCTCCCTGAATCCCCGAAAAATGCGGCTAGGCATGGCAAGAGTGGCAGTACAGTTTCCCCGCGGGACGTTATGAGCCCGGTCGCATGCGTGCCTAGAGCGGGTGAAGGTTCGATGACGGATACAAAGCCCCGGCGCAACAGACCAGATTCCTTGAGAAAAGGGGGGTCCCGGGAAAGAACTCAAGCCCTAAAAACCTCTACACCTATCGTCGGCTTCCCTACTCAATCTTTTTTTACTTTCCCAAGGAATGAATCCCACCCCAGATATGGCCTCAGCAGAAGCACCGTCGAGCAAAGTCGACGCCGATCACCAGCGGTCCCCTTTCCTGCACGCGCTGAACCTTGGAATTCCGTAGCAAGACGAGAAGGTCCCTGCTATTGAGACCCGAGCTGGTTTCAAAACCCAAAAAAAATCAAATATTTCAAAACCCAAAAAATCAAATATTTCAAAACCCAAAAAAATCAAATATTTCAAAACCCAAAAAAATCAAATATTTCAAAACCCAAACAAAATCAAATATTTCAAAACCCAAAAAAAATCAAATATTTCAAAACCCAAAAAAATCAAATATTTCAAAACCCAAACAAAATCAAATATTTCAAAATCCAACAAAAATTGCGTTTACTTGTTTTCTTCTTGCATTCATCTGCATTTTCTCGCACTTTGATATTTGCCTATTTAATAAGGCTCACCCCCCTTGACCAAAAGTCAAGAAAGGGTCGTCTCCTAACTTGCTGTAGGCAAGGGGCTGAGCCTAAAATAGATTTAATCTGTTTCATGTTTGCATGTGTGCAGGGGCAGGTTGGAAGAACAATTGACTCGGGACTATAGGAATATTCAATCCTCGCATTAGCCTATGCAATCACATCACATCATAATCATTTTGCAAAGCTCAAACTCAATCTCATCAGATCTTATCATATAAAATCCTATCCCATATCATCATAAAAACAAAAGAAAATCACTCAGTCCACCGCTGGGCATCCCCGCGAGGATGTATCTCTCTCAACTCCCTAAGATAAGCCTATCTAGTCTCTGGAACCTCCTCAACCTCTGCTGGTAGGGTACGCACCCTGCTCACCTCCCACATGATCAACGCACTCCTGACTGCCTGCTCGTCCTCCTCTGTCCCGATCCTCCGTGCCTGTAGCATGGGAAGGTAGGGTAGCATAGGTAGCACCGTCCGAGGGAGCCCGATCTGCAGGTAGCATCTGTGTGGGCTGTACATCGCTAAAGTGGTGTCGCTCACGAGCCTCAAGTCCAAGCCAGCTCTCCTCGGTAGCCTGATGATGGTATCATGGAGGAAGTCCGGGCGCATCACGAACCTATCCAGGGGCAGCCTGCGGATGTACGGGCGCCACTCGTCCCTGGTCTTCAGCTCAGCCGCCCTGCACTCAACCTGCGGAGAAAACCTGAAGGCGCCCCCTATGAAGTAAAGGGGATGGCTCCCGAAGATCCTGCTAACTGAAGTAATATCCTCCCTCAGGGTAAACTTCATCCTAACTCCCATCCAACACTCCAATAGGATCATCGAACCAAAGAGAGGACCTCCTAAGGCTGCCGAAGTGAGACCCTCATACAGATAAGCTAAGATAGCCTGAGAGATGGAAAGTCCCTGCCAAAGGCCGCTGATGGTGCTGAGTAAAGGAATCTCTAGGACATGGTCGGCTGAAGGGAAAAGGATGGCCCCGCATAGGCAGATGGACACAGCTTTGGCTATGGCTTCAACCCAGCCGCACTTATTCCGGCAATGCTCTACTACCCACTGGCTCAGAGGAAGGAGGTGGATGTGGCGAGGACCTACGGAGGTGCGAACATCCCCGCTGTCAGGTAGGAACCCTCCTAGGATGAGTTTTGGGTCTATAGGGGCAACGGTATGGCATATCAAGTCTTCCTCCCCCACCTTGGACCTAGGGAGCCTGAAGTATGTCTCTACCTCCTCTAACAGGATGGTGGCCTCAAAAGATGGGAAGAAGAAAGTGTGAGTCTGAGGGTGCCAGATCTCCATCAGAGCAGAAATACTATGCCAATCTAAGGAAAGTTTAGGGTAATTCTGACCTAGAACTAAGAGGGAGTGCAAGTGCCAGGATTTGAGAAGGTGAGTCACCCCGAGGGGCAATGCACGGACCATGGGAGCCACCCACTTTAAATTAGAAAAGTGCCTCGGGCCGGGAAGAAGCTGAAAAGAAGAAGGAAGCAAGGGGTGTAAAGAGATATAAGAGGAAATCAAGAGATGAAAATTTGAACATATTCTAAGCAAACTTACCTCTCTCATAGGAGTGGCGCTGAGATGTCGAGGAATCAAGCTTAGTCGTTGAATCGCTTCCCGCTCCTTTCTAGCCGGTCGCGGTCCTTCAAACGACGCTCCCCCCGCGAAACTTCCATCAAAAGCCCTCTTCATGATGAGGTGACGAGAATCAAAGGTTTTAGGCTTTAGGAGAAGGAAGATGGGTGAGTTGAGGGTTCAGGCCTACCTGCTACTTATAGGGTTCATTCGAGAGCCTAAGCCTCTTAGGATTAGGCCCAGATAAGTCTAGGACGAGTTTGGATAGGGTTGTGATAAGTTCAAAGCACCTTGCCCTCGGGCTGGGGACTCTCCAGGGAGTCCCCTCTCAAGCAAATCGGACGTGGGATTGGACGGTCTTACGATAGACCGTCCATCCATTATACGGCCCATCATCAACTGTTTTTCTCTCCAAAGGAAGCTTGGGCCCAGTGACTTGTACGGCCCGAACTCCGCCGTTCCAACACTCATACGGTTTATATGGAACCGTTCCAACGAATTCACGCGGCCCTTAGAAAACCGCTCTTATATACGAACGGCTAGAGGAGAATCGTCCATATGCTCTGCTCCCCAATTAACCTGCTGCACTCATGCCTCCGTCATTTGGCGCACTCATCTCACTCAAGTCGGCGTGTGCGCTCTCATCTCACTCAAGTCAGCGCGTGCACTCTCATCTCACTCAAGTCAGCACGTGCACTCTCATCTCACTCAAGTCGGCGTGTGCGCTCTCCTCTCACTCAAGTCGGCGTGTGCGCTCTCATCTCACTCAAGTCAGCGCGTGCACTCTCATCTCACTCAAGTCAGCGCGCGCACTCTCTTCTCACTCAAGTCGGCGTGTGCGCTCTCATCTCACTCAAGTCGGCGTGTGCGTCACTCATCTCTCTCAGGCTAAGCGAGCTCCTCAAACTCATTTGCCCACTCATACAAACATTCATCCACAAAACAAACGAAAAATAGAAGACATGCATATCACTATCATATCATATCATATACAAAGGATGGGCCCAGTCCAACCAGTCAAGTAGCTCCCTTTCCCTGGCCCCCGTCGCTGTCTCCACCGCCCTCATGCCTCTTTGGGGTAGGCATCGCTGAGGTCGCCTCATCATGCCGTCGCCGGCGCCGCTCCTCCTCCTCGTTCCTCCGATGGCCGGAGGAACCAGTGAAGTAACTCCTCACGGAGCCGTGGGTGCCGTGGCTGCCGCTCGCAGTCGCCCTGCTACGCTCCCGACTCGCCTCCTTCACACCCTCCACCTTGCCCTCCAACCGGGCAACCTGTAGACGGGCCTGCTCTGCCTCACTCCTGTAACGCTCGGCCTCTGCCCGGTAACGGTCCGCCTCGGTAGCCCCGGCCCGTAGTCGCTCTAGCTCGGCCCGGAGGAGTGCCGTCTCCACTGCGCCTACCGGTCGGCTCCGCGCAGCCTCTTCTCGCACCCGGGCTGCCTCCTCCAGAGCCGCCACCCGGCTCCGCTCCAGCTCCGCCTGAAGGTGAGTCAGCTCGGACGTCTGCATTCACATATCACTATCAGTTGGTCACATTTCATACATTTCATAAGCATAAATAAGCAGGAGGAAGTGTAGAGATTCGTGTACCCTCTCCACGAGGGCCACCTCGGCCGCTTTGGCCCGCTCTACCATCTGAGTGAAGTCCGCATCCCGATCGGCTCGGTCTGCTGGGGTCTGGACAGAGGAGGAAGAAGGAGCGTCTGGTCCCACCCTCTGAGCACCCTCGGCGCGCTGCATCCAAATACTCCAGGTCAGTCATAAGCATAATCATAATCATATAGAACTGCATAATTTGAAAAAGTCTGAGGTTTAGGAAACTCACCAGTAGGGCCAGGGCCTGCCGGGCCTCGTCTCTCTCCCGGATGGTGGAGTGCAGGAGTCCCTGCAACTCTGCCACCCGTCCTGCAGGGTCAACCTACATGTAAAAGTCTTTGTCAGTGCATCATATAAGAATCATAAGCATGATAGACAAAGTTTAAGCTTAGAAGTCGTACCGGTCGGTGGGCGCCTCGGAACACCTGGTCCCGGTAGTGCCGTGCGTACGCAGTGTAGTACGCACTGTCGCTCTCTGCCCGGGCGGTCACCACTCGCCCTCGCGCGGCCCAGTCAGCAACCTGCTCGGCGTTCCTCGCTGTCCAGTCGTACGCCTCGCGGAGTCCCCGGGTCGTCCTCGACACTCGTTCCCCCGCCTTCTCGGGCGCAGGGAACTCAACGGCCGGCTGATAGACCCCGATGGTCCTCATCACCAACCTAAAGTGTCACGCCCCGTACTCTATACCATCGAGGTATTGTCCGCTTTGGCCTACCGGCCTCACGATTTTGTCCCTTACTAAGGGTGATCGGCTCCAGAATGGAGGACTTCCCGGGAGGTCACCCATCCCAGTACTGCTCCCCATTAAGCACGCTTAACTTCGAAGTTCTTTACAAGAACTGAGCCGATACTTCAAAAGGCGCCTCGGTGATATAGAGTACAACTTAGCTATATTTGAGGATGTTACAATCTACCCCTCTTATATAGGCGACGTCCTCGTCGCTGGGCACATTTAGCACGCAATCATGCAATCAAGCCCCCAGGCAGGTAGGACTCTAGAGGTGGCCCCTACAGGCTCAAGAGGTGGCTCCCACTATGTAGCACTTTGCTCCATTACGGACTCAAGAGGTGGCTCCCATAGCGTAGCACTTTGCCCTGCATGGCACTTTGTTCCCACACTTCCGGCTGGGGTATAGCTCTGATACCATTCTGTCACGCCCCGTACTCTATACCGTCGAGGTATTGTCCGCTTTGGCCTACCGGCCTCACGGTTTTATCCCTTTTTAACAGTGATCGGCTCCAGAATGGGGGACTTCCCGGGTTGGTCACCCATCCTGATACTGCTCCCCATTAAGCACGCTTAACTTCGGAGTTCTTTTCAAGCCCTCACCCACGAGCCCTCACCGGCGGTCCGTGGCCTGGCGGACTGGTGCTTCGTCTGGGTCATCAAATGGGCTGGGGGAAGGTTGAGAGAGGGAGGGAGATTGAGAAGGGAGAGTGAGAGAGGGAGAGTGTGGGCGTTGTTTGCCCCTTCGTCCCTTCCACCGTCGGTTACGGTGGAGGGAGACGAAGGGGTTCTTTTTTTTCGAAGCTCCAGAGAAGAACGGTCTATCGTTAGACCGTTCACTATTTGAACGGTTCGTTCCTAACCGTATGTCTCTCTTGACCGTTAATTCTATGTCGGTTGGAATTCTGGGTACGAGCGGTTCCCACAGAGCCGTTCGAATTAAAACGGTGTGTACACAATCGTTCATCACGGGCAACCGGCTCTGAGAAAATTGCTTGGATATCAGGTATATACGGTTAACATGGAGCCGTTTAGAATTTAGAACGGTTAATATTCAGCCGTATATCGCGTTGATGTGTTTAAATCATGAATATTGAATATTTTCTTTGGAAATACATCTCTTAATCATCTTATGCAGCATCACTCCAACCATGTCTCGCCATTTCGCCTGCACAGGTAAGTCAGGTATGGTCTTCTATCCCTGAATCCCTTATTGCATTATTATATGGTATTATATATACTATTTCGAGAGTCGGCAGGTTTCTTATGTGTCCCAGGATCTGATGTTCCCCTTCAACAAAAATAATGATGATCTAGGCTCATGTACCTAACCTTCGGATAGGCCGTTAAGCTGGGATGTCACGAGGAGGACGGTTCTATCCGCGCGCTATGGTAGCGGACGGTATCTTGACTCTGATGTTCCCAGCTTAGCAATATTACTCTCAAATATCTTATATTTTAATCTTTCTTGGCATTTATTTTAATGATTTCTTTTTGTTTTAGCCCAGCATGCATCATACGCATTCTTTTGAGCTTTCATGCGCCATGGTTTGCTTAAGAAATGTCCCGTCGGTAACGGTCAGCTATGTGTTTAAGAGGCTGGAGTAAGATGAACTAATTCCACTCTGAGTTTGAAGGTTCTCTTTGGTCGGTTCGTTGAGATCGGTTGACTAGAAGATCCCCGTCTGGAGCTTTAGCATCTTTTTTCTTTTTTGTGGCCCCCTCATTGGACCGCGGGATTGTGTCCCCCATGAGGTTGGTCTTGTCGGTTGATTTCCTTTAGTTTAGTCCCTCCAGATTGGCGTCGCCTTTTGGTCAATTACTCCTGACGCTCGGTTCAAGGTTTTCTGAAAGATTCTCATCGCTTATTGGTAGGAACAGGTGTCGTTTTACCTTAACGCCCGCTTTTCCGGTCCACTCCGCTACATTTCCGCATCGTCTCCATGTTCCGTGTCACCTCCGCTTCACCTCCGCTCGCTCCCCTGCAAAGAGGACGTTAAGGAGGGGCATCTGTTGACACCCGTTTTATACCGATAAGTTGAGCCGTTTCTCTTACCTCCATTTGATTGATGCCTTAAGTTGTCCATTATCTGCTGGGCCATTTTTTGTGGCACATCCTGGGCCCATTTTATGGGTAGCCTCCCTCCTTGGTAAAGGTCGTATCCATTCAGGGCTTATCGGACCTTGGCTTTGATTAATTGAACTGTTTTATAAACATCAGGTACCCAAGATCATGAAGGGTCCCACATTAGCCGTTCAATACTGGGGCGGTCGATACCAGACCGTTCATACATTTCGGCTAATTTCTGAGGATTTTCTGAATATTCACCGACAGGATTTTGTGCGGTGTGATCAGGACCGTTCAAGTTCATGGACGGGCCTATTCCAACCGCCTATATCTCAGAGTCCTACGCGCGTCCGTTTTCTCAGATAATTATCCAAATATTTTGAATTATCACCGACAGGATAAAACGGTCGCGTTTGTGCCGCGCTACACTAAAACGGTCTCTATCCAACCGTTCATATAGTCAGGGTCCCACGGCGGACGTTTCGGCCAGTTCGAGAGATAATTGGGATTATTTGCTGATTATTTGAATTTCCACCGACGGGTATGGACGGTTAGTTTGTAACCGCCCACTTGGTTGAGCGGTCTATCGTAAGACCGTTCATCCCGTCGGTTGCTCAATTTTAACAGATTTTAATCCTTTTGTTCATGGTTTTATCCCCAACTTCTTTTATCAATATCTCCGTGGATAATCAACCATTTTAAGTGTCGTTTCGACTGGATGAGAAATGATTGTATTATCTACGATTTATCTTCAATAATTTCGTCCCGAAAATGGCTCTAAACCCTAATTTCGAGGTTGGCTTTCTAGGCTCTATAAATAGACCCTATTGGCCGGACGTCGAAAGGGGGGGAGATTTTGATCGACGGCGAAGCCCTGCCGCATTCTTGAGCGACCCAACACCAAGGAGGGAGGCTCTCTACGTCCGCATGAGCCTCCGGTCAAGGGAGTAGCCCAGTCTTCGCAGTTTTTTTCATTTCATAGTTTTGCCGTGTTCTTTCATTGCATGCTTTGTTTCTCACCCGCGTACCCCCCTCCTTCTCATAACATGCACACAATCATCCCGTTTTTTTGTCACCCTAGGGATTGAAAACCCCCCAGGTATTCCCCTTTTCATTTGTTCATGCTTAATTCTTCTCGTTTGAATATGTACCGCATCATTAAGGTCTAATTTGGGTGTCTTTTTTGTGTCTCTACGTTGTTTCGTAGGTCAGCATCTAATCAGCACGAGGCCCATCCCCTCTGGCCGGCCGGAGAGGGTGGAGGTCGAGCCCTTCTCAACTTGCTGAGTGAAGGTATTGAGCGGTCATCCTCCAGCCGTTCAACTTTCCGCGTGGTGCATAAACAACCGTCCTTCACTGGAATGCGGTCCCTCAAGCGCCGTCCATCTCACTGCAGCAGTTCCTCCCGCTTCCCTCGCAGCGTCCCAGAGCGGTCTATCGTAAGACCGCTCATCCCAGAGCGGTCCTAACCGAGCCGTTCATCCCCAGCGCTGCACCAAGGCGAGTGTCTCCCCATTTTCCAAGGTACGGCGTGCCTGTCGCGTACGGCATCTTGGTGGCGATCACGGTACTTTGCTTCATTCTCTGTTTTCTCTTCTGTCTCTCATTTGTTCATGCACTTGGCGTGCTTTTGACCCCTTTAGTGAAAGGAGAGAGAGAGGAGAGAAATATATATCTGTTGACACCCGTTTTATACTGATAAGTTGAGCCGTTTCTCTTACCTCCATTTGATTGATGCCTTAAGTTGTCCATTATCTGTTGGGCCATTTTTTGTGGCACATCCTGGGCCCATTTTATGGGTAGCCTCCCTCCTTGGTAAAGGTCGTATTCATTCAGGGCTTATCGGACCTTGGCTTTGATTAATTGAACTGTTTTATAAACATCAGGTACCCAATATCATGAACGGTCCCACATTAGCCGTTCAATACTGGGGCGGTCGATACCAGACCGTTCATACATTTCGGCTAATTTCTGAGGATTTTCTGAATATTCACCGACAGGATTTTGTGCGGTGTGATCAGGACCGTTCAAGTTCATGGACGGGCCTATTCCAACCGCCTATATCTCAGAGTCCTACGCGCGCCCGTTTTCTCAGATAATTATCCAAATATTTTGAATTATCACCGACAGGATAAAACGGTCGCATTTGTGCCGCGCTACACTAAAACGGTCTCTATCCAACCGTTCATATAGTCAGGGTCCCACGGCGGACGTTTCGGCCAGTTCGAGAGATAATTGGGATTATTTGCTGATTATTTGAATTTCCACCGACGGGTATGGACGGTTAGTTTGTAACCGCCCACTTGGTTGAGCGGTCTATCGTAAGACCGTTCATCCCGTCGGTTGCTCAATTTTAACAGATTTTAATCCTTTTGTTCATGGTTTTATCCCCAACTTCTTTTATCAATATCTCCGTGGATAATCAACCATTTTAAGTGCCGTTTCGACTGGATGAGAAATGATTGTATTATCTACGATTTATCTTCAATAATTTCGTCCCGAAAATGGCTCTAAACCCTAATTTCGAGGTTGGCTTTCTAGGCTCTATAAATAGACCCTATTGGCCGGACGTCGAAAGGGGGGGAGATTTTGATCGACGGCGAAGCCCTGCCGCATTCTTGAGCGACCCAGCACCAAGGAGGGAGGCTCTCTACGTCCGCATGAGCCTCCGGTCAAGAGAGTAGCCCAGTCTTCGCAGTTTTTTTCGTTTCATAGTTTTGCCGTGTTCTTTCATTGCATGCTTTGTTTCTCACCCGTGTACCCCCCTCCTTCTCATAACATGCACACAATCATCCCGTTTTTTGTCACCCTAGGGGTTTAAAACCCCGCAGGTATTCCCCTTTTCATTTGTTCATGCTTAATTCTTCTCGCTTGAACATGTACCGCATCATTAAGGTCTAATTTGGGTGTCTTTTTTGTGTCTCTACGTTGTTTCGCAGGTCAGCATCTAAGCAGCACGAGGCCCATCCCCTCTGGCCGGCCGGAGAGGGTGGAGGTCGAGCCCTTCTCAACTTGCTGAGTGAAGGTGTTGAGCGGTCATCCTCCAGCCGTTCAACGTTTCGCGTGGTGCATAAGCAACCGTCCTTCACTGGAGTGCGGTCCCTCAAGCGCCGTCCATCTCACTGCAGCAGTTCCTCCCGCGTCCCTCGCAGCGTCCCAGGGCGGTCTATCGTAAGACCGCTCATCCCAGAGCGGTCCTAACCGAGCCGTTCATCCCCAGCGCTGCACCAAGGCGAGTGTCTCCCCATTTTCCAAGGTACGGCGTGCCTGTCGCGTACGGCATCTTGGTGGCGATCACGGTACTTTGCTTCATTCTCTGTTTTCTCTTCTGTCTCTCATTTGTTCATGCACTTGGCGTGCTTTTGACCCCTTTAGTGAAAGGAGAGAGAGAGGAGAGAAATATATATCTGTTGACACCCGTTTTATACCGATAAGTTGAGCCGTTTCTCTTACCTCCATTTGATTGATGCCTTAAGTTGTCCATTATCTGCTGGGCCATTTTTTGTGGCACATCCTGGGCCCATTTTATGGGTAGCCTCCCTCTTTGGTAAAGGTCGTATCCATTCAGGGCTTATCGGACCTTGGCTTTGATTAATTGAACTGTTTTATAAACATCAGGTACCCAAGATCATGAACGGTCCCACATTAGCCGTTCAATACTGGGGCGGTCGATACCAGACCGTTCATACATTTCGGCTAATTTCTGAGGATTTTCTGAATATTCACCGACAGGATTTTGTGCGGTGTGATCAGGACCGTTCAAGTTCATGGACGGGCCTATTCCAACCGCCTATATCTCAGAGTCCTACGCGCGCCCGTTTTCTCAGATAATTATCCAAATATTTTGAATTATCACCGATAGGATAAAACGGTCGCGTTTGTGCCGCGCTACACTAAAACGGTCTCTATCCAACCGTTCATATAGTCAGGGTCCCACGGCGGACGTTTCGGCCAGTTCGAGAGATAATTGGGATTATTTGCTGATTATTTGAATTTCCACCGACGGGTATGGACGGTTAGTTTGTAACCGCCCACTTGGTTGAGCGGTCTATCGTAAGACCGTTCATCCCGTCGGTTGCTCAATTTTAACAGATTTTAATCCTTTTGTTCATGGTTTTATCCCCAACTTCTTTTATCAATATCTTCGTGGATAATCAACCATTTTAAGTGCCGTTTCGACTGGATGAGAAATGATTGTATTATCTACGATTTATCTTCAATAATTTCGTCCCAAAAATGGTTCTAAACCCTAATTTCGAGCTTGGCTTTCTAGGCTCTATAAATAGACCCTATTGGCCGGACGTCGAAAGGGGGGGAGATTTTGATCGACGGCGAAGCCCTGCCGCATTCTTGAGCGACCCAGCACCAAGGAGGGAGGCTCTCTACGTCCGCATGAGCCTTCGATCAAGGGAGTAGCCCAGTCTTCGCAGTTTTTTTCGTTTCATAGTTTTGCCGTGTTCTTTCATTGCATGCTTTGTTTCTCACCCGCGTACCCCCCTCCTTCTCATAACATGCACACAATCATCCCGTTTTTTGTCACCCTAGGGGTTTAAAACCCCCCAGGTATTCCCCTTTTCATTTGTTCAAGCTTAATTCTTCTCGCTTGAACATGTACCGCATCATTAAGGTCTAATTTGGGTGTCTTTTTTGTGCACACGCGGTTCGTCCAGAGTCGTCTAACCACCAGCACGGTTGATTCTACACCGCTCATATACTCTGCCTTCAGGTTGATCTACCCCGACCTTTCCTGTTGCAGACGGCTCCCTGGACGCCGTCCATCTATTTGAGCGGCTTTCACACAACCGTCCCGCGCCCAGGCACAGGTACGCTGTACTTTCTGGTGGCAGATACACGGCTGTGAGGCGGCGGTTCAAACACGCGTGCGGTTGACCATAGGCCGTCTGTCTGGTATGTCCCTTGCTTTCTGCCCATACATTACGGCTGAAATTGGACAGTCTGAGTACTTAGAGCGGTCAGAGGAGGACCGCACATCTCCTGTCACAGTGCATTTCTGTCTTCTTGCTTAGTGTTTTGGCTGATATATATATTGCTCCTGGTGCTGTTCGTTGGCTCCCCCTGCCATCTTATTATTATTATTGCATGACCATGCTTTTATTACTCATGTGTATACTTGCTCATTGATTGATAGCTGCTAGGCTAGTTTGTGCATGCACTCCGGTGCGCATAGGAGCATCGATATTTCCCATATTAGTTGCATTCCTACCGAGGTAGGGTTTCCTCTCGTCTCCATATTCCTTGGAGCCGACTAGGGACCTTGCTGAGGACCTCCGTAAGCCCCCGTGAGCCGTGGATTCCAACACGGACGCCGGGCAGGTTGTACCGTATCCACCCCGTCTAGGGTTGCATCCGCGAGTGAGAAGTCCCAATAGGGTCACACGGTTCCTCGTTCTCATCCCTAATCAGGCACCTAGTGGTCGAGAGAGTTGACATTTTCATTAATCCACTAAGGTTCAAACCCGAAGATATAAGGAACTTACGAGCATCATTTTAAGAACTTGATTGCATTATTGAGTGATTCTACTCTCATCTCGCTCCATTGTATGCTTACTATTTGCTTGGTAGATTTGATTGATTTAGTGTTGCTTGTTCTAGTATCAAGTGTCTTGGTGTATGTGGGACTGCCTTCTGCCCCCACGATCACTGCCTAGGGTTGATTCTTATTTCCATTCCTACTCCAACCCCTTGTTCGATTCCGCTTCTTCTTCCATGTCGTCATACGACTTCTCTGCGGCCCATGAGGACTCCCTTCCTCATGGTCTCCTTGAGGACCCCCCTCGGCTCACCCACTTGCAAGGGGGAGAGGGGACGGCCCCTTCACTCCCGACCTCTCTTGGCGAGGGTCCCCGACCCTCTTTTTCAAACCTGCCCAACCAGAATTCAGCCAGTACGATCCTCGACATGATGGCCCAGTTGGACCCCACCCAACTCCATCTCATCAGACAAGCTTTGCAAGGGGGCGATGCCCCGGCCTCAGCTCTGGCTCATGCCATGGCCAATGTCGCCACTTCAGCTCCTGTGGTCGGGACCACTTCCGTGGCTCCCATTGACCTTACTCCAGTCCGCCCTCAGAACTTTCGCTATCCCAACATGGAAATGGGCCAGGCGTCCACATCGGTCCATCAGCAACTGGATAAAGGGAAATCCCCGATCCCCTCTGTTCCTTATCTTGAGCCATACCCTACAATTTCTCCATCGCCTCAGGCCCTCATGGCCCCGGCAGACTTCGCTAGGTCACAGCCGGGGGCGACTCAGGTCGCTCATACAGATATGGGCCCTTCCTCGGCCCATTACCCCTCTTATGGGCCGCCTCCTTCGTCAGTTTATCCTTTGGTCGCCTATCCGGGTGCTACTCCTCTTGCTCCCCCCCTCCTTCCCGGGAACGAGAAATTCTTGACAAGTGGGCTGCTATGCAGCAACAAATTGATCTCCTCCACAAGCGGGTCGGTCCGCAATCTCTTGCCGACGTCCCTATACCTAACTTCAGGGACCTACGTTTTCCTTCCCAGTCGGAGCTCCCCGTGTACCGCAAATATGATGGGAATGGCAACCCGTTCATCCATGTCCGGGAGTTCTTATACGAGTCTGCGCAGTTCCAACAGGATGATCGCTTGATGGCTTATTTGTTCCGTCGGTCCCTGGAGGGGGTCGCGCTGGAATGGTTTTACACCCTGCCTCTGGAGGAGGCTGAGAATTTCAAGACCGTCAAGGAGAAGTTTATACAGAGGTTTCAGGATCGGGTCGGACCCGAGTACTCTTTCACTGACCTGGTGGCGGAGAAGATGAAGCCGGAGGAAGACTTCGCAACTTATGCAGATCGCTGGAGATAGATGGCCTCGCGGGTGCCCGGGCAGATTCCGGAAGAAGAAAAAGTAAAGTTGCTAATTTCCAATGCTACGCCAACTTTCAGAAACATTCTGGCAATGAATGACATTTCGAACATGCACCAACTATACAGCAGAGCTAGGTTTATTCAAACCCAATTTAAAGACTCCCCCATCCATTCTTTGTTCGAGGCCCAGAAGCCCAAAGCCACTAAGAAAACCCAGGGCCCCGTCACTGAGGGGGTACAAATTAACGAGCAAGTCTAGGCCGTTCAGTTCCCCCAACACGCCGCTCCACCCCGCTTCCCACCACCTCAGCGTAACCCCCAGTTCACCGCTCCGCCAGTTCCCCAATCTGCCTTCCAAGTCCCGCAATACCCTCAACAGGCACCTCCGCCACCCCAACAGCCTCAGCGGCCCCCGCAGTATAATAATGTTCCTCCACCCCCCACCTATGGCTCTGCTCGACCAGCTCCAAAGAGGGCTCATTACCCCCCTCTTCCAGAGACCTTGCCAGATATTTTCTCTGCTCTAATGTATACTGGCGACCTTCAGTTGCCGCCTGAGTGCCCGAACTGGAATCCGGCTGCCGACCAATCCCGATATTGTATATTCCATCGGCAACCGGGGCACACAATAGAGCGATGTTACCAATTCAGAGATCTGGTGTATGATTTGCATGAGGGCCAGAGAATTGATTGGGCCTAGATGCGCTGACTAATTGAGGATATCAAGCAGAGGCAGAGACAGGCCAAGCCGCAACAGGCGGCGCCCCAGCAGCAGCAGCAGCAACAACCCCAACAGCAGCCACAGCCTCCACCGCAGCAGCAAGACCTTGGGATCCATCAAAATCCCATGCCAATACATCTGCCCGCTCCTCCGCAACAACAGCAACCACCGGCACCGGCCCCAGCACAAGTGAATGTGGTCCAGCGCCCAGCCCCCAATGCTGGGTGGACGTTTGATGATGAGACCCCCGCCCATCTCTTGGCCTTACACCACCACTACTCTCCCACACCTGCCATTCCCTCCATCCTTAGACCCGCCGCTACACCGCCCATCACTTCCCCCGCGTCACCTCTTAGGCCCTCTACATTCCCCTCTACTCCATCCGTCCTCTCACCACCACCCGCCATGCCTCCCATCATCTCCCCTAAGCTTAACCCTTCGCCCATTTCCCCTCCACCAGGGCCCATTAAGCCCACTCCCGTCATCCTCACCCCCATCTCCACGCCATTCGCCTACCCCACCAGGCCAAGCGGGGGTCCAGTCCAGGCCGTACAAGCATCACAATGCGCCCTTCGGAGCGGGCGTCCCTTCCAGAGAATGTTTCCCTCCCCAGGTGCATCTGCACCAAACCCTGCAGTTTCATCACCTACAGTTGAACCGGAGGAGATAGATCCGGTGTCGGGCATGAGATATGACTTATTACAGCATTTAGACCGGCTGCCGGCTAAAATCTCAGTGTTAGAGCTGATCAAGAGGTCGCCGCTCCACCAAGACGCCCTGAAAATATTCCTACAGAAAGTTATGGTAAGCGAGGATGTGGCGGTGGATAGCCTGCCCGCGGTCTTGGCCACTATCACAAAGGGGCCCTCTATTGCATTTGCTGAGACAGAATTAGCGCCTCCTGAGGCACGGCAGATGCCGTTATGCATTACCATCTCTTTAAACAAAACGACCGTGGAATCCGCCCTTGTGGATACAGGGGCGTCGATAAATGTCTGCTCATTGAGTACCCTTCGTGCTTGTAATATATCAGAGGACATGCTCAAGCCGACACCAACCACGATAGCCGCATATGATAACTCCAGACGTGCTTGTCACGGGGTAGTAACTGTACAGGCCGAGCTAGGGCCCTTGGTGATGGATGTAGAATTTTATGTGTTGGACATAGACCCAATGTTCAAAGCCATTCTGGGCCGTCCATGGTTGAATAGTTTGAACGCCGTCCCCTCGATCGCCCACCAGTGTCTGAAGTTCCCATTCCAGGGGCGAGTGGTCATGGTGAAAAGTGTTTCCACAGTTCAAAACGTTGACGCCATAGCAGCCAAGATTCTGCCCACACTGTGGCCAAGCAACAAACATGTTCTATCTGTCATGGACTTGAACTATTCGTGGGCATATGCGTGGCGCAAGCCCACCGCTGCACCAATCAATGTGAAGGTTAAGCCCAAGATGAGAGACTCCAAAGGGTGGCACATAATTCTAAAATTGGGCTATCAGCCAAGCCGAGGACTCGGTGCACAGCTGCAGGGCCGAACCAACCCCGTTCCCAGGGGAAGGAAGATGGGCCGCCGGGGCCTCGGCTACCATGAATCCTCCATGTCGATGCTTGGGGACTCTGGGCCGTTGACCTGGGACTACCGGCAACATTTTACGAAGGGTCCGTTGCAGCCCGACACCTTGAAGACCTCGCCATCCAGCCTTGAAGAAAAGATAGACGAAGCTTGTGCTGTTGCCGATCCTCCACCACCACCGCAAGGGCTAGCCGGTGACTTGGAAGACTTTGCTAACTGCTTTGCAAAGATGTTTTATGAAGAAGAGGGTGACCCAAAGAAGAAGGAGACGCAGCTGGTAAGGTGCCCCCCGATGCCATTGGCCCGCCAGGGGCCCCGGAAGACAGGGAGCTCCATCACTACTTATTCTATGTCCCCATCCCGTCTCACTTCCTGGTTTCAACAGCGGGATTCTGTTCCCCGTTCCCCTCCACTCCTGGTCGACCCGTACTTTGCGGAGAGACCTGAAATTTTGTTCGTTCCATGTGCTTGCGGGCGCTGCCCGCCCATTGATCTATCAACCCTATTCACTCCTCCTCCTCCAGGAGCTCAGCTCCATGAAATGTGGTTTAAGTCTTCTGACCCTTTCTTTGACTGCATCTTCCCGGAATTGTTCCCCATGCAACTTCCTCCTCCTCCGCCTTCTTCCTCCTGTTGTGTGATCACTTCCGGCCTCTAAAAAAAAATGCCAATCTCAAAACGGAGGTCTCCATGGAAGATTACGCTATGTTCTGCCCAGATCCCCAGGGGCACGAGACCCCTGTTTCTTTTCCGGTAGATTTCTTCTCCCCTATGTTAGATGTACAGTGTACAGAGTCCTCTAGGATGGTCGAGTCAGTCAGGGTAGAATCTAGTTCGAGTTTTGTCAGCCCATCCACGTCTACGGCACCCGCCGTAACGCGCCCTCCTAAAACCATCCCCAATAGGTTTCTACAAGATTTGGCTGGGAGATGTCATGCTCTGTTAAAGTGTCCAGAATTTGTGGAGACCGCAATTGTCCTGGAAGATGATGAGGGAATTGATGAGGTATGGAGCAAGGATGGACTAGGAGTATATGAAATTGTGAATGAGAAAGACCCAGCTGATGATGAGGAAGATGAAATAGATGACACTGCTGACCTATATGCCCAAGGCTTGAAGAAGTTCGACGAGCCTTCCGTAGCAGTGGATGAATCCACTAAAGAAATTAACCTCGGAACAGTAGAGGACCCCAGGCCCATACTTATTTCCGCCAATCTCCCTCCTCCAGTCAAAGAGGAGCTTGTCAAAGTCTTGAGGGAGTACAGCGATTCTTTCGCCTGGTCCTACGAAGACATGCCGGGTCTTGACCCCGCCTTGGTTGAACACAGGCTGATTCTCAAACCAGGGGCAACGCCCGTTAAACAGAAGGCAAGGAGATTTCACCCGCAAATGGCCTTAAGGATTAAGGAAGAAGTCGATAAATTACATAAGGCCCGGTTCATTAGAGTGGTGCTGTATCCACAATGGGTGGCGAATATAGTCCCGGTGATGAAGAAGGATGGTAAAATTCGAATCTGCATTGTCTTCAGGGACTTAAACAAGGCATGTCCGAAAGATGATTTTCCACTTCCTCACATCGACATCTTGGTCGATAATACAGCTGGATACGAAGCCCTCTCCTTCATGGACGGCTACTCGGGGTATAACCAAATCCTTTTGGCTCCGGAGGATCAAGAAAAGACCTCGTTCACCACACCATGGGGCACATACTGCTACGTCGTCATGCCATTTGGGTTGAAAAATGCAGGTGCCACCTACCAAAGAGCGATGATGGCTATCTTCCACGATATGATGCACGTTTATTTAGAAGCTTATGTGGATGATATTTTGGTCAAATCGAGGTCACAAGAAGAGCACCCCGCCATTCTAGCCAAGGTACTGCAAAGGGCTAGGGAATACAAGTTAAAGATGAATCCAAAGAAATGTGTGTTCGGAGTTGCATCAGGGAAATTGCTTGGGTTTATAGTTAGTAAACGGGGGATTCAGATCGATCCAAACAAGGCAAAGGCCGTCATGGAAATGCCACCGTCGAAGAACGTCACTGAGCTTCGAGGTTTGATCGGGCGTTTGCAATTTATCAGGAGATTCATATCTCAGCATTCGCAAAGATGCCGCCCGTTTTATGACCTGTTAAAGGACGGCGCGAAATTCGAATGGAATGGACAATGTCAAAAGGCCTATGAGGAACTCAAGGTGTACCTCTCTAATCCCCCGGTTCTACAACCACCCGTCCCCGGGAAACCCCTGATCCTATACATTTCTGTAATTGAGGACTCCCTAGGAGCTGTTTTGGCACAGGTTGATGATGAAGGAAGAGAAAGGGCGGCGTAATATCTCTCAAGGTTATTTAATCCTGCTGAATCCAAGTACACTACTATGGAGAAAACCTGTGCAGCACTAGTATGGGTAGCGCAGAAGCTTAAACACTACTTTCTCGCCCACGAGGTCAGGCTCATCTCTAGAATGGACCCCATTCGTTATCTGTTGGAAAAGCCGGTCCTTTCTAATCGGCTAGCTCGCTGGCAAAGTTTTCTCTCCCAGTTCGACATCACCTTCATCGTGCAGAAAGCAATCAAGGGATATGCTATTGCCGAGCACCTAGCTCATTCTCCTATCCCTCGCACTGATTCCATCCAGGATGAATTCCCCGATGAACACCTGGCGGTGATCACTCATCTTCCTTTCTGGTCCCTCCACTTTGATGGTGCCCTTAATTCCCAGGGCAGCGGAGTCGGGGCCGTTCTCCTTACTCCAGAAGGGGTGACCATCCCCGTGGCGTATCAACTCTCATTTCCCGCCACCAACAATATAGCCGAGTATGAGGCTCTCCTTGCTGATCTGAAGCACGCCTACATCTTGGGTGCGCGATACCTAAACATCATAGGAGACTCCCAGCTGGTGCTGCGTCAAGTTTTGTCAACCTACCGCACCCGTGATCCTAAGCTCAAACCCTACCAGGACCTGGTCACGCTTTTGGCCAGGCAATTCAGGAAACTCGTCTATATTCACACTCCCCGCTCTCAGAATATCTTGGCCGACGCCCTGGCGTCTCTCGCCTCTTCTCTATCACTCCCCCTGAGTCGCGCCACCGAGACCATTGTGGTCCAAAGGCTAGACGTTCCTTCCCCGCAGGATCCCTGGTTCGACAATCTTAGGATATCCGTAGAGAAGAAAATCGAAAGGGAGGAAATAAAAGAGGTTTCATTAACTGAGCTCGAGGAGATCATTGAAGAGGAAGAATTGCCGTGGTTTTATGAGATCGAGCAGTACTGCAAGGATGGTACATTTCCGGAAACAGCCAACGCTGAGCAACGAAAAGCCATTAGAAGAGTCGCCGCCAGGTACACGATCATCGCCGGTGAATTGTATAGGCGGGCCCTGAATGGAGTTCTAATGAGGTGCCTAGATGACGAAGAAGCTTGGGAGGTTGTGGAAGCAGCCCACTCCAGCGAGTGTGGAGGGCATGTGAACGGATAGGCCTTGGCAAAGAAGATTCTTAGGCAGGGCTACTACTGGCCAACCCTAGAAGAAGATTGCTCTACCTATGTCCGTAGGTGCCTTCAGTGCCAAATCCATGCCGACAAAATCCACGCTCCGGCCTCTTCTCTCCATCCTGTTACGGCCCCCTGGCCGTTTTCTATGTGGGCCTTCGACATCATCGGGCCCCTCGGTGATCCGAACTCTACGATTAAACAGAAATCCTTCATTCTGATGGCTACAGAATACTTCACTAAGTGGGCCAAAGCTGAAGCTTATGCAGAAATCAAAGCCACCACAGTATGCCGCTTCATCATGAAGAACATTATCTCGCGGTTCGGAGTGCCAAGCAGCATCGTCACCGACAACGGGCCTCAATTCATCTCACAAGAACTCCAGGACCTCTGTAAGAAATTCAATATAGTTTTGCATCATTCATCGCCATACTACCCCCAAGGTAATGGCCAGGCTGAGGCCACGAATAAGACCCTTCTCAAAATTATCAAGAAAACATGCGAATCACATAAATTTGCTGATTGGGCCGACAAATTGATAGAAGCTCTATGGGCCTACCGCACCTCCGTCCGCACTCCCACAGGGCAGACTCCCTTTGCCCTCACCTACGGAATGGAAGCGGTACTCCCGTATGAAATTCTAATCCCTTCCCTAAGGGTGCGGCTGGATAAGGAACTTAATCTCGACGAACATCGAGAGGCGTTGCTAGTCCAACTGGAACTCTTAGACGAGAAGAGGTTGAATGCGGCCAATCATGTTTCAGTATATCAAAAGCGGGTCTCGCGATATTTTCAAAAGAAGGTCATCGAAAGAAAGTTTCAAGTGGGTAATATGGTTCTGAAGCGCAAATTCATCAGGTCTGCAGGTCCCAGGTCTAAGTTGCAACCCAACTGGGAAGGGCCCTTCGTAATCAAAGAAGCTTATCCTGGCAATGCGTATCGTCTAATTAACTCAGAGGGGGAGGAATTGCCGAACCCGTGGAATGGGCTATATTTAAAGCGTTTTCATCCATAAAAATAAAACTAGTGAACGGCTCGATGGCAGGGCATACCCCACCAAATTGCGAAAGGAGGACCCAGGTTCAGCATCTCACACACTACACGACCCCGTGGTGCGGTATTCTCTCATGCTACCCGACACCGTTTCTCCTTTGGCCATGCTCGGGGATGGTGGAAATCCTTATATTTCTTCTCTCTCGGTTGAAGATAAGGGGCAAGTGGTGAATAAGGGGGCGAGCACTGACCCAGGTTCCCCGTCAAAAGAAAAAGGTCTCAAATAGGGGCAATTCGTCAAGACCTCACTCCGCAAAAGAAGAAAAAAGAAAGGAGAGAAAGAAAAGGAAAGCAAACAAAAAAGAAGAAGAAAAAGAAAGAACAGGGGCAAAAGCCGAAAGCACAAAGCTCGAAGCTCCCTGAATCCCCGAAAAATGCGGCTAGGCATGGCAAGAGTGACAGTACAGTTTCCCCGCGGGACGTTATGAGCCCGGTCGCATGCGTGCCTAGAGCGGGTGAAGGTTCGATGACGGATACAAAGCCCCGGCGCAACAGACCAGATTCCTTGAGAAAAGGGGGGTCCCGGGAAAGAACTCAAGCCCTAAAAACCTCTACACCTATCGTCAGCTTCCCTACTCAATCTTTTTTACTTTCCCAAGGAATGAATCCCACCCCGGATATGGCCTCAGCAGAAGCACCGTCGAGCAAAGTCAACGTCGATCACGGGCGGTCCCCTTTCCTGCATGCGCTGAACCTTGGAATTCCGTAGCAAGACGAGAAGGTCCCTGCTATTGAGACCCGAGCTGGTTTCAAAACCCAAAAAATCAAATATTTCAAAACCCAAAAAAATCAAATATTTCAAAACCCAAAAAAAATCAAATATTTCAAAACCCAAACAAAATCAAATATTTCAAACCCAAAAAAAATCAAATATTTCAAAACCTAAACAAAATCAAATATTTCAAAACCCAAAAAAATCAAATATTTCAAAACCCAAAAAAATCAAATATTTCAAAACCCAAAAAAAAATCAAATATTTCAAAACCCAAAAAATCAAATATTTCAAAACCCAAACAAAAATCAAATATTTCAAAATCCAACAAAAATTGCGTTTACTTGTTTTCTTCTTGCATTCATCTGCATTTTCTCGCACTTTGATATTTGCCTATTTAATAAGGCTCACCCCCCTTGACCAAAAGTCAAGAAAGGGTCATCTCCTAACTTGCTGTAGGCAAGGGGCTGAGCCTAAAATAGATTTAATCTGTTTCATGTTTGCATGTGTGCAGGGGCAGGTCGGAAGAACAGTTGACTCAGGACTACAGGAATATTCAATCCTCGCATTAGCCTGTGCAATCACATCACATCATAATCATTTTGCAAAGCTCAAACTCAATCTCATCAAATCTTATCATATAAAATCCTATCCCATATCATCATAAAAACAAAAGAAAATCACTCAGTCCGCCGCTGGGCATCCCCGCGAGGACGTATCTCTCTCAACTCCCTAAGATAAGCCTGTCTAGTCTCTGGAACCTCCTCAACCTCTGCTGGTAGGGTACGCACCCGGCTCACCTCCCACATGATCAACGCACTCCTGACCGCCTGCTCGTCCTCCTCTGTCCCGATCCTCCGTGCTTGTAGCATGGGAAGGTAGGGTAGCATAGGTAGCACCGTCCGGGGGAGCCCGATCTGCAGGTAGCATCTGTGTGGGTTGTACATCGCTAAAGTGGTGTCGCTCACGAGCCTCAAGTCCAAGCCAGCTCTCCTCGGTAGCCTGATGATGGTATCATGGAGGAAGTCCGGGCGCATCACGAACCTATCCAGGGGCAGCCTGTGGATGTACGGGCGCCACTAGTCCCTGGTCTTCAGCTCAGCCGTCCTGCACTCAACCTGTGGAGAAAACCTGAAGGCGCCCCCTATGAAGTAAAGGGGATGGCTCCCAAAGATCCTGCTAACTGAAGTAATATCCTCCCTCAGGGTAAACTTCATCCTAACTCCCATCCAACACTCCAATAGGATCATCGAACCAAAGAGAGGACCTCCTAAGGCTGCCGAAGTAAGACCCTCATACAAATAAGCTAAGATAGCCTGAGAGATGGAAAGTCCCTGCCAAAGGCCGCTGATGGTGCTGAGTAAAGGAATCTCTAGGACATGGTCGGCTGAAGGGAAAAGGATGGCCCCGCATAGGCAGATGGACGCAGCTTTGGCTATGGCTTCAACCCAGCCGCACTTATTCCGGCAATGCTCTACTACCCACTGGCTCAGAGGAAGGAGGTGGATGTGGCGAGGACCTACGAAGGTGCGAACATCCCCGCTGTCAGGTAGGAACCCTCCTAGGATGAGTTTTGGGTCTATAGGGGCAACGGTATGGCATATCAAGTCTTCCTCCCCCACCTTGGACCTAGGGAGCCCGAAGTATGTCTCTACCTCCTCTAACAGGATGGTGGCCTCAAAAGATGGGAAGAAGAAAGTGTGAGTCTGAGGGTGCCAGATCTCTATCAGAGCAGAAATACTATGCCAATCTAAGGAAAGTTTAGGGTAATTCTGACCTAGAACTAAGAGGGAGTGCAAGTGCCAGGATTTGAGAAGGTGAGTCACCCCGAGGGGCAATGCACGGACCATGGGAGCCACCCACTTTAAATTAGAAAAGCGCCTCGGGCCGGGAAGAAGCTGAAAAGAAGAAGGAAGCAAGGGGTGTAAAGAGATATAAGAGGAAATCAAGAGATGAAAATTTGAACATATTCTAAGCAAACTTACCTCTCTCATAGGGGTGGCGCTGAGATGTCGAGGAATCAAGCTTAGTCGTTGAATCACTTCCCGCTCCTTTCTAGCCGGTCGCGGTCCTTCAAACGACGCTCCCCCCGCGGAACTTCCATCAAAAGCCCTCTTCATGATGAGGTGACGAGAATCAAAGGTTTTAGGCTTTAGGAGAAGGAAGACGGGTGAGTCGAGAGTTCAGGCCTACCTGCTACTTATAGGGTTCATTAGAGAGCCTAAGCCTCTTAGGATTAGGCCCAGATAAGTCTAGGACGAGTTTGGATAGGGTTGTGATAAGTTCAAAGCGCCTTGCCCTCGGGCTGGGGACTCTCCAGGGAGTCCCCTCTCGAGCAAATCGGACTTGGGATTAGACGGTCTTACGATAGACCGTCCATCCATTATACGGCCCATCATCAACCGTTCTTCTCTCCAAAGGAAGCTTGGGCCCAGTGACTTGTACGGCCCGAACTCCGCCGTTCCAACATTCATACGGTTTATATGGAACCGTTCCAACGAATTCACGCGGCCCTTAGAAAACCGCTCTTATATACGAACGGCTAGAGGAGAACCGTCCATATGCTCTGCTCCCCAATTAAACCTGCTGCACTCATGCCTCCGTCATTTAGCGCACTCATCTCACTCAAGTCGGCGTGTGCGCTCTCCTCTCACTCGAGTCGGCGTGTGCGCTCTCATCTCACTCAAGTCGGCGTGTGCGCTCTCATCTCACTCAAGTCGGCGTGTGCGCTCTCCTCTCACTCAAGTCGGCGTGTGCGCTCTCCTCTCACTCGAGTCGGCGTGTGCGCTCTCATCTCACTCAAGTCGGCGTGTGCGCTCTCACCTCACTCAAGTCGGTGTGTGCGCACTCAGCTCACTCAAGTCGGCGTGTGCGTCGCTCATCTCTCTCAGGCTAAGCGAGCTCCTCAAACTCATTTGCCCACTCATACAAACATTCATCCATAAAACAAACGAAAAATAGAAGACATGCATATCACTATCATATCATATCATATACAAAGGATGGGCCCAGTACAACCAGTCAAGTAGCTCCCTCTCCCTGGCCCCCGTCGCTGTCTCCACCGCCCTCATGCCTCTTTGGGGGAGGCATCGCTGAGGTCGCCTCATCACGCCGTCGCCGGCGCCGCTCCTCCTCCTCGTTCCTCCGATGGCCGGAGGAACCAGTGAAGTAACTCCTCACGGAGCCGTGGGTGCCGTGGCTGCAGCTCGCAGTCGCCCTGCTGCGCTCCCGACTCGCCTCCTTCATACCCTCCACCTTGCCCTCCAGCCGGGCAACCTGTAGACGGGCCTGCTCTGCCTCACTCCTGTAATGCTCGGCCTCTGCCCGGTAACGGTCCGCCTCGGTAGCACCGGCCCATAGTCGCTCTAGCTCGGCCCGGAGGAGTGCCGTCTCCACTGCGCCTACCGGTCGGCTCCGCGCAGCCTCTTCTCGCACCCGGGCTACCTCCTCCAGAGCCGCCACCCGGCTCCGCTCCAGCTCCGCCATCCGGCTCCGCTCCAGCTCCGCCACCCGGGCTGCCTCCTCCAGATCCGCCACCCGGCTCCGCTCCAGCTCCGCCTGAAGGCGAGTCAGCTCGGACGTCTGCATTCACATATCACTATCAGTTGGTCACATTTCATACATTTCATAAGCATAATAAGCAGGAGGAAGTGTAGAGATTCGTGTACCCTCTCCACGAGTGCCACCTCGGCCGCTTTGGCCCGCTCTACCATCCGAGTGAAGTCCGCATCCTGATCGGCTCGGTCTGCTGGGGTCTGGACGGAGGAGGAAGAAGGAGCGTCTGGTCCCGCCCTCTGAGCACCCTCGGCGCGCTGCATCCAAATACTCTAGGTCAGTCATAAGCATAATCATAATCATATAGAACTGCATAATTTGAAAAAGTCTGAGGTTTAGGAAACTCACCAGTAGGGCCAGGGCCTGCCGGGCCCCGTCTCTCTCCCAGATGGTGGAGTGCAGGAGTCCCTACAACTCTGCCACCCGTCCTGCAGGGTCAACCTACATGTAAAAGTCTTTGTCAGTGCATCATATAAGAATCATAAGCATGATAGACAAAGTTTAAGCTTAGAAGTCGTACCGGTCGATGGGCGCCTCGGAACACCTGGTCCCGGTAGTGCCGTGCGTACGCAGTGTAGTACGCACTGTTGCTCTCTGCCCGGGCGGTCACCACTCGCCCTCGCACGGCCCAGTCAGCAACCTGCTCGGCGTTCCTCGCTGTCCAGTCGTACGCCTCGCGGAGTCCCCGGGTCGTCCTCGACACTCGTTCCCCCGCCTTCTCGGGCGCAGGGAACTCAACGGCCGGCTGATAGACCCCGATGGTCCTCATCACCAACCTAAAGTGTAGTGGCTCCACCACATTCATGCAGTGAAGCCACACGTCCCGGCCAGAGAAGGCTAAGGCCTCAGTCACCCACGGCTGACCCTCCGGGCTCTCCTCCGTGTAAGGGGTCCACCGTACCTGCAAAAAATAGGAAACTGCATCAGTATCGTCAGAATAGCATGTATTTAAAGAGTCTGAGTCTAGAAGCGTACCGAGGTGTACGGTAGAGAGTCCAGGTCATCCTGCAGCTCCCGAACCTGCCTCCTCAGGGCCATCATTTTCCGAGGTGCTGTCCACCTCCGCGCTATCGGCAGGAGCCCGGGGCGGGTCTCCTCGCCTCTCCCCAACCCGCGTAGGCGCACGTAGGCCCACACTTGTATCACAAGGTTGTGTCAGCATTCAGTCAGCATATAGAGTTGCATAATTAAGACTAGGGAAGAGAGTCGCACCTGGAGTAAGGGGGAGAAGCCCCCAAGCATCGTCCGACGCGCCGTCGAACTAAGGGTGTCAAAGAGGAAGGCGAGGACCGCCGCTCCCCAAGCATAGTCACCTACATGCTCGAGCTCCTGGAGGAAGGGGAGGAAGCGACAGCTCATCACATCCGCCCGAGTGGAGAAGAGAAGCCGCCCGAACATCAGCATCAGAAACCGTCGTAGTACTCTGTCCGCCTCTGGTCCCGGTGCCGCTGCAACCCTCGGCCTCGCCAATCCGACAAGCCGCTCCAAGTGCTCCTCTGGTCGCTCGCCCACTGCAACACCAGCTCGTCGAAGACCCAGGCTGTCCTGGAGAGCAGCCCGGGGAAGGAGGGTCGACTGCCTTTCGGGGCGCTGCAGCTGTAGGCCGAGCAGCTCCCGAGCCATCCCCCGGTAGTCAGGAAAAGTAGTCCCGCTGACCGGCGACCCATGCACGCGTAGGCTAGTGAGCCTGGCCACGTCCTCCAACGTGAGAACCATGTGCCCCCACGAGAACAAGAACGTCCGACTCACTGGCTCCCAGCGGTCGTGCAGAGCATAGAGCAGAGCTGCGTCAAAGCGACACACCTCAATGCTCAGGAAGGGGGCGAACCCCATGGCAGTCAATCGCTC
Source organism: Amorphophallus konjac (assembly GCA_022559845.1). Classification (NCBI taxonomy): domain Eukaryota; kingdom Viridiplantae; phylum Streptophyta; class Magnoliopsida; order Alismatales; family Araceae; genus Amorphophallus; species Amorphophallus konjac. The sequence goes on from CM040119.1 coordinate 233,997,153, forward strand.
CCTCTGGAAGTCCGGCAGTGCGAAGTACACTGCCCGAACCTGTAGCCAGGAGGTGCGGGTCCTACGTTTCCCCTGCATTCATCCATTTTATTTTGCATTGGTCATTTAGTTTCACATTTTGTTTCACATAAATAAAATGCTCAAAGCCCAATTATTGATTCGAAGAACGGTTACTCCCAAACCGCTCCATAGATGAGCGGCTTCACTCAAACCGTTTTGTTGCTCAGGACCCCCAGTTTGAACGGGCTATCCCTAGCCGTTTTTATCATGGACGGATCACCCTGAACCATCCGGTTGCCCGTCTTCCTAAGGAATAACGGCCCACCTCTGGCCGTATTGTTTTGATGACGGTCCTCTAAGGACCGTATTGTTTTGCTTGGTTGCATGTTTGAACGGACCTACACGGCCCGTCTGAATTCTGAACGGCGATACCCTCACCGTACTTTGCTTCATTCCCTATTTTCTCTTCTGTCTCTCATTTGTTCATGCACTTGGCGTCCCACCGTGATCGCCACAAAAGGGGTGTAGATATATATTTCTCTCCTCTCTCTCTCTCTCTCCACTAAAGGGGTCAAAAGTACGCCAAGTGCATGAACAAATGAGAGACAGAAGAGAAAATAGGGAATGAAGCAAAGTACCGTGATCGCCACCAAGATGCCGTACGCGACAGGCACGCCGTACCTTGGAAAATGGGGAGACACTCGCCTTGGTGCAGCGCTGGGGATGAACGGCTCGGTTAGGACCGCTCTGGGATGAGCGGTCTTACGATAGACCGCCCTGGGACGCTGCGAAGGACACGGGAGGAACTGCTGCAGTGAGATGGACGGCGCTTGAGGGACCGCACTCCAGTGAAGGACGGTTGCTTATGCACCGCGCGAAACGTTGAACGGCTGGAGGATGACCGCTCAAGACCTTCACTCAGCAAGTTGAGAAGGGCTCGACCTCCACCCTCTCTGGCCGGCCAGAGGGGATGGGCCTCGTGCTGCTTAGATGCTGACCTGCGAAACAACGTAGAGACACAAAAAAGACACCCAAATTAGACCTTAATGATGCGGTACATGTTCAAGCGAGAAGAATTAAGCATGAACAAATGAAAAGGGGAATACCTGGGGGGTTTTAAACCCCTAGGGTGACAAAAAACGGGATGATTGTGTGCATGTTATGAGAAGGAGGGGGGTACGCGGGTGAGAAACAAAGCATGCAATGAAAGAACACGGCAAAACTATGAAACGAAAAAAACTGCGAAGACTGGGCTACTCTCTTGACCGGAGGCTCATGCGGACGTAGAGAGCCTCCCTCCTTGGTGCTGGGTCGCTCAAGAATGCGGCAGGGCTTCGCCGTCGATCAAAATCTCCCCCCCCCCCTTTCGACGTCCGGCCAATAGGGTCTATTTATAGAGCCTAGAAAGCCAACCTCGAAATTAGGGTTTAGAGCCATTTTCGGGACGAAATTATTGAAGATAAATCGTAGATAATACAATCATCTCTCATCCAGTCGAAACGACACTTAAAATGGTTGATTATCCACGGAGATATTGATAAAAGAAGTTGGGGATAAAACCATGAACAAAAGGATTAAAATCTGTTAAAATTGAGCAACCGACGGGATGAACGGTCTTACGATAGACCGCTCAACCAAGTGGGCGGTTACAAACTAACCGTCCATACCCGTCGGTGGAAATTCAAATAATCAGCAAATAATCCCAATTATCTCTCGAACTGGCCGAAACGTCCGCCGTGGGACCCTGACTATATGAACGGTTGGATAGAGACCGTTTTAGTGTAGCGCGGCACAAACGCGACCGTCTTATCCTGTCGGTGATAATTCAAAATATTTGGATAATTATCTGAGAAAACGGGCGCGTGTAGGACTCTGAGATATAGGCGGTTGGAATAGGCCCGTCCATGAACTTGAACGGTCCTGATCACACCGCACAAAATCCTGTCGGTGAATATTCAAAAAATCCTCAGAAATTAGCCGAAATGTATGAACGGTCTGGTATCGACCGCCCCAGTATTGAACGGCTAATGTGGGACCGTTCATGATCTTGGGTACCTAATGTTTATAAAACAGTTCAATTAATCAATGCCAAGGTCCGATAAGCCCTGAATGGATACGACCTTTACCAAGGAGGGAGGCTACCCATAAAATGGGCCCAGGATGTGCCACAAAAAATGGCCCAGCAGATAATGGACAACTTAAGGCATCAATCAATGGAGGTAAGAGAAACGGCTCAACTTATCAGTATAAAACGGGTGTCAACAGATGCCCCTCCTTAACGTCCTCTTTGCAGGGGAGCGAGCGGAGGTGAAGCGGAGGTGACACGGAACATGGAGACGAAGCGGAAATGTAGCGGAGTGGACCGAAAAAGCGGGCGTTAAGGTAAAACGACACCCGTTCCTACCAATAAGCGATGAGAATCTTTCAGAAAACCTTGAACCGAGCGTCAGGAGTAATTGACCAAAAGGCGACGCCAATCTGGAGGGACTAAACTAAAGGAAATCAACCGACAAGACCAACCTCATGGGGGACACAATCCCGCGGTCCAATGAGGGGGCCACAAAAAAGAAAAAAAGATGCTAAAGCTCCAGATGGGGATCTTCTAGTCAACCGATCTCAACGAACCGATCAAAGAGAACCTTCAAACTCAGAGTGGAATTAGTTCATCTTACTCGAGCCTCTTAAACACATAGCTGACCGTTACCGACGGGACATTTCTTAAGCAAACCATGGGGCATGAAAGCTCAGAAGAATGCGTATGATGCATGCTGGGCTAAAACAAAAAGAAATCATTAAAACAAAGGCCAAGAAAGATTAAAATATAAGATATTCGAGAGTAATATTGCTAAGCTGGGAACATCAGAGTCAAGATACCATCCGCTACCACAGCGCGCGGATAGAACCGTCCTCCTCGTGACATCCCAGCTTAACGGCCTATCCGAAGGTTAGGTACATGAGCCTGGATCATCATTGTTTTTGTTGAAGGGGAACATCAGATCCTGGGACACATAAGAAACCTGCCGGCTCTCGAAATAGTATATATAATACCATATAATAATGCAATAAGGGATTCAGGGATAGAAGACCATACCTGACTTACCTGTGCAGGCGAAATGGCGAGACATGGTTGGAGTGATGCTGCATAAGATGATTAAGAGATGTATTTCCAAAGAAAATATTCAATATTCATGATTTAAACACATCAACGCGATATACGGCTGAATATTAACCGTTCTAAATTCTAAACGGCTCCATGTTAACCGTATATACCTGATATCCAAGCAATTTTCTCAGAGCCGGTTGCCCGTGATGAACGATTGTGTACACACCGTTTTAATTCGAACGGCTCTGTGGGAACCGCTCGTACCCAGAATTCCAACCGACATAGAATTAACGGTCAAGAGAGACATACGGTTAGGAACGAACCGTTCAAATAGTGAACGCTCTAACGATAGACCGTTCTTCTCTGGAGCTTCGAAAAAAAAGAACCCCTTCGTCTCCCTCCACCGTAACCGACGGTGGAAGGGACGAAGGGGCAAACAACGCCCACACTCTCCCTCTCTCACTCTCCCTTCTCAATCTCCCTCCCTCTCTCAACCTTCCCCCAGCCCATTTGATGACCCGGACGAAGCACCAGTCCGCCAGGCCACGGACCGCCGGTGAGGGCTCGCCGCCGCCGGAGCAACCGCCACCTGCTCGGCCGTCGCCCCTGCTCGGCCCCAGCTCATCCCTTTCCTTTCCCCCCTTTGCTTTTCTTTCCTTCTCCTCCGTTGTGCCTCATGTTTCAGCGTTCGGAGGTGTATGTGGCCGGTTGCGGCCTTTGTCAGCTATGAATAAAATCGCCCTTTTGAGTTCTTTCTTCTTACCGTCTCCGTTGGTTTGAATCCGTGCGCGTGTTTGAACGCTCCCCCCCTCCGCCTCCCGATCGTTTGATCCTTGGCGTGGGCTTTCGTCCCCCTCGTCATCGCTCTTTTCTTCTTCTTAGCATACCCAAGCCCAACACCATCCTTGGCCTTCCTCCCTTCTCCAACTCTAGGCCACCTGGCCAACTTTCAGCCTTCATCCCCTTGCTCAGCCACCCACCGGTGCACCCCTACCGCGGTGCAGCCTCCCCAGCTCCCGGCGGTGCGCCCTGGCTAAGCCCCTCGCCGGTGCACCTTTCTTTGAACCCTTCGCCGGTACGCCCCTACGGGCCTTCCCCGGTACGCCCCGGCCAAGCCCTTTGCCGGCACACCCCGTGGGTCTTCCCCGGCACACCTCGGCCAGGCCCTTCGCCGGCACGCCCTCTCGTGCCTCCCTTGCCCGGCACACTTGCCCTTCCTTCTTGCCCGGTGCATCCCCCCCCAGCCAGTCCTAGAGTAGTCTTCCACTCGCCGTTCCCTCTGAGTTTTCCGAGGTTTATAAAGGTGTTGCCGCTCTCGGGCGCCCACCTCCAGTTATCGGGTTCCGCCACTCCATGTGGGCGCGTTCCCTGTATCTCCCTTACGCTCGGGTCAAGGGGAGATGCTGCCAAATTTTTTGTTAGAAATGATAACATATTAAAAGATAAAAGGAAGCAACAAACAAATGAAAAGAACAACGGTAAAATGCGTTCACCAAGGCAAGGGAACCGTAATCAACATAAAGAGAGCCAAATCGAACGACAACTAAACAACTCGAACATTCGTCCTCATGGGAGAAAGAACAGAAACTGATCAAAAGAAGAAAAGAAGAAACCCATGCAAACTTAATAAAACCAAAGAAAAGAAGAAAAGAAAAGCCTTAAAAGAACTAGAGCGAGAGTGGGCCCTCATCGGTATTTTTCAACCTAGCCCTTCAGCGGTACACCCTTTTAGCCCTTCAGCGGCTCACTCCTAGCCCTTCAGCGGTACACCCTTTTAGCCCTTCAGTGGCACACTCCTATCCCTTCAGCGGTACACCCTATTAGCCCTTCAGCGGCACACTCCCTCAGCCCTTCAGCGGTACACCCTTTTGACCCTTCAGCGGCACACTCCTCAGCCCTTCAGCGGTACACCCTTTTAGCCCTTCAGCGGCACACTCCCTCAGCCCTTCAGCCGTACACCCTTTTAGCCCTTCAGCGGCACACTCCCTCAGCCCTTCAGCGGTACACCCCTTTTAGCCCTCTAGCGGCCCACTCTCGCTCCAAAAATGTATATAATGATAATAATAATGATAATGATAATAATAAATTAATAAAAAAACATGATAAATAAATAAACCTGAATATACATATATGAGAAATAAAAAATGTGAAATAATAATAATAATAGTAAGAAAAAGGAAAGGGAAAATATAATTGTAATAATAATAAACAAAATAGAGAAATCATCGAGAATAAATACATAAAGGGAAATAAGCAATAATATATATATATATGCACATAATTTAAAGCCCAGATAAAAAAAAGGTAAAATCCACTCTGCAGCCCCGTCTCTCTCGTGATCCGGTGCTGAAGGAACAACAATGTCGCCCTTCCAGGTTGGGCCTGAGTCTTGGGAATTATCCCGAAATGGCCATGACCCGACCTCACCTCGGGCTGACATTCCGAATAAACCGGACTCATTTCTCAGGCCGGATCCTTTCCGAGCCACTACTAAAATTGCCGCACGCTCGGCAGACATTTGAACGAGTTCACCTCGGTTTTCGCCGCGTTTCTATTACGGACCTGTGTCTGAACATGAAAAGACCCGTGAGCAACCAATATGGCCGACGGCTCCCTCCCCGATATGGTCGTGAGCCGGCATTGCTCCAGGCCGATAGCCCGTTAAATCGGATTCATTCTAATGGGATTCGTTCCCGTTCTTTCATTGAAACTGCCGTAAACTCGGCATACATTTGTACAGGATCGTTTCCATCCACGTGGTACTTTCAATATGGGCCCTTGCCCGAACATGAAAAGGTCCGTGAGTGACCGACAAAATCGGAATAGAACGAGACAGTCCTCGCCACCCCTGGACCCCTTCCATGGGAATATCAATAAGTCATCCGTGGGCCACGCTTAGACCTCGGGTCCGTCCCAATTGTGGTCGTCGTTCGGCTCATATCCTCGGTCTACAGCCCGCTCCCTTCGAACACGTTTTCGATTTTGGAGTCTAGTCCTAGGACTCTCCCCAGTTGCCCTCCGGCACCGGAAATATTAATGATGCCCGCGCAAGCCTCGTTCGGACCACGGGAGGCACCCCCGGTAGGGTCTTGACTCGATCTCGCACCGGGCCAATAGATTTACCGATTTCCTGCTACACTAACCGAGGTTTAACCGAATGTTTTCGGTGTCTCAGAATAATAAACATGCCGTATCCCGGCATGCATATGTTCCAGGTCCTCCCATGACGATTACAATATTCTCAAGCCGGACTCCCGTCCGAATATTAAACGGTCTCCCGAATGACCGACACGTTTCGAACGTCCGCTTCCCTAGACACAGGGCTTTTCAGCCGATTCAAAGGATATTCCCTCGTTGCCCCTTGGCACCGGAAATATTAATGACGCTCATGCAAGTCTTGTTTCGACCGCAGGGGACCCACCGCAGTATGGTAGCAGCTTGCTCTTGCACCGGGCCAACAGATTTACTGGTTTCTGACCGCTCTGACCGAGGTTTAGCCGAACGTTTTCCGTTCTTCTGAATAATAAATTGCCATATTCTGGCATACATATGCTCCGATTTTCCCGCGACGATCGCATTTTTCCTGAGCCGGACATTCGTCCGAATATTAAATTGTCAGCCGACGACTGACATGACCGTGAATGGTTTTCTTCTCGCCCTCGCTCGAGGATTTCAATATCTCGTAATAGACCTTCCCTGCAATTGATTTCTTGGCCATGAGTCCCTGAATCATGGCGATTAATCAAGGGTGTTCCCTCGTATGGGGGATGTAAATGACGCCGTGACCTTTATGGCGCGGCGGGTTTTGGTCCCGACACGAACCACACAATCGTCTGACCGAGTCAGATCGAGCGCACTATGGGCTCTTCGGAGCCCGAATAAATCGTCACTCAGTGACTGGCACGCCCACGCACTTAATAGACGAGTCAACCATTCCCGAATAGACAAGCCTAATAAACGAAAGAAAAGTGCGTCCACAAGTCTGGCACGCCCGGTGGGACCTAAATCACCCTTCATCTCTTCGCCGGGATTTAGGGCCTCATGGCCTCCTAATTAACGATGTTTGCCTGCTTTGATGAATGGCAGGTGCTGTCTTCGCCAGTCCTATGGGGAGAAAAGCCAAACTTGGTGCAGCTGCCTTCGTGGCCTCGAGGACGCTGCTTCGAAGCATATGCAGCTTCCAAGAATCATGGGGGCTGTTATAAAAAAGGGGTAGAAGAGAAGGGAGGGGAAATCAAACCCCCCTTTTTCTCAAAAAGAAAGAGAAGAAAAGAAGAAAAGAAGGAAAAGAAGAAGAGAAGAAAGAAGAAAAGAAGAAAAAGAGAAAAGAAAGAAGCAAAAAAAAAAGAGAAAGAATTGGCAAGAGAGGGTTGTACGGCCACGTCCGTCGAGACCCGTGCTGAACGAAGATTACCACTGTGGGGTTGATGCGGTGGAGCGAATCACTCATCCCCTCCCTGAGGGGGTGAGCGCTCTCCTGCACCTCCACCCTGGTCAATCATACAAGAAGAAGAGAAAAAAAAAGAGAAAAAAGAGAAAAAAAAAAGAGAGAAGAAAGGAAGAAAAGTTGGCCAGCATCGCCGACTAAAAGAGCAAGAAGAAACCCGGCATCCCGCCTGACTCTAGGAGGCTCCGAGTCTGCGGTGCAATGACCCCGCTCGTTCCTCCTTCCTACTGCCTCCATCCGGCATAAGACGGCCCCTCGAGTGGCTGTTAAAAGACCCAGCGAGCCACAATTGTAGCTTGGTGAATGGCTGCCCGCTGTGGGGAATGCTTTATAGCAATGAGGCCAAGCACGGCCACCGCTCCCGAAGAGAGCATGCATATACCCCGCCATAGATGATAAGAAGAAGATATATACCCTGCTACGGGGGCATAAGAGGCAAAAAAAAGAGATACACCCCATTCCCAGGGGCACATGAAGAGAATCCGCCCCGACTGAGGGGCACAAAGCAAAGGCTACACCCCGGCTTCGGGGCATTTGAAGAAGAATCCGCCCTGACCTGGGGACATAAGAAGAAATAGAGTTGCACCCCAGCTTAGGGGCATTTGAAGAAGAGAAATACACCCCGATATGGGGGCGCATGAAGCAAAAGACACACCCCGCCATGGGGGCGTAAGAAGAAAAGAATTCACCCCGACTCGGGGGTACATGAAGCGACAAAGAATACACCCCGCCTTAGGGGAATTTGAAGAAGAAGCATACACCCCACCAACGGGGGCATAGGAACCATCAAGAACACACACCACTTTCGGGGCACAAGAAGCAAACATTCCCCGGCGTGTCGGGGCAAAAGAAGAAGAATCCCCCTCGGGGGCATAAAAAGCAAAGATACACCCTCGTGCCGGGGGCACATGAAGAGAATACACTCCATCCCGAGGTCATGAGAAGTAGAAGGCGCATCCCACCTTGGGGGCATATGAAGCGAAAAGAATACACCCTGACTGAGGGGAATACAAAGAGAAGTATACCCCACTCTGGGGCAGAGGAAGCGGGAGAATCACACCCCCGTCTTGGGGGTATTTGAAGAAGAAGTATACCTCGCCTCGAGGGCCTAGAAGCTATAAAGAACACGCCCCGGCTTAGGGGCATTTGAAGAAGCTACATCCCGCTTCGGGAGCATAAGAAAGAGAAGAGTACACCCTGTCCTAGGGACAATTGAAAAAGAAACATACCCCGCCTGGGGGCATAAAAGCCATAACGAATACGCCCCGGCTTAGGGGCATTTGAAGAAGCTACATCCCGCCTTGGGAGCATAAGAAGAGAAGAATACACCCCGACTTAGGGGCATTCGAAGAAGGAATACACCATAGGCTCGGAGTCCATGAAGCAACATATATCCCCCCCGGGGGCATCTGAAGCGGAACAAACAACATTCCACGGCTTAGGGGAGCATATGAATAAAGGAATACACCCCGATATGGGAGCACATAAGCAAAGAAGAAGAGTTCACCCCGCCTCGGGGGCATAAGAAGCAAGAATTACACCCCGCCTTGGGAGAATCGGAAGCAGCAATACACTCCACTCTGGAGGCATTAGAAACAGAATACATCCTAGCCTGGGGGCACAAAAAGCAAAAAACACCCCACCTTGGGGGCATAAGAAGCCAAGAACATACCCCGCCATGGGGGGGCATAAGAAGCAAGAGATACATCCCCGCCCCGGAGGCATATGAAGCAACATACACCTCGCCTCGGGGGCATGTGAGGCCAAGAAGCATACCCCGGCCTGGAGGCATAAGAAACAAAAGCACACCCCATGCTAGGGGCATATGGAGAGGAATGTACCTCCCCCTGAGGGGCGCAAAAAAACATAAGAACACACCGTAGCTTAGGGGTGTTTGAAGAAGAAACATACCCCGCCAGGGGGCATAGAAGTCATGAAGAATACGCCCCGGCTTAAGGGCATTTGAAGAAGTCACACCCCCCCTCGGGAGCATGAGAAGCAGCAAGAATACACCCCGGCCTAGGGGTATTTGAAGAAGAAATATATCTCGCCTGGGGGAATAGAAGCCGTAAAGAACACGCCTCGGCTCAGGGGCACTTGAAGAAGCTACATCCTGCCTTGGGAGTATAAGAAGAAAAGAGTCCACCCCATCTTAGGGATATTTGAAGAAGAAACACACCCCGCTATGGGGGCATAGAAGTCATAAAGAATACGCCCCGGCTTAGGGGTATTTGAAGAAGAAGGATACCACGCCTCGGGGGACATTGCAATCAGTGATACACCCTGCTAAGGCGCACAGGAAGCAAACCACACCCCACTCCTGGGGACACATAAAGAGAGTACACCCCGCTATGGGGTCACATGAAGAGAATCCACCCCGACTCGGGGGTACATGAAGCAACAAAGAATACACCTCGCCTTAGGGGAGTCTGAAGAAAAAGCATACACCCCACTTTGGGGGCACAAGAAGCAAACATTCCCTAGCGTGTCGGGGTAGAAGAAGAAGAATTCCCCCCTCGGGGGCATATAAAAAAAAAGAAAAGCAAAGATACACCCGGTGCTCGGCGCACATGAAGAGGAAGGCACCTCCCTTGGGGGGCACAACAAGCAACAAAGATACACTCCGACTGAGGGGCACAAGAAGAGAAATACACCCCTGCGCCAGGGGCATATGAGACAAAACGATACCCCGATTTAGGGGCATTTGAAGCAAAGACTTCACCCCGCCTTAAGGGGGGGCATAAGAAGCGAAAGATATACCCCACCTCGGGGGCACAAGAAGAAAACACACCCCACCTTGAGGGCGTAAGAAGCCAAGAGATACGCCCCGCCACGGGGCAGTAGAGGCAAAATGCATTCCCCCCGGGGGCACATGAAGCAACATACCCCTCGCCTCGGCAGCATATGAGGCCAAGAAGCTACATCCCGGCTCAGGAGCATAAGAAACAAAAGATATACCCCATGTCGGGGGCATATAAAGTCAGGAATCACACCCCCGTCTTAGGGGTATTTGAAGAAGAAGCATACCTCGCCTCGAGGGCCTAGAAGCTATAAAGAGCACGCCCCGACTCAGGGGCATATGAAGAGAAGTCCACCCCGGCCTAGGGGTATTTGAAGAAGAAACATACCCCGCCAGGGGGCATAGAAGCCATAAAGAACACCCCCCGGCTTAGGGGTATTTGAAGAAGATACATCCTGCCTCGGGAAGCATAAGAAAGAGAAGAATACATCCCGTCTTAGGGATGTTTGAAGAAGAAATATATCCCGCTAGGGGGCATAGAAGCCATAAAGAATATGCGCCGGCTCAAGGGCATTTGAAGAAGAAACATATCCCACCTGGGGGGCGCAGAAGCAAAGAGACAGAGTACGCCTCCACCCGGGGGCGTAAAGAAGCAAAGAGACATAGATCCCGACTTGGGAGCACATAAAGAGAGATGTACCTCGACCTAGGGGCGTCAAAAGAAGAAACATACGCCCCGATCCGGGGACATAAGAAGTAAGAGAATACGCCCTGCAAAAAGGGTATGAGAAACATGAAGAATGTACCCCAGCCTAGGGGCACAGAAAGAAACACACTCCGCCCTTGGCGCATAAGAAGCAGAAGCACCTACCCCAGCCTGGGGGCATAAAAATTACACTCCGCCCTTGGCGCATAAGAAGCATAAGCACCTACCCCAGCCTAGGGGCACAAAAATTACACTCCCCCCTTGGCGCATAAGAAGCAGAAGCACCTACCCCAGCCTGGGGGCGCAAAAATACACTCCGCCCTTGGCACATAAGAAGCAGAAGCATCTACCCCGACCCAGGGCACAGAAACAAAGAGACAGACATCCCGATCTGGGAGCATAAGAAAAAAGATATACTTCGCTCAAGCGGCATTTGAAGAAACAACATACCCTGCTTCGGGGGGCATAGAAGCCGTAAAGAGATACACCCCCGCCTCAGGGGGGCGTAAGAAGCAAGAGATACACCCCGGCCTCAGGGGGGCATAAGAAGTGAAAGATATACCCCGACTTGGGGGCATTTGAAGAGAGCTACGCCCCGTACCAGGGGCATATGAAGAGAAATATATCCCGTCTTAGGGATATTTGAAGAAGAAGCATACCCCACCTGGGGGCATAGAAGCCGTGAAGAGTATACCCCACCATGGGGGCATTTGAAGAGAGCTACACCCCGCCTCGGGGGCATTAAAAAAAACACACCGTGGTCTGGGGACATAGAAGCAAAAAAATACACCCCGCTATGGGGGCACAGAAGCGAAGAGGCAAAACACACCCCCTCAGGGGGGATGCATACCAAATGAAGCTACACCCCAACCTGGGGGTACATTAAGAGAAATACACTCCAACGTGGAAGCATTAATGAGAAAAGAAGAGCAGAATAAAGAAAAAGACACGCACGAGGTAGACGTGGTCTTCGAGCCCGTCTCATCACACAAAAGAAAAGAAGGAAAGAAAGAATACACATGAGGCAGACGTGGTCTTCGAGCCCGCCTCATCACGCAAAAGAAGAGAAGAAAAGGAAGAAAAGACACATGAGGCAGACGTGGTCTTCGAGCCCGCCTCATCACGCAAAAGAAGAGAAGAAAAGGAAGAAAAGACACATGAGACAGACGTGGTCCCTGAACCCGCCTCTTCACATAAAAGAAGAAGAGCAGAACCGAAAGAAGACACATGAGGCAGACGTGGTCTTTGAGCCCGCCTCATCACACAAAAGAAGAGAAGGAAAGAAAGAATGCACATGAGGCGAACACGGTCTCTGCACCTGCCTCTTTACAAAAGAAGAAAAAAAAGAGAAAGAGTCACGAGGCGAACATGGTCTCTGCACCTGCCTCTCTACAAAAGAAGAAAAAAAAGAGAGTCACGAAGCGAATGCGGTCTTTGCACCCGCCTCTCCATAAAAGAATAAGAGAAGAAGAGAAAGAACAATCACGAGGCGAACTTGGTCCTTGCACCTGCCTCTCCATAAAAGAAGAAGAGAAGAAGAGAAAGAGCAACCATGAGGCAAACATGGTCTCTACACCTGCCTCTCTACAAAAGAAGAATAGAAAAGAAAAAAAGAGACATGAGGCGAACATGGTCCCTGCACCCGCCTCTCCATAAAAGTAGAAGAGAAGAAGAGAAAGAACAATCATGAGGCGAACATGGTCTCTGCACCTGCCTCTCTATAAAAGAAGAAGAGAAGAAGAAAAAAAAGAGCAATTATGAGGCGAACACGGTCTTTGCACCCGCCTCTCCACACAAAAGAAGAGAAGAAGAGAAAGAACAGCAACGAGGCAAACATGGTCTTTGTACCTGCCTCTTCAAAAATCTTTATGAGGTAAACTTTTACCTCCGCCCTCCAGCCACCCAACAAATAGAAACCAATCAGCATTCCGTCGACGGGGCGTTAAACCATAAAATATTCAGCCATGCCATCGGGGCTTCAAGCCGATAGATATTCAGCTATCGGGGCTTCAAGCCGACAGATATTCAGCCATCGGGGCTTCAAGCCGATAAATATTCAGCCATCAGGGCTTCAAGCCGACAGATATTCAGCCATCGGGGCTTCAAGCCGATAGATATTCAGCCATCGGGGCTTCAAGCCGACAGATATTCAGCCATCGGGGCTTCAAGTCGACAGATATTCAGCCATCGGGGCTTCAAGCCGACTAAACCTTCTGCCGACGGGGCGTTAAACCGACTAGACCTTCCACCGACGGGGCGTTAAAACGACTTAACCTTCCGCCGATGGGGCGTTAAACTGACTAGATCTTCCGCCGACGGGGCATTAAACCGACTAAACCTTCCGCCGATGGGGCGTTAAACCGACTAGACCTTCCGCCGACGGGGCGTTAAACCGACTAAACCTTCCGCCGACGGGGCGTTAAACCGACTAAACCTTGCGCCGACGGGGCGTTAAACCGACTAGACTTTGCGCCGACGGGGCGTTAAACCGCCTAAACCTTCCGTCGATGGGGCGTTAAATCGACTAGATCTTCCGCCGATGGGGCGTTAAACTGACTAAACCTTCCGCCGACGGGGCGCTAAACCGACCAACTTTCAGCCATCAGGGCTTCAACCCGACAACTACCCCTTCATCGGCCTTCGGGGCGACAGCTATCTCATCATCGGTCTTCGAGTCGACAGTTATATAATCATTGGCTCCTAGCCGATAGCTATCTCATTGTCGGCTCCTAGTCGACAGCTACCTCATCATCGGCTCCTAGCCGACAGCTATATAATCATTGGCTCCTAGCCGACAGCTATCTCATCATTGGCACCCCAGCCGACAGCTTCCCAGTTAAAAAAATAGACCTCTCGCTTTGGTTCGGATCCTTCCCCGGCCAGAGAACAAAAGAATAAACCTTCCATTTTGGTCCGGATCCTTCCTCGACCAGAGAACAAAAGAGACCCTTCTCTTCGACTCTCACGTCCCGCTACCCAACGCCCCTCTGCAGGGCCATTTCGGCCGGGGCTCACTGTCAGGATTAATCCATCAGTCCCACCGCGCTCTCCGATATCTTTTAGGCTTTACAGCCTACTCCTAACATCTCTCGGCTTGTCAGCCTGCTCCCAATATCCCTTGGCTTTTTAGCCTACTTTCCAATATCTTCGGCTCTTGCAGCCTGCTTCCCAGAATTTGGCCTTCACGGCTCGCTTCCTATAATTTCGTCTCCTGCAGCCCGCTTCCCAATATCCTTGGCTCTCGCAGCCTGCTTCCCAGAATTCGGCCTTTACGGCTTGCTTCCCAGAATTCGGCCTTTACGACCTGCTTCCCAGAATTTGGCCTTCACGGCCTGCTTCCCAATTTCGGCTTTTGCAGCCCGCTTCCCAATATCCTTGGCTCTCGCAGCCTGCTTCCCAGAATTCGGCCCTTGCGGCCTGCTTCCCAGAATTTGGCCTTCACGGCCCGCTTCCCAATTTCAACTTCTGCAGCCCGCTTCCCAATATCTTTGGCTCTCGCAGCCTGCTTCCCAGAATTCGGCCTTTACGTCCCGCTTCCCAGAATTCGGCCTTCACGGCCCGCTTCCCGTAACTTCAGCCCCTGCAGATCGCTTCCCAACTTCGACTCCTGCAGCATGCTTCCCATAATTTGGCTCTCGCAGCCCGCTCTCCTCGATTTTTGGCTATTGTGGCCTACTTTCAATATCAACTACAGCCTTCACGGCCCGCTTCCCCAATGTCCTTTCAGCCGTTCGCAGTCTGCTTCCCTAATACCTTTACTACCACTACACTTATACGTAACAACAATATTTTCTTATGCAAAAACAAACACAAAAAAAATAACAAAAAAACAATAAAATAGACACACAAAAAGAGGAAAAAAATAAAAAAAGAGAATGCATGATTGCCCTGCTTGCATGTTTGCTTAATATAGAATAATACACCTCCTTGGAATTTTTTAGGACCGTATTTCCTTGCTAAATAATGCTGCCCCGATTCCGGATGCACGGGCGTCACGGCACGCACTCGAAGGGAACCCAATTATGATAGGTGCACACGTCAAGGGGAAGAGTCATGGCTGAATCGCTAAGCCCAACTCACAAAATATACCTGAGACAACGCTCCCACACTTAGCACTTAATGTGTTCAATAGCTTTCAACCATAGGGATTGCCCGAATTCCTTCTTAGCACTCTACGGAGACTTGAATTTCTGCACTTGCGTGAAAGGTAATCGTGAGGAAAAAGTTGCCTACCCCCACT
This sequence comes from Amorphophallus konjac, assembly GCA_022559845.1. NCBI lineage: Eukaryota > Viridiplantae > Streptophyta > Magnoliopsida > Alismatales > Araceae > Amorphophallus > Amorphophallus konjac. Next base: position 234,012,389 of record CM040119.1, read on the forward strand.
GTAAAAAATAAAAAAATAATAAAAAAGAGAGAAAAAAAAGAGAGAAGCGTGAATCCGAGTAGCCGGGAATCCCCATTGAGACACATGAGGAGACTCGCGCGAAATGGTGAAGCGAATTACAATAAGGATGAAATCTATTAGCCGAGAATCCCCATTGAGACATATGAGGAAACTCGCGTCAAATGGTGGAATCTGCAATAGAATCACAATAAGGATGAATCTTAGTAGCCGGGAATCCCCATTGAGACACATGAGGAGACTCGTGCCGAACCGTGAAATCCGCTACCAAAATAAACAAGTGGGGGCTGTGTGAAGCTACCGAAAGTCGAAAGCTTGGAACTAATGTGTAGGCGCTAGAGTGATCCTCGAGTGTCACCAGGAAAACCTGCATATCCCTATGGTTAGGGCTCTTTGTTCACACATTTGCACTGCCACGCCACAGAGAATTGCCTCGAGTGAAATGCGTGAATTTAGGCTATGCATGCAAGACGTGCGATATCCTCTTGACGGGTGCACCACCCCTCATTTGTGCCTCGCTGCCCGCACCGCATCTACGAATTACGGGCGATGTCCCTATCCTATCCCCCATAGGGGGAGCTACCTTACTTATATTTATGTTATGCCTACTAATGAATGCTTGCATCCTTGAATAAAAGGAAATATAATAAAAATAATAATAAATAATAAAAATGTGTGTATAATAAACTCAATTTCGGCCATCGAAGCCTACTTCCGTAGCACCGGCTCGTACAGCCCAATCTTGGCCCCCATGGCCTACCTCTTGCCCTCGCGGCCCGTTAATCTCCGAACTTTGGCTCCTCGCAGCCCGCTTCCAGCCATGGCTATTTTGGCCTCCCTCATCGGCCCCTGAGCCGACAGCTATTCACTTATCGGCCCCTGAGCCGACAGCTTTTTAATTATTGGCTCCCATGCCGACAGCTTTCAATCATCAGCCCCTGAGCCGACAGCTATATAATTATCGGCCTTCGGGCCGACAGCTTTTCAATTATTGGCTCCCATGCCAACAGCTTTCAATCATCGGCCGTTGCGTCGACAGCTCTTATATCATTGGCATCCACGCCAGCAGCCACCCGAAGTTCTTCAAAAAAAAAGAGAAAAAAAAAGAGAAGAAGAGAAGGGAGAAAAAGAAACAACAACAAAAGAGAGAAGAAAAAAAAAGAAGATAGCAAAAGAGAAGAGAAGAAAAAGAAGAGAAGAAGAGAAAAGAGAGAAGAAAAAAAAGAGAGACAAAGAGACCAATATACTACTTCAGTTCCCGACACCCCATCGGCACTGATGAAGAGACAAAGAGACCAACATACTGCTTCAGTTCCCGGCACCCCGTCGGCACTGATGAAGAGACAAAGAGACCAACATACTGCTTCAGTTCCCGACACCCCGTCGGCACTGATGAAGAGACCAATACACTGCTTCAGTTCTCGGCACCCCGTCGGCACTGATGAAGAGACCAACATACTGCTTCAGTTCCCGGCACCCCGCCGGCGCTGATGAAGAGACAAAGAGACCAACATGCCATGACAGTTCCCGACACCCCATCGGCACTGTCATAGAGAAGAAGAGACAAACATACCACGTCAGTTCCCGACACCCCGTCGGCACTGATGAAGAGACAAAGAGACCAACATACTGTTTCAGTTCCCGGCACCCCGCCGGCGCTGATGAAGAGACAAAGAGACCAACATGCCATGACAGTTCCCGACACCCCGTCGGCACTGTTAAAGAGAAGAAGAGACAACAAACCAGGTCAGCCCCCGGCACCCTGACGGCACTGACGAAGAGACAAAGAGACCAACAAACCAGGTCAGCTCCCGGCACCCTGTCAGCACTGACGAAGAGACAAAGAGACCAACAAACCAGGTCAGCCCCCGGCACCCTGTCGGCGCTGACGAAGAGACAAAGAGACAACAAACTAGGTCAGCCCCCAGCACCCTGACGGCACTGACGAAGAGACAAAGAGACCAACAAACCAGGTCAGCCCCCGGCACCTTGTCGGCGCTGACAAAGAGACAAAGAGACCAACAAACCAGGTCAGCTCCCGGCACCCTGTCGGCACTGATGAAGAGACAAAGAGACAACATATCATGTCAGCTCCTGGTACCCTGTCGGCACTGGCGAAGAGACCCAGAGACAACAAACCAGGTCAGCTCCCGGCACCCTGTCGGCACTGGCGAAGAGACCCAGAGATAACAAACCAGGTCAGCTCCCGACACCCCGTCGGCACTGACGAAGAGACAAAGAGATCAATAAACCATGTCAATGCCCGACACCCCGTCGGCACTAGCGAAGAAAAGAGGAGACAAACAAGTCATGTCGGCTCTCGACACCCCGTCGGCACCGACGAAAAGAAAAAGAGACCAGTACACCCGCGGGCACCGCCCGGCTTATCATTCACCTGCGCTACCCGTGGGTGGGGGGCATTTGTGGACACCAAAAATTGCACACCCCCTGGGGAGCCCCAGCGGCACACCCCAGGGTGCCTCCAGCGGCACACCCCCTGGGGAGCCCAAGCGGCACACCCCCTGGGGAGCCCCCAGCGGCACACCCTCAGGGAGCTCCAACGGTACACCCCTGGGAGCCCCAGCGGCATACCCAAGCTTCAGCGGCACACCCCCAAGGGCCTTCAGCGGCACACCCCCAGGGAGCTTCAGCGGCACACCCCCAAGAGGCTTCAGCGGCACGCCCCCTTTGGCTCTCAGCGGCACACGTCCTTGGGCCTCCAGCGGCACGCTATTTTCCCCTTCAACGGCACGCTTGGGCAGCCCTTCAGCGGCACGCCTTTTGCCCCCTTCAACGGCACGCTTGGGCAGCCCTTCAGCGGCACGGCATTTGGCCCTCCCAGCGGCACACTTCTTGAGCCCGCCAGCGGCACAGCATTAAGGCATTTCAACTGCCGAACGACGTGATGCCCATGCCCTACGGATCCTTGGCGCGCAATGAGCTGTCCGAGGTGTCAACCAGAGGTTGGGCCACGTAGGCTACTCCCCTGACAGCCAGGACGAGGGAAGTCAAACCCCATCATGACCAGCCGCTTCCCGCCTCCGACTGCCGTGCTCGAGGGATCCCGTTGCTGGGAGTATAAAACCACTCCCATTCTGGCGAGGAGGAGGAGGGGCAGAGAGACACAGACAGACACACGCAGAAGAGAAGAAGAGAAGAGAAGAAGAGAAGAAGAGAAGAAGGGAAAGAAGAAGAGAAGAAGAAGAAAGAGTCGTCTGCCCTCCGGCCGCTCCACCCACCGCCGCCGTCTGTGCGAAGAAGAGAAGAGGAAAAGAAGAAGAAGAGGAGGGGAAGCTTTGACTCCCCCCCCCCCCCCCCCGCGCTGCTCCGTCCACCATCGTCCGCACGAAGAGAAGAGAAGAAGGAGAAGAGAAGAAGAAGGAGGGAGCTCCGCCGTGAAGCCCCGACGATCACCAAAAGGGAGAGAGCTGAGAAAGAGAGAGAGAGAGAGAGCATGTGCTAGATGGGAAAGGGGAAGAGCAGCGAGCCGTCGCCCCTGCTCGACCCCAGCTCATCCCTTTCCTTTCCCCCCTTTGCTTTTCTTTCCTTCTCCTCCGTTGTGCCTCATGTTTCAGCGTTCGGAGGTGTATGTGGCCGGTTGCGGCCTTTGTCAGCTATGAATAAAATCACCCTTTTGAGTTCTTTCTTCTTACCGTCTCCGTTGGTTTGAATCCGTGCGCGTGTTTGAACGCTCCCCCCCTCTGCCTCCCGATCGTTTGATCCTTGGCGTGGGCTTTCGTCCCCCTCGTCATCGCTCTTTTCTTCTTCTTAGCATACCCAAGCCCAACACCATCCTTGGCCTTCCTCCCTTCTCCAACTCTAGGCCACCTGGCCAACTTTCAGCCTTCATCCCCTTGCTCAGCCACCCACCGGTGCACCCCTACCGCGGTGCAGCCTCCCCAGCTCCCGGCGGTGCGCCCTGGCTAAGCCCCTCGCCGGTGCACCTTTCTTTGAACCCTTCGCCGGTACGCCCCTACGGGCCTTCCCCGGTACGCCCCGGCCAAGCCCTTTGCCGGCACACCCCGTGGGTCTTCCCCGGCACACCTCGGCCAGGCCCTTCGCCGGCACGCCCTCTCGTGTCTCCCTTGCCCGGCACACTTGCCCTTCCTTCTTGCCCAGTGCATCCCCCCCAGCCAGTCCTAGAGTAGTCTTCCACTCGCCGTTCCCTCTGAGTTTTCCGAGGTCTATAAAGGTGTTGCCGCTCTCGGGCGCCCACCTCCAGTTGTCGGGTTCCGCCACTCCATGTGGGTGCGTTCCCTGTATCTCCCTTACGCTCGGGTCAAGGGGAGATGCTGCCGAATTTTTTGTTAGAAACGATAACATATTAAAAGACAAAAGGAAGCAACAAACAAATGGAACAACCACACCTTAAAAAGGACTAAAAGGAAGCAACAAACAAATGAAAAGAACAACGGTAAAACGCGTTCACCAAGGCAAGGGAACCGTAATCAACATAAAGAGAGCCAAATCGAACGACAACTAAACAACTCGAACACTCGTCCTCATGGGAGAAAGAACGGAAACTGATCAAAAGAAGAAAAGAAGAAACCCATGCAAACTTAATAAAACCAAAGAAAAGAAGAAAAGAAAAGCCTTAAAAGAACTAGAGGGAGAGTGGGCCCTCATCGGTATTTTCCAACCTAGCCCTTCAGCGGTACACCCTTTTAGCCCTTCAGCGGCTCACTCCTAGCCCTTCAGCAGTACACCCTTTTAGCCCTTCAACGGCACACTCCTAGCCCTTCAGCGGTACACCCTATTAGCCCTTCAGCGGCACACTCCCTCAACCCTTCAGCGGTACACCCTTTTAGCCCTTCAGCGGCACACTCCCTCAGCCCTTCAGCGGTACACCCCTTTTAGCCCTCTAGCGGCCCACTCTCTCTCCAAAAATGTATATAATGATAATAATAATGATAATGATAATAAGAAATTAATAAAAAAAATATGATAAATAAATAAACCTGAATATACATATATGAGAAATAAAAAAATGTGAAATAATAATAATAATAGTAAGAAAAAGGAAAGGGAAAATATAATAGTAATAATAATAAACAAAATAGGGAAATCATCCAGAATAAATACATAAAAGGGAAATAAGCAATAATATATATATATGCACATAATTTAAAGCCCAGATAAAAAAATGGTAAAATCCACTCTGCAGCCCCGTCTCTCTCGTGATCCGGTGTTGAAGGAACAACAATGTCGCCCTTCCAGGTTGGGCCTGAGTCTTGGGAATTATCCCGAAATGGCCATGACCCTACCTCACCTCGGGCTGACATTCCGATTAAACCGGACTCATTACTCAGGCCAGATCCTTTCCGAGCCACTAGTAAATTTGCCGCACGCTCGGCAGACATTTGAACGAGTTCACCTCGATTTTCGCCGTGTTTCTATTACGGACCTGTGTCTGAACATGAAAAGACCCGTGAGCAACCAATATGGCCGACGGCTCCCTCCCCAATATGGTCGTGAGCCGGCATTGCTCCGGGCCGATAGCCCGTTAAATCGGATTCATTCTAATGGGATTCGTTCCCGTTCTTTCATTGAAACTGCCGTAAACTCGGCATACATTTGTACATGATCGTTTCCATCCACGTCGTACTTTCAATATGGGCCCTTGCCCGAACATGAAAAGGTCTGTGAGTGACCGACAAAATCGGAATAGAACGTGACGGTCCTCGCCACCCCTGGACCCCTTCCATGGGAATATCATTAAGACCTCCGTGGGCCACGCTTAGACCTTGGGTCCGTCCCAATTATGGTCGCTGTTCGGCTCATATCCTCGGTCTACAGCCCGCTCCCTTCGAACACGTTTTCGATTTTGGAGTCTAGTCCTGGGACTCTCCCCCATTGCCCTCCGGCACCGGAAATATTAATGATGCCCGCGCAAGCCTCGTTCGGACCACGGGAGGCGCCCCCGATATGGTCTTGACTCGATCTCGCACCGGGCCAATAGATTTACCGGTTTCCTGCTACACTAACCGAGATTTAACCGAATGTTTTCGGTGTCTCAGAATAATAAACTTGTCGTATCCCGGCATGCATATATTCCAGGTCCTCCCACGACGATTACAATATTCTCAAGCCGGACTCCCGTCCGAATATTAAACGGTCTCCCGAATGACCGACACGTTTCGAACGTCCGCTTCCCTTGACACAGGGCTTTTTAGCTGATTCAAGGGATATTCCCTCGTTGTCCCTTCGCACCAGAAATATTAATGACGCTCATGCAAGTCTTGTTTCGACCGCGGGGGGGCCCACCGTAGTAAGGTCGCAGCTTGCTCTTGCACCGGGCCAACAGATTTACTGGTTTCTGACCGCTCTGATCGAGGTTTAGCCGAACGTTTTTCGTTCTTCTGAATAATAAATTGCCATATCCTGGCATACATATGCTCCGGTTTTCCAGCGACGATCGCATTTTTCCTGAGCCGGACATTCGTCCGAATATTAAATGGTCAGCCCACGACTGACATGACTGTGAATGGTTTTCTTCTCGCCCTCGCGTGAGGATTTCAATATCTCGTAATAGACCTTCCATGTAATTGATTTCTTGGCCATGAGGCCCTGAATCCTGGCGATTAATCAAGGGTGTTCCCTCGTATGGGGGATGTAAATGACGCCGTGACCTTTATGGCCCGGCGGGTTTTGGTCCCGAAACGAACCACACAATCGTCTGACCGAGTCAGATCGAGCGCACCATGGGCTCTTCGGAGCCCGAATAAATCGTCACTCAGTGACTGGCATGCCCACGCACTTAATAGACGAGTCAACAATTCCCGAATAGACGAGCCTAATAAACGAAAGAAAAGTGCGTCCACAAATGGCAACCGGTGAAAGTCCCTTCCAGTTGGTATACGGCACCGAGGCCGTCATTCCGTTGGAGATCGCCAATCCCTCCCTTCGAGTCGTCTGCTTTTCGCCCGTGGCAAACGAGCATAAACTGCTCGAAAACTTCGACCTAGCAGATGAACTCCGAGAGATTGCCAGCATCCGAGCAACGGAATACCAGCACCGCCTCACTCGATACTACAACGCTAAAGTCTGAGACAGACACTTCTACCCAGGAGACTTCGTCCTCAGGAAAGCCGAAGCCTCTCGACCACTTGAGGCGGTGGGCAAGCTATCCCCTAACTGGGAAGGCCCCTACCGAGTGGTTGAGATGCTCAGGAAAGGAGCTTACCGATTATCTACGATGGAAGGAGAGCCCACCCCTCGGACCTGGAACACAACTACGCTACGCAAGTTCTATTTCTGAATACCAAACATTATGTAAGTAGCATAGAATAAAACAAATTTCCCTTCCTTTATTCAAACAACTCACTTGTACATCAGGAAGGCCAAAGCCGACACAATACATAGCAAAAAGCAAATATCCATCTGGCGCCGCCACATGAGCCCACCGCTCGGCCGCCTCGGTTGATCTTCCTACGTCCAACCACTGACTCTGCCTCGTGTAGAAACTGGCTTGGATAAAGGATAGTTGACCCCGTTGGCTCGGGTAGCTCGAGACAAAGGTGACAGAGGGATTGGAGAAGAGGAAGGCTACCTTCCAAGTTGAACTTGGAAGAGGAAGGGGGGAGGGAATGCATATGGAAGCCCCCTCCAACTTGCAAACTCTTCGGAAGGTAGAGAGTGCAAGCCCCCTCCGAAGAGTGAAAGAAAGGAAGAGCAGAAGAGGGAGAAAGACGCTGCGGAAGAGAGGAGAAGCAAGAAATGGAGAGGAGTCCCGAGAAAGACCCACTCCAGGGGGTAAGCGAGAAGGGACGGGCGGCAGGAATGCCGGATGCCCCCATCCGTCCTCCGTCTCGCCCCCCCTGCAAGCGCCGTCCGAAATGATAGAGGGAAGACGACGTGCCTCTATACATCGAACCCTCTTCAATTCTGAACATCGGCCCTCGAACCCTCTTCAAATCCGAAGTAGCAGGAACTCCCTGCCCCCCGTCATCGGTAGCCCCCTCATCTGGAGCTTCCTCCATGCTCCGAATGCAACGACACAATGCAACGTGAAGAAGGGACGAGGAAAGACTGTCAGGGAAAACCCTAAGCGATGGAGAGGAAGGGACACCCTTTAGTCTTTTTATAGACAAAGGGAGGCTACTCACCTTAAATAATTCTCTCCTCGAAAACACGCCAAAGGAATTTTCTCCTATGAACGGTCACCTCAAACTTCTCATCTTCCGCCCCAGCGGGATACACAAAGCAGCCAAGCATTTAAAGCATGAGAAAATGGAAGGGCACACTGGCAGAGGATCACCCAACCATCACGCGAGATCTGCGCAGAAAGTATCGGTCCTTTCCAACTGCTACTGATACACTGATCAAGTCACGGCAAGGACAGCAAGAAACAAGTAAGATTTTATTTATTGCCTTACAAAAGAGGAAGTCCTTTTTTGAAAAAAGAAAGAGACAAACTGATGCGGGACGAGACACGGACACGGCAAGCTCGCGACCGTCCCTAAATGAGGGAAGCGTCGGATGTGCGCGGTTGAGAAACCGGCTGTGAGCTAGGGTGGTCGGCTCTCACTTGTGCCCGGATCGGGTCACGGGACGGTCTCGCACTCTCTCGCAGCAGTAGTGATATGAAAATAAAGCGAGCTAGATATCCCTACACATGCTTTCTAGTAGCGGCATAAACAAATATATATGAAGTAAGCAAAATGCCAAGTGTAGGAGCGAATACGATACCTCCACGCGCCCGGCGTGGGGACGACGGACCCGGCCGAAACTCGTACTCCCGGAACAATATTACAGAAATGCAAGCCGCTGCCCACTCCACGCAGGGAGGTAAAGGGCTACACAATGGGGTCCGGGAGGACCGAATTCGGGTTGACGGGCGGCTTCTCGCGTTGATTCGGCAACGCCCGAACTAATGACGATGGGGCCCACGTGCTGTCCTGAGGGGCCGTGTGAAACCCGGGTCACCGCTGTGGTGGGGGACACTGATGGAAGCGATCCCCGGGCTGGCGGCACGCTGGAACGACGATCGGAGGCCGGGCGGCTCCGGCCGACGCCCGTCGGGAAAACTTCCCACGGATCTGCAGTTTCTGGTTTTCAGCGCGCTGTCCGGCGAGAACGGACGCTGAGATCAGATCCGATGTCGGATTGACACGAAATTAGCGCCGTTGGAAAGCTGACTCGAAGTAATTCAATTTAGGCCTAGAGATCTGGCCTGGATCTTCGCTGATCTGGACTTATGGAATTTACAACCTCCTGTTGTACAGTAACTGAACACTCAGATCTGCAGAGCTGATCTCTGATAACTGCCGTTGATCGCTAGGAAGACCTTAAATTCAGACTTCAACTTCTTCAGGAAAGTTGTAGGATTTTGAGTTGGGAAGATGGCAACGTTGGTTTGGACACGTTTAGATGTGTCTATGAATTTCTATGATTTGTTTACTGGAAGAAGGTCGGATCTGGGATCTGGCTGGAAGTACTGTAGCTCCGGTAGAACATAAATTTTGAAAAATAGGTAAAAGACTCAAAAATAATTAATAAAAATTGGGGAGGTAGGGAAAAATGGACAGAACTCCCAGTTAAATTGGGAGGTCTAACAAAATTTAAAAGGGTGGTAGAAGGGGACGAACTCAAAGGTTCTATCACTGTAGACAGAGACAGATCTGATCTGAGTTTGGGGAATGAACGAAGTGGAAACAATATGAAACAGTAGAATTTGAGCCTGAGTTTGTTTTTGGGGAAGGGGATATAAGGTAGGAACCAACCCTCAAAATTTGAAGTCGATCTGAACTCGTGGCTGACTTGAGGAATTTCCGAGCTTCACCTCTGTCCAGCAAGACAGAACACCGAAATTGATCCCGTGGCGGCTCGAAGGCGGCACGAACGGCGGCGGCGGCGGCACCGGTGATGATCAGAGGTTGAGAGGGGATGAAGGGAGGTAGAACCACTCTAGATCTGGGGTTGAAGGTGGAAGAACAGCAGGGGGAGGAGAGAGGGGCGCACCAAGCTCCTAGAGACTCAACAATTTTCTGATTTTTCCATTGAATTTCATATGAAAATACAAGGTTTTATATGCTAGGTTTCTAATCCATTCTAGGCCCTTGGATCAAGGGTTGATGAGTGAATGGCTGAGATACAATGTGAATAACACACTTAATACATTTGTTTAATCTAATTTGACCATCTCCATTCAACCTTGGACTAATTCCATTCAAACACCACCTAAACCACAACTACCATGCCTAATAAGACAAGGAAGCTTGCGCCCCCTTCCATGGGCCAAGGCCATTCATGGGCCAAGAGCCTCCCATTAGATCATGCTAGTCTTGGGCCACTCCCACTTAGATGGCCCATGAGAGAGTGGAACCCAATTTGGGCCTTAAGTGCCTTAATGACCCATTTGAAACCAAATGACCCAATATGAAGTAACACTCTTAATGGACTCTACTAATGGCAACCTAGCCTTGGACTTGACATAACAAATGGCCCATTGGCTTGATATAAGCCTTACAAGGATGGCCCAAATGAAAGAAATCAAAAATTACATACACTTCAAGCTAATACAACCCATAATACACACCAATCCAAGCTAATACACAAAATACAACTCATAAGCTCTTGATGTCCTCATCAATTCTCCCCGGGTGGGAGGAACTCGACCCCGTCGAGTAGGGGTATGGCTGCGCGAGTACTCCGGCGGATCCGTCACCCTGCCAAGTAGCGCGGGTATGCTCCACTCCAAGTGATCGACACCTGCTCATTCCATATATACTCGATATGCGAACTGCTATGGCTAAAGGTGGTCACTCCGAACGGGCACTCTCAAAAGGAAGGAAACAGCTCGAAGACTCACTAGGAATCACCGCTGAGTCCCTATAGGTGACTGATCCGGGTATAGATGTAGAACCGATCCCATACTCATCAAGTGAGTCGACTCGCTTCACACTCATAAGAGAACGACAACGAGCTTGCACAAGACACATGCAGACTCACCATGCACTGACACATGAATGAAAACCACGCAAACAATCGACTCAAAATCACCACACAAATAAACCACACAAAGAAAACACACCGACTCATGCACGACTCTAGACTAAGGTGGTAGCATCAAGCCCACTAGGTGGCGGTATCCTGGGCGGCCGAAGGGTCGCCCAGCTCTTCCCCCATGGCATAGTACTCATCGGCCAGTGCCTCATCGGCCTCGTAATCGACACACTCAAGCTCGGGAGGTGCGGATCCTCCAACACCTAAGGCTAGGGTGGTGCGAGCGGGACACTCACTGGCGATGTGGCCATACCCGTGACAGTGGAAACACTGTATTCGTGACCGACTACTCTCTCCTATAAAAGGCGCCTTACCCTTATCATCCCGTCGGGTAGGGGGTGTAGGCAGTAATGGGGGAGATGTAGGTGCTTTGGACAATAGTGGAGGGGGTGCCGGTGCCAGAGGACGGGCTATAGGAGCCGGGGAACGGGCAACGGGTGCCGGTGGTTGGGGTGGAAATAGATCTCGAGGTGGAGGAGGACGGGGCCGTGGAGCGAAGTGCTCCTGACGGGTGGACTCCTGAGGTCGAGCCATGGGAGGCCGCTGATGCGGGCCTATGGAGTGACGGGGCTCGGCACTACGGAGAGGGGTGGGGCCCAACCGATGGCTAGACTCGAACTCTCCCTCAAATTGCTCCATCTCGAGAGCAACCTGATATGCCTCTTCCAACGTCTTGGCATTGCGGCGGAAAAGCTCATACTGGTAGTGTGGCCGCAAACCACGTCGAAAGCGGGACACGGGCATGGTACTCTCCTCCGTGACACCACAACGTAGAAAGTACTCATCAAACTCCGCGATGTATTCGGAGACGGACCGGTCTCCCTGGCTAAGACTTTGCCATCTATCGATGAGTCGCTGGCGGTATGTGGGAGGAAGGTACTGATGTCGCCTCGACAGTCGTTGTTAAAATTGCCGTGCCACACAAATTTCAAATATTTATAACCGCACTCACTCACTTATGGATTTGAAAACATGAGTATAATGGTAAGTACGGGTCGATCCCACGGGGAAGGAATTTGGTTATTTTTCTTAGTTGGAAAATATTCTTGTGTTTTGAAAAATCAATTGTTGGAATTTGGAGTGCGATTATGAAAACTTAAATTGGAAAACATAACAGAATTCAAGTGAAAATAGGGGTTGGAAGAAAATGCATAACTTCAAATATAGACAGAATGAGAAGAAGTGTAAAACATGAAAGTTGTAGAGAATTGAAAAAGGAAGAACTTTTATGAAGAACACAGAAACAGAAAATGAAAGGAAGATAAGGAAAAACTTGAAAAACTATGACCTATTAGTTCGGATGAACAGTAATTGACAGAAAACCAGCACCTTGAAAACTTAATTCTAAAGCTCAAAAGAAGAGGAATTTGACAAAGTGCAAGAAGAATAAAACTTAGAGATACAAGAGAGGAACAACTCTTATGAAGAACTCAGAGTTATTTGAGGACTAGAAAGACTTCAAAATGAATGAATGGAAGAAGGTATCACCACGGATGAACAGTAAATGCACAGGACAGCACTTAAGAAAACGGACCAGAACTCTATGAAATAGGAAGAATTTGAGGAAATGATAAACAGAGAAGTTGAAGAAGACTTGTAAATAAACAACTTTTGTGAAGAAAGCAAATTGAAATAAAGATTACAACCATGCGAAATAAGGCTAAGAACAGGCTGAATTCAAAAATGAAACTTTTATTGAAATAAGAACAACTTACAACTTTGACTTCAAAAGCTTTGAAAATACAACTTGATGCACTCAACAACTTCAGAAATGTAAAGAACAACTTACATTACAAGTGACCAAAGCTAGCTCTCCCCCTACTCAACCTTGCCATCTTGCTAATTCTACTTGCTAACTAACTTGCTAACTCTTCATTCAAGACCAATGCACCCTTTATATAGGGGTTACAAAAACACTCCAAACAAGTGTACCCAATTTTAGCCTAAAATGGTAGGCAGGTAGGTTCTGCCCACTTTGCCATTTTTTTCGGATTTTTCTGAATTTGTTTGGCATTTATTTGGCCTTTTCTTCTCTCTTTCTCTCATTTTCTCTCTCTGCCGGCGCGTTGCGCCGACCGGCCGACCGGTTAGGCGGCCGGCCCGTGGGCCCGCCGTGCGCCGAACCCGCCTCCGCGCCGCCGCGTGTCGCACGTGGGCGCGTGCGCCCGCGCCTCCGTCGCTGTCGCACGCCTGCCCCCGCCACGAGCCGCTCCGCCTGCCTGCGCGTGCCACGAGCCCCCCCCCCTCCGCCTTCTTTGCGTGCCACGAGCCCCCCCTCTGCCTTCGCCCTCCCGGCATCGTCGCCCGTGCCCGGGCGGCGAAGGCGGGAAGGGCGGGGCGGGGGCGGGTTTTGAATCTTTTTTTTTCATTTTTTTAATTTTATTATATAATATATATATATATAGCTATATATATATCTATAAATAGTTAGAAAATGCTAAAAAATAGTAAATCAATTTATTTTTTTTTCTAATTTTTTTTTCTTATCTTTTTAAACAAGTTTATGGGCTTTTGGCCTAGTTGAACATATATATTATTATTCTCTTTTTCTCTTTTTCTTGGAGCTTTCCTCGAACTACGTGCCTACATAAATACATAAAAATGTAATTAAAATTTATTTAATTTTAGAAAAATAAATATTTGATACAAAATCAACAATAAGTGTGAGAAGTGTATATTTAATATCAATTAAGCTCATAAAAATGCATATACTCATGAATTAAATGATAAAATACACACTAATCACACCCCCCAACTTACTCATTGCTAGTCCCTTAGCAATGCACATAATGAAAAATTTAGGACTAACAAGAGTTTAAAGATATTCAGGCCTCATTTCCAGTTCATCTTTCATAGAGTTAACTAAAGATCAGGAATCTGGAGTAATTACTACAGACTAGCCTTATATCGGAAATTCAGGTACATGATCAAGAATTCTAATCAAAATTCAGTAGCACTTGTGCGTGTGGAATACTAAATTCACAATAGAGACAATTGCGTCCCCCATTTGCTATTCAGAACGAATGCCTTTCAATTCTGCATTTCTTAATTAGAGCTTTAAGCACACTAGCTTTTTGTCTGCCTTATTGCTTTTGTCCCATTTGGGATCACTATATATATATATTTTTTTCTTTTCTACTTTCTTTTTCCCCGTTTTTTTTTTCTTTACACACATGATGCTGCACTACCCTTCACTGTTTTACGTGAACCTCAACACGTCTTAGGTGAAGTAGGCCCGGTTCCACAGATCCAAGTTCCCTTTTCCTTTTGACGCGAACCTCAACACGTCTTAGGTGAAGTAGGCCCGGTTACTCAGAATCGGAGCATTTTTCATGGTGCTTTATTTTTTTCTCATACTTTTCTATGGCAGAAAGCTTCTAACATATTTCTTCTTCAGAAAATGCAGAATATCAGACAGTTTGTCTCAAATAACAGAAGGCTTGTCCTTCTTGTTTCATTAGCGTGCAACGTGATTTTATTTTTCTTTGAAAGTGCATCTGAACTTTAAAGAGATTCTTTAAATCAGTTTTCCATGGCTAGAGGAATAAATTATCCATCATCCGATTCTCTAGTCATTTCCATTCTAGAATCACTTTTCATGCGACATGAATCAAGAAATTCATCTCGGGGAAAACTGTTGTTTCATATGACAATTCAAGAAAATAAAAAAAAAATTTGTTGACATTTTTAGAAATTTTGTGAATTTTTTTTAAATATCTCCCCCCCCCAACTTAAATGACATTGTCCTCAATGGCATAAATAGTAGAAAGATCAGAAGACATGTAAAGAGATAATAAAGTTGGGATGGAAGGATACAACCTGATGGCGGGGTAGAATGACGAGGGCGTCGGTGCAGCTTGTCCTGACAACTGAAAAATAAACATACTAAAACAAGAAATCATATCAGAAGCCAGGAATTAACACAAGGAGTGGGACCCAATGAACATGTATTTCAAAAGGAATCGACCAATGAAGGCAACGTGAGTTACGGAGCCGGATTTCCCGCAGAAATGTCCCCTCAATGTGTGTTATGCGAAAGGTGGCCATAACGGGACAATAAACATAACGAATCTTTGGACCAACAAGAGAGAGAAAGTCAATAAAACACGCCTCCGACTTGACCACTCCACATAGGAGAGTGGGTGCGAGATTAACGGGAGGATGACGTGTCGCTAAGGCTATGGCTGGATGTGATGGTGCGAGATGTAGATCACTTGCTCTCCAATCCTATAAATACCCCCCCTTCCCACTCGACTGGAGAACATCGAAGTTGTGAGAGTAGAGTCGAGTGAAAAGGTTGCAAAGGGGAGTAGTGAGTGTTGCTCAAGGTTCAGAATGGAGGGTGAATCGAGCTTCAGAGCTGAAGGGGAGTCGTCTCGCTCCTCGAAGAGGAGTAGATCGGGCAGTAGTGCCAGGAGATTCTCTGAAGTTGAAGGACTTGTGAGTGAAAGGACTCTTCCACAACTTGTAAGTGATGCCTTTCATTCCTTTCTTCTTCTCTGTTCTTTCTTTGGAAAGCTTCCCATTTCTCATTTCTGGCGTATGTGCAGAGTGTGATGAAGTCACACATCTCGTGGGAGCTGGTCGTGGCTGCATATCGAGGGCTCCCGGACTTCCAGAAAGCAAGGTTGGACGTGATGGGATTCGGGCCCTTTCTCAGAATTGAGCCACTCAAGATCGACCTTGCCCTGATCCAAGCTCTACGTGAAAGATGGGACCCGGTAAGTAGGGCATTCCTGATGCCGTGGGGGCATATGGTACCCAGCTTGGAAGATGTGGTCCGAATCACGGGCCTCAAAGTGGATGGGGAAGCAGTGACTGGTGTCACCTACGCGGATTACCGTGAAGGTGCCCATAACTTGTTGGGGATGGACTTAGATAATCGGAAGAACAGGTCAGTAGCTAGGGCATCGATCATGGAAGCTTTAGGGCTTACTGACATGCGTCCGCGTGATGATGAGTCCATAGAAGAATTTATGGAAAGGGCAGAAAGAGGTGCCCGTGCTATGTATTGTATGGATACCAGCAATTGGGAGCGGACCAATATGGATCTGAGGAGGTTCCTCCTCTTTCTATTAGGCAAGTTGTTGCTGGGGTCCAAGGGAGACAGTATCCACTGTCATTTCTTAGAACTGCTTGTAGACTTGGAAAGAGTAGGACAATACGCCTGGGGAGCTGCTGTGCTGGCACATCTGTTTACAAGTCTGTCGCAAAGGACAGACAAAGAGATGACACTAAATGGGTTTACGCCTTTAATCCAGGTAATGAAAATTTTTGTTTTGTTTTTTATTTTCTGATTTTTATTTGTGTTTTCATCAATGACACATGATGGTGTAGCTGTGGAGCTACTATTACCTTCCAATGGGGAGGGCTCGACACTGTCGACCACTGACGGTCCCTCTAGCGAGACGGTGGCAACCCATCATGAGCACTGCACCTTTACCCTACCAACTGATGGTGTTCAGGCGAGAGTTGCAAGAGTTCCCTGCAACGATGGTAGGATAATTGTTTTCTCAATTTTTTTTTATTTTTTTCATTTTTTTCATTTTTTTTTAAACTGAGAAGATACGTGCAACCCAATGAAGGTGAACTGGAGGCCTTTCATGAACATGGTCGATGTTGACCAGCCTTGGGTAATTGGAAGCCGCGCCCGATTTGGACGGGACCTTTGGCTCCATTGCTTAAATGAAATCGAGCCCCTCAGGCTGCGATTAGCTATGCGGACCCTAGGGCTGGCTCAAGAATGGGTGGATATGACCATGTCACCTAGCGTCGGAAGGCAGACGCGTGGACCAGCCACCTGTGTTGATTGGAGAGTGCGCTTCCCCGAACAATATGAAGATTGGCAACGGGGAGGCACACTCGTGGAATCTCAAGCACAAGACAGCGATGATTACCTACGCCTCTACAGAGCAATGTATGCAGAAAGGCTCCAGCCTGGAGGGCTTGTAGAGGTAAGGAAACCATGCTTGTATCTTCTACATTTTGTTGTTTTTAAATTTTTTTGTTCTTTGTTTGTGAACTCAAAAGCCATAACTGTAGGATGTTCGTGATACTATAATAACGAACTTACGAGCTCGTCTGGCGGACACGGAGCAAGAGCTGAGTGATACCAGAGCGGCTCTAGGTTCATCAGTAAGTATTTCAGTACATATTCCGAGTAGGCTTTGAGATTCGGGGCGCTAACCACTTAATGTTACCACATGTGCAGCGTGCTCAGCTTGATGCAGTTTCTTCGGCGATGGGAGTAGATGGTGTTTCTTCCAGTCTATGGATTCCCACATCCGAGCTGGATCAACTCCATGAGCAACTTGCTCATGCCACACAACGGGCTGCAGAGGCAGAAGGGATGCTTTCTGTACAGGTGAGGATTTCACCATTTAACATCCCTTATTCAAGTATTGCCCTATGCCTGAGATGATATGTGTGGCAGGAGAAAGAAACACAAGAAACACTTGCGCATGTCACTCAGAAGGAGGCTAGAATAACTGAGCTGGAAGAAGAACTACAGCGTCGTCCAGATGAGGATTCTTCAAGGGACGCTGTGGAGTTGCGGATCACACTTCAGTTAGAAAGAGAAGATAGAGAGAGAGAACGGGCTGAGAGAGAAAGGGACAGAGACAGAGATAAAGCTAAGAGATTGGCCGAGAAGGAGGAAAAGAGGGCCCTGGAGGCCCAAGTTTTTGAATTAAGGACCAGTCTCGGCCTTGCCGAGCAATGGCTGAAGGAAGGTGAAGAACGCTATCGAAGAGCACGAGAGCGTGGCTTTCGTGTCAGTAGCTTCTTTGCTGCCCCCTCAGATCGGCGTCCATAGTGCGGTAGTAATACCGCTGCTCTCGGCTTGGGAATACCCTCTAGAGAATCTTGCCCCAGAGAGCGGCAAGACAAGTAATGTGAAGAAAGAAGGTGGATTCCGATGTAATCTCTTTGTTTGTTTTTGTGTGTAATAAAATACTTTTTGCTTGGCTCTCCGTTGTCCTTATCTCTCGAAGCCCTCAACACATCTAAATTCCCACAACCAATAATTTATTACCACACAAAAATCACTTAGGTTGCCTCCTAAGAAGCGCTAACTTTTATGTCGTCAGCCAGATACCATGTAGCTCATTAGCTCATTAACCAACAAGTTGATTTTAAAATGAGCCACCAAAGAATTTTATCCTTGCCAAAATTTTCTTTATCATGCCCTACAGAAAATGAATGTGACTGGTGAGCGCAAGGGCAAAGCATGTATCTAGGTGGAGGCATCACAAACGGACCACCCCAATCAGAGAATAGAGGAGGAACATTGGGAAAAATCATGTCATCAATTATGAAATGTTCTTCCTTAGAGGCTATGGAATCATCATGTAGAGCAAGAGTAGACCAGTCGGTTGGAAGAACTTCAAAAGAATCACCGTGGTCAAGAATTGGCATAAGCTCTATCCTCTCCTCTAGATTGAAAGTATCATGCGGTACATTCAAATCATTCAATTCCTCATTTACCCCAACTTCATTATTCAGATCCATCTTCACTTCTTCTTCCTTCCCATCTTCAAAGATAATTTCATCAAAGTCATGTCCCATCTCCACTTCTTCTCCATTCCCATCTTCAAAGAGAAGTTCATCATGGTCGGGGAGAGACTTGTGATGAGGTTCAATATATTCATCCTCTCCCCCTAACTGAAGATCATCCACCTCTCTTGCATTTCCCTCATGTTGACAAGCAAGCACTGGCTCTTCAAATCCCTTTGTAGGAGGGGGAATATGATCATTCATCAATTCATCACCGTCATGAATTTCATTGCCATCAAATTCTTCAATCTCCTCAGATTGTCTAGGTTCCTCATTCAAATCGTTTTGACAAGATCTCTCCATAATTCCTTCATCTTCTAAATTAAGATTAATCAGAGGGTAATGCTCTTGGGGAATCATAGAGTGATCATAGTCAGTGGGAAGGACTTGATGAGGATTAGGTTCAGAGGAATCAAAGAATTGCTCTTCCTCCATGGTTTTGACTTCCTCAGTAAGCCTATTGATGTGCTGTTGGAGGGATTGACTATGGAGAAGTAACTGAATGAATTGATCATCAGAGGCATTAGGTGTGGGTGGAAGAGATGAATCGTAATGATTTGTCTGTTGGGCTAGGTCATAATGGTCATCAGAGGTTTTGGCCCAAATACGATTTTCATCATTCCCTTCTTCTCCCCCCGACGACTCAAGATCATCATACTCCTCTTCACAAATGGAGTGGGGTTTAGGCTCCTCAGGCTGCTCTTCCGTTACTTCCTCCGCATAAGGCGCTTCCATGATTCCCTCAAAATCAATAGTGATATGAGTGGTAGATTGTGGGATCATAGGTTGAGCATATAGACTTTTATCATTATAACATCCAAGAAGTTGGTCCTCAAGACTTGTGGAGTTGTTAGGCATTGGATCCACTTCCGTTTCTATGATGTTTTCAGCAATCTTACTCACTTGGGCCTCAAAGTTTTGCAGTTGTTCCTGAAAGGCTTGTTGTTGAGTCTAGAAGAGCCGTGTCAATTTATCAAGCATCTCCTCCTTATGTAAATCTGTGTATAGAGGAGATAGATAAGTGGGCTGAGAGTCAGATTGTGATGGATAGTAATTTGAAGGACACTCAGTCTGAAAATCAGGAGGGTGTATTGGTTGCCCTCCATAATAGGGTTGATCATAAGAATGGACTTGATTGTAAGGATCATTGGAATATGAATCCCAATCTGCAAAGTGTGGATTTGAAGGACGTTGAATGGGGTCTTGGTATGGTTCCCAAGAAGAAAATTGTTGATTTTCCCATTGATTATTTGGGTTTGTGTAGGAGACAGAGGTGGAAAAATCCGATGACCATTGATATGGCTCTTGGGTGAAAGATGAATTATGAACCCCATTGTGGAAGAGTGAAGGAGTTTGTTGATAAGGGGTAAATGGAGAGTTGGAATTCACATAGCCCGCATAATTAAACATCAAAGAATCTATTATTGGGCCTGAACAAAATTAGATGTGGAAATGAAAAAGACCCAGGAAAGAGTGATGATTTTTCAATGAAATTTTTTTTTATGTTTTGATTTTATTGTTTTTTTTTATGCAAAGATAAACAAGTTAGCACACAAATGACCCTAATTACCTAGATGTGCCCTAGACCTACAAATAGGGTTTCACAAAATGATTAAAGTGAGACTTAAGTTTACCCTCAATATGACCACCAGCCAGGTAAGGGGTAGGGAAGTGGGAGGTTCCCCCTACTTTCGTAGGGACCTTATTATGCCAAACCACTAACCCGCTTAAAGCGTTTGCTGTCCGACCGTCTTGCCTTAGGCACCGGTTTTCATATGAGGATAAACCTAAATAACACAAGAATCACAGTGTGATCCTAGGGCCAACGTCTACTGAGTTTTATTTTAAGGCCTAGGTAATGCAGAGATGCAAGGGAACTGTGGTTTTCGGGCTAAGGAAGGGTGATGAAATCCCCACCTTATCTTGTTTAGGGGTAGTGCCCTTAACGTATTTTGAAATGAAAATGCACACCACAATTTCAAACAAGGGGTTCTTTATGCAAAAATGAATGCCAGACTGTGATCAGGAGAACGTACCTTGCCCCTCGCGATCTTCAAAATGCAATGCAGAAATTAAATAAAGACAAATTCTAAGCTAAATGATGCATGACCTAGAGCATGAAAGTGTAGTTTCTACTCTTGCAATGAGGTCTTTTATTTGGTACAAATGAAGATTTTTTTTTTATTTTTAGTTAATGAACCTAACTAACCAGCATGAAAATTTTTCTTTTGTTTTGATTTTATTTTATTTTTATAGAGTTTTCAAGAAATTTTCAGATTTTTGTAAATTTTTTTTTTCAGAAAGTGGAAAGATAGAACCTGTTTCTTGATTTCAGCCCTTTAGCAATGCTTCCGAGCTATTTAACGACGTTTCATATCCTTGGAATTTCAGATTCGATCTTCCTCTTTCTTTGATTTTCAAATTTTTTTCGTTTTCCTGCACAAGTAAAGAAAGTAAAAATCAATATACAAATATACAAAGTAAACACAAGAGTATCCAACTATGAAAAGTATCTCCATCCCCGGCAACGGCGCCAAAAATTTGATGTCGCCTCGACAGTCGTTGTTAAAATTGCCGTGCCACACAAATTTCAAATATTTATAACCGCACTCACTCACTTATGGATTTGAAAACATGAGTATAATGGTAAGTACGGGTCGATCCCACGGGGAAGGAATTTGGTTATTTTTCTTAGTTGGAAAATATTCTTGTGTTTTGAAAAATCAATTGTTGGAATTTGGAGTGCGATTATGAAAACTTAAATTGGAAAACATAACAGAATTCAAGTGAAAATAGAGGTTGGAAGAAAATGCATAACTTCAAATATAGACAGAATGAGAAGAAGTGTAAAACATGAAAGTTGTAGAGAATTGAAAAAGGAAGAACTTTTATGAAGAACACAGAAACAGAAAATGAAAGGAAGATAAGGAAAAACTTGAAAAACTATGACCTATTGGTTCGGATGAACAGTAATTGACAGAAAACCAGCACCTTGAAAACTTAATTCTAAAGCTCAAAAGAAGAGGAATTTGACAAAGTGCAAGAAGAATAAAACTTAGATATACAAGAGAGAAACAACTCTTATGAAGAACTCAGAGTTATTTGAGGACTATAAAGAGTTCAAAATGAATAAACGGAAGAAGGTATCACCACGGATGAACAGTAAATGCACAGGACAGCACTTAAGAAAACGGACCAGAACTCTATGAAATAGGAAGAATTTGAGGAAATGATAAACAGAGAAGTTGAAGAAGACTTGTAAATAAACAACTTTTGTGAAGAAAGCAAATTGAAATAAAGATTACAACCATGCGAAATAAGGCTAAGAACAGGCTGAATTCAAAAATGAAACTTTTATTGAAATAAGAACAACTTACAACTTTGACTTCAAAAGCTTTGAAAATACAACTTGATGCACTCAACAACTTCAGAAATGTAAAGAACAACTTACATTACAAGTGACCAAAGCTAGCTCTCCCCCTACTCAACCTTGCCATCTTGCTAATTCTACTTGCTAACTAACTTGCTAACTCTTCATTCAAGACCAATGCACCCTTTATATAGGGGTTACAAAAACACTCCAAACAAGTGTACCCAATTTTAGCCTAAAATGGTAGGCAGGTAGGTTCTGCCCACTTTGCCATTTTTTTCGGATTTTTCTGAATTTGTTTGGCATTTATTTGGCCTTTTCTTCTCTCTTTCTCTCATTTTCTCTCTCTGCCGGCGCGTTGCGCCGACCGGCCGACCGGTTAGGCGGCCGGCCCGTGGGCCCGCCGTGCGCCGAACCCGCCTCCGCGCCGCCGCGTGTCGCACGTGGGCGCGTGCGCCCGCGCCTCCGTCGCTGTCGCACGCCTGCGCCCGCCACGAGCCGCTCCGCCTGCCTGCGCGTGCCACGAGCCCCCCCCCTCCGCCTTCTTTGCGTGCCACGAGCCCCCCCTCCGCCTTCGCCCTCCCGGCATCGTCGCCCGTGCCCGGGCGGCGAAGGCGGGAAGGGCGGGGCAGGGGCGGGTTTTGAATCTTTTTTTTCATTTTTTTAATTTTATTATATAATATATATATATATAGCTATATATATATCTATAAATAGTTAGAAAATGCTAAAAAATAGTAAATCAATTTATTTTTTTTTCTAATTTTTTTTTCTTATCTTTTTAAACAAGTTTATGGGCTTTTGGCCTAGTTGAACATATATATTATTATTCTCTTTTTCTCTTTTTCTTGGAGCTTTCCTCGAACTACGTGCCTACATAAATACATAAAAATATAATTAAAATTTATTTAATTTTAGAAAAATAAATATTTGATACAAAATCAACAATAAGTGTGAGAAGTGTATATTTAATATCAATTAAGCTCATAAAAATGCATATACTCATGAATTAAATGATAAAAATACACACTAATCAGGTACTTTTGCCGAACCATATGTCGATCGGGGGTTCTAGCCACTGAAGTAGCAGGCTCTCCACATTCTTCCAATAGGTTTGTGCCTGCCCCATGAGTTTCATGGTGGCGAATCGGACCCTTCGACGCTCCGACATATCATACCACTCAAAGTAACGGTCCATGCCGAACTCCCAATCTAGGTAGACTTTCGGATCCAAAGACCCGTAAAAAGCGGGAGGGTCCGCTCGCACGGTCTTAAGGACCCGATCATCATCCTCATCTCATTGTGGATGCAAACCACGACGGTGTTGACCATATCCCTCATAAGCATTGTCGGAACCATAGTCCTCGAGACCAAGGTCACGGTGTGGTAGTTGGGGAACCCGAGGAAGGGCGGGTGGAGGGGCCTGTGGTGGCTGGTTTTGGGCCGCGGGAGCGGCCTGGACTTGGACCATGGGAGCGGGTTGGACTTGGGCCACCGCGGGAGGAGGTGCGGGTGGGCCTTGGGCTGCCCCTGGAGGGTCCCCGTGTGACATCCTATCTAACCGCCCAACGAGGTCTTGGACCGACCTGTCGGAGGTCTCCAAGCGCCCCTCCATGGCCCTAAGGCGACCATCCATATTATCGAAGAAAGTCCGAAAGTTAGCATCGGATTGGTCCAACCTAGTCATAATGGCCATCATCGCCTCTTGTAGGGAGTGGAAGTCTCCCGAGGTATCCCGTGGGTTGGCCATAGGTGGTGGTGGGGGTGAGTACTGAGTACCCCGACGAGTGGGCATGCAAACACACCGACTAGAAGACGCCGACTAAAGCAAAACACACTGATGCAAAATGATGCGCCTAGACTTAACCTAAACGCGGTACGCGGCGGAGGTAATCGACCCGAAGGTCACTCGCGCAAGTGTGCGACCTTCCCGATAGGCGTAGCCTAACGTTCGGACAACACCTTTTGATATACCGAGTAAAGGGATGTAAATGCAAAAAGACACTTTTTTTTTGTGATGACCCTAAACACGACTTAGACCGACTAATGACTAGACGTAAATGACACTCTTTTTTTTTCTTTTTGACACCCTAGACTCAAACTCGCTCTGATACCAAATTGATGCGGGACGAGACACGGACACGGCAAGCTCGCGACCGTCCCTAAATGAGGGAAGCGTCGGATGTGCGCAGTTGAGAAACCGGCTATGAGCTAGGGTGGTCGGCTCTCACTTGTGCCCGGATCGGGTCACGGGACGGTCTCGCACTCTCTCGCAACAACAGTGATATGAAAATAAAGCGAGCTAGATATCCCTACACATGCTTTCTAGCAGCGGCATAAATAAATATATATGAAGTAAGCAAAATGCCAAGTGTAGGAGCGAATACGATACCTCCACGCGCCCGGCGTGGGGACGACGGACCCGGCCGAAACTCGTACTCCCAGAACAATATTACACAATATTACAGAAATGCAAGCCGCTGCCCACTCCACGCAGGGAGGTAAAGGGCTACACAATGGGGTCTGGGAGGACCGAATTCGGGTTGACAGGCGGCTTCTCGCGTTGATTCAGCAACGCCCGAACTAATGACGGTGGGGCCCACGTGCTGTCCTGAGGGGCCGTGTGGGACCCGGGTCACCGCTGTGGTGGGGGACACTGATGGAAGCGATCCCCGGGCTGGCGGCACGCTGGAACGACGATCGGAGGCCGGGCGGCTCCGGCCGGCGCCCGTCGGGAAAACTTCCCACGGATCTGCAGTTTCTGGTTTTCAGCGCTCTGTCCGATGAGAACGGACGCTGAGATCAGATCCGATGTCGGATTGACACGAAATTAGCGCCGTTGGAAAGCTGACTCGAAGTACTTCAATGTAGGCCTAGAGATCTGGCCTGGATCTTTGCGGATCTGGACTTATGGAATTTACAACCTCCTGTTGTACAGTAACTGAACACTCAGATCTGCAGAGCTGATCTCTGATAACTGTAGTTGACCGCTAGGAAGAGCTTAGATTCAGACTTCGACGTCTTCATGAAAGTTGTAGTATTTTGAGTTGGGAAGATGGAAAAGTTGGTTTGGACACGTTTGGATGTGTCTATGAATTTCTATGATTTGTTTACTGAAGAAGGTCGGATCTGGGATCTGGCTGGAAGTACTGTAGCTCTAGTAGAACATGAATTTTGAAAAAATGGGTAAAAGACTCAACAAAAATTAATAAAAATTTTGGAGGTAGGGAAAAATGGACAGAACTCCCAGTTAAATTGGGAGGTCTAACAAAATTTAAAAGGGTGGTAGAAGGGGACGAACTCAAAGGTTCTATCACTGTAGATAGAGACAGATCTGATCTGAGTTTGGAAAATGAACGAAGTGGAAACAATATGAAACGGGAGAATTTGAGCCTGAGTTTTTTTGTGGGGAAGGGGCTATAAGGTAGGAACCAACCCTCAAAATTTGAAGTCGATCTGAACTCTTGGCTGACTTGAGGAATTTCCGAGCTTCACCTCTGTCCAGCAAGACAGAACTCCGAAATTGATCTCGTGGCGGCTCGAAGGCGGCACGAACGGCGGCGGCGGCGGCACCGGTGATGATCAGAGGTTGAGAGGGGATGAAGGGAGGTAGAACCACTCTAGATCTGGGGTTGAAGGTGGAAGAACAGCAGGGGGAGGAGAGAGGGGCGCACCAAGCTCCAAGAGACTCAACAATTTTCTGATTTTTCCATTGAATTTCATATGAAACTACAAGGTTTTATATGCTAGGTTTCTAATCCATTCTAGGCCCTTGGATCAAGGGTTGATGAGTGAATGGCTGAGATACAATGTGAATAACACACTTAATACATTTGTTTAATCTAATTTGACCATCTCCATTCAACCTTGGACTAATTCCATTCAAACACCACCTAAACCACAACTACCATGCCTAATAAGACAAGGAAGCTTGCGCCCCCTTCCATGGGCCAAGGCCATTCATGGGCCAAGAGCCTCCCATTAGATCATGCTAGTCTTGGGCCACTCCCACTTAGATGGCCCATGAGAGAGTGGAACCCAATTTGGGCCTTAAGTGCCTTAATGACCCATTTGAAACCAAATGACCCAATATGAAGTAACACTCTTAATGGACTCTACTAATGGCAACCTAGCCTTGGACTTGACATAACAAATGGCCCATTGGCTTGATATAAGCCTTACAAGGATGGCCCAAATGAAAGAAATCAAAAATTACATACACTTCAAGCCAATACAACCCATAATACACACCAATCCAAGCCAATACACAAAATACAACTCATAAGCTCTTGATGTCCTCATCACAAACAAAGAAAGGAGGCAAAGTAGGATGATACATCAGGCCTCCGGCCCCTCTTGAAGCTCGGAGGTGGGAGGCGTGGGTGGTCTGCCCCCGGTACCCTCGGTGACGACTGACCCTGGCACTGACCCCGCCTGGGCAGGAACTGCCTCTGTCGCGAGCCCTCCCGAGGCAGCCAGAGTTGGCGACCCCTCAAGAGAAGAGCCCTCCGGATCTTTCTCACCCGACGCAGAGGAGCTGGAAGACGACAACTCCGAGTCATAACATTGGCCAGAGGGGAAGTCGATCCCAGAATCCTGATCCCCGGCATAAGCTACCGCCCGGTGGTAACCCTGCTTGAACCCCTTGCGGATGTCTCGGTGAAGTGCTGACTCATAGTAGGGAAGGGCGGCTTTCTGCAGATTGACCCGGTAGGCCTCTGAGAGTTTGTATTGCTCGATCGCCTCCGCCCCAGCCAGTCCCACCCTACCAGCAAGCTCGGCCTTCTCCCGCTCCGCCTCGGCTAGTCTCCACTCGGCCTTGGCCGCCCGCTCCTCGGCCTCCGCCGACCGCTTCTCCGCCTCGGCCAACTTCCGCTCGGCTCCGTCCGCCCACTCTTCGGCCTCAGCCGATCGCTCCTCCGCCTCAGCTCGATCGGCTTCGGCCTCCAACTGCAGGCACTCCGCTGCCTCCACCCCATCTACCAGCTCGGCGCGCTCGGCTTCCCAACGGCCATCCAGCTCGACAAGAAGAAGGCGCTCCTCATCAAGAAGTTTACTCTTCCTCTCGAGCGACTCCCGGGCCTTGGTTAGCTGCTCGGTCAGCGCTCGGACCTCCAGCCGGCTCGTTCGCGATGACTCTCTGATCGCGGAGAACTCCCGTCGGAGCCCCTCATGCTCCTCAGTGAGTCCGGCCAACTTCCTTTCGCACCCTCCGAGGGTCCAAGCAAGCTTCGACCGCTCCGACTCCGACCGAGCGTCGGTCTCCGCCATGGTAGCCCCCATCTGGGCCATGATTAGGCCACCCTCCATGATGCGGGATGGACACGGGGACCGACTCTATGTGGTATGGACCTCGGACTCTAGATGCGGACACGACCAGCAACACATGATGGGAGAGACACTAGGCCTGACACGGAGAGCTCCTGTGGGCTATACGTCGCTAATAGAAACGCAAGCTCACTCGTCGTCCCAAGTGAGGGAAACGCGGATCGTGCGCGGTTGAAGAACCGGCAGAGTTCAAGGGCAGTCGACTCACTTCCGGACTCGGATCGAGTCACAGGATGGCTCACTCTCACACTCACAACGGTGACATGAACACACGGGCTAGTACCTATCGCTCTCGCCGTGGCATACGACCATATACTAGCTAAGCAAATGAAATGCCAAGGAGTTAAGATCGTTACCTCCACGCACCCGGCGTGGCGAAGACAACCCCGGCCGAATTACAGACTCCCGGTTAAACAATGTTACAGTAATACAATAATTTGACCCACTCCACGTAGGGAGGTAAAAGGTCACATGTGGGGCCCGGGAATCACGCAAATCGGGTTGACGGGCAGCATCTTGATGTCGCCCGGCGGTGCCGAAACCCGCATTTTCGTGCTTTCCGAGCGGCGGGTTCTACGGGTCCGTGGGGTCCACGGACAGCGCTGTCCTCCGGATCTGTGGGGGTGGGACCCACTGTGATGGGGACCCCTGGTGGCGTGCCTCCACGGACGGCGGTCGGCCGGAAACACCGATCGGGGGTCGATCGACCCCGATTCCCAATTCTTGAACTAGCTTCCCACGGATTTCCGGTTCTGTTTTCCGGCGCGCGCTCCGGCGAAAACGGCCGCTGCGATCAATCCCGACGTCGGATCGGGGCGCATGAGCTATATTTGGAAAGCTCTCTTCAAATCCTACAACCTAGACCCAGATATATTTGCTGCATCTGGTCGGATCTGAACTTTATTGAATTTATAAGCTCCTACTGTACAGTACCCGAAATCTCAGATCTGCAGGGAACTTGTCTGAAAACTGCCGTTGACCGCCTAGTAGACCTCCGATTAAGCTCATGAATTCTTCACAAAAGTTATAGTATTTTGAACAAGGAAGATGGAAATATTTTTTGTGGACTGATTGGAGTGGCTACGAATTGATATGATTTTTACACTGGACAGAGGTCGGATCTGGAAACAGATGGATAGCACTATAGCTAGCTCTGAGAACGAATTTTGAAAAATAGTTGGAGGGTTGATAAAAATTCAGGAAAATTTGTGGTAAGAGGGGCGGGTGGACAGAACTCCCAGTAAAATTGGGAGCTCCCGAAAAAATCAAAAGATGGGTCGGAGATGTGAAACTTAGGAAAGGTGGAAATCAGAACAGGGAGCAGACAGATCTGGAAGTTAAGATTGGACGAAAATGAAAAAAATATCAAAGGGGATCTTTATGACCAACAAATTTTTGTGGGACGTGCTTGACACCTAAAGAACATCCCCTAAAAATCCCAAATCGATCTGAGCTCGTGGCAGACAGTAAGAATTCGTGGAAGTGGTTGCTGCAGGTGGAAGGCAGAACTCTGACGGTTGCGATGGCGGTGCGGTGGCGGCTCGTGGCGGCGGCGATGATGACCGGAACCGATAGGGGAGGAGTCACACCTCCAGAGGGCAGCCTTCACAGATGCAAGGGAGAGAGAGGGGCGGCCTAGGCCTTGCTCAAGGGGATTTTCTTCTAATTCAAATGCATTAATTCCTCCAAAATGGAAAATACAAGCTTATATAGGTTGCATATCAAATCCATCCTCCACCGTTGGATCTAGGGAAGGAAAATGGAGGGCTGGGATCAGATGTGAACAACACACAAAAATTAAATAAAAAATGCAAGGGGAGGGGCGCCCCTTTGACTAGGGGTGGGGGTAGGTGGAAGGTTGGTAGCCAACCTTGACAAATTAGTCTAATTGTCCCCCCCACTTGGCCCACCCTTCTAGAAGCCCACATTAGAATGTTGACTGACCCCACATGGGGCCCTAGGGTGAGGTGGATTAATGGGAGGGGGTCTGAGGGGCCCGTGGGGCCCGGGGGTCCCATTTTACAAATAAACCCCCTTTACAATCAAAATTACAACCCGAATAAAATGAAATAAACACACATTACACACAATTAAAGTCTAAACAAATATGATAAATGCCGAGACTCAAGGGGGAGTCTCCGGGCTGTCTCCGAGTCAGATAGACGCTGAGGTGGCTCGAGTTGTGCTCCGCATACGGTACTGGTGGCTCGCCGGCTCGTGCCTCTCGCGTGCTCTGATGTCCGCACCACTCCATAATTATGTCGAGGACCCCGGGCGGGGAGTGACGCCTATCTCCCCCTTTCACCCTCGTGGCTACACCGCGACAGACCTGATATAAAGTGCTCGAGACACCGAGCCTTTCCAGAGTCACCGGCATGGGAACCCTGTCCGCATCTAACGCCTCGCCAGATGGCCCAGATTGAGTCGCAGACTCGGTCGCTCCACGCACCATGGTTCGGTTGGGGCTGCGACGCCTCTGCTGGCGAACCCCTGACCTCGACCGACCCGGCCCGCGCGCCACCGCTCGAGGTACCGACCGACGCCCCAGCTCCAGCCGTGGCTTCTTCAACTTCGGCCCCCTCTGTTCCCACCGAGGGGAGAGCCGATCCAACACCATCACCCCCCGGAGCAGTCCTGCCCCCTCGGTCCCTCTTGCTTGGCGGATGGGAGAGCTGACTCGGTAGGGTAGGCCCTATCTCGCTCGGGAGAGGGGAGCGCCGCCGGGCCAGAATCGCCTCTAGCAGAAGGGACGGTCCCAGCCTTTCTGGCCCGCTTCTTGGCCTTCAAGGCATCCCACAGCAAGTCCTCAACGGGGTCCTTGTGCTTCGCTCCGTGCGACTAGGAAGTCCCCCCTGTGGCCACCCCCTTGCCCTTATCTCGGGCTTGGGGGCGACCCTCAAGGACGCCCGGCTCCTCGGCAGCTGAGTCATCGCAAAGATCAACCACCTCAGCAGCCTCCTTCAGAGGCTCCCGCCTGGTGTCTGCACAAAGAAGAAGGTGTGATCAGGAAAAGAAAGATGACCACACATCCGAAGGAGGATCTAAGTTGTGGCACCTGAGCCCGACGGATGCAGCTGCGTAAGAAGACACCGCTCTATGTTCTCCGGCGTCACCAGTTCCTCGGTGGACTGGCGATTCCTCAGCAGGATGGCAGCATATTCCTCCACATGAGGGGGGAACTCGTCCTGTCTAGGAGGGATATTCGGGTGGAAATTGGGCATTACTTGGCACCTCCAGGTTTCCTCCACCGAGTTTATCCCCACCCAGAAGAATTGGGTCTTCCACCCCTTATGCGAAGAATCCTTCGCCGCCAAGGAGATGCAACTCCTATTCCTCCTCGCATGGATAAAGTAAAAACCCTTCCCGGCTGACGGATGCGCCTTCAATTCAAAGAAATAATGGAAAAGGTCCAAGGAAGGGGGAATCCCGCATTGGCGGCATAGAATACGAAAGGCAGAAAGAAGGAGATAAGAGTTGGCTACCAGCTGGATGGGCGCCAACTGAAAAAAACCGAGGAGTGTGAGGACGAAGGGCTCGAAGGGAAGGTGGAATCCGCCCTTCCACGCCAGGAGGAAGGTACAGATATGGCCAATACGAGAATCCAAACTCGTCTCGTGCGGAGCAGCCGGGGCGAAGGTATACTTGTGAGGCAGGCGAAACTGATGCTCTAGCCTCTTCACCTCGGCTTCCCCCAACTCGCAGCAGTTCGGGACCGACACTCTCGTCGCCGGCTCGTCACCCCACTCCTCAGCACTCGAACGATGGCCCGCCATGGATTTCAAGGAAGAACTTGAAGAAGAACTCTCTTGAGACCTCGAAGATTCCGGGGGAGGAGGAAGCTACCGGACCGCCTCCGTAGTTATCTCCGCCAGCTCCTCAAACGCCGCCGCAAGTTTCTGCTTCTCCGCCGTGCCCTCACGGCGCATCAAAGAGCCCCTAAAGCAAGAAGCGAAGGAAAGCCAAAACCCTAATGCCGGAAAGAGTTTGGGATGACAACCAGCGCCCAACGCCTATAAACCCACGTGGGAGGCGGCGCGCCGTTCCGACCTCTGAGAAAAGGGGGCCCCTTCATTTGAAATCCGTCAGGATTACAATTATTACGGGCCTAGGTGACCACGACAAGTGGCTTTATAACACCGCCAGATCTCCACCCACCCGAGCCACGCTGGTCCTAAACCCTTAATGAACTACTCTACCGAGCCTACTTTGGCTCAGGAGTAGAAGGGGGACAAGTGGAGAGGGGGATTTCTGTAGCCCACTTGAAGAGTAGCCGAACTAGGCCCATCCGGGCCCAACAAGGCCCCGCTCGCCCGAGTGACAGCCCACTAGGCCCACTCCGGACTAAAAGCCCAATAAAAGATCACTCGGGGACCTATCCTTCCTCGGCGGCCCTAAGGCTCGGAAGGCCCAAATGATAGAACGGAGGAAGACCCACGCCCGAGCCATCTCCCCACCGAGATAAAGGCAGGCACTGCGCGCCCACTCCGATCTGACTACGTCCGAGCTATGCCCATCGCCTGGATAGGGCTGGCACTTCTCCTGCTTGGATCAACTGACAAATGCTTATCCATGCGGCCGTTGGCAATCCTTTATGAGCAGGAGTTCAACGGGATAAGGGCGCCACGATCTCCCAAGGTCATGAAGAGCCCATGATGAGGACGTAACGATCCCATGATGAGGACGTAACTCCCGCCTGAAACCCCTAGACTTACAAGACTCCTAAAGATGGCGCACTATTTAAATGAAGGATACCCTCCGGTGAAAGGTAAGGGCAACCACACGCTCAAAACTCCTGAGCAGGAATCACTTCACCCTTCTGGTGGAGAGGGATCTCGCACAGAAGCTACCTCCCCCCTTTATTGCTCCCACTATAGCTCTACTGACTTAAGCATCGGAGGGTTTTCCCCAGGGATTCATCCCTGGGCCCCCTGATCCGTTTCCCCTTCTTGCAGTTCACGATCCGGTGATCCTCTGCCCGCTCAGGACCCGCGCGAGATCTCGCCTCTTCAACGATGTTTCAAAAAAATCCCGTTCTGTAATTCAAATATGGGGCCACTATATTGGATAAAAATTTTCATGGTAGTCAGAGTAAGGCGAATCAGGATAATTACAGAAACTATAAGAGGACAACTTACTCAATATCTCCCGAGGCATAAGCATCAATGAATTCATTCACAATCTTGTTATCTCTCGACTTCAGCCGACCTTTGCAGATCCAATCACTCTGTAGGAGATTTTTTATCTGGTCGGCTTCATCTCCCTTCTACATTTATGCCAATATACCAATCTTAGATTCTATACTGTAAGAAGTAGGATCAACGCAGACTCACCTTCTTCTTCCCCATCCCTATTTTCTTTGCAGGTGTCCTTGGTCTCCTCACGGGATTCTCGTCCCGTTGATGAAGGGACTGGGAAAAGACACCTAGACGATGGTCACCATGCCCATTGGTCGCCTCCACCTGAGCCAGGATATCACCTTGCACATCATCTTCATGGGCTACCGTAGATGGCATAGTATCATCTGTACTTTGTTGAAGGGGCCTTGGAGGTGAGACATCGGTGACAATGTCCACCAAAGTTTGACAGATACTTTGCTTAACATTTTCAGCCCCTTTCACTTCCTCTCCAAGGGCTGCCTGAGGTGGCATGGCATCATCCATCACTTGTTCGACGGGCCTAGGAGGTGCTGCATCAGCGGTAATGTTTTCCAAACTAGGATGCATATGTTCCGCAACATTGTGAGCCCCTTCCACCCTAGTTAGAAAGAAGGCCCTCATTTCCTCAAGTAGCCGCTACTGGATCTTCAATGAAGCAGCAATATCCTGTAGCACAGACATGTATGGAGCTGATGAGGACGTCTCCTCATCACGGGGTCGGGTCATCATCTGACTACCGTACACCATTGTAGACACGCCATTTTTAACATTTCTGTTAGTAAATTTCATACTATGCTACGATGCCCCAAAGTGACTTGCGCATTTGATTCATGTGGGTGATTAATCATCTTTGCTTTGATGACTTAACAAGTCCATACATAGCAAGTCTATACGTTGCAACAAGTCTATACATTCAAGTCTGTACGTTGCAACAAGTCTATACATAGCAAGTCTATACATTCCTCCAAGTCTATACATTCATCTCCAAGGTCTATACATTCATCTCCAAAGTCTATACATTCCTCCAAGTCTATACATTCCCACCAAGTCTATACATTCTCCAAAGTCTATACAATCCCTAAATCCATTCATTCCAAGTCTATACATTCACTCCAAGTCTATACATTCATCTCCAAAGTCTATACATTCCTCCAAGTTTATACATTCATCTCCAAAGTCTATACATTAATCTCCAAGTCTATACATCCCTCCAAGTCTATACATTCATTTCCAAAGTCTATATGTTAATCTCCAAAGTCTATACATCCCTCCAAGTCATTCGTCTCCAAAGTCTATACATTCATTCCAAGTATACGCATTTCTTCCAAGTCTATACATTCCTCCCAAGTCTGTACACTCCATGTCTACACATTCCCCCCAAGTCTATACATTCCCACCAAGTCTACACGTCACCAAGTCTACACATCCGGCAAGTCTGTACATTCTCCAAAGTCTATACAATCCCTAAATCCATGCATCTCCAAAGTCTATACATTCCTCCAAGTCTATACATTCATCTCCAAGGTTTATACATTCATCTCCAAAGTCTATACATTCCTCCAAATCTATACATTCCCACCAAGTCTATACATTCTCCAAAGTCTATACAATCCCTAAATCCATTCACTCCAAGTCTATACATTCACTCCCAGTCTATACATTCATCTCCCAAGTCTATACATTCATCTCCAAAGTCTATATATTCCTCCAAGTCTATACATTCATCTCCAAAGTCTATATATTCACTCCAAGTCTATACATTCATCTCCAAAGTCTATACATTCCTCCAAGTCTATACATTCATCTCCACATTCACTCAAAGTCTATACATTGGCATCCTCAAAGTCTATACATTGGCTTCCTTAAAGTCTATACATTGGCTTCACAAAGTCTGTACGTCCTCAAAGTCTATACATTGGCTTCCTCAAAGTCTATACATTGGCTTCACCAAGTCTGTACATCCTCTCAAAGTCTATACATTGGCTTCCTCAAAGTCTATACGTTCCTATCTTTACCTACGTTACAAAGTCTGTACATTCCTCAAAATCTATACATGGCTTCACAAAGTCTGTACATCCTCTCAAAGTCTATGCATTGGCTTCCTCAAAGTCTATACGTTCCTATCTTTACCTACGTTACAAAGTTCAAAGTCTATACATTGACTTCACAAAGTCTGTACATCCTCTTAAAGTCTATACATTGGTTTCCAACTAATCATCCTCACGTCTCTTTCTCTAGTGACTACCTCTCAAAGTCTATACATTGTGTCTATACATTGACTACTTTACATCCTCACGTATCTTTCTCTCTCTATTTTCTTCCCTCTCTCTCTCTCTCACGTAACCCCCTTCTCACTGTTCTCACCCTCACTCTCGCTGCACACACCCACACCCCACTCACTGTTCTCACCCTCTCCACCACGGCATATACAGACACACACTGCACACACCCCTCTCCACCAAGGCACACACATACGTACACACTCCACACTGCACACACCCCTCTCCACCAAGGCACACACACACGCACACTGTTCTCACCCTACTCATCACGGCACCTCCACTCCCCAGCTCCTCATCGCCTCCCCTCTCTCTTCCACAGGCTACACTCCTTCCATTCGGCGGCCGGGGGGCTATGGTTTTCTCACTCTCTCTCACCTTCTAACAGGGCCTCCTCTCCACCTCCTCATTATTCATTGCACACCACCTCCCCGTCTCACTCTTTTCTGCTCTTCCTTCTCTCTCTACCACCCTCACACAGCCACCTCTCTCCCTCTCCCTCTCTTCTCTCTTGAACCGAAGCTACCACCCTCTCCACGGCCATCTCACTGCACTCCCTCCGCAGACGTCGCCACGCGTCCACCAGTCCACCTGCACACGTCGCCTTCGACAGCACCACTCCGGTAGCCACCCCGTCATCGTCCGCGTCCACCTGCACCCACGTCGCCATCGTCGTCTCCTCCGTCTCCTCTCTACTGACTGCACCTCCAGGCCACGCCGGCCTCCCTCTCTAACCACCGGTCTCCCTTCTCGCCCGCAGACTCCACCTGCTAGCACCACCGACCACCGCCTCCGGCTGCCACGACCACCACCTCAACGACGCTACAACTCCACCCTCCACCGGCCGACAGCACCGCCGGCAACCCCCGGCGTCACTCTCGACGTCCACCTACCTCACCGTCACCGTCGTCCTCGTCTCCACCTCCGGCTAGCCGACGTCGTCACCTGCGCACGCCCTCACCGCCGTGGAGCCGCCTCCCACCTGCGCACGCCCCTCCCCACGTCGATGTTGCCGTGACCGCCGTCCACTCCTTACGACACCGCCTGCGAGCCCTCCGTCGAGCTCCCCCGCTCTCTATCTCTCTCTCTCTCTCTCAGTTTCTCTCTCTCTCCCATCTCTCCCGTTCCCCCTCTCATCTCTCTGCTTCTCTCTCTCCATCCCTCTCTCTCCTCTCGCAATATCTCTCTCGCACCTCTCCTCTCTCTGCTCTTCTCTCTCTTCTCATCTCTCCCTCGCCGACCTTCTCTCTTTCTTTTTTTTATTTTTTATTCTTCTCTCTCTCTCTCACGCCCCCCTCTCTTCCCTCTCATCTCTCCCTCTCGATCTCTCTCTCAACTATTTCTCTCTCTTTTTCTATTATTTCTTTTCTTATTCTCTCCACCTCCTCCGTCTCCTCCCACCGTCTCTGTTACTCTCTCTAACTCCCTCTCTCTCTCTCTTAATCTCTCTCTCACCCGATCTCTCTCTCTTTATTTTTTTAGCATCTTCTCTCTCTCCCGTTTCTCTACTCTCACCCTCTCTTTCTCTCTCTCTCTTCCTCCCCCCACCGCGTTCTCTCTCTCTCTATATTTTTTATTTTATTTTTATTTATTCTCTCTCTCTCCTTCTCTGCTTCTCTCTAACTTCCTCTCTCTCTCTTCCTATCTGCTTTTGCCGCCCCCCCTCTCTTAACTTCTTTTGTTTTATTTTTTTATCATTAGTTTATTTTATTCTCTCTGTGTCTCTCTCTCTTCCACTCTCGCTCCCTCTGTCCTCCTCTCTCTTCATCTCCCCTCTCTTCTTCTCTCCAATTCTCTCTCTGTTCCCTCTCTTTTTCACCCTCTGTCTCTCTGTCGCACCCCCTGCCACCTCTCCCTTCTCTTTATTTTCCCCCTCCTTCTTATGTATATAATACATATATAGTAATGTGTAGAGTCAGTATAGTATATATACTTAATATATAGTATATAGTACTGTCCATATATATATTATATACAAATAGTATATATGTGTGTATATATCGAATATATAGCATTTATATAGTATTCTGTATTATATATATAGTATATCTCTCCCTCTTAATTTTGCTTATATATATATACCATATATATAAATAACTAAAGTATCAAAAAAAAATCTAAAAAAAAGGAGGGAATTCTCTCTTCCCTTCTCTCTCTTTCAAATATTCTATGTTGGTTGTATAGATAGATATTTTATATATTTTTTTATGTACATATATTAATATATGTATATATAGTTATATATATGTCATTGGATATATATATATTTCTATATATTTACATATATATGTTTTTACGTGCATGCATGTTTAATCCTTCTTAAATTTGTGCAGGAATAAAAGCTGAGACTCCGGCCCAATCAGCGTTCCCGCGTGTCCCCGTACACGGGGAAAGTCGTCTCGTCCCACCGTTCGCTCGTCCCGTGCTTGCATCGCCATCAGCGGCTTCATTTCTTACTCTTATTATTTTATTGTATTTTTAGTTCTATTATTTATTTATTAGTGTTTTGTCTCATGAATTGTTATCATATCACTTTTCTGACTTAGTTTTCTGTCTTTGTTCATCTTGCACGATAACCAGTCAAAAGCCCTCTTCTTCGGCCTGCCGAACGAAGAGGAAGAAGGAGTCCACGTCATCCCGCGTAATGGCAGAAGGGATCAACCAGTTTGGGGCCCTCGGTCCCTGGCGATCACACCACCAAACGCGTGCTTGTAGTAATTTTTATTTTATGTCTATAATACCCGCGGATAGCTAAATCCCGCACGGGTCTGTTTGTACTATAATCGGTCGCGGTGAGTCATTTCACCGTGGTCATTTACTTTCAGCACTTCCTTTCTGCACTTTGTTATATTATTGTTAAAACCCCGCAGGATCAATGTCATGCGGCGGTCTGTTTACTCTCTGTTATATTTTTGCTATTATAACTATGTGAGGAGTGATATGCCGTTCCAAATTCCGAGTCTACGTGTGTCTTTGTGTCCGCCAATTTCTACTACGTAGAGTCCTAAGATACGAACACGGTATATGAAAAACTACTCACGGAACGGTAGGCCACGCCTATCGGGAAAGGAGTTTAGTTTGCGCGAGAGGATCTTCGGATCCCCATCTCCACCCTGTACCAGAGTCCGGTAAGTCCTTACAGGTTGTACTCTCCACTTTTTTCTATTTCGCACGCGTTTTTCATCATTCTTTTTCCTTTCACTAAGAGAGAAAGAGAAATCCCATCTCTCTCTCTCAGTCCACCGCGTGACGCGTTCACATCTCTGGCGATCACGGTGGGACCTTCTTTTGCTTTTTTTGGGTTACCCTTGAACTCTCGGCACCCACGTGTGCCTCCCTCTTTTCGGCACCCACGTGTGCCTCCCTTCTTTCGGCACTCACGTGTGCCCTTCCCTATTGCGCCCACGTGCGCCCACTTCCCTCGTGCATCTCGTGCACTCCCCCGATCCTTTGTGATTCCTTAGAGGTCGACGTTGTCTCGTGCACCTCGTGCACGTGTGCCCCTTCCATTCGGCACCCACGTGTGCCCCTTCCATTCGGCACCCACGTGTGCTCCCTCCACTTAGCACCCTCGTGTGTCCCCCTTCTTATTGCGCCCGTGTGCGCTACGTCATCCCTCTAGTGCACCGCGTGCACCCCCTTAGTCTTCTCTTTCGTGATTTCTAGTCTGTGTCGGCTCGGAAAAAAAGAACGGTTATATCCTACTCTATCTGTTTACTGCTTTTATATCTCTGTTATATCATTGTTATCTCTGTTATATTTGTGTGATTATCTCTGTGTTATTGTGTTATATATCTTTTATTCAGCACTGCATTTCATGCATTTACCCCTTTTTCTTTCTTTTCTTTTACTTTTTTAAGGATTAACCTCTCTCGTGAAGGAAGGACTCTCCGTCGGGAATTCCTCTCGACGGACTAGGATCTCCTTCATCGGGACCTCCGTAAGTCCCCGACATCGAAGGATTCCCTCTTCGTTCACTGGGCTGGTTGTACCACAGAAGTTCCCTGGAGATAGTCAACCCATTCATGGTGAGTCAAGTGTCCCTAGTTCACACGGCGGTAAAACAAAGGTGTAACTAGGATTTTTGCAAATTTTGTGTGAATTTTTACAATTGTTAAAAAGAAAAAAAAAGAGTTAAAACAAAAACAAAAAAAGGGACGTAAAGCATTCCCTTGTCTGTTAATCTCTGTTAATTGTTTGCCGGTGTTTGCTATTATGCTCTTACAAGATTGTTATGAATGGCTGAATATGATCACAATGCTTTCAAGGCCGACGTCTATGAGTCCCAAATGCGTGACCCAGGTCACGATTCCCATGGAGTCTATAACTCAGATCGGGGCTACCAGTGTGAGCCACACGTCCAGCCCATGGACGGTCCATCATATGAGTCCTCTTATGGAGTACAGGCCACTATCGGGGGAGCTTCCTCCTCTATTAGTGCTCCCCATGCCTTAGATGTCCTAGCTCCTCACATCGACTCCCTTACTCCTCAACAACTTGAAGCCATCCAGGCTATCATTAAGAGGGGTTCTACTTCTACCTCTCCCCTAGGTCATCCATGCGCTATAGGTGGTCCTCGTGCTGCTCCTTTTGAGGACCACATGGGCCAACCACCTCCCTCATTTCAGCATCCCTCATGGTCCCAAAATCTGGCCGTCCCTCTTACCCCGGTTCGACCGGGTCATTCCATGGGCAAACCTTACTCCCTTTCTCCTTCACGGCCTTCATGTCAAGCCGCCCCTCCAGAGTCTCAAAGTCGACTCTCAACTTCACAAGTCACACCTCTCCAACAAGCTATCATTGATAAAACTGATCAAATGGAGGAACAATTAAAGAGGATCACGAGTCCGCGACCTCTTCCTACTCCTCCTCAAGTTAACCCCCTTCACGCTAAAATCGCTGAAATAGATAAGGAGTGGAAGAAGGTAAGAGATGAGTATGAGCAAGAGCTTCTTTCAAGTCGTTACGATCAAATGGATGACATCTACCCATCACCCATTTATCACGCTAATTCATACGGCCCTCCGTCTCCACATCCATATTCATATACGCAAAATGCTCCATACAATTACACGTCACCTCACCTCATCAATACGCCTCCATCACAGCATCCATTTGAACCTAATAATTATGAGGAATTGCAAATGACACCTGATCACATCTTCAAAATTTTTGAAGATTTACCCACTCCGAGGTTTCTTCGCTCCTTCTCTCTCCCACCACCACCAGAAGACTCCCCTGCTCAGGACGAAGTCACTGACCCAACCCCAACCTATGAAACATCATGGTATTATGACGATGGGTCCATGCTCCAGCAACCTACGTCAACGTACCATGAGTCTCCTACTGATTCTACCCCTATCTATGAGACGTCATGGTATTATGACGATCGATTCATGCTCCAGCAACCTACGTCAACGTACTATGAGTCTCCTACTGATTCTACCCCTATCTATGAGACATCATGGCATTATGATGATGGGTCCATGCACCAGCAACCCACGTCAATATA
This sequence comes from Amorphophallus konjac, assembly GCA_022559845.1. NCBI lineage: Eukaryota > Viridiplantae > Streptophyta > Magnoliopsida > Alismatales > Araceae > Amorphophallus > Amorphophallus konjac. The sequence continues at coordinate 234,052,610 of CM040119.1, forward strand.
CCATGAGTCAACCACTGATTCTACCCTTACCTATGAAACCACCTAGTGTTACGATGACGGGTTTACACCCCAACAACCCCCATCAATGCACCATGAATCGCCTTCTATCCTTAACCCCCCACGTACCACCCATTTTCTACGTACCAAGCTGTAACGACCCGAGAATCCGATTACCGGGAAGGCCCGATAACCCGAGACTCGCGCCGCCACCCACGAGCCCGAAGACTCGGAAGGGTTAAAAGGATGGTGTGGAAACTACACAAGCATCACAGATGATTGCAGAAATTAAACAGTTATAATATTAAGCAGGAAATAAATTAACATATTACATGGTCCACAATAGAAATTAACAACAACAGCAACAGTAGTCCACGACTAGTACAGTGACAAGAAGAAAAGTACAGCTACACGGGGCATACCCCGGCTCTGACCTCTGGCACTACCTCTGGGCACCCGCACCACGCTGCGCTCCTGACGCGCTCCCCGAAGGTGGCGTCTCACCTGAAACACGGTGAAAACACGCAGGGAATGAGTCTCGGAACAAGACTCAGTAGGGATCACTCGAACCCTACCTCATAAAACGAGAAACCACTACTCTAGCGGTAGGAAAGTACCTCGGAAAGGAAAGCCCTGTACTCTACAGAACTAGACCCTACGGCACGCACACCGACACGTGCCACGGTACGAGAAGACCGAAACTCAACGGTCGAACCGTCAAAACCCGAAGGTCGGAAACACACGACTGACAGTCTGCCGCTCCGTACTCGACAGGAGTACCACCCACTAGAAGCACAACCGGTAGCGTCCCCTGACGTCTTACACCGCACCGCAGGTGAACCGCCTGACGTGGTAGGTCCTACCCGAGGCGCAAACACCGTACAAGTAACCACAAACAAGTAACTAGCTGGGGTCACGCCCGTCGACGTGGGTCCAACCGCCCCCAACCACGTGTGCACACACAGACCTTGCGTCACTAGGTCTGGTCCTCTGACCGGTTTTCCCCCGTAGCCGGACTCTGGCTACCGACGAGGGGCCTACGGTAACCGGTCCACAAACCGTCTCGAAAGGTGGGTGCCCGTACACCACTCCCAGGTGAGACCAGCACCTCGTACTGGTGGGCTACGACTAGTGGAGGGTCACTGAAGGAGTAGACTCTCAAGTCAACGGAAAATGACGTCCGAACTCGACAACAGGTGGGAATCACCCCACGCACCAGCCCCGTTGGGCGGTGACCACGGTCGGAAAAGAAACAGACGCACTGCCCACGGTCAAACGCCTGACCGAGGCAAACAGGACTTCCGGACACCAAAGACACGGTTACGGAACTCCACGGGGTGCCCGGGACGCACACACGGCCCAAGGGAAACACCCAACAACGGATCAAATCGCGCTAGGGATACCTAGCGCGACAAGGAAGAACGCGCTAGGGAACCCTAGCGCGACAGGGAAGATCGCGCTAGGTCTCCCTAGCGCGACAGGGACCATCGCGCTAGGGAACCCTAGCGCGACAATGACCATCGCGCTAGGTCTTCCTAGCGCGACAAGGATGATCGCGCTATGACCCCATAGCGCGACAGGAACCGCCTCCTGTTCATCTTCTCCGATGAACGCGCTCGGTCGGGGCAGCGTGACCTCCAAGAACGCGCTACTGGAGTATAGCGCGTTCTCAGTCCGCGGCCGAAAACGGTAGAAACGCCCAAAAATTCCAACCACGCCCCCATACCTCCATAGGAGAGGGGGAAAACAAAGGGGAAGACCCCTGGGGACCCCTAGCATGATTCTAGGCCCTCAAAACACGAATCCATGCATTGAATCCATAGATCGGGCGAGCTCTCCCCAAATCATGGAAAAACCCAAAAACGCCCAAATGATCCCCTCTCGGCCTCCCCGCGGCCTATAAATCGCGGAAAAGATCGGCATGAGGCTAAGGAACGTCACCCTACCTCAATGGAGCGAATGCTCCGCCGGATCGATCACGAATCACGAAGCAATGCTCGAAGCTTCACGAACTCCCCACGCTCCCCACGCTTGCCGCACGCCCACGAGATCGCCTCACCGTCGCCCACGCGTCCGCGCCGTCCGTAGCCGGAGAGGGGTCCGCCGCGTCCGAATGGGAGAGAGGGAGAGAGAGGGGGGCTCACGGTCGCGAGAGAGAGGAAGAGGAAGAAGAAAGAGAAAAGAGAAAAAGAAAAGAAAAAGATTAGGCTTTATAGAAAATCCGAATTTTCGGAAAAATACCAGAAAATAGAAAAATACATTTCCGGAATCCTCGGAACGCACCGATCGCAACGGTACCACTTGTGCCCGGGTGAACGGCCCAGTTAACCCGCAGCGAGCGTCCGAAGGAAAAGCCGAAACACACGCCGGGAATCGGAAAACACACGCGGAAAAGCCGCGGAACGCCTCCGGGCCTCCGAAACGACTCCGGATCGCGCCGATCCGAACACGAAAGATGTCCGAAATGAAATTTCAGACACAACGGAGCTGGACACTCCGAAAACTAGATCCGGGACCCACGAAGAACGATCCGAAAGGTCTGGGATATTACAGCCCTCCCCCCTTAAGGAATTTCATCCTCGAAATTGAGAACAACCAAAGGGGAAAGAAGAGGAAGACTCACTCAAACAGATACGGGAACTGCTGACGCATCTCGTCCTCACGTTCCCACGAAGTCTCACCACCAGAGTGTCGCTGCCACACGACCTTTACCAAGGGAATGACCTTGTTCCGCAGGCGCTGCTCTCGCCTATCCTCCACGCGGATCAGAAACTCTGGGAGAGAAAGGTCTGGAGTCACCTCAGGCCAAACGGAAAACTCGAGTACATGAGAGTCATCGGGCATATACTTCCGCAACATCGAGACGTGGAACACGTCATGCACCGACGCCAACTCAGGAGGTAACTGCAACCGGTAAGCAACCTCACCGATGCGTTCCACAATCGCGAAAGGACCAATATAGCGGGGACTCAGCTTCCCACGTCGTCCAAAACGCATCACCCCCTTCATCGGAGAAACTCTCAAGAATACATGATCGCCCACGGCGAACTCGAGAGGCTGCCGCCTACGGTCAGCATAGCTCTTCTGCCGACTCTGGGCCGCCAACATGTTCTGACGAACCAGGTGCACAACATCCACACATTGTTGCACCAATTCCGGTCCCGTCAAAACACGCTCACCCACCTCAAACCAATCAAGTGGAGTCCGACAAGGACGCCCATACAGAGCCTCATAGGGAGCCATGCCGATGCTCGAATGATAGCTGTTGTTATAGGCAAACTCCACCAACGGTAGGTGATGAATCCAACTCCCCTGCCACTCCAGGCAGCAGGATCTCAGCATGTCCTCCAAGGTCTGAATGGTCCTCTCAGACTGACCATCTGACTGTGGATGATACGCCAAGCTAAATGCCAACTCCGTGCCAAGAGCTCACTGGAAACTCCTCCAGAATCCAGAAGTGAAGCGCGGATCCCGATCCGACACGATCGAAATGGGAACCCCATGCAACGGCACGATCCGCTCCACATACAAACGAGCCAACCTGGACACGCTCCAGCTGACTTTGACCGGTAACAACCGCGTCACCTTCGTCAGCCGGTCCACCAGCAACCAAATACTGCCCTGCCCACTCGGGGTCCTCGGCAACCCCACCACAAAATCCGTGGTCACATGGTCCCACTTCCAAGCAGGAACATCCAAGGGCTGGAGAGTACCGCCTGGTCGCTGATGCTCCGCCTTAACCTGCTGACAGATCAGGCACCTGGCCACAAATTCGGCAACATCTCTCTTCATGCCAGGCCACCAGAACTGCCTCCGCAAGTTCCGATACATCTTCGTCGCACCCGGGTGCACAGTGTACCTGCTCCCATGAGCCTCGCGTAACACCGCACGACGAACCTGCTCCTCGGCTGGGACGTACAGCCTGCCACGAAACCTCGCAGCACCGTCCTCGCCGAGCTCCACGTCAGCCAAAGCCAGAATCCAGGGCAACTCAGGGTCCGCATGCTGAGCCTCTGTCACCTGACGACGGATAGCAGGAGTGACAGTCAGACTCGCAAGCACTGCCAACCCTGGCTCCTGGGGAATCTTGAGCCTGAAAGATACTTCGGGCACTTGTTCCCAGAGCCTCCACCTCCTCAGCATCAAGGTACTGACCGCAACCTTCCGACTCAAGGCATCGGCAACGACATTCATCCTGCCCGGCTGATAAGACAGGGTGAAGTCATAGTCCTTCATGAACTCCATCCAACGCCTCTGTCTGAGGTTCAGATCTCTCTGCGAGAACACATACCTCAAACTCTGATGGTCAGTGAACACCTCGAACTTCTCACCGTACAGATAATGCCTCCAGATCTTCAGCGCAAAGATCACCGCCGCCAACTCAAGGTCATGGGTAGGGTAGTTCTCCTCATGGGGCTTTAGCTGCCGAGATGCATAAGCCACCACTCTACCATGCTGCATCAGAACAGCACCCAATCCGACGCCGGAAGCATCTGTACACACCACAAAACCTCCCGATCCAGAAGGCAAAACCAACACCGGAGCCGAGGTGAGCAACCTCTTCAGTTCACTGAAGCTCTGCTCACACTCCTCAGACCAGACGAAAGGCACATCCTTCCGCGTGAGCCTCGTCATCGGGGTCGCAATGCGAGAAAAATCCTGGATAAACCGGCGATAATAACCCGCAAGCCCCAAGAAACTCCGGATCTCCGTCACCGACCTCGGCCTCGGCCACTGCATCACTGCCTCGACCTTGGCGGGATCCACGGAAATGCCATCACCAGAAATCACGTGCCCCAGAAAGTGCACCTCGCTGAGCCAAAACTCGCACTTGCTGAGCTTCGCATACAACTGGTGATCCCGCAACGTCTGCAGCACCACACCCAAATGGTACGCATGCTCCTCAGCAGACTGCGAATAAACAAGGATGTCATCCACAAAGATGACCACGAACTGGTCCAAATACGGATGGAACACCCTCTGCATCAAGTCCATGAAGGCTGCTGGGGCATTGGTGAGCCCAAACGGCATCACCAGAAACTCATAATGCCCGTACCTCGTACTGAATGCAGTTTTCTCCACATCGGACTCACGAATCCTCAGCTGATAGTATCTGGACCGCAAATCAATCCGCGAGAACACTCGCGCAGACTGAAGCTGGTCGAACAAATCATCAATCCGCGGCAACGGATACTTGTTCTTAATGGTCACTTCATTCAGTTGCCGATAGTCAATGCATAGCCACAGACTACCGTCCTTCTTCTTCACGAACAACACGGGCGCACCCCAAGGGGAAAAGCTCGGACGAACATACCCCTTGGCCAACAGTTCCTGCAACTGCGCCCTCAACTCCCTCAACTCAGCGGGGGCCATACTGTAGGGAGCCTTCGCCAAAGGTCCCGTACCAGGCACAACCTCGATCACGAAATCGATCTCCCGCTGGGGAGGTAATCCAGGCAACTCCTCAGGAAAAACATCGGAAAACTCGCACACCACCGCAATGTCCTCGACATCCGGCTCCATCCGATCCGACACAACCACGGACGCGAGAAAACCCTGACAACCGGAATCAAGCAATCGACGAGCTCGAATAGCAGAGATAAGAAATCGAGAAGAGGTGGAACAGATACCTTGGAAATAGAAGGTCCTCTTGCTCGGATGCTGGAAGTAGACCCTCTTCATCCCACAATCCACCACCGCTCCATGGGTCTCGAGCCAATCAATGCCTAGAATCACATCGTAATCCCGAAGCTGCAACGCAAACAACCTGCCTGGCATACTCCGCCCATCGATCCATACCGGAACCTGGTCGAAGCAATACGGAGTGACCATAAAGTCACCCGAAGGTAACTCCACTGTCAAATCACAGGACAACTGGGTCACCGGCTCCTCGACGCTCGACGCGAAATCCTCCGAAATAAACGAATGAGACGCGCCAGAATCGAACCAAACCCGAGCCGCACAACCCAAAATCTGAACGGTACCTTCCACGAGCTGCGACGCCACTGCCTCTGCCCTGGTCAAGTGCGTGATCTGGCCACGAGCCCTCTGCCTGCCTCCAACGCTAGCTGACCTGGGTAGCGGCGGATACTGTCCCTGCTGCTGCTGCCTCTACTGCTGGGGAACCTGCTACTGCTGAGGAAACTGCTGCTGCGGCCTCTGAGGACAGTCACGCGCCATGTGCCCTGGCTGGTCACACCGAAAACAGATAATCGGCGCCGTGCACTGCCTGCCTGGGTGGGTCCCCGCGATCCACCCACTGATCCCTGACGCTGCAAAGGAATCGGCTGCTGTACACTGCCCGATGAAGCCTGCCCCTGATCCTTGTGCTTCTTCCGGAGACTCTTCTTCAAGAACTTCTTGATCTTCGAGCCGAAGGACGCAGATCCTGCCACTGACGCTGCCGGTGCCGGTACTCCTGAACCACCCGACGCATGCTGGAAGGAACCCTGCTGCTGGGTAGCCGACTGCTGGCTGCGACCTGACACGGACTGCCCCTGGCTGATCGGTCCTCGAGTCCTCTGCATATCCATCTCCAAGTAAATCGCAACACGAGACGCTGTCTCTAGATCAGTGGCCCCATTCGCGATCAAATGGTGCCTCAGCTCCAGCCTCAAGCCCTGCACAAACTGCGTGGTCCTCACCCTCTCATGCTCCATGATATGAGGTGCGTACCGACCCAGCTCGACAAATCGGGCCCTGTACTGCAACACGGACATGTCACCCTGCACCAGCTCCAGAAACTCTCGCATCCGCTGCGTAGCAACGACGTCTGGACAGTACGTACGCTCGAAAGCACTGACAAAGTCACCCCACTCGACCTACTCAAGTGGACGAAGCTGAAAGGACGTCTTCCACTCGGAAGACCACCACCTCCGAGCCGTACCCTGCAACTGGTTGTAGGCCAACACCACTCTGTCCTCGGCAGCACTCTTCGCAGAACTGAACACCCGCTCCATCTCATCAAGCCAATCACGAGCTGCATCAGGGTCTGCCTGGCCGCTAAAGTAAGGTGGATGGAACTGCATGAAGTCCCTCACTGCTCGGCCCGGCCCACCCCTGACTGACGAGCCCTCACCAGTCTCTCCGCCGAACTGCTGAGACATGAGATGGTACATGCCACGGAAGAAATCCTCGGCCCCCGGAGCTCTCGCAGCATCCGCGGCCTCGGTAGCTCCCGGAACTCTGCTATGCTCCTCCTGGTCCCTCTGGACCCCCTGCTGAATCTCCTGACCTCCAGCCGACTGCCCCTGCTGAGAGCGAGAACTCCTCCTCGGCGCCATCCTCGCCCCTGAAGCACAAGACAGAAAACACGGAAACGACAATGTCAAAATAAAACACGCGGTGCCCAATGCCAGCGTCACATGTACATCCTCGTTGTGGACTAGTGGACCACTACAATTATCTATGATTCTCATGTAATTCCACAACCGCGCTCTGATACCAGCTGTAACGACCCGAGAATCCGATTACCGGGAAGGCCCGATAACCCGAGACTCGCGCCGCCACCCACGAGCCCGAAGACTCGGAAGGGTTAAAAGGATGGTGTGGAAACTACACAAGCATCACAGATGATTGCAGAAATTAAACAGTTATAATATTAAGCAGGAAATAAATTAACATATTACATGGTCCACAATAGAAATTAACAACAACAGCAACAGTAGTCCACGACTAGTACAGTGACAAGAAGAAAAGTACAGCTACACGGGGCATACCCCGGCTCTGACCTCTGGCACTACCTCTGGGCACCCGCACCACGCTGCGCTCCTGACGCGCTCCCCGAAGGTGGCGTCTCACCTGAAACACGGTGAAAACACGCAGGGAATGAGTCTCGGAACAAGACTCAGTAGGGATCACTCGAACCCTACCTCGTAAAACGAGAAACCACTACTCTAGCGGTAGGAAAGTACCTCGGAAAGGAAAGCCCTGTACTCTACAGAACTAGACCCTACGGCACGCACACCGACACGTGCCACGGTACGAGAAGACCGAAACTCAACGGTCGAACCGTCAAAACCCGAAGGTCGGAAACACACGACTGACAGTCTGTCGCTCCGTACTCGACAGGAGTACCACCCACTAGAAGCACAGCCGGTAGCGTCCCCTGACGTCTTACACCGCACCGCAGGTGAACCGCCTGACGTGGTAGGTCCTACCCGAGGCGTAAACACCGTACAAGTAACCACAAACAAGTAACTAGCTGGGGTCACGCCCGTCGACGTGGGTCCAACCGCCCCCAACCACGTGTGCACACACAGACCTTGCGTCACTAGGTCTGGTCCTCTGACCGGTTTTCCCCCGTAGCCGGACTCTGGCTACCGACGAGGGGCCTACGGTAACCGGTCCACAAACCGTCTCGAAAGGTGGGTGCCCGTACACCACTCCCAGGTGAGACCAGCACCTCGTACTGGTGGGCTACGACTAGTGGAGGGTCACTGAAGGAGTAGACTCTCAAGTCAACGGAAAATGACGTCCGAACCAGACAACATGTGGGAATCACCCCACGCACCAGCCCCGTCGCGCGGTGACCACGGTCGGAAAAGAAACAGATGCACTGCCCACGGTCAAACGCCTGACCGAGGCAAACGGGACTTCCGGACACCAAAGACACGGTCACAGAACTCCACGGGGTGCCCGGGACGCACACACGGCCCAAGGGAAACACCCAACAACGGATCAAATCACGCTAGGGATACCTAGCGCGACAAGGAAGAACGCGCTAGGGAACCCTAGCGCGACAGGGAAGATCGCGCTAGGTCTCCCTAGCGCGACAGGGACCATCGCGCTAGGGAACCCTAGCGCGACAACGACCATCGCGCTAGGTCTTCCTAGCGCGACAAGGATGATCGCGCTATGACCCCATAGCGCGACAGGAACCGCCTCCTGTTCATCTTCTCCGATGAACGCGCTCGGTCGGGGCAGCGCGACCTCCAAGAACGCGCTACTGGAGTATAGCGCGTTCTCAGTCCGCGTCCGAAAATGGTAGAAACGCCCAAAAATTCCAACCATGCCCCCATACCTCCATAGGAGAGGGGGAAAACAAAGGGGAAGACCCCTGGGGACCCCTAGCATGATTCTAGGCCCTCAAAACACGAATCCATGCATTGAATCCATAGATCGGGCGAGCTCTCCCCAAATCATGGAAAAACCCAAAAACGCCCAAATGATCCCCTCTCGGCCTCCCCGCGGCCTATAAATCACGGAAAAGATCGGCATGAGGCTAAGGAACGTCACCCTACCTCAATGGAGCGAATGCTCCGCCGGATCGATCACGAATCACGAAGAATGCTCGAAGCTTCACGAACTCCCCATGCTCCCCACGCTTGCCGTACGCCCACGAGATCGCCTCACCGTCGCCCGCGCGTCCGCGCCGTCCGTAGCCGGAGAGGGGTCCGCCGCGTCAGAATGGGAGAGAGGGAGAGAGAGGGGGGCTCACGGTCGCGAGAGAGAGGAAGAGGAAGAAGAAAGAGAAAAGAGAAAAAGAAAAGAAAAAGATTAGGCTTTATAGAAAATCCGAATTTTTGAAAAAATACCAGAAAATAGAAAAATACATTTCCGGAATCCTTGGAACGCACCGATCGCAACGGTACCACTCGTGCCCGGGTGAACGGCCCAGTTAACCCGCAGCGAGCGTCCGAAGGAAAAGCCGAAACACACGCCGAGAATCAGAAAACACACGCGGAAAAGCCGCGGAACGCCTCCGGGCCTCCGAAACGACTCCGGATCGCGCCGATCCGAACACGAAAGATGTCCGAAACGAAATTTCGGACACAACGGAGCTGGACACTCCGAAAACCAGATCCAGGACCCACGAAGAAGGATCCGAAAGGTCCGGGATATTACACAAGCCTTCTACTGTTACCCCTTCGATCGCACAATTAACCCTCGCACCATTGGCTTCCACTGAGCATTCCATTAACCCTTGTTCCCAACCAAGTAATCCTTCATCGCCTTCACCTAAAACCTCCACGGAGCCTTCTATTAACCCTTGTCCCCAACCAAGTAATCCTCCATCGTCTCCACCTAAAACCTCCACTAGCCTTGTAACTCCGAATACAACCATTCTTGTTCCTCCACTCAACCTCATACCCAAACCCGTGATTAGTCCAGAGCAGGGCCCATCTATTTTTGCACCCGAGCCAACCTCGTCTGCTCCCGAGCAGGAGGAGAAGCTCGTCGTGTTTCAACCTCCACCTACTCTTTTTACAACCCATTCCATTGAACCTCTATTACCCGCTGAGCATGTTGCCTCCATCTCGCCTCCGCCACTTCAGGCTTCCACCATCCCTATAACTTCAAACCCAACCCCTCTTACTCCTCCACTTGACCCCTTACCCAAATTCATGGCTAACCCTTAGCAGGGCCCATCCATTTTTGCACCCAAGTCAACCTCATCTGCTCCCGAGCAAGAGAAGAAGCTCGCTGTGTTTCAACTTCCATCTACCCCTTCCATTGAACCTCCATTGTCCGATCATGTTGTTTCCGACTCACCTCTTTCTATCACCTCTCGGAGTGGGTGTATTCTTATAAATACATGTGCCAAAGATGATGATCAAGAATCGGACAAGAAGAATTTGGTTACGGCTATGCCGTTCAAAATTCAAGATTTCATATGCCGAATGCCAATTCGAGTTCTTGTACCGGTCACCTTTGAGAAGGCCGAATCTCCATCTGCACCAATGTCCATCAAAAAGGACTCTCAGGAATTGGTGCTAAGTAAATCAAGGGCCAAAATAATAACGATCACGTTACTCATTGGCCAACATGCTTTCAAGGCCCTTATTACCCCTTGTTCGGTCATAGTCCAAATGGCCAATCAAAAGAAGGGGATCTCCTCATGCATAGTGATGACACATTCTGCTGCCGAGGAGATGATGAATTCTATGCTCAAGGGAGGGTCAGGCCGCTCTTTATTGGAAGCTTTTGACGTTTTGTCTACTCCCTACCTACTTCCATGCAAGGGGCGAACGTCTATGCTATCAAGCATATTCACACACGATATTCCAACGCCCTTGAGTAGTGCATCAAATAAGAAGCCCTTTATGCCGAAGGTCAAACTCCCAATGATAGATACCATCCATTTATCAAGGGAGTTATTTCTAAAGGTGCCATTCCATGTCAAGATCCCTACTGCACAAGCGGGACTCTTAAACTTTTGCTATGATTATTTGCCAAGAGAGTTACCGTTCATTTTTGAATGTCCAAGGGATCTTGTTACATCAAATGGGAGCCTGTGGGCTCTGACCGCACCAATTGAACCGATTGGTCAGAGAAGGATGAGGCCATCTTTTGAAGCACATAATTGGAGAGAGCGGCCTACAAGGTCAAGAGGTCAAGAAGTCCTGTTGAAGGTTGAGAGGCCACACTGTGAGAGAGTATCCTCCAGGAAGAAGGGAAAGCATAAAGTGGAGCTTAAGAGTGATAAATCCTATGTGGAGGAGCCATCCTGTAGCTCATCTACTGCATACCCCATTCCATCACTCCTTGTGCTGTTATTCATCTTCTTTTTATGGGCAATCCATTGGCTGAGAGGATGCTTCCCATCATCTAGATCTACGCAATCAAACTCCTCTTCTTCTCTAGGGTCTTTGGACCCTCACATTCATCCCCCTCCGGAACCTCCGGACCCTTACCTTCTACCTCGTCCGGAATCTCCGGACCCCTATATTCATCCCCGTCCGGAACCTCCGGACCCCTCCCTATTTAATTCATCTTTTTATCCATCCCTCATCATCGTCTCCGTCCGGAACCTCCGGACCCCGCTCTGTTTAGTTTCATGTTTTTATCCTACCCTTATATTTCCTCCGGAGCCTCCAGACCCTTACCTTCCACCTTGTCCGGAATCTCCGGACCCCTATATTCATCCCCGTCCGGAACCTCCAGACCCCTCTATATTTAACTCCATATCTTTATCCATCTCTCATCTCCCTCCGGAACCTCCGGATTTCTCATATCATTTTCCATCTCTCTCAGGGCATCGCACCCTTCCTTTTTATATCCCTCCGGAACCTCTAGATTTCTCATCTTGTTATCCATCCCTCCTAAGGCATCGTGTCCTTCCTTTTCATATTCGTCCGAAGTTTCCGGACCTTTCCTTCTTTCGATTTATCCTTTTGTTCTTCCGTGGCATTGTGTCCTTCGTCCTTTTCATCCCTTTAAATTACCTTTTTACATACTTTTTCCCAGGGCATCGCGTCCCTCATCATTTTCTTCCTCCGGAACCCTCGGATCCATTTTCCTCTGATTCTCCTCCTTTACATCCGGACCCTCCGGATCTGTCTCTCTCAATTCATCAATTTCTAATTCCTCTCGATATTGATCCCGAGTCTGACTCGATTCATGTCATATCAATTGTCTCGGGCATCTGCCCGTTCTCATACTGCTTTCGAGGCTTTAGTCCTCATCTTTTTCTTTGATTCCTTTCTTATCTTGTAAATTCTTCTAGGCATCTTCTGTCTAATCCTTTTTTTCTACCATTCCTTTACAATAAACTACAGCAGAAGACAGGAAAGCCATAAGGAGAGTTGTCCAGAGGTACATATTGGTTGGAGGACTGCTATACAAAAGAAGCCTCACTGTTGTTCTTCTAAGATGATTTGATGACAATGAGGTCTGGAAGTGTGTAGAGGAAGCACACTCAGGTGTGTGCGGTGGCCATGTAAATAGCTAAATGTTTGTAAAGAAGATCATTCGGCAAGACTTTTACTGGCCCACCATGGAGGAAGACTGTGTTGTCTATGTCCGTAGGTGTGTCAAGTGTCAACTTCACGCCGATAAGATTCATTCCCCGTCTTCCTCTCTCCATCCAGTATCCTCCCCATGGCCTTTCTCCATGTGGGCATTCGACATCATTGGTCCTCTCGGTGATCCCAACTCCATTACCAAGCAAACATCATTCATCCTTACTGCAACGGAGTACTTCACCAAATGGGCCGAAGCCGAAGCTTACGTGGAGGTTAAAGCATCAACAGTCTGCAAATTCATCATGAAGAACATCATCGCCAGGTTCGGCATTCCGAGCACAATCATCACCAACAATGGGCCGCAATTTATTTCTCAGAACCTTCAGGACCTCTGTAAAAGGTATAAAATTGCATTGCATCATTCATCACCTTATTATCCACAAGGTAATGGCCAAGCAGAGGCCACTAATAAAACATTGATGAAAATCATAAAAAAGACCTGTAAGTCAAACAAGTTCTTGGATTGGCCAGAAAAGTTGATTGAGGCTTTATGGGCCTATCACACTTCAATCCGTACTCCCACTGGGCAAATTCCGTTCACCCTTACTTATGGGATGGAGGCGGTAGTTCCGTATGAAATCTTGGTTCCTTCTCTCAGGGTACAGTTGGACAAGGAGCTTCCCCTCGATGAACGTCGTGATTCACTCCTTGCCCAATTGGAACTCTTAGATGAGAAACGGCTGGCCGCTGCCGAGCACGCACGTGTATATCAGAACAGACTCACACGTTTTTATCAAAAGAAGGTCATTGAAAGAAAATTTCAAGTCGGTGAAATGGTAGTGAAAAGAATGTTTGTAAAACCTGGTGGGCCACGTTCTAAACTCCAACCCAATTGGGAAGGACCGTTCGTGATTTAGGCTGTGCACCCTGGCAACGCCTACAGGCTAGTCAATACTGAGGGGATCGAGTTATCCCACCCTTGGAATCGACTTTATCTTAAGAAGTACTACCCTTAGATAGGTGTACAGAGTGTCAAAAATGAAACAAAAACAACAAAAAATAGAAAACAATGAAAATAACAAAAATATGTATATACAACAACAAAAGAAAAAAAATATAAAAATGAAAAGAAAAAAAAATATAAAATTCAAAATGCCAATGCCTGGAGATTACCATGTAGTTAAGTCATTGCATTCAACCCCCATGTTGGGATAGGTCCTATTAAGACTTGGTAGGTCTCAGGTCTTGGTTTGCCAGAACTGTGGAGATCTCTGTCCAGCCAGCTCGGCCTATGCCCCCTCAAAAGAAGACAACATGTATACACATCTGTTCTATAAAAACTCGGTAGCATCACTTATGGTGAGGCCTCACCCAGAAGGTCTCAAGAAGGCTTAAATCTTTATTCTCTCTCTTCGACCGAATGAGACAGTCGGCGCCCTTAAAACGCTGAGCATGGGAAACACGAACACAACCCCTAGGGTGAGAGTAGGGCCCAATTCCTCGAGCATGGGTCAGAGCACGAGAAGAGGGCAGTGTCCCCGCAGGCATCCAAGAGGGATTCCATAATGTCAAAATACTATGTCCCTCGCAAAAATCTGTCAACAAAAAAAAAAATCTGAAAAGAAGAACAAAATCAAAGTCAAGTGAAAAGCCTGGTCGTAACCGTGCCTGATCCCACAAATGAAACCCCTTTGACTGAAAGTCAAATTCTATACAAAGGGGTCATGAGATGTAAATGCTCGAGATTTGGTCTGAAGTTGCCCAAAAGGGGAAGTTAAGTGCGCCCCTATTGGCTCGCCGGGTTAACGGTTTTGCCGGTCCTCTCAGGAAGTTTGCCCCCAATATTCTTCCTTCTTCCCCTGAAGATGAAGGCTCAATGGAGTTCCCGAAGGGTGAAGCTTGCCAAAGCTTGTAACCTCATTTCAATACAAACATATGGTTGTCCATTTTTTGAAAAGCAAAAGCCGTTGTCGTGAAGGAGTCTCCGTGTTTCTGGCTAGTTAAGACCCTTATCTACCATCTTGATGTCTTCTTAGCCTAACCATCTTGATGTCTTCTTTGAAAAGCAAGCGCGTCACCTACGGGTGCGACGTCGTCTGATTCCGGGTCAGCGTCGCGCGGTTGGTCGTTTGGGTTCCAGGGTGTTCCATTACATATCATCTAGAGTTGTGAGGAAATAGACCCGGGTCGGGCAAATCATTTGCCTCGAACACTTTTTGGGTGAATCCCTGTGGTCGGAAGCAATTGGGAGCCTAAGCATGGCATGATGGTATTGTCGTCAGGATAAGTCTTAGCCGGCGGGATTATCATTCGAGGAGTCTAGAGGCCCAAATCAACTTAGATGTGCACTTAGGATGCCTGAGAGGTTAGTAAGAAACCCCTATTCTCATGCAAGTCAGATGTTATATAGAGTGGTCATCGTACATTAGCAAAAATAAAAAATATTAAACAAACCAAAAACAAACAAAAAAACAACAAATCCAAAAACCCAAAAAAAGAGGAGAAAAATGTATATGCACAAAAAAATGGAAATGTAAAAGACCAAAAAAATAAACAAACAACAAAATACAAAAAAAATGAATACACCTACATCACATCTTTGCATGATCGCAGTTGTATGCAGCATTCATTTTAAATTCTCGTTTGCATCCGTATGCTTGTCTGTCGCATTCATCATCATCTTTTATCATTGCCTTCGTTAATAAGGGCTTGCCCCTTGACTCGTTATCAAGGACAGTTCAAAACCTCGTTTGCTTATTGAGCAAGGGGCAAGTCAGAACAGAAATACTAACTTGTTTGCTTAGATGTGTGCAGGGATTTGAGTAACTAAGAAAGAAGCAGAGAATCAAGCACAAAACATTTTATTCCACTCACAACTGAAAATAAACAACAACCAAAAGAGTCTACATTAGGTTCCGCCCTCTTTCTCCACATTACTCGTCCCGCCACTCTCCGGGCTAGACGCTCTTGAGGGTGCTACCCAACTACGAAAAGCGGTACTTCTACCGCTTTCTACTCCTCTTTCTGTCTCCACTCCCCGACGTCGATCTGCGGGGGAAGTAAGGAAGCTACTAACACGAAAGCCACGCTCTCGTGCTCTCCGGTAGCGTTCCTCGCCATCCTTCAGCCATTGCTCGGCAAGGCCGAGACTGGTCCTCAATTCAAATAATTGGGCCTCAAGGGCCCTCTTCTCCTCTTTCTCGGCTAATCTTTTGGCCTTCTCTCGTTCTCTGTCCTTTTCTCTTTCGGCACATTCTCTCTCTCTATCTTCCCTCTCCAGCTGAAGGGTGATCCTCAGCTCCACAGTGTCCCTAGAAAAGTCATCACCTGGATGACGCTGTAGTTCCTCTTCCAACTCAGCTATTTTAGCTTCCTTCTGGGTGGCATGCGCAAGTGCCTCCTGTGTTTCTTTCTCCTGCCATACATCTCATCTCAGGCATATGCCAATGCTTGAACGAGGGATATTAAATGGTGAGACCCTCACCTGTGCAGAAAGCATCCCTTCTGCCTCTGCGGCCCGTTGTGTGGCATGAACAAACTGCTCGTGGAGTAGATCCAACTCTGAAGTAGGAATCCATAGACTGGAAGAAACGCCGTCTGCCCCCATTACCGATGAAACTACATCGAGCTGGGCGCGCTGCGACACATATGAGGTGACATTAAGTGGTTAGCGCCATGAATTTGCAGTCATATCAGGAGCATGTACATATACACTTACTGATGAACCCAGAGCCGCTCGGGTGTCATTCAACTCTTGCTCCGTGTCCGCCAAACGAGCTCGTAAGTTCGTTATTATGGTGTCACGGGCATCCTACAATTATGGCTCTTGAGTTCACAAAAAAAATCAAAAAAAATGGAAATTGTAAAAGACAAAAAATGGTGTTTTTACTTTACCTCCACAAGCCCTCCAAGATGGAGCCTCTCCGCATACATTGCCTTATAGAGCCATAGGTAATCTTCACTATCTTGCGCTTGTGATTCCACGAGCGTGCCACCCCGTCGCTAGTCTTCATACTGTTCGGGGAAACGCACCCTCCAATCAACGCAGGTTGCCGGCCCACGCGTCTTCTTCCCAACGCTGGGTGAGTTGGTCATATCCACCCATTCCTGGGCAAGCCCTAGGGTCCTTATGGCTAATCGTAGCCTTAGTGGCTCAATTTCATTCAAGCAATGGAGCCAGAGGTCTCGTCCGAACCGGGCACGGCTTCCAATTACCCATGGCTGGTCGACATCGACCATGTTCGAGTAAGGCCTCCAGTTCACCTATGTTGGGTTATACATATCTTCTTAGTTACTCAAAAACACAAAAAAATGGTAAAAAATGAACAAAACAAAAAAATTGAAAAGAGTATCCTACCATCGCTGCAGGGAACTCTTGTAGCTTCCGTCTCAATATCATCAGTTGGTAGGATAGTGGTGCTGTACTCATGATGGGTTGCCACCGCCTAGCCAACGGGATCGTCACTGGCCGCCAGTGTCGAGCTCTCCCCATTGGAATATAATAGTAGCTCCATAGCTACACCATCATGTGTCATTGGCATCAACAAATACAAAAAAAAAGCATAAAACAAAAACAACAAAAAAATAATCTTTTACCTGGATGAAGGGCGTAAACCCATTTATTGTCACCTCTCGGCCTGTCCTATGCGACAGACCTGTGAATAGATGCGCTAGTACGGCAGCTCCCCGGGCATACTGTCCTACTCTCTCCAAATCCACGAGCAACTCCAGGAAGCGGCAATGTATGTTGTCTCCCTTGGAGCCCAGTAGCAACTTGCCCAACAGAAAGATGAGGAACCTCCTCAGATCCATGTTGGTCCTTTCCCAGTTGCTGGCGTCCACGCAATATACAGCACGGGCTCCTCTTTCGGCCCTTTCCATGAATTCCTCCAGGGACTCGTCATCCCGTGAACGAATGTCGGTAAGCCCTAGCGCCTCCATGATCGATGCCTTAGCTACTGACCTGTTCTTTCGACCGTCGAGGTCTAGCCCTAACAGCTTTTGGGCACCTTCTCGGTAGTCCGCATAGGTGACGCGTGTCACTGCCTCTCCATCCACTTTGAGGCCCGTGATTCGGACCACATCTTCTAGGCTGGGCACCATATGCCCCCAAGGCATCAGAAATGCCCGACTCACTGGGTCCCATCTTTCATGCAATGCTTGGATCAGGGCAAGGTCGAGCTTTATCGGCTCGATTTGGAGGAAGGCCCCGAACCCTATCACGTCTAGCCTGGCCTTCTAGAAGTCCGGGAGACCTCGATATACCGCCACTACTAGCTCCCACGAGATGTGCGATCGCATCATGCTCTACACATACACAGGAGATGAGAAAGGGGAGCATTGCTAAGTAAGAAAGAAGAAGAAAGGATGAAGAAAGAAAACTAAAGAATCCACTTACAAGATGTGATCAGGTCCTCTCACTCAGTTGTCCTTCGACTTCTGAGAGTCTTCTGGAACTGCTGTCGGACCGGCTCCTCTTTGAGGAGCGTGAAGACTCACCCTCTGCTCTAAAGCTAGATTCACCTTCCATCCTGAAAGATTGAGCAACTCTCACTACCTCCCCTCCTTACAAGCTTGCACTCCTCAAATCTGCTCTCACGACTTTGGTGCTTCTAAGTTGAGGGAAAAGGGAGGTATTTATAGGATCGGAAGGAAGGAGATCTAGATCTATCACCATCACCCCCAGCGACAGCCTTTGCGACAAGTCACCCTCCCTCTATTCTCACATGCCACTTTGCCATGTGGAGTAAATGGAGCGGAGCTGTGATTTGTTGACTTGTCCTCCCTATTCGGTCCAAAGGATCCCCGTGTTCATTGTCCCGTTGCGACTACTGCTAGCGCAACGAAAGAAAATGGGGGACATTTATGCGAGAAACTAGGACCAAGGGTCGACGTTGTTGAAATTGGTGGTAGATTCCTTTGAAAGTCATGGCCATGGTACACTCGCGTGCCATTTCGCCATGTGGAGTAAATGGAGCAGAGGCGTGATTTGTTGACCCGCCACCCCTGCGTGGTCTAAAAGATTCCCCGTGTTCTTTGTCCTATTGCGACTGCTTTTGCCACAAAGAAAGAAATGGAGGACAATCACGTGGGAAAAGAGCACAAAGAGCCGATATTGTTGAAGTCGATGGCAGATTCCCTTTGAAAATCATGGCTATTGTGAGTCATCACTCCGTGTTTTAAGGCGACATCTCGTCGAGCGCGTCTCGCGGGATCCCATGTGATGGAGAAGAGCCGTAGAGGAGAAGGAACGCATCCAGAGCAAACAAGCCACGTTCGTGCCAAGCCATTCCACTCACACATCTATATAAGGGTTTGTGCCCGTCATAAGAAGAGAGTGGGTGTGCAAGCCACTCACTAACCCTCATCACTCTCCTGGTCGCTTCTCTTCTCTCTCCGAAGGCAAGAAGTCCCTCGGAGGCCTTCTATAGTTCCGTGACGCAGCAATCGCTTTGCCGTGCCACACGTTCCCACCTGCTCTTTGGCGGTGCTCTTCGTCGTCCTCCTGCTTCTCTCGCGACCCCGATGGCCGTGAAGCTCTTGAAGTTGAGGCCGCTAGCTGAGCTATGCTCTGCTCTGCCGATAGGGACTGCACCAACTCTCGGAGCTCCTCTACCGTGAGCTCCAATTCCCTTGATCTGCACTGACTCTGAGCAAGTTAGGTGTCTGGATGCTCTTCCTCTCAGAGCTCCATCTCATGGGCCTTCTGTGCTGCTCTGTCTTTGCCTTTCTCTCTTGCTTTATTTCTCTCTTCGGTATCCGGAGAGAAACCTTCAGCTCCAAGATGTCTTAGGGCAGCTCTTCGATGACGTGTCGTCGTCATTCCTTCTCCAACTCTGTCATCCGGGCATCGCGCTCTGATCGAGCTACACATTCCTTCTCTGCTCAGACCACCGGAGCTAGCAAGCCCTGAATCTCCACTGTCTTCCAGCTCCAACCATCCCACAAGGTCAGGAAGAGCGGGTGAAGTGTGTAGTTGAATTTCAAACTGAATTACACTCACCTGAGTCGCGAGCTCATGCTCGATCTCTTTGGCACAAGCCACTGTGCCGGGAACTTGCTCCTGGAAGGACATGACCTCCGAAAGAGGAGATTAGCAACCAAAAGGCTCTGTCGGCCACCCTTTGCCACATGTTGGGCACCCTAAAAATGAGAGGAACAAATACTGTGTAATGACTGAACATTGGGACTCCAAAACCAAAAAAAAAGAGAGAGAAAAAGAATAAAACAAACAAAAAAATGAGTTGCCACTCCATGCCTTGCTAGATGAACTCTGCTTTCTATGTTTCTCTTGCTTGTATGAATTTTTGTGACTGATATTCTATACATCTGAGTGTTTTATTTCTTGTGAAATATTTCTGTTTATTGATGGATGCAGGCTTTAAAAGAAAAGAAAAGATGAAAATAAAAAGCATGAAAAAAGATGAAAGAAAAGAAAAACAAGAAAAAGATGAATCATCACCCTCCCACATGTATCATATCTGCATTGTGTCTGGTGTTGTATCTACACAATTGGAGTCTGTCAAGCACCGTACGCCTTGAATGAATTTGGAGTTTGAGTTCAGACTCTGATAACTCCAAAAGAGTTCAGAGCGTACAGATAGGTTGTTAAGTCGTGTCAGAATGGGGACGACGGTTCCGTTTGATGTGACGATAAACGGGCCCCGGCTCATTACCGGCTCATCGAATCGATATCCTGACCCAGTCTCCACAGCTTAACCTTGGTCAGTTGATTTCACTGTGAAAATCATTCACTTAAGTCAATTGTGCAAGCCACTGTGTTTAAACACTCTGAAATGTGAGATATTCCATTCAGAGTCGAGTACCGAGTCTTCCCGAGGTTGCCTTGGATTGTTTCTCTGAAAGAGACCATTGTTTAGATTTGTCCCAAAATCATCTTTTTTTATTCCCCTTGGACCCGCCTTGGCTGCAGCACTTCCACAATGGCTGGTAACCGCTCCCCAATGGTGAAACCTGCAGGTTTACGACCCAGGTACTTCCGCACCGTGAAGTTGGTCCTTTTTTAGTTGTTTGTGTCCCAGCGCACACTATGTCCTTCCTTGTTCGTTATCATCCAAACCATTGTGGATTTCGGAGGACCTTCTTCAAGGTTGTTTTGGTGAAACTCGGGAAAGATTCCCATCAGGAAGTGTTAGAGGGCGTGTCTCATCATACCTTGGAATCCGCTTTTCAGTTCACTCCATTTCATTCCAACTCACTTCGTTCCATTCCACTACATGTCTTTCCCATACAAAGCAGACGCCAAGGCAGGGCAGCTGTAGACACGCCATTTTTAACATTTCTGTGAGTAAATTTAATATTATGCTACGATGCCCCAAAGTGACTTGCGCATTTGATTCATGTGGGTGATTAATCATCTTTGCTTTGATGACTTAACAAGTCCATACATAGCAAGTCTATACGTTGCAACAAGTCTATACATTCAAGTCTGTACGTTGCAACAAGTCTATACATAGCAAGTCTACACATTCCTCCAAGTCCATACATTCCTCCAAGTCCATACATTCATCTCCAAGGTCTATACATTCATCTCCAAAGTCTATACATTCCTCCAAGTCTATATATTCCCACCAAGTCTATACATTCTCCAAAGTCTATACAATCCCTAAATCCATTCATTCCAAGTCTATACATTCATCTCCAAAGTCTATACATTCCTCCAAGTTTATACATTCATCTCCAAAGTCTATACATTAATCTCCAAAGTCTATACATCCCTCCAAGTCTATACATTCATTTCCAAAGTCTATACATTAATCTCCAAAGTCTATACATCCCTCCAAGTCATTCGTCTCCAAAGTCTATACATTCATTCCAAGTATACACATTCCTTCCAAGTCTATACATTCCTCCCAAGTCTGTACACTCCATGTCTACACATTCCCCCCAAGTCTATACATTCCCACCAAGTCTACACGTCACCAAGTCTACACATCCGGCAAGTCTGTACATTCTCCAAAGTCTATACAATCCCTAAATTCATGCATCTCCAAAGTCTATACATTCCTCCAAGTCTATACATTCATCTCCAAGGTTTATACATTCATCTCCAAAGTCTATACATTCCTCCAAGTCTATACATTCCCACCAAGTCTATACATTCTCCAAAGTCTATACAATCCCTAAATCCATTCACTCCAAGTCTATACATTCACTCCAAGTCTATACATTCATCTCCAAAGTCTATACATTCACTCCAAGTCTATACATTCATCTCCCAAGTCTATACATTCACTCCAAGTCTATACATTCATCTCCAAAGTCTATACATTCCTCCAAGTCTATACATTCATCTCCACATTCACTCAAAGTCTATACATTGGCATCCTCAAAGTCTATACATTGGCTTCACAAAGTCTGTACGTCCTCAAAGTCTATACATTGGCTTCTTCAAAGTCTATACATTGGCTTCACAAAGTCTGTACGTTCTCAAAGTCTATACATTGGCTTCCTTAAAGTCTATACATTGGCTTCACCAAGTCTGTACATCCTCTCAAAGTCTATACATTGGCTTCCTCAAAGTCTATACGTTCCTATCTTTACCTACGTTACAAAGTCTGTACATTCCTCAAAATCTATACATTGGCTTCACAAAGTCTGTACATCCTCTCAAAGTCTATGCATTGGCTTCCTCAAAGTCTATACGTTCCTATCTTTACCTACGTTACAAAGTTCAAAGTCTATACATTGACTTCACAAAGTCTGTACATCCTCTCAAAGTCTATATATTGGTTTCCTCCTAATCATCCTCACGTCTCTTTCTCTATTGACTACCTCTCAAAGTCTATACATTGTGTCTATACATTGACTACGTTACATCCTCACGTATCTTTCTCTCTCTCTATTTTCTTCCCTCTCTCTCTCTCACGTAACCCCCTTCTCACTGTTCTCACCCTCACTCTCGCTGCACACACCCACACCCCACTCACTGTTCTCACCCTCTCCACCACGGCATATACAGACACACAGTGCACACACCCCTCTCTACCAAGGCACACACATACGTACACACTCCACACTGCACACACCCCTCTCCACCAAGGCACACACACACGCACACTGTTCTCACCCTACTCATCACGGCACCTCCACTCCCCAGCTCCTCATCGCCTCCCCTCTCTCTTCCACAGGCTATACTCCTTCCATTCGGCGGCCGGGGGACTATGGTTTTATCACTCTAACAGGGCCTCCTCTCCACCTCCTCGTTATTCATTGCACACCACCTCCCCGTCTCACTCTTTTCTGCTCTCCCTTCTCTCTTCACCACCCTCATACAGCCACCTCTCTCCCTCTCCCTCTCTTCTCTCTTGAACCGAAGCTACCACCCTCTCCACGGCCATCTCACTGCACTCCCGCCGCGGACGTCACCACGCGTCCACTAGTCCACCTGCGCACGTCGCCTTCGGCAGCACCACTCTGGCAGCCACCCCGTCATCGTCCGCGTCCACCTGCACCCACGTCGCCATCGTCGTCTCCTCCGTCTCCTCTCTGCAGACTGCACCTCCAGGCCACGCCGGCCTCCCTCTCTAACCACCGGTCTCCCTTCTCACCCGCAGACGCCACCTGCTAGCACCACCGACCACCGCCTCCGCCTGCCACGACCTCCACCTCAACGATGCTACAACTCCACCCTCCACCGGCTGACAGCACCGCCGGTAAACCCCGGCGTCACTCTCGACGTCCACCTCCCTCACCGTCGCCGTCGTCCTCGTCTCCACCTCCGGCTAGCCGACGTCGTCACCTGCGCACGCCCTCACCGCCGTGGAGCCGCCTCCCACCTGCGCACGCCCCTCCCCATGTCGCTGTTGCCGTGACCGCGTCCACTTCCTACGACACCGCCTGCGAGCCCTCCGTCGAGCTCCCCCGCTCTCTCTCTCTCGCACAGTTTCTCTCTCTCTCCCATCTCTCCCGTTCCCCCTCTCATCTCTCTGCTTCTCTCTCTCCATCCCTCTCTCTCTCCTCTCGCAATATCTCTCTCGCACCTCTCCTCTCTCTGCTCTTCTCTCTCTTCTCATCTCTCCCTCGCCGACCTTCTCTCTTTCTTTTTTTTATTTTTTATTCTTCTCTCTCTCTCTCACGCCCCCCTCTCTTCCCTCTCATCTCACCCTCTCGATCTCTCTCTCAACTATTTCTCTATCTTTTTCTATTATTTCTTTTCTTATTCTCTCCACCTCCTCCGTCTCCTCCCACCGTCTCTGTTACTCTCTCTAACTCCCTCTCTCTCTCTCTTAATCTCTCTCTCACCCGATCTCTCTCTTTATTTTTTTAGCATATTCTCTCTCTCCCGTTTCTCTGCTCTCACCCTCTCTTTCTCTCTCTCTCTTCCTCCCCCCACCGCGTTCTCTCTCTCTCTCTATATATTTTTTATTTTATTTTTATTTATTCTCTCTCTCCCTCTCTGCTTCTCTCTAACTCCCTCTCTCTCTCTCTTCCTATCTGCTTTTGCCGCCCCCCTCTCTTAACTTCTTTTGTTTTATTTTTTTTATCATTAGTTTATTTTATTCTCTCTGTCTCTCTCTCTTCCACTCTCGCTTCCTCTGTCCTCCTCTCATCTCCTCTCTCTTCATCTCCCCTCTCTTCTTCTCTCCAATTCTCTCTCTGTTCCCTCTCTTTCTCACCCTCTGTCTCTCTGTCGCACCCCCTGCCACCTCTCCCTTCTCTTTATTTTCCCCCTCCATCTTATGTATATAATACATATATAGTAATGTGTAGAGTCAGTATAGTATATATACTTAATATATAGTATATAGTACTGTCCATATATATATTATATACAAATAGTATATATGTGTGTATATATCGAATATATAGCATTTATATAGTATTCTGTATTATATATATAGTATATCTCTCCCTCTTAATTTTGCTTATATATATATATATATACCATATATATACA
Organism: Amorphophallus konjac; assembly: GCA_022559845.1. Taxonomy (NCBI): domain Eukaryota; kingdom Viridiplantae; phylum Streptophyta; class Magnoliopsida; order Alismatales; family Araceae; genus Amorphophallus; species Amorphophallus konjac. The sequence goes on from CM040119.1 coordinate 234,077,213, forward strand.
TAACTAAAGTATCAAAAAAAATCTAAAAAAAGGAGGGAATTCTCTCTTCCCTTCTCTCTCTTTCAAATATTCTATGTTGGTTGTATAGATAGATATTTTATATATTTTTTTATGTACATATATTAATATATGTATATATAGTTATATATATGTCATTAGATATATATATATTTCTATATATATATATATATGTTTTTACGTGCATGCATGTTTAATCCTTCTTAAATTTGTGTAGGAATAAAAGCTGAGACTCCGGCCCAATCAGCGTTCCCGCGTGTCCCCGTACACGGGGAAAGTCGTCTCGTCCCACCGTTCGCTCGTCCCGTGCTTGCATCGCCATCAGCGGCTTCATTTCTTACTGTTATTATTTTATTGTATTTTTAGTTCTGTTATTTAGTTATTGGTGTTTTGTCTCATGAATTGTTATCATATCACTTTTCTGACTTAGTTTTCTGTGTTTGTTCATCTTGCAGGGTAACCAGTCAAAAGTCCTCTTCTTCGGCCTGCCGAACAAAGAGGATGAAGGAGTCCACGTCATCCCGCGTAAAGGCAGAAGCGATCAACCAGTTTGGGGCCCTCGATCCCTGGCGATCACACCACCAAACGCGTGCTTGTAGTAATTTTTATTTTATGTCTATAATACCCGCGGATAGCTAAATCCCGCACGGGTCTGTTTGTACTATAATCGGTCGCGGTGAGTCATTTCACCGTGGTCATTTACTTTCAGCACTTTGTTATATTATTGTTAAAACCCCGCAGGATCAATGTCCTGCGGCGGTCTGTTTACTCTCTGTTATATTTTTGCTATTATAACTGTGTGAGGAGTGATATGCAGTTCCAAATTCCGAGTCTACGTGTGTCTTTGTGTCCGCCAATTTCTACTACGTAGAGTCCCAAGATACGAACTCGGTATATGAAAAACTACTCACAGAACGGTAGGCCACGCCTATCGGGAAAGGAGTTTAGTTTGCGCGAGAGGATCTTCGGATCCCCATCTCCGCCCTGTACCAGAGTCCGGTAAGTCCTTACAGGTTGTACTCTCCACTTTTTTCTATTTCACCCCTCTTTACGCACGCATTTTTCATCATTCTTTTTCCTTTCACTAAGAGAGAAAGAGATGTGAACGCGTCACGTGGTGGACTGAGAGAGAGAGATGGGATTTCTCTTTCTCTCTTAGTGAAAGAAAAAAGAATGATGAAAAACCCGTGCGTAAAGAGGGGTGAAATAGAAAAAAGTGGAGAGTACAACCTGTAAGGATTTACCGGACTCTGGTACAGGGCGGAGATGGGGATCCGAAGATCCTCTCGCGCAAACTAAACTCCTTTCCCGATAGACGTGGCCTACCGTTCCGTGAGTAGTTTTTCATATACCGAGTTCGTATCTTGGGACTCTACGTAGTAGAAATTGGCGGACACAAAGACACGCGTAGACTCGGAATTTGGAACGGCATATCACTCCTCACATAGTTATAATAGCAAAAATATAACAGAGAGTAAACAGACCGCCGCAGAACATTGATCCTGCGGGGTTTTAACAATAATATAACAAAGTGCAGAAAGGAAGTGCTGAAAGTAAATGACCACGGTGAAATGACTCACCGCGACCGATTATAGTACAAACAGACCCGTGCGGGATTTAGCTATCCGCGGGCATTATAGACATAAAATAAAAATTACTACAAGCACGCGTTTGGTGGTGTGATCGCCAGGGACCGAGGGCCCCAAACTAGTTGATCGCTTCTGCCTTTACGCGGGATGACGTGGACTCCTTCTTCCTCTTCGTTCGGCAGGCCGAAGAAGAGGGCTTTTGACTGGTTACCCTGCAAGATGAACAAACACAGAAAACTAAGTCAAAAAAGTGATATGATAACAATTCATGAGACAAAATACTAATAACTAAATAACAGAACTAAAAATACAATAAAATAATAAGAGTAAGAAATGAAGCCGCTGATGGCGATGCAAGCACGGGACGAGCGAACGGTGGGACGAGACGACTTTCCCCGTGTACGGGGACACGCGGGAACGCTGATTGGGCCGGAGTCTCAGCTTTTATTCCTGCACAAATTTAAGAAGGATTAAACATGCATGCACGTAAAAACATATATATGTATATATATAGAAATATATATATATCCAATGACATATATATAACTATATATACATATATTAATATATGTACATAAAAAAATATATAAAATATCTATCTATACAACCAACATAGAATATTTGAAAGAGAGAGAAGGGAAGAGAGAATTCCCTCCTTTTTTTTAGATTTTTTTTGATACTTTTGTTATGTATATATATGGTATATATATATAAGCAAAATTAAGAGGGAGAGATATACTATATATATAATACAGAATACTATATAAATGCTATATATTCGATATATACACACATATATACTATTTGTATATAATATATATATATGGACAATACTATATACTATATATTAAGTATAAATACTATACTGACTCTACACATTACTATATATGTATTATATACATAAGAAGGAGGGGGAAAATAAAGAGAAGGGAGAGGTGGCAGGGGGTGCGACAGAGAGACAGAGGGTGAGAAAGAGAGGGAACAGAGAGAGAATTGGAGAGAAGAAGAGAGGGGAGATGAGAGGAGGACAGAGGGAGCGAGAGTGGAAGAGAGAGAGACACAGAGAGAATAAAATAAACTAATGATAAAAAAAATAAAACAAAAGAAGTTAAGAGAGGGGGGCGGCAAAAGCAGATAGGAAGAGAGAGAGAGGGAGTTAGAGAGAAGCAGAGAGGGAGAGAGAGAGAATAAATAAAAATAAAATAAAAATTATATATAGAGAGAGAACACAGTTGGGGGAGGAAGAGAGAGAGAGAGAAAGAGAGGGTGAGAGCAGAGAAACGGGAGAGAGAGAAGATGCTAAAAAAAATAAAGAGAGAGAGATCGGGTGAGAGAGAGATTAAGAGAGAGAGAGAGAGGGAGTTAGAGAGAGTAACAGAGACGGTGTGAGGAGACGGAGGAGGTGGAGAGAATAAGAAAAGAAATAATAGAAAAAGAGAGAAATAGTTGAGAGAGAGATCGAGAGGGAGAGATGAGAGGGAAGAGAGGGGGGCGTGAGAGAGAGAGAGAGAAGAATAAAAAATAAAAAATGAAAGAGAGAAGGTCGGCGAGGGAGAGATGAGAAGAGAGAGAAGAGCAGAGAGAGGAGAGGTGCGAGAGAGATATTGCGAGAGGAGAGAGAGAGGGATGGAGAGAGAGAAGCAGAGAGATGAGAGGGGGAACGGGAGAGATGGGAGAGAGAGAGAAACTGAGAGAGGGAGAGAGAGAGAGAGAGAGAGAGAGAGAGAGCGGGGGAGCTCGACGGAGGGCTCGCAGGCGGTGTCGTAGGGAGTCGACGGCGGTCACGGCAACATCGACGTGGGGAGGGGCGTGCGCAGGTGGGAGGCGGCTCCACGGCGGTGTGGGCGTGCGCAGGTGACGACGTCGGCTAGCCGGAGGTGGAGACGAGGACAACGGCGACGGTGACGGTGGTGGACGTCGAGAGTGACGCCGGGGGTTGCCGGCGGTGCTGTCGGCTGGTGGAGGGTGGAGTTGTAGCGTTGTTGAGGTGGTGGTCGTGGCAGCCGGAGGAGGTGGTCGGTGGTGCTAGCAGGTGGCGTCTGCGGGCGAGAAGGGAGACCGGTGGTAAGAGAGGGAGGTCGGCGTGGCCTGGAGGTGCAGTCAGCAGAGAGGAGACGGAGGAGACGACGATGGCGACGTGGGTGCAGGTGGACGCGGACGATGACGGGGTGGCTGCCGGAGTGGTGCTGTCGAAGGCGACGTGTGCAAGTGGACTGGTGGACGCGTGGCGACGTCCGCAGCGGGAGTGCAGTGAGATGGCCGTGGAGAGGGTGGTAGCTTCGGTTCAAGAGAGAAGAGAGGGAGAGGGAGAGAGGTGGCTGTGTGATGGTGGTGGAGAGAGAAGGGAGAGCAGAAAAGAGTGAGACGGGGAGGTGGTGTGCAATGAATAACGAGGAGGTGGAGAGGAGGCCCTGTTAGAAGGTGAGAGAGAGTGAGAAAACCATAGCCCCCCGACCGCCGAATGGAAGGAGTGTAGCCTGTGGAAGAGAGAGGGGAGGCGATGAGGAGCTGGGGAGTGGAGGTGCCGTGATGAGTAGGGTGAGAACAGTGTGCGTATGTGTGTGCCTTGGTGGAGAGGGGTGTGTGCAGTGTGGAGTGTGTACATATGTGTGTGCCTTGGTGGAGAGGGGTGTGTGCAGTGTGTGTCTGTATATGCCGTGGTGGAGAGGGTGAGAACAGTGAGTGGGGTGTGGGTGTGTGCAGCGAGAGTGAGGGTGAGAACAGTGAGAAGGGGGTTACGTGAGAGAGAGAGAGGGAAGAAAATAGAGAGAGAGAAAGATACGTGAGGATGTAACGTAGTCAATGTATAGACACAATGTATAGACTTTGAGAGGTAGTCAATAGAGAAAGAGACGTGTATAGACTTTGAGAGGATGTACAGACTTTGTGAAGTTAATGTATAGACTTTGAACTTTGTAACATAGGTAAAGATAGGAACGTATAGACTTTGAGGAAGCCAATGCATAGACTTTGAGAGGATGTATAGACTTTGTGAAGCCAATGTATAGATTTTGAGGAATGTACAGACTTTGTAACGTAGGTAAAGATAGGAACGTATAGACTTTGAGGAAGCCAATGTATATACCTTGAGAGGATGTACAGACTTGGTGAAGTCAATGTATAGACTTTGAGGAAGCCAATGTATAGACTTTGAGGACGTACAGATTTTGTGAAGCCAATGTATAGACTTTGAGGAAGCTAATGTATAGACTTTGAGGACGTACAGACTTTGTGAAGTCAATGTATAGACTTTGAGGATGCCAATGTATAGACTTTGAGTGAATGTGGAGATGAATGTATAGACTTGGAGGAATGTATAGACTTTGGAGATGAATGTATAGACTTGGAGTGAATGTATAGACTTTGGAGATGAATGTATAGACTTGGAGGAATGTATAGACTTGGGAGATGAATGTATAGACTTGGAGTGAATGTATAGACTTTGGAGATGAATGTATAGACTTGGAGTGAATGTATAGTCTTGGAGTGAATGGATTTAGGGATTGTATAGACTTTGGAGAATATATAGACTTGGTGGGAATGTATAGACTTGGAGGAATGTATAGACTTTGGAGATGAATATATAAACCTTGGAGATGAATGTATAGACTTGGAGGAATGTATAGACTTTGGAGATGCATGGATTTAGGGATTGTATAGACTTTGGAGAATGTACAGACTTGCCGGATGTGTAGAGTTGGTGACGTGTAGACTTGGTGGGAATGTATAGACTTGGGGGGAATGTGTAGACATGGAGTGTACAGACTTGGGAGGAATGTATAGACTTGGAAGGAATGTGTATACTTGGAATGAATGTATAGACTTTGGAGACGAATGACTTGAAGGGATGTATAGACTTTAGAGATTAATGTATAGACTTTGGAGATGAATGTATAAACTTGGAGAAATGTATAGACTTTGGAGATGAATGTATAAACTTGGAATGAATGGATTTAGGGATTGTATAGACTTTGGAGAATGTATAGACTTGGTGGGATTGTATAGACTTGGAGGAATGTATAGACTTTGGAGATGAATGTATAAATCTTGGGGATGAATGTATAGACTTGGAGGAATGTATAGACTTTGGAGATGCATGGATTTAGGGATTGTATAGACTTTGGAGAATGTACATACTTGCCGGATGTGTAGACTTGGTGACGTGTAGACTTGGTGGGAATGTATAGACTTGGGGGGAATGTGTAGACATGGAGTGTACAGACTTGGGAGGAATGTATAGACTTGGAAGGAATGTGTATACTTGGAATGAATGTATAGACTTTGGAGACGAATGACTTGGAGGGATTTATAGACTTTGGAGATTAATGTATAGACTTTGGAAATGAATGTATAGACTTGGAGAGATGTATAGACTTTGGAGATTAATGTATAGACTTTGGAGATGAATGTATAAACTTGGAGGAATGTATAGACTTTGGAGATGAATGTATAGACTTAGAGTGAATGTATAGACTTGGAATGAATGGATTTAGAGATTGTATAGACTTTGGAGAATGTATAGACTTGGTGGGAATGTATAGACTTGGAGGAATGTATAGACTTTGGAGATGAATGTATAGACCTTGTAGATGAATGTATGGACTTGGAAGAATGTATGGACTTGGAGGAATGTATAGACTTGCTATGTATAGACTTGTTGCAATGTACATACTTTAATGTATAGACTTGTTGCAACGTATAGACTTGCTATGTATAGACTTGTTAAGTCATCAAAGCAAAGATGATTAATCACCCACATGAATCAAATGCGCAAGTCACTTTGGGGCATCGTAGCATAATATTAAATTTATTCACAGAAATGTTAAAAATGGCGTGTCTACAACCATGTCCCTTTCACTTGGCTCAACAAGGAGCTCTTCGATCACATGCATTTCAAACCACATCACTTTGGTTATTCATTAATGTTGAATGACAAAGAAGAAGTTTTTAGTACTCATAATACCTGTTAGCCTCGCAGGGATCCAATAGAGAATTTTAATTTCCTATCTAGAAATGGCCCCCACCTAAATAGTCGGGGAAATGCCACCTATCTTAGTGGCTGCCGCACCCGCGTGTGCTCAAAAAAGTAGACCTGTAATATGAAATATATCAAGTTATTTTACAATGCAGTAGAATTAATTATTGGCACATTATTACACAACAAAAATAAAAAAACTTACAATAAGTATGGCAGAACAACCAAATATAAATGTATGGGCCTGGGATGCATCCTCGGCTCTTCTCTTAGCATGGCCAATTGTACCTGACCGTCATTTCTGGACTGCCGACACTAATTGCTCAAACTTGTGCATCGTTACCTATTGCACGGCGGTTGCCCAATTGTAATATGAAACTCTCTCAATGTCATATAAGCATGACAACATCTATTGTGGACAAGAATACGTCGACCGTGGGCAAAGGAAAGTGGACAATAGGAGTACAATCCACAGCCGAACAATGTCGGCCACATCCTACTCTTCATCGGACCGAAAAATTTGCTGGATGAGAGCACACTTTCTTCCGGTCAAATGTTGCTGCAAACCCAAATCGATGCTGCAACTTGGACTTCTGTTTTACGGATTCATAATGTTGAATCGGCTGACCGGAAGAAGGTAATCATAATATTATGGCCACATCTTCCACACTGAATGCAACCTCCTTACTACCTATACGGAAGTAATTTCTTCCACTATGGGCGCAAATTATCTCCTCCAATATTGTCATGGTGAAGGTGATGGGAGAAGCATTGTCAACATATGGACCAAAGGGTGTGGTCCTCATCAATGACTTGTGACATTCCTGAAATGCCATCTGATCCCTATCCTTCATGTAAATGTCCACAGAACACCGGGCCGAGATGACCTTTGTGTTCACTAGATTCAAAAAACTGTGTGAACAAGAAATTCAGTTAATTGACTGATCAAGAAATATAAAAACCATTAAGATTAAGACAAGGGTGACAAGTGTATAAACAAGGGAGTTTAGGTGTGGCAAATAGGTGCTTAAGGGTGACAAATGTATGAAATTCGGTGACAGGTAGGTCTTTAAGAGTGACAAATAGGTAGATAAGCTTGACAAATAAATAGGTCGATAAGGGTGGCAAATAGCTATGTAAGGGAGATAAGGAACCCCCTACCTTTAACTTATCGTCCTGAAGTGGAGCCCTTAGAAACCCTAGGTTCCTTAGACATTTCTTGTTCTACTGTAGGAATCATAGCTTCCTGAGATGCAGGTGGGACATGTCACGCCCCGAGCGCGGAAGATACCCGGAGATGCGCGACGTGTCTATATCAATCATGTCAATCAGAGTGGTCATGTATTCGACACAAAGACAGAGATGCGCAAAATAGCAAGATAACCCAATCCTTTATTTCATAATGGATAGACTATTACAAATCCAATACTCTGTTAAATAAAAAGGAAAAGAATACATAGTTGACTCAAGAAACTTTAGAAAAGACTAGACGACACTTGTAGAAGCTCTATCACTTTCACTCTTGACCATTCCCATCCGATTGACTTCCATCGTCGTCGGACTTACCTGAAAAGTAAAAAGGGACAAACGGAATGAGCGAACGCTCAGTAGGAAATTATATCTCAAGTACTAGCAAGTGGTTTAAGTAATTACATTTTCATGGATGCAATAAAGCTATGCATGCTCGCATGAAACGACAAGATAGAGAGAATGTAATATCAAGAAAATAAGATGAACTTAGTCATGAACTTCCAACAAGATAACAAGTTTATTCGAGATGTTCAAGCAAGTACATTTAACAAGTCATGTCAAGAACTTTGGCTATCATGTATCAAGCAAGTAAATTACCCTCTTTCGGGCCACGCATTTCATTTCATGTCAAGTACGAGTCAAGTACAAGATGTGTGTGGAATGTCCAATCAAGCAAGTCAAGTACTCGGTATAATGCCAGATACCTTATCATTTTAACTCCCATGGGCACAAGTACTTTCGGGTGCTCCTCCCAGGACCAGATCGGGCCCTATATGCGCAGGCATTTATCATGTGTTTTGACATCCACTCTTGTTTATATAGCCAATATAGAATTTCAATAATCAAGCTTGTAGATACGTATGACAACTTTGATAGAATAGAGTCCAAAATATGACAAAGGACATAGAATGGCGATAATAACGGTATAATCACGAGTTCGATAAAACTAGGTAGAATATGGTTCCCTTAACTTAGGTACCATGACAAATCAATATGGACATTCTTTATATAGAATTGAGGTCCACATGAACATTAGATCAAGCAAGATACCCTCACTCTTATCATAGAATTGGGGTTTACAAGAATGACACGACATGGCATGATATCATCATCCCATCAAGAATTTCTTATGATATACTCTTTGTATAATCATAAGGGCCGGTATACCATGTTTCTTTAGATTGACATGGCAAGGATCGTGTAATGGGTTTTTAGGGTACAACCAGCTCAGTCGGCCTTGAGGGAATCCAAGGCTACGAGGAGTCTTACGGAGGTCTCTATGACTAACTCGCTAGTCCAAAGGAACGGAATGTCCAATGGAGAGCTTGTATGTCAATGAGAGTTGAGTGTGATCGATAAATCAACATGAAACGTGGGACTATACTCACGGAGTGGAGAATAGTGCCGATATATATATATATATGTATAATATGAAACCATCGGTAATAGAATCAGGATAAAATCAGTTTACAGTAAAATAACGACTTAAGTAAAGTCGTGTATTGAATAATTAACGCCTAACAGAAGGGCGTTTACATGTATTGCCAATTTGCAGAATTTCCATTATTTCATTAATTTATCAAAAACACGCCTTTCCTGGGGGCGTTTCTTCAAAGTTGACGACTGCAGAGGCAGGCGTCTCATCATTTACATATTCGACAGGATATAATTATTCTCAGAAATTTATCAAAAACGCGCCCTTGGAAGGGGCGTTACTTTCTAATTCCATTTTACAGAATATGTGAATTTCAGGATTTTAGCAGATACACGCCCTAGGAAGGGGCGTTACTTTTCAGATTCACGCCTTGTACTGGGGCGTTAGAATATGGAAAACGACTTTGTCCAAGTCGTGAATTTCAAGGGATTTACGATATTTTAATAAATAATATTTCGAGAGACAGGAGACATGTCATGGCAGTAAAATTTAACAGGAATTCACAGAGTCATGCAAGATATTAAAAATCAATATTTCATATGTATTGTAATTTTTAAACAGGATCAATTATTAATCACATGCGATTCTTATGAAATTAACGCCTGCGTAGAGGGCGTCAAATATTAAATTGACGACCACTAGCATGGTCGTTTCTTTTAAATTAGCGCCCTAATCAAGGGCGTTTCTTTCAAAATATTTCAGAAAACGCATGAAAACTATAATAATCATATGCATGACATGCTTATATATATATATATATTGCATTAATTTCATTTGGGCTACAGTAACTTGAGAAAACCTACCTTATGATAATTTGATGATTTGAACTGTGAGAAGAGGAGCTCTAGTTCTTCGGTCCTGTAATTCCTACGAGAACAGAAGAAGAAATATTAGTATTTCTTCATACTTCCTGACCGAAGGTAAAAGAAAGATTATTACCTTTGTTCTTCACAACCCCAATGTTTCTTCAACCTGGAAGAAGGAAGAAGTCGAATTAATGACCGTCCACCAAATCAAAAAGGGATAGAGGGAAGGAAGAGCTATTGCTCTGTAATTACCTTCAGAGAACTCGAACGCCAAATAGCGTTCACGGGTTCGAGCAGTAGATTATTTATAGGGTTATGGAAGTCCTATTAAAAGTAGTGTTTGATTGAGGGTAACATATCCCCAATAGAGTCCTTACTCTAATAGACCCTTACTAGATTAGGTTAATCTTTCCTTGGATAAGTTCTGGGTTCGATCGGTTCTCGAACTGAATTAACGACTTTGGTCAGGGCGTCTATTCTTTAATTGACGCCTTACTTTAGGGCGTTTCTTAAAAAGCGCCTTGAAAAAGGGCGTTTCGTGTTTTAAAACACGCCCAAGATAGGGGCGTTTCTTTTACTTACCCATTTGGTCGCGTGAGAACTGACGACCGCATGTGTGGGCGTCCTTTCTTTAGTCACGCCATGTATAGAGGCGTTTCTTTATAAATTAACGCCTTAATAAGAGGCGTTATTTTTAATTTTGTTTTATTTCATCCAATTAACCCTATTCCTTTTATATATTACTTCTGTAATATATATGTTTTAATTCATTTCAATTATTCATTTATTAGGGTTGCTACAGGACATCTAGTTTACGGTGGATGAAGCGTTGCACGGGTGTCTCCTTTGTCTCCATGGCTTTTAGTGATGAAAGAGAGCTTGCAATTGAGGGTGACCGCATAGCAAATGATGGAGAGCTCACAAATGGCTTGTAGGGGAGATGAATAGCACCGCGAGGAAGATGAGACGCTGAGCACGATGGAGATACGAACCACCTTTTGGTAGGTTTGTTAAGAGCCAAGACATGTTGGGAAGGGTAAATAAGTAATTAGGGATTTTTAATTTTGAGGTCCAGTTCGGCATCATCATTTCTATTGATGTGGACTACGGCATTGCATCGGCGGCAATACGCGAACAACACCCCCGCGTGGTCGACGTGTCCCATTTTCCACGTGGACCAATTGGAGTTTAAGGGCGACAAATGTGTCTACACGGGTGACAAATCGGTTAGCAATGGTGAAAAATACCCTACTAACGGTGACAAATAGGGCTCAATAGAGACAAGGCCGACGCGCGACTTTCAAAGCAATGTAAGAGTAAGGGCGATGGCTTCTAGACTTTAGTGGTGACAATTAGGTGAGTATGGGTGACAAGTGCTCAACTGGAGTAACAAATAACTTCACATTGGTAACAAATGAGAAGGAAGCTAAAGGTGAAGAAGAATAGAAGAAAGAGGAACAGGAGGAGAGAGAGACGTGCTCACTAGAAGACAAAGGACCTACAGTGCTCATAAGAAGATAAATATGAACAGTGATCCCAAGGGCTCTAAAGTAATTTGAAAAATAAGCGGGGGCTGACTGCAGTCGTCAAAGTCAATGCTAGGACAAGGAAGGCTCTAGTCAATTGAGACCTTATGTTGACCCAAGTCACCAATACTCCAGGAAAAGCCAATAGTCAAATTAAAGCTTTTACAACTTCTGAAGTCCAGTCAAATCCCGGTCAACCCTCGGCCAGCGACAGTGGACACAGAAAATGACAAAAGAGGAAGAACAATAGAAGAAGACTAAAGGTAACAAATACACTCCTAAGGGTGACAAATGAAGCTCCAGCGGTGACAAAGATATATATAAGGGTGACACATGGATTTAAGACGACGGTTCCAACTTTGAGTGTGAAAAGAGTCGAAGGCGATGGCTTTAACAAATAAGGCAAACACATATCTTTATAGGACTAACAAATATGAGTTAAGGCCAATAAATAGAACATCAAGGGTGAGAAATGCTCAACGGTAATGAAAGAAGTGCTCTTGTCCACATTTCTCACACGAGAAGTCTAGGGCGACGGCTAGTTGTGGATAAGGGTGACAAATGTGTCTCTAACGGTGTAAAATATGTATTTAGGCTGAATAATATCCCGATAGGGTGAGAAATAGCTAGAAGTGTGTGTACGACTTGCTTCCCTCTAGAATTAGAAGTGGGTGGTAATGTTTATGTCCTAACAAAATGCTATGCATGACTTTGCATAACTACATAACTACATCACATGCATGACTCTTGACTACAAACTCCTATGATTGGTCTTCTCTGACTCTGCCACTTTGACTGTTTCAGCTCTGACAACTTTGACTTTTTCTTTGACTTCCTCTTTGACTTTGTATGACTCTGACTCATTTTCTTCTCCCCCTTTGCCATCAGCAAAAAAAATGAGGGGTTCTGTGACAGCATCCCTGATTATCACTCTCCAAGTGTGTCATCAGTCTGAGTGGACGCATCTTGTGTAGGAGGACCGTGAGGATGGAGTATAGCATGCTGAAGTGAGGCCAGTAGTTCTTCTGCATTCTGATTGACCCTTTGAGCAACTGTTATAAGGTTTCTGTCAGTGGAGAAATGCATTTCAAATAGAGCTTCATGAAACAACTCCATTTTACCACTGAGCACAGTTGTTTGATGATGGATCATATCAGTAATATGGGTTAGCTGTGCATCATACTGAGTAGCCTCGATAGGATGTTGAGAGGATGACTCTAGAGCCATACCAGGCGACCATCTATCTCCTTGGTCTTCAAAAGCTAGCTGAGGATAATGATCCTTGAATATTTCAACCATGTATTTAATGTCATCTTTAATTTGTCTGTCATATGATCATAATTCCTGACAAGACGATTGTGTTGTTCTTTGGTTTCATGAAAATATTCTGCAGTGGTGAATAACTTGTCATTGTGATGGTTGAATCTGTCAGTCAACCTGCCAATCTGATTTCCAGCAAGTCCAAGGACTCCTTGAATATCTTGGACTAGTTTGTGAAAATTCATGTTGGCACGTGTCCTGTCTTTGTTGATTTCAGCAATTCTGTTGTTCACTTCCATCCTAAGATGAGTCAATTTCTAATCAATTTTTTTTGACATTTCTCTCATTCCAGAGTTTACTTCTCCTTTGAACTGAATCATCTGATGCTCAAGGTAGTTTGACTATTCTTTCAATGTAGAATGTAGCATCCCAAATTGTGCAGATATGAAACGAAAGAGAGTGCATGTCTCTTGAACAGATGATGTAGAAGCTCAAGAGGTTTGAAGATCTGCAGCTACAACTTGTCTCGCAGGAGGGTTGTTCTACGGTTGGCGTTCTGTTGATGCTTGAGGTTCTTGATGATCCAGTTGAACCTCAGCCATTTCTTGTTGAATTTCTTGTTGCTCCTCCTGTTCTGGCTGCTGCTGCTCTAGCTACTACTATTGATGTTCTAGCGCTTGCTACTGTAGTGGAAACTCTAATTGCCGCTACTGTTCTGCTTGTTGTTGCTGTTGTTGTTCTTGCTGCTACTGTTGCATTTGCTCAACCTGCTGCTCCATCTGTTGAGCTTGTTCTTCCGGTTGATCAAGTTGTTGTTTTGGCTACTCAGGCTGATGTTGAGACTGCTCAACCACTTGTGCTTGATTATCCCTAGGTAATTGCCTTAAAATCTTACCTCCGACCTTTTTAAATTTCATATACTTTTAAACAAAATCCATTATATAGATATTTGACGTGGGGATTTCCTTGAATTTTTCATTTTTCAATGGAATCTTTATTCTCTTGAATACTGCAGTCAACTGTGCTGCATATGGTAAATGTCTTCCAGCATTCTTATAGAAACCCATTATCTGAATCATCAGGTCTGGCAAACAGACCTTAATGTTCTTGAACATGCAGTAGAATAGGAATCTTTGGGTCACAGTTAGCCGACCCCGACCACCACCTTGAGGTGTTATGATTGTAGTAAAAATGTGGTGTAGCAGCCTTTGTAGGGGGGGAAATTAATTGGTGTTGAAGTTGGTGATATAGGTCTGATTTTCATCCTGAGGATTGTTGGGTAAACCATTCACAATTGAATATGCTTCAAATTTATCATAGACAAAACCAACGTCTTCAACTCCACCCTCTAGAATTCTAAGAGCTTCATGCAATAGACGCTTGGTGATCTCAATTTCAACTCCTCTGACATGAGTCCAAAACTTTGGAATGCTAGCATCATATTTTAGGTTACCATAGAATTCAGTCACCAACTTGGGATAATAGATTTTATGCTTACTAACAAACTTCTTCCACCCTTGAAATTTAATCATCTCCATTAATTCAGGAAAATTTTGAAGCAGTTGGTGGTCATGTATATCAATGTACCTTGGAAACAAAATTCTCACTACTTCACTTGGTTCGTCACCTTCATCTCTGAGCTCTATCCTTATTAAACTCTTCTTAAATCTTTTCTGAGTTGCCCCTCTATTTTTGACAGGTGAATCTAACTATCGGTCCTTCCTTTTTGTCGCCTTTGTTGACTCTGGTTGATGAGATCCACTGGCAGATGCATCTCGGTCATGAGATCGCTTGGACCGAGGTTCCTTTCATCTCGATACATCAGCCACAGGCTGTCTCTCTGAGACTGTCTACTTTCCTCTATTTCTTGTAGTTGGCGAAGACATTGAAGTAGACAAGAGGTTAGAGAGAGATACTGTAGGAGATAGGGCAACAGTAAAACAAGGAGAGGTGGGTTTTTGACTTTAACAGGATGATAGAGAGATGGAGGGAAACCTCTAGTGCATTGAGGTATGAAGGTGATGCACAGACTTAGGGTTTTCAGGGAGTTGCAGAGAAGGATGATGATGCACCGAGGTAGAGAGAGCTTGGCTGAGGTTGAAAGAAGCAGACGATAATAAAAGCTTAGAAGTGAGGGATAGTCAAGAAATCAGGGTCTGCTTTATTTACCAATTTAATAGGGTAAATTATCAAAATGTCCTTCTTTAAGAGTTAACCTTCAAAATTCTTATAAAATATGCTTCATGAGATATTGCAATAGGTACTCAAAGAATGCAGACTCATGCATATTCATGAGGACAAGCAAAAAGGTGTGAATGAATACATGAAACTATTCAGATGCATCGATGCATCAGGTAGGTGCATCGACCTATCTATCCAATCATGATGAACAGCTGCAACAAGACAGCACAATTAGCGGCATAAGGGTGACAAATGTGGAAACAACGGTGAAAATTTTCAAGGTAGTGGCGACAAATAGAGTGCTAAGGGTGAAAAATGAGTTAGCGCGACGACTTTAGTGTAACAGGGAAAATGCTAAGGCGACGGCTATCAGCCATAACGGTGACAAATAGATGGTAAGTCTGACAAATAACCGTTAAGAGTATAAAATGGGTTCGCAAGGGTGAATAATGTCTCAGCACGTGAGACGTTTGAGCAGGGGACTTGAATAAGTTTGTTAAGTGTTTTGCTGTTAATCGTGAGGTGTCGGGTTCGAAACAGAGTTCTGCCGTGTTTTCAGTTAATTTTTTGAAAAGGTATATTAAAAAAATTATGGAAACCTTACGCTGAAGCTGAGATTCGAACCCGGAGAAACCCATTCAAACGGCGAAACACTTAACCAAATGAGATAACATATCATTTGAATTAGTTTATTCTATTATATGTATATATATTATAGTTTTTCGTATCGGTACGCAATGGTATGAATCTATACCGTCCTGTCCCGAGCCGTGGTCAGGATGGCCGGTTCGGCCGAGACGGCCACACCTACCCCGAATGATGTGCACGTGACTCAAGGAGGTTGGCATAAGATCCGAGATCTTCCACGTGACATTCCCCGCGAGGAGCCCTAGCTCCCAAAAAATCATTATGGACGTGTCGGTAAAATCACAACACATGAGTTTGAGGGGGCACGAAACAATAAGGAAATGGTTAACATGTGACCGATACGGCTCTGAATACCTTTTCGCACCTCAATGTGGGGCTTTCAAGGCTTTTCAACATGCTCTCTCTTCTTTTTATAGGAATCGACTTATCGGCCATGCAGCCCCATTGCTTAGCGATTAATCAAACGTTTTCCCCTCTTAACGTCGTGACCTTATTTATGGCACGACGGGTCTCCAGTCTCGACCCGATGCCCACCGTCGTCTGCTTAGTCAGAGGGATCGCACCTTGGGTTCCAGACCATCCCAATTTTAGAACCTGAACACATTGTCACACACGTAATTGGCACGCCCTCACACGATGAAATCGATAAAAGATATAATGATATTTTATTATTATCCTAAGTGCTTCCAATATGCCCCTGCAAGGAGCCCTAGCTCCCGAAAAATCATTATAGACGTGTCTGTAAAATCACAACACATGAGTTTGAGGGGGCACATAAAAATAAGGAAATAGTCAACATGTGACCAATACGGCTCTGAATACCTTTTCGCACCCCGATGTGGGGCTTTCAAGGCTTTTCAACACGCTCTCTCTTCTTTTATAAGAATCAACTTATCGGCCATGCAACCCCATTGCTTGTGGATTAATCAAACATTTTCCCCTCTTAACGCCGTGACCTTTATGGCACGGCGGGTCTCTAGTCCCGACCCGATGCCCACCATGGTCTGCTTAGTCAGAAAGAGCGCACCTTGGGTTAGTCCAGACTATCCCAGTCATGGAACTTGAACACATCGTCACACACATGACTAGCACACCCTCACACGATAAAACTGATAAAAGATACAATGATATTTTATTATTATCTTGAGTGCTTCCAACATGCCTCCGCAAGGAGCCCTAGCTCTCCATCGTCTGTGCCGCTGCTCTCTCCCACTCTAACATTCATGGGTTTTGGAGGGTTTCCATGCGTGGGTCCCATGTTTCGTTTCATAAAAAAAGTTGAAAATTTCTAAATTACAGATCTTCGGATCTCTAAATAATAAATACTATTTTTATTTTTTAGATGTAATGATATTTTATATTGAGAGAGATTTTATCCTATTAAAAGAAATGAATGAATGACAAAAATCATGAATGAATGAATTAAAACAATGGTGAAAATGAAAATAAATAGAGAAAAGAAAGAGAAAAAATGGCGCCAAATGAAAATATGGTGGAAAATAAAAAGAGACAAGAATTAGAAAAAACGTCCCCTTTCCTCTCCTCCTTCCCCCTTCATCCTCCTCTCGATCTCCCTTTCCTCTCTCATGATCGCACCCCCCTCTCAATCTCTCACCGGCGGGCGGCGGAGTGGCGGGGGCGGGCGGGCGCGACGGAGCTACCCAGGGACACCATTGAGGGGCGAGCGGAGGAGGCACTAGCAGTGAGGGTGCAACAGCGGTGGTGAGCTCCGGCAGTGGCGGCGGTCAAATTCTTTCCAGCGGACACCCCCCACCGCAGGTATTCCCCTCTCTCCCTCTTCCGTTGGCCCCCTCCCCCTCCCTGCACCCGCCCTCTGTCACTGACACTCTCACTCTCACACATGGACACATGCACGGCTTGGCCCCCTCTCCCTCCTTCTCCCACTCTCACTCTCACACACACAGACACAGGGAGGGGGACGGGCATGGATTTTTTTAATTTGTTAGGTAAATATGCCTAGACTTGATCATTCATGGATGAATCACAGAGTTGTTGACGGAGTGGTGTCAGAGGAGTTTAAGGATGGAGTTGATAGTTTTATTCAGTTTCTATTGCGGCATCAAACAACAGTGGACCAGTGTGGTAACATTTGATGTCCTTGTTTACTTTATAAAAACAAGGGATTTCTTTTGCTATGGGATGTGTAAGATCATTTATACAAGAAAGGGTTCATGAAAGGTTATATGAATTGGTTGTGTCATGGTGAGGACTTCTGGTCATATGAGCCCGCCAATGTTGCAGGCACAAGTACCTATGCAGACATGGTAATCAATGCTGCTGGCCCTAACTTTAATGTACAAGGGGAACACGTGTACAACGAAGAACCACCAAATAAGATGGCTGAAAGATTTTATCAGTTACTTCGGGATGTTGATGAGCCGCTATGGGATGGTTGTGAAAATCACACTCGATTGTCTGCTGTCTCACAGTTGTTGAATTTGAAATTCAAATTTCACCTTAGTGAGAGTTGTTTGGACCGTATGCTCCTCCTTATCAAGAGTATGCTGCCTCGAGATGAGAAACTGCCTGAAAATTTTTACCGTGCAAAGAAGATGGTCAATGAGTTAGGGCTTGCATATCAAAAAATAGATGCATACCCTAATCACTGTATGCTATATTATCAAGATAATGTATATAAAAGATCATGTGATATTTGTCAGCATGATAGATTTAAACCTAAGAGAGGGGACAATTCAAAGTAGAAGGATGTGCCTTACAAGACACTGCGATACTTCCCTCTCACGCCTAGATTGCAGCAGATGTATATGTCGTCAAAGACAACTCAATTTATGATATGGCACATGGAAAAAGTACGTCATGTAGATGATATAATGAGTCATCCCACTGATAGTGAAGCTTGGGCTCATTTCAATCGTACCTATACTGCTTTTGCTCATGAGCCACAGAATATTAGGTTAGGTTTATGCATAGATAGCTTCAACCCATTTGGAGGTTCAGTGGTGTCTTACTCATGTTGGCCAGTGTTCCTATCGCCGTACAACCTTCCGCCGGGCATGTGCATGAAGCGAGAGAACCTTTTCTTAACTTTGGTGATTCTAGTTCCAAAAAATTTAGGAAAAAATTTGGACATATATCTCAGGCCACTGATTGATGAGTTGAAAAAATTATGGAATGGAGTTGTTATTTATGATGCATATAGAAAAAAAAATTTCACTATGAAGGCTGCATTGATGTGGACAATAAGTGACTTCTTTGCATATGGAATACTATCTGGCTGGAGCACACATGGGAGGTTGGCATGTCCTTACTGTATGGCTGATAGCAAATCATTTGTCCTGAAATATGGTAAGAAATCATGATGGTTTGATTGTCTCGATGGTTTCTTCCAATTGACCATCCTTTCCGAAGGCAAAAGGACTCATTCATTAAGAACACAGTTGAAATGAATGAAGTAGACTTGGAACGGATGTCTAGTCGACAAATGGCGGCACAGGTGCAAAACTTACTAGATATAATGCAATTGTCAGGTAGTACACGACATCTTCGTGGATTTGGACAAGATCACAACTGGGTGAAGAAAAGTATATTCTGGGAATTGCCTTACTGGTCAGCCCTTTTGATGCGGCACAACCTAGACATCATGCATGTTGAGAAGAATGTCTTTGATAATGTGTTCAACACCATCATGAACGTGAAAGCCAAAACAAAGGACAATGCCAAGGCGAGAGCGGACTTGAAGATACTTTGCAAATGACCAGAGTTGGAATTACGGCAGGTACGGGGCAAAGTTGTGCAACCTAGAGTAGCTTACGTGTTGAAAGACACACAGATCAATGAACTGTGCTAGTGGCTGAAGCAATTAAGATTCCCTGATGGATATGTGTCTAACATAGCCCGTTGTGTGAATGTCAATAAGGGGAAAATATGTGGATTGAAAAGTCATGATTGCCTTGTGTTCATGGAGAGACTTTTGCCCATTGCATTCCGTGACATATTGCCAAAGCCTATATGGGGAGCATTAACTGAGTTGAGTCAGTTTTTAAGAATTCTATGTGCATCAGAACTCAAACTTGAGGACGTGCAAACTATGGAACAAAATGTGGTCGCGACGGTATGCAAGTTAAAGAAGATATTTTCCCCTGCGTTCTTTGATTCCATGGAGCACCTGATTATCCATTTGCCATACGAGGCCAAAGTTGGAGGGTACAATTTCGATGGATGTATCTGTTTGAGAGGTAATCAATATGTATTTACTGATTATTTGACAGTCGTTACATGTGTCTGTCATTGTAACTGTATGTCATTGTCATATGAATTATTGTTATAGGTGTATGCATGACCTAAAAATGAAGGTTCGTAACAAGGCTAAAGAAGATGGTTCGATTACCGGGGCATATATTATTGAAGAAATTTTGAACTTCTGTTCAATGTACTTCGAAAATTCAAACTCACCGTAATTGACCTCCATGTAATGATGATGGAGGAGAGGCGGGTCCGTCCGATCGGTTGTCCATATTTAAGTATCCAAGACGTGCATTCGGACATTGTTTGAATCGTATATTAGAGGATAAAGAGTTGCTGGTTGTAGAGATATATGTTCTCCTGAACAGTGTTGAGATTGAACCTTATGTTGAGTGAGTCCTCAACTCTGCAGGTGCTAAAATTTATAAGTTTCTTGACATTCTTCCTCCCATTTATGGTGATGTTGAATTCATCATTACAGGCAATTTGATTCAGAATTAATTACTCAATGTCCACGCCTCAATGACATGAGGTTCAAAAGGAATGAGAGAGATCTTTTGCCAGATGGCTTAAAGCTCAAGTAAGTGCCGAAGTTAAGTTCCACAAATGAGGTGTATGCCTAATTTTAAAGTAACGTGGTTTATATTCATAGGTTGAAGAAGGTTATGTTACTGATGAAAGAGTCCGGGTGATAAGTTATGGACCTTCGAAGGTCGCGCATGCCTATCCAGAATTTTTTATGAATGGTTATAGATTTCACACTAGAGATTATGGATGAAATAAGTCTACGATGGATAGTGGCGTATGCGTGAAAGGTAGTACATACAATGAAAATGATCTAGATTATTATGGTATTCTTGAGGAGGTCATAGAATTATAGTATCTCGGACAAGACAACCATATATTCCTTTTTAAGTGTCATTGGTTTGATCCTAATTCAGTTCGAAACGACGCAATACATGGGATTGTCGATGTCAAACATAGATCCAAATTGAATACCTATGAGCTGTTCATTTTGGCCGCACATGTCCAGTAAGTGTATTATTCAACTTATTCATCATCCAAGAATAAAGATTGGTAGGCAGTATGTAGGGTAAAACCAAGGCTTGTGCCTAATGATGAGTTAGATCTAATTGAAGCTGTCTCAGAGGATTCTAGTGTCAAATTTTTTCATTCAGATGAGGGTGACACTACAGAGTTGATTGCCTCTAATCTTCATCTGATCGAATCTGAGGATCCACTTTGGTTCTCTATAGAGGATGAAGTGGAAGAAGTTAATCCAACTGAGCTAAATGAAGTAATTATTGGGTAGGAGGAGTCCTATGAGGCGGAAGAGTATGAATCTAGTGAGAATGAGGAAGATGATGAAGATGATAATGAGTTTGATATATCTTCAGCATCTGAAGATGAAATAGATACTGATTGAATATTTTGTAAGAAATTTAACATATGTACACTTCTTATCATTATTACTTACCACCTCTCCTCGTAATTAATTGTGGACTAATATGCACTACTTTAATTGTTGTCAATAATTAGATGGTTTGAGGTCGTATCGGGACTTCGAGGAGAGGTGGTTCCGGGAGGGGTTCTACTGGTATGTTTATTTAAATTCTTAGATAAATGAGTAGTGAATATGCACTTTGTTTTGCTCATGATATTTTATGCCTCTGCACCAGGTACACAGATTACACCGCCCCATCACCTGTTGTGGGTATGTTTATTTAAATTCTTAGATAAATGAGTTGTGAATATGCACTTTGTTTTGCTCATGATATTTTATGTCTCTGCACGAGGTACACAGATTACACCACCCCCACCACCTGCTGCGGGTATGTTTATTTAAATTCTTAGATAAATGAGTAGTGAATATGCACTTTATTTTGCTCATGATATTTTATGTCTCTGCACCAAGTACATAGATTACACCGCCCCCACCACCTGCTGCAGGTATGTTTATTTAAATTATTAGATAAATGAGTAGTGAATATGCACTTTATTTTACTCATGATATTTTATGTCTCTGCACCAGGTACATAGAGTACACCGCCCCCACCACGTGATGCGGGTATATTTATTTAAATTCTTAGATAAATGAGTAGTGAATATGCACTTTGTTTTGCTCATGATATTTTATGTCTCCACACCAGCTACACAGAGTGCACCGCCCCCACCAACAACTGCGGGTATGTTTATTTAAATTCTTAGATAAATGAGTAGTGAATATGCACTTTATTTTGCTCATGATATTTTATGTCTCTGCACCAGGTACACAGAGTACACCACCCCCACCACCTACTGTGGGTATGTTTATTTAAATTCTTAGATAAATGAGTAGTGAATATACACTTTATTTTGCTCATGATATTTTATGTCTTTGCACCAGGTACATAGATTACACCGCCCCCACCACCTGCTGCAGGTATGTTTATTTAAATTCTTAGATAAATGAGTACTGAATATGCACTTTATTTTGCTCATGATATTTTATCTCTCCGAACCAGCTACACGGAGTGCACCACCGCCACCAACTGCTGCGGATATGTTTATTTAAATTCTTAGTGTTGTGTCCCTTTATTTTGATGCTATCAAAACCATGACTCATGTATACTCTTCATGTGGATAGTCAATGTGTTTTGTTGATGTAGAATCATGCATGGAGCTATAATGATTTTGTGTGTGTAGTTTACTTCTAAATTGCATAAAGAACAGGTTGACAGTTGCACATAGAACAGGTTGAAAGCCAGTTATTTTCTGAAGAATTGAAGAAAAGTCAACATGGTCAATGAAGTCAACACACAGTCAATGGAGCTAAGATAGTGGTCAACCCAAGTCTGTGCAGTCAAAGTCTTAATTCTTTATAAATGGGTCACAAATCTGTTAAGATTCATACAAGGGAAGGCAGGAAGATAAGACAGACAAATGACTCATTAGTTGTGACCAATAGGCAAGTAAGGCTGACAAATAGCTCTCTACGGGTGAAAAATAGGTTGTAGCGCTAAATATGTATGAAGTGTTGAAGCTGCATGAAGGGGAAGTCGACTTGTGTTTACCCGCCAACAAAAGAAGCTAAGTCGACAAATGCACACATAAGGCTGACAGATAGACTTCTATGGGTGACATATACCCTCTTAAGGGTGAAAAATAGGTCTCAACGGAGACATTAGCAACAGATCTCAAGGCTATGTTACATGAGATAGGGCGACGGCTTCTGGATTAACAATGGTGACAAATAGGTCTTCAAGGGAGAAAAATAACTGTTATATGTGATTAATAGTTCGAGAAGAGTTATCAAATGAAGAAAGAAGGGAAATGGAAGAGAGAGAGAAGGGTTCACTACAAGCCAAAAGATCAACAGTAAATCACTCGAAGACAATGAGCTACAGTGCTCTACAGTGATCCCTGAAGCCCTCGAAGAAGCCAGAAGAACAATCGAAGGGTTGACTCAAGTCAAGGTGGACAGGTCAAACTTTGAATTAGTCAAAGCAATAATAGTCAATTGACTCCAGCCAACGTTATTATCATGTTTGACTTAAGTCAATGTTGACCCAAGTGAAAGTCAACATCAGTCATGGTCAACGAGGTCAAGCTCCATAGTCAGACGGAATAATAGAGGGACAAGGGTGACAAATGGCTTTTGGCGTTGGCTGAAGCTAAAGAAGAAAGCAGCAAGGGCGACGGCTCAGTATGGATAGTGGAGACAAATGACTGGACAAGGCAGATAAATAGCTGTGTTAGGCTGACAAATGCGTAGCAAGGGTAAATGTGTGAAAAGAAACAAGGCAGAGTCGACGCATGAAGCTGTGGCGTCGATGCAGCAAGGAAGCAAGGCAGAGAAAGGAGTTGTAGCGATGCCTAACGGGAAGTTAAGGGTGACAAATAGCTCCCTAAGGCAGACAAATAGCTGGTTAAGGGTATAAAATATCCGATAGGAGTAATAAATAGCTCGCCAGTGCAGAAAAGGGTCAGACACGTGAGGAACACGTGGGATCTCTTCACACCTTCGATAACACGTGGGATCTCTTCACACCTTCGACTGTCACATGTCCCAAGGTTGAAAAGGCAAATCATATGGCACGTGATCCAGTTTAAGCTTTTCTTTTATATCGCTTTCAGATCTATTTAGAAGAAGAGTCACATTATATTTATCTCACTTTCCTTTTGTGGGTATTGAGTGCTTGCTATTTGACATTTATTATGTACAAAGCATTACTCTTATATTGTCATTAGATCTATCAGCAAGAGTGCTAGTTAACTTTCATTTCATTTCCCTCTAGTGTGCATTGAGTGCTTAAGTGCTCGACATATGTTCTATGCAAACTCTTGTTAACATATTATTCATTCTATTTTAAGATTGGGTAGGGCCAGATTTGTTATTTTGATTTGGGTAATATATTCACCCCCCCTCTATATCCTATCCTTCCGCACATCACTTAGATAAATGAGTAGTGAATATGCACTTTATTTTGCTCACGATATTTTATGTCTCCGCACCAGTTACATAGAGTGCACTGCCCCCACCACTTGCTACAGGTATGTTTATTTAAATTCTTAGATAAATGAGTAGTGAATATGCACTTTGTTTTGCTCACAATATTTTATGTTTACAGGTTCTTGTGCCTCTGCATTAGGTCTACAGAGTACACCGCTTCCATCACATTCTACTGCTATGTTTATTTAAATTCTTAGTTAAATGATGAAAATTCTATATGTTTACTTGTTAAATAAATTCTTTTCTTAATAATGAGCTAAATTCTGATTAACTACTTCTATTTTACTTGTAACAGGTATGTCGGGCACACCACCTGCGATAGTTGGCTCGTCCACCAAACCGAGCCCACAACCGGCAGACGATGCTGTTAGCCATCATGAGGGCGAGCAGGTGGTGTTGCAAGAGGGACGCAAGCTATGTTGGGTCTCTGGGTAAATATTTAAACTCATGAATTATGTTCGTTTTCTATCCATCAACTATATAATTGTTGGCTATCATTTTAACAACTGTAATTGCAGGTAGAGCCTAGTGACACTTTTTGTTTTATTACCAACATTATTGAGCGACATGTGACCGGCCCATATAAGTCATTTTGACAGTTTCCTCGGGATATCCGCGATCGATTGTACGACGAGTTCCTGGTATACAATTTAATCTTTTAAATTACATATTTCCCAACTCCATAATTTCAATTGACTAACTTATAAAATTTGAATTCTTGACAGTAAGGATATCAGTTTGTGAGGCGAGCTGACGCTGGACGAGCTCGACATGCATGGGAGGCCATAACAACTGTAAATTATAAGCATCAATTACACAACTGTCGGGACCGTGCTAAGGCTCTAGCTAGGGGGAGTGAGGACCGTGGCCTTTGGAAGGCACACGGCCCTGCATGGATGAGGAGGGAGCACTGGGAGGACCTTTGTGATAGATGGGCCGAGCCTAATTGGATGGACAAATCCGCAAAATGCAAAGCCGCACGTGCGTTACATCCAGACGTGCATCTCCATACTTCTGGATCTATTTCCTTCGTGACCCAAAAGGAGAGATTGGTAAGTAATAATCTTAATTTTTTTATATTTTATTTCTTATATGTCCCTATTTATTCTTTATAACATGTATAACAGGAAAAGAAGAGGGGTGGTACGGTCTCGTACTGTGATTTATTTGCTACATGTCACCAAAAGAAGGGGACCGATCAGTATGTGAGCGAGAGAACTTGCTCGGTAGTGGTAAGATTATATACATACACATTTCTTTTCTATTTCAATTTTTAAATATGATTGATTAATATGACATTTATAATATTTTTTATTCAATTTGTAGGAGTCATATAAGAGGCATATGACTTAAAAGTACAGGGAGGACGAGACGTAGCGGCCGCAACTAGATCTTGAGGCATGGGTAGCAGCAGCCGGCCCACTGAAGAAAGGACGAGTATACGGTTTTGGGCAGAGCTTGGACACTAGCCCGATTCTAGTATCTTGTCCGGGGTCAGCTTCGTCCTACCCCAGTAGCAGTTCCTTCTCTACTCCCTCCACCGGTGATTCTACGAGCCATATTACATCCATCGTCCAACGTTAGGTAGACGGCATCGAGGAACGCATTGAGGCACGCATTACTCGGGTGGTTGCTACCCTCCTCTCCCAGGCGGGGATTTTGACTCAGGGAGCACCCTCGAGCACAGCACAGCCCTCTCATGTGAGTATTTTATTTAACTTTTAATTTCATAGACTTTAGAGTTATAACTTGAGAGTCAAAGAAATCATCTTCATGTTATCTACTTTCGAATTTAGAAAATTGAAAAGATATTTAATTATATTTATTATTAATTATTTTTATTTAACTCTATTTAATATTAATTTTCTGTGATGTAGGATCCTCTTGTAGTTGGTGATGGTGGAGATGCTATGAATGACGAATAAGGATGATGCATCTCCATCTCTTGATTTTTTTAATGATATTGTGAAAAAATGACACATTTGAATTAACGTAACTGTAACTTTTTTTATTCATTGAGTTATGTGTTGTGGACGTTCTTTATTTTAATGTTCGATGGATTTTATCATATTGTGTATGTTTATTGCGTATTTTATGTTGAGTTGTGTAGATTGTTAATTGTACCTTTAAATAAGTTTTTAACATTTCAAAATATATATAAAAAAATTATGGAGAAAGTTTTTGACGGAATTTTGACATAATCAAAACATCGTAAACTTTTGACGTATTTTCCACCAACGACGTTTTGTCGAAACTAATTTGACCCATAAATTTTTGACGTAATATTTTTCTGTCCCTAATACATCGCAAAGAAACGACACATTTTTGACCAACTAACGTTTCGTCGGAACTACATTCACCGACATATTTTTGACGTAATAATATTATGTCCCTAATAGGTTGCAACCAAACGACGCATTTGGGACTAACTATGGTTTCGTCGGAATTAATCTAACCAACATATTCTCGACGTATTAATTTTTCGTCCCAAATTCGTCGAAGAGTTCCGACAGATTTCCTACCAAAATAACTTTTGTCGAAACTAATTTAACCCATCATTATAGACGTATTAATCGTACGTCGAAAATACGTTGAAAGTATCCGACGTATTAGTGACATATAAATTTTTATCGGAACTAATTTAACCCACAAATTTTCGACGAAGTCCTATTTATGTCGCTAATCCATCGAAACATTTAGATGTATTTTTGACCACATTATGTTCCGTCACAAATATTAATTAATTTCTTTATTATTAATTATCGACATCAATACCGACAAAAACTTTAGACAGCATATTTTCATCAAAAATTGCTGACGAATTTGAGACGCAAATAAATTACGTCGGAAATTAGTGACCTAATTGTACCGACGTCCATATTTCGTCTGAAATACATCTAAAATCCATCGAAAATTAACTTTGGGATGCATTTCTGACGGATTTGCGACGAAATATGGACGTCGAAAAAACCTGCTTTCCTGGTAGTGTTTTGAGGACAGCCTTGATTGGCTCTGGGTTAGCCTTTATCCCTTGATGGGTTACGAGGAAGCCAAGAAACTTGTCGGAGTGCACCCCAAATGCACACTTGCTTGGGTTCAGCTTCATGTTGTACCTCCACAGAGTGGTGAACGTCTCTAAGGTCTCCTAGGTGTTTGGCTTTGTGGGGGCTCTTGACAAGCACGTCATCAATGTAGACCTCCATGTTGTGACTGATCTTGGAGTCGAACATGCAGTTGACCAGGCACTGACACATGGCCCCCACATTCTTCATACCGAATGACATCCTAGTGTAGCAATAGAGGCCATGGTCGGTGATGAAGGTGGTCTTGTCTTGGTCGGGCCTGTGCATACTGATCTGGTGGTAACCTGAGTACGCGTCCAGGAAGCTCAACATCTCGTGCCCGACCGTGGCATTGAAGAGCTAGTTGACACGTGGCATGAGGAAGCTGTCCTTGAGGGTGGCTTTGTTGAGGTCAGTGTAGTTGACACACATGCACCATTTCCTGTTACTCTTGGGAATGAGGATGACGTTGGTGATCCACTTTTGGAACTGAGTTGGCCTTAATAGTATGGAGTGTAGCTTCTCGCTCACCTATTCCTAGATGATCGCTTGTCACTCGGGGTTACAATGGTGCCTCCACTGGTGCACCGAGCAACACTTTGGATCCAACTTGAGTTGGTAGGTGAGCACCTCGGGGGGAATGCCAGAGAACTCATCCTCGGTCCAGGCAAACATATCCTGATTGGCTTCTAGGAAGTGTTGGTAGGCTTCCCGTTCTTCTTCAAGAAGAAGGGAGCCAATGCATAGTGTGTGACTGGGATCCTCGCCCATCTGGATGAGTAATAGATCCTTGGCTGGGGCTCCTCCATTGGGACCTAGCCCCCCCTCCTGGGTTTTCTTCTTGGGTGGGTCCTACTCTGCTGGCCTCTTAAGAGTGGAGATTAGGTAGCATCGTTGGGACTCCCCCTAGTCGCCTCTGAGCTCCTCCACTTCCCGGGGAGTAGGGAAGTTGAGATTATGGTGGTACAACGAGGGTACTCCCCTGATGATTCCTAGGATCCCTCGACCGATTATGGCATTATATCTTGCCATCCCTCTGACGACTGTGAAGTCGGCTATGAAGGTGATCTGGTGTGGGGCTGTGCCAAGGGAGATTGATATGGAGATCCTGATGGGGACATCAAAGCAAGACCACTAACTTTTTATTTACATTTATATCCTTGAGTCAATTGTATGGCAATTATAAGCCAATGTGTTGGTCCTTAGGAATTAGTGAGTTTCTTTGCAAAAGGCGATGTACGCCCGGCAGGACCCTCACCTTCTCTCTCATTGGGCCACCTAGCATCTAGGGCCCACAGGGGTTGGTCTTTGGTCCATGGGAAAATATTGACCAAGGTAAAAAAAAATCCTCCATCCCATAGACACTTTTGTTGACATTTATTTACATATGTCCTCTCCTCTTCCAAGCCACACTTGTAGACTCTGTCTACTAGCCACATCCTCCTCTTCCAAAGGGAGAATACCACCCACGTAGGAGCCCTCTCCATTCCACAACATGTGGTCAAATGTGTTGCATACATTGACCAAGCCCCCCTCTCTTGTCCCATGTGGGATTAAAATAACACACCCCCCTTTTAGCATTTTTTATGTTAGTATTAATTTGACCACATGAAAGAAAGATCTCCTATCCCTTAATTGCCCCTCCTTAACCCTAGATCTGAGGGTAATTAGGTCTTTTAGTTAAAGTTATATAACCCATGTATTTTCATATTTTGGAAGATTAATTGGAAGATAAAAGTTGGAATTTGCTCCAAGAGCCCAAGGGCGCACCCCCTCTCTCTCCTTCCCCCTTTGCAACTGAGAAAGCTTCCTTCCTGAGGTGTGAGGTCTCCATATCTGGTTCATCTCTAAGTGTGAAGCTCTACACCGCCGCTGCCGTCGCCATCTAGCCGTCGTCGCACCACCACCGCCATACCGTCTCCGATCTATCCACCTCTCGACAGCAACCTAGTGTTTGATTTTTATCTCCCAATTCGGAGATCTGATCGAGCTCAAAATTGGAGGGTGAGTTCCCCACATTGTTCCCACTCTCCACAACAATTTCTAAGTTAATCCACCATTGTTTGCCCCCCCGTTCCATTTACGTTTTCCCAGATCTACATAGTCCGTCCCAGTGCAGACCTGTGTTCCAGCTACCCACCTCTTCATCTATTTGACCCCCTTACCAATTTCATATTGATCTAAAATTTGGACTGTGTTTTCTGTCCACCAAATCCCCTCTCCACAAATTTTTTTATGAATTTTTGAGTTTGTTTGCCCCTCTAAAAAACCTCTGTTTAAATTAGATTTCTGTTATGTCCTCTGCAGTCCAGATCCGACCACCCCTATCATAAACTCCTTCCCACCCTTCAAATCACCTCAACAAAATACCACAAAATTTGTGTGTGTTCCTTACTTCCCCCTCTATCTCCCATAAAAATCCCAAGTCCTAGATCCATCCTTTGAGCCGCGGTCAAACCTGAATACCAGCAGATCCCAGTCTGCCCAGTTGGTTCAGAGACATGAAACCTTCATGTTCCAAAATTCCCCACGATGATTCCAGCAACAGGAAAATTCCTGTGATTCCAGGTGTGCGTAGATTTGCAAGAGAGCTTTGCAACGACACTGGTTTCGCATCGATCCGACATCAAAACTGATCGTAGTATTTTTTCTCGTCGAGACGTGCAGTGCTGAAACAGCAGAACAGGTTCGGGACAGTAAGCTGCCGCACCGAGTAGCAGCGCGTCGGAACAGTCGAAGCTGCCCAAAAGCCACCCGTCAACCCAAGTGCAATACTCCCGGGTCCCACTGTATCCCTTTACCTCCCTATATGGAGTGGGCAGTAAAACTCTTTCTGTAATTATTGTTAATTGTTTGTACCAGGAGTACGAGTCTTGGCCGGGGTCGCCTTCCCCACGTCCGGAGCATGGAGGTATCATTTTCGCTCCCTCACTCGACATTTTACTTACTTCGTATATTTCTATATGCCTCTGCTTGCATGTGATAGGTAAATCTAGCTCGTTAAGTAATTTCAATCACCGTTGCGAGAGAGAGCGAGACCCGTCCCGTGACTCGATCCGGGCACGAAAGAGAATTGACCACCCAGACTCATTATCGGTTTCTCAATCGCGAACGTCCACACGCTTCCCTCGCTAGGGACGAGTCGCAAGCTTGTATAGAGTCTCAGGTTTGAGTCTAAATTGGCTTCGAGTCGCATCCCGTCCCGCATCAGATCCATCTGTCGGGGTAGGCGATTGACCCAAATAATCCAAATAGGAGGGTATAAAGGGGAGAGATGCGAGAAGGATCCACATCCATCAGAAGTAGACAATCGTACGAGATAATGTCGGGGCCACTCCTATTCTCAACTAAAATATGACGTACAATACATTAATTGATCATGGTAGAAATGACTAATGCACTGGTGTGGGGGGTGGCCACACCGGTCAGGTCCCCCTTCGAGAAGGTGATGGGCTGCCTAAGGCAGTCCTTCATGGGTGTCCTGGAGGTTGAGGTGTGGAGTGCTCAACTTGGTTAATGCATGGGCATACACCCGATGCCTGCTGGAGCTATCCTCATCGGTAGTTGTCCCTCCTGAGATCATCATGATCTCCTTGCCATGCGGTCGGTTGTTGATGGGGAGTTGTGGACACCAAAAATTGCACACTCAGATGTCCTACTCGGCCCAGCACTAACAACGGCACCAAGTGAAGAAGCCCCGTAGAGACTGGTCATCCGGACTCCCCAAATATGCACACTACTGTGAAGCCCTCCCCGGAGTCACGACGGCGAAGAGAAACCAACCCCTGGGAAGCTCACAACCTGTGGCCCCCGAAGAAGATCAAACAAACCATAATTTTGAGCACAAAACGGGCCCAAGTTAGCCCTAGCGGCACACCCTGGTGGCCTTCAATGGCACACCCTTGTGGTGGCCTTTAGCGGCACGCCCAGTGGGCCTTCAGTGGCACACTATGGAGTGCCCTTCAGCGGCACACTCTTTGGTGCCCTCAGTGGCACACTATGAAGTGCCCTCCACGGCACACTTTTTATGCCCCCAGCGGCACGCTATGAAGGCCCCCCACGGCACGCTCTTTGTGCCATTCAACGGCACACTTCTCTGGGCCTTCAGCGGCACGCCTTTTGCCCTCTTCAGCGGCACGCTTACAGTGTCTTATAGTGACACGCTTCTTCAGCCCGCCAGCGGTACAGCGTGAGGGTTTTTCAACGGCCAAATGACGTGAAGCCCATGCCCTACATATCCTTGGCGCGCAGTGAGCTGTCCGAGGTGTCAACCAACGGTTGGGCCACGCAGGTTACTCCCCTGATAGCCAGGACGGGGGAAGTCAAACCTCATCATCACCAGCCACTTCCCGCCTCCGACGGCCGTGCTCGAGGGCTCCCGCTGCTGGGAGTATAAATCCCCTCCCATTCCGAGAGAAGAAAGAGGAGGAGGAGACAGACACACGCAGAAGAGAAGAAGAGGAAGAGAAGAAGAGAAGAAAGAAGAGGAGGGGAGGCTCCGCCTCCCCCTTCCTGCTGCTCCGTCCACCCGCCACCGCCGTCCGCGCGAAGAGAAGAAGGATAAGAAGAGAAGAAGAGGAGCTCGTCGCTCCACCTACCACCACCGTCTGTGTGAAGAGAAGAAGAGAAGAAGAGTGGGTGGAGAGAGGGAGTGAGATCCGGGAGGGGAGGAGTCCACGCTCCGTTCCCCCCCCCCCACTGTATTTTCTTTTCCTCTTTATTTCCTTTCATTTCTTGTTTTGCCGTCGTTGCGATGTATTAGCCCCCTTGGGGCACTCCTCTTATGAGAATAGAAGTAGAAGTTGTGCAAATATTTTTTTTTCTTTTTTTCTTGGGCGTCTTCCTCAAGCATTTCTTCCGTGTTTGCATCCTTCAGTGTTTCACGCCCCCTTCCCTTTCTCCTTTTGTTAGGGCTTGCTTCCCCTTGGGCATTTTTGCCTTCGCTCACCCCCGCGTGCCCTCAGCGGCACACCCCAGCCGTGCCTCCAACGGCACACCCCCCCCCCCCATGTGCCTTCAACGGCACACCCTTGGACACCTTCCCCGGTGTGCCTTGACCCCCCGTTCACCGGCACAGCCCGTGCTAGAGCCTTCCCCGGCACGGTCCTTTGGACCCTTGCCCAGCACGCCCTGGCCAAGCCTTCAGCGGCACACCCTCCTGTGCCCTTCCCCGACACGGTCCTTTGGACCCTTGCCCGGCGCGCCCTCTCGTTCGCCTTTAGCGGCATGCCCTCGCGTGCCTTCCTTGCCCGGTACACTCGCCCCTCCTTCTTGCCCGATGCACTCCCTCTTTGGCCAGTCCTAGGAGTAGTCTTCCACTCACCGGTCCCTCCGAGTTTTCTGAGGTTTTATTAAGGTGTTGCCGCCCTCGGGCGCCCACCTCCAGTTGTCGGGTTCCGCCACTCCATGTGGGCGCGTTCCCTGTATCTCCCTTACGCTCGGGTTAAGGGGAGATGCTGTCGAATTTTTGTTAGAAACGATAACGCATTAAAAAATAAAAGGAAGCAACAAACAAATGAAAAGAACAACGACAAAACGCTTCAACCAAGGCAAGGGAACCGTAATCAATTCAGAGAGAGAGCCGAATCAAATAACGACTAAGCAACTTGAACATTCGTCCTCATGGGAAAAAGAATGGAAATTAATCAAGAGAAGAAAAGAAGAAACCCATGCAAAACTTAATAAAATCAAGAGAGAAAAGAAAAGGAGAAAAGAAAAGCCTTAAGAGAAACAGAGAAGCGGACTCCCATGCCCTTCGCCGGCACGCCTCTGGCCCCTTCGCCGGCACGCCTGGCCAGGCCTTCGCCGACACACCCTCCTTGGTGCCTTGCCCGGTACACTTCCTGTGAACCCTTCAACGGAACACTCCTTCGGCCCTTCAGCAGTACGCTCTTGCCACCCCTCAGCGGCACGCTGCCTAGCCACCCTTCCCCGGCACGCGCCCATGGCCTTCCCCTGTACGCTCTTTTGGCAGCCTTCAGCGGTGCACCTTTCCTGGCCCTCAACGGCACATGCCCCTGGCCCTCAGCGGCATGCCCCTGGCCCTCAGCGGCACGCTCCTTCGGCCCTCAGCGGTACGCTCCCCTGGCCCTCAGCGGCACACCCCCCCAGGCGGCCTTCAGCGGTGCGCCTTTCCTGGCCCTTAGCGGCACACTCCCTTGACCCAGCGGTACACCAGAAATAGTGATAATAATAAAGATAAAAAGCTAAAAGAAAGCATAATAAATAAACAAATAATGATACAAAAAATAAAATAATGATAATAACAGCAAACTCAAAAGAAGAGGGAGAAATAATAACAAACAATAATGATAATAATAACAATAAACAATAACAAATTAAAAAAAAGGGATGAATAAGTAAATAAGAATAATAAAGAAATAAGTAATAATAATAATAATAATAAGCTTAATAATAATAATAATAATAATAAATAGACAAATAAATGATAACAAAAATGAATGAATAATAATGACAAACTCGATAAGAATGATAAATAAATAAAAGATAACCAAAATAGATAATAATAACAAACTTAACGGAACACGACAAGCAAATGAATGACAATAAAATGAACAAAAATAATAACAAACCTAACAACAACAATGACAAATAAATAAATCATAAAAAGAAAAAATGATAAATAGATAGTAATAACGAACTCACTCAAAGATACGCACAAATTAAAGAATAATAATGATGAAATTTTAAATAATGATAAAACAATGGTAAAATCTACACCGCAGCCCCGTCTCCCCTGCGACCCGGTGCTGAAGGAACAACAATGTCACCCTTCCAGGTTGGGCCTGAGTCTTGGGAATTATCCCGAAATGGCCATGGCCCGACCTCGTCTCGGGCTGACATTCCGATTAAGCCGGACTCGTCTCTCAGGCCGGATCCCTTCCGAGCCACTACTAAAATTGCCGCACGCTCGACAGACATTTGAACGGGTTCACCTCGATTTTTCGTCGCATTTCTATTATGGACCCGTGTCTAAACATGAAAAGACCCGTGAGCAACTAATATGGCCGACGGCTCCCTCCCCGACATGGTCGTGATCCGGCATTGCTCCGGGCCGATAGCCTGTTAAATTGGATTTATTCTAATGGGATTCGTTCCCGTTCTTTCATTAAAACTGTCGTAAACTCGGCATACATTTGTACGGGGTCGTTTCCATCCACGTCGTACTTTCAATATGGGCCCTTGCCCGGACATGAAAAGGTCCACAAGTGACCGACAGAATCGGAATAGAACGAGATGGCTCTCGCCACCCCTGGACTCCTTCCATGGGAATATCAATAAGACCTCCATGGGCCACACTTAGACCTCGGGCCTGTCCCGATCATGGTCATCATCTGGCTCATATCCTCGGTCTACAGCCCGCTCCTTTCGAACACGTTTTCGGTTCTGGAGTCTAGTCTCGGGACTCTCCCCCGTTACCCTCCAGCACCGGAAATATTAATGATGCCCGCGCAAGCCTCGTTCAGACCACGGGAGGCGCCCCCGGTATGGTCCTGACTCGATCTCGCACCGGGCCAATAGATTCACTGGTTTCCGACTACAATAACCGAGATTCAACCGAATATTTTCAGTGTCTCGGAATAATAAACTTGTCGTATCCCGGCATGCATATGTTCCAGGTCCTCCCGCGACGATAACAATATTCTCAAGCCGGACTCCCGTCCGAATATTAAATGGTTTCCCGAATGACCGACATGTTTCGAACGCCCGCTTCTCCGGACACAGGGCTTTTCAGCCAATTCAAGGGATATTCCCTCGTCGCCCCTTGGCACCGGAAATATTAATGACGCTCATGCAAGTCTCGTTTCGACTGCGGGGGGCCCACCGCAGTATGGTCGCAACTTGCTCTTGCACCGGGCCAACAGATTTACCGGTTTTCAACCGCTCTAACCGAGGTTTAGCCCAACGTTTTCCGTTCTTCTGAACAGTAAATTGCCATATCCTGGCATACATATGCTCCGGTCTTCCCGCGACGATCGCGCTTTTCCCGAGATGGACACTCGTCCGAACATTAAATGGTCAGCACATGACCGACATGATCTCGAATGGTTTTCTTCCCGCCTTCGTGCAAGGATTTCAATACCTCGTAATAGACCTTTCATGCAATTAATTTCCTGGCCATGAGGCCCTGAATCTCGGCGATTAATCAAGGGTGTTCCCTCATATGGGGGATGTAAATGACGCCGTGACCTTTATGGCGCGGCGGGTTTTGGTCCCGACACGAACCACACAATCGTCTGACCGAGTCAGATCGAGCGCACCATGGGCTCTTCGGAGCCTGAATAAATTGTCACTTTGTGACTGTCACGCCCATGCACTTAACAGATGAACCACCTCAACAAGCGAATTTTAGTGCGTCCACAGGAGTGGCACGTTGTCCTTGGGTGGCTGTCACTCTGCTGTGTTGGCCAAGAACCTATCGAGGAGTCCTCAATGAACGAGATCCCCAAGCATGTCCAGAGTTGGGTGCAATCCTCAATGTTATGGTTGTAATCTCGATGGAAGCAATAGTACTTGTTGGTGTTCCTCTTGTTGGGGTTGCCGTTCATCTTGCCCGGCTACCAGAGGAATGGCTCCTCACAGATCTCCATGAGGATTTGTTTGGGGGGAGTGGTGAGGGGAGTATACTGCCTACGGGTAGTCCAACCCTCTTGGCACGTCACGGTCGTGGAGTCCCTCTTGCCACGATCGAACTAGGGATGGTTGGTAGAGTGTTTTCATTTGGCATGGTCAATGTGGTGCCCCGGACCCATTTGTTTGTGTGAGTCTTTCCCCCGTTCTTGTGCCTTGTTCTCGAATTTCGAGGACGAAATTTGTTTAAGGGGGAGGGATGTGGTGCCCCGGACCCTTTTAGATCCTTCTTCTTAGGTCCCGGATCGGCGTTTTCGGTGAATTTGGGTCCGTTGTGTCCAGAATTATGTTCTGGACATCTTTCGTGTTTGGATCCGTGCGATTCAGGTCAGTTTGGAGGCTCGGAACGTGTTCCGTGACTTTTTTTACGTGTTTTCTGATTCCCGCGTGTGTGTCTCGGAAACACCTACGGAACCCTGTAGCGGGTGGACCGGGTCATTCATCTACCCGTGAGTGGTACCGTTGCGATCAGCGCGTCGCGAGGAACGAGGAGGTGTATTTTTTCTATTTTTCAAGATTTTCCTGATTTTCTATAAATACTAAACCTTTTCTTTTCTTTTTCACCTTTTTCTTCTTCTTCTTCCTCCTTCTTCCAACCGTTGGAGAGCGCCCTCCCCATCGCGACCGTTCTACTTCCCCGGACGACCGAGACGCGGCCTCCTTCACTCCGGGAACGGCGTGGCGGCGGCGGCGGTGGCGAGGCAGTTCCGGTGGTGGCCTTCTCGCGGCGAGAGGCGGGGCGTGTGGCATTCAAAAACTTCTTCCTTGACTTTGGCTGTGATTCGGCGGAGCATTCGCTCCATTGAGGTAGGGGGACAAATCCCTATGCTCATCCCGTCATCCCCCGCGATTTGTAGGCCGAATGGGAGCCGAGAGGGGTGTGTTTAAGGGGGTTAGGGCAAAATCGTGTTTTGGGGAGAGTTCGCCTGATCTATGGATTTGAGCCGCGATTCGGCGTTTTGATGGCCTAGAATCATGCTATGGGTCCCCAAGGGTCTTCCCCTTTGATTCCCCCCTCTCCTACGGAGGTATGGGGGCGTGGATGGAATTTTTGGGCGTTTCCTGCCGTTTCTCCCTTTGGCGGGTGTGACGGTGCTTCCAGTGACCGTCACACTATGTAACACACCCAGATGGGTGCGTTACAGCCCTGAGTGCAGCCAAGTGGGGTCTGTGGACTGAGACGGTCCCACGATAGATCGCCACGGTGCTGTGACGCACAAAGGTTGGACCGTCAGGGGCGTTCGACCGTTGGCTGTGGACCGTTGGCTTTTGACCGTTGGGGGTCAAGGCATGTGACGCACCATGCCTGGTGCGTCACAGCCTTGTAACGCCCCTGTGTGGGTGCATCAGAGCAGACGAACCCATATCCCCTGACGCGCCAGGGTTGGTCCGTTAGGTGCTGTGACGCCCCTAGGTGGGTGCGTTAGAGCCTGTTTTCACCTTGACTTGTGACGCTCCAAGGTTGGACCGTCAGAGCCTTTTGACGCTCTAGTGTAGGTGCGTCACAGCCTGTGACGGCCCAAGGTTGGACCGTTAGGCTCCGTGCTGCACCATGTATGTGCGGTCCCATTTTTTTGACGGTGGTTTCCGTGAGTCAGTCCTTACTTCCAATGACCTATCCACTAGTCGTAGCTTCCTATGCACGCGAGTGCGGACCCACCTGGGAGTGGTGGAGAGCGAGACCCGGTGAGAGGCAATTTCTAGGCCAGTTCCCATAGGGCCCCTTGCCTTTGCCACCAGAGTCCGGTGGGGGAAAAACCAGCTAGAGGACCTGACCTAGAGCAGATGGTCTGTGTGTGCACACGTAGTTGGGGGCTTAGGACACGCGCTGATGAGCATGACCCCAGCTAGTCCTTGTTGTGGTACTTGTTGCATGTCTGAGTCTCATGCCCGGGGTGTTGTAGCTAGACACTTTGGTGCGGACACCAGAGCACTCGAGCGGCACGAGTCAGCGAGCCCCGATACCGTACGCGGAGCACCACCCGAGAGACAGCGGCTTCCATCTGGCTCGGAGATGGCCTGGAGACTCCCCCTTGAGTCTCCCGTTTATCATATTTAGTTAGACATTATTTTTGTATAATGTGTGTTTGTTTCATTTTATTCGGTATGTAAGTTTGATTGTAATAAGGGCCTATGTGCAATTCGGACCCCGTGGGCCCCACATCCCACAGGCCCCACCCCATTCGGCCACCTCAGCCTAGGGTCCCACGTGGGGCCAGTCAACATGCCACATGGGATCATCTAGAAGTTTGAAAAGGAATTGGACACATGGGGGACAATGGACTTGAAAAGTCCAAGGAGGCCACCTACCCCCACCTACCAAGTCCACATTCTACATCTAGTCCAAGGGCCGCCCCCCCCCTCCCCTTAGTTTTTTATTATTTTTGTGTGTGTGTGTCACATGCCATCCCAGCCCTTCATTCCTATCCCCTAGATCCAATGGTTATGGATGGATGTGAGATGTAAGGTATTTAAACTTCTATTTTCCATTTTACTTGAATTAATGCCATTTGATTCAAACTAATTCAAGAGCAAGGGCTGGTGTGCCCCCCTCCTCTCTCCTCCCTCTCCCCCTTGAAGCTGTGAAGGCTTCCATTCTGAGGTGTGACGCCTCGTGTATCGGTTCCGACGATCGCCGCCGCCGCCACGAGCCGCCACCGCACCGCCACCGCCATCAACGGAGTTCTGCCCGCGCAGTACCATGGGTGCTTACACGAATTTCCTGTCTCAACCACTAGCTCAGATAGATCTGGGGATTTTAGTGGGTGTTCCAGAGGTGTCAAGGACATCCCATAAATTTTGGTTTGCCATTCAGATCCCGTTTCATATTTTTTTATTTTCGTCCACTCTTCCATTTTGGTTCTGCCAGAGTTCTGTCCAGATTCATCCCTGCCCTGAGTCTCATGCATTAGGTCCACTTTTTGATTTCTTCTAGTTCTCCCAATTTTACTGGAGGTTACACCCATCCACCCCTTCATTCACAAGTTTTCTAAATTTTTGGTTCGTTCATCTCATATTTTCTAAAAACCGTTCTCAGTCCCAGCTACAGTTCTGTCCCCCTGTTCCCAGATCCGACCACCAGTCACCCCAAAAATCATAGTAAATCACCACCACCTCCAAATCAAATTCCAAAAATAGTCCCAGTTCCGTGGTTTGATACCCTACAACTTTGAAGAAGAGCCCAAGAGCTGAATCGGAGGTTCACTAGGCGGTCAACGGTGGTTATCAGACAAGTACCCTACAGATCTGAGATTGCGATTACTGTACAACAGGGGCTTGTAAATTCATTAAAGTTCTGATCCAACCCGATCCAGCAGATCTCTCTGGGTCTAGATTGAAGCATTTGAAGAGAACTTTCCAACGATAGCTCATGCGTCCCGATCCGATGTCGGGATTGATCGCAGCGGCCGTTTTCGCCGGAGCGCGCGCCTGAAACAGCAATTAAAAATCCGTGGGCAGCAACTTCAAAGCTTGGGAATCGGAACCGATCGACCCCCGATCGGTGTTCCCGGCCGACAGCCGTCCGTGGAGGCGCGCCACCAGGGGTCCCCATCACAGTGGGTCCCACCCCCGCAGATCCGGAGGACAGCGCCGTCCGTGGGCCCCGCGGGCCCGCAGAACCCGCCGTTCGGAAAGCACGAAAACGCGGAGTTCGGCACCCCCGGGCGACATCAAGATGCTGCCCGTCAACCCGATTTGCGTGATTCCCGGACCCCACATGTGACCTTTTACCTCCCTGCGTGGAGTGGGTCAAATCATTGTACTGTTGTAAAATTGTTTAACCGGGGATCCGTAATTCGGCCGAGGTTGTCTTCGCCACGCCGGGTGCATGGAGGTACGGTCTTAACTTCTCGGCATTCGCTTGCTAGTTTAGTATATGGTCTTTTGCCGCTGCCGAGAGTGATAGGTACTAGCCCATGTGTTCATGTCACCGCTGTGAGAGTGAGAGTGACCCGTCCCGCGACTCGATCCGAGTCCGGAAGTTGAGTCGGACTACCCTTGACCTCCGCCGGTTCCTTAACCGCGCACGGTCCGCGCTTTCCCTCGCTTGGGATGACGAGTGTGCTTCCACTTCTGTTAGCGACGTTTTGCCACTAGGAGCTCGTAGTGTCGGGCTTAGAGTCTCCCTGGTGTGTGCTGCTGGTCGCGTCTTCATCTAGAGTCCGAGGGTGGCACCTAATAGTGTCGTCTCCCGTGTCCGTCCCGCATCAGTTTGGTATCAGAGCCAGTTGAGTCTAGGGTAGTCATTGCATATATCTTGCATGGTCTAAGTCGAGTCTAGGATCATCATTATTTTAAAAAAAAGGTGTGTTTTAAATTGCATTTCATCCCGATAATTCGGTATCTTAAAAGGTGTTGTTCGAATGTTAGGCTACGCCTACCGGGAGGTCGCACACTTGCGGGAGTGATCTTCGGATCGATTAACTCCGCCCCGTACCGGATATTGGTTTAGGTCTAAGTGCATCATTTAGTGTGTGTTTGCATTAGTCGGTGTCTTCTAGTTCGTGTGTAGTCCTATAAGAGTCAGTCGGTCTTGTCCAAGTGTCGGCATGTCTAACATGTAGTTCCCCAGTTTCTCATGGAGTCCCAATCACCCGGGCGATATGACCGTTGGCCCACCCATGGGCTTGGCAACCATCCTCTCCGCTTCTGTAGGCCTGAAGCCTCAGATTTTTTTGGCTCCAATGACCCGGGCATCTACCTCAAGTGGGAGGCCACCATGGACACCTACTTTGATTGTTATACTATGTCTGAGGCAATGCACTTCACTTTCGCCAAAGAGCGGCTTCTTCATGAGGCTACCGAAAAGTGGGATTACATCGAAAGAATGAGAGCGGTTAGGGGGCAATGGCCCATCGAGTCATGGTGGGACATGAAGAGAGAGCTTAGGAAGGTCTACGTGCCCCAACCGGTCACCTCCAACCGGCCCCACCCAATCACTTCCAACCAAGTGGGTTCTAGTCGGAGGCAAAGAGTCCCACACGTAGATGAGCCAAGATCCAATCCTAGGACGGTTGACTACGGGCGAGTCCACCATGATATCCCTATTCCAACCCACTCCGTTGCCGAACTTATGCAGATGATTTTGGACCGGTTGGATGGGGTGGATAGGACACGTACTCCTAGTGATGTACTCCTACCCGAGCCTAAGGAGGTCATCGCCGGTAGTCTTAACCCGGCCCCATCAACGGAGTCCCCAAGCCCTCTCCCCATCATAGTGGATCCTCTTCTCCCACCCACGAGAGCCCCATTGCCTACACCCCCTGTCCGTCAGGAGGATAAGAGTAGGGACCCACTTATCAGGGAGCATAGTGGGTCACGACAACAGTGTTATCGCTGCCAGGGGTTCGGCCACTACGCCGGACACTGTCCCACTCGGACATCTCTAGCCATAAGGGACAAAAGGGTTGGAGAAGCCCCACTCTCTGATCTTTATTCTAAGCCACCTCAGCCCGAGCCACCCGTGTTTCTAACGGGTATGCTTGTCATAGCCGAGCCGCTTCTTAGCTGGCTCAAGAAGGGCTTGGTCCCACTTCCCTTCCCATCTATGGACCCTATCCTACCTCTGGTGCCAATCAATTCATTTCACACCACTTTCCGGTCTAGTCACTATGTGGATACATTGGATGACCTTCTTAAAGGGTTAGATCGGCAGTGGACATTTACGCACTTGTTGGCTCCAGGCTTCGACCGACCCACAGGTCGTAGTTTCACTCATCCCGCTTTAGAGTCCATCACCTCCGTGTACACCGTGGGTCATGTTACCACAGAGGTTCTTCTACTCCTCCCTATGCCGGCCGAGTCCGACTTCATTTCCTTTTGCCAAAGGGAGGAATCTTACTTTCTACCTATGACTGTCGTCCCACCTCTCACAATGAATGAAGGTGATCATTTACACCTCCACGATTTCCAAATGTGGGACAGCGATTTGTGGAAGCCTAGTCCGAGGGGTCATACCTTCTTTGATCCCTTCGACCCATTCTCTTGTGGACCCCGTGACCCACCACATTTACTCCACCTTTTTGAGAGAGTCCACCATCATGCCCCCACCGTCTCATCTCCCTTCAAGGATGAAGGAGATCAACAACACCTTCTAGACTTCCACACATGGGATCTTGAGATGAGGGAATCCATATCGAGGGGTCACACATTCTTTGATCCCTTCGATCCCTTTCTTCATGGGCCCCTTGGCCCACAACCTCCATTCCCCCTCTTTAAGGAAGTCCACTATCACACCCCTCCTACTCGGGCCTGGCAACCTTCACATGGCAATAGGTCCGAACCGTCATTTGGGGGTAATGAAGACTTTGGTTTCCCCGGCCCACCTCAACCACCCAAGCCTCCCGGACTTCCCACATCCAAACCCCATGTCCATGGTTGGTGCATCGTAGGATGTCTAGGAGTCCACCATGACATTAACCTCCGGTTATGTCAAATGCATGCATGGCACACATTCGGATGTCCTGGACCACCTTGCATATGATTGGGTTTTACTAACTGTAGGGATGTTTAGGGTCGTGTGTGCATCCGTGTGTTTCTTTTCTTTTGCCAAGCATGTTAGGTCGTGTGTGCATCCTGTGTTTCTTTTCTTTTGCTGATCATGTTAGGAGTCTGCATGACGATGTCCGTCGTCACAGTTGAGGCCAGCAATGCACGGTACAAGGAGTTAGCCGATGCCCACCGACACCACCGAGAGTTCCAGGAGGGCGAATATGTCATGATCAGGGTAAGACCTGAACGGTTTCCCTCTGGAACCGTTAAGATGTTGCAAGCTCGTGGAGCCGGTCCATTCAGAGTGTTGAAACGCGTTGGATCCAATGCGTACGTTGTGGACTTGCCCGAGGAATATGGTATTAGCTCTACTTTTAATGTATCGGATCTAGTTGCATATAGGGACCCAGCGGTGATCCCTAGTGAGCCTTTCGAGCCATCTCCTCCCCTTGAGAGTGATCCCACACCTGAGTGTCCACCTCCAGCCCCGTTGTTACGGCAGCGTGAGCATATAGATCATATACTGGATGAGCAGGTGACAGTTACCAGGAGTGGATCCTAGCCGCGCTACCTAATGCGATGGAGAGGACGGCCCGCTACCGAGGACACATGGATCACACATGGCGAGTTGCAGCGGATCGATCCGGACCTTCTGGAGCGATACAGGAGCCATACAGACCCTTACTCGACAGGGTCGAGTTTCTCCCCCCCGGGGAGAATTGGTGCGGACACCAGAGCACTCGAGTGGCACGAGTCAGCGAGCCCCGATACCGTACGCGGAGCACCACCCGAGAGACAGCGGCTTCCATCTGGCTCGGAGATGGCCTGGAGACTCCCCCTTGAGTCTCCCATTTATCATATTTAGTTAGACATTATTTTTGTATAATGTGTGTTTGTTTCATTTTATTCGGTATGTAAGTTTGATTGTAATAAGGGCCTATGTGCAATTCGGACCCCGTGGGCCCCACGTGCCCCACAGGCCTCACCCCA
The DNA here is from genome assembly GCA_022559845.1 of Amorphophallus konjac. Classification (NCBI taxonomy): domain Eukaryota; kingdom Viridiplantae; phylum Streptophyta; class Magnoliopsida; order Alismatales; family Araceae; genus Amorphophallus; species Amorphophallus konjac. The sequence goes on from CM040119.1 coordinate 234,120,814, forward strand.
TTGGGCCACCTCAGCCTAGGGTCCCACGTGGGGCCATTCAACATGCCACATGGGAGCATCTAGAAGTTTGTATGGGAATTGGACACATGGGGGACAATGGACTTGAAAAGTCCAAGGCCGCCACCTACCCCCACCTACTAAGTCCACATTCTACATCTAGTCCAAGGGCCGCCCCCCCTCCCCTTAGTTTTTTATTATTTTTGTGTGTGTGTGTCACATGCCATCCCAGCCCTTCATTCCTATCCCCTAGATCCAATGGTTATGGATGGATGTGAGATGTAAGGTATTTAAACTTGTATTTTCCATTTTACTTGAATTAATGCCATTTGATTCAAACTAATTCAAGAGCAAGGGCTGGTGTGCCCCCCTCCTCTCTCCTCCCTCTCCCCCTTGAAGCTGTGAAGGCTTCCATTCTGAGGTGTGATGCCTCGTGTATCGGTTCCGACGATCGCCGCCGCCGCCACGAGCCGCCACCTGCACCGCCACCGCCATCAACGGAGTTCTGCCCGCGCAAGACCACAGGAGCTTCCACGAATTTCCTGTCTCAGCCACGAGCTCAGATAGATCTGGGGATTTTAGTGGGTGTTCCAGAGGTGTCAAGGACATCCCATAAATTTTGGTTTGCCATTCAGATCCCGTTTCATATTTTTTTATTTTCGTCCACTCTTCCATTTTGGTTCTGCCAGAGTTCTATCCAGATTCATCCCTGCCCTGAGTCTCATGCCTTAGGTCCACTTTTTGATTTCTTCTAGTTCTCCCAATTTTACTGGAGGTTCCATCCATCCACCCCTTCATCCAAAAATTTTCTCAATTTTTGGTTCGTCCATCTCATATTTTCTAAAAACCGTTCTCAGTCCCAGCTACAGTTCTATCCCCCTGTTCCCAGATCCGACCACCAGTCACCCCAAAAATCATAGTAAATCACCACCACCTCCAAATCACATTTCCAAAATAGGCCCCATTACGTGGTTTGATACCCTACAACTTTAAAGAAGAGCCCAAGAGCTGAATCGGAGGTTCACTAGGCGGTCAACGGTGGTTATCAGACAAGTACCCTGCAGATCTGAGATTGCAGTTACTGTACAACAGGGGCTTGTAAATTCATTAAAGTTCTGATCCAACCCGATCCAGCAGATATCTCTGGGTCTAGATTGAAGCATTTGAAGAGAGCTTTCCAACGATAGCTCATGCGTCCCGATCCGATGTCGGGATTGATCGCAGTGGCCGTTTTCGCCGGAGCGCGCGCCTGAAACAGCAACTAAAAATCCGTGGGCAGCAACTTCAAAGCTTGGGAATCGGGACCGATCGACCCCCAATCGGTGTTCCCGGCCGACCGCCGTCCGTGGAGGTGCGCCACCAGGGGTCCCCATCACAGTGGGTCCCACCCCCGCAGATCTGGAGGACAACGCCGTCCGTGGGTCCCGCTGGCCCGCAGAACCCGCCGTTCGGAAAGCACGAAAACGCGGAGTTCGGCACCGCCGGGCGACATCAAGATGCTGCCCGTCAACCCGATTTGCGTGATTCCCGGACCCCACATGTGACCTTTTATCTCCCTGCGTGGAGTGGGTCAAATCATTGTACTGTTGTAAAATTGTTTAACCGGGATCCGTAATTCGGCCGGGGTTGTCTTCGCCACGCCGGGTGTGTGGAGGTACGGTCTTAACTTCTCGGCATTCGCTTGCTAGTTTTGTATATGGTCTTTTGCCGTTGTCGAGAGTGATAGGTACTAGCCCGTGTGTTCATGTCACCGCTGTGAGAGTGAGAGTGACCCCTCCCGCGACTCGATCCGAGTCCGGAAGTTGAGTCGGACTACCCTTGACCTCCGCTGGTTCCTTAACCGCGCATGGTCCGCGCTTTCCCTCGCTTGGGACGATGAGTGAGCTTCCACTTCTGTTAGCGACGTTTTGCCACTAGGAGCTCGTAGTGTCGGGCTTAGAGTCTCCCTGGTGTGTGCTGCTGGTCGCGTCTTCATCTAGAGTCCGAGGGTGGCACCTAATAGTGTCGTCTCCCGTGTCCGTCCCGCATCACACTTGTGACGCGGTGTAAGACATCAGGGGACGCATCCATTAGTTCTTCTAGTGGATAGTGCTCCTATTCGCTGGCAGGTGTGGACTTGAGTTTCGTTGGACCGGGGTTCAGTAGTACGTGCTGTTAGAGTATATGGCTTTTCTGCTTATTTACTTTAGCTTATTGGTTCTACCGTACTCCTGTTAGGTAGGGTTACTTTTCTGCTTTCTTGCTTTCTTGCCTTAGTTTCCGCACGAGGTGGGGATTCGGGGGATCCCTACTGGGCCAATGAAATGAGGCTCACCCCTGCTTTTCAGGTGAGATGGGGTCTTCGAGAGGTGCGGTCGAGTTTCAGCGTGGTTCTTCAAGCCAGGGTTAGCCGCCAGTCTGCCAGAGCCGGGGGATGCCCCGTGTAGTTGTACTTTTCTTTCTATTGACTGTACTTTCATTTGGACATGAGATACACTGGACCTTGTAGCAGTTTAATTTATTTATGTTATTCTGTGCATTTTATTTTAGATTATTGTGATATCTCTGCGGTTGTTTCAGCTTCTCTTGCACTCCCACACCATCCCTTTCTACCCTTCCGAGTCTTCGGGCTCGTGGTTTGGCAGGCAGAGATTCGAGACGCGTCGATTCCTTTCTGGCACTCGGATCCCGGGTCATCACAGCTGGTATAAGAGCATAGGTTGTGGAGGTACATCAGAACTTGAAACGAATCGTGATGGTCTAGAAGGTCCATGAACGTCCTATACAGTCGGCGACTCGCTTAGGGTCGTGTGTTTTATTGATTTATGGTTGTTTTCTTGATGCCAGGTGTGTTATGGCACCTCGGAGGAGGGCTCGTCCCCAACAGGGAGAGTCTAGTGATGGTCCAGAGGAGTAGAGCAGGGCTTCAGTTTCCGAGGGTGTAGCTGGAGGTGCGAGAGCTCCAGGGATGGACGATTTCTTCTGAGGTATGTTTGAGTATGTGCTTCAGCGGCAGCAGGGAGGTCAGTAACAGGGAGATCACTAGTAGCAGGGCGGTGATGCTGGTGAGGACCGGGCTCGTGGTGGTCATGGTCGTGTGCTGAAGGAGTTCTTGCTGTTTTAGCCTCCTTCCTTCAGCGGGCAGCTAGATCCTGCGGTGGCCAGAGAGTGGCTGGATGATGTGTAGTAGATTTTCAGTGCAATGGAGTGTCCTGAGGAGGAGCAGGTAGCATTGGCTACTCATCGTCTTCAGGGAGCGGCCCGTACTTGGTGGACGTCAGAGTGGGGTTCAGTGTTCCGGTCTCGTCCTCTTCGGTAGATTGCGTGGCAGGAGTTTGTCACAGCTTTCGAGCGTGCCTTCTGTCCATCCTTTGTCAGGTCGCAGAGGTTGCGTGAGTTTATGGAGCTGACTCAAGGTGACATGACGTTGATGTAGTACCATGCCAGGTTTATCGAGTTGGGCCGTTATGCTCCTCATATCGTGGCAGATGAGGAGGTGAAGACTGATCAGTTTGTGGGTGGTCTGAGGCTAGAGTTGAGGCATCATCTTCTTGCGTCAGGTTTGACCACTTTGGACACGGTATGTAAGGCAGCAGCGGTGCTGGAGAGAGACTTACAGAAGGTTTGAGGGTAGGGCAGTGCCAATTAGGTGCAGGCAGATTTCAGCCAGCCAACGGGGATGCAGCAGCAGAGTACCGTCCATCTCTCAACAGGTGGATCAGTGGCGACGCAGTCTGTGGCTCCTGCGCCAGGGTCGTCATCCTTTAGATCGAAGCTTAAGAAGTTACTTAAGGAAGCTGGTTTTAGTAAGAGGCGTCAGGATCTGTGGACGCACTAAAATTCGCTTGTTCAGGCGGGTGTTTTGTCTATTGAGTGCGTGGGCGTGCCAGTCACCGAAGTGACAATTTATTCGGGCTCCGAAGAGCCCATGGTGCGCTCGATCTGACATCGTCAGACGATTGTGTGGTTCGTGTCGGGACCAGATCCCGTCATGCCATAAAGGTCACGACGTCATTTACATCCCCCATACGAGGGAATACCCTTGATTAATTGCTGAAATTAGGGGCCCTGCGGCCAAAATAAATAATACTAACTGCGTGAGAAGGGGACAGGAATAAATCACACTAAAGTCCACATCAGGATACGAGCCATTGGCCATGTCGGTCACTCGCGGACCTTTTCATATTCGGACTCGGGTCCGTGATAGAAACGTGACGGAAACCGAGGTGGACCCGTTCAAATGTCTGCCAAACGCACGGCAATTTTAATGATGGCTCGGAAGGGATCCGGGGCGAGAAGCGAATCCGGTCTGATTGGAATGTCGGCCCGAGACTAGGTCGGGGCCTGGCCATGTCAGGATGATTCCCAAGACTCGGGCCTGGCCTGAGAGGGCGGCACTATTGTTCCTTCTGCGTCGAGTCACGGAGAGAGGGGGCTGCAATGTAGAATTATTAATACCTTATATTGTTTTATCATTATTGTTCCTGTTACTCCGTTGCTTATTCCTCTTTCCGTATCTGTTCCGGGTGATTTCCCTCATCTTGCTTACTGTCATTATTACTCCCTTTTTTATTATTATTGTCACTAATTTCATTCATTTTTTTTATACGGATCTGTTCAGGTTTATTTATTCATCATGATTTTTATTGGCTTGTTAGTCCTGCCATTATATGCCCATATATACATATACATATACATACATATATATATATATATATATATATATATATATATTCATGTATTATTTTTTTGGGGAGAGTTGACCCTTGGCGGGTTGAAAGGGGGGCTAAAGGGAGTGTACCGCTGAGGAAAGGTGGGCGGAAAGTGTGCCGGCGAAGGGCTGGATATGTGTGCCGTTGAAGGGCTTAAGGAGGGTGCCGCTGAAGGGCAATGATTGGAGGGTGTACCGGTGAAGGGAGAAGAGGGTGCACCAGGGAAGGCTCGAAGTCTATACGTTGACGGGCTATTGCGACACGAAGTCTATACATCGACTGTTCAAAGTCTGTTCATGGGCTGTATTCATTAACCCAGAGTTTATACGTCGTCTATTGAAGTCTACACATTGGCCAGCTCGGAAATCTGTACATTGGCCATTGGCTGTAGTTCAGAGTCCATACGTTGGCTATTGGCTGCAATTCAAAGTCTATACATCATTTATTAGAGTCTATACATCAGCCAGCTCAAAGTCTGTACATTGCAGCTCAAAGTCTATACATTGGCCAGCCCAAAGTCTATACATTATTCATTGGCTGCAGTTCGAAGTCTGTACGTTGCAGCTCGAAGTCTACACATTGGCCAGCCCAAAGTCTATACGTTGGCCAACTCGAAGTCTATACATTATTCATTGGCTGCAGTTCAAAGTCTATACGTTGCAGCTCAAAGTCTATACATTGCTCGTGAAAGTCTATACATCGGCCAGTCCAAAGTCTGTACGTTGGCCAACTCAAAGTCTACACATTATTCATGAAAGTCTATATATCGGCCAGTCCAAAGTCTGTACGTTGGCCAACTCAAAGTCTATACATTATTCATTGGCCGCAGTTCAAAGTCTATACGTTGCAGCTCAAAGTCTATACATTGCTCGTGAAAGTCTATACATTGGCCAGTCCAAAGTCTGTACGTTGGCCAACTCAAAGTCTACACATTATTCATGAAAGTCTATACATCGGCCAGTCCAAAGTCTGTACGTTGGCCAACTCAAAGTCTATACATTATTCATTGGCCGCAGTTCAAAGTCTATACGTTGCAGCTCAAAGTCTATACATTGTCCCTTGATTGCGGCTCGAAGTCTGTACATTGCTCATCGCTGTGTTTGTACGTCAATCTACCAAGTCTATACATTGAGTTTGAGACGGTGGATGAGGGTGTACCGGCGAAGGGGGGAAGAGACAATGGAAAGGGGTGTACCGCTGGGGAATGGAGTGTGCCGCTGGATGCAAAAAGGGTGTACTGCTGGAGAATGAAGGCGTGCCGCTGGAGGTTGAAAAGGGCGTACCGCTGAGGGTTTTAAAAAAGTGTGCCGGGGAAGGTGGAAACCAGCGTGCCGGCGAAGGGTGTTTGAAGAGTGGAGGCAGGGTATGATGGTGAAGGGCCAGATAAGTGTACCGTTGAAGGTTATTGGAGTGTGCCACTGGGGGCACGACAGAGCGTGCCGGTGAAGGTTGGAATCTTCTATTATTTGTTTTTAAGGCTTTCCTTTTCTTCGTTTCTTGATTTTTACATAGTCTTATATAAACTTCTCATTTCATTGGTTCTGTTCAGCCTTTTTGCTCACAAGTCAGACGTCTGATATGTTATGTCATTATTCGGTTCAGTTCTTCTCACGCTACCGGCAGTGGCTCGATTAGTCGAAAAGTTGTATCGTTGATCGTTCTGTTCATTTGTTGCTTCCTTTTGCCATTTTAACATGTTATTTTCTGACAAAATTTCGGCAGCATCTCCCCTTGACCCGAGCGTAAGGAAGATAAAGGGAACGTGCCCACACGGAGTGGCGGAACCCGACAACTGGAGGTGGGCGCCCGGAGGCGGCAACACCTTTATAGAACCTCGGAAAACATGAAGAAAACGATGAACATGAGGCTTCTAATACTGGACAGGGTGGACGGGGGATTGGCCAAGGCGTACCGGCCAAGGACGAGCATAGGGTGTGCCGGGCTAGGAAGGCTAAGGGCGTACCGCTGAGGCACAAAAGTGGGAGGTGTACCGCTAAGGGCTATTATTGGGTGTACCGGCCAAGGGCCGAAAGAGTGTGCCGCTGAGGGCCACTATGGGTGTACCGGCAAAGGGCTGAGAGGGCGTGTCGGAAAGGCGTTAGGCTGAAGAAATCAAGGATGCACCAGCTGGGAAGGGCCAAGGATGTGCCGGCCAAGGGCTGAGGGCCATCGGTGAAGGGAAGTTAAGGGGCGTACCAGTGGAGGAAAGCCAAGGGCTACTGGCTACTGGGTGTCCTGGAAGAGAAGGAGGGTCTCCCTCCCCTCGAGCATATAGGTACAACTGATGGCCATAGGAGAGGGCAAAGAACCCATGAGGCCAAGGATCATATAGGAGGGATCACGTCCCTACGGGGACTCCAAAAGCATCGGAGAAATAGAGAAATGGAGGAAAAACGAACAACACATCATACACCATGAAAACTGGCGTAAACCACTCAAAAATAACAGAGAAACCCAAGGAGGGTGATTTTCATTCATGGGGAGCAAGGGGCCGTGGCCATCCATATACATTGCCGAGCACGCCCGAGTCAAGGCTACGGGCAAGGAAGAAAACCAAAATACAAGATGAAGGGAGGAAGAAAACAAGGAAAACCACAGAAAGGAAAGTGTTGGGGATTGAAGCAGGGACGAGCGTCCACTGCTCGTTCCCCCGCACCTTCCCCTATTACATTCAGCCCTCCTTCTCTCTTACTCTCTCTTCTGCCCGGTGGCCGTCGGAGGAGACTCATGCCGGAGCCCTTCTTCTTCTCCCTTCTCTTCTCTTCCTCTCTTGCATATGTCTCTCCCTCTGTCTGTGTGTGTGTTCCTCTCCAGCTTCCCTTTCTCTTTTCTGCCGGAACGGGAGTCGTTTTATACACCCAGCCGCGGGAGCTTCTGAGCACGGCCGTCGAAGGCGGGAAGCAGCTCCGTCATGATAGGGTTTGACGTCTTTCTGTCCTGGCTGTCAGGGGAGTAGCCTGCATGGCCCAACGGTTGGTTGACACCTCAGGGAGCTCACTGCGCACCAAGGATGCGTAGGGCATGGGCACCACGTCGTTCAGCCGTTGAAAAGGCTTAATGTTGTGCCGCTGGTGGGCTGAATAAGTGTGCCGTAGGAGGGCCAAAAGGGCGTGCCGCGGGAACACCCAACGGGCGTGCCACTGAAGGCCCAGAAGAGTGTGCCGCTGAGGGCCCAAAGGGGCGTGCCGCTGAGGGCCATGGGGCGTGTGCCGTTGAAGGCCCCTCTCTTGGGTGTGCTGTTGAAGACCCTGAGGGGTGTGCCGCTGGGACCCCCGGGGGTGTACCGCTGGAGCCCCTGGGGGTGTACCGCTGGAGCCCAGGATGGGCGTGCCGCTGAAGGCCCTTGGGGCTGTGTGCCGCTGAAGGCTCCCTCCCTGGGTGTGCCGTTGAAGACCCCCCCCAAAGGGGGTGTGCCGTTGAAGCCCCCCGCCTTGGGTGTGCCGCTGGGGCACCCAGGGGGTGTGCCGTTGAAGCCCGAATGTGCTGTGCCGCTGAAGCCCACTTGAGCCCGTCTCGAACACGAGTTGTGGCCCGTTTGATTTCCTTCGAGGCCCATGGATTGTGCCCCCCCCCTTTTTTGTGATTGGTTTCTCTTCACTATCATGACTCCGGAGACGGCTTCACGACAGTGTGCATATTTGGGGAGTCCGGATGACCAGTCCCTCCGGGGCTCCTTCACTCGGTGCCGTTGTTAATGCTGGGCTGAGCTGGATATCTGGGTGTGCAATTTTTGGTGTCCACAAATGCCCCCCACCCACGGGTAGCGCGGGCGAAGGATGAGCTGGGCGGTGCCCGCGGGTGTACTGGTCTCTTTTTCTCTTTGTCGGCGCCGACCGGGTGTCGGGAGCCGACGTGACTTGTTCGTCTCTTCTTCTCATTGCTAATGCCGGCGGGATGCCGGGCATTGGCCCAGTTTATTGACCTCTTTGTCTCTTCATCAATGCCGATGGGGTGTCGTGAGCTGACATGGCTTATCGAACCCGTCGTCTCTTTGTCAGTGCCGACAGGGTGTCGGGAGCTGACCTGGTTTGTTGATCCCTTTGTCCCTTCGTCAGTGCCGACAGGGCGTCGGGAGCTAATATGATTTATTGGTCTCTTTGTCTCTTCGTCAGTGCCGACAGGGCGTCGGGAGCTGATATGATTTATTGGTCTCTTTGTCTCTTCGTCAGTGCCGACAGGGCGTCGGGAGCTGACCTGGTTTGCTGTCTCTTAGTCTCTTCGTCAGTGCCGACAGGGTGTCGGGAGCTGACCTGGTTTGTTGTCTCCTGGTTTCTTCGTCAGTGCCGACAGGGTGTCGGGAGTTGACCTGGTTTGTTGTCTCTTGGTCTCTTCGTCAGTGCCGACCGGGTGTCGGGAGCTGACCTGGTTTGTTGATTTCTTTGTCTCTTCGCCAGTGCCGACAAGGTGCCAGGAGCTGACCTGGTTTGTTGGTCTCTTTGTCTCTTTGTCAGTGCCGACGGGGTGTCGGGAGCTGACCTGGTTTGTTGGTCTCTTTGTCTCTTCGTCAGTGCCGACAGGGTGTCGGGAGCTGACCTGGTTTGTTGGTCTCTTTGTCTCTTCGTCAGTGCCGACAGGGTGTCGGGACCTGATATGATTTATTGGTCTCTTTGTCTCTTCGTCAGTGCCGACAGGGTGTCGGGAGCTGACCTGGTTTGTTGGTCTCTTTGTCTCTTCGTTAGTGCCGACAGGGTGTCGGGAGCTGACCTTGTTTGTTGTCTCTTAGTCTCTTCGTCAGTGCCGACAGGGCGTCGGGAGCTGACCTGGTTTGTTGGTCTCTTGGTCTCTTCATCAGTGCCGACACGGTGTCGGGAGCTGACCTGGTTTGTTGATCTCTTAGTCTCTTCATCAGTGCCGACAGGGTGTCGGGAGCTGACCTGGTTTGTTGTCTAATATGATTTATTGGTCTCTTTGTCTCTTCGTGAGTGCCGATAGGGCGTCGAGAGCTGATATGATTTATTGGTCTCTTTGTCTCTTCGTCAGTGCTGACAGGGCGTCGGGAGCTGACCTGGTTTGCTGTCTCTTAGTCTCTTCATCAGTGCCGACAGGGTGTCGGGAGCTGACCTGGTTTGTTGTCTCCTGGTTTCTTCATCAGTGCCGACAGGGTGTCGGGAGCTGACCTGGTTTGTTGTCTCTTGGTCTCTTCGTCAGTGCCGACAGGGTGTCGGGAGCTAACCTGGTTTGTTGATCTCTTTATCTCTTCGCCAGTGCCGATAAGATGCCGGGAGCTGACCTGGTTTGTTGGTCTCTTTGTCTCTTCGTCAGTGCCGACGGGGTGTCGGGAGCTGACCTGGTTTGTTGGTATCTTTGTCTCTTCGTCAGTGCCGACAAGGTGTCGGGAGCTGATATGATTTATTGGTCTCTTTATCTCTTCGTTAGTGCCGACAGGGTGTCGGGAGCTGACCTGGTTTGTTGGTCTCTTTGTCTCTTCGTCAGTGCCGACAGGGTGTCGGGAGCTGACCTTGTTTGTTGTCTCTTGGTCTCTTCGTTAGTGCCGACAGGGTGTCGGGAGCTGACCTGGTTTGTTGGTCTCTTGGTCTCTTCGTCAGTGCCGACAGGGTGTCGGGAGCTGACCTAGTTTGTTGATCTCTTAGTCTCTTCGTCAGTGCCGACAGTGTGTCGGGAGCTGACCTGGTTTGTTGTCTCTTGGTCTCTTCGTCAGTGCCGATAGGGTGTCGGGAGCTGACATGGTTTGTTGATCTCTTTGTCTCTTCGCCAGTGCCGACAAGGTGCCGGGAGCTGACCTGATTTGTTGGTCTCTTTGTCTCTTCGTCAGTGCCGACGGGGTGTCGGGAGCTGACCTGGTTTGTTGGTCTCTTTGTCTCTTCGTTAGTGCCGACAGGGTGTCGGGAGCTGACCTGGTTTGTTGGTCTCTTTGTCTCTTCGTCAGTGTCGATAGGGTGTCGGGAGCTGATATGATTTATTGGTCTCTTTATCTCTTCGTCAGTGCCGACAGGGTGTCGGGAGCTGACCTGGTTTGTTGGTCTCTTCGTCTCTTCGTCAGTGCTGACAGGGTGTCGGGAGCTGACCTGGTTTGTTGTCTCTTGGTCTCTTCGTCAGTGCCGACAGGGTGTCGGGAGCTGACCTGGTTTGTTGATCTCTTTGTCTCTTTGCCAGTGCCGACAAGGTGCCGGGAGCTGACCTGGTTTGTTGGTCTCTTTGTCTCTTCGTCAGTGCCGATGGAGTGTTGGGAGCTGACCTGGTTTGTTGGTCTCTTTGTCTCTTCGTCAGTGTCGACAGGGTGTCGGGAGCTAACCTGGTTTGTTGGTCTCTTTGTCTCTTCGTCAATGCCGACAGGGTGTCGGGAGCTGACCTGGTTTGTTGATCTCTTTGTCTCTTCACCAGTGTCGACAAGGTGCCGGGAGCTGACCTGGTTTGTTGGTCTCTTTGTCTCTTCGTCAGTGCCGACGGGGTGTCGGGAGCTGACCTGGTTTGTTGGTCTCTTTGTCTCTTCGTCAGTGCCGATAGGGTGTCGGGAGCTGATATGATTTATTGGTTTCTTTGTCTCTTCGTTAGTGCCGACAGGGTATCGGGAGCTAACCTGGTTTGTTGGTCTCTTCGTCTCTTCGTCAGTGCCGACAGGATGTCGGGAGCTGACCTAGTTTGTTGTCTCTTGGTCTCTTCATCATTGCCGACAGGGTGTCGGGAGCTGACCTGGTTTGTTGGTCTCTTGGTCTCTTCATCAGTGCCGACAGGGTGTCGGGAGCTGACCTGGTTTGTTGATCTCTTAGTCTCTTTCTTCTTCCCTCTCTTTTTTTTGAACCACATTATCGATACAAGCGCCCTTTCAGGTTTTCACCGGCACCGGCTCCTCTTGCTTTTGCCCACGCGCCCTTTCGGGTTTTCATGTGGCGGGGTACCCGATTTTGCCTGTAGCGCCCATTCGGGTTTTTGCCACAGCCGGGTTGTTGCCATTTTTTCCCTTGTCCCCGCATAGGGGCAAGTCCGGCGGGGTATCTCTATTTTTAACCCCATTTTATTTTCTTCTTTTTTTTTCTCTCTCTTTTTTTTTGACAAGCGAGTGATATGTGAGTGTCGGCTAGGGCACGAAGCCTTGCGTCGGAAGGTAGGGCTCATTCGTTGGCAAGAAGACAATGCCAGCGCAACGGGAGAATTCGTGCCGATTCGGACGTAGGGTCCGTAATGGCAATATTGTGCGGAGTGAGTGGCTAGGGCACGAGGCCATGCGCCGAAAAGGGACTTATTCGTTGGCAATGGACTAATGCCAACACAAGGATAGAGATTCTGCCGATCCGGGCGTAAGGCCCGTGATGGCGATTTTGTATGATGGGAGGTGGCTGAGGCACGAAGCTACGTGCCGGGGAAGGACTTGCTTGTTGGCGGGGCAGTGGTGTCATGAGCGCGTTGTGGACGGGGATAAAGTCATCCCTACTTGTACGAACGCCCGTCCGCACAGGATTGCGGGGACGGAATGTTTCCCGGAGACACCGATTATTGTACGTTATCGACTCTCGTATCCATACATACGAGTAGATGCGTACGAAGGTATATGCACATATACATATCTATATATATATATATATATATATATATATATATATATATAATATTTTATATATTCCCCATTCTTTGTTTTTATTTTCTCCTTTTATTCCTTTTCTTTCTTCATCCTTTTTATTTTTTCTCTCTTCCTCCCCTTCTTTTCTCTCTTTTTTTTATTACCCTTTTTTTCCTTCTTTTACTCATTTTTTCTTCTTCTCCCTTTTTTTTCTTTCTTCTTCTTCTCCTTTTTTTTGCTCGCATCCCCCCCCTATATAAAGGAGTGGGGTGGCTCGAACGGGCCACCCCCTCTTTCAAACTCTTCCTCTCCCCTCTCTTTTTCCCTCTCTTGGTTACCGAACGGACAAGGCACCCCCGTCCCCCCTCTTCCTTCTATTCTCCGTCTTCTCCGACGCCGGGCACCCGCTCCGCCACCGTCGTCGTCGCCGTGGTGAGGAGGCGGCCGTGGAGCCCCCCCCTTCCTTTTCTCCTTTCTTCCCCTTCTCGCTCCTTCTCTTTCCTCTTCCACGTTCCTCCCCTTTTTCTCTGTTTCTTCCCCCCCTTCTCCGTCTTTGGTGGACGATGGAGCCCTAGGCTCCTTCTCTTCTTCTTCTCCCTTCCCTTCTCTTCCCCTTCCTCCTCTTACTTCATCCCTGGCGCCGTGGGCGATCGCCAGTGAGTGTGCGTGTGGGCGCGCCGGGGAGAGGTGCGGCGAGTGTGCCGGGGAAGACGCTAGGAGTGTGCCGGCAAACGGGGGCTAAGGGTGTACCGGGGAAGCCCTCCGTGGGCGTGCCGTGGAGAGCACCAGAGGGGCATGCCGGGGAGCGCCACGGGGCTGTGCCAGGGAAGGGTTTGTTTGGATGTGCCGGGGAAGACACCCCAGGGGCTGTGCCGGGGAAACCTTTGGGGGTAGGTGTACCGGGGAAACCTCTGGGAGAGGTGTGCCGGCGAAAGCAGTTCGCCACGGGGCGTACCGACGAAGCCGTTGTTAGGGCGTGCCGGGGAGCGACGCCAGGGGGTGTGCCGGGCAGGGAGGCCTCGGGCTGTGCCGGTGGAGAGGCTGGGTAGTGTGCCGGGCAGGGAGGCGCTAAGTGTGCCGGTGAAGCGAGGCGCCGAGTGTGCCGGTGAAGGAGCTTTTGGGCGTACCGGGGAAGCCCGCCCACAGGGTGTGCCGGTGAAGGCCCATATGGGTGTGCCGGCGAGGGCAGCTTCAGGGTGTGCCGGAGAAGAGGCCTTAAGCCAGGGGAAGAAGACTTTTTGACCGGCGGACTTCTGGTGTTGCCTCTCGGGGCCCACCATGACTTTGTTGGGGCCGTCACTCCTTGTAGACGCGCACCCATGTTTTCCTTTACGCCTCTGGCCTAGGGTAAACTCTGCCGAAATTTCGTTAGAAATTGGCAGTATCTTATTTATTTTATTCGTAGTAAAGTCCCTTCATATTTTTTCATTCCCTTTTTCCTGTGGCTTATTCTGGTCTTCCATTTGTGTATCTTTGCAGACAAATGGCTGCCCCAAGTGGTTCTTCTGCCCCTGCTGCTGCTGTCGGTGCCGACCTTATTCCGCGAGGTCCAGTGCCAGCGGTCACATGGCTCAATGTGGAGGACTTGGACCGGGAGCACGGGGAGATAGCCGCTTTGGCAGCGTCGTCGGGATCTGACAGTGAGAGCATGGACTTCGGCCGGCTTGCCAGAGTTGAAAGCGGCTTCACATTTGATCGGGCCACTGGGGAGTACCGGAGGGACTTTCTGAAGGACAGGCACCTTATTCGGTTTCTGAGGCATCTGCGTTCCCGAGAGGGGCGAGATTTCCGCAGCATAAAGGCCATCGAGCGGGCCATCCGGCATGCTCGGGATAGTCTATTATACAGCGTCCCCAGGAGCATTCCGATGTATCTGGTGGGAGAAGCCCGGGAGTGGAAGCCAGTCTTGGGGATTGAGGGGGTGCTATCGGTCGAAGACAAATTGGTGCGAGCACCTCAATTCACTCCGGAAAAATGGGACATGTCTGCCGGGAAGGTGCATGGTGAATCGCCCCGATTTGGCTTATTCTTGGCTCCCCTGAAATGGGGTTACAGGGAGGAGCCATTTATCTTAGACTGTCTGGCCATCAGGTTCAAGTATGAACTGTCGCTGGGCTAGTTCGGGGAGCTGAAGCTTCAAGATGCACACAGCTTCCGTGAAGGGGCGGTGGAGTTTACCGAATACGTACTATTCAACTACGCCCCTCTACTGGTCCGAGCTGGTATTTACCATAGTGTTTACGCCTCGCGCTACGGCTACCCCATCTCTAAGGGTCTCTGTTGTGGTATGATAGAAGTATTCTGTGCTGAGACCAATACTTTTTACACTGCGGAAGGCGAGACCTCCCTGGACCTGTGGAGTCTTAGCCAGTTGAGCGGCTTGCCCATTGACGGGGAGCCTTATGAAGAAGTATGTCTCCCCAACCTGATCAAGGATGAAACCAACGGGGACGGCTATTATTCGCTGGGGTATTCATACCGGTACCTTATGAAGGCGTACCGGGAGCTATACCAGTTGTCGCATGGTGGGCGGCAGCCCGCCCGTGGGGACAGAAAGAGGGTGCACATGACCATGTGGCTGCAATACTTCTACGACGGGTTGAAGCAATATGAAGAGTTTCCCCGTGTTGGGATCGCTGTCGCTCGCAAGAAGCGTGCAAAGCCCAAGCTTGATGTGAAGATCCCCTCCAAGGGGCGTCGGAGCGGGCCTAATCCGATGGGTGTCGACCCGCAGACTCACTACGCCGCCTATCTCGTGTATTGGCTATGTTCATTTGCCATGCCATATGGGGACGAGACGGTGATTCGACCGGACGCTATCTATCCGGCGTGTCAGATGGCGTGGGGGATCAAACTCTCCCTGTGCCCGGCAACCCTTTGCTTGATCTACAAGGTGTTGGGGGACGTCAGTACTCATCAGTTCCCGAGACAGGCCCGCTACATATGTCCGCTGCATTTCTTCAATGCGTGGGTCTGCTCGCTGTTCCCCGAGTTCGCCCCGCGACCTCTTCAAGACTGGGGGCTGGTGCCGAGAATGCTGGAGTTCGCCAGTGCAGAGCGGGCTTGTACTTCCATGCGGATGTATGACATTCGGGGCCGGTTGACAACAGTTCCCCGGGACGCGGCTGGCACTATTCACTTCTGGACGCTGGCCACGCACTCAAGCCCTCTGGTGAATAACAAGAGGGAATGCAAAGATGACCAGGTGGAGAAGTACGTCCACCCTATCAGCCAGGAGAATGTGGTCCGCCCGTTGCTGGAGCCCGAGCTGAGGGACTGGTCGCTATCGATTCGCCCGAGTGTGTTGGCGTTTAGGAAGGGGGACAATGTATTGCTGGAGCCGTATTACCCCTTCCGCTTTGGCCGAAACTTCGGATATGATCAGCATATCCCGATTTACCATGCATAGTTCGGCCTGCCCTCACGGAATATCCGGGGAAGTTCGGTTGCCGAGCACGCCAGGAGCTGGTGGGACTTCTTTCACCGGGCAGACTCTGCCTCCTTCAGGGTGCCAGCTCCGGGTCGCATCCCCAGAGTGACCCAGGATTACATCAAGTGGTGGAACACCCGGACGGCCTTCTATCGATTGCAGAAGACTGACTGCTGGGATGGGGCCGAGAGGAGGTTCCTCAGCAGGCATTAATCTGCTGGGATGGGGCCGAAAGTAGAGTTGCCTCCGGTGGCGAAGGACAACTATAAGAAGACATTGAGGGATCTTTGCCGGATAGGGAGTGACCGTCTGGAGCTCATTAATTACCCGCTCCCCATGGAGGAGGAGGGCACCCCCGCAAAGAGCTGGCGTCCAGAGAGGGGCCCGATCTGCCCATACCGCACGTTTATGAGGCGGGAGGAGACGAAGTCCGAGAATTATAAGGACACCACATGGCTGTATGTCCTGCTGCGGGTGAATGGGCTGAAGATTGAGGATCAGACGGCCGCCATCCTGAGCAAGCGCTTGCACGTCCCATACTATTATGCCGATGGGTGGGGCATGGACCACTTCAATCTTTTCTGCGACCTCTCTTTGAAGAAGCATGCAGATCTGGCTACCCTCACAGACCGGTGCCAAAAGGTCGAGGACGTATGCTGGCTGGTCCGAGAGGCGGCGCGTCGGGACAAGGAGCCGTCTCTGAGCTACTGGCCAATAACACTTCGGTTGTACACCGGTCCTCACGGTATTTAACCTTTCCATCTCCTTTAGTCTCGTCGCTGCGACCTTAGCAGGTTGTCGGATGCTAATCATATGCGTGCGTCTATTTTGACAGACCATCCCGACAGCGTGCAAATGGCGACGTACCGGAACTTCCTTTGGCTCATACAGAAGCCCGCCTATTTTGAGGCGGCATTTCCAGTTCTGACTACGGCTCCCCTGCCCAAGACTGCGAAGAGGTCCCTGGCCAAATCGCCTGTGAAGAAGGTGGTAGATGCTGCTAAAGCGGCCAAGCAGCGGGACGCAAAGCGGCGAAAAACCGAGGCGGCCAAAGCTTCGACGGTCACTCCTCCAGCGCCACGAGTCCCATCTTTTGAGGAGTTTGAGGTCACCCGGACCGGGCCGAGCCAACCTGTCGGTTAACCTCTCCCACCATCAGTGTATCTTAAGGGTTCTTTTTTTTTATTTTGAGGCAAGATTTTGACACCTGAATGTCTCTTTTTGTCTCAGTCTCTGTGGAAGGGCTCGCGCCCACGCCCATTCCCGACGTGGAGGAGCCGGTTCCTGTGCCCGTCCCTGATGTGGGTAAAGCTGCGGCCGTGGCAGCTGCGACCTCGACGCCAACTCCGACTCCCCCACCACAAGCCAAGGGGAGGTCCCGGGCAAAGTCGCATGTTAAGAAAGCATTGGCCGCCGCCAAAGTGGCTGGGCGGCAGAAGGCAAAGCGAAGGAGGGCAGAGGTCTCCTCGGCCTCGACGACCGTCTCCCCGGTGGCTCCCATTCCATCTTTCGAGGAATTTGACGTCACTCGGACCGGGCCGAGCCACCATGCGGGTGAGGCTTATCGACCGCTGTCATCTTTCCAGATTTATTTATTTTCCCGGGTGAGCCCTTTATATGCATGTGACCATTGCCTCTCTTCCTTTCAGACGGTACGGAGGAGCCGTCACTTGTGCTGATCCCAGGCGAGGGGGCGGCTACGGCTCCCGAGAAGGCCTTGCCTGCCGAGGAGGCCTGTGGGTCACCCCGCGCTGTAGGAGCTAAAGAGGGTATTTGTCTTTGTCGGCCCACTTGATTCCTTTCATTCTTTGGGAGCCAACTGGGTTTGATGTGACCCGTCTTTCCCTCTCCCTTTTTTATACGACAGGCGTAGCTGGGGCAGTTACTGGGCTATTTGGGCCTCGCCTGCATCTCCCGACGACGCATCGGTACATGAGGAAAAGGCTGAAGTCTGTCATACCCGCCTCATCCAGCCCGCGGGGGGATGCGCCAGTCATTGACCTCGAAGAGGAGGTCCCTTTTCCGGCAAGGGAGGAACCCGTGGTGGCTGAATCTTCATCGGGTGAAGAGGTAGATTACAACTATTCCTCCGATGAAGTGGCTTATGACAAGGGCGCGTCTGAAGCATCGGGGCTGCCCGAGCTGGTCTTCAAGGCCCCCTTACTTGCTG
Source organism: Amorphophallus konjac (assembly GCA_022559845.1). NCBI lineage: Eukaryota > Viridiplantae > Streptophyta > Magnoliopsida > Alismatales > Araceae > Amorphophallus > Amorphophallus konjac. The sequence goes on from CM040119.1 coordinate 234,138,618, forward strand.
GCTTCTCAAGCTTTATGGGGAGGGCTGCTATAAGTGTGAGCTTGCTTGGGCCGGACCCCCTTTTTCCCATAGTGGGCTAATGATCTCGTTCTTGTTGTCCTCGAATTTTCAGGAGCTTACCCAGCCGGAGGTTGTGGGGAAGGCCGCTTCAGTCGCGCCGGTCGACCGCCCGGCGGGAGCCGCTGCTGGCATGGGCAAGCTAGCCCTCTTGCTCGACGCCCTTCAACAGGAGGCATCCGCGGAGCCTTTAAGTGCTACCGAAACGGCGGACGAGCCTCTGGAAGAGGGGGAGATTGCGCCCGAAGGCAGCATCATCCCGGTGGCCGAGGTAAGCACGTGGGGCTTATGGTTCTTCCCCGCCTTTTGACTTTGCATGATATGTTCCAGGCAGCGGGTGGCTGACTCCGCTTCCCATGAGCAGGTGATGTCGACGGGAGGGAAGACGTCCGGTCGTGCCCGGAAGGCTGTCGCGAAACGGAGGCCAAGCATTGGCCCAATAGCGGTGAAGGGGCTGGCTCCTGTCTCGGGCTCAGGGATGGAGAGCCTTGCGGCGCTCGTAGAAGCGGGGGGCATCCCCCAGCTGCTGGTTCCACTTCCGCCTCTCCCGAAGCTCTCGGCCAAAATGGAGGACCCGCTCCTGAGGCAGATATTTGCGGGGCTTCGCGCACATCTGGAGGGATTCCAGACGCGCGAGAGGAGTTTATGGGCGGCGGCTTCCGGTCCGGCTTTACTCGAAGCCCCTCCTTCGGCCGGAGTAGCGGTACCTGCAGCCCCGCCGGTTGAACTAGTGGCAGAGGCGGGCCGGGCAGGAGAAGAGGAGGCAGGAGAGCAGCGGATGATGGCGGCACCAGATGCTTCGGCGATGATCTTACCCATTCCCCCAGCGGTGGTTGGCCAGAGTTCCTCTGTCGAGCCAGGCCGGCCAGGGGACTTGACTCTTGCTCTTCCGTCCTCTTCAGCCACCGTGGACGCCGATTTGTGGGCGGAGGTGGACAACACCGTGGAATTCACTCCCCCAGTCGTGCCTTCGGTCAGTCACACCTTGTCGGAGGTGCCAGTCCATCAAATGCTGGTAACGCTGCGGACGATGCTCTTTTCCGACCTTTCCTTATCATACCGGGAGGTACACACCATAGTGACGCAGCTGACCGGGGCGTTACAAGTGCTGGGCTGTCCACTGGGGGAATGGTCGCGACGAGTCTTACTATTACTGAAGTATGTTAAGCGTCGCGAGTTCCTCGAGACCTAGGCTCCTGACGAATGTGCCGCCCTTGATGCCCAGGCCGGCGAGTACTTACAGACTTTGTAGGCCCGGTGTCACGATGAGGAGCGCCATGAGAGGGCTCTCGGGGAAGGCCAGAGCAATGTTCGCTCCCTTAAGAGCCGAATTGTGAAATTGGAGAGCTACCTTGCCGTGGCTAGGTCTGACCTTGCCAAAGCCAAAAGAGCGATCGAGGCGGATGGCGAGGCTCTCGCCGTTGCCCAGGTCGAGGCGGCGTCCGTGGAGGTGGAACTTGCTCGACTCGAAGAGCGGAGGGGCCGCTTGCGCGACATGACGAATTTTCCTTGCGTCGGAATCCTCCCCCTCGAGGACATCTTCAGGGGCACCGACTGAGCGTTGCACCCCTTAATTCCTTTCTCTTTTCTTTTGAATGTAACACAGGGGTATGCCCCGAAGCTCATGTAGGTCGATTTTCTTTTATCTGAATTGAACAACAGATTTATGGTTTCACATGCTCTTCTAGCACGCATTCCCCTAGGGGGCCTCTTTTCTCCTTCCTCCTCTTTCGCGTATATCGTCCTTTCTCTCTCTCTTTTTTTTTGTGCCGGGACGCATCGGGAGGGCGTGAGTCTTTGCGATGGTTCGCTCCAGGAGGACCAGGCAGGAACCCATGTCAGGGCACGGGAGAGTGCTCGCCTTCCCAGGGGGAGGACGTGGGGACCACTCCACCATACCGAACGGGTGACTCACTGGCCTCGCCACAACGTTGGAAACGCGTACTGGCCTCAGGCGGGGGGTCTCGGTCAGAGACCGGATTTCTCGTCGTCCAGAGGGGACGGAGAGAAGAGTTTGTCTAGTCAATGACCTGGACGGGAGGTTCGAGCCAAAGGGGTGCTCACCGCCCGGGGGGGGGGGGGGGACGGAGAGAAGAGTTTGTCTAGTCAATGACCCGGACGGGAGATCTGAGCCAAAGGGGTACTCACCGCCCGGGGGGGACGGAGAGAAGAGTTTGTCTAGTCAATGAACCGGATGGGAGATCTGAGCCAAAGGGGTACTCACCGCCCGGGGGGGGGGGGGGGGGACGGAGAGAAGAGTTTGTCTAGTCAATGACCCGGACGGGAGATCCGAGCCAAAGGGGTACTCACCGCCCGGGGGGGGGGGGGACGGAGAGAAGAGTTTGTCTAGTCAATGACCCGGACGGGAGATCCGAGCCAAAGGGGTACTCACCGCCCGGGGAGGACGGAGAGAAGAGTTTGTTTAGTCAATGACTCGGACGGGAGGTCTGAGCCAAAGGGGTACTCACCGCCTGGGGAGGACGGAGAGAAGAGTTTGTTTAGTCAATGACCCGGACGGGAGGTCCGGGCCAAAGAGGTACTCACCGCCCGGGGAGGACGGAGAGAAGAGTTTGTTCAGAAATTTCTTTTAGTACTTCCGTTGCTACGGGGCGACGGCTGGAAATGGGGGGAGTTCCCCCTTTCTCGGCTTCCACTCTTTCCTTGCTCTTGTATCTTTTCTTTTTTTTCTCACTTCTTTTTTTTTCTTTCTCTTTCTTTTCTTTCTTTCTCTCTTCTCTTCTTTTTCCTTTTCTCCTCTTTTCTTCTTTTTTTTCTTTCTCTCTTCTCTTTTTTTTTCTTTTTCTCTCTCTCTTTTCCTCTTCTTCTCTTCTTTTTTCTTTCTTTTCTTCTTTTCTCTCTTCTCTTCTTCTCTCTGTTTTTTTCTCCTCTTTTTTCTCTCTTTTTTTTTTACCTTCCTCTTCCTTTTTTTTTCTTCTCGCTTTTTGAAAACATGGATAGTGGTCAAGTTGTTTGGACATTAATCACGCAAATCTGCCCAAAATAGGGCGGAGGGTTATATTATTGATTGAACGGGAGCGCCGGAGCGTGGTACAGTCCCAAGTGCCTTCCATTAAGAGGCGGGAACTGAACTTCCCTGAGATGGTTGACAATTACATAGACCCCACCTTCGTAGACGTTTTGGACTACGTAGGGTCCGAGCCAGTTCTCATTCAGCTTACCCTTAGGGTTGGCAGCCATGAGATCTCTTGTCTTGACCATGACGAGGTCGCCCTTCTTGAATTCACGTTCCTTGACAAGCTTGTCAAAGGTGCGTGCAATCCGGGCCTGGTAGACCTGAATGTTCTGTTGGGCCTGGAGCCGCTTTCCTTCTAGACTGGAGAGTTCCTCGAGCCTTCGTTCAACGTTGGTCTGCCCTTCAAGGACAAGCCCATGTTGAATGGCAACCCTGAGGGATGGTATATCCAGTTCAACGGGGACGATTGCCTCCGAGCCATATACGAGAGAAAAGGGCGAGCAGCCTATTGGAGTCTTGTATACGGTTCGGTACGCCCAAAGCGCCTCGTACATCCTTTCTTCCCAGTCCCTTTTGTTAGAGATGACAGTCTTGGCCAGGAGAGTGCATAGTGTCTTATTAAAAGCTTCGGCCAGCCCATTAGCCTGTGGGTTTGATGGGGGCATCCCTTTCCCCTCCACTTTTTTTTGAGGCTCGGATCGTCATCGACTTATGCCATTATGCCCGTCATGTGTTCGTGAGTCTAGTCATGTAATTTTTATATTTTAGTTGAGTCTTAAACTATGTAATTTTCCTATTATTTGAGTCATGTACCTAGGTTAGTAGGTTATCTACCAAATTCTTGTGTCATTATGTTGGTTTGTTAAGCTATTGGGCCCAACTAGTGGGCTAGGCCCAGGGGCACCCCTCCCTTGGACTGCTTTGGTCTTTAGTTAGTTTGTCAAGGTCATTATGGTCATATAAAAGTATGGAGCCTATAAATAGGCCTCCCCTCCCTCTCATTGTAACAACTTTTGATGAAATTTTTGAAAACTACTTCATTCCACCTCTCTAGATCTCTCTCTTGTACTCTCTCTCTCTCATTACCTCTCTCTCTCTCCCAAGGGGCATAGTTCGCCCCCTTCCCTCTCTCTTCCCCCTCTCTCATTCAAATCCATCCCCCACCTACCCCCATTACTACCCCACAACTTCCCACAACCCTCCTTAACTCTCCACCTATTCCCAACAACCCTCCACCTATCCAAGCTCTACTTCCCAACCACCACCTACCTCCCTTCACTTCCCAAAGCATCTTCCCACCTCCCCAAGGCTGACTCCACTTCTCCCAACACCCCAAATTCGAATCTCCCACCCATCTCCCCTTCCCCCTTGCTCCCTAGGTCGCACCCCTCCTCTCCTCTCAAGCCAAGTTCACCCCCCACCTTCCCCCACACTCATCTTCTCCCTTGTGCACACCCACTCCCCCATCTCCACCTATAGCAGCTCCAGCCCCCTTTCTCCCTCCATCACTGCCACTCCTAACCTCCTGGAGCCCTAGCCACATCCTCCCCCTCTCCCTAACCCTTCAGCCATCATTCACAAGGTGTGCTAACTCCCCTTGCCCTCCCCTTGTTCTTGTAAGTTGCAGCTTCAAGTATCAGATCGCAGGCAGCAGAGTAAGGCCCTGAAGTCGCGTCATCCCCGGCCTCCCCCTGCTCCTCCTGGTGGCAAGGCCTCCATCTCTGGAAAGGTATTCCAGAGAGCTTTCAAGGCAAGGTGGTTTCGTCGGCATCCGAGTTCGGTACTGTCCGCAGCAACCATTCTCCCCCGACTGCGCAGAACCTCTCAGACCAAAAGCCAGAGCGGCAGAGAAGACTCTCCCATGACGAACCTTGAAGGAATCAGCCTTCAGGGTCTTCCACAAAGATCTTCCTCCCCCTGTCAGCGTCCAGGAACAGAAGGCAGAACTCCGTTCCGAATCCGACAACCAGAGATATCAATTTTCTACCACAACCACGCCGGTCTGCCTCCTCACAGTCTGCCCCGACCACCGTCCACTTCTCTGGACACCCAGCTCATCTCCGACATCAGAAGACTTCCCCGTTTGTTTTGCTGCAAAGTAGACTCGTCCACGATTCCAACGAGTCCAGCGGTGCCAGATTTGGAGCTCAGGAGCGACTGTGGCCGCTTCTGCAACCTGCTGTTTCAGACTGAGCTCGGCCAGAGACCAGAGCTGCATCCATCTTCCAGTCGCCGGAGCAGTCAGTCCCCAGATCAGAATGTCGTCCAAAAATTCAGGCCGCACCCCTCTCCGGTTAGCAATGTTTTGGCTCAAGTCTCATCAGATTCTGAGCTCGGTGGATTTATTGGCTGCATCAACATCGACTCCCTGTCCAGAATTATAGAAGCTAGACAGAATCGGCGAAGCTCGGAAACTCGGTTTCCTTTGCATCTCTCCCCACCCCGCTTGGCCGGCTGAAGGCCCCTCCCTGCGTGGAGGTAGTTTTGAATGTATTAAGCATAACCCCCACCCCAAGATCACCCCTCCTGCGTGAGGAGTAGTGCTGTACCGTTTGCAATTTCAGGTCAAGCTACATCGCCGCGGCGATCGGGTGCATACCCTCGCCTCCCGGCGCGCCCTCGTCTCCGATCGGGATCGGTGTCTTCACACCGATCAGGTGAGCTTCTGATACTATCCTTAGTAGCCTTATTCTTGCTAGTTTAGTATTGCTTTGATTGCTCGTCGGCGGTGAGAAGAGGGCTCGAACTTGCATGCTAGTTTGTTAGTGTCCACCGCGGACCGTGAGTGAGTGCCACCAAGCCCCCGCCTTGCGGGCCAGCCGCTCACAAAGTTGGGTATCCTAGACTCATTTGAGGTCAACCCTAGCATTGTAAGTCCATTAGAACAATTGGGTCCCGCCCCGGACCCTCATCATTATCTCCCGGACCCACCGGGTGAACGTGTGAATCGGGTGAGCAAAAATCGTCATTGTGAGAATCATTGAGCGCTTGTATGCTTGCGGGTCTAAGTCCTAGGGTCATCTCATCATGTTTAGTGATCTTTGGGCTGTTCCACATCAAGTGGTATCAGAGCGGTCATAGGCTTGTCCTAACAAGTCTAGTCTTGGGTCATCATCATACTAGGTCATAGGTGCATCCGCACACCCGTGCATAGCCCACCCAACCTTGCATGACCACTCGTAGTGGTACTCACTATCAACCCAATGCTTCATCTTCCAATCCCACTATGAATCCAAAACCCCAAGGGATACCTACCACTAACACCCATGACTTCCCTGATCACTTCAGTTACCTCATGAAAACCTTGACCCATGCCAATGGCAAGCTTGATAACCTATCTAGACGACTTGACAAACTAGAAGAAAATTGGCCCGCCCCAAGGAAGAATGATAGTAGGCCTCCTCCCTCACCTCTCACCTTTGATGGGACTCATCCTAATGAGTATTTAGAATGGGAGGCTTCCATTGACCATTACTTCACTTGGCATCCCATGACCGATAACGAGAAAGTCCAATTTGCCAAATCACAACTTACCAAATGGGCTCAAACCTATTGGCTACAAATTGTTGGGCTAAGGATAATTAGAAGGGAAGATCCCATCACCACTTGGGTAATCATGAAGGAGCAACTTAGGGCTAGTTATGTGTCCCCTTCCCATTCCGAACACCAAAGTCCAAAGAGCATTTCAACTCCTTCATTTCCCCTTGGCCAACCCAAGACCCTAATCTCCCACTCCCCACCACTTCCCACCTATCCTACCCCAACCACCACATCTACACCCTACCTCCCAGTCCTTACCACAACCATAGCTCCAAAAATCCAATTGGGCCCCATGTCCACCCATTCACCAAAACTCATGATGTCTACCACTCCCCAACCCAAAACCCCTCACCAAATTCATACCCTACAAAATCCCTTGCAATCCACCACTACCCCTCCATCATCCCCCAAAAAGGACACACCTCTTAAGACCAACACCCCTCACCCAACCCACCTTCTACTTCCACTCCCAAGTCCAACCCACGTCCGACCTTGCTCACCTCCTCGGGTGCGCCATGCTTTGACTATCACCAACCCACCCACCATAGACCTTCCTACCCCATTGTCCTTAGGAGTTGCAACCCACACACCCACCCAAGTGGAGAGAGATACCAATCCGGATCCACCTCCCAAAATTGAGGAAATCCAAAAGCCACACAACTCACCCACCCCTCCTAGCCTAGCTCCTCAAGAGCTACACACCCTTCCCCATGACACCATCACCATAGATAAGACCATACTCCAATGGCTCAAGCAAGGCCTCACCATTCCTAGCTCGCAACCAAGCCACCTACCCATGGGACATCAATCCCAAATCATTCCCACTCAGTCTCATGTCACTTATCAAACCTCCTATTGTGTAGAAGATTTAGGATACTTAGTGGCCTACCTACATTGGCAAGTCCACTTGACTGATTTGCTAGCCATGAGGCCATCGGAGTCTAGCACAATTAGCCTAGCTTACCCCACCGTTGGCTCCATCACTTCCATCTACACCAATGGCCAGTTTACAAGTGAGATCATACTCCTTCTTCCCATGGAGGAGGAACCCATCCTAGTCTACTCCCCTACCATTGAGATCCCAAGAACATTGGCCAATCCACCCACTCACTACACCGGCCCAAACATCCTAATAGGTGAGGAAAACCCACCTTGTGAAGACCTTGAGGACATAGGGCACTTCTCCCTAGGAAGCCTAATCCACGACCCCTTCGATCCCTTCCAATGGGAACCTAGTTACCCATATGACCCACCCACCTTACCCACAACTCACCTTTCCCTATCCCAACCCACCATGTCAGACCATGCCCACCTCTTCCAAAACTCGAGCCACACAAAGGGAACCATCGCCATAGGCTACATATACCTAGGAAGCAGGGAAGAGCACCTCTCCATAATGTCCACCTTCCTAGATCCCTTTGACCCTCTCACATGGAAGTTCAAAGGCCATTCCCCACCCATACACATCAAAGTCATCTTTGTGATAGGAGTGCATAAGTCTTGGCACAACACATCACTTGGCATGATTAGAAAGTTGGGTCCATTCATTCACATCACCCACATGTCAAGTAGGAAGCATGCGTGGTCCCTATTTGGGTGTAATGGTCCTCTCCAACTCAACATTGGTCTTATGAATGATAAGAGCATCCTTAGATGTCATGGTTCCCCAACATTGGTCACACTTATGCATGATAGGTTCACTTGTGGGTGCCCAGGGCCTCCCTCATCTAGCAAGCTTGATTGTTACCACTTACATGATAGATCCGCATATGGATGCCCAGGTCCTCCCATTCTAATCAGGTATAGGCATGATAAGTTCACTTTTGAGAGTTCGGAATCCTAGAAATCTTCATTCACAAAGTCCATTATGCACCACCCCTCAAAGTTGCTTAATGACATCCGCAAGCATATAGGAAGGATCAATGAGGCTCACAAAAGGCGGGCAGATGCTCATCGGTGCCACTACGAGTTCCAAGTGGGAGACCCGGTGATGGTGAGGACGGAGCGGCTCCTTCCCAGACCTGCCTCCAAGTTGAGGGCACGGGGTTCAGGACCCTTTCGAGTTCTAAGACGACTTGGCAGTAATGCTTATGAGATAACCTACCAGAGGGTTTTGGGGTACACCTTACTTTCAATGTGGCGGACCTGGTACCCTATAAGGGCCCTGCGGTGGAACCCAGTGAGGAGCTCGAGCCTTTACCCCTTCTTGAGAGAGACATTCCCGGAGGGACTCCACTTCCTAGCTTGAGAGACCGACAAGAGCAGGTAGAAGCAATACTGGATGAGCAGATTATCATTACTAGGCACAAGGTGTATCAGCGCTACCTGGTTAGGTGGAAGAACCGTCGCCCAATTGAGGATACTTGGGCGAGTCAGGAGAACCTGCTGCAACTTGACCTCGACATTCTGGAGCTTGTACTATAGCCAGACGGACCCATACTCGACGGGGTCGAGTTCTCCCCACCCCGGGGGTATGATGGGGGCATCCCTTGCCCCTCCACTTTTTTTTTGAGGCTCGGATCGTCATCGACTTATGCCATTATGCCCGTCATGTGTTCGTGAGTCTAGTCATGTAATTTTTATATTTTAGTTGAGTCTTAAACTATGTAATTTTCCTATTATTTGAGTCATGTACCTAGGTTAGTAGGTTATCTACCAAAGTCTTGTGTCATTATGTTGGTTTGTTAAGCTATTGGGCCCAACTAGTGGGCTAGGCCCAGGGGCACCCCTCCCTTAGACTGCTTTGGTCTTTAGTTAGTTTGTCAAGGTCATTATGGTCATATGAAAGTATGGAGCCTATAAATAGGCCTCCCCTCCCTCTCATTGTAACAACTTTTGATGAAATTATTGAAAACTACTTCATTCCACCTCTCTAGATCTCTCTCTTGTACTCTCTCTCTCTCATTACCTCTCTCTCTCTCCCAAGGGGCATAGTTCGCCCCCTTCCCTCTCTCTTCCCCCTCTCTCATTCAAATCCATCCCCCACCTACCCCCATTACTACCCCACAACTTCCCACAACCCTCCTTAACTCTCCACCTATTCCCAACAACCCTCCACCTATCCAAGCTCTACTTCCCAACCACCACCTACCTCCCTTCACTTCCCAAAGCATCTTCCCACCTCCCCAAGGCTGACTCCACTTCTCCCAACACCCCAAATTCGAATCTCCCACCCATCTCCCCTTCCCCCTTGCTCCCTAGGTCGCACCCCTCCTCTCCCCTCAAGCCAAGTTCGCCCCCCACCTTCCCCCACACTCATCTTCTCCCTTGTGCACACCCACTCCCCCATCTCCACCTATAGCAGCTCCAGCCCCCTTTCTCCCTCCATCACTGCCATTCCTAACCTCCTGGAGCCCTAGCCACATCCTCCCCCTCTCCCTAACCCTTCAGCCATCATTTACAAGGTGTGCTAACTCCCCTTGCCCTCCCCTTGTTCTTGTAAGTTGCAGCTTCAAGTATCAGATCGCAGGCAGCAGAGTAAGGCCCTGAAGTCGCGTCATCCCCGGCCTCCCCCTGCTCCTCCTGGTGGAAAGGCCTACATCTCTGGAAAGGTATTCCAGAGATCTTTCAAGGCGAGGTGGTTTCGTCGGCATCCGAGTTCGGTACTGTCCGCAGCAACCATTCTCCCCCGACTGCGCAGAACCTCTCAGACCAAAAGCCAGAGCGGCAGAGAAGACTCTCCCACGATGAACCTTGAAGGAATCAGCCTTCAGGGTCTTCCACAAAGATCTTCCTCCCCCTGTCAGCGTCCAGGAACAGAAGGCAGAACTCCGTTTGGCATCCGACAACCAGAGATATCAATTTTCTACCACAACCACGCCGGTCTGCCTCCTCACAGTCTGCCCCGACCACCGTCCACTTCTCTGGACACCCAGCTCATCTCCGACATCAGAAGACTTCCCCGTTTGTTTTGCTGCAAAGTAGACTCGTCCACGATTCCAACAAGTCCAGCGGTGCCAGATTTGGAGCTCAGGAGCGACTGTGGCCGCTTCTGCAACCTGCTGTTTCAGACTGAGCTCGGCCAGAGACCAGAGCTGCATCCATCTTCCAGTCGCCGGAGCAGTCAGCCCCCAGATCAGAATGTCGTCCAAAAATTCAGGCCGCACCCCTCTCCGGTTAGCAATCTTTTGGCGCAAGTCTCATCAGATTCTGAGCTCGGTGGATTTATTGGCTGCATCAACATCGACTCCCTGTCCAGAATTACAGAAGCTAGACAGAATCGGCGAAGCTCGGAAACTCGGTTTCCTTTGCATCTCTCCCCACCCCGCTTGGCCGGTTGAAGACCCCTCCCTGCGTGGAGGTAGTTTTGAATGTATTAAGCATAACCCCCACCCCAAGATCACCCCTCCTGCGTGAGGAGTAGTGCTGTACCGTTTGTAATTTCAGGTCAAGATACATCGCCGCGGCGATCGGGTGCATACCCTCGCCTCCCGGCGCGCCCTCGTCTCCGATCGGGATCGGTGTCTTCACACCGATCAGGTGAGCTTCTGATACTATCCTTAGTATCCTTATTCCTGCTAGTTTAGTATTGCTTTGATTGCTCGTCGGCGGTGAGAAGAGGGCTCGAACTTGCATGCTAGTTTGTTAGTGTCCACCGCGGACCGTGAGTGAGTGCCACCAAGCCCCCGCCTTGCGGGCCAGCCGCTCACAAAGTTGGGTATCCTAGACTCATTTGGGGTCATCCCTAGCATTGTAAGTCCATTAGAACAATTGGGTCCCGCCCCGGACCCTCATCATTATCTCCCGGACCCACCGGGTGAACGTGTGAATCGGGTGAGCAAAAATCGTCATTGTGAGAATCATTGAGCGCTTGTATGCTTGCGGGTCTAAGTCCTAGGGTCATCTCATCATGTTTAGTGGTCTTTGGGCTGTGCCACATCAGGGTTTTAAGGAGTTGATGTCCTCCAATCAATTTTATATTTTTCTGCCAGCCGGTAGACCTTCTGGTTGCGGAAGTGGCTGCCGTTGTCTGACACAACTCGGTCGGGCGCGCCAAACCGGAATATGATATTACGGCGGACAAACCTGACCACGATCTCTCCGGTGACCTCCCGTAAGGCGACAGCCTCTGCCCATCAGGAGAAGTAGTCGGTTGCCGCCAAAATATACTTGCAGCCTGTGGAAGATGCAGGTAAGGGACCCACGACGTCCGTTCCCCACTGGGCGAACGGCCAACTGGGCGCGGTTGGGTGTAACTGTACGGGGGGCCTTCTGGGTATGGTGGCATGCTCCTGACATTTCTGACACGACTTAGCATATTTGCAGCAGTCGTCGAACATTGCAAGCCAATAATAGCCGAGCTTCTTTATTTCAATCTTCATTTTCGGCCCCGCCTGGTGTGCGCCAGCTGTCCCGGCATGGACCTCCTTCATGACCCTCCAGGCTTCTTCAATGGACAAGCATCGGAGGAGTAATTTTTGCTTGGCGTCAGCCACCATTCGGAATAATATTCCGTTTCAGAGCTCATAAGAGTCCTTAATTCTGATTAGCCTGATCTTCTCTTCTCTCTTCTTGGGCAGCTGCTGGTACTTGAACCACTGCATCAGGGGGTCTCTCTAGTCAGGTAGGCCGACGGCTTCTGCTGTGGTGACTTCTAGCTCTTCTTCTTCTGGTTCCTCTTCTATCATACTGGGCATCTGGCGCTGATTTATTACTTGGATACTGAGAGATCCATCTGGAGGCACTGCCAGTGAGCTTGCCAGTTTTGCCAGGGCGTCGGCCTGTGCATTCTCCCCTCTGGCGACATGGCCTATCTCAAGGAGGTAGAACCGCTCCATGAGTCTCTTCGCCTTAGTGTGATAAGGGAACAGCTCAGGTTTTCGGACATCAAACTGTCCCTGGACCTGCATGATGACCAGCAGCGAGTCGCCGAATACTTGGAGCATTTTGATCTCCATTTGGAGGGCCACCTGAAGGCCGATGATCAGAGCTTCATACTCTGCTTCATTATTTGTGCAGGGCTTGCTAATGCAGCAGGAAGTGTGCATCACTTCTTTGTCTGGCGATTTGAGGACGATGCCGGCTCCGGCCCGTACCTTGGCACGTCCAGACGGGGTCGCTTCTGTTCTCGAAGCCCCATCAAAGTATAGCTGCCAGATAGCTTGTTGGACATGATCCAACTCCAGTTTCTCATCCTCGGGTAGCTCCGTGGCCAACAGGGAGTCTTCGGGGACAGGGTGTGCTGCGAAGAAATCCACGACGGCTTGTCCCTTAATGGCCTTTTGCGGCACGTAGGTGATGTCAAACTCCATAAGCAGCACGGCCCATTTGCCAAGGCGCCCCTTCGGGATAGGCTGGGAGAGAATGTGCTTGATGGGGTCATCCCTGGATATTAAGCTCACTTCATGGGACAGCATGTAATGCCTCATTTTCTTGACAGCGAAGACCAAAGCAAGGCAGACTTTCTCTATCGGAGTGTACTTGGCCTCCGCTCCCACCAATCTCCAGCTGAGGTAGTAGAGCGCCTGCTCCTTTCCCTCATCATTATTCTGGGCGAGCATTGCCCCCAGTGAATATTCGGTAGCCGCTATGTAGAGAATAAGCGGTCTGCCTTTGACAGGTGCCCCCAGGACCGGCGGGGTCTTCAGGTACTCTTTTAGCTGGTCGAACGCGTGCCGGCATTCGTGACCCCAGCTGAAGGGTGCATTCTTCATCATTAGTCTGTGAAAGGGTTGGCAACGCCCCGACAGGTTGGAGATGAACCTGCGGATGTAGGCTAGACGGCCCTGTAGGGACCTTAGCTCTCTTAGACTCTTCGGAGGGGGCAACTCCTGAATGGCTTTTATCTTGAAGGGGTCAATCTCGATCCCTCTGTGCCGGACAATAAAGCCGAGGAACTTACCACTGGACATGCCAAAGGCGCACTTCATAGGGTTCATCTTCAGCCCATACAGCCGGAGCCTTTGAAAGATGACCCTGAGGTCGCTCAGATGTTCAGCTCTCTTCTTAGTCTTGACAACTAGATCATCAATGTAGCATTCGACCTTACTATATAGCAGCTCGTCAAAGATCTTGGTCATTGCCTGCTGATATGTAGCACCAGCATTCTTGAGGCCGAAGGGCATCCTCTTGTAGTGGAATATCCCCTTGGGTGATCTGAAAGCTGTGTGAATCCGGTCGTGGTCGGCTATCCAAATTTGGTTATAGCCGGATGATCCGCCCATAAAAGACTGGGCTTCGTGGCCGGTGGTTGCATCAATCATCACCTCGGTGATAGGCACTGGAAAGTCATCTTTTGGGCAGGCTTTGTTCAGGTCACAGAAATCCACGTAAATCCTGATATGTCCATTCTTTTTCTTTACCAGTACGATGTTGGCCAACCAAGTGGTGTATTGGTTCTCCGCCACGAAGCCGACATCTATGAGCTTGTCGACCTCCTCGCAGATCTGGCTGATCAATTCCGGCCTCATACGCCGGAGAGACTGCTTCACTGGTTCCACCGTGGGATCAATGGCCAAGATGTGCTGAGTCACCTCGGGGCTGAGCCCAGGCATTTCTTTATAGTTCCAGACAAAGCAATCCCAGAATTCTTGTAGCAACTTTGTGTATTGCTCTCTCTCTTGTAGGGGCATGAGAGCACTCAGAAAGGTCGGCCTGGGGTCACCTTCGGTGCCAAGGTTGATCTCAATCAATTCGTCGACTGTGGCCTGGCCGCCATTTCCAATTTCCGGTTGGGCCGGCGACAAATCGACGAAGTCTTGATCTTCATTATCTTCGGGCTCGAGGACGCCATCCCCCTCTTCTTGTTCTTCATGAAGGGGCGCGGAGGCTGCATTTGCCGCGCACTCCTCCTGGACCGTAGCCGCCGGGTCCGTGGGGTCCGCTGGTGCAGAAAGGCACAGGGCCACCTCGGGGTCTTCTATGTACTCATCATAGACAGCTCCGGCGGGGGCCGGGGCAGCCGCATCTTCAGGGGTCTGGTACTGGATGGATAGTGTATAGGCTCCTCTTCTGGGGCTGTCCGCCACGTGGGGGCGTGGTGGGGCTACCACATAGTCTCCCATTCTGAGCTCGTCCCTGTCAATGAGGTCTTGAGCAATGTCTTTGAAGACATAGTAGTCTTCGATGTCGTGGCCCAGTATCTGGTGGTAGGGACAAAACAGTGGGTCCCCACTTCTTCGGGTGTCCTGCGGCCTCTTGGACCGTGGGAGGGAGACCTTGCCGTAATGGCAGGCCCAGTCAAAAATACCTCGAGTCTTCTCTCTTGGGAAAGAGTAGGGCTTCTGCAACTTCTCTTGGAGTGTTAGGCCTCGCCTGGTTGGCCGCCCGGTTAATGGGCTTGCCGTGTCTCTTGTCTCCCTTCTTGACCAGACGGGGACATCGGGACTGGTGTCTCGGGGTCGAGACATGTGGCCACCCCACGGGCGAAGAGAACTTTGGATCAGGTTAGTCACTAGCGAGGTCAACTCAGCCAGCCGTGCCTTTAACACCCCGATTTCCCGTTGCTGCCTATGGTACAAGGCGTACATGACGGGGTCGTATCGGGGGGAATTCGGAGCATGCCCCATGCTACTGCTTCTTGCTTCGCCAGCAGGCCGGAGTGAGGGCGCCTCAGTGGTGTGCCCCTTCGAGGTTAGTCCCTCGGAGAAAGAGGAGGTCTTCCCCATGCAGCGGTGGCGGAGAGGGTTCCAAAGGAACACTTCTTCATCTTGCGCCTCCTCAGTCGGAGGCCTGGGATATACGTCTTGGTGGGCTTCCCGCAAATCTGCAGCTTCCGCGGGGTCGTCGCCGGACAAGGCTGAAACTGATATCACATCAGTTTCGTAATAATCTTCTAGTGAAAAGCCCAGACCGGGGTGCTTGGTGATTTGCAGCAACCGCCGATCCAGGTTTGGTGGGTTCCACATTCTTTCGAACATTTCCTTCCGGCTGGAGGGTTGATAGGGAGGAATCTTTTACTTTCTGACCATTCTGGCTGCCTGGTCGGTCATGTGGGGGAGTCCCGCAATGGGGACGTGTGGGTCATGCAACTCGTCAGGAAATCGGCAATCATCGTCTTCCCTGACTAGCTTTTCCCCGGCAACATAAAAGATAGTGGATGGCCCCTCCGGGTTAGGCACTTCAAAAGTTCTCAGCAGCTCGGCCACTTGACAGTCAATTTCTGTAATGGGCTTAATGATCCCTGGCGGGACTCTGACATCCTCCAGCAGGACTTCGAGGCAAGGCGTTGTGGACGCGGGATTTTTATTTATTTATTTATTTTATTTGATTGATTTATTATTTATTGATTTATTGGCGTGCCCGTCACCGGAGTGACGATTTTATTGTGCGCTCGATCTGACTTGGTCAGTCGATTGTGGGTGATCGTGTCTGGACCAGAAGTCCGTCATACCATAAAGGCTATGACGTTAATTACGCCCTTCCAAGGAAGGACAACCCTTGATTAAACGCTAAGATAGGAGGAGGACATCGGTAAAGCCACATGCTCAAAAGAAACGGAATTCATTCGTTTGCAAGACGCTAAATGGATTAGATGAAGCAGGGGTTCGTTATCTTAGGGGATAGCTCCGACGGCATATTCCCACCAGCTTGAACTATGCCAAGTGGGGAATAGGAAACTACCCATGCGGTGGCAGAGTAGGATCCGGAAAAGATCGGGCATAATTGACCCGGAGTCCGAATGGGGACCGGCGTGACATGGCACGCTCCATGTGGGTGCGATGGCACATCTATATCCCCCTTGGAGGGACCATCGAAGGGTATGCAAAGGCATAACTCCGTGGGCCGATGGGGTTGAGAGGGAGAACATCACAGTCACCCAATAGGATATGCATAAATTTCGGCAGCATGTCCGCTCAACTTGGATTATGCCAAGAGAGAATAGGTCATCATCCACGGAATGCCAGGATGACGACCGAACGAGGATGGGCACCGGGCCCCGGGACATCGCTTGCATTTATGCCATCGTTTAATATCCCCTTGAAATCCCTCGGAACTCATGTAATGACATGGCCCTTTGGGTTCATAAGGGTGAAATCCGGATCGGGAATGAGGACTGTAGGGGAGGTCTTCCCCATTACTGTGTCTTCTCAAGGCATCCATGACGATCTCTGAACATCCCCGGGGCATATGTCTGAAGAAATCAGAAGGTTGATAGATGGCAGTGCAGAGAAGAGCCTCTGACTGGACTTCAATTGGCCAAGAAGGTGGGTCTCGGCATGGCTTTCTATCGGCCAGAGGAGGGTCTCAGCGGAGGTTTATTGGTTGGCCAAAGGGGGGTCTCGGCGGTGGTTTCTTGGCTGGCCAAAGGGCCTCTCGGCGGGGGTTTATTGGTTCAAAAAGGGGGGTCTCGGCGGCGGCTTCCCGGCGCGCTCCTGGCCGCGCCGAGAAGGTGGCGCCGAGAGGCTTGCATGGAGGGGTTTGAATAGGCCTATAGGGGAGGGGGTCTCGGCGTGGAGCTTCCTGGCGCGCTCCTGGCCGCGCCGGGAGCCTGGCGCCGAGAGGCTTGCATGGAGGCTCATGTGAAAAAGGTTTAAATGGTAGGGTTTGTCGTTTAGCTGGGGAGAGGGCATCTCGGCGGGACAGTTCTCGGCGGGGAATTTTTCACGCCGAGAAGGTGGTTTTGCGGAAGGATTTCAGGGTTTGATTGCGGTACTCTGTCCGGGAGTTTCTAGGTTTTGTGGCTCAGAGTGAGACCGAATCGGGGGTGCAGGAGGAGGTTTCATGGATGCCTCTGCTAGAGGGATGCCAGGGAAGCTGAGAGACCAAATCATCAGGAGGAGGAGAGGCCATCGTTAGGGCCCTGAGTAGCTTTCATCTATCTGCTGCCAGACGTCTGGGGGGGTCAAGAGATGGCTGTCTCTGATCCCCCAGACTAGCACAGTGGCATCGAAGAAGCAAAACGGTGATGAAAGAACCCTCGGCGTCGGGACTCCAGGTCTTAATCACTCAACGGTTAGAGTGAATACCCAGGGTTGCGTTCATCTGCGGGTTCAAATACATCTTTTATAGCCGGCAGTCCGGGAAACCAAGAGATTGATGTCTCTGGTTCCCGAACAGCACAAGAGGCTCGAGGGGAAAAACTCGAACGTATACGGAGGGCATACCATTGAGACAGGAAGGGAGGAGAGAATAGAACCCAACGACCCACTAAACAGGGGTGGGAGTTCTATCTTCATCCCTGCTCTAAGAACAGACTCAACTCTGAAGCTTGAATCGTTCCGCCCATGGGGCATTCAGACAAACAATACGCTTGCGTATAGAGACAGGGGAAGCTCATATTGCCTAATATCCATCACGGCAACTGCATTTATTTCATCCCACTACCATTATTTACATCGACTGCAGGACTAAAACCGAGAAACATAAAGGGGAGGAACAGGGGGGGAATCATATGAATAATCGAAGCACTAAGACTTGGACTACTACATACGGAGAACAATGAAAAAGGAACAGCGAACATGGGGGGGGGGGGGGAGGGTGGAGCATTGACTCCTCTCCCTCCCCCTAGCAGCCCACCTGGAGCCTTTTCTTCTTCTTTTCTTCTGCTTCTTCTCTTCTCTCAGCCGAGGGGGGGGTCTCTCTCTCTCTTGGCAGGACTCCCTCTCGATTCTTTTTCTATTTTTCTATCCTGTTCTCTTTTTTCTATTCTCTTCTTTTTTTTTGTCCGCCCCCTCTTCGTTCGAAGGAAGAGGGTTTTTATATCCATCCTCCTTTTCCTTCTCGACAGATACTATCACGACGCGCTTGAAACGGGCTTCCCGGCGCGCTCGAATCCCACCTCTCGGCGCAGCTTTGGGCTTCGACCACAGGCTCTCGGCGTGACCTTCACACAGGCCCACTTGGGACTTTTTAAGTGCATCATCACCCGAAAGGGCCTTTCATTGATGACATATCTTGTATCGAGATCATCATTACGGTTTTCATCAGTCCGTAGACAGGGGTTTCATCAGTCCGTAGACAGGGGTTTCATCAGTCCGTAGACAGGGGTTTCATTGGTATTGCCATCTGAATGGTGACAAAACCGGGTATCATCTTATCGACACCGTCACTTGAATGGTGACGAGCTCGGACATCAGCTTTAGTCTGGGAAGACCTCAGCCGGGTATATAATCTGTGGAGACCATTCTTCTTCTGTTCTGACTTTGCAAAAGCCTTTGCAATCTTCATCTGCCGGTACCGGCTTCATCTTCATCTCATATTACATCTGTCAGTAAGCCGACATCTGACTTACCCTGACATATCATCCGTGGATTCTTGGACGAAACGGTAGTACAGCTCTCATTAAAGGGCTGGAAGGTCTCATCAGTCGAGTGACTGTTGCTTTATCATTGCTGCCGTCAGAGTGACATTGGCACCGGGCATCAGCTTTGCCGACAAGGGTTTTAGCCGGGTAGACAGTTGATGAGCTTCATCATTGGTCTTTCACTGTTGGTCCGACCCTCTTTTCAATTATGTTTTCACCCTTGTTCATTTTCCAGGTGTCAACAGGCGTCCCTGGTGTAGAGTAGATGGGGAGAGGGGCTGCCTTAAATACCCCCCCCCCCTCTTGTGCAATGAATGGTACATGTAGGGGAGCCACATAACCTGGGGACGGCGGAGGAAACCAACTGCCCGACTCCACTTTCTTCTTTCCCTTGTCTTGGGCGGCTTGGGGAATTTGCCTCGCCTTTTCTAAGTACAAATTGGCATCTGACAAATGACACTCGAACACCTCGAACGGGTGGAGGTCGGCGAAGATCCTGACTTCCTTCCCCTCGCAAGGGTATTTAATGCATTGGTGCAGGGTGGAGGGCACCACTCTATTCTGGTGTAACCAGGGCCGTCCCAGTAACGCCTTGTAGGAAGTGTTGGAGTTGATGACGTGGAACTGGACCTTGGTGGTGAAATCATCAAAAGTCAAGTTGAATTCTGCAACCCCCATGGGGACCTCACATTTCTGGTTAAAACCAGCAATCTTGACATTTTTGACCTCAACCAGGTGTACGTCAAAGTAGTGCTTTTGGTACACCCAGTAGGGGAGTATATTCACTGCTGCCCCTGGGTCGATCAGGACCCTGTTGATAGGCTGGCCGTTCAACTGCCCTCTCATGTAGAGGGGTCTGTTATGGCTGCAGGTGGGTAGGAGCATGTCATCTTCTGTGAAAGCCACGGCCACCTCAGGTGATATCTCTGCTAGGCAGGCTTCAAGATGTGCTGGTGTCTGGAGTGCGGCAATGATGGCTTGCCGTGTTTCTTCGTCCAAAGACAGCATCTCCCACACGGTAAACCGGGTCGGGATCTTCTTGAGGTGTCTGACTATTCGGTCGGCAGCCCGCACCTTGAGTAATTTCATCTCTTCGGGCTTGCCGCGCCTGCCCCCACCTTGGAGCTGGGGTGTCAGATCAAAGGATGCCTCCTCTGCGGGTCCCGTCACAGCCTGTGGGGCCGGCGGGGCCTCCTCCTTTTCTTTCATGAATTCGGCGAGGTTCAGGATGCCATTAAATTCTTCTTCCGGCTGAGGGGGAGCCGCCACCGATGGAGCTTGGGAACTGCTTGCTTCTCAGGTCCAAGGAGATCCTTGGGAGTGCGCCCGCCCTGCCATCCGGGCTAATAGGAATTCGGCGAATGAAGGGGTGCCTTGGCTTCTGGCCCCTCCGGGATAGAGACCCGACGGAGGAGGGATCTCGGTGCCTCGGACCTCAGGGTCGGGAACCTGGTATGGCTGTTCCCCCCTGAGCATGATGTTGAGGTTATCCTGAGGAGGGCGCCCCCACTTCCTTCCCGACCTGGTGGCATGTTGGGAAGTGGAGACTTCAGCTTGATTCACCTCTGGCGGCTCATGGGGTGGCTCTTCTTCTGTTTCCTCCAGGGAAAGGGAAGTGTCGAATAACGTCGAGAGGGTGTGGCAGGCGACGACGACCTCCTTCTTCTTCTTGCCCCTGGGTCTTCTCTTCTTCTTCTTCTTTCCTGCTGCGGCGGATGGCTGCTCTTGGGGAAGTTCAGCCCATAGGGGAGGCTCTTTCTCTGCTTCAGCTTCTGCCCTTGGAGCCAGTTCGAGTGATTTGAACTCCTCCCATGGAACATACTCCTTCAGCTCCACGGGCTGGATTTCGGGCTGTTCATAATCTTCGAGCCCATCAATAATAGCCTGGAGTCTTTCGACCGCCGGTCTGGTCTTCTGACGCATCCGCAGCGGGACAGAGCTCTTTTTGTTGTGAGTGGGCCGCCTCATGACCAGCCGAGGGGCCGTGTCGTGGCAAACCGGGCTCGCCGGGGGTGGTGCAGGCAGGGGCGTTACATCCCTCAGATGAACTCCTGGGGTGGGCCGAGGGATGCGTGCTCTTCTATTCTTCTTTTTGGGTACGGTTTGCTAACCTCCTTGATCTTGAGCCGGGGTCGTGATGAAGGTCTCATAAGTGGCGTGGGCGCAGGCCTCCGCCCACTCCTCAGGCAACTCCTGGTATAGCGAGACCATGTTGACAGGGGAGGTTATGCTGGGCAACTCATGCGGTTGCGGGGGGTCTACTCTATGCTCCCCCATGTCCAGCTCCCCATTCTTGATTAAAGATTCAATAACATCCTTGAAGACATAGCAGTCTTCAATGGTATGCCCGAGCACTCGGTGGTACAGGCAGAAGCGCGGGTCATCTTTTTTCTTTAGGTCGTCGGGCCTTCTCGGCTCTGGCAGTTTAATTTTGTTGTAGCTGGTTGCCCATTCGAACAGGAGCTTGGACTTGTCCCGGGCGAAGGAATATAGCTTGTTTCTCATCTTCTCCCTTAGTGAGGAGCCCTCCCGCCGTTCTGTGGTTCTGGGCATAGGAAGGTTGGCAGCCCCCTTGGCTTTCTCTTTCTGCTTTTCAAAAGCCTGGAAATCTAATGTGTGCACCTTAGGGGGAGCTGGCTTCTTCTCGGCCCGCCTGGCTCTTTGGCTTGACATGGCCGGGGTGGAGGAGTATCGGGCCAAAAATGCATCGATCTCTGCTACCACATTGTTCAGGCGGTCAAATGTCTTGACCTCAGTGCCAATCATCCTTTCCAGGATCTCCTTTTTCAAGTTCTATTTGCAGATCTGCACCGCATCCTCCTGGTGTGGGGGACGCTTGCACCTCATGCTGAGGTTCCTCCATCTCTTGATATAGTCGAGGGCCAACTCGTCATTCTTCTGTCTTGTGGCATAAAGTTCTGCCATGGTGACCTCCCGTTCTGCAACATAGAATCTTTCTTTGAACTTCTTTTGCATGTCAGGCCAATCGGCGACAGACCCGGGTGGCAGGCCGGAGTACCATTCAAAGGCAAGCCCGGTGAGTGTCGAGTCGAAGAACTTCAAGAGGTAGGCCTCATCAGCAGCCAAGTCCCCCATGACGTTCACATAATAAGCAATGTGCTCCCTGGGGGACCCTTGCCCGTTGAACTTTTTGAACTTCGGTGGCTTCGTGACGCCGACCGGCAACTTCTTTGCAGCATGGTGAGCCGGGTAGGGCACCCGGTAGACGTCAAACGGCGTCTGATCCCCGTCACCTCTCTCGGCCAGTTTCATGTCTATCATCTGTTCCAGCATCAACCGGCTAACTGTTGCCGGGTCGACCGGACTCGGATAAAAATGGGTGGGCTGCGCGCTCGAGGTGGCCAGCACGGTCGCCTGAGGGGCCATGAGGGACCCTTGGGAAAGTGAGGCCTGTGGCGGGGCCGGTGCGGTGCAGTGTGCTTGCTGCAGGGACGCGTCCCCGAGAGGGTTGAGGGCTGCTGGAAGGGCTGCTTCTGAAGATTGCCCCCTGTCCCTGGGCGCTTCGGGTAAAACCTCGGTCCGCCAGGACATCGGGGGCGGTGTGTTCCGTTCATTCAATTGCTTTTTAAGTGACTCAATTTCTTGCTGGAACCGCTGCATCATGAGCAGCATTGCAGGGTCAACTGTGGGGAGACGGGGCATGCCCCCCGTCTCTTCGGCCGAGGCGTCCTCGGATGATGTGGAGGGTCCGCCGCTCGTGTCACCGGTGGTGACCACGTTGGCCGTGAGGGCTGCAAGGGGCTCTTCAGGTAAGGTCCCTTCGGCGCCTGTGGGTGCCGTGTTGCCTGCCGCTCTCCCTCTTCTAGTAAGGGGTCCCGGCCTGGCGGCGAGTCTGGCCATTTCTTCAGGATCAGCAGGCAAAGCCCCATACCGACCGGGAACTCCTGCCATATTGCAAGTGAAGGTTTGCCATCTCTTGTTTCTCTTTGTCGCCCTCCTGGATGATCTTCCCTGGAACACCAGCCGGTCGAAGACCGACCGTCGGAGCGGCGCTTCCTCCCGGACAGGGGACTGGCGCTGCTCCTCCGAGCGGTTCCTCAATTCTGTGCTGGGCGCGGGCTGGGCTCCTTCTTCCTGGAAAGCGGAGGCCATTGCCCCCAGCAGTCTCTGGCGGCCGGTGGGGGTGCTACCCGGGCCTCGGAGGTAATTCCTCATAGCCTGCTCGATTCCTTCCCACTCCCGGTCAGAGAGAGCAGCCTGCGGTTGCATGTCGATGACAGCGGCAAGAGGAGAGTAGGCCCTGAGTGCCGGGCGGGCGGCATTGTGTCGGTGCCCGCGGTGACGGCGGTGAGCTTTCCCGGGCAACACCGTCATGACAGGTGCGGGTCGGCGAGCCGGGGTCGTGAATTCGACCTGCTCACCTCCTCGGGCCCGTCTCGGGCGGCAAGTGCTAGGTCCCGCCTGGGCGGGTGCAGTGGGTTGGACCTCCTTGGGGACCCAGACTTGCTTCAGTTTGGCCGGCCTGTGCACCGGCGCAGTTTTCGGTGAGGCGGCCATGGCAGCGGGCGTCACCCTCCCCTTCAGCTTCTCCAGTCCTTGAAAGGAATTGCGGACTGGGACAGCCGGGACGACACGGTCCGGTGTCACCCGGGACCTCTGCCCGTCCAGGCGGACTCGGAGGACCCCGACAGTCATAGTCTTCCCAGAGTTGGACGTGCGGCGCCCAGAGCTGGCACCGGCGTTGCTCCTCCGGAGCCTTCTTCGGCAGGATGCCGACCCTTGGTGGGATGGGCCAGTGGTTTGGTGCACGTGGTGCACGTTGCAGCTTAGCATCGTTGCTAGGACGCCATTGTTGTTCTTGGCCACAGCTCGGCCGGTAGCAGCTTCAGTGGCCCCCGGAGCGAGAGCGTTGACCTAGGACTCCTCAGGCGCCTTCACCTCGAGGATGTTGGCAAAAGCCACCCCCAAGAAGTTGGGGAAGCCCACAGTGGGAGGGAAGCTCCCGAAGTTGAGGGGGATCGCCAGGTAGCTGCCTCGGACATGGTTCTCAACGACTTGAGGGCCGCAAGTGACAGCCATCGTCGGCACCATGATGCGAGTTTCCTGCATTTGAGAAAGTAACGCAATTAGTATCACAAGAAGGGGGCCGCAGGGCCCCTAATTCCGGCAAAGAGATGAAGGGTGGATTGGTCCCACCGGGCGTGCCAGACTTGTGGACGCACTAAAATTCGCTTGTTCAGGCGGGTGTTTCGTCTATTGAGTGCGTGGGCGTGCCAGTCACCGAAGTGATAATTTATTCGGGCTCCGAAGAGCCCATGGTGCGCTCGATCTGACGTCGTCAGACGATTGTGTGGTTCGTGTCGGGACCAGATCCCGTCATGCCATAAAGGTCACGACGTCATTTACATCCCCCATACGAGGGAATACCCTTGATTAATTACCGAAATTAGGGGCCCTGCGGCCAAAATAAATAATACTAACTGCGCGAGAAGGGGACAAGAATAAATCACACTAAAGTCCACATCAGGATACGAGCCATTGGCCATGTCGGTCACTCGCGGACCTTTTCATATTCGGACTCGAGTCTGTGATAGAAACGCGACGGAAACCGAGGTGGACCCGTTCAAATGTCTGCCAAACGCACGGCAATTTTAATGATGGCTCGGAAGGGATCCGGGGTGAGAAGTGAATCCGGTCTGATTGGAATGTCGGCCCGAGACTAGGTCGGGGCCTGGCCATGTCAGGATGATTCCCAAGACTCGGGCCCGGCCTGAGAGGGCGGCACTATTGTTCCTTCTGCGTCGAGTCACAGAGAGAGGGGGCTGCAATGTAGAATTATTAATACCTTATATTGTTTTATCATTATTGTTCCTGCTACTCCGTTGCTTATTTCTCTTTCCGTATCTGTTCCGGGTGATTTCCCTCATCTTGCTTACTGTCATTATTACTCCCTTTTTTATTATTATTGTCACTTACTTCATTCATTTTTTTTTATACGGATATGTTCGGGTTTATTTATTCATCATGATTTTTATTGGCTTGTTAGTCCTGCCATTATATGCCCATATATACATATATATATATATTCATGTATTATTTTTTTGGGGAGAGTTGACCCTTGGCGGGTTGAAAGGGAGGCTAAAGGGAGTGTACCGCTGAGGAAATGGTGAGGACACCAGAGCAAGAATACGGCTCGACTCAGAGAGTCGTCGGTACCGGACACGCAGCACGACTCGGTCGACACCGACCTCATTGTGGCTGGGGACAGTCTGGAGTCCGCCCCGGAGCTTTGACACTTTAGTACGTATTTTTAAACGTATTTGTATTTTGTACGTATTTGGGTCGTATTTATATTTTGTACGTATTTGGGTCGTATTTGTATTTTGTACGTATTTGGGTCGTATTTGTATTTTGTACGTACTTCGTCGTATTTGTATTTTGTACGTACTTGGTCATATTTTGTATTGTGTACGTCTTAGGTGTGTCTTTGGCATGTATTTGGGTTTGCATCATTTTGGGATTTCAAATTTCAAATGGGTTCGAATTCAAACTCCAAAGAGGGAGAATGGAGCCCATAGAATTTAAATTTCAAATGGGTCAAACACAAACTCCAAGGAGCAATGATGGAGCCCATAGAATTTAAATTTCAAATGGGTTCCAAATCTAAACTCCAAGGAGCAATGATGGAGCCCATAGAATTTAAATTTCAAATGGGTTCCAAATCCAAACTCCAAGGAGCAATGATGGAGCCCATAGAATTTAAATTTCAAAGGGGTTCAAATTCAAACTCTAAGGAGGGAAGGTGGAGTCCAAACTCTATATATTATCATGTACTCCCCCTCTTGAGGGACTTGATGAATGAATG
The DNA here is from genome assembly GCA_022559845.1 of Amorphophallus konjac. Classification (NCBI taxonomy): domain Eukaryota; kingdom Viridiplantae; phylum Streptophyta; class Magnoliopsida; order Alismatales; family Araceae; genus Amorphophallus; species Amorphophallus konjac. The sequence goes on from CM040119.1 coordinate 234,164,199, forward strand.
AATGAAAAATGAGTTTTGGCCAAGAGCATTTTCTTCTTCTTCCTCCCCTCTAGGGTGTGACACCCTCTATCTCTCCTCCCTCTCTTCCTCTTCCCTTGGGAGCAACTCCTAAGGTCTATTACAGGTTTCTTGGATGCTCCACAGGTGGGAGGCGACCTCCCCATCTTCTGCTCAAGCCGGGAGTCCCATTGATCAAGGTTTTGCAACAAGCTTGGAGGAGATGGCCCTTGCTGTCCTGCGCCCAGATCTGGTTGTCTGCAGGCAGAAATGAGTCCGGAAGATCAGGTCGGCACCCTCCTTTCCCATCCCCAAACCCTATTGAACCCTTCTAAGATTTTCTTCATTTCCCTGTTCCCCACGTTCCCTGAAAACCTCATAGCCAAATTAGTCAAGTAGCGAAAGTTGTCTTCATAGCCCTTTTCCTTGCGCAGGCTGTCTCTGTGCAGACCTGTAGTAACCCAGAACCTAAAAGATCACGTTGGGATGCCCTCTTCCCGACCTCTGATCACATCGACCCCTTCTTCACTTCTCTTCCCCTACATGTCCCTTACCTCTCCTGAGAATCCCACTTCACATCTCCATCGGAGCGAAAACTTCCATTTGGACCCATTTTGGTTGCGCAGACTGCTCCTGTGCAGTCCTGCCGCGATAGTGACAAAGCCCCTCCAAAGGAACGTTCCTCTATACATCTTCAAATGACCTGAGATTTTCATAATTGCTTCACCACGTCCAAAATCATTCTCTAGAATTTTATTGCAAGTGTCTGAGCCCTCTTTCTCTACTTATCCCATCCACCTTCATAGCTCTCAGTTCTAACTGCACTGGACTGCAGAACTGAACCCCATCTGTTTTCACTTTTCACGCCAAAAACCTCCACTACGCGCCACCCCACCACTGCTACCCAGTCATCCCACGACCCTCACCTATCCACCAGAGAAAGCCCCACCCAATTTGCCATCCGGAGGACCTGGTTCAAGCCCAATCTTTGACCTGTGGTCCTGTTGCCAGAGGACAGACCAGAACGTGTAGGGCCTGTTGCAAAATTCGCAACATCACCTTCGGTACTCCGTTGCAGTCGCCACTTCACCGGTGTCCCTGGGACACCCCCACCAGCGCCTACGCTGAGTTTCGGGACCAACGGACGAGCAGAAGGTCACGTGCCAGGGTCTTCGTCCAGCTGCTCTCCTACGGCGCGCAGGCCGGCTAGCAGCCTGCCCCCCCCCCCCCGCTCGCGACCACTCCGGAGGTTCCAGCCGGCGTCGTCGGCTTCCCTCGTCTTCCAGGAGGCTCGCCATCCCCCACAGCGTGCTACCAGGGACATTGGAGCCTTCCTCCGCCTCCGTGACGTGCCCCTCTTGCTGCTGGTCCCAGTTCGTACCGACTCGCGGCGGCTCGCGTACGACGAGGTTCACCGATCCGGCACCCGTCACCCCACGTTGCACGACCCCCGGGTCCCGCTGTGTAGCCTTTTACCTCCCTGCGAGGAGTGGGCTGTGTTTGGTTGTACTCATTCAGCATTGTACCGGGGATCGTGTGACTTGGCTGGGCTTCTTCCCCACGCCCCGAGCGTGGAGGTATGCGTCCACTTCTTTGCCTGGTTAGCTTGCTCTTTTAGTATTTTCTCTTGATGCCGCTGCTTGTGTGCGTAGTAGGTTCTTAGCCAGTTCATTTCCTTTATTCATTGCCGTGGTGAGAGAGTGTGACCATCCCGTGACTCATCCGAGTCACGAGTGTGGAGTCTAATCACCCTAGACCCTGCCGGTTTGTCAACCGTGCAGATCCATGCACTTCCCTCATAGGGGCGCTTGCGAGCTTGAATTCTTGTTAGTTGACTTAGTTCCTCTCTTGGGAACATTAGGTGTTGAGTCTACGCCGTTCAATCCATCGCAAAGTTGTTGGTCTTAGTTGTCCATTTAGTCACGTCTTCACATAGAGTCCCAGTTCTCCTTGCATTCCACATCAAATTTGGTATCAGAGCCATAGGTTGTCTAGGGTGCATTTGAGTCTTCGTTCTACCCCCATTTGTCCCTTAGAGTCTTGCATTAGTTTGCATTAGAAAAAAAGAACAAAAAATTCCCTTGCATTTTGTTCCATTACATGCCCACTCGGCGTGGTACAGATTACCAACAGCCGGTCCCAATGGGTGACCCTAGGAATGCTGCCCCTAGTGACTTTTCCCTTCAGGATATGATGCAGGCTCTCATGAATCGGATAGATCATTCCGATAAGAGCTTTAGAGATCATGCTGCATTCATGGAGGGCCGGATGAAGGCCATGGAGGACCGGATGGAGGCTTCCGACCGGACCATTCAAGGTCTAGTTGGACGGCCCAACCAGGATAGAGCTCCGCGTGAGGATGTCCCCGGGCAGGCCCAAGGCCCACTTGACCCTGCTCTTCGGCCCGCACACCCTAGGGCCGACGACCGGAGACCACGTATTCAAGAGTTTGATGATTTTGGGTCCGATAATGAGGTTGAGGGTTATGGCCGTGCTCGACGTGGCTATAGGCCCCATAGGGACGACGAGGATGACCGTCTCCTTAGGTCCGTGCGCGCGGATCCTCCTACCTTTGATGGGTCCTTGGACCCTAAGATCTATGTTGATTGGGAGGCGGGTATGGACCGCTACTTTGAGTGGTATGAGATGACGGACCACCGGAGAGTCTGATTTGCCAAAATGAAATTGCTAGGGCAGGCACAGACTTATTGGAGAAACATGGAGAGCATGTTGATGCAGCGACATCAACCCCAGATTGAGACATGGGATGATATGAAGGTAAAGCTCAGGCAAAAATACCTTCCTTCCACATACCGTCAGAAGCTTATTGATAGGTGGCAGAGTCTCAGCCAAGGGGATCGGACTGTGACCGACTACATCGCTGATTTTGATGAGTACTACTTACGATGTGGGGTCACGGAGGAGAGTGCCATGACCATCTCCCGCTTCCGTCGGGGTCTGCGGCCGCACTACCAGTATGAGTTATTTCGCCGCCATGCCACGACCCTGGAGGAGGCTTATCAGGTCGCACTCGAGTTAGAGCAGTTTGAGTCCGAGTTTGCTCCGGTCCAGCGCCTGGGACCCACATATCCTCGTGGGTCAGACCCTCGTGCTATGACTGGACCTTACCCTCGGGGACCTGTGGCCTGTCCACAGGAACCCGCTCGTCAAGACTTCACTGCCCTTAGACCACGTCCTCCCCCTCCGAGGGACTATCCCCCTCGACCCCAGGCTCCAGCCTCGGCCCCTCGGCCTCAGTAGCCCACCATTCCTACCCGACCCCAGCTTCCACCACCCCCGGCCCATCGTGATGACAAGGGAAAGGGGCCGATGACTGGTGGAGCACCTCAGGGCACTGGGTCCCGTCATGAGTGTTATAGGTGCGGAGGGGTTGGTCATTATGCTGTTAGTTGTCCTACCCGATCCTCTTTGGTCATCGGAGATTCTTCGACTGGTGAGCTTGCACATGGTGTCGTATCCGTCAGTTATGAGGCTGACCAGGAGCTCGCGGAGGAATTCTTTGATGAGCTGCTTGAGGGTGAGCAACTAGATGTCCAGGGCACACAGTGCCAGGATGACGTCCAGCTGGGTGTTGTCAGGTGTATCTTGACCCAGCCGTTGGTGAGTGATGACTGGCGTCGCACCACCATTTTTCATACCTTTTGTAGGCTGGGTGGGAAAGCCTACAAGGTGATCATAGATAGTGGGAGCTGTATTAACGCTATCTCAACGGGTACTGTGACTCGCTTAGGGTTGACCCCCGTGGACCACCCTTCCCCTTATCGCGTGTCATGGGTAGATTCCACCTCTATCCCAGTAAGGCTGCGATGTATGGTGCCATTGCAGTTCCATGCCTACCAGGATGGGATCTGGTGTGATGTGTTGCCTATGAAGGTAGGCAGTATTATCCTAGGAAGGCCCTGGTTATTTGATCGGGATGCTACCCTCCATGGCCGGTCAAACACATGCACATTCGACCATAATGGCCAACGGATTACCCTTCATCCGTCCCAGCCGAGGAGTCCATCCATCCGGGGTCCCACTGGGCCTAGTACCCCGACTCCTGCTATTCCAAGGCCCAGTACCCCCTTGCCAGCTCAGGCTACGACCTTGCCTCCGGATGTCGCCGCCCTGAGTGTTCCTCCGACTAGGAGGTTGATGCTAGTCAGCTCCCGGGAGTTGGAGCGTGACTTTGTTAGAGGGGACCCTATTTTTGCCATTATAGTCCGAGAGGTGGTTGGAGAGACAGAGAGTGATCTCCCATCTGATGTTGCTGATGTCCTTCGAGAGTTTACTGATGTATTTCCTGATGATTTACCTGAGGGTCTTCCACCTATGCGGGATCCTCATTGCCCAATTTGTCACATTATAGGATGAGCCCCGCTGATCACGCTGAGCTTCAGCGTCAGGTTGAGGAGTTGATGACGAGGGGATCTCTTCGTGAGAGCATGAGTCCATGTGCCGTCCCTGCCTTGCTTGCCCCTGAGAAGGACGGTACTTGGAGGATGGGACGGCCCACGTCCGATGATGCATGGATCTCCCGGGCAGAGCTGGAGAGGTTAGATCCAGACTTGCTAGAGCTGTACCAGAGCGACAGAGACCCTTACTCGACAGGGTCGAGTTCTTCCCACCCGGGGAGAATTGGTGAGGACACCAGAGCAAGAATACGGCTCGACTCAGAGAGTCGTCGGTACCGGACATGCAGCACGACTCGGTCGACACCGACCTCATTGTGGCTGGGGGACAGTCTGGACTCCGCCCCGGAGCTTTGACACATTAGTACGTATTTTTATACGTATTTGTATTTTGTACGTATTTGGGTCGTATTTGTATTTTGTACGTATTTGGGTCGTATTTGTATTTTGTACGTACTTGGTCATATTTGTATTTTGTACGTACTTGGTCGTATTTTGTATTGTGTACGTCTTAGGTGTGTCTTTGGCATGTATTTGGGTTTGCATCATTTTGGGATTTCAAATTTCAAATGGGTTCGAATTCAAACTCCAAAGAGGGAGAATGGAGCCCATAGAATTTAAATTTCAAATGGGTCAAACACAAACTCCAAGGAGCAATGATGGAGCCCATAGAAATTTAAATTCTATGGGCTCTGTAGACACACTAAAATTGACATTTTTTTGAGTATATCTCGTATTGCCGTGCAATGCCCCATTTGACCCTCAAATCGGCTTATTTGAGTGGTTTTTCCCACTTTTCTTGAATTTCCCCTATTTTTCCCTATTTTTCCTATTTTTTCTATTTATCTGGATTTTTTGGCATTTATCTCTATTTTTATGAATTCACGCCTTGATCAAGGGCGCGTTTTGATTCACGACCTGATTGAGGACGTCTCTTAAAGAAGTGACGACCTCTGGAAAGGGCGTCAATTCCTGGAATTATCTAATTTTTGGAAAAGAATAAATATTTTAAAAATGTTAATTCACGCCCTACATTGGGGCGTGTTTCAAGTAACGCCTCTCCCTGAGGCGTGTCTTACAATTTCCAAATAAAAGAAATGTTTATTTCTAAAATTAATCCAGGAAGAAACGCCCTGACCCAGGGCGTGTTTTGAAAAGACGCCCTATGACAGGTCGTCAATTCTTGAATTGACGCCCTGACCAGAGGCGTGTTTCATCTTCTGGCTTCGCAGCCCTTTCCCCAGAGAGTCCTTGCTTCGTTAGACCCCTGCCTTGGTTGGGCTCTTGCCCATTCTTATCCTTCCCCTTTATTGGACTCTTGCCCATGTTTATCTCATCCAATTCTATTTAATAGGGCCGACTGCTCTGTTGTTAAGGTTGGACGCCCCTTCTTCGGACCCTCCCCTTTCGGATTCCTTTCTGTTCGATCCCCTTTTCTCCTTTTCTCTGTTCTTCTTCTTTCTTCTTCTGTCTTATTCTTCTTATTCTTCTGTTTCCCTTCTTCTTCTATTCCCACTTCTTCTGTTTGTTTCTTTTTTTTTTTACAGGAACCGAAGGTGGCATTGGCTAAGGAGGCTTCTCACGTTGACATCTTCATCTCTTTTGAAGTTTCTCCCCATCGAGCATCAAGCCAAAGGGGCCACAAACAAGATTTTTATCTTATCTCCCCTTTATCTTTTATTTTCATAGTTCATAAATCATGCATGCATCATTGTTTTATTGATCTTTTCTCTCAATCACATTGAGATCTCCCCATAGTGCAACTCTTGCACACTTCCCTTATTTTTTTTATTTATTTGCATGCATCATACATCTCCCACCCTTTTGCATAGGGGTTTAAGGGCCAACATCCACAAGGTGTGTTTTGCACATCTTTCCATGCTCATCTTTCTATATAAGAATTTGATGCTACACACCATGTTCTAATTCAATTCTTTTGTGGTGTTTGTGTCTCTTTTTGCAAGGGTAATAATTAAAGAACTCTCTTCATCGGCCGACCGATTGGAAGAGAAAGGAGCACCTACAATCAACCGCAATTTTTGAGGTATTTTACGATCCTTTCCCTTATTGTTTTTCCACTTGAGACCCTCGTGTCTCTGGCGATCACACACACTCCCCTTGTGCACCTCGTGCATGTTTCATCTCCACTATGGTTTATTGTTTGCTTTTCATCATATTTTCCTTAAGTGGATTTTAAGGAATCTACAAATTGGCGATCACGGTGGGACACTTTGTGTTCTTTGTTTATTACCCTTTCCCCTTAGGCACCCGCGTGTGCCGTCTCCCCTATTGCACCCTCGGTGCGTCTCTTTTTGTGCCCCTCGGGCACCCTCCATTGGCTTTGCACTCTTCCCTAAGTGATTTGCCAGTTTGTTATTTTTTCTTTAGAATTTCCACTTATTCCAAATCTTTGATGAGCATGCTGTTATCTTAATATCCATATTGTTGATTGCCTGCTGTAACTGTGAGTGCTTGATACTGTCGGCCGTGAAGGTTTTCTGGAAGAAAGGTAATTAGCGCCTCTGACAGAGGCGCATTTTGTGTTAACGCCCTAACTCGGGGCGTCTTATTCCAGTGTAACGACCTCTGGCAGGGCGTCTTCGAGCATATCTCCTGATTTCTTCCGTTATTTTACGCTGCCTGTGAATTCACGCCCTGATCCAGGGCGTCTTTTACTTGATTAGCGCCCCAAATCAGGGCGTGTCTTGTGAATTTGACGCCCGCTGGAAAGGGCGTCCTTTTATTGATAGCGCCTCACCCTAAGGCGCGTTTTACCCTACCCCTGGGCCCCTCACGTTGTTTCACGACAGTTACACTGTCGTGTCTTTGGTTAGTAGCGCCCCCTTCCAGGGCGTGTTTTTTTACTGTGGGTTTCCAGAACCCTCCCGGCTGTGGTTTTTCATGATATTTCATGCTTATCTTTGTTGATTGATCATATTATTGTGGTTGGCCTGTTTACCCTGTTGCATTCACATTTGCATTTGGTTTGGGAGACCTCCTCTCTCCTCACTAGGATTCCACACACCCTCTTGGAATCGGGACGACCCTCCATTGAGCATTCCGTCTCTTTGGACCGGAAATCCCTTTTCCAAGCCTCCGTAAGTCCCCGCACCCGTGGATTCCCTCACGGACGCCGGGCAGGTTGTACCCTTGAAGTTCCCGAATTAGTTGGCCTAAACGTGGTGAGAGAGTGTTCCTAGTTGGCATTGGAGTTAAATCATATTGAAACTAGGATCCTCCCTTGTGTGAATCATATCAATTTGTATAAATTCATTAATTCACCAAGGTTGAAACATAAGAAATCAAGGTAACCATCACAACTTGTGTGTTTCTTTGCAAATTGTTTGCACATTAAACTGCTTGAATGGCTTACTTTGATAGACAAAATAACATGTTCAATTCAATTAATGTTCATGAGGGTGATCAACCTAGCACATCTTATTCCCCTCAATTTCAACATGTTCATCATTCTCACCATACTTTCAAGGGACCACGTCCTCATTCTTATGGTCATGCCCGACCCACGGGCAATGTCCATCCTCATGGTCCACCCACTCAATCACGAGCCACTATCTCTTCGGGACCCCCTCGTCCTAATGATGAGAAAGTCTCCCAAATTTTGCATGCATTAGATCATCTCACCCCTCAACAGATCCAAGCCCTTAAGGCCGCCGTTGGGGGTGCATCTCCTTCATCTCATCCTCCTTCCAATCCAATGCGGGTGACCCATCACCCACCTCCCTTTTCTATTCACAACCCTCCACGGGTGGCCCATCACCCACCTCCCTCTTCCACTCATGTTCCTACTAATCGGGTAGCCCATTATCCATCTCCTTCTATTTATCCTTCTCCTCGGGTGGTCCGACACCCGCCTCCTTCTATTCCTCCTACACCGCGGCCCCGAGGCCCATTTACTCCTTGTAATCCGGCCCGTCCGGGTTCTTTTACGGGTCATCCCGTTAACTCCCCTCCACGGCCTTTTTATGCTACCCCTCCTCCTTCAAGGCCCTGCCAACCCTCGGTTGCTCAAGTTACACCCCTCCAACAATCTCTGCTTTATAAGGTAACTTTGATGGAGGAACAATTAAGGAGGGTCACGGCTCCTCCTACTCCGGTCAATCCTCTCCATGCTGCTCTGGACGAGATTACTAAGATGGAGAGAGAATGGAAAGACAGGAGAGAGGACTATGGCGTCAGCATTTCAAGCGAACAAGAGCCGGCAATTGAAGAATTTGAGCCGGTATATGACGATGAAGCTCCGCAGGCACCCCTTCCGAGTTTCCTTAACTTTCCACTTTCCCCATTTTCATTCGATGAACCCCCTGCTCAGGAGGAAACCACTCCTAATTCAACCCCTATTTATGAGACTAGTTGGTGTTACGACGATGGGTCGATATTCCAATCGCCCGCGCCGGCGCCTATTAAGTCTCTTCCCATTCCCACTCCCACTCCTAACACCGCTCGCCCCGTCCGGCATTTCCTACGCACCAAACCTTCACCCATTAACCCTCCACTAATTAAATCTCCACCTATTAAGCCATCAACCTCCACACCATCGGCCTCCACCGAGCCTACCATTGAACTGCCCCCAATTCAACCTCCCGTTATCCCATTATCACCGCCTCAACCCACCTTACCTATTCCCCCACTTAACCCTTCATCTTTACCCATGGTTAATCCTGAGCAGGATCCACCACTTTTTGCACTCGAGCCAACCCCGACTGCTTCCGAGCAAAGGGAGAAACTTGATGTGTTTGAACCTCCGCTTCCACCTCCGCCAACACTTTCTATTATACCTCCACCCTCCACGAAGCCTTCCGCCTCCGCCTCACCTCCTTTTACCACTCGGAAGGGGAGCGCTGCTAGAAATACTTGTGCCGAAGATAAGCAAGAGCCGGGTAAGAAGAATTTGGCCATGGCCATGCTATTCAAGACGCAAGAGTTCATTTGCCGGATGCCAATCCGGGTTATTATTCCGAGCACGGTCGAAGAGGCCAAGTTACCGCCGCTGCTGTTCGCCAGAGAAGAATGCCAAGCACTGATGCCATCCAAGGGCCGGGCAGGGCACCCCTTGTTCCAATTTTCAAATCCTGAATCCATTCTTCCATGCAAGGGGCGCATGCCCATTTTGTTCAACACTCTATATACGCCACAGTTAATGGGTAGCACAATGCTTCATGTTCCAACTTTCCAATCCCCTCACATTGTTGATCTTTGCCTTCCAAGGGGGTTGTTATTTATTATTGAATCTTCTTCCATTAAGCCAATTGGCTATACACTTTCACTGCCGTGGAGGGGCAGTTATCTTGATGCCAAAAGGCCTTCCGCTATTTTATCCCCCTTCTTGTCTATCACATCTTCCACATGGGCCATTCCAAGGGTAAGGAGGAGGATCTCATTCTCTCGCCCTTCATGTTCTTCACGTTCTTTGCATTACGTTGCATTCATGCATTCATTGCATTCATCGCATCCATCATTCTGCATACAATTGCATCTCCTTATTCCCGGGTTTCCAAACCCGTATCTCCCCCGCCTTCCGGCACCACCGGATATCCCACATTTCCCATCTTATTTACCTCCATTTCCTTCTAAACCACTCTCCCCAGGGCATCGCGTCCCTTTTCCCACTATTTCCCTGGAATTCCCAGGTGTTTTATCACTCTTTTCCGGGCATGACGCCCCTTTCCACCTTATTCCTCCGGAACCTCCGGACTTTCCCTTTGGGCACGACGCCCCTTTCCACCTTATTCCTCCGGAACCTCCGGACTTTCCCTTTGGGCACGACGCCCCTCTCCACCTTTTTTATTTGCTACCTCCGGAACCTCCGGATTTTCCTTCTGATCCTCCTTCAGTCCTCTCTCTTGGGTATCGCGCCCCTTTCTATATTCTTCATCCGGAACCTCCGGATTCTCCACCTGATTGTCTCCATCTTTTCCCTGGGCATTGTGCCCCTTTCCATTTGCTTCCTCCGGAACCTCCGGACCCTCCATCTTTCTTCCGATTCATCTTTCTGATCTTCCTGAACATCACATCCTTCATTTTTTTCTCCCTTTTCCATCATCTTTTTTCCTATTTCGTCTCAGGGCATCGCGTCCCTTCTTTTGTCATCCCTCCGGAGCCTCCGGATGATTTCTCCTCTCACGATTCTCCTCTGCCTCCGGACCCTCCAGATCCGCCTCTTTCTATCTACCAATTTCTTCTTCTAATTCCTCCTGATTCTGGGTCCGACCCAACTTCTTCCACATCCACTGCCTTGGGCATCTGCCCATTCTCCCATTGCTTTCGAGGCTTTAGTCCTCACTCCTCCTTCTAATTCTCCTCTCCTTCTGTAGACTGTTCCATGTGATCAGGGTCTCCACGCCTTAGCAAGGGAGTTCTAGCCCTCACCTCTTTTCCATTTTTTCTTTATTCGTCTGAGTCTGGTCTTGGCACCACTCCTTCTCGTTAAGCCACTTTCAATCCTTTGCTTCCAATCCTTTATCTGCCTAAGAGGACTACCCCATGATGATCAACCTCTCGCGACAGCTGCTTTAACAAAGGTTGCAAGGTAACATATTGGCGTAAGTATGCATTTTATGATATCATTACCTCATTACTTCACGCGTGATTTTCAAAATGAAGTGCTTCCTAACAAGATTAAGAGTGGTGTTTTAGATCTTTATCTTAGGCTTTTGTTAAATTAAATCATTGTTAAAAAGAGTCTTTAGGCTTGCTTATGCAGCACCTTGGTTAATAAGAACCCCGCGCTGGGAATTCAACATTCTCTCCCTACTTGTTAAGAGTAACCCTCAGCTGGGCACCTCACACACTTCACGGCGTCCTTAGCCGGCTCCTTTGGTTAAACACCGTTGCTACCTTGGCCATGCCATGAGTATATCTGAAAGCCTTTTCTCTTCTTTACTCGGCCACGTGCAGGGGCAAGAGGTTGACGGACAAGATGACCAACCTTGGTAATCCCCAATATGAGAGGAGTCTCAAATAGGGGCAGTCTTGACCCAAACTAAATATGAATTTCATGATATACATCTCGCCAAAAGGGCTATTATGAAAATCAAGTCAGAATTTCGATAAAAGCAAAATTGTGAATTATGGCATGACAAGAGTGGCAAAGTCCCCGCAGGGAAAATCCTGGTCGTATGCATGTCAAGGGTCTAAAAATCAAAGGCATAAAGCCCCGGCGCAACAGACTACCTCTTTGAGGGGGAACACCTTGGAAAGAATTCAAGTCCCGACATCTCCCATCCTGCATAAAGCTTATCTCCAATTATTCTTCTCTTCTCCCTCCAAGACCGAATATTTCTCAGGTATGGCCTTGGTAGGGGTACCGTTGATCAAGGGCAGTCGGTTATAGGATGCCACCTTCAATGCACGCCCAGCTTTGGGCAATTTTTAGCAAAAAGGGAAGGAACAAGGACCCCCAATTGATGGTTTAAACACCCTTTGATGCTGCATTAGCTATGTCTAAACCAAGATCAAAAAAATTGAATATTGCAAAATCAAACAAAAAATTGAATATTTCCTGAGCAAAATCAAACAAAATTGAATATTTCTTGTCCAAAACCCATAAAAATTTGAAATATTTTCCAAAATCCATAAAAATTTGAATATCTTTTTCAAAACTCATAAAAATTTGCATATTTCAAAATCCAAAAAAAAATTTGCATTGTATTTTCTGATGGTGTTTTGCAGGAACAGTTTTGCAAGGACCAAGAGCACGGGATGAGTCCTATCTCCACTCATTGCTATCAATCTATTGATTCTCCCGATATTCTCATGACATGCCACCCTGGGCATTTTTGGTTATCACCTCCTTATATCATTTTGGTTATATCTCCTGATTATCATTCTGATTATTCATCTCCAGATCTTTCAATCAACTCCTACTAATTTCTCTTGATCAATTCTGCCGATGGGCATTATCAGACCTTGATCATTCAACTCCAAATCTTGATTAGCCAAGTTGGCATCCTCATGACAAAATAACAAACAATGATGCTTTGCAATATCATGATTCAACTCATAATGGTTACTATGTTGTGACATGCTATTGATGCTTTGATTCATGCTATGCTTGCTACGCTTAAATGCCTTATTCATTGCTTGTTATCTTTTATATCTTGGCTGATAAATTTTTGAGCGCAGTTCTCAGTTCCCCTATGCTTATTGTTATCACCATCTCCTGTATGCATTTTACTATATGTTACATATGCTACTAGATTATATCAATGACCTTGTGGCTTTGGTAAATCTGGAATTTGAGTTCCCCTTCATCAAAAATGATGACGATTCCAGAGGCATCTTAGTCATACGGATAGGCCGTTGAGCCGTCCGAGACTGGGGACGATGGTTCCTTTTTATGAGTTGGTGCGTGGATAAACGGGCTTCGGCTTAGTATCAGCTCGTGAAATCGATTTCTTGACTCAGTCTTGGTAGCTTAGCAATATTATCCTTGATTATCTTATATTTTCATTTGATTTAATTTTTCCTTTTAGACCCAGCATGCATTCATGTAGGAATTTGAAACAATTGTTGAAAAATCATTCTGATGAGCTGACTTTGAGGGTTGAAGTTGATCTTAATCTTTCCAGATATGAGATATTCCATGCCGGATTGAATCTTCAGTTCGTTTTGTTACTGTTTTGGGTGATTTTCTCGAAAGCTCCTTGTTTGGATTTTTTATCATCTTATTTTATCTCCTTTCCTTTGATCCACCTTGGCTGCAGCACGTCCACTGGCTGGTAACCGCTCCCCAATGGTGAAACTTACAGGTTTGTGACCTGGGGTACTTCCACCGCGCTGGAAGTTGATCATTTATTTTATCTCCTTCGTGCACCGCGTGCACACTCCCCTTTTATCCAAACATTGTTGATTTCATTGAATTTCGCGAGATTTACTTCATCTCGTGCTTTTGATTTGATTCTCATCAAGTGATGTTAATTGCGTGTCTCATCACACTTTGGCATCTACTTTTTAGTTTGCTATGCTCCCTTGCAAAGCAGATGCCAAGGCGGGACAGCTGTAGACACGCTAAAATTGACATTTTTTTGAGTATATCTCGTATTGCCGTGCAATGCCCCATTTGACCCTCAAATCGGCTTATTTGAGTGGTTTTTCCCACTTTTCTTGAATTTCCCCTATTTTTCCCTATTTTTCCAATTTTTTCTATTTTTCTAGATTTTTTGGCATTTATCTCCATTTTAATGAATTCACGCCTTGATCAAGGGCGCGTTTTGATTCACGACCTGATTGAGGACGTCTCTTAAAGAAGTGACGACCTCTGGAAAGGGCGTCAATTCCTGGAATTATCTAATTTTTGAAAAAGAATAAATATTTTAAAAATGTTAATTCACGCCCTACATTGGGGCGTGTTTCAAGTAACGCCTCTCCCTGAGGCATGTCTTACAATTTCCAAATAAAAGAAATATTTATTTCTAAAATTAATCCAGGAAGAAACGCCCTGACCTAGGGCGTGTTTTGAAAAGACGCGCTATGACAGGTCGTCAATTCTTGAATTGACGCCCTGACCAGAGGCGTGTTTCATCTTCTGGCTTCGCAGCCCTTTCCCCAGAGAGTCCTTGCTTCGTTAGACCCCTGCCTTGGTTGGGCTCTTGCCCATTCTTATCCTTCCCCTTTATTGGACTCTTGCCCATGTTTATCTCGTCCAATTCTATTTAATAGGGCCGACTGCTCTGTTGTTAAGGTTGGACGCCCCTTCTTCGGACCCTCCCCTTTCGGATTCCTTTCTGTTCGATCCCCTTTTCTCCTTTTCTCTGTTCTTCTTCTTTCTTCTTCTGTCTTATTCTTCTGTTTCCCTTCTTCTTCTATTCCCTCTTCTTCTGTTTGTTTCTTTTTTTTTTTTACAGGAACCGAAGGTGGCATTGGCTAAGGAGGCTTCTCACGTTGACATCTTCATCTCTTTTGAAGTTTCTCCCCATCGAGCATCAAGCCAAAGGGGCCACAAACAAGATTTTTATCTTATCACCCCTTTATCTTTTATTTTCATAGTTCATAAATCATGCATGCATCATTGTTTTATTGATCTTTTCTCTCAATCACATTGAGATCTCCCCATAGTGCAACTCTTGCACACTTCCCTTATTTTTTTTATTTATTTGCATGCATCATACATCTCCCACCCTTTTGCATAGGGGTTTAAGGGCCAACACCCACAAGGTGTGTCTTGCACATCGTTTCATGCTCATCTTTCTATATAAGAATTTGATGCTACACACCATGTTCTAATTCAATTCTTTTGTGGTGTTTGTGTCTCTTTTTGCAAGGGTAATAATTAAAGAACTCTCTTCATCGGCCGGCCGATTGGAAGAGAAAGGAGCACCTACAATCAACCGCAATTTTTGAGGTATTTTGCGATCCTTTCCCTTATTGTTTTTCCACTTGAGACCCTCGTGTCTCTGGCGATCACACACACTCCCCTTGTGCACCTCGTGCATGTTTCATCTCCACTATGGTTTATTGTTTGCTTTTCATCATATTTTCCTTAAGTGGATTTTAAAGGAATCTACAGGCTCCATCATTGCTCCTTGGAGTTTGGATTTGTAACCCATTTGAAATTTAAATTCTATGGGCTCCATCATTGCTCCTTGGATTTTGTGTTTGACCCATTTGAAATTTAAATTCTATGGGCTCCATTCTCCCTCTTTGGAGTTTGAATTCGAACCCATTTGAAATTTGAAATCCCAAAATGATGCAAACCCAAATACATGCCAAAGACACACCTAAGACGTACACAATACAAAATACGACCAAGTACGTACAAAATACAAATACGACCAAGTACGTACAAAATACAAATACGACCCAAATACGTACAAAATACAAATACGTATAAAAATACGTACTAAAGTGCAAAGCTCCGGGGCGGACTCCAGACTGTCCCCCAGCCACAATGAGGTCGGTGTCGACCGAGTCGTGCTACGTGTCCGGTACCGACGACTCTCTGAGTCGAGCCGTATTCTTGCTCTGGTGTCCTCACCAATTCTCCCCGGGTGGGAAGAACTCGACCCTGTCGAGTAAGGGTCTCTGTCGCTCTGGTACCGCTCTAGCAAGTCTGGATCTAACCTCTCCAGCTCTGCCCGGGAGATCCATGCCGGGAGTCCCATTGATCAAGGTTTTGCAACAAGCTTGGAGGAGATGGCCCTTGCTGTCCTGCGCCCAGATCTGGTTGTCTGCCTGCAGAAATGAGTCCGGAAGATCAGGTCGGCACCCTCCTTTCCCATCCCCAAACTCCATTGAACCCATCTAAGCTTTTCTTCATTTCCCTATCCCCCACATCCCCTGAAAACCTCATAGCCAAATTCGTCCAGTAGCGAAAGTTGTCTTCATAGCGGGACCCGGGGGTCGTGCAATGTGGGGTGACGGGTGCCAGATCGGTGAACCTCGTCGTACGCGAGCCGCCGCGAGTCGGTACGAACTGGGACCAGCAGCAAGAGGGGCACGTCACGGAGGCGGAGAAAGGCGCCAATGTCCCTGGTAGCACGCTATGGGGATGGCGAGCCTCCTGGAAGACGAGGGAAGCCGACGACGCCGGCTGGAACCTCCGGAGTGGTCGCGAGCAGGGGGGGGGGCAGGCTGCTAGCCGGCCTGCGCGCCGTAGGAGGGCAGCTGGATGAAGACCCTGGCACCTGACCTTCTGCTTGTCCGTTGGTCACGAAACTCAGCGTAGGCGCTGGTGGGGGTGTCCCACGGACACCGGTGAAGTGGCGACTGCAACGGAGTACCGAAGGCGATGTTGCGAATTTTGCAACAGGCCCTACACGTTCTGGTGTGTCCTCTGACAGCAGGACCACAGGTCGAAGATTGGGCTTCAACCGGGTCCTCCGGATGGCAAATTGGGCGGGGCCTTCTCTGGTGGATAGGTGAGGGTCGTGGGATGACTGGGTAGCAGTGGTGGGGTGGCCCATAGTGGAAGTTTTTGGCATGAAAAGTGAAAACATATGGGGTTCAGTTCTGCAGTCCAGTGCAGTTAGAACTGAGAGCTATGAAGGTGGATGGGATAAGTAGGGAAAGAGGGCTTAGACACTTGAAATAAAATTCTAGGGAATGATTTTGGACGTGCTGAAGCAATGCTGAAAATATCAGGTCATTTGAAGATGTATAGAGGAACGTTCCTTTGGAGGGGCTTTGTCACTGTCGCGGCAGGACTGCACAGGAGTAGTCTGCGCGATCAAAATTGGTCCAAATGGAAGTTTTCGCCCCGATGGAGATTTGAAGTGGTATTTTCAGGAGAGGTAGGGGACATGTTGGGGAAGAGAAGTGAAGAAGGGGTCGATGTGATCAGAGGTCAGGAAGAGGGCGTCCCAACGTTATCTTTTAGGTTTTGGGTTACTACAGGTCTGCACAGAGACAGCATGCGCAAGGAAAAGGGCTATGAAGACAACTTTCGCTAATTGACGAATTTGGCTATGAGGTTTTCAGGGGACGTGGGGGACAGGGAAATAAAGAAAATCTTAGAAGGGTTCAATGGGGTTTGGGGATGGGAAAGGAGGGTGCCGACCTGATCTTCCGGACTCATTTCTGCAGGCAGACAACCAGATCTGGGCGCAGGACAAAAAGGGCCATCTCCTCCAAGCTTGTTGCAAAACCTTGATCAATGGGACTCCCGGCTTGAGCAGAAGATGGGGAGGTCGCCTCCCACCTGTGGAGCATCCAAGAAACCTGTAATAGACCTTGGGAGTTGCTCCCAAGGGAAGAGGATCGGCACCCTCCTTTGCCATCCCCAAACCCCATTGAACCCTTCTAAGCTTTTCTTCATTTCCCTATCCCCCACGTCCCCTGAAAACCTCATAGCCAAATTCATCTAGTAGCGAAAGTTATCTTCATAGCCCTTTTCCTTGCGCAGGCTATCTCTATGCAGACCTGTAGTAACCCAGAACCTAAAAGATCACGTTGGGACGCCCTCTTCCCGACCTCTGATCACATCGACCCCTTCTTCACTTCTCTTCCCCTACATGTCCCCTACCTCTCCTGAAAATCCCACTTCAAATCTCCATCGGGGCGAAAACTTCCATTTGGACCCATTTTGGTCACGCAGACTGCTCCTGTGCAGTCCTGCCGCGACAGTGACAAAGCCGTGCAATCAATAAGATCACGGTAAAGTATAGATTTCCCATTCCCCGCTTAGATGATATGCTCGATATGATGGCGGGAGCCTCTATGTTTTCCAAGATTGATCTGAAGAGTGGCTATCACCAGGTGAGGATCAGGCCCGGTGATGAGTGGAAGACGACCTTTAAGACCAAAGATGGTCTTTATGAGTGGCTGGTCATGCCCTTTGGGATGACCAATGCTCCCAGCACTTTTATGCGGCTGATGACTCAGGTCCTTCGACCTTTGATTGGGGTCTTTGTGGTGGTATATTTTGATGATACCCTTATCTATAGCCGCACTCAGGAGGCCCACTTAGACCATCTACGGCAGGTCTGTCTTATTCTGAGGAGAGAGAGTCTTTATGCCAACCCTAAGAAATGCGCTTTCATGACTAGTCAGGTCACATTCTTGGGGTTTATCGTGTCTAGAGAGGGAGTCTCCGCTGACCCGGAGAAGGTCAGGGCCATAGTGGAGTGGCCCGAACCTCGTACTCTTCATGATGTCCGCAGCTTTCACGGACTGGCGACCTTCTATCGCCGCTTTATTCGAGGCTTCAGCTCTATCACGGCCCCAATTACAGATTGCATCCGAAAGGGGAGGTTTGAGTGGACGAAGGCCGCCTCAGCCGCATTTGGGCTCCTCAAGGAGCGTATGACCCAAGCACCTATTCTTAGACTTCCTGATTTCACGAAGGTGTTTGAGGTCTCTTGTGATGCCTCCGGGGTTGGTATTGGTGGTATTCTGAGTCAGGAGACCCACCCCATTGCATACTTCAGTGAGAAATTGAGGGATGCTAAACTGCGTTATTCTACGTATGATAAAGAGTTTTACGCAGTTGTGCAGGCCCTTCGGCATTGGAGACATTACTTGTTGCACCAGGAGTTTGTCCTGTTTTCTGATCATGAGGCACTCAAGTATCTCCATGCCCAGAAAAAGCTCAATTCTCGTCACAGTCGCTGGGTGGAGTTCCTTCAGGATTATACCTTTGTGCTGAAGCACAAGGCCGGTGCGGAGAACCGGGTGGCCGACGCTCTGAGCCGTCGCGCTTATCTTTTGACCACCATGAGTGTAGAGGTGCTAGGTATGGATAGGATGAAGGAGGCATATGCCGATTGTCCGAACTTTGGTCCGATTTATACCACCCTCCAGTCGGGGCCATCCCAAGAGCACATTGATTATATGTTGCAGGATGGTTATCTCTTTCGTGGGAGTCGCTTGTGTGTTCCACGGACTTTCATTCGTGACTTCCTCACTTGGGAGATGCATGCGGGTGGTCCAGCCGGCCACTTCGGTCGGAATAAGACCATCGAGGAAGTCGAGCATCATTTTTATTGGCCTAGTTTGAAGTGTGACGTTGCTCGCATTGTGGCCCAGTGTCGTACCTGCACTGTGGCCAAAATGAGGAAGCAGGTTTTAGGTCCTTATACTCCTCTTCCTGTGCCTGATAGGCCGTGGCAGGATATCATCATGGATTTTGTTTTGGGGTTGCCACGGACCGCCCGCAAGTATGATTCAATTTTTGTGGTGGTTGATAGATTTTCGAAGATGGGCCTCTTCATTCCTTGTTCAAAGACTTCAGACACCTCTAGGGTTGCTCGATTGTTCTTCTCTAGTGTAGTTAGCCGATTTGGGCTTTCTAAGTCCATTGTGTCCGATCGAGATGTCCGGTTCACTAGCTACTTTTGGAAGACCCTTTGACATTTGATGGGCACTCAGCTCAAATTCTCCACAGCTTACCACCCCCAGACTGATGGGCAGACTGAGGTAGTCAATAGAAGTTTGGGGAACCTCTTGAGATGTTTGGTTAGGGAACGCGAGAGGGACTGGGATTCAGTTTTGCCACTTGCCGAGTTTGCATATAATGACTCAGTCAATAGGTCCACAGGAATGAGTCCTTTTGAGATTGTTACAGGATATAGACCTAGGAAGCCAGTGGATCTTGTTCCCTTACCCATGCATGCTAGAGTGTCGCAGTCTGCAGAGTCGTTTGCCGAGCATGTTAGGGGTTTGCATGATGGTATTCGTCACCATATAGAGACCAGCAACGCGCAATATAAAGAATTGGCTGACGCTCATAGACACCCCCGTGAGTTCTGGGAGGGAGATTATGTCATGATCCGGGTCAGACCGGAACGGTTTCCTTCTGGAGCTGTGAAGAAACTACAGGCTCGTGGTGCTGGCCCCTTTAGAGTAGTGAAGCGAGTTGGATCCAGTGCATATGTTGTTGACTTACCGGATGACTACGGTATCAGTTCCACTTTCAATGTCTCAGACTTAGTCGCATATAGGGACCCGGCAGTGATCCCTAGTGAGTTGTTTGGGCCTTCTCCACCCTTTGTGAGTGAGCCCTCCCCTGAGAGTCCACTTCCAACCCTGTCACCTCAGCAGCGTGAGCGGATAGAGTCTATACTGGATGAGCAGGTGACCACCACCAGGAGTGGCGCGTATCACCGCTACTTGGTGCATTGGAGGGGACGGCCCGCGTCCGATGATTCATGGATCTCCCGGGCAGAGCTGGAGAGGTTAGATCCAGACTTGCAAGAGCGGTACCAGAGCGACAGAGACCCTTACTCGACAGGGTCGAGTTCTTCCCACCCGGGGAGAATTGGTGAGGACACCAGAGCAAGAATACGGCTCGACTCAGAGAGTCGTCGGTACCGGACACGCAGCATGACTCGGTCGACACTGACCTCATTGTGGCTGGGGGACAGTCTGGAGTCCGCCCCGGAGCTTTGGCACTTTAGTACGTATTTTTATACGTATTTGTATTTTGTACGTATTTGGGTCATATTTGTATTTTGTACGTACTTCGTCGTATTTGTATTTTGTACGTACTGGGTCATATTTTGTATTGCGTACGTCTTAGGTGTGTCTTTGGCATGTATTTGGGTTTGCATCATTTTGGGATTTCAAATTTCAAATGGGTTCGAATTCAAACTCCAAAGAGGGAGAATGGAGCCCATAGAATTTAAATTTCAAATGGGCCAAACACAAACTCCAAGGAGCAATGATGGAGCCCATAGAATTTAAATTTCAAATGGGTTCCAAATCCAAACTCCAAGGAGCAATGATGGAGCCCATAGAATTTAAATTTCAAAGGGGTTCAAATTCAAACTCTAAGGAGGGAAGGTGGAGTCCAAACTCTATATATTATCATGTACTCCCCCTCTTGAGGGACTTGATGAATGAATGAATGAAAAATGAGTTTTGGCCAAGAGCATTTTTTTCTTCTTCCTCCCCTCTAGGGTGTGACACCCTCTATCTCTCCTCCCTCTCTTCCTCTTCCCTTGGGAGCAACTCCTAAGGTCTATTACAGGTTTCTTGGATGCTCCACAGGTGGGAGGAGACCTCCCCATCTTTTGCTCAAGCCGGGAGTCCCATTGATCAAGGTTTTGCAACAAGCTTGGAGGAGATGGCCCTTGCTGTCCTGCGCCCAGATCTGGTTGTCTGCCTGCAGAAATGAGTCCAGAAGATCAGGTCGGTACCCTCCTTTCCCATCCCCAAACCCCATTAAACCCTTCTAAGCTTTTCTTCATTTCCCTGTCCCCCACGTCCCCTGAAAACTTCATAGCCAAATTCGTTCAGTAGCGAAAGTTGTCTTCATAGCCCTTTTCCTTGCGCAGGCTGTCTCTGTGCAGACCTGTAGTAACCCAGAACCTAAAAGATCACGTTGGGACGCCCTCTTCCCGACCTCTGATCACATCAACCCCTTCTTCACTTCTCTTCCCCTACATGTCCCCTACCTCTCCTGAAAATCCCACTTCAAATCTCCATCAGGGCGAAAACTTCCATTTGGACCCATTTTGGTCGCGCAGACTGCTCCTGTGCAGTCTTGCCGCGACAGTGACAAAGCCGTGCAATCAATAAGATCACGGTAAAGTATAGATTTCCCATTCCCCGCTTAGATGATATGCTCGATATGATGGCGGGAGCCTCTATGTTTTCCAAGATTGATCTGAAGAGTGGCTATCACCAGGTGAGGATCAGGCCCGGTGATGAGTGGAAGACGACCTTTAAGACCAAAGATGGTCTTTATGAGTGGCTGGTCATGCCCTTTGGGATGACCAATGCTCCCAGCACTTTTATGCGGCTGATGACTCAGGTCCTTCGACCTTTGATTGGGGTCTTTGTGGTGGTATATTTTGATGATACCCTTATCTATAGCCGCACTCAGGAGGCCCACTTAGACCATCTACGGCAGGTCTGTCTTATTCTGAGGAGAGAGAGTCTTTATGCCAACCCTAAGAAATGCGCTTTCATGACTAGTCAGGTCACATTCTTGGGGTTTATCGTGTCTAGAGAGGGAGTCTCCGCTGACCCGGAGAAGGTCAGGGCCATAGTGGAGTGGCCCGAACCTCGTACTCTTCATGATGTCCGCAGCTTTCACGGACTGGCGACCTTCTATCGCCGCTTTATTCGAGGCTTCAGCTCTATCACGGCCCCAATTACAGATTGCATCCGAAAGGGGAGGTTTGAGTGGACGAAGGCCGCCTCAGCCGCATTTGGGCTCCTCAAGGAGCGTATGACCCAAGCACCTATTCTTAGACTTCCTGATTTCACGAAGGTGTTTGAGGTCTCTTGTGATGCCTCCGGGGTTGGTATTGGTGGTATTCTGAGTCAGGAGACCCACCCCATTGCATACTTCAGTGAGAAATTGAGGGATGCTAAACTGCGTTATTCTACGTATGATAAAGAGTTTTACGCAGTTGTGCAGGCCCTTCGGCATTGGAGACATTACTTGTTGCACCAGGAGTTTGTCCTGTTTTCTGATCATGAGGCACTCAAGTATCTCCATGCCCAGAAAAAGCTCAATTCTCGTCATAGTCGCTGGGTGGAGTTCCTTCAGGATTATACCTTTGTGCTGAAGCACAAGGCCGGTGCGGAGAACCGGGTGGCCGACGCTCTGAGCCGTCGCGCTTATCTTTTGACCACCATGAGTGTAGAGGTGCTAGGTATGGATAGGATGAAGGAGGCATATGCCGATTGTCCGAACTTTGGTCCGATTTATACCACCCTCCAGTCGGGGCCATCCCAAGAGCACATTGATTATATGTTGCAGGATGGTTATCTCTTTCGTGGGAGTCGCTTGTGTGTTCCACGGACTTTCGTTCGTGACTTCCTCACTTGGGAGATGCATGCAGGAGGTCTAGCCGACCACTTCGGTCGGAATAAGACCATCGAGGCAGTCGAGCATCGTTTTTATTGGCCTAGTTTGAAGTGTGACGTTGCTCGCATTGTGGCCCAGTGTCGTACCTGCACTGTGGCCAAAATGAGGAAGTAGGTTTCAGGTCCTTATACTCCTCTTCCTGTGCCTGATAGGCCATGGCAGGATATCAGCATGGATTTTGTTTTGGGGTTGCCACGGACCGCCCGCAAGCATGATTCAATTTTTGTGGTGGTTGATAGATTTTCGAAGATGGCCCTCTTCATTCCTTGTTCAAAGACTTCAGACGCCTCTAGGGTTGCTCGATTGTTCTTCTCTAGTGTAGTGAGCCGATTTGGGCTTTCTAAGTCCATTGTGTCCGATCGAGATGTCCGGTTCACTAGCTACTTTTGGAAGACCCTTTGGCATTTGATGGGCACTCAGCTCAAATTCTCCACAGCTTACCACCCCCAGACTGACGGGCAGACTGAGGTAGTCAATAGAAGTTTGGGGAACCTCTTGAGATGTTTGGTTAGGGAACGCGAGAGGGACTGGGATTCAGTTTTGCCACTTGCCGAGTTTGCATATAATGACTCAGTCAATAGGTCCACAGGAATGAGTCCTTTTGAGGTTGTTACAGGATATAGACCTAGGAAGCCAGTGGATCTTGTTCCCTTACCCATGCATGCTAGAGTGTCACAGTCTGCAGAGTCGTTTGCCGAGCATGTTAGGGGTTTGCATGATGGTATTCGTCGCCATATAGAGACCAGCAACGTGCGATATAAAGAATTGGCTGACGCTCATAGACACCCCCGTGAGTTCTGGGAGGGAGATTATGTCATGATCTGGGTCAGACCGGAACGGTTTCCTTCTTGAGCTGTGAAGAAACTACAGGCTCGTGGTGCTGGCCCCTTTAGAGTAGTGAAGCGAGTTGGATCCAGTGCATATGTTGTTGACTTACCGGATGACTACGGTATCAGTTCCACATTCAATGTCTCGGACTTAGTCGCATATAGGGACCCGGCAGTGATCCCTAGTGAGTTGTTTGGGCCTTCTCCACCCTTTGTGAGTGAGCCCTCCCCTGAGAGTCCACTTCCAACCCTGTCACCTCAGCAGCGTGAGCGGATAGAGTCTATACTGGATGAGCAGGTGACCACCACCAAGAGTGGCGCGTATCACCGCTACTTGGTGCATTGGAGCGGACGGCCCGCGTCCGATGATGCATGGATCTCCCGGGCAGAGCTGGAGAGGTTAGATCCAGACTTGCTAGAGCGGTACCAGAGCGACAAAGACCCTTACTCGACAGGGTCGAGTTCTTCCCACCCGGGGAGAATTGGTGAGGACACCAGAGCAAGAATACGGCTCGACTCAGAGAGTCGTCGGTACCGGACACGCAGCACGACTCGGTCGACACCGACCTCATTGTGGCTGGGGGACAGTCTGGAGTCCGCCCCAGTGCTTTGACACTTTAGTACGTATTTTTATACGTATTTGTATTTTGTACATATTTGGGTCGTATTTGTATTTTGTACGTATTTGGGTCGTATTTGTATTTTGTACGTACTTCGTCGTATTTGTATTGTGTACGTACTTGGTCGTATTTTGTATTGTGTACGTCTTAGGTGTGTCTTTGGCATGTATTTGGGTTTGCATCATTTTGGGATTTCAAATTTCAAATGCGTTCGAATTCAAACTCCAAAGAGGGAGAAAGGAGCCCATAGAATTTAAATTTCAAATGGGTCAAACACAAACTCCAAGGAGAAATGATGGAGCCCATATAATTTAAATTTCAAATGGGTTCCAAATCTAAACTCCAAGGAGCAATGATGGAGCCCATAGAATTTAAATTTCAAGTGGGTTCCAAATCCAAACTCCAAGGAGCAATGATGGAGCCCATAAAATTTAAATTTCAAAGGGGTTCAAATTCAAACTCTAAGGAGGGAAGGTGGAGTCCAAACTCTATATATTATCATGTACTCCCCCTCTTGAGGGACTTGATGAATGAATGAATGAAAAATGGGTTTTGGCCAAGAGCATTTTCTTCTTCTTCCTCCCCTCTAGGGTGTGACACCCTCTATCTCTCCTCCCTCTCTTCCTCTTCCCTTGGGAGCAACTCCTAAGGTCTATTACAGGTTTCTTGGATGCTCCACAGGTGGGAGGCGACCTCCCCATCTTCTGCTCAAGCCGGGAGTCCCATTGATCAAGGTTTTGCAACAAGCTTGGAGGAGATGGCCCTTGCTGTCCTGCGCCCAGATCTGGTTGTCTGCCTGCAGAAATGAGTCCGGAAGATCAGGTCGGCACCCTCCTTTCCCATCCCCAAACCCCATTAAACCCTTCTAAGCTTTTCTTTATTTCTCTGTCCCCCACGTCCCCTGAAAACCTCATAGCTAAATTCGTCCAGTAGCGAAAGTTGTCTTCATAGCCCTTTTCCTTGCGCAGGATGTCTCTGTGCAGACCTGTAGTAACGCAGAACCTAAAAGATCACGTTGGGACGCCCTCTTCCCGACCTCTGATCACATCGACCCCTTCTTAACTTCTCTTCCCCTACATGTCCCCTACCTCTCCTGAAAATCCCACTTCAAATCTCTATCGGGGCGAAAACTTCCATTTGGACCCATTTTGGTCGCGCAGACTGCTCCTGTGCAGTCCTGCCGCGATAGTGACAAAGCCCCTGCAAAGGAACGTTCCTCTATACATCTTCAAATGACCTGAGATTTTCAGCATTGTTTCACCACGTCCAAAATCATTCCGTTGAATTTTATTGCAAGTGTCTGAGCCCTCTTTCCCTACTTATCCCATCCACCTTCATAGCTCTCAGTTCTAACTGCACTGGACTGCAGAACTGAACCCCATATGTTTTCACTTTTCACACCAAAAACCTCCACTACACGCCACCCCACCACTGCTACCCAGTCATCCCACGACCCTCACCTATCCACCAGAGAAAGCCCCGCCCAATTTGCCATCCGGAGGACCCGGTTCAAGCCCAATCTTCGACATGTGGTCCTGCTGCCAGAGGACAGACCAGAACGTGTAGGGCCTGTTGCAAAATTCACAACATTGCCTTCGGTACTCCGTTGCAGTCGCCACTTCACCGGTGTCCCTGGGACACCCCCACCAGCGCCTACGCTGAGTTTCGGGACCAACGGATGAGCAGAAGGTCACGTGCCAGGGTCTTCGTCCAGCTGCTCTCCTACGGCGCGCAGGCCGGCTAGCAGCCTGCCCCCCCCCCCTCGCGACCACTCCGGAGGTTCCAGCTGGCGTCGTCGGATTCCCTCGTCTTCCAGGAGGCTCGCCATCCCCCACAGCGTGCTACCAGGGACATTGGCGCCTTCCTCTGCCTCCGTGACGTGCCCCTCTTGCTGGTGGTCCCAGTTCGTACCGACTCGCGGCGGCTCGCGTACGACGAGGTTCACCGATTCGGCACCCGTCACCCCACGTTGCACGACCCCCGGGTCCCGCTGTGTAGCCTTTTACCTCCCTGCGAGGAGTGGGCTGTGTTTGGTTGTACTCATTCAGCATTGTACCGGGGGTCGTATGACTTGGCCGGGTTTCTTCCCCACGCCCCGAGCGTGGAGGTATGCGTCCACTTCTTTGCCTGGTTAGCTTGCTCTTTTAGTATTTTCTCTTGATGCCGCTGGTTGTGTGCGTAGTAGGTTCTTAGCCAGTTCATTTCCTTTATTCATTGCCGTGGTGAGAGAGTGTGACCGTCCCGTGACTCATCCGAGTCGCGAGTGTGGAGTCTAATCACCATAGACCCTGCCGGTTTGTCAACCGTGCGGATCCGTGCGCTTCCCTCATAGGGGCGCTTGCGAGCTTGAATTCTTGTTAGTTGACATAGTTCCTCTCTTGGGAACATTAGGTGTTGAGTCTACGCCGTTCAATCCATCGCAAAGTTGTTGGTCTTAGTTGTCCATTTAGTCGCGTCTTCACATAGAGTCCCAGTTCTCCTAGCGTTCCGCATCAGGAAAGGTGGGCGGAAAGTGTGCCGGCGAAGGGCTGGATATGTGTGCCGTTGAAGGGCTTAAGGAGGGTGCCGCTGAAGGGCAATGATTGGAGGGTGTACCGGTGAAGGGAGAAGAGGGTGCACCGGGGAAGGTTCGAAGTCTATACGTTGACGGGCTATTGCGACACGAAGTCTATACATCGACTGTTCAAAGTCTGTTCATGGGCTGTATTCATTAACCCAGAGTCTATACGTCGTCTATTGAAGTCTACACATTGGCCAGCTCGGAAATCTGTACATTGGCCATTGGCTGCAGTTCAGAGTCCATACGTTGGCTATTGGCTGCAATTCAAAGTCTATACATCATTTATTAGAGTCTATACATCAGCCAGCTCAAAGTCTGTACATTGCAGCTCAAAGTCTATACATTGACTAGCCCAAAGTCTATACATTATTCATTGGCTGCAGTTCGAAGTCTGTACATTGCAGCTCGAAGTCTACACATTGGCCAACCCAAAGTCTGTACGTTGGCCAACTCAAAGTCCATACATTATTCATTGGCTGCAGTTCAAAGTCTATACGTTGCAGCTCAAAGTCTATACATTGCTCGTGAAAGTCTATACATCGGCCAGTCCAAAGTCTGTACGTTGGCCAACTCAAAGTCTACACATTATTCATGAAAGTCTATACATCAGCCAGTCCAAAGTCTGTACGTTGGCCAACTCAAAGTCTATACATTATTCATTGGCCGCAGTTCAAAGTCTATACGTTGCAGCTCAAAGTCTATACATTGCTCGTGAAAGTCTATACATCGGCCAGTCCAAAGTCTGTACGTTGGCCAACTCAAAGTCTACACATTATTCATGAAAGTCTATACATTGGCCAATCTAAAGTCTGTACGTTGGCCAACTCAAAGTCTATACATTATTCATTGGCTGCAGTTCAAAGTCTATACGTTGCAGCTCAAAGTCTATACATTGTCCCTTGATTGCGGCTCGAAGTCTGTACATTGCTCATTGCTGTGTTTGTACGTCAATCTACCAAGTCTATACATTGAGTTTGAGACGGTGGATGAGGGTGTACCGGCGAAGGGGGGAAGAGACAATGGAAATGGGTGTACCGCTGGGGAATGGAGTGTGCCGCTGGATGCAAAAAGGGTGTACCGCTGGAGAATGAAGGCGTGCCGCTGGAGGTTCTAAAGGGCGTACCGCTGAGGGTTTTAAAAAAGTGTGCCGGGGAAGGTGGAAACCAGCATGCCGGCGAAGGGTGTTTGAAGAGTGGAGGCAGGGTATGATGGTGAAGGGCCAGATAAGTGTACCGTTGAAGGTTATTGGAGTGTGCCGCTGGGGGCACGACAGAGCATGCCGGTGAAGGTTGGAATCTTCTATTATTTGTTTTTAAGGCTTTTCTTTTCTTCGTTTATTGATTTTTACATAGTCTTATATAAATTTCTCATTTCCTTGGTTCTGTTCAGCCTTTTTGCTCACAAGTCAGACGTCTGATATGTTATGTCGTTATTCGGTTCAGTTCTTCTCACGCTACCGGCAGTGGCTCGATTAGTCGAAAAGTTTTATCGTTGATCGTTCTGTTCGTTTGTTGCTTCCTTTTGCCCTTTTAACATGTTATTTTCTGACAAAATTTCAGTAGCATATCCCCTTGACCCGAGCGTAAGGGAGATAAAGGGAACGCGCCCACACGGAGTGGCGGAACCCGACAACTGGAGGTGGGCGCCCGGAGGTGGTAACACCTTTATAGAACCTCGAAAAACACGAAGAAAACGATGAACGGGAGGCTTCTAATACTGGACAGGGTGGACGGGGGATTGGCCAAGGCGTACCAGCCAAGGACGAGCATAGGGTGTGCCGGGCTAGGAAGGCTAAGGGAGTACCGCTGAGGCACAAAAGGGGGAG
The DNA here is from genome assembly GCA_022559845.1 of Amorphophallus konjac. Taxonomy (NCBI): domain Eukaryota; kingdom Viridiplantae; phylum Streptophyta; class Magnoliopsida; order Alismatales; family Araceae; genus Amorphophallus; species Amorphophallus konjac. The sequence goes on from CM040119.1 coordinate 234,192,717, forward strand.
GTGTACCGCTGAGGGCTATTATGGGGTGTATCGGCCAAGGGCCGAAAGAGTGTGCCGCTGAGGGCCACTATGGGTGTACCGGCAAAGGGCTGAGAGGGCGTGCCGGAAAGGCATTAGGCTGAAGAAATCAAGGATGCACCAGCTGGGAAGGGCCAAGGATGTGCCGGCCAAGGGCTGAGGGCCATCGGTGAAGGGAAGTTAAGGGGCGTACCAGTGGAGGAAAGCCAAGGGCTACTGGCTACTGGGTGTCCTGGAAGAGAAGGAGGGTCTCCCTCCCCTCGAGCATATAGGTACAACTGATGGCCATAGGAGAGGGCAAAGAACCCATGAGGCCAAGGATCATATAGGAGGGATCACGTCCCTACGGGGACTCCAAAAGCATCGGAGAAATAGAGAAATGGAGGAAAAACGAACAACACATCATACACCATGAAAACTGGCGTAAACCACTCAAAAATAACAGAGAAACCCAAGGAGGGTGATTTTCATTCATGGGGAGCAAGGGGCCGTGGCCATCCATATACATTGCCGAGCACGCCCGAGTCAAGGCTACGGGCAAGGAAGAAAACCAAAATACAAGATGAAGGGAGGAAGAAAACAAGGAAAACCACAGAAAGGAAAGTGTTGGGGATTGAAGCAGGGACGAGCGTCCACTACTCGTTCCCCCGCACCTTCCCCTATTACATTCAGCCCTCCTTCTCTCTTACTCTCTCTTCTGCCCGGTGGCCGTCGGAGGAGACTCACGCCGGAGCCCTTCTTCCTCTCCCTTCTCTTCTCTTCCTCTCTTGCGTATGTCTCTCCCTCTATCTGTGTGTGTGTTCCTCTCCAGCCTCCCTTTCTCTTTTCTGCCGGAACGGGGGTCGTTTTATACTCCCAGCCGCGGGAGCTTCTGAGCACGGCCGTCGAAGGCGGGAAGCAGCTCCGTCATGATGGGGTTTGACGTCTTTCTGTCATGGCTGTCAGGGGAGTAGCCTGCGTGGCCCAATAGTTGGTTGACACCTCAGGGAGCTCACTGCGCACCAAGGACGCATAGGGCATGGGCACCATGTCGTTCAGCCGTTGAAAAGACTTAACGCTGTGCCGCTGGTGGGCTGAATATGTGTGCCATAGGAGGGCCAAAAGGGCATGCCGCGGGAACACCCAACGGGCGTGCCGCTGAAGGCCCAGAAGAGTGTGCCGCTGAGGGCCCAAAGGGGCGTGCCGCTGAGGGCCATGGGACGTGTGCCGCTGAAGGCCCCTCTCTTGGGTGTGCCGTTGAAGACCCTGAGGGGTGTGCCGCTGGGACCCCCGGGGGTGTACCGCTGGAGCCCCTGGGGGTGTACCACTGGAGCCCAGGATGGGCGTGCCACTGAAGGCCCTGGGGGCTGTGTGCCGCTGAAGGCTCCCTCCCTGGGTGTGCTGTTGAAGACCCCCCCCCAAAGGGGGTGTGCCGTTGAAGCCCCCCCCCCCCTTGGGTGTGCCGCTAGGGCACCCAGGGGGTGTGCCGTTGAAGCCCGAATGGGCTATGCCGCTGAAGCCCACTTGAGTCCATCTCGAACACGAGTTGCGGCCCGTTTGATTTCCTTTGAGGCCCATGGATTGTGCCCCCCCCCTTTTTTGTGATTGGTTTCTCTTCACTATCATGACTCCGGAGACGGCTTCACGATAGTGTGCATATTTAGGGAGTCCGGATGACCAGTCCCTCCGGGGCTTCTTCACTCGGTGCCGTTGTTAATGCTGGGCTGAGCTGGATATCTGGGTGTGCAATTTTTGGTGTCCACAGGATCGTAAGGAGTCAAAGCAGGAGTCGATGGACAGTGTTCAGCAGCCGGTGGCTTTTTAGCGTTAAGGTTCGATGACTGGTTCGCGGGGCGGTTGTCCTAGGTGCGGTGGTTCTCATCCTGGTAGACCGTGTTCAGCACCCGTGATTTGCTTTAGGTGCGATCAGCCAGGGCACATGGCACGTGACTGTCTGCTGAGATTGAGCCAGCCGCACTAGTTTCAGCAGCAGCAACAGTTTCAGCCCCAGTAGTTGTCATCACAGCCGCAACAGTACCAGCAGCAGGGACAATTTCCTCAGTTGTCACGGTCAGCTACTATAGGGAGGCAGAGATCCCGAGGCAGAGTGACTCACATGACCAAGGCAGAGGCTGAGGCATCACATTTGGTGGAAGGTACTCATTCGATTTTGGGTTGTTCGGCTCATGTTTTGTTTGATTCAGGTGCTTCTCATTCGTTCATCTCAGAGGATTTTGCTCAGAGTGTGGAGGGCCCAGTGACCGAGGTGTCCTATGACTTGGCGGTAGAGTTGCCTACCGGTGACTTCATGATCACCCCGTACTGCTTTGAGAAGGTACCTGTGTGGGTGGAAGGGCGGAACTTGCCGGCTAGACTCTACGCGTTACCACTTCATGACTTCGATGTTATTTTGGGCATGGATTGGCTTGAGGCTCATCATGCCTTGGTGGATTGCGGCTTGAAGAAGGTCTACTTCCGACAACTTCGTGGACCCACCTTTTTTCCCAAGGTATTCGGTCTTCCTCTTCCCGCTTGCTTATTTCGGCTATCCGTGCACGTTGCTTGCTTGATGCGGGTTGTCAGGGCTTTCTCGCATCCGTGGTTTTGAGTGATCAGTAGTGTCCTGAGGTAGAAGACATTCCTGTCGTGTGCGAGTTTTCTGATGTTTTTTTCGAGGAGCTACCAGGGTTGCCACCACAGCGAGAGATTGATTTCGTGATTGAGGTGGTGCCGGATACGGCGCCTATGTCGAAGGCCCCTTATCGGATGGCGCCTGAAGAGTTGCGAGAGATGAAGGTGCAGTTGCAGGAGTTGCTGGCCAAGGGGTATATTCATCCTAGTTATTCCCCGTGGGGTGCGCCGGTGTTGTTTGTGAAGAAGAAGGATGGTAGTTTGAGGCTGTGCATCAACTACCGCCAGTTGAACCGGGCGACTGTTGAGAACAAGTATCTGTTGCCTCGGATTGATGACTTGTTCGATCAGCTTCAGTTGGCCCGAGTGTTTTCGAGGATCGATTTGAGATCGGGCTATTACCAGCTGCGGATTCGAGAGTCGGACGTGGAGAAGACGACGTTTCGGTCAAGGTATGGGCATTATGAGTTCTTGGTGATGCCGTTCGTGCTCACCAATGCCCCCGCAGCGTTTACGTATTTGATGTATAGGGTGTTCCGTCCGTATCTAGACCAGTTCGTTGTCATGTTTGTGGATGATATCCTTGTGTATTCATGGTCTGCTGAGGAGCATGTGCAACATTTGAGGGCGGTGTTGCAAATCCTGCGCGGTCACCAGTTGTATGCCAAGTTCAGCAAGTGCGAGTTCTGGCTTCGAGAGGTGCACTTTCTGGGACATGTTATTTCTGGTGTTGGTGTTTCCGTGGATCCGGCCAAGGTCGAGGCTGTGGTGCAGTGGCCGAGACCGAGTTCTATCACGGAGATTCGGAGTTTCTTGGGGCTCACAGGCTATCATCGGTGGTTTATTCAGAATTTTTCTCATATTACAGCCCCGATGACTAGGCTTACACAGAAGGAGGTGCCGTTCGTCTGGACTGAGGAGTGTGAGCAGAGCTTCGTGGATCTGAAGAGATTGCTTACCACTGCTCCGATTTTGGTGTTGCCATCTGGCTCGGGTGGTTTCATGGTGTGTACGGATGCTTCCAGGGTAGGTCTCGTTGCTGTGTTGATGCAGCATAGGAGAGTGGTGGCGTATGCGTCTCGACAATTCAAGCCACATGAGGCGAACTACCCTGTTCATGATCTTGAGTTGGCGGCTGTGATTTTCGCACTGAAGATCTGGAGGTATTATTTGTACGGCGAGAAGTTTGATCTTTTCACTGTCTATCAGAGTTTGAGGTATGTGTTCACGCAGAAGGACCTTAACCTCAGGTAGAGGAGGTGGATGGAGTATATGAAGGATTATGATTTCACTCTGTCTTATCAGCCTGGCAAGATGAACGTCATGGCTGATGCTCTGAGTAGGAGAGTAATGGTCAGTCGGATGTTGTTGAGGAAGTGGAGGCTTTGGGAGCAGGTTCCGGCCATGACTTTTAGGCTCAAGGTCCCTCAGGACCAGGGTTCAGCTGTCCTTGCGAGTCTGACTGTCACGCCCGCGGTGCGTCGACAGGTGACTGAGGCTCAGCGAGCGGACCCTGAGCTACCTCATATTCTGTCGATGGCCAAGGTGGAGTTTGGTGAGGATGGAGCTGTGAGGTTCAGAGGTAGGTTGTACATGCCAGCCGAGGAGCAGGTGTGGTGCACGATATTACGCGAGGCTCATGGGAGTCGGTATGCCGTGCACCCCGGATTGGCTAAGATGTACTAGAACCTGAAGAGGCAATTTTGGTGGCCTGGCATCAAGAGAGACGTGGCAGAATTTGTGGCCAGGTGTTTGACCTGTCAGCAGGTGAAGGCTGAGCACCAGTGACCGGGGGGCACACTTCAGCCCTTGGATGTTCCTGCGTGGAAGTGGGACCACATGACCACTGATTTCATGGTTGGGTTGCCGAAGACGTCCAGCGGGGAGGATAGTATCTGGTTGCTAGTTGATAGACTGACGAAGACGGCGCGGTTGCTGTCGGTCAAGGTCAGTTGGAGCGTGCATCGTTTGGCTCGTTTGTACGTGGAGCGAATTGTTCCATTGCATGGAGTTCCCATCTCCATTATGTCTGATCGTGATCACCGCTTCACTTCTAGATTTTGGAGGAGCTTCCAGAAGGCTCTAGGCACCGAGTTGGCATTCAGCTCGACCTATCATCCTCAGTCAGACGGTCAGTCTGAGTGGACCGTCTAGACTCTGGAGGACATGTTGCGAGCATGTTGCTTAGAATGGCAGGGGAGTTGGACCCACCATCTGCCATTAGTGGAGTTTGCCTATAACAACAACTATCATTCAAGCATTGGTATGGCTCCCTATGAGGCGTTGTATGGGCGACCTTGTTGGACTCCGCTTGATTGGTTCGAGGTGTGCGAGCGTGTCCTGACCGGACCAGATTTGGTGCAGGAGTGTGTTGAGGTGGTGCATCTCGTTCGACAGAAGATGTTGATAGCTCAGAGCCAGTATAAGAGTTATGCCGATCGGAGGAGGCGACCTCTCAGCTTTGCTGTGGGAGAGTTTTCTTGAGAGTTTCTCCCATGAAGGGTGTGATGCGTTTCGGTAGGTGCGGGAAGCTGAATCCCCGCTACATTGGTCCCTTTCCCATCGTCGAGCGTGTTGGGGAAGTTGCTTATCGGTTGCAGCTACCTCCGGAGCTTTCCGCCATGCATGACGTGTTCCACGTGTCGATGCTTTGGAAGTATATGCCCGATGATTCCCATGTTCTCGAGGATGCCGTTTGGCCTGAGGTGACCCCAGATCTGTCCCTTCTGGAGTTTCCTATTCGTATTGAAGATTGGCGAGAGCAATGCCCGCGGAACAAGGTTATTCCTCTAGTTAAGGTGGTCTGGTAGTGTCATTCAAGTGGCGAGGCATCTTGGGAACGTGAGGATGAGATGTGAGAACTATATCCTTATTTGTTTGTGTGAGTCTTTCCCCCGTTCTTGTGCCTTGTTCTCGAATTTTGAGGACGAAATTTATTTAAGGGGGGAGGGCTGTGGTGCCCCAGACCCTTTTGGATCCTTCTTCTTAGGTCCTGGATCTACGTTTTCGGTGAATTTGGCTCCGTTGTGTCCGAAATTATGTTTTGGACATCTTCCGTGTTTGGATCCGTGCGATTCGGGTCAGTTTGGAGGCTCGGAACGTGTTCCGCGGCTTTTTCCACGTGTTTTCCGATTCCCGCGTGTGTGTCTCGGAAACACCTACGGAACCCTGTAGCGGGTGGACTGGGTCGTTCATCTACCCGAGAATGGTACCATTGCGATTAGCGCGTCACGAGGAAGGAGGAGGTGTATTTTTCTATTTTTCAAGATTTTCCTGATTTTCCAGAGTTTCTATAAATACCAAACCTTTTTCTTTTCTTTTTCACCTTTTTCTTCTTCTTCTTCCTCCTTCTTCCAACCGTTGGAGAGCGCCCTCCCCATCGTGACGGTTCTTCTTCCCCGGACGACCGAGATGCGGCCTTCTTCACTCCGGCAACGGCGTGGCGGCGGCGGCGGTGGCGGTGGCGAGGTGGTTCCGGTGGTGGCCTTCTTGCTGCGGGAGGCGGGGCGTGTGGCATTCAAAAGCTTCTTCCTTGACTTTGGCGGTGATTCGGCAGAGCATTCGCTCCATTGAGGTAGGGGGACGAATCCCAATGCTCATGCCGTCATCCCCCGTGATTTGTAGGCCGAATGGGAGCCGAGAGGGGTGTGTTTGAGTGGGTTAGGGCAAAATCGTGTTTTGGGGAGAGTTCACCCGATCTATGGATTTGAGCCGCGATTCGGCGTTTTGATGGCCTAGAATCATGCTAGGGGTCCCAGGGGTCTTCCCCTTTGATTCTCCCCTCTCCTACGGAGGTATGGGGGCGTGGTTAGAATTTTTGGGCGTTTCCCGTCGTTTCGCCCTTGGGTGGGTGTGACGGTCCGTCCAGTGACCGTCACACTATGTAACATGCCCAAATGGGTGCGTTACAGCCCTGAGTGCAGCCAAGTGGGGTCTGTGGGCTGTGATGGTCCCACGATAGACCGCCACGTTGCTATGACGCACCAAGGTTGGACCGTCAGGGGCGTTCGACCGTTGGCTGCCGACTGTTGGCTTTTGACCATTGGGGGTCAAGGCATGTGACGCACCATGCCTGGTGCATCACAGCCTTGTATCGCCCCTGTGTGGGTGTGTCAGAGCAGACGAACCCATCTCCCTTGACGTGCCAGGGTTGGTCCGTTAGGTGCTCTGACGCCCCTAGGTGGGTGCGTTAGAGCATGTTTTCACCTCGGCTTGTGACGCTCCAGGGTTGGACCGTCAGAGCCTTGTGGCACTCTAGTGTAGGTGCATCACAGCCTGTGACGGCCCAAGGTTGGACCGTCAAGCTCCGTGCTACACCATGTATGTGCCGTCCTGTTTCTTTGACGGTGGTTTTGTGAGTCAGTCCTTACTTCCAATGACCTGTCCACTAGTCGTAGCTTCCTGTGCATGCGAGTGCGGACCCACCTGGGAGTGGTGGAGAGCGAGACCCGGTGAGAGGCGATTTTTAGGCTGGTTCCCGTAGGGCCCCTTGCCTTTGTCACCAGAGTCTGGTGGTGGGGAAAGCCAGCTACAGGACCTGACCTAGAGCAGATGATCTGTGTGTGCACACGTAGTTGGAGGCTTAGGACACGCACTGACGAGCGTGACCCCAGCTAGTCCTTGTTGTGGTACTTGTTGCGTGTCTGAGTCTCACGCCCAGGGCGTTGTAGCTAGACACTTGTGACGTGGTGTAAGACGTCAGGGGACGCATCCGGTCGTTCTTCTAGTGGGTAGTGCTCCTATTCGCTGGCAGGTGTGGACTCGAGTTTCGTTGGACCGGGGTTCAGTAGTACGTGCTGTTAGAGTAGATGGCTTTTCCGCTTATTTACTTTAGCTTGTTGGTTCTACCGTACTCCTGTTAGGTAGGGTTGCTTTTCTGCTTTCTTGCTTTCCTGCCTTGGTTTCTGCAAGAGGTGGGGATTCGCGGGATCCCTACTGGGCCAATGAAATGAGGCTCACCCCTGCTTTTCAGGTGAGGCGGGGTCTTCAAGAGGTGCGGCCGAGTTTCAGCGTGGTTCTTCTAGCCAGGGTTAGCCACCAGTCTGCCAGAGCCGGGGGATGCCCTGTGTAGTTGTACACCGGGGGATGCCCCGTGTAGTTGTACTTTTCTTTCTATTGACTATACTTTCATTTGGACATGAGATACACTGGACCTTGTTGTAGTTTAATTTATTTATATTATTCTGTGCATTTTATTTTAGATTATTGTGCTATCTCTGCGGTTGTTTCAGCATTTCTTGCACTCCCACACCATCCCTTTCTACCCTTCCGAGTCTTCGGGCTCGTGGGTTGGCGGGCCGAGATTCGAGACGCGCCGGTTCCTTTTCGACACTCGGGTCTCGGGTCGTCACAGTCACCCTTGGTGGTTTTGATGATAACAAAATCCCGGTATGGCAAACGGTTTAAGTTCATCCATTCTTACATAAGTCAGTGCTCATATAGGCTCTCAAAGCTATTCTTTTATCACAAGAATACGCTCAAAAGCATCGTGTTTCAAAAGTCTAGAATGAGTCAAAACCAACTCAAATTGAATGGAACAAAGTGTGGTCTTACAGTATATTTTATAAGGATATGATTTATGGGCTAACAATGTTATTTTTACAGGTTTTTCAGAGTTCAGTCGACTTGGCCAGCAGGGGCGGTCGACCTAATCTCCTAGAGCTGAAAACTCTGTAAAATTACAGAGTTCGGTCGACCGCCCCCACTGGACCGATCGACCGATTCTCTCAGCAACGAAAGTTTTAAATCCTGTAAACGTTAAGTCGACAGCCCAACCCTATCCAGTCGACCGAACCCTTCAAAGCCCCTTTCTGACTTTGTTTTCTTCATGAGGTGAAAGCATCCATCAAGGATTTTTTAATCCCAAATGTCTCCAGACATCCCTGGAATTGTGGATTTGTGTCTTGGCCTATCCTTGACCATTCAAGTGTTATAAAAACACCTCTTAGGACAAAGAAACCCTAATCACTCAAGGGAGATCAAGGAGGCTATCAAGGGGAGAAAGAATGCTGCTACTGTAGCTCCGTGAATAGTGCTTCGTTCATGAATTCTTCATCCATCTCCAAGCTTTTCAAGATCAATCTGAAGCCAATCAACCACAAATCAAGTGGAGATTCAAGCTTCATCCAAAATCTGCATCATCTACTCAGGGGGAGTTTAAATCAGAGTTTTTCTTTTATGTTTCCTCTTCCATATTTCTTGAGCTTCAAGAGTGTGCTTTTTGTAATCTCTAAACATTTATGTGTGTGTGGATCTTGTTAGATCCATGTGTGTGTGTGTGTGTGTGTTTGATTTCTATCAGATTTTTGTGTGCTTTGGTGTGTTTACACCTTCGTGGGAGTTTCTATCTCCCTACGTGTGTGTGTGTGTTCAGATCTTGTAAGCCCTTATAAGATAGTGTATGAATCCTTACAGTTTATGAGGGGTGGACGTAGGTTGCCATTGTTGCATCCGAACCACCTAAAAATCGTTATCTTTTGTGTGGTTTGATCCTTTTCCCCTATCTCCATTCTGTGCAAGCACACACGTAGATTAGATCTTTTATATCTCTTGAGTTAGATCTAGCATAATTTATCATCTTCAAATCTGATCTCTGGTATATTAAAAGGTGGGTTCAGATAGACAAGGTAAACATTGTCAGGAAGATAACACTTTGCGTGAGTAGAATCTTCGGATTCACATCTCCACCACGGTGCCAAGGGTCCGTTGTGTGTGATAGATTTTGTTAGATCAAATAGTTTCTAAATAGATATGAACTTCTTTGTTGCTGTTCTTCACACTTGTTTAAATCGGCTAAGGTGTTGTTAAATTTTGTAATTACCTAATTCATCCCCCTCTTGGGTGTCATTGATCGCGGGACTTCAATTGGTATCAGAGCTAATGCTCTATATTCTTCAGATCTAACGATCTAGAGTAAGATCCAGATCAATGGCCAACAAGGGGATGATGCTTGAGGGTCACTCAATCCACCATCCTCCATACTTTGATGGCTCGAATTACTCCTATTGAAAAAATAGAATGCATGTTTTTCTTAGAGCCCAAAAGTATGAGATCTAGAGGGTGGTAGACAAGGGCCCATATGAGATTTCCAAAAATGAAGACGAATGGATCATTGAAGATATTAAAAAACCCACAATAAATTTTAATGCTATGAACATTATGTAGTGTGTCATTCATCCTAACGAATTTTCTCGTGTATCTATGTGTAGCTCGGCAAAGGAGATGTGGGACAAGCTGCGGCTTATTTATGAAGGAACTTTTGAGGTCAAGGAGACCAAGGCCAATCTACTCGTCAGAGATTACGAGCTGTTCAAAATGAAACCTGAAGAAACCATCTCTGAGTTGTTTGCAAGATTAACTGAGATCACCAACGGTCTCAAAAGCCTTGGGAAGGAGTACACAAACTCCGAACATGTGAGGAAGGTATTGAGATCCCTTCCACCTGCGTGGCATACAAAAGCCACGGTTCTTGAAGATTCAAGGAATCTGTCCACACTCTCCCTGGATGAGCTCATAGGGTCACTCATGACCTATGAGATAAACATCTAAATAACTACGGAGGAGGAATCCAAAAAGAAGAAAACCGTGGGCTTGAAAGTCAACCAGTCTTGTGACGACTCCCAAGAAGAGGAATCCAGTGAAAGGAGTAATGAAGAAGAAGACTTGGCTATGCTGACCCACCAAGTGAAGAAATTTTTGAGAAGAAAGAAGAATTTTCAAGGAAATTTCAGAAAGGGACAAAGGAAGCCCTTTCAATCCAAGGGTGAGCCGAGCAAGCCTAACAATGCTATTTGCTATGAATACAAGAAGCCCGGACACATGAGAGGAGAGTGCCTAGATCTGAAAAGAAAGTTCAAGAAAGAAAAACTCAGAAAGCCAAAAGCTATGGTCGCTACATGGAGCGACGAAGAGGACGGGCAGTCCGAAGAAGAGCTAGAATAGCTCGTGAAAAGCCTGTGTCTCATGGCACATGAAGATGATTCACCTGAGGTAAATTCTGACCCTGATTTTATTTCAAATGAACAATGGAAGTCAAAATATGAAAAGTTATATATGAAATACAAGAAAATCAGATCTAAAAATAAATCTCTCAAAATGAAACTTGAAGATTTAGCACATGAGGACTCTACTGTTAAGTTTGAAAAACTCAAACAAGAATGGTTCGAGTTAATAGAAGAAAAAGAAAGTCGGTTAGAAATAATTTCAGCTTGTGAGAAAAGTCAAGAAGAATTGCTGTTCAAATTGTCTGAAATGGAAAAAGGTTTTGAGAAATTGAAAACCGAAGAAGGAGTTCTAAAATCCACAAATTCAGAACATGAAAAGAGGAACGTGAGCTTGATAGAAGAAGTGGCTGAACTACAGTCCTTATCTAGGTTTGTCAAAGGCAAGCAAAACTTAGATAACTTGTTGGGAGTTAAGGTTAACTTCATAAAAGAAGGTTTGGGGTACATTCCCCATAACAAAAAATCCTTTGAAAATAAGATCACAACTTTTTTTGTTCATGATAAGAACAATAATTGTGCATCATGCTCACACACTAAGCAAATACATGTTCAATCTAAACCACACAAATACCAAAAAAGATTTTCAAATGTCAATTGCTTTCATTGTGGTAGATTTGGTCATGTTATTGCTAATTGTTGGTTCAAATAAAACACACAAAGAAATCATACTAGTTGGACCATAAAAAGATATATACAAAATTGGACTAACCCTCGTGGACCCAAATTAGTTTGGGTACCAAAATCAATTGGATGAGAATTTTGGTTCTTGCGGATATGGCTTGAAGCCAGGGGGAGCAAATGGTACCTAGACAGCGGTTGCTCAAGGCATATGACAGGGGACAAGAAGGTGTTCTCTACTCTGCAAGATAAGGATGGAGGCTCAGTTGCCTTTGGTGGAAAGGACAAAGGTAAAATAATTGGAATTGACAACATAGGTAAGACTTCTGAAATCTTGATTGAAAATGTCCTTTTAGTGAAGGGCTTGAATCATAACTTGTTGAGCATAAGCCAATTGTATGACAAGGGTTTTAAAATTATTTTTGATGAAACTCTGCCTTGTCATGAATAAAATCTCTAATGAAATCAGATTCATCGGCAAACGGAACAACAATGTATATACTATTGATCTTGATGATGTTTCCAATGATGATATGTGCTTGGTAGCAAACAACCATGACAATGCATGGCTATGGCACTGAAGACTTGGTCATGCTAGTTTTGGAGTAATCTCTAAATTGTCTAGACATGACATGGTAAATGGTTTGCCAAAATTAAAATTTGAAAGTGATAAGATATGTGAGGCTTGCACAAAAGGCAAGCAAACATGCATCAAATTCAAAAATAAAAATATTGTTTCTACTGCTAGGCCTTTAGAACTGCTGCACCTTGATCTTTTTGGTCCAACTAGGACGTCCAGCCTAGGAGAAAAATTTTATGGATTTGTGATTATTGATGACTACTCCAGATTTACATAGATGTTATTTTTAGCCAATAAGAGTGATGCCTTGATGGAATTTCATGTATTTTGAAGGAAAATCCAAAATGATAAAGTGTACCTCATCACCACAATCCAAAGTGATCATGGTGGTGAGTTTGAAAATCATGAATTCAGCAATTTTTTCCAAGAGCAATGATATACGCACAACTTCTCATCACCCAGGACGCCTCAACAAAATGGGGTAGTGGAGAGGAAAAACAAAACCTTGATAGACATGGCATGGACCATGTTAAGTGAGAACTCCCTAGCCAAATACTTTTGGACTAAGACAGTAAGTACATCATGCTACATCATCAATAAGGCAATGGTAAGGCCCATTTTGAAGAAAACACCATATGAGCTCTACAAGGGTAAGAAACCAAACATTTCCTATCTTAAATCCTTTAGATGCCCATGCTTCATTCTGAATAACGATAAGTCTAACCTAGGTAAGTTTGATGAAAAGAGTGACAAAGGAATTTTCCTAGGTTATGCACTAAATTCTAGAGCTTACATGTTATTTAATAAAAGGACTTTAGTTGTGGAAGAAAGTCCTCATGCCATTTTTGATGAATCTGAATTAAAACGGACAAATCAAATTTCTTCTACCTTGGATGCAGATGAAGTTCCTAAACAATCACATGATGCTGGAACATCTGAGGTTAGGGATGAACCAACTGAAGGAATTTCCAGCAAGGATAAAAATGATGAAGATCCTTCAATTGAAACACTTCAAGAACAACCACTACAACACCTTGACTTGCCTAGAGCTTTAACATACTTGAAAGATCACCCCACTGAAAACATCATTGGTAATCTTGAAGATGGGGTAAGAACTAGATCTTCTCTAAGGCAAGTGGAAGAAGAGGATTTGATGGCCTTAATCTCTCAAGAAGAGCCTAAGGATATTCTTGAAGCTCTTCAAAATGAATCTTGGATTCAACCTATGCATGAAGAGATGCACCAGTTCGAAAGAAACGAGGTGTGGACTCTTGTGCCGCGTCCTAAGAATCAACCCGTAATAGGAACTCGTTGGGTTTTCAGAAACAAGTTGAATGACACGGGATTGGTTGTTAGGAACAAGACCCGGCTTGTAGCCAAAGGGTATAGCCAGAAGATGTGCATTGATTTTGATGAGTCTTTTGCACCGGTTGCTAAATTAGAAGCAATCCGGATTCTATTATCCTCTGCTTGCTCTCTCGACTTCAAATTATTTCAGATGGATGTTAAATCTACTTTTCTTAACGGGTACATCAAAGAGGATATTTTTGTAGAACAACCTCCTGGTTTTGAAGATCCAAAACATCCACAACACGTGTACAAGCTGCAGAAGGCCTTATACGGATTTAAGTAAATACCAAGGGCTTGGTATGAAAGGCTCACTTCATTCTTAATTGAAAATGATTTCAAAAGAGATAAGGTTGACCAAACACTCTTCACGAGAAAATCAGGTGAAGACATATTAGTGGTTCAAGTGTATGTTGATGATATAAGTTTTAGAGCTACTAATAATGCCTTATGTGATGAATTTGCAGAAATAATGCAAGGAGAATTTGAGATGAGCTTAATGGGTGAACTTACATTTTTTCATGGGTTATAGGTGAAGCAAATGTTTGAAGGTATTTTCATAAATCAAGCTAAGTACACATTGGAACTGTTAAAGAAATACGGGATGGCAGAAGCAAAACCCCTGTCAACTCTGATGGCCACAACCACAAAGTTAGACAAAGATGAAAATGGTAAAATAGTAGATCCCACACTATTTCGAGGTATGATCGGATCACTACTATATCTCACAGCATGCCATCCTGACATTTAATTCAACATATGTCTATGTGCTCGTTTTTAGTCATGCCTTAAAGAATCTCATTTATTGGCTGTTAAACAGATTTTTTGATACTTAATTGGCACATTAGATTTTGGCTTGTGGTTTTCCATCGGTAGTTCATTTGATTTGATTGCATATACCGATGCGGATTGTGCTAGATGTATTGTAGATCGCAAGAGTACTAGTGGGTACTGTCAGTTTCTTGGAGGGTGCCTAGTTTCATGGGCCTCCAAGAAACAACATTCAGTAGCTCTCTCAACGGCCGAGGCTGAATATGTAGCCGCCAGAAGTTGTGGAGCCCAAGTACTCTGGATCAAAAATCAATTGCTTGATTTGGATGTTGAAATGAAATGTGTTCCAATCTTATGTGATAACACCAGTGCAATTAGCTTGTCTAAAAATCCTGTACAACATTCTAGGACAAAGCATATTGACATTCGGTATCATTTTCTGAGTGATCATATAGGAAATGGGGTCTTTGAATTGAATTTCATTGACACACACAATCAATTAGCTGATATCTTCACAAAACCCCTAAACCAGGAACAATTCAGTAAAATAAGAAGGGAACTTGGTATGTGCAATGGTGAAAGCATACATAACTAGGCCCACATTTAGATTAAGAGTTGCACTTGTAGAAACTCATTTGCATAAAGGGTAGATTCCCATGCATACTCTATGTGGCTCTCACCAATAACTTGTGTGTGTAGATATATATACCATTGCATGCTTGAATGTATTTATACATACAGCCCTCCTCAAAATTTTTCTAAGGCCACATACTCCTTGATTAAATAAGCGTGGACCCAGTGATCTCGGGATCTAAGGCACTTTCTGAGGGGGAGTTTCAGAAAAGCTCCTAAAGCAGTCGTCTCAGAGGCATTAACCATTCCTTCTCTTCTCTACACAAGAAAGGGGGCAAGTGAAGTTTTAAAAACAAGGAAAGAAAAGGGTTGAAAGAGTTATAAAAAAAGAAAAATTAGGGCTAGGTCGACCATTCCGGTTGACTGCCAACCCCGTCCGGTCGACCAAATATGGCGAACCGGACCAGCTGACCTTCAACCGAACCCCTTTAAAGGGGGACTTCAAACCCTATTTCCTCATTCTCTCACACCCATTCACTCTCCCATTCCTTCTTCAACCCTAAAACACCCCAAAATCCCTCTCTCAAGCCCTAATACCTCCTCTTTCTTCCATCCGCACAAAATCTGGCGTGTTCGTCACCATCTCGGGACGACATCTCCAACACGGCTTATGCGACCTTGCAGCCACTCCCTGAGATCCTACTTGTGGAGATGGTTCTTCCGCCATCTCTTGGTGTGTCATCTGGTCTCCATCCATTCCCGAGGGAAGAGGTTCACGATTCAAATGTTTCTACATCGGATTTTCTAGTCTAGGATGCCGCCTAGAAGGAGTTCTCGCCGTTCTGCCCAAGGGGAACCAAGTGATCGGAGACGTGAGGCTCCAGCTCATCCACCACAGCGGGAACCTGCTCCTCCTCGCGCACCTCAGTTGCCTCCATGGCCCATTATCGACCCTCGACTGGTCAACTTCAATGAGGTGAATGAACTTCTGTCCGATCTTTGTGCCATCTTTGATATTCAACAAGGTTGGACCGATTTTGTCACTAGATATACTAGATATTACCCAAATCTAGTGTAGCAATTTTATGGACATTTGGTTGAGTGGAATGAAGAGTTATATATAGCTGTTTAAGGAGTTGAGATTCACATTGCTCTGGACCTTTTTGAACGTGCTTTAGGAGTGTCAGCCAGAGGAGCTAACATGTTTTTTGGTCATGGCGAAGTTGAGGACACATTTATTGCTATGATGAACTGTGACTATGTACATGGTGTTAGTGATTTGATTACCTTAAATGCAAATTATTTTCCACCACTGTAGCGAATTCTGCACCACATGTTCACCTCACTTATATATCCAAAGAGTGGGAGTAGAAATGAAGTAACAGAGGTTCACAAATTTCTGTTTTACCATGTTATGAATGGAATTTTAGTCAACATGGGTCGTCTCATGATAGATTTGATTGGGACATGCCGAACCCAAATGAGAAGATCTTTGCCTTATGCTTCTCAGTTAACATGAGTATTTATATATGCTGGGATAAATTTGGCTGATGAACTGTTCATTCGAGTTAGACATGATGATATCTACAATAAGCATAAGATTATCATAGATTTTGGATATTACTGGGGTCCCGATGGTGAGCTACGCCGTAATGTGCCAGTTTCTGGGGAAGAATCAGAAAGTGAAGAAGAGCTAGAGCAGCAGCAAGGTCAAGGGGAAGCCCCCCCTCCAGCTCAGGCGGAGGAACATCCTCCTCCACCTCCTCCTCACTATGCAGATCCGGATGTGCCACCTCCATCACAATTCTTTCACGGAGAGTCCTCTTCTCAAGGTGCTAGACAACCATCTTGGGCAGCCTTTGAGGGCTTTGATAGGTGGCTCACTAGCATAGAAACTAAGGTGGATACCTTTGGAGAGCAACTGTCTACCTTTGAGAGTAACATTGATACATCCTTTGCCTCCATTGGTAATTTACTTGAATCAATGCACGGCCAGATGGCTACCTTCTCCAACTCCTTGGCTACCATCACTCAGAACATGGACACTCTCTCTACTCGCCATGAAGACACTTGTGAAGCCTTCCACACCACCTCCCGTTCTCTCGTTGGCATCCAGCACCACATGCCAAGCCAGGATGACCTTCTCAACTCCATCATCCATCATCTTAGTAATTCTGGCCACGACCCTCAACCTGGCCAAGATCCTCCGTCTCCTGCAGATGGCATCTAAGGAGCTTTTGGTTCATCTCTTTGGTGATTGTTTTTGGGTCCTATAGTTTATTTTTTGAGTCCACTTTTCTATAACCCATCCCGTCTTTGATGATCCCAAAGGGGGAGAAGTAGTTAAGTGCAGGTCTATATAGCTTATGCATGCATGTCTCTATGTTTGTGTGTATGCTCATATGTGAGGTTCATTTTGTGAGTTAGTCCTGTGCTCATTTGTGAGGTTCATTTTGTTAGCCAGTCTTGCATTTGTGCTTGCTTTGCGTCTAGAAGTCCTGCATTCTCTCAAGCATCAATGTACTTGTACTGAACTAATGGTATGAAATGATGAAAAGCATGCACTTGGTATTTGACATTACTTGATTTGTTCATATCTTTTATTTCCTCTCTATTTGGCAAATAAAATGGTTGAATGGCCTAAGTGGATCTGGCTTAATGAAATGATTACCTGGTTTGAACGCCTTGTGGATTATAGGCTTTGATTGGTTCTTTGTATATCAAATGGTGTCGGATGAAAGACGGGCTAGCCAGTATGAAATTCTTCACTATGCATGAGTGTAAACTCCGCCACGTATAAAAATCATGTGAATCCTTGCGCGGATTGAATGCAATGTTTTGCAAGTTCCCTATTCGCCTAAAAAGCATGCCAGTGCACAGAAAAGTCTAGAGTTTTGTCATCATCAAAAAGGGGGAGATTGTTGAATTTCTCTAGGTGATTTTGATGATAACAAAACCCCGGTATGGCAAACGGTTTAAGTTCATCCATTCTTACATAAGTCAGTGCTCATATAGGCTCTCAAAGCTATTCTTTTATCACAAGAATACACTCAAAAGGATCGTGTTTCAAAAGCCTAGAATGAGTCAAAACCAACTCAAATTGAATGGAACAAAGTGTGGTCTTACAATGTATTTTATAAGGATATGATTTATGGGCTAACAATGTTATTTCTGCAGATTTTCAGAGTTCGGTCGACCTGGCCAGCAGGGGCGGTCGACCTAATCTCCCAGAGCTGAAAACTCTGTAAAATTACAGAGTTCGGTCGACCACCCCCACTGGACCGGTCGGCCGATTCTCCCAGCAACGAAAGCTTCAAATCCTGTAAACGTTAGGTCGACCACCTAACCCTATCTAGTCGACTGAACCCTTCGAAGCCCCTTTCTTTGACTTTGTTTTCTTCACGAGGTGAAAACATCCATTAAGGATTTTTTAATCCCAAAAGTCTCCAGACATCCCTGGAGTTGTGAATCTGTGTCTTGGCATGTCCTTGACCATTCAAGTGTTATAAAAACACCTCTTAGGGCAAAGAAACCCTAATCACTTAAGGGAGATCAAGGAGGCTATCTGATGCGGGACGGATGACGACCGGGCTAAGACGTATGACGGACTCGATGTGCGGCCAGCACTAGCACGCTAAAGGCAAGCTAGGCGGCTGACCACCGTGACGCTCTCCAGGTGAAGACGTCTCTCAACAGCACTCTAACAAGCGCGGCGATCGTCCCTTGCGAGGGAAACGTGGGGATCGCAGTGGTAAGGAACCACCATCGCCTAGGGGTATCCAGTTCAGGCTCGGTGCTCGACTGGAGCTAAGGAACGGGCGCTCACAACTCACAATCACGATGATTTAGAACTAGCTATCAGCCCTAATCTCATAAACATAGCATATATGATAATATATTAAACCAGCAAAGTGAGAGAGGAACGAAGCGCATACCTCCCCGACTACGCATGGGGAAGAATTCCCGGCCGAATCCGACAACCCCAATACACATATTCAATAAGATTACAATTTAAGAAATATTTGCCCACTCCATGCAGAGAGGTATAGGGCTACAAATGTCAATTTTGGGGTTGCTGGAACCCGGGTTGATGGGCCACACTCGCAGGAGGCGAGGGACGCGAGTCGGAGCCGATCGGGTGAGCCGAATGGAAGTCGACTCAGTTCTACCTGCACTGGTCACCCAGCGCAGCAAACTTGCGGAGGCCGGTACGCCAAGATCCGATGGCAGATCGGAGTGCCGTTTATTGGAGAACGTTGGCGACAGGACGTAGTTTGCCTACTCCGAAGGGCGCGATCAGATCTTTTCAGATCTGGGCGCAGCATCAATTACACTCGGCTTCTGGTTTTGTGCACCTAGAACTGCACAGTAAGACAATTAATTAAGGAAAAATTAGTTGCCGATGTCGGATCGAGGCGCCGTTTGTGGGAGATCGTTGGCGGTGTCCAGAGAAAGAAGTACTCCAAAGATCTCACACAGATCTGGACGGGATGAGGCGGGACAGATTCTTGAAGTTGGCTCTGGTTCTGAGTCAGATCTGCACAGATCAGCTTGCGCGATCCCACGAGAATCGTCGCCACGATCAGTACAGATCTCGGATCGAGATGAGATCAGCGGCAGCGTGAAGGGGACTCAAAATCATACAATCACTCCAAAAGGTAGCTCCTGATGGCTTGAGAGGAGATCTAGGGAAATTCGTAATCAGTAAACTCCTGATCTGGACAGTAGGTTTGGGCAGATCTGTGTGTCGTCACGAAAAGAATTGCTACCGGCGATCCAGAACTTCGATCGACGCGAAACCACCTCTGAAATCTTCCTGACTTGATGAAGTATCACTGGTAATGTTTGTGGAACCATATGATAAGAGGATGGGGAGGATATAGGGGCGAGTCACACGCCCAAGATCAGTCCCGTCACAGGACTGGGCATGGCATCACACCCATGGGGGGGAAGAGGATCACTCTATTAACTCAAATTTCTCTCACAAAAACTTCATTAACCTCTTCACTGATATTATACAAGTGTTTATATAGTGGTTTGGCAAGGGTAGGGGGCTGGGAGGTTCGATGGAACCATGGGGAGGGGAGGGGGCTGCGCCCCTTTGACTAAGAGAGGGTGAGAGGGGGAGACAAGGGGACATGACTCACCTACTTTCACCTACCTTTGAATTTCAAAGGGAAGGGGGGTAGGTGGCAGCCATTCTTTTGGACCAGCAGCCTTCTCCATGTGGTAAATGGGGAGCAAAGAAAAGAAAACAAAAAAAATCAGCCTAATACAAACAAAGAAGGGGGCGCCCCCTTCATGGGCCAAGAATGGGCCAAGTTTGGTCCATGGCCACCCCTTAAGCCCATTCAATCATATGGCTTATGGCCTTTCTATCCTAGATGGCCCATGAAAGAAGAAATCCCAATTGGGCCTTACATGGCTTATGGATCCATCATGATGGTCCAAGGCCACTCCTCCTTAATGGATTCTAAAGGGGCTTTAAACCAAATGGCTTTTAAGAGCCTTACAATCAGCCCAAAATAAAAACCCAAGTACAAAGACACATTACAAGCCCAAATTTAATGAAAACAAAGGCTAAAAGTCTCCAAACTCAAGCCAAATTGTCTCTATTTCAAAGAAAAGCCGATGTAGTCCGATTGGTGCTCCGCGTATGGTACCGTCGGCTCGCCGGTTCGTGCTACTCACTCGTTCCGGTGTCTGCACCACTATCAAGGGGAGAAAGAAGGCTGCTACTGTAGCCCCGTAAACAGTGCTTCATCCAGGAATTTTTCATCCATCTCCAAGCTTTTCAAGATCAATCTAAAGTCAATCATCCTCAAATCAAGTGGAGATTCAAGCTTCATCCAAAATCTGCATCATCTACTCAAGGGGAGCTTAAATGAGAGTTTTTCTTTTGTGTTTCCTCTTCCATATTTCCTAAGCTTCAAGAGTGTACTTTTTGTAATCTTTAAACATTTGTGTGTGTATGGATCTTGTTAGATCTGTGTGTGTGTGTGTTTGATTTCTGTCATGTTTGTGTGTGCTTTAGTGTGTTTACACCTTCATGGGAGTTTCTATCTCCCTACGTGTGTGTGTGTGTTCAAATCTTGTAAGCCCTTACAAGATAGTGTATGAATCCTCACAGTTTGTGAGGAGGGGACGTAGGTTACCGTTGTTGCATCCGAACCACCTAAAAATCATTATCTTTTGTATGGTTTGATCCTTTTCTCCTATCTCCATTCTGTGCAAGCACACATGTAGATTAGATCTTTTATATCTCTTGAGTTAGATCTAGCACAACTTATCATCTTCACATCTGATCTCTGGTATATTAAAAGGTGGGTTCGAATAGACAAGGCAAACCTTGTCAGGAAGATAACACTTCGCGTGAGTAGAATCTTTGGATTAACATCTCTGCCACAGTACCAAGGATCCGTTGTGTGTTATAGATTTTGTTAGATCTAATAGTGTCTAAATAGATCTGAACTTCTTTGTTGTTGTTCTTCACACTTGTTTAAATCGGCTAAGGTTTTGTTAAATTTTGTAATTACCCAATTCACCCCCCCTCTTGGGTGTCATTGATCACGGGACTTCATGGGTGGCAATGCTCTCCTTATAGCTGCCGTGCTTCTGCGCCCGGGCGAGGAGTTCCATGATGGTGGTGGGGGCGTAGAACCCCAAGGAGCAACAGAGGATGTTGCCCCGCATACCCTGAGCCAGTGTAGTGGTGGCGATGCCAACGTCAAGGCACGGGACGCAGAGGGCTTAATTGTGAAAGCGGGAACCAAACTCCCAAAGGGGCTCATCACGCCCTAGGTTTATGGCGAGAATATTGACAGCGGATTGGGCCACCTTCTTGCAGTCATTGAAGTTCTCTTTGAACATTCGCTTCATCTGCTCGAAGGAGGTAATGGAGCCCACTGGTAGGGACTCAAATCACATCCATGCATTTTCCCTGAACGTGGTGGTGAAGGTCAGACACTTCACACTTTACAGCGTCCGAGACCCGGTGGAACACCAAGTTGGACTCGAAGCTGTGATGGTGGTTAGCCGGGTTGGTGGTACTGTCGTACGGAGTGAACAGTGGCAGTTGGAACTTCAGAGGGATAGGGGCCTCCAATATCTCCTGGGAGAAGGGGCTTGGAAGTCATCGTCATCATCGACCAAGCTCTTCATCTTGGCTGCTGAGATGATGTCGTCCAAGTAGCATACCTTCCCCTTGAGCTCATGCTCAATGTCATCGTAATGCCGTAGTCATCATGCCATCCCTAGATTGGAGTGGAGGGGGCTCGATGAGCGGCGTTGGGAACACCAAGCTTGGTATAGAGTACATATCGTGGAGGCAATCGAGGATTCTTGGCCATCGACCACAGATTGGGCTATGCTCCTTGTTGCATCCCCGAGTTGGTGTTTGGTTTCAATGATATCAAAACACTTGTGTTTGTGTGTGTATGTGTTTCATTGAGCAACATGCGTATATCATGTTTGATGAGTTGAAAGATGGCTTCAAGGTTCATTCTTGAAAGTCATATGAATCTTTGGTGTTTAAGGAACTAATGCTATATTTATCTTGGTTTGCAAGATCAAATACATGGCTCACGTTTTGGAACTCAAAGGAGTGCATCAATGAAGTTCTTCTTCGAAAAGGGAGTTACCTTTCTCATTGCATTGCATTGACTCCTTCTATGATTCATACATTTTATCAAAAAAGGTTTCAAGTCTTGGTTGGGGTATTTCCTTACATCTTCCTCACAATGCTTTTGGGCTTGAAATATATTTAGCCTATTTACTTGAATCTTGATGAATGTGATCTTAAACAGTGCTCTCTCATGTTATGGACTCATGGACTTTCGGTTTGGCAATTCAAGTAAATGTGCTTGAAGTTGTGATTTGGTTGAATGATGATCTTGATGGTTTTGTATTGATTGAGCTGTCAAATTTGACATATCATAGTGTGTTTGTGTTGAGCCCTCAAACTGAGATCATCTAATGATTTTGTGAATCTTGCTAAGAATGTGATATCTTGGGTTACCATAGTAATGATCTGTGGATGTCCTTTCATGCATTTGTTCTTGGTCTTGGAAATACAAATGAATGTTCAAGATTTTCATGCATATCTGTTGATCTTGACCTTTAGTCAATCATACTTTCAAAGTGTTTAATTATATATGTGCATGGCTAAATGGTTGAGCTCCCATGTCATTATAATTGTTTAAGTGAGAGATTCATGTTCATCATATCAAAACCTTGTCATATGGTAAATGTATTTTTGATGGTTGAATTGAGAAGTCAAATACATGTTTGAACGTGTTCAATGATGTATTTTTATGTGAACTAGTTCAAATAAGTAAATGCTTGGTTCATGAATTTGGATTCTCATCTAATCTCTTGCTCTTTCATATTTTTCAGGATGAAAATGCATGGTTAATCTTCATGAGATTATGGTAATATCTAATCACTTTTATTCCCTTGGATCCATGGAGGTTTGAAGTGTTTTTCTAACCCCTACCGGCAGGAGTCAACCCATAGCATTTACCCTTAGAGTCAAGGGATTGAACGGCACAAAACCGGAGTTCAGAGCAGCTACCGGTCGACCGCCAAGTCCAGGCCGGTCGACCGCCCCTTCATGGCCGGTCGACTGGAAAGTCTCTGCTACGCCAAAACAGAATGGGTGTTGGAACCGGTTGACTGCCCCTTAATGACCGGTTGACTGGAAGTTCTCTGCTATGCCCAAAACAGAATGGTGATTGGCCCGGTCGACTGCCCCAATGAATCCGGTCGACCAGACATTCTCTGCTATGAAATCGGGCTTCACGAAATGCATCTGAAAACCCACTAAACCCAATCCATTTGTGCTCTAACTTTACCCATTTGTCCCTAGGGTATATATACACATGTTAAGGAAGTTTTTCTATGGATTTGGAGAAGGGTTTATGTGTCTTTTGGGCTCTCTACCTTGCATATAAAAATGAGTTATGAATTTGTGAAGGCAAGAACCCTAATGCTTGTGTTTTCTATCTTGTAGGGGAAGAAAGGGGAGAAAGCAATGAGGAGCTCAAGAGAGGAGGTTTTGATCTACATCCAGGAGGATTTGGAGCTTGTGGAAGAAGAAGAAAAGGAGCGGATCAACGAGAGGATCAAGAGGACGCAAGAATCGCCATCATCCGATCCGAGACTCAAGCATCTACGTCCATTGGTTTTGCAAATCAAAGGGGAAACATCTTCTACATCTTATTCCTGCTTATTTGAGATGTTTGTCATGGGTTGTATTCTGATTTGAGCATATTTGGATATTTGTGTTTATTTTTCGAACACTAGAGATAATCGTGTGTGTGGCCATTTGTGTATACGGTCGTGTTTGATCGCCTATGTACGGTCGTGTGTGTGTCGTTTGTGTTGCATTTATTGCAGCGTGTGTGTGTGTTGTGATCCGGTCGTCGGATCGTGTGGAAGACTCCGTCTCCGTGTGTTCGTGTGTTGGGGCGTGTCCCCGTGTGTGTGCAGGCGTCATCCTACGTGTGTGTGTTGTTGGAGTGTCATCTCCGTATTGGGGATTTATCCCCGTGTGTGTTTGGAGCATCGTCTCCATTTGGGGATTTATCCCCGAGTGAAGCCTTACCGGTTTGGTAAGGGGTGGACGTAGGGAGTCCGTCGTGACCCCAAACCACCTTAAAACCCCTTGTGTTGTGGTTTGCTTTGTGGTTATGCTTAATAGCTTAATCTGTTTATCTTGATCGTGTGCGAATGGTGAGGTTGAGAGAACTAAGTTTGCATTGCTTAGTTTAATTTCTTCAATCACGTTCAAAGTTGTTAATTTCGTTGCGTTAGCATTTTAATTTACCATCGTTCGTGGGGGATAATTCAACCCTCCCTTCTTGTCTACTCGCCTACCCGGGGACCAACAATTGGTATCAGAGCCACAGCTCTAACTTATAGGGTCTAACGACCTTTAGAGTGATCTCTCGGCGAGTTTCATTAAGCATCATGTCTTGTTGTGCTTCGTCTTCTCTTCCTCCTCGTTTTGATGGTCGCAACTACATTGCTTGGAGAAATAACATGTCTACTTATCTTGGAGTTTATGAACCTGAAATTTGGAAAGTGATATGTAATGGTCCACATAAACTCCCTGCAAATGAAAATAAATGAAATGAAAAACACATCAAGAAAAATGCTATAAATGATATTGCATTAAATGTTCTGATGAATAGCATAAAATCTGATGTACTTATATTTGTTTCAACACGTAGGTCAGCAATGGAAGTTTGGAACAAGCTGGCATGAAAGTATGAAATAAATGGAATGGATGCTTGCATGATGGCTCATGGAGAGAGCGAGGTTGAGGGAAATTCTGATTCTGAAGAATATTCTGTTGAGGAATGGCAATTGGCATATGTTGAAATGCATGACAGATGCAAGGAATTTAAATCTGAAAATAAGAAAATGAAAAAGAAACTTAAAGAAATTCTGAGTACATCTATTTCTTGTGTGAAATGCAAATTGCTTGAATCAAAAATTGAAAACATCATGCACGCTAATGCTTTTTGTGAAAACTGTAAAACCTTTGAAAAAGAAAATGAAGCTTTGAAATCAAAAAATGAATGCTTGGAAAGACAAAATGAAGACATGGAATCTAGAATAGATGAGCTTGATAAAGAAATTTTTGACATACGCAAAGAACACACCTTGGTTGCAAAATGTGATAAATCCTTAAATCTTGAAAAATGAGTGTGATGAATTGAGAAAACAGAATAAATTCTTGATGTCTCAAATTTCCATGCTTGAGAAATCTGAAGAAAGCTTAAGAAATAAACTAACTTCTCTTTCTGATGATGAGAAGATGTTTGAAAAATTATTTGACTCTGAATTTGATAGCAAGAGCATCATGAATGAAAATGAAAAATTTAAAAAGGAAAAATGTGCCATGTTGATTCAGATTTCCTTACTTGAAGGTAGTTTGAAATGTTTTAAAAAAATTAAAAAAGAGACCTCCTTGTTGAAATGTGAGAATGAACAATTGCTTGCAAAGAGTTCAGAGCATGTTGAAACTGGAAAAGTTCTTGAAAAGCTTGCTGAAAAACTTCATTGCACAAATCTGGAAAATAAAAACCTCATGCAAGAAAATGAAAAACTCACATCAAAGAATTATTTGCTTGACGATAAAATCCTTACATGTGAAAAAGAGATCAACAACTTGAATTTGATTTGTCTAGATTTGTCAAAGGGAAGGAGAACTTAGACACAATGCTAGGTGGTAAAGTGAACTTTCAAAAAGAGGGTCTTAGTTACATCCCGGTCAACAAAAACTCTTTTGAATCAAAAATGAAAATATCTTTTATTTATACCTCCGACATTCCTAGCACCTCCAAAACACCTCCTCCAGTTGCTCAAGTGAAAATATCTGAAAATGGTTTTGATAAAAAGAAAAATCTCAACAAAAAAGCCTTCCATGTCAAATAGATCTCATCAATCAAAGTTGAATGTTGAATGCTTCTATTGTGGCATGTTTGGTCATGAAATGAATGATTGTGTTGTCTTGAAAATAGATGATCAAAATGCATGCAAAGATAAATCTTTCTTTTAAAGAAAGAAAAATATCCCATACTTTTATTGTCACAAACTTGGTCATGTCATGGATGATTGCTTTGTGAAACAAAATGATGATTATCGTGCCATGAATGCTAAGTTTAACTTTCAAAGAAAATTCAGAACTGAACATACTTCCCATGCTAAAAGGTTTACATTCCATAAGAAAAATTTATTCACGAACACTCATGCAAACAATGAAAATCATTCCGTAGACCCACAACTCCCTGTTACTTTCATTGTGAGAAATATGGTCATGTCATGAATGAATGTTGGTTTTTGAAAATTGAGAATTTCCATGTTTCTAGAATGAATGCTAGGTTTGATTTTGTTAGACCTAAAAATTTTGGAAACAGAAGAAGGAATATTTTTGAAAACTCTCTTCATCATGTTAAAAGAAAATCTTTTGCCAAAGTTGCCAACCCTCAATGCTTTTATTGTGGAAACCATAGACATGTCATTGAGGATTGCAGGATTATGAAAAGTGATGAGAATGTGACAATGAAAATGTCAAAGAAAACTTTTGGAAGAAATGCTTCTAACATCCAAGGACCCAAGAAGGCTTGGGTGCCAAAATCTGACAAATGAGTCGGTTGTGGTGAAGGTGTGTCTTGAGGTAAATAAAGAATGAAAGGGGTTCCAGTAAAATGAAACAAGGCATACTCATATGGTAAAATCCCAACTTTGCTCCTTCATTGTCAAACTTGATGGTTTTGATGTTTTGGAATGAGATTTTGGTGTGTTCTCATGTTATGCTCTAAATTATTCACAAGCCATACATGTCTTTATTGAATATATATTTGGTATATCAAATGGTGATGTGTGAAATGACATGTTAAGCATGTTAGGAAGCCATCACTATGCGTGAGGTGATCTCAGGATCAATGCTCTCCACCTTGTACCAAAATTCTGAAATTGAATTGTTTGGCTCATGAGGAATCATGTGCTTTGAATGAATTGAATTTACCTTTGAACTGCAATATCTTTTAAACGGAATCTTAAAAATTCTCTTGTTTCAAAAAGGTAAAATTTCTGAACTGTGAAATTCTTTGATCATATGCAACAATTGGTATTGAAAACTTGCTTGATTAACCTTGTGTGGTTGCTTTGCATAAATGACAATTTGCTTGATCTGTTCAAACTAAAAATTCATTTCATGCAATACTATTTTGAATGAACATGGTTGAATGTTCGGGTTCTAAGAAAAATGGTTCATCATAAAGAAATCTGAAATGAATTGCTCATGGTTCTGTGGTAAATTCATTAAAAACTCATCTCATGCTTTTCTTAAATGCTCAAGTCATTGCAAAAATTGAAAATCAGTATGAAAAGAATGCATTGGCATCCTTACATATCATTCACATATTATTCATATAAAATGGCAAAAAGATGCATATTACATAGTCATGCATATAGAGCACATGCATGTATTTCATGTAAATTGCATATCTTGACTCATGAATGCTTGCATGAATGTTTTGTTGAATCCTTGCATGCTTGTAAGTATTTAGCTTATAAAATCATTTCTTGACCTTTCTAAGGCCTTACCTCCTTGCTAAATAAAATGCAGTGATTTTATTTATATGCGATACATGTCATATATTAAGAGAGAGGATTTGATTCCGACCATGCATATATTTAGGGAGAGTCATAGCCGTGTGAAGAGGCGTGATCTCGCGCTGGTCCTGAGCGGATGGAGGATCACCAGGTAATGAACTGCAAGACAGGGAAACGGATCAGGGGGTCCAGGGGGAATCCCTGGGGAAAACCCTCCGATGCTTAAGTCAGTGGAGCTATGGCGGGAGCAATAAAGGGAGGTGAGAGCTAGTGCGCGAGATCCCTCTCCACCAGATGGGTGAAGTGGTTCTTGCTCAGGAGCTTCGAGCGTATGATTGCCTTTTTTTCTTCTTACCTTTCACCGGAGGGTATCCCTGGTTTAAATAGTACGCCGTCTCCTGGAGTCCTGCAAGTCGAGGGGTTTCAGGTGGGGGTTACATCCTCATCGTGGGCTTTTATTGCCTTATCGTGGGAGCGTTATCACCTTGGGGAAGAAGAAGTCCCTCGCCTTCCTGAATTCCTGCCTGCTTTGGACTCCTAACGGCTGCAAGGATAGGCAATCGTCGGTCGTTCCGAGCTCAGAGAGGCCAGCCCTGTCCGAGCGATAGGCTTAGCTCGGATGAGGATGGGTCGGATAGGTCAGCATACGCCTTTTTCTCCCGGGTGGAGAGATGGCTTGGGCCGGACCTTTCCTGTGACCTGACCGACACTCGGGCCCTTCGAGCCTAGAGGCTGCCTAGGAAGGTTGTGTCCTCGAGCATTTTTTATTGGGCTTTCTTCCCTAAGTGGGCCCTGTGGGCGGTCACTTAGGCGAGCTTGGCCTTGTTTGGTCCTGCCGGGCCTAGTTGGGCCGCTCTTTGAATGGGCTGCAGAAATCCCCCTCTCCACTTGTCCCCCTCCTACTCCCGAGCCAAGGGAGGCTCGGACGAGTAGTCTTTAACGGTTTCAGACCGGCGTGGCTCAGGTGGGTGGAGATCTGGCAATGTTAAGTAGCCACATGCCATGGTCACCTGGGCCCGTAATAATTGTGATCCTGACGGATTTGAAATGAAGGGGCCCCCTTTTCTCGGAGGTCGAAACGACGCGCCGCCTCCCGCGTGGGTTTATAGGCGTTGGGCGCTGGTTGTCATTCCAGACTCTATAGGGTTTTGACTTTCCTTCACTTCTTTACTTTTGGGGCTCCTAGATGAGCCGTGAAGACATAGCAGAGGAGCAGAGACTTGCGGCGGCGTTCGAAGAGTTGGCGAAGATAACCGCGAAGGCGGTCCGGCAGCTTCCTTCTCCCCTGGAATCTTGGAGGTCTTGAGAGGATTCTTCTTCCAGCTTTTCTTTGGAAGCCATGGCGAGCCAGCGTTTGGACACTGGGGAGTGGGATGATGAGCCGGCGGTGAGAGCGCCGGTCCCAAACCGCAGCGAACTGGGGGGAGCTGAGGTGAAGAGGCTGGAGCGCCAGTTTCGTCTGCCTCTTAGATATAGCTTTGCTACTGTTGCCCCGTATGAGACGAGCCTGGACGATCGCACGGGCCACATCTGCACCTTTCTTTTGGCGTGGAAGAGTGGGTTTCACCTCCCCTTCGAGCCTTTCGTCCTTACACTCCTCAATTTTTTCCAGTTGGCGTCCATCCAGTTGGTTGCCAACTCGTACCTTCTTCTTTCCGCCTTTCGAATCCTCTACCGTCAGTGCGGGATTCCTCCTTCCTTGGATCTTTTTCATTTTTTCTTTGAGTTGAAAGCGCATTCGTCGGTGGGGAAGGGCTTTTACTTCATTCAGGCACGGAGGAACATGAGCTGTATTCCACTGGCGGTGAAGGATTCTTCACACAAAGGGTGGAAGACCCAATTTTTCTAGGTGAAGATAGATTCGGTGGACGAAACCTGGAGGTGCCAGGTAATGCCCATTTTCCACCCGAACATCCCTCCCCGGCAGGAGGAGTTCCCCACGCACGTGGAGGAATATGCCGCTCGTCTGCTGAAGAACCGCCAGTCGACCGAGGAGCTGGTGATGCCGGAGAATGTCGAGCGGTGCCTTCTTACGCGGTTGAAGCCGACAGGTGCCACCTTTTAGAATTTTCTTCCGGGATAGGAATCATCTTTCTTTTCCTGACCATGTCTTCTTCTTTCTTGCAGACGTTAGGCGGGAGCCTCTGGAGGAGGCTGCTGAGGTCATCGATCTTGGAGATGACTCGGCGACTGATGAGCCTGGCGCCCCCGTGGGTCGCTCCCAAGCCCGGGATAAGGGAAAGGGGGCGGCTTCCGAGGGGACTTCACGGCCGGGCAGTGCGAAGCGCAACGATCCCATGGAGGGAAGGTTGCGGGAAGCCGCGAGGGCCAGAAAGCGGGCCAAGAAGGCCGGCCTTCTCACCACTGTTGGGGGCGATTCTAGCTCGGCGGCGCTCCCCTCTCTGGGGCAGGATGGGGCCGACCCTATCGGGCCGGCTCCGCCATCTACCAAACGAGAGAGGGCCGAGGAGACTAGGGGCCCCCCAATGGGCGGTGACGATGGATCGGCTCTTCCCTCGGTGGGAACAGAGGGGGCCGAAGTAGAAACAGCCGAGGCTGAGACCGGGGGGGCGGTCGAGGTCAGCGACGTCTCGGGCGGCGAAGCGTGGGCCGAGACAATTGAGATTGGGGGTTCGCCTGCAAGGGTGTCGCAACCCCATACGTCTGAGGTTCCTGTCGCGACCGGGCCCGCGGCATCGGTCGAGGTCGGGGGTTTGCCTACGGAGGCGTCGCAACCCCATACGTCCGAGGTTCCTGGCGCGACCGGGCCCGCGGCATCGGTCGAGGTCGAGGGTTCACCTACGGAGGCGTCGCAACCCCAACCGACCGTGGTACGCGATGCGGCTGATCCCGCAGCTCGAGTTGAGCCTTCTGGCGAGGCGCCCGGTGCGGAACGGATCCCCATGCCGGTGGCTCTGGAAAGGCTCGACATCTCGAGCAATCTGTACTGGCTCTGTTGCGAGGTGTCCGCGAGGATGAAAGGGGGAGACATGCGTCATTCTCCTCCTGGGGTCCTCGACGTCATCATGGAGGGCGGCCTCGTCATGGCCCAGATGGGGGCCACGATGGCAGAGACTTATGCCCGGACGGAGTCAGAGCGGTCGAACCTGGCTTGGACCCTCGGATGGTGCGTGAGGAAGTTGGCTCGACTCCATGAGACGCACGAGGGGCTCCGATGGGAGCTCTCCATGATCAGGGAGTTGGCGCGGTCGAGCCGGCTGGAAGTCGGAGCGTTGACCGAGTAGCTAGCCAAGGCTCGGGAGTCGCTCGAGAGGAAAAACAAACTCCGGGAAGAGGAGTGCCTTCATCACCTCGAGCTGGATGGTCGCTGGGAGACTGAGCGCGCCGAGTTACTGGACCGGGCAGAGGCAGCGGAGCACCTTCGTTCGGAGGCCGAGGGCGACCGAGCAAAGGCGGAGGGACGATTAGTCGAGGCCGAGGAGCGGGCGGCTGAGGCCGAACGGAAGTCGACTGAGGCAGAGAAACGAATGGCGGAGGCAGAGGAGCGCACGGCCGAGGCAGAGCGGGTGAGGGTCAAGCTTGCTGAAAGGATGTGACTGGTCGGGGCGGAGGTGATCGAGCGGTACAAGGGCTTGGAGGCCTACCTAGCCGACCTACAGAGAGCTGCCCTTCCATACTACGAGGTAGCACTTCGCCGAGGCGCCCGCAAGGGGTTCAAGCAGGGTTACCGCCGGGCGGTGGCTTACGCTGACGAGCGAGACTCCGGGATTGATTTCCCTTCTGGCCAGTGCTATGACTCGGATGAGTCATCTTCCAGCTCCTCTGCGTCGGGCGGGGAAGATCCAGAGGGCTCTTCTCCAGCGGGGTCACCAACTCCGGCTGCCTTGGGAGGGCTCGCAACCGAGGTAGTTCTCGCACAGGCGAGGTCAGTGCCCAGGTCGGCCGTCACCGAGGGCGCCGGGGGCGAAACACCCGTGCCTTCCGTTCCCGAGCTTCAAGGTGGGCCGAGGCCTGATGTATTTGCCTTGTTTTACCTCTGTCTTTTGTTTGCCTCTTTTTCTTTTCCAAGAAACGGATTTCCTTTTTGTAAGGTAGTAAATGACTTACTTGTTTTTTGCCTTCCTTGCCGTGATTCGATTAGCGTATCTGTAGTAGTTGGAAATTGCTGATACGTCATGTGCGGTTTTCGCACGCTGGTTGGATGGGCTCCTGACAGGGTGTCTTTCCGTGTTCTCACGCTTTGAATGCCAGGCCGCTTCGTGTATCCCGCTGAGGTGGAACATGAGGGGTTTGAGGTGACCGTTCAAAGGGGGGGATTCCTTTGGTGGGTTTTCGAGGGGGGAGTCATTTAAGGCAAGTAGCCTCCCTTAGCCTATAAAAAGACCGAAGGGCGTCCTTTCCTCTCCACCGCTTAGGGTTTTCCCTAACAGTCTTTCCTCGCCCCTTCTTCACGTTGCGTTGTGCTGTTGCATTCGGAGCATGGAGGAAGACGACGCTTCCGATGATGGTGAGCCGAGAGTTCTTCGCTACTTCGGGCTGTTGAGCAGGTCTGTTGGTTGTCGCGCGGGTTCGAGATGGGTCCGACGGTTGTTGCGCGGATCTGAAGAGGATTTTGACGTGCGGAGGCACGCCGTTTATCCTCTATCAGTTCTGGCGAGGCTTCCAGGGGGACGCCAAGATGGAGGACGGATGGGGGCATCCGTGATGCCCATCCGCTCCGGGCCTTCCCCTGCCTCCTCATCCAGCTCTGCTGGTTTCTTTCCCTCTTCTGGTCCTCCTTTCTTTCACTCTTCGGAGGCTGCTTGCTCTCTGCTCCCTTCAAAGGGTTGGCAGGTTGGAGGGGGCTTCCCTACGCATTCCTTTCCTCTTCCTCTTCCAAGTTCAACTTGGAAGGTAGCCTTCCTTCTCTTTAATCCCTCTGTCACCTTTGTCATGGGCCACCCGAGCCAACTAGAT
Organism: Amorphophallus konjac; assembly: GCA_022559845.1. NCBI lineage: Eukaryota > Viridiplantae > Streptophyta > Magnoliopsida > Alismatales > Araceae > Amorphophallus > Amorphophallus konjac. Next base: position 234,225,279 of record CM040119.1, read on the forward strand.
CGACCGCCCTTTGTCCTGTTGTGCCCCTGTGGTTTTGATGATGGTTTTGATGATTGGTTTTTGATGTGAGTTAATCACTGTGAGTCATCTTGCTGTGTGAGTCATCATGCTGTTATTCAGTTATTTTCTGATCATAACTCAGTCTATCAAATGTTCAGTCATCTTGCTGCTCAGTTTAGTTTAACATGTTTGATGTTCAGTCATGTTAACTGATGCATAAAGCATTCATTGCTACACTCTGCTTAGTTAGTATGAATAGTAGTGGGTCGACCCACCCCTACTGATGCGTCGACCCATCAGAACACTGACTGTCCGGGTATCAAAGTCTATACATCAGCTTGATCGAGTAAGTCTGTACAGCATGCCTTATTGTTCATATCATTAAGTCTGTACATTGGCTCAGACTTTCCAAAGTCTACACAACGCCCTTCATTGAAAGTCTATACATTTTGGCCTATTCCTACGCTCGAAGCTTTAGCTACACTATAAGTCTATACACTGCTAAAGTCTGAACATCGCAGTGTTCAAGTCTTTCAAAGTCTGTGCATTGGCTTCACTTTTGCAAGTATGTACATTGGAGTCTTATCTTCAAGTCTGTACATCGGGCAACTTCTAATTGAAGTCTGTACAGCCAATGCACTTAACTGAAGTCTATACATTGGATTGTCTAACTTCAACTCTATACATCCGATTACGGTTGCAGTGTTCACCAAGTCTATACATCGCCTTCTGCAAGTATTCTTCAAGTATGTACAGCCTGTGCATTGCTTCACTCATTCAAGTCTATACATCCACAGTGGATCTTCAAGTCTGTACATCCACAGTGGAACTTCGAAGTCTGTACACTGCTTGAGCCTCAACAAGTCTGTACATCGCCTTAAGCGTCTCAAGTCTATTCATTGGCTCAAGCTTCCAAGTCTATACACTGGTTCAAAGTCTACACAACGCCTCTTTGATTCTAAGTCTTTACATTCGTTTTAAGGCAAAGTCTGTACATTGCCATTGTGCTTCAAAGCCTGTCGATTGAAGAGTCTACACATTGGTTGTTCACACGTTCCTGCAGTTTGAAGTCTCTACATTGCTTTCGCCTGTTTTTCATCTAAGTATCATAAAGTCTGTACATTGCCTTAGTCGTTACCTTCACAGTAAAGTCTATACAATGCAATGCATAAACTTAGAACTGATGACTTCATTTCATCTGTCTGACAGGGACTGAAGAGGCTAATGAACCCCTTAAAGCAAGAGGGCTGAAGCCATCCAATTTCTGCTGCTGGAACACACCAATGCGTCAACGCCTTGATCAAGTGGCGTGAATGCAGTAGTTCAAACAATCAAGAAAGAAGCTTGTGGATTACTCTGGTGTGTCAACACATTGATCAAGTAGCGTGGACGCAGCAGTTCAGGTATCCCTTATTGCAGCCTCTGGAGTACATTGGCAGCATCGACGCTGCAGCTCCATGCGTCAACGCAGCATGCTGAGAGCGTCAACGCAGCACGTCTATCTGCTGAAGACCTGCTCACTGGAATGCATCAATGCGTCAACGCCATGGGTTGGAAGCGTCGACGCAGCAGTTAAAAAGGGTTGAAGATCTCTGAAGGGTGCGTCAACTCCTTGGAGCAAGTGGGTTGACGCCATCTAACTCCAGTTGCTGAGCGTACTGATGAATGGGCACGTGACCTGAAGCTGGCACCTGACACGTGATCCGAGGTGGGTGCTGAGCACGTGATCCGAGGAGGAATCTTCTGGACGGAAGGCGTGGGAAGCACACGCCCTATCTCCCTAGCTGCTGCTGCTGCTATATATACGAGTCTTCATCCTCTGTAGAAGACCGATCGTGATCGAAGCCTTGAGAGCAATAGCAGAAAAGCAGAAGTGCTGAGAGTTCGATCCAGTGAAGAAAAGGAAGAAAAGAAGAGAGCAGAGAAGAAAGTGAGAGTGAGAGCAGAAGAAGGAAAAGAGAGAGATAGTGCTCGTGAGAAGTGAGAAGAAAGAGAGAAGAAAGAGAAGCAGAAAGAAGAGGAAGAAAAGAAGAGGAGGAGAGAGTCTATTGCAGATCAGTTCAGTCTGTTCATGGATCAAATCCAGAACGACTATGCTCATTGAGAGCTACATCTCTTGTGTTTCATTTCCAGCTTTTGTTGCTGTATTTTTTATGGTTCATTATTTTTTCTTTTGTTACTTTGGTTAGCCTTGTTCTTCCGATTGCCCTGCTGGGGATCGGGTTCCTCCTGTGGATTCAAGAGAAGGGAGACTTGTCTCCGGTTCTGGGCTTGTGGCTTGCAAGTCTAGGGGTCCCTCTGATAAGTGTTATATTTTGCATCATAATTTACATCACATTCATCATCTTTGAGCATTTTTTGAGTATATTTGTGCAACATGAGCATTAATGACATTCTCACACATTGTTTGAGTCTTCATGCATTTTATCATCTTTTTGAGCTTAAAAGACCATGTGAGAAATATTTAAATATTTGCACAATTATTTTGGAGCTAAATCAGTTGTTATTTTAATTTTGCAGAAGAAGCGACCTAGATCAAGGCGCTATTTAAAAAGAGACTGATGCAAGGGCGCGTTTTCAGAAAGAAGCGACTCAAGATAAGGCGTCAATTCGTTTGGCGGGAGAAGAAAAGAATTAGCGCCCGAGATGAGGTCGCTACTCATTGAAAGGACGCCTATCATGGAGGTCGTCAAATTCCTATTTTACGAAAAATGTGGAAATAGCAAAATATGGAAATAAGAAATTGACGCCTAAGAAAGAGGCGTTACTTTATAAAGAGACGCCCTGGATCAAGGCGTCATTTAAAAAGACGCCCCTGAGGAAGTCGCTATTTCAAGTTCATCCAGAAACGGCAATTGCAGTTCCCGATCGAGCTAATCTTCCTTATTTTGATTTATCTACGAAGACACAGTGGAAAGGAGGACTCTATTATGAGTAAGGACTCTATTGGGGTAATGATCCATTGCTGAAAATAAGGATATGCATCATGATTGGAGTCCATGGTCGAAGGAAACTGCCGAATGCCATTAAAAGGATGCCATGGTCGCAGGGTTACGGGGAGGACAGTTTGGAGATCTGCCTTAGGGATTCATTTTGAAGCCTTTCCTTTCGTCTTTTGCAGTTAAGTTCTTCATCAACGTTCTTCGTTTTTAAGTCTTCTCCAACTTCTTCTTCTTGCTCAGCTTCTAATTCGTTCACGTTTTTATGCTATAATTAGTTTTTCAAAGCTCTGTCTATGGTTTGTACTGTTCACCCGATTTTCATACTTTCTGTTCTTCATCATTTTTCTCCCTTTTCTGATCCTCATCTCTCTCTGCTGTCTTCATGAAAGTTGTAGGTTTTTAAAAGTTATTCAACTTCTTCTTCTTGCTCATCTTCTAATTTCTTACCGTTTTAAAGCTATAGTCAATTTTCTAAAGTTCAGATTTTTAGAGTTCTGCACTGTTCATCCGCGACCACCTCCTGTTCATCCTCAGTTTTCTCCATCTTCCTCTCGTTTTTAAACTCTAAAGTCTTCATAAATTTTCTTCATCTTCTCAATCTCTAAAACTTTCATGTTTTCAACTTTTCCTACTTCCTTCTGATTTTAAAGTTATTTTTCCTCCAAATCACTCTCTGTTTTCAATCTGGTTTTTCACTATTTCTTCTCAAAACACACCAACACACACACCCTTTTGCGGTGTTTTCAAGTTTTCTCCATCTATTTCTTTCTTCCTCTATTTTCCTCTCATATCCCAAGGCGGATCTTCATCCATTAGTCTTCTCACGGCGTCGGCATCCTAAGCGGGGCGACATCCAAGACTTGGCAAAGGAGGCGGCGTTGCTCTTCATCCATTGGCTCTCAAGCTCTTTTCTTTTTCATGTTCTAAGTTGTGATTTTAATTTTCATTTACATTGTACTTGCCACCTCCTAAGGTAATAAAACTCATTTTTCGCATATTATGGTTGGCTTAATTTTCTCTCTCTATCTCCTCTATTTTCTCTTCTTAAACCCTCTCAACTTCTTTAATTAACTTTTCCTTTTAGTTTATTTCCTTTAGTCTTAATCACACTCAAAACTCGGTTTTCAAAAGCACAAAGTGATTTTTCCAACTTGTTCAATAAGGATTATTTCTCCTCGTGGGATCGACTCTGCTTACCACTATATATTCTTAATTTTCTATCTTTTAAAAGTGAGTGAGTGTGAATTATTTAAATTGTGGCACGGCTTTCTTAACGACGATAGTCGGTGCGCATCAATTTTTGGCGCCGTTGCCGGGGAGAAAATTAATTTTTATGTTGGGAAATTCCTTGTGCTTGATTTGTATATAGTTTTCTTATTTTTCTGTTTTTATTTTGCAGGAAAAATCTAAAAAAAAAATCAGAAAATCAAAAAATTACAGAAAATTGGATCTGCAAATTCCCAGGAAATAATCTGTCGCAGAAAGTTGGAAATCAGGAATTCTAGGATATTCAAACGTCACTAAAGGTTGGTATAAGTAGGAAAAGGTCCATTTCTTGTAAAATTCTAGAAAAATTCTAAAAAAATCTGAAAATTCTGAAAAAATCAAAAAAAAAATCATAAATTTAGAAAACATCAAAAATATGATTGTTGGCTTTATTTTTCATTAGTTTGCATGTTAATTATCATTTTTAGTTAGTTTATTGATTTTATTTAACCTCTTTCATAAAAATAAATTCCATAAAAATAAAAAAAATCAAAAAACTCAAGAAAAAAATAGAAAAAGAAGAAGTTTTTTTTTTATGTTAGCATATCTTCATCTTAGTTGCATTGTTTTCATGCATCATGTATTTTAGTTGATTTTATATTTGCTTGCATTCTTAAAAAAAAATCTTTCTTTTCTCATCTATTTCTCCTCTTAAGGGCATTAGGATCCACACACGTTTCTTGGATTTGGAAGGACACTCCATTGAGCACTCCGTCTCTTTGGACTTGAAATTCCATTTCTAAGACCTCCATAAGTCCCCGCACCCGTGGATTCCCTCACGGACGTCGGGCCGGTTGTACCACGAAGTACCTTGGAGTTAAAGCGCCCTTAGAAGGTTTTCCTAAAATAAAAAAAAAATTTCATCATCATTCTCGTTGCATAAATCATTCATATAGGAATTAATTCCTTGCATTTAAAAAAATTAAAAAAAATTTTCATAAAAAAAGGCATTCATATAGGAGATAGTTGATTGCATCCTTTATTGCATTTGAAAAAAAAAGAGAAAAAGAAAAATAAAAAAAAATATCATTCATATTGGGCCCTTTGCATTGCATGCAAGGTAGGAGATCTCTCCACCCACAGTTGTTAAGACCCATTAGTGAGATTGAAAGGTTAGTGCATTTCAAAGTCCAATCCCAACCTAACCTTATGGAGAACCAAGATCAGATCCAAGCTCCTAAACAAATGAAGGATTATTTCATTCCAAATCAATATCAGTCATCCTTCTATGTGCAAGCACCACAGAATCAAGCTGCTCAGTATGAAATTAAATCCAGCACCATCCAGATGTTGCCATCATTCTATGGAAATCATAATGAAGATCCATACAGACATTTAGATGAATTCCTCCAGATATGTTCTACCGTTAAAATCCAAAACTTTTCAGATGATGCCCTTAAGCTCACTCTTTTCCCATTCTCCCTTAAGGATAAAGCTAAATACTGGCTAGGCTCCTTGGGTAGAACGATCAATACTTGGGAAGAGATGCAAAAGGAGTTTTTAAAGAAATTTTATCCCATTGGTAGAACTAACACCATGAGAAGGGCCATCACTGGGTTTACACAAAATCCTGGAGAACAAATTCATGAGGCCTGGGATAGATTGAAAGATCTATTAAGCAAATGTCCCCATCATGGCCTATCTAGATGGCAAATTGTTCAAGCTTTTTATGAGGGATTAACTGAAAATTACAGACAGATGGTGGATGCTTCTTGTGGGGGAGCCTTTATGAGCAAAAGTGAAGATGAAGCTTATGATTTATTTGAAATGTTAAGTGAAAATTCTATCAGTCATGCTTCACTTTCTTCATATGAGAGAATGATTGGACCGTCTAAGAAGGGTGGGCTATATGAAGTTAAAACACAAGGAGATTTTGAGAATAGGTTTGATGTTAATGCGCTTGCCCAGAAATTGAATAAAGTTGATTTATTGGCGCAAAAAATTGAGAAGGTGGATTTAGTGGCCCAAAAGTTAGATCAACTTTTATCGATGAATAGACATGAGCCCTCCCTTCCTTCTTCTCAGCCAAGCTCAAATTCAAACATGCAAGAACTGTGTGCCTTGTGTTCAAGCCCAAATCATGTTGTCATAGATTGTCCTACAGCGGCCCAACTACCCCCTTTTATTCAAGAACAAGTTTTTGTTGCTCAGGGAGTCTCCAAGCCCAGTTATGATCCATATTCTAATTCCTACAATCCAGGCTGGAGAAATCACCCTAATTTCTCTTGGAAATCTCAGGCAGGTCCATCCAATCAAGTCAATCCCTCAGTTCCCTCAGTCCCTAAGCAATCTTTCCAGTTCCAAATCAATCTCATCAAAAATTTTCATCTCCTTTTCAACAAAATCACCAACAACTTCCATTTCAACAGTCATCATTCCATCAAGCTCAGGCCCAATTTCAACAAACTCCACCATATGAAGGCCAGTTCAATCAGTTTCCATCACATCGCTACTCACAGGGAGCCCAATTTCAAGTTCCTTATCAGCCACCGCCTCAATTTCACCAGCCTAATTTTGAAGATAAGTTTGACCAACTTCAGCAACTTATTCTTTCTCAACAACAATCAATTGCCAAGTTAGAAGGTCAAATAGGTCAGCTGGCTGCGAGTAATGTGAGGAGAGATGTTGGGCAACTGCCTAGTCAACCCGTTGCTAATCCCCGTAATCAACAACCTCCGGACTTCCAACAAAGAACTCCTATTCTTCCTCCTCCAAATCAACCCAATCAACCCCAGCCTCCTCTTCCTAATGCTCCTCAATTCGAAAATGCCAAAGCTATTTCTACTCTTAGGAGCGGGAAGATTCTAAGTGATCCTTATCACACTACGGATGAGGGTTGTAGCAAGGGCCGAGACATTCAAGAGGAGAGTGGGGAAGAGGAAGAGGAAGAAGAGCCAATAATTATTCAAGAGAAAAAGCAGTCGGATGGGGGGGAAAAGACAATGGATAAAGGGAAGGGTAAGGTTGATGAAGGTATTGAAAGATATGTTCCTAAGGTTCCTTTTCCAGATGCATTAAAGCCGAAAGCTCAAAAGAAGCCGGTCCAACAAGAAGAGATGTTGGAACTATTCAAGCAAGTTAATATCAATATTCCGCTCTTGGATGCCATTAAGCATGTACCGGCTTATGCCAAGTTTTTGAAAGAGCTTTGTACCCCAAGAAGGGAGCCGAGGGCCACAACACAGAAGATCCGTCTATCTGAAGACGTTAGTGCTGTTTTAATGAATTCTTTACCAAAGAAGTTGAAGGATCCTGGAGCTCCATTAATTTCATGTGATATAGGTGGGGTGACATTTGATAAAACTTTGCTAGATCTTGGAGCGAGTGTTAATTTGCTACCCACCTGCATTTATGAGCAATTTGATTTAGGGGATTTGAAACCCACTTCTATTATCCTTCAACTGGCGGATCGGTCTGTTAAGACACCAAAGGGTTTGTTGGAGGATGTGATAGTGAAAATTCATGAATGCTATTTCCCAGTAGACTTTTTAATCTTGGATATGGCCTCATCCCAAGAGTTAAAACAGACACCAATCATTTTGGGACGCCCATTTTTGGCTACAGTAAAGGCCAACATTAATTGTGCAACTGGGATGATGGATATTACTTTTGGAGGAGAAAAGGTTTCTTTGAATGTTTTCAAAGCCTCAAAGTACCCGGACAATGAGGAAGAATGCAATATTGTTGATATTTTTGAGGAAATAATTGAGGAATGTCCGGACGAAAATGATATTGTGTTAGAAGAGGGTAGTTTGCTTCAGGATTCACCCCTTCTTTCATCTAGACTAGAACCTCTGCCTCCTTTAAGATCTGAATCAATCCTTCCATCTTTGGCTCAGCCACCTGTTTTAGAACTCAAACCTTTGTCGGATTCATTGAAATATGCTTATTTAGGCCCAGATCATACTTTGCCAGTCATTATTGCTTCTAATCTTACCCCTACTCAGGAAACTCAACTTTTAGAAGTTCTTAAGGAGCATAGGGGGGCAATAGGGTGGTCTGTGGCAGATTTGAAGGGAATAAGTCCTGATGTTTGCATGCATTACATTTATTTAGAGGACAATGCCAAACCCAACAGAGAAATGCAGCGGTGGCTGAATCCGAATATGAAAGAGGTGGTGAAAAAGGAAGTTGTAAAGTGGCTAGATGCTGGGATAATTTATCCTATTTCTGACAGTAAATGGGTGAGCCCGACACAAGTGGTTCCTAAGAAGTCGGGACTCACTGTGGTGACGAATGAGAAAGGAGAGGAGGTACCTATGCGATTGCAGACGGGGTGGAGAGTTTGTATTGATTATAGAAAGCTCAATTCTGTGACAAAGAAGGATCATTTCCCACTTCCGTTTGTTGATCAGATTCTGGAGAGATTGGCTGGACAGAATTATTTTTGTTTCTTGGATGGTTATTCCGGATATAATCAAGTTGCTATCTATCCGGAGGATCAAGAAAAAACCACTTTTACATGCCCCTATGGCACGTTTGCTTTTAGAAGGATGCCTTTTGGGCTTTGCAATGCTCCCGCCACTTTTCAAAGGTGTATGATGTCGATATTTTCTGACATGGTGGGGGAGACTTTGGAAGTTTTCATGGATGATTTCTCAGTGTTTGGAGATTCATTTGAGGGATGCTTGGAAAATCTGACTCAGGTTTTGAAAAGGTGCATTGAATCCAATTTGGTGTTAAGTTGGGAGAAGAGCCACTTTATGGTGAGAGAAGGCATAGTTCTAGGCCATGTGATTTCAGAAAGGGGGATAGAAGTCGATAGAGCCAAGGTTGACTTAATTTCTAATCTTCCTCCTCCTACTTCTGTTAAGCAGATCAGATCTTTCCTTGGCCATGCCGGGTTTTATCACAGATTCATTCAGAACTTCTCCACCATTGCTCGCCCTCTCACACAATTACTTGTTAAAGATGCTCCGTTCCAGTTTGATGATGCTTGTCTTAAAGCATTCAATTCTCTGAAAATAGCCCTTACTCAAGCTCCAATTCTTCAATCTCCAGATTAGTCGCTTCCTTTTGAGATTATGTGCGACGCTTCTGATTATGCTGTGGGAGCTGTTTTAGGACAAAGAGTTGATAAGAAGCCCGTGGTGATTTATTATGCGAGTCGCACCCTCGCTGATGCGCAACTGAATTACACTACCACAGAGAAGGAGCTGTTAGCTGTTGTTTTCGCCCTGGAAAAAGTTCGATCATATCTTCTAGGGGCCAAAGTTATTATTTACTCCGATCATTCAGCTTTGAAATACTTACTCTCCAAGAAGGATGCTAAGCCCCATCTCATTAGATGGATTTTGTTGTTGCAAGAATTTGATTTGGAGATTCGAGATAAGAAGGGGTTAGCTAATGTTGTTGCTGATCATTTGTCCAGGATAGTGATTCCTAAAAGTACTCCAATGACAGATTCTTTCCCTGATAAACAAATTCTTTCCATTTCTCATTCATCCACTCCTTGGTATGCTAATATTGTTAACTACCTGGCGGTAGGACAAATTCCGGGAGGTTGGACTAGACAGGAAAAGGATCACTTCTTTTCTAAGGTAAAACACTATTGCTGGGAGGACCCTGAGTTGTTTCATGTGGGTCCCGATCAGATTATAAGAAGATGTGTCCCAGAAGAAGAAGAACAATCGGTATTGAATTTTTGTCATAATCTTGCTTGTGGGGGACACTTCTCTGGAAAGAAGACAGCGGCAAAAGTGCTACAAAGTAGATTTTACTGGCCCACTTTATTCAAGGATGCTTATGAATTTTTCCAAATCATGTTTGAGATGTCAAGCTGTGGGCAATAATTCGAAGAAAGATATGATGCCGCTAAATCCCATTTTGGTGGTTGAAATTTTTGATGTTTGGGGAATAGATTTCATGGGACCGTTTCCATCTTCATTTGGTAATGAATATATCTTGGTGGCGGTTGATTATGTTTCCAAATGGATTGAAGCCATTGCTACTAGGACAAATGACCATAAGGTGGTGATGAGATTTGTGAAGAAGAATATCTTTTCTAGGTTTGGTTGTCCTAGGGCTCTGATTAGTGATGGGGGATCTCATTTCACTCATTTTCAATTCCGAGCTTTGCTTCGTAAGTATGGAATCACTCACAAGCTTGCTACCCCCTATCATCCCCAAACTAGTGGTCAGGTTGAAGTATCCAATAGGGAGATTAAAAACATTCTGCATAAGACTGTTAGGCAGGATAGAAAAGACTGGTCTGAAAGACTAGATGATGCATTATGGGCCTATAGAACTGCATACAAAACTCCCATTGGTATGTCACCATATCGCTTGATCTTTGGTAAAGCCTGCCACTTGCTCGTAGAATTGGAACATAGAGCTTATTGGGCTATTAAGCAAGTTAATTTTGATCTTAATCAAGCTGGTGCCCAAAGAGCTCTACAAATTAATGAACTGGAGGAATTAAGAAACGAAGCCTATGAAAATGCAAGGATTTACAAAGCTAAAACTAAAGCATTTCATGATAAACACATTCATAGGAAAACTTTTCAAGAAAATCAAAAGGTTTGGCTATTTAATTCAAGGCTGCGTTTGTTCCCCGGTAAGCTAAAATCCAGATGGGATGGGCCATTTGTTGTTGTTAAAGTATTTGATCATGGTGCTGTTAAGATTTTGGATCCTAAAAATGGTCACATTTTCACTGTCAATGGCCAAAGGTTAAAACCTTACTTGGAGAATGAACAGTTAACTACAAAAGAATCAATTGTTTTGTGTGATTTGGAGTAATTATTTGTGAGCCTTAATGCGTCTGGCTGAAGACGGAAAACTTAGCGCTTCTGGGAGGCAACCCAAGGTTTTTGTTATTTGATGCTTTTTGTTTCAGTGTGTTTTAGTTGTTAGATTCAAGCCAAGGAGAAGAAGTTGTTGCCGTCTATTGATGGAGTTCTGCCCGCACACCAGGTTGTCTCTTTCCTACTCAGCAAACTTCTTTGTTACATTGTTCTTTCAGTTCAACTGTACATGCCATTGGGGACAATGTCATTCAAGTTGGGGGGAGAGGGAAGAAAATTTTTCATTACATATAGTACAATCTGGTAGGGTTTTGGCATGAATTCTTGCATAAACATTTTTTTGTATGAAAGTGAAAAGATGAAATTCCCGACTGAGTTTTTATTGTTTCATGCTTGAATTGAAAGTAATTCTAGATTAGAAAAGGCTAGGGAGAAGGTTGAAGGAAAATTAAGTTCAATCTAGCCATGGAAAACTGATATAAGAATCTTTTTAAAGCTCATGTGCACTATTAGAAAATATATATATTCACTATGCACCCTGATGAAGCAAAATAAGACAAGCCTTCTGTTATTTTGGGAACTGTATCTGATACTCTGCATTTCTTGAGGAGGAGATCTATTTCAAGAAAAAGCTTTCTGTCAAGTTTTATAGAAAAAAAAAAGAGAAGAAGAAAGAAATGATGAAATAGAAAGATCACGCCATGAAAATGCCCATGATCTGAGTAATCGGGCCTACTTCACCTAAGACGTGTTGAGGTTCGCGCAAAAAAAGAAAAGGGAACCTGCATCTGCGATAGCCGGGCCTGCTTCTCCTAAGGCAAGAGTTGAGGTTTGTGTGAAACAGAGAAAGGTAGTGCAACATCATGTGTGTACAAATAGAAAATAAGATCCCAAAGGGACAGAAGAAAATGGCAGACAAAAGCTAGTATGCTTAAATGCTCCGATCTAAGAGGTGCAGGGTTGAAAGGTACTTACTTAGAATAACAAATGGGGGATGCAATTGTCTTAACTGCAGATTTGGAATTACACATGCACAAGTGCTATTGAACTTTGATTTGTATACTTAAGTCATGTGCTTTAATTTCCAATCTAAGGCTAGTATGAGCATTAATGATTCTGGATTCCTAATCTTCGGTTGATTCTATGAAAGGAGAGCTGGATATAAGAGTATGATCTTTGTGAACTTTTGTTGGTCCTTAATTTTAATTTAATTGTATTGCTAAGGGACTAGCAATAAGTAAGTTGGGGGGTGTGATAAGTGCTATATTTTGCATCATAATTTACATCACATTCATCATCTTTGAGCATTTTTTGAGTATATTTGTGCAACATGAGCATTAATGACATCCTCACACATTGTTTGAGTCTTCATGCATTTTATCATCTTTTTGAGCTTAAAAGACCATGTGAGAAATATTTAAATATTTGCACAATTATTTTGGAGCTAAATCAGTTGTTATTTTAATTTTGCAGAAGAAGCGACCTAGATCAAGGCGCTATTTAAAAAGAGACTGATGCAAGGGCGCGTTTTCAGAAAGAAGCGACTCAAGATAAGGCGTCAATTCGTTTGGCGGGAGAAGAAAAGAATTAGCCCCCGAGATGAGGTCGCTACTCATTGAAAGGACGCCTATCATGGAGGTCGTCAAATTCCTATTTTACGAAAAATGTGGAAATAGCAAAATATGGAAATAAGAAATTGACGCCTAAGACAGAGGCGTTACTTTATAAAGAGACGCCCTGGATCAAGGCGTCATTTAAAAAGACGCCCCTGAGGAAGTCGCTATTTCAAGTTCATCCAGAAACGGCAATTGCAGTTCCCGATCGAGCTAATCTTCCTTATTTTGATTTATCTACGAAGACACAGTGGAAATGAGGACTCTATTATGAGTAAGGACTCTATTGGGGTAATGATCCATTGCTGGAAATAAGGATATGCATCATGATTGGAGTCCATGGTCGAAGGAAACTGTCGAATGCCATTAAAAGGATGCCATGGTCGCAGCGTTACGGGGAGGACAGTTTGGAGATCTGCCTTAGGGATTAATTTCGAAGCCTTTCCTTTCATCTTTTGTAGTTAAGTTCTTCATCAAAGTTCTTCGTTTTTAAGTCTTCTCCAACTTCTTCTTCTTGCTCAGCTTTTAATTCTTTCACGTTTTATGCTATAATTAGTTTTTCAAAGCTCTGTCTACGGTTTTTACTGTTCACCCGATTTTCATACTTTCTGTGCTTCATCATTTTTCTCCCTCTTCTGATCCTCATCTCTCTCTGCTGTCTTCATGAAAGTTGTAGGTTTTTAAAAGTTCTTCAACTTCTTCTTCTTTCTCATCTTCCAATTTCTCACCGTTTTAAAGCTATAGTCAATTTTCTAAAGTTCAGATTTTTAGAGTTCTGCACTGTTCATCCGCGACCACCTTCTGTTCATCCTCAGTTTTCTCCATCTTCCTCTCTTTTTTAAACTCTGAAGTCTTCATAAATTTTCTTCATCTTCTCAATCTCTACAAGTTTCATGTTTTCAACTTTTCCTACTTCCTTCTGATTTTAAAGTTATTCTTCCTCCAAATCACTCTTTGTTTTCAATCTGGTTTTTCACTATTTCTTCTCAAAACACACCAACACACACACCCTTTTGCACTGTTTTCAAATTTTCTCCATCTATTTATTTCTTCCTCTATTTTCCTCTCATATCCCAAGGCGGATCTTCATCCATTAGTCTTCTCACGGCGTCGGCATCCTAAGCGGGGCGACATCCAAGGCTTGGCAAAGGAGGCGACGTTGCTCTTCATCCATTGGCTCTCAAGCTCTTTTCTTTTTCATGTTCTAAGTTGTGCTTTTAATTTTCATTTACATTGTACTTGCCACCTCCTAAGGTAATAAAACTCATTTTTCGCATATTATGATTGGCTTAATTTTCTCTCTCTATCTCCTCCAATTTCTCTTCTTAAACCCTCTCAACTTCTTTAATTAAGTTTTCCTTGTAGTTTATTTTCTTTAGTCTTAATCACACTCAAAACTCGGTTTTCAAAAGCACAAAGTGATTTTTCCAACTTGTTCAATAAGGATTATTTCTCCTCGTGGGATCGGCTCCGCTTACCACTATATATTCTTAATTTTCTATCTTTTAAAAGTGAGTGAGTGTGAATTATTTAAATTGTGGCACGGCTTTCTTAACGGCGCTAGTCGGTGCGCATCACCCTCCGGTTGGAGGAAGAGAGGTCTTCGACCTCTGGTTGCTGGTGACGGGGAGTCACTGGCGGGTTCCCTCCTGGACTGGAGGAAGAGAGACTTGGGTCTCTGGTTTCCAAGTGACTGGGAGTCACTTGGGGTGTCCCTCTGGTTGGGAGGAAGAGGGGAGGTTGTTCCCCTGGTCAAGCTGTGTGGCAGCACCTTGTTCGCAGACTGAGTCTGCTTGGTTCTAGCGTTTGCTAGTGAAGCCTCACTCCGGTTGGGAGTGAGGGGTGGATGTAGGTCTAGAGGACCGAACCACCTAAAAATCTATTGAGTAGTGGTTTGATTGCTTGATTTGCTTCCGCTAGATGCTTGGATAGGCACGCTCCTATTGCTTGTTATTATGTTCAATCGAATTAGCTTAATTCTGGAACTTACCTAGCCTCTGAGTTTTTTATTTGGGCATTATTCGTACCAAGATACATTCACCCCCCCTCTGTATCCGGGCCTAGCACCCTAACAGTTGGTATCAGAGCGGTGTCTGCTTAGAAGGTCCAGCGACCTGCAGATCCGATCCTGCTGTCTTCGGTGCTAATTTGTTTTTAGTGCATCAATATTCCTGTTGCATTGAATTTTCTTGTTATTTGTTCTCATGGCCCATCCACCAATTTTCAGTGGTACGCATTTTAATGTATGGTTTGCTGGTCTGAAGAATTATGCTAATTCTGTTAATCCAGACCTGTGGAAAGTAATTTCACACGGTCCTCATGAACTACCAAAGAAAAAGTCCAAATGGACTGACAGTTAAAAATCACTGCATGAAGAAAATCAGATAGCAATAAATCTAATGAAGGCAGCTACTGATAGAGCTTTTCATTCATGTTTCTTTGATTGCAGTTCTGCTAAAGATATTCTGGACATGCTGAAGCGAACTCAGAAGAGGAATGAGGACAGCTGCATGATGGCTGACAGAAGTAATCAAAGCAGCAGCCAAAATGAAGATGATGATGATGAGGTAAATCTCTTCGAGAATTTTTCTCTTGATGATTGGGAGAATGCATATGCTGAATTGTTAGAGTCACATGAGAGCTTAAGAAAACAGTATAAAAAGTTGAAGAAGGGTACTGGGATAGATAGTTCTAGCTCTTCATGTGAAAACTGTTCAAGTACGAAGCAATTTCATGATGCATGTCTGTCTGATAATCATATGTATAAAAATCAGAATGCAAAACTGAAGAAGGAACTTGAATGTGCTTACTCTGAACTAAACAAGCTAAAATCTGAAGATGACTCTCTCAGAAAACTCTCCAAAGAAGATGAAGAAAAATCAGAGAAACTTAAACAGGAGAACAAATTGCTGATTGAAAAACTTAATGCCATAAAGTCTGTAAACATAGAATTACAGAAAGATCTTGAAAACTAGCAAAAAGATATGAAGGAAATTGAAAATGGAAGAAAGTATGAAGTCAATTCAGAAGATCAGCTTCTAATAAATGAATTGGTTCAGAATGACAAACTTAAGGAAGAAAATGAGAAATTGAAAATACTGAACTCCACTATGTCTGAGAGACTTCTAGCTTTAGAAAGAGGTAAAAGTGTTTGCGTTGAAGATTCTGATAAACTGAGTAATCTGGAAAATGAAATTGAGAAATATAAAACTGCTAACAAAGTTTTGAATGAAGCTATGAATTGCAGTGAGCAAGAGATTGCCAGTTATGAGTTACACATTTCCTCACTAGAAAAAGAAATTCAGGATTTAAAAAACTCCTTGTCTAAATTTGTGAGTGGGCAAGATAATCTGAACAAACTGCTGGGAGTAAAAGTCAATTTTCAGAAGGAGGGGTTAGATTATAATCCTGTAAATAAAAAGAATTTTGAAAATAAAATTCATACATCTTTTGTTGCTAGCTCTACTTCTCACACTTCTCAGAAGCCCACTGTTCAGAAAAAGCTGGGAACAAAGATTAATTTTAAGAAAGAAGGACTGGGTTATAGTCCAGTCATGAGGAAGGTTGATGGAGTCAACCTGAAAACTGTTTTTGTTAAATCTTCTAAACATGATGAGCCTTCTACTTCATCTCCAACACAGTACAAGGCTAAGAAAACAGGAAAACATGATAAAAATCAGAAAAGGACTGTAAATCAGAAAATAAATGAAAAGGGTTCATCAGTGCATATTGATCACAGTCCTCACACACACTCACAGGCATCTAAAAAGAAGATTATCTGTCATTACTGTCATAAATTTGGTCATCTGATGCATGAGTGCAAGTTGATGGAGAAGGATGATAAGAATGCTAGGAGATCTCATGATAAAAATCCTTCACCTCAGAAAAGGAGTGTCACATGTTCTAATTGTGGCAAATTAGGACACTCAATTGCTCATTTCTGGTTTGCTAAACCTTTATTCATATCAGGCTAAATTCCCTGCAAACCAACATGTTTTTAGTAAAAACAAATCTGTTTCAATGAACCAGCACATCATCTGTTTTAACTGCAACATGATTGGTCACAAGACCTCTGAATGCTGGTCAGGTTCTTTTAAAAAAAATTCATTCAAATGCTCTCAATGTGGAAAGCATGGCCACAGGGCCATTGAATGCTGGCTGAATGTTGGTAAAAGAAATTCTATTTCATGCTTTGAATGTGGAAAGAGTGGCCATAGGGCTATTGAATGCTGGCATGCTCAGGATAGAAATGAGAATTCTAAGAGAATGAATTATACTCATTATTTTAACTGTGGGAAGCCAGGCCATAGAGCTGCTGAATGTTGGCTGGCCGATTTTAGTAAACAGAATTTTAATTTTATCAACAACAAAAAATTTCATGCATATGCGCATGGATTTCATGCTAACAAGAATGTGCATAGATTAAATCTGAAATCTGGAGCATCTTACTATCATTATAGTAAACAGAACTCTCTCTCTGCCAATAAACTTCATGACAACAGTAATGTGCATACGAAGAATTTGAAATCTGCTAATTCATGTCATTACTATGGTTAAATTGGTCATTCAATGAATAATTGCTACTTGATGAAATCTGATGACCATGCTGCTAGAAATGTGCTGAGAAAACCTGCTAGAAGTAATATTGTCATGTCAGGACCCAATACTACTTGGGTGCCTGTTTGTGCAAAATAAGTTTGCTAACCTGCAGGTGTGCCTTGGAAGCTGAAGAATAAAAGGGGTTAATAAACCAAGGCACCCAAGTTGATAAACTCCATTCTCACACTATTCAGGTAAATTCTCTGCATTTCCTGTTTTAAAACTCATTACATATCTTGGTTGATGTGTCCATGCATAATTACTATTTTTTCTGCATAGCATATTCACTCTTCATCTGCATTGTCTAAATTAAAGCCTCTGAACTCTCCACAACTGAAATTTATGCTTTGGACACTATGAGTATTCACATCTCTCAATGCTCATACTGTTTTGTCTGTTTAAATCTGAACTGCATATGAATGTTGTTGAAATCTGTCTGTTGCATAGTTCATTGAGAATCTGAATTGCATATAGGACTGCATATTGAATTACCATGATTGACCTCAATGGTATATAAATGGTAAGCTACCAAAAGGCAGGAAAATCTGTCTAGAGGTTCTTACTATGTGTGAGGTGGTCTTTTAGACCAAGTGCTCCGCCTAGTACCATGGGTCACTTTACTGATAGGACAGTCTGATTGTGCACAAGTCACAATATCATTTGGAATCATATGTTCAGATTTTCAGTGCAAACATTACAATGTTTTCAGGGGGAGTTAATTGCATGTTTTTGCATACATATAGTGCATTGCATTTCCTTATATTTGAAAATGTCAAAAAGAGAGTTTGAATGCATATTGTGAGGGGGAGTCAATGCATTGCATATAGGTTGTCAAATGCATACATTTGTCAGAATTCATTGCATATCCTTTCTTATTGATTTTGTTGACAAACCTTGATCATATTCTGAAAACTTTGAGCTTCACAATCTCTCTTAACAATTGGTATTTCTCCTATCAATTGGTATCATTTGGGTTCGAAATTCTATCAGTCCTTCATGAAGATTTCAATGGGCTATCTCGATCATAAATCTGAAAACTTTTGAACTAGAAATCTTATATTATACATTTTTATGAATATATGAAATAACTCAGGTGGTTTAAGTTTAATGTACTCAAGGGTTGACTTTAAAATCTCTTAAAAATATCTGAAGCATGTTTTATAAACCTTAACCATCTGTTTCATGTTGTGTCTTGTGAAAACTTCTGAAATCTACACTTTTGAATACATGACTTCAACTGATTAAGTACATGAAATTATTATTGATTTGAAGCAAATGAGTTTTTTTGAAATGTCTAAAGGGTAATATCTGTCAGAGCAATGACATTGGTCACTGAGAAACACATGTGCAAAGGACTGTGTCATGAGGTGCCTTAGTTAACTCTGCATAAAATTCATTGAAAATCAGGCAGAGCAATGGCATGCACACTGAGAAATACAACTCACTCATCCAGAAATGATTTGGAATGTGTCATGATGTGTAAATGCTACCTCTGTTCATATAAAGCATGACAGTTAGTCACACTAAGTGCTTAGGGATATTGGCCTCTGATCAAGGTATATCCTCTAGTTACAAGGTGTGCACTGAACTAGACTGCTCGTAAAATTTGTAGCATGAAAAATTGTTGAACATATCTCAATATCTGAATATTGATGCTAAAATCAAATTACTACAAACCTAGACAAAATAATATGACTTCATAATTGCTTAATCTCAATACTAGTGCATGTAATTCTAAAAGAAGTCAATAAATTTGATTGTGTAAGAAAAATGAGGATAATCAAGATAAATATGTGGGCTTGGTTCATTTTTATTAAAACATGATTTTAGATATCAATACAGAATTTTATTGATAAACTCTGCATACATCATGTTTAAATCATGCTATTCAATAAAGCTCATTCATAAGCCCTTATAATGGAAGACTTTGAAAACTTATGTTTTAGATTTATGAGATTGATATCTCTTTGAAAATCTGGCTGAATTTCTTGTGTTTGGAGCATCCTTGAAAAATCTGTTAATTGAAACTCTTCTGCTCATGTCCTTGGCTCATTGACCAGAACTTCTCCTTGTTTGCCCCTGTGGTATCCTTCTCATCTATCTCATAAGATTCCACTTATTGAGGGGGAGCTTCCATGTCATGCATCACTTGCATATCAATTGGCATCTATTCAGGGGGAGCATTCCTTGTCATACTGAATCATGTTCATATCATTTGTGACCTTGCATTCATATACTTAGGGGGAAGTATTGCATTTCTTGTTGCATCTGTATTTTTGCATTTACCCCTTCCCATGGTTCATCTTGATTATACCAAATGAGGGAGATTGTTTGCCAAAAAGGGGGAGTTTTCATTCAATCATTGCATGCTGGCTTCTTTTGATCATCTCTAACTAATGACTTTTTGCTGAAACTCTTAAAGGGGGAGAATTCTGATGACTTTTTATACATGCTTTAATTTCTCAAACTATTTTCTTTTTGATAAAGTCAAAGGGGGAGAATAATTTGAGTCATCAGAATGCCTCACATCATCAGAATGACTCAATGTGTGGAAAGTGTTGCCATCATCAAAAAGGGGGAGATTGTTGTGCCCCTATGGTTTTGATGATTGGTTTTTGATGTGAGTTAATCACTGTGAGTCATCTTGCTGTGTGAGTCATCATGCTGTTATTCAGTTATTTTCTGATCATAACTCAATCTATCAAATGTTCAGTCATCTTGCTGCTCAGTTTAGTTTAACATGTTTGATGTTCAGTCATGTTAATTGATGCATAAAGTATTCATTGCTACACTCTGCTTAGTTAGTATGAAGAGTAGTGGGTCGACCCACCCCTACTGATGCGTCGACCCATCAGAACACTGACTATCTGGGTATCAAAGTCTATACATCAGCTTGATTGAGTAAGTCTGTATAGCATGCCTTATTGTTCATATCATTAAGTCTGTACATTGGCTCAGACTTTCCAAAGTCTACACAACGCCCTTCATTGAAAGTCTATACATTTTGGCCTATTCCTACGCTCGAAGCTTTAGCTACACTCTAAGTCTATACACTACTAAAGTCTGAACATCGCAGTGTTCAAGTCTTTCAAAGTCTGTGCATTGGCTTCGCTTTTGCAAGTCTATACATTGGAGTCTTATCTTCAAGTCTGTACATCGGGCAACTTCTAATTGAAGTCTGTACAACCAATGCACTTAACTGAAGTCTATACACTGGATTGTCTAACTTCAACTCTATACATCCGATTACGGTTGCAGTGTTCACCAAGTCTATACATCGCCTTCTGCAAGCATTCTTCAAGTATGTACAGCCTGTGCATTGATTCACTCATTCAAGTCTATACATCCACAATGGATCTTCAAGTCTGTACATCCACAGTGGAACTTCGAAGTCTGTACACCGCTTGAGCCTCAACAAGTCTGTACATCGCCTTAAGCGTCTCAAGTCCATTCATTGGCTCAAGCTTCCAAGTCTGTACACTGGTTCAAAGTCTACACAACGCCTCTTTGATTCTAAGTCTTTACATTCGTTTTAAGGCAAAGTCTGTACATTGCCTTTGTGCTTCAAAGCCTGTCGATTGAAGAGTCTACACATTGGTTGTTCACACGTTCCTGCAGTCTGAAGTCTCTACATTGCTTTCGCCTATTTTTCATCTAAGTATCATAAAGTCTGTACGTTGCCTTAGCCATTACCTTCACAGCAAAGTCTGTACAATGCAATGCATAAACTTAGAACTGATGACTTCATTTCATCTGTCTGACAGGGACTGAAGAGGCTAATGAACCCCTTAAAGCAAGAGGGCTGAAGCCATCCAATTTCCGCTGCTGGAACACACCAATGCGTCAACGCCTTGAACAAGTGGCGTGAACGCAGTAGTTCAAACAATCAAGAAAGAAGCTTGTGGATTACTCTGGTGCGTCAACGCATTGATCAAGTAGCGTGGACGCAGCAGTTCAAGTATCCCTTATTGCAGCCTCTGGAGTACATTGGCAGCATCGACGCTGCAGCTCCATGCGTCAACGCAGCATGCTGAGAGCGTCAACGCAGCACGTCTATCTGCTGAAGACCTGCTCACTGAAACGCATCAATCCGTCAACGCCACGGGTTGGAAGCGTCGACGCAGCAGTTAAAAAGGGTTGAAGATCTCTGAAGGGTGCGTCAACTCCTTGGAGCAAGTGGGTTGACGCCATCTAACTCCAGTTGCTGAGCGTACTGATGAATGGGCACGTGACCTGAAGCTGGCACCTGACACGTGATCCGAGGTGGGTGCTGAGCACGTGATCAGAGGAGGAATCTTCTAGACGGAAGGCGTGGGAAGCACACGCCCTATCTCCCTAGCTGCTGCTGTTGCTACTATATATACGAGTCTTCATCCTCTGTAGAAGACCGATCATGATCGAAGCCTTGAGAGCAATAGTAGAAAAGCAGAAGTGCTGAGAGTTCGATCCAGTGAAGAAAAGGAAGAAAAGAAGAGAGCAGAGAAGAAAGTGAGAGTGAAAGCAGAAGAAGGAAAAGAGAGAGATAGTGCTCGTGAGAAGTGAGAAGAAAGAGAGAAGAAAGAGAAGCAGAAAGAAGAGGAAGAAAAGAAGAGGAGGAGAGAGTCTATTGTAGATCAGTTTAGTCTGTTCGTGGATCAAATCCAGAACGACTATGCTCATTGAGAGCTACATCTCTTGTGTTTGATTTCCAGCTTTTGTTGCTGTGTTTTTTATGGTTCTTTATTTTTTCTTTTGTTACTTTGGTTAGCCTTGTTCTTCCGATTGCCCTGCTGGGGATCGGGTTCCTCTTGTGGATTCAGGAGAAGGGAGACTTGTCTCCGGTTCTGGGCTTGTGGCTTGCAAGTCCAGGGGTCCCTCCGGTTGGAGGAAGAGAGGTCTTCGACCTCTGGTTGCTTGTGACGGGGAGTCACTGGCGGGTTCCCTCCTGGACTGGAGGAAGAGAGACTTCGGTATCTAGTTTCCAAGTGACTAGGAGTCACTTGGGGTCTCCCTCCGGTTGGGAGGAAGAGGGGAGGTTGTTCCCCTGGTCAAGCTGTGTGGCAGCACCTTGTTCGCAGACTGAGTCTGCTTGGTTCTAGCGTTTGCTAGTGAAGCCTCACTCCGGTTGGGAGTGAGGGGTGGATGTAGGTCTGGAGGACCGAACCACCTAAAAATCTACTGAGCAGTGGTTTGATTGCTTGATTTGCTTCCACTAGATGCTTGGATAGGCATGCTCCTACAGCTTGTTATTATGTTCAATCGAATTAGCTTAATTCTGGAACTTACCTAGCATCTGAGTTTTTTATTTGGGCATTATTCGTACCAGGATACATTCACCCCCCCTCTGTATCCGAGCCTAGCACCCTAACATGTCCGAGCCAGTTTCTACGCGAGGCAGAGTCAGTGGCTGGACGCGAGGAGATCAAGATCGAGTCGGCCGAGCGATGGCCTCTTGCAATGGTGCTAGATGGATTTTTTGCTTTTTGCTATGCAATGTACTGGCTTTTGCCTCTCTGATGTACCAACAATTGCTTGAATGAAAAGAGGAGAATTTTATTTCATCTAACTTGTTTGCACAATTTCAAAAGTAGAATTTGCGTAGTGTAGCTGCATTCCATGTCCGAGGGATGGGTTCCCCTTCCATTGTAGCTAACCGGTACGCACCTTTCCCGAGCGTCTCGACCACTCGGTAGGGGCCTTCCCAGTTAGGGGATAGCTTGCCCGTCGCCTCTAGTGGTCAAGAAGCTTCGGCTTTCCTGAGGACGAAGTCTCCCGGTTGGAAGTGCCTATCTCGGACTTTGGCGTTGTAGTATCGAGTGAGGCGGCGCTGGTACTCCGTTGCTCGGATGCTGGCGATCTCTCAGAGTTCATCTGCTAGGTCGAGGTTCTCGAGTAACGTTTGCTCGTTTACCTCGGGCGAGTAGCGGATGACTCGGAGAGACGGGTTGGCAACCTCTAACGGGATAACGGCCTCAGTGCCATACACCAGCTGGAAAGGACTCTCACCGGTTGCCGTTCTGGGAGTCGTTCTGTGTGACCAAAGTACACTAGGCAGTTCCTCGAGCCAGTTCCCTTGGCCTTGCTGAGTCTGGTCTTTATGCCTTTTAAGATAGTCTTATTGGAATTTTTGACCAGCCCGTTGGCCTGAGGGTGGGCGACCGAAGTGAAGTGGTTACAAATGCCTAGGTCAGCGCATCGGTCTCGGAAATAGCGAGAATCGAATTGTCGACCGTTGTCGCTCACTATCACTCAGGGGATGCCGAAGCGACAAATGATCGACTTCCAAACGAAACTCCAGACGACTGTCTCGGTGATCCTCGCCGTGGCCTCGGCCTCGATCCACTTGGTGAAGTAGTCGATGGCGACGATGATGAACTTATTCTGAGACTGAGCCGTTGGGAATGGCTCGAGAATGTCGATCCCCCACCGAGCGAAGGGATAAGGCTCGGTAAGGGTGACGAGCTCTGTAGCCGGCTGATGGACCAAGTGGTCAAATAGCTGTCATCGGTCGCACTGTTGCACGTGGGCCGTGCAGTCGCGCTGCAAGGTGGGCCACCAGTAACCCTACAGTAGCAGGATCCTCACGAGCGACCTTCCTCTTGAATGCGCTCCGCACAGGCCTTCATGAATCTCTTGGATGGCTCGGCTGGCTTCGTCAGGGCCGAGACACTTCAGGAGGGGACCGGAGAAAGACCTTCGGTAGAGAGTGCCATCCAGGATGACGAAGTG
The DNA here is from genome assembly GCA_022559845.1 of Amorphophallus konjac. Lineage (NCBI taxonomy): Eukaryota > Viridiplantae > Streptophyta > Magnoliopsida > Alismatales > Araceae > Amorphophallus > Amorphophallus konjac. The sequence continues at coordinate 234,249,153 of CM040119.1, forward strand.
CCGGGCTTGGTACTTCATCCTGCGTGCTTCTCAAGGGTCGGAAGGCTCTTGGGAGTTTCGGAGCCAAGACAGGTAGAGGGTGCGCCAGTCGCTCGGAATGGCTGAGTCAACAGCAAGGAGCTCCGAGTCAGTGCTCGGGCGCTCTAGCTCTTCGAGGAGGACCGATCGGGTATCTTCTGGGTCTAGATAGGAGGCCAACCGAGAGAGGGCATCCGCTCGGGAGTTTTCCTCCCGAGCTATTTGGACTACCTCGAATCCCTCGAACTGTTGGGCCAGGTCTCTAACCAGCTGGAGGTATTTGATGGTTGGTGCCTCTCGAGCTTCGTATTCACCGTTGACTTGGCTAGCGACCAACTGGGAGTCGGTGTAGATTTTGACTCAGTCAGCCCCCAACCGTCGGGCCATGCGTGCTCCCGAGATAAGGGCATCGTACTCGAAAGCGTTGTTGGATGCCTGAAAGTTGAATTTCAAGGCGTACTGTAGCTCTACTCCTTCGGGGGACCTCAGGAGGATTCCGGCACCACTTCTAATCGAGTTTGAAGATCTGTCGACGAACAGTTCCCAGGTTGGCCTGGGCGCGGACGGGGATCTTTCTTTAGTCAGGATGGTGCTCTCGGCGATGAAGTCGGCGAGCGCTTGGCCTTTCATAGCTGAGCGTGGTCGATAGGAGATATCGTAGGCCCCAAGCATGATGGCCCATTTGACGAGTCACCCCGATGCTTCGGGGTGGGCGAGAATCTTCTTCAATGGTTCACCGGTCAGCACGGTGATGGGGTGCCCCTGGAAATAGGGTCGGAGGCGCTTGGCGGAGGTAACCAACGCTAGCACGAGTTTCTCGGTTGCGGGGTACCTCCTTACAGCCTCGTTGAGCACCTTACTAGTGTAGTAGACCGGCCTCTCGATTCCCGAGTCATTTCTGACTAGGACCGAGCTGACTGTAGATGGTGTTGCCGAGAGATAGAGTAGCAAGGCTTCACCCAGAACGGGCTTGGAGAGCACCGGGGGCGAGGCCAGGAACTCCTTGAGCTCGGTGAACGCTCTATGACATTCCTCATCCCATGCGAATGTAGCAGATGCCAGTTTGGGCCCCCTCAAAAGTTTGAAGAAGGGCAGGCATCGTTCGGCCGCACGGGACAGGAAACGGCTGAGAGCGGCGACTCACCCAGTTAGGCGCTGGACGTCCTTGATGCAGGTGGGCGGGCGCATATCCAGGATGGCCTGGACTTTATTGGGGTTGGCCTCGATCCTGCGTTGAGTGACCAAGAAACCCAGGAACTTCCCAGATTTCACTCCGAAGGCGCACTTGGCAGGATTGAGCTTCATGTTGTACTTCAGGAGGGTGTCGAAGGTTTCAGCGAGGTCGGTGAAGTGGTCTTGGGCCTTGGAGGTCTTGACGAGCATGTCGTCAATGTAGGCCTCGACGTTCCGACCTAGCTGCTCCTCGAACATGTGATTGACCAGCCTTTGATACGTAGCTCTGGCGTTCTTCAACCCGAAAGGCATCCGGGTGTAGCAGTATACGCCGTAGTCGGTGATGAAGGCAGTCTTCTCGATGTCTTCTGGATCCATTTTGATTTGATGATAACCTGAATAGGCATCTAGGAAATTGAGTATCTCATTGCCTGAGGTTGAGTCAACCAGTTGGTCGATGCTCAGCAATGGATAACAGTCCTTAGGGGTGGCCTTATTCAGATCGGTGAAATCCACGCACATCCGCCACTTGCCTGAAGCTTTTGGTACCAGGACGACGTTGGCTAGCCACGTTGGGTACAGGACCGGTCTAAAAAGGCCAGTCTCTTGCCCCTTGGTAACCTACGCCTTGATGATCACCTGCTTCTCTGGTGCATGCTTCCTTCTGCGTTACTGTACGGGCTTTATGGCGGGGTCGAGGTTGAGCTTATGCATCACGGTCTCTTCTGGTATCCCAGGGAGCTGATCGTCGGACCAAGCAAAAATTTGGATGTACTCAGAAAGGAAATTCTTATATTGCTGCTGAACCTTGGGTGGTAGGTCGGCTCCAATCCTTACTCCTAGGGCTGGGTCATCGTTTAGGAAAACCGTCAGTAACTTGCCACCAGGTTCGGTGGTTGCGGTTTTATCCTCGACTCCCCGGGGGCCCTTATCTTTCCTGTCCGGCCTTGTGGCTTCTACCGAGATATTATAGCACCTTCTGGCCGTGGCCAGGTTACCTCGGACTTCCCCCAACCCGTTTTTGGTGGGGAACTTCATCTTCTGGTGATATGTAGACGGTACGGCCTTTATTCGGCTGAGGATTCCCCGGCCAAAGATGGCGTTGTACACTATCATACCTTTGATCACTATGAAGTCCACCATGACCGTAACGGTTCTGGGTGGGGTGCCGAGGGTAACCGGCAGGCTTAGGGCTCCCTCGGGAGAGGTGGCCAGGCCGTTAAACCCGCAGAGGGGGGTTCGGACCGAGCAGAGCTTTGATGGGTCCTCCCCCATCTTAAGGAAACAGTCATAAGATAATACATCAGGGGCACTCCCATTGTCAACTAGAATTCTATCTACGTTAAAATGGTTTATTGTAGCCGAGATTACGAGGGTGTCGTCATGTGGGGTGTTCAGCCCTTCCAGGTCTCGGTCAGAGAAGACTATGACCTGGGGCTCACTCGGCGGGGCCTTGGGAGGCTCTATGGCTCGGCTCGCCCGCTCAGCATGACGCTTCCTTCCTCGGTTGCTGTCGCCTCCTGATGCTGTCCCTCCGGAGATGACGTTGATGTGGACCCCTCGGGGGGCGTTGTCGATCTCCTCTGTGGCACCTCGATCTTCTTTATGCTCGACAGTGAACCGAGCCAGGTGTCCCTGACGGATGAGGTGCTCGATCTCATCCTGGAGATGGTGGCAGTCACCGGTGTGGTGCCCGTGATCGCCGTGGAACAAGCAATGCTTGTCACGATTACAGTTCTTCGACCTCATCGGCTCAGGCTGGCGGAGAAGTCCCGAGTCTTTGATGTCTTCGTAGATTTCGTAGACCGGTGCGGCTAGTGGGGTGTACCACTCGTACTTTCGCTTGCGCTCCCCATCACGGTCTCGCTTTTTCCCCGAGCCTGAATTTGGCTCGGAAGCCCGCTTCCTGTCCCCCTCCTGACCCGAGCCGGTTGCGTCTCGGCAAGCGCTGAGTACTTCTTCACACTCGGCGTGGTGCAGTGCCAGAGTCACTAGCTCGGCAAGGGTCGAGGGAGGGTGGAGGACAAGTTCGCGGTGGAGATTCTCGTCCCGGGTGCCCCCAGTCAGTGCGGTTATGGTTGAGGCCACATCCAGGCGGGGGATTCTCAGAGCTTCTGATTTAAATTGGTGAATATAAGCCCGGAGTTTCTCCCCTTGCACCTGTTTGAGGGCTAGGAGCCCCGCTATTGACCTTGGGGGGGCACTTCTGGCGAAACTCTCTTTGAAGACTCGCCCGAATTGCTTGAAGTCTCGGATGGATCCGGGGGCGAGGGCCCGGAACCATGCTTGAGCGCCTTGGACCAGGGTGGTCACGAAGGCTCGGCACTTGATGGCGTCGGACGCTCCGTGCAAGGTCATCAGAGCGTCAAAGCTGTCGTAGTGGTCGGCCGGGTCGCCTTGGCCATCGTAGGGCTTGAAGGTTGGAATGGAGGTTCTGGGAGACACCTCTGCCTTCAAGATATACTCAGAGAACGGAGATTTCTACTCATCCTCCAGATAAGAGGTCTTCTGCTGGGCGCGGAGGGCGCGCTCCTGCTCTGTGAAACGCCTCTCGAAGTCTCGTAGCCGGAGGGATAGCTCCGGCTGCTGCCGCGTCGTGGGGCTGGGGGGAGCGTCTTGGCGATCTCCGGGAACGTCAGTTTCTGGGTTCGGACGGCGCGCCCCCAGCTTTCCCCTTCTCGGCGTGAAGGAAGCCTCTAGCTCCAGAGGTGGAGCCTGCGAGGGTCCTCCAACCCTGTTGCGGATGAGCTGCTGGCCGCGGAGAGTGAAGCGGCCTCCGACAGTGTGCTGGGACAGATTTTCGCGGGGAGGGCTCCCTGACGGAGCGCGGGACCTTCCATCCCTAGCCGCCTGGGCCCTCATGAGTTCCACGAGGACATCCAGTTTCACGTTGAGGGCTTGGAAGGCTTCGGCGCCACCATTGGGTGGTAACCATACCGCCGCAGGAGGGGGTGGTGGGTCGTCGGCGGGGGTGTTGGCATCGAAGGGAGGGTTTTGTGACACCCGAGAAGGGCCATCCCCTGCCGCTACCATGGCCTTACCCCTGTTGCCGGCGGACCTCCTCCCTGAGCTCCTTCGCACCATACTGGCTTTTTGTGCGTTTCCTACAGACGGCGCCAGATGAAGAGGCGTGATCTCGTGTTGGTCCTGAGCGGATGGAGGATCACCAGGTAATGAACTGCAAGACAGGGAAATGGATCAGGGAGCCCAAGGGGAATCCCTGGGGAAAACCATCCGATGCTTAAGTCAATGGAGCTATGGTGGGAGCAATAAAGGGAGGTGAGAGCTAGTGCGCGAGATCCCCCTCCACCAGATGGGTGAAGTGGTTCTTGCTCAAGAGCTTCGAGCGTATGATCGCCCTTTTTTCTTCTTAACTTTCGTCGGAGGGTATCCCTGGTTTAAATAGTACGTCGTCTCCTGGAGTCCTACAAGCCGAGGGGTTTCAGGTGGGAATTACATCCTCATCATGGGATTTTATTGCCTTATCGTGGGAGCATTATCACCTTGGGAAAGAAGAAGTCCCTCGCCTTCCTAAATTCCTGCCTGTTGTGGACTTCTAACGGCTGCAAGGATAAGTAATCGTCGGTCATTCCGAGCTCAGAGAGGCCAGCCCTGTCCGGGCGATAGGCTTTGCTCCGATGAGGATGGGTCGGATAGGTCAGCATATGCCTTTTTCTCTCGGGCGAAAAGATGGCTTGGGCCGGACCTTTCCTGTGACCTGACCGACACTCGGGCCCTCCGAGCCTAGAGGCCGCCTAGGAAGGTTGTGTCCTCGAGCATTTTTTATTGGGCTTTCTTCCCTAAGTGGGCCCTGTGGGCTGTCACTTAGGCGAGCTTGGCCTTGGTTGGTCCTGCCGGGCCTAGTTGGGCCGCTCTTTGAATGGGCTGCAGAAATCCCCCTCTCCACCGTGTTTTGTCAAATTCATTTTATACATGCAAAACAAAAATTTACCCTCACACTCTTGCACATAATGAATTAAATGACTTTCATTGATAAGGATTTAAGAAATTCCTTCCAACACTTTAAAGGGAACTTGAATCTCTATATGGATATTAAAGAGTAATCGTGAGGAAAAAGCTACCTACCCCACAAAAATTCAATAAGTGGAACGTGGATCCAAGTAACCGAGAATCCCCCCTTAAATAAAGAAGGAAACTCGTGTCGAAAGGAGAAACAAATCCATATGTGTGACGAATCCAAGTAGCCGAGAATCCCTATTGCGACATATGAGGAAACTCGCGCCGAAAGGTGAAGTCCATTAAAAGAAACAAAATAGGGGTTGTGCAAAGCTACCGATAGTTGAGAATCTAAAGTGAAAGTGTAGAGAAGAGATTACCTTCTAGTGTTCTTTAGAAAATCTAAAAATTCATATGTTTTGAAGCTCATTAGTCATTGCCTCATATTTCACATGGGTATTTTTGTGATGTATGTATTTTATGAATTTGCCTACATTCATAGTTTGTGTAGTACTTCTAGTTGTGTATGCACAAATATCTTAGTTATGCTTCATACCTTATATTCTTGAATTTGAATCACATGCTATTTTGTTAACCCGTGCCTCATATAGGGGGAGTTACTATATGTACTATATGTGTGCATGATGATTTTGCTTGTGTGTTTGCATGTTCATGCATTCCCCTTGAGTCTAATTCTGAGCATAAATCTTGCATTTGTAGGAAAGAAGTCATCATGTGCATAGCTTCGTATCCTGCATGATTAGCATTCACATAGTGCATTTTCATTACTTTTGGAAGATGAAGCTCATCATATGCATATTTTCATGTATGACATTTTCAGCATGCATATAGTTCATACATGAAATCATCTTGAGCAATTCATAGTTTTCAGCAATTGGTATTCAATAATTGGTATAGTTCATTTTGAAATGCATCATCTTGGACACATCATGTTACATGAATGCTGAAATGAGTTCTTCCAACTTTTGGTATCACATCTTTGGGACAACTCTTCAAGAATATAAATTGCAAATCTTGGAGCCTTTAATTTGACCCCAACAATTGGTATCAGCCAATTTGACCACCAATTGGCATCTGAACAACATTTGGTATCACACTTTTGGGCCTTTGATTAGCATCACTTGGCATTTGTATTGGTATCATATCTCTTGGCCTAACACGTTCATCTCTTGTCACATCACCCCATGTCTTTTTGTAGATGACAAAATGGGGGAGAATGTTTGTGTGTGATCAATGTCCTATGAATGGTGTTATTTTGGGGGAGAATTGGAAAATTGGTGTATGTGCTCAATGTCATCTCAATGCTTAATGTCTGACCTCTCATAAAGATGTTTGCAATTCTGTACTATCACACACATCGTTTTATCATCATCAAAAAGGGAGAGATTGTTACATCCCCGAGTTGGTGTTTGGTTTCAATGATATCAAAACGATTGTGTTTGTGTGTGTATGTGTTTCATTGAGCAACATGCGTATATCGCGTTTGATGAGTTAAAAGATGGCTTCAAGATTCATTCATGAAAGTCATATGAATCTTTGGTGTTTAAGGAACTAATGCTATATTTATCTTGGTTTGCAGGATCAAATCCAAGACTCACTTTTTGGAACTCAAAGGAGTGCATCAATGAAGTTCTTCTTCGAAAAGGGAGTTACCTTTCTCATTGCATTGCATTGACTCCTTCTATGATTCATACATTTCATCAAATAAGGTTTCAAGTCTTGGTTGAGGTATTTCCTTATATCTTCCTCACAAGGCTTTTGGGCTAGAAATATACTTCGCCTATTTACTTGAATCTTGATGAATGTGATCTTAAACAGTGCTCTCTCATGTTATGGACTCATGGATTTTCGGTTTGGCAATTCAAGTAAATGTGCTTGAAGTTATGATTTGGTTGAATGATGATCTCGATGGTTTTGTATTGATTGAGCTATCAAATTTGACATATCATAGTGTGTTTGTGTTGAGCCCTCAAAATGAGATCATCTAATGATTTTGGGAATCTTGCTAAGAATGTGATATCTTGGGTTACCATAGTAATGATCTGTGGATGTCCTTTCATGCATTTGTTCTTGGTCTTGGAAATACAAATGAATGTTCAAGATTTTCATGCATATCTGTTGATCTTGACCTTTAGTCAATCATACTTTCAAAGTGTTTAATTGTATATGTGCATGGCTAAATGGTTGAGCTCCCATGTCATTATAATTGTTTAAGTGAGAGATTCATGTTCATCATATCAAAACCTTGTCATATGGTGAATGTATTTTTGATGGTTGAATTGAGAAGTCAAATACATGCTTGAACCTGTTCAATGATGTATTTTTATGTGAACTAGTTCAAATAAGTAAATGCTTGGTTCATGAATTTGGATTCTCATCTAATCTCTTGCTCTTTCATATTTTTCAGGATGAAAATGCATGGTTAATCTTCATGGGATTATGGTAATATCTAATCACTTTTATTCCCTTGGATCCATGAAGGTTTGAAGTGTTTTTCTAACTCCTACCGGCAGGAGTCAACCCATAGCATTGACCCTTAGAGTCAAGGGACTGAACGGCACAAAATCAGAGTTCAGAGTGGCTACCGGTCGACCGCCTGATGGCCTGTCGACCGCCCCTTCATGGCCGGTCGATCGGAAAGTCTCTGCTATGCCAAAACAGAATGGGTGTTGGAACCGGTCGACCGCCCCTTCATGATCGGTCGACCGGAAGTTCTCTGCTATGCCCAAAACAGAATGGCGATTGGCCCGGTCGACCACCCCAATGAATCCGGTCAACCGGACATTCTCTGCTACGAAATCGGGCTTCACGAAATGCATCCGAAAACCCACTAAACCCAATCCATTTGTGCTCTAACTTTACCCATTTGTCCGTTGGGTCTATATAGACATGTATAGGGGGTTTTCTATGGGTTTGGAGAAGGGTTTATGTGTCTTTTGGGCTCTGTTCCTTACATATAAAAATGAGTTGCGAATTTGTGAAGGCAAGAACCCTAATGCTTGTGTTTTCTATCTTGTAGGGGAAGAAAGGGGAGAAAGCAAGGAGGAGCTCAAGAGAGGAGGTTTAGATCTACATCCAAGAGGATTTGGAGCTTGTGGAAGAAGAAGAAAAGGAGCGGATCGACGAGAGGATCAAGAGGACGCAAGAATCGCCATCATCCGATCTGAGACTCAAGCATCTACATCCATTGGTTTTGCAAGTCAAAGGGGAAACATCTTCTACATCTTATTCCTGCTTATTTGAGATGTTTGTCATGGGTTGTATTCTGATTTGAGCATATTTGGATATTTGCGTTTATTTTTCGAACACTAGAGATAATCGTCTGTGTGGCCGTTTATGTATACGGTCATGTTTGATCGCCTGTGTGCGGTCGTGTGTGTGTCGTTTGTGCTGCGTTTGTTGCAGCGTGTGTGTGTGTGTTGTGATCCGGTCGTCAGATCGTGTGGGAGACTCCGTCTCCGTGTGTGTGTGTGTTGGGGCGTGTCCCCGTGTGTGTGCAGGCATCATCCTACGTGTGTGTGTTGTTGGAGTGTCATCTCCATGTTGGGGATTTATCCCCATGTGTGTTTTGAGCGTCGTCGCTGTTTAGAGATTTATCCCCGAGTGAAGCCTTACCGGTTTAATAAGGGGTGGACGTAGGGAGCCCGTCGTTGTCCCGAACCACCTTAAAAACCCTTGTGTTGTGGTTTGCTTTGTGGTTGTGCTTAATAGCTTAATCTCTTTATCTTGATCGTGTACGAACGATGAGGTTGAGAGAACTAAGTTTACATTGCTTAGTTTAATTTCTTCAATCACGTTCAAAGTTGTTAATTCCGTCGTGTTAGCATTTTAATTTACCATCGTTCGTGGGGGACAATTCAACCCCCCCTTCTTGTCTACTCGCCTACCCGGGGACCAACACTCCTTGGTGGGGGAATTATGGCGACACGGTCCTACTCTCCCTTTCGGTCAAGGAGGCCTTAGTAAGGCTCGGTCAGTGCCTGGAGCTGGCACCGCACGTCAGTCAATTTCTTCACTGTAGAGTGGGTGGAGGTTTGAGGGTGGTCTCACTGGGATAGGTGGTCGTTCGTGGCCGCCTGGGATGCCTGGCGGCATCCCACCATGCCTATTCTGTTGCTGACGTTGCGGTAGCCAGTCCTTGGTGCCATGGCTTGTGCTCTAGTTCTCACAGATGGCACCAAGAAGTGTAGTGATCGAGAAATGTTCACCCAAATCATGATCCACACCTCTAAAGATTTGATTGACTGAGAAGAAAAGAGCGTCGCAAAAGGAGGACGTACAGTCACAAAGGAAGGTCCAAAAGGAGACATGCGAGTTACCCTAGGGTATAACCCTCCAATGGTCAAGTCAGGCAACTGTGGGGGAAAGGGCAAGCACTCGGGGAGAGTGGGAGAGGAAGAGGGAGACCAGAGTGAGAGAGTGAGGGCTTGAGGGGATTAGGTCGCGTACCTCCCTGGCTGCTGGGCTGTTGGGTTCGGTGCGATCGATTCAGAGGGGGGTTAATGAATCTCCCCTTTAAAAATTTCGCTCACTTAAAACTTCCTAAAACAAACAGACTCTATTAAGAGTAGAATCAAGCACACGGTGTGCAAACCTGTCTCTCACTAGATATAAAAAGCCAATCGTGCCTATGCAAGCATCTAGCACCAATCAGATAGAAGAAATCAAACCACAGTAGACAAGAGGATTTTTAGGTTGTTCGGTCCGCAGACCTACGTCCACCCCACACTCAAACCCAAGTGTGGCTTCCCGCTGACTCACAGCTTGAACGGCTGGGCATTACAGCTTGCCTACATCAGTTGGGCCTCACAGCTTGCCATCCGCTGAGCATCACAACTTGCTACTGCTGGGCAATACAGCTTAGCCATCCGCTGGGGACTACAGCTTAACCCGTCCAGTGGAATCCTCCACTGTAAATGCTGAGCAACACAGCTTGCTCTGCTGTCAAACAGCTTGAAGAAATGTTTAAAAGAAAAATATGAAATATGAAATCACAGCGACAGAAAGCTGTAAACAATGAAAGCACAAATGTGGCTCCAATAGAGCTGACTGGCCTGGATCTGATCCACGGTCCAGTAAAGGGACTACTCTCTTCTTCTCTCGATCTCACTGTCTCTCCTTCTCTTTCTCTTTCTCTTCTTCTTCTTCTCTCTTTCTCTTCTTCACTCTTTTTCTTCTTCTTCTTCGAGATCGTGCAAGCACTCACTGCTTCTGCTCTTCTGCTCTCACTGCTTCGATCACGATCAGCCTTCTTCTAAGGAAGAAGACTTCCTTTTATAGTAGCAGCAGGTAGGGTAGGGCGTGTGGTTTCCAGACTCCCGCCCAAACGTCTTGACCACGTGGCAGCATCCTGGCTGGGCTGCATTCCATGTGTCACGATCAGGGCACTCCTATTATCCTCGGATCACGTGCCTTCATTAAGCTTCACGAAGAGTACATGTCAGTCAGTCGGATAGAGTTATCAGTTTAAGACTAAAAGCTTGTACAGACTTCATTGTGTGCAATGCAGTGTGTAGACTTTGCAATGTATAGACTTTGTAATGCGACAGCAATGTATAGACTTTGTAATGTGTAATGCAGAATGCATCAAGCAAAGTATGAACATCACAAATAGATGCACTGACATGCATCAAGGAAAGTATCACACCTGCAGCACATTTATCATTTTGATCCTGTAGGAACCCAAACAGCCTTGGGTCCCGTGTTAACCCTCACAGGTGTTCTGAATATTCTCTTTGCAGCTTTATCATAATAATCAATCAGGTAACAATTATCCATGGAATGACCAGATTTTCCACAATATCTACATGAAGCAACATGATTTCTGGTCCTATAATGCATATTAACAGCAGTTTGAGACCCATGACCATACGCATGGAATGTTCTATTATATGCATGGACAGTTCGTTTCTTATTACCTGATAACCAACAATTTGCAAACTTATGACCTGGTTTATCACAGTTAAAACATGAAACATTTACAGGTCTTGTTTTAGGGAATTTAGAGGATTTGGAGTCAACATGATTTCCCTGAGCATACCAACAGAAAGCAGCAATGTGACCAAAATTCCCACAGCAATAACATTGAATTTTCTTTTTCTGATCAGTAGAAGGTTTCCTAGGAAGATGATTTCTAGGATACATTCTAACAGCATTTCTTTCATCATTTATCAATGTTACACAGTTATGCATAATATGTCCAACCTTCCCACAATAGTGACATGTTACAACCTTTTTGTTCACATTCACTTGATTGACAGAATTAACATTCGCATGAGAGTGTGAATGTGTGTGTGAACAGTGAGTAGAATGCACATGTAAATCAGGGACAGGTTTGGGCTTATTCACATTAATAATTTTCTTTTGTTTTTGAATCTTTTTCTATTTCTTATCTGAATTTTCAGCCTTCTTAGCAGTGAATTGAAGGATTGAAGAACTAGATGAGTTGTCCTGTTCTGAGCTTTTCACAAACACAGTTGATTTCTTCTTTTCATTAGTTCGTTTATTGACAGGCACATAGCTAAGTCCTTCCTTCTGAAAATTCACCTTAGAGCCAAGCAGCTTATTCATATTATCTTTTCCTTTAACGAATTTTAACAAAGAAGCTTTTAGATCATCAATCTCGGTTTGCAATAACATAATGTCATCTTCACATGAAATTATTTGGTTATGCAAACCATTATTCAACCTTTTCAAATTTTTATTTTCCTGCAATATCTTCAAATTCTCATTAGCTTCTATGTCATTCAAAATTGCCTTACCTTTTTCAATGTTCATCAGTTTTTTAGAAAGCACAATGTTCAAACCCATCAGTTTCTTGTTTTGATCTTTCAACACATTATTTTCGTCAATCAAATTGTTTTGATCCACAGTTTTCAAATTCTCATTCATTTTCTGTTTAGACATTTCCAGCTCATAATTTCTATTCTTCAATTCTTCTAACTTTTCTTTCAGACTATCTTTCAGATTTGCATTTCACATTTCAGTTCACTTATTTCATACAACATCTCCTTTTTCATTTTTCTCTTTTCAGTCTTAAGAGATTTGTATTTTTCTAACAAATTTTCATACATTTCAAGCAATTCATCAGTCCTGGGTTAGAATCTACCTAAGAGGATGAGTCCTCGGACTGATCTCTGGCCATGAAGCACATTTCCTCATCTCTGCACGATCTCTCCAATATTCGGTTGATGATTTCCGTTGCGCTCCTGCACTCATCAACAAATGGAAAGGAATGAGAGTCTATTGCCCTTTTTGTTAGATCAAGGGCTTTTTGATTTTCTTCAGATTTCAGTCTATCTGAGGACTTCCATTTGGATTTGTCCTCAGGAACTTCATATGGACTGTGAGCTATGAGTATCCATAAATCAGAATTCATATGGATCACATAGTCTCTAAAACGACCATACCAGCCATAGAAATCTAAACTAGTGAATACAGGAATTTCAACCATGAGTGCAAGATGAAACAGATCAGATCAAAAGCAATTCTAGTAGAGAGCTCAAAACAATGCAAGCGAGCAGATCAACTTAGATCGCACCGAATACAGCAGGATCGGATCTGCAGGTCGTTGGACCCTCTGTGCAGACACCCGCTCTGATACCAAGTGTTGGGACGCTTAGGGTGATCTAGACAGGGGTGCATAGATCAGTCACCCAATTAAAAAATACTATAGCAGAATCAAATGCGGAATAAGAACTTCTGCTAAACAGGTAGAGGGCAGAAGGCAAAAACCATCCAGAACAACTGAAGAATCGTCCTAAGCAAACATCTACTGCGCACAGAATAGAAATATAGGGGCGATACAAACCACAAAGCAATCACACAGTAGACATGGGTTTTTTAGGTGGTTCGGTCCGCAGACCTACGTCCACCTCACACTCAAACCCGAGTGTGGCTTCCCACTGACTCACAGCTTGAACGGCTGGACATCACAGCTTGCCTACATCAGTTGGGCCTCACAGCTTGCTACCACTGGGCAATACAGCTTAGCCATCCGCTGGGGACTACAACTTAACCCGTCCAGTGGAATCCTCCACTGCAAATGCTGAGCAACACATCTTGCTCTGCTGACAAACAACTTGAAGAAAGGTTTAAAATAAAAACAAGAAATATGAAATCACAGCGACAGAAAGCTGTAAACAATGAAAGCACAAATGTGGCTCCAATAGAGCTGACTGGTCTGGATCTGATCCACGGTCCAGTAAAGGGACTACTCTCTTCTTCTCTCGATCTCACAGTCTCTCCTTCTCTTTCTCTTTCTCTTCTTCTTCTTCTCTCTTTCTCTTCTTCACTCTTTTTCTTCTTCTTCTTCTGGATCGTGCAGGCACTCACTGCTTCTGCTCTTCTGCTCTCACAGCTTCGATCACGATCAGCCTTCTTCTAAGGAAGAAGACTTCCTTTTATAGCAGCAGCAGGTAGGGTAGGGCGTGTGGTTTCCAGACTCCCGCCCAAACGTCTTGATCACGTGGCAGCATCTTGGCTCGACTGCATTCCACGTGTCACGATCAGGGCCCTCCTATTATCCTCGGATCACGTGCCTTCATTAAGTTTCACGAAGAGTACCTGTCAGTCAGTCAGATAGAGTTATCAATTTAAGACTAAAAGCTTGTACATATTTCGTTGTATGCAATGCAGTGTGTAGACTTTGCAATGTATAGACTTTGTAATGCGACAGCAATGTATAGACTTTGTAGTGTGTAATGCAGAATGCATCAAGCAAAGTATGAACATCACAAATAGATGCACTGACATGCCAAATGAATGTGCAGACATAGAATGCAGCAATGTGTAGACTCTGCTTTGAACGATGCACAATGTATAGACTTGCAATGTGCAAACGAATGACTTGCCGATGTACAGACTTGCCGATGTACAGACTTGGCGTTATGAAGCACACAGGCTGTACAGACTTGTGCAAATGCCGCAAGTGGACAATGTACATACTTCAACTCGTGCAGTGCAGTGTACAGACTTTGAATGGCGTGAATAGACTGAATGCACTGACTATGCTCATGCAATGTATAGACTTGATCGCGTGCAAGACACTGTTAATGCATGAACGATGTACATACTTTGTGTTGTGAACACATGCTGTACAGACTTTGAATGATGCATGCACAAGACGCAACGAATGTACAGACTTAGAGTTCGTGCATGCTACAGTGCAATGTATAGACTTGGTGTTCTGAACGTAGGTAAAGATAAGGAATGTATAGACTTGCTCAGTTCAGAATGTAGGTAAAGATGCAATGTATAGACTTAACATATGCATTGGCTGTACAGACTTAGCCACGAGCTGAACTATCGGATGTATAGACTTTTCTCAGTTCAGCTGGTGGATGTACAGACTTGAGATGAATGCATGAATAAGCCGATGTACAGACTTGCCAAAGGAGTGATGCATGAGTAGGCAATCAATGTATAGACTTTAAGTGCAATGCAAAAGGCTGTACATACTTTGAGACTTGAATGCATGGTGGCGAATGTACAGACTTTGTCTGTGCTGTGCAGACTTAAATGTATGAGAGACGATGCATGAGACGATGCGATGTACAGACTTGCCTGGCTGATGTACAGACTTTACTTATGCTCATGAGACGCTAAGTAAGACGCTGCAATGTATAGACTTGGGTTATGCACCCATACAATGTATAGACTTGCACATAGAGACGCTGCATGAGACGGTAGCCTGTACAGACTTCAATTCAAATGATGCTTGCGATGTACAGACTTAACATGAGACGCTGAATGAGACGGTAGGCTGTACAGACTTCAATTCAAATGATGCAATGCATGAACAAGAGGACGATGTACAGACTTTGCCTGCATGCTGTGCAAGACAATGCATGGACTTGATGTTCGTGCAACAGTGTATAGACTTGCTCTGATGCGGGACGGGCCACGGACTCGACTTGAATTAGGAATGTGATCCTTGGACTCCAGATGAGCTCGCAATTGTCCCTTAGCGAGGGAAACGTGGGACCGGGCACGGTTATGAAACCGGCAGTGAGTCACGGGTATCGGCTTTCCGTGTAGACTCGGATCAAGTCACGGGACGGTAACACTCAAACTCACTCTCTCGCAGCGGTGATGAAATGATAACGGGCTAATAATCCTACACTCGCAGTGACATTCAAAGCTATACAAGATAAGCAAATGCGATAAAGAGTGGGGAGCAAGTGCACCTCCACGTTCTGGGCGTGGGGAAGACGTTCCCTGCCAGTTACGGTAACTCCCGGTTAACAACAGTTAAAAACTTAATTACAGTAGTAATTATATTGCCCACTCCACGCAAGGAGGTAAAAGGCTACAGTGGGGCCCGGGCGGACCGACCCTGGGTTGACAGGCAGCAATCTGGAGGCGAACTCAGCCCGAACTCGGCCTGCTGGTCCGACTCGGCACTATTGCAACTCGGTGCTGCGCCAACTCAGTGGCTGACTGGGTGGACAGTAAGCAAACCGTTCCAAAGGGACGCTACCTTCTTGACTTCTTCTGAAGGCGTCGCTTGGTTGGGATGATGGCAGGATGTCCCGGATCGACTCCCTGAAGGGGCGGCTCCCGAAGTTGAATTTTGATATTTATTTTTGATTTTCCCCCGAACTGAAGTTTCGGACCTGCACACAGAACAGATCTGCAGGCCGTGGCGGAGAAAATCACTACGCTATGAGCCGGAGGCCGATCGAGGCGTGGCTGGTACCGATGGAAATAGAACTCAGAGATATACAACATAGTTATTTTTCAGCTTCATCCACCACACAGATTGAAAATGAAAACCTCTGCAAGCTGACTTTTGTTTCTGACCCGGACTGACAGACACACAGGGCAGCAAACAATCTGCCTGAAACACACCCTACACTGAAGAGTAAATGATTTTTGTAGACTCTAAGAACATTATGGTGGAAAGGGATATACGTGGGGAACAGTCAGTAATTTTTTGGGATTTTCTAAAAATAGATAAGGGGGTCAAAAAATAGAACAAGACGACTCTGTACTGTAGATCTGCAGAATGACAGATTGACAGGGGTGGACTAGAAATTGCGGCAAAAATACCAAACAAACTCAGAATGAGGCATAAGATATATGGATGGAAAGCTAACAAAGAGAGGAACAATCTCTTAAATTTTCAGCTCGATCAGACAAACTCACAGAAAGGTAGATCCACGGAGGTGGGGTTTTATCCTAATTGGCCAGAACTTCGACGTAGCGGCGATGGCGGCGCGATGGCGGCTCGATGGCGGCGGCGGCGGCGATGTTGAGCTTCACACTCAGGGAGGTGGTGGAGGAGAAGCTCACATCTCTGAAATCTGAGCTTTCACAGCTCTAGAAGGGGAGAGAGGGGCACCCAAGGGCTAGAGCAACAAATGGATTTCTTCTCATTAATTGCTAAGTAATTCAAAAATTACAAGGTATATATAGAAAGTGTAAAAAGACTTAAACTAATCTCAGATCTAATTTTTGGGAGGGGTAATGAAGGGACATCACATTTTAGTCCAAACAAAATAAAAAAAGAAATCCTAATTAATTCTAAATGGGGGGGGGGGCGCCCCCTTGACCAAGGGGGGGGGGGGTAGGTGGAGGTGGGTGTAGAATGTTGACAATTTTCACCCTTTGTCCCCCATGTGTCAATTTGACTAATCCAACCTTCTAGATGGCCACCTAGGATGGTTGACCAGCCCCACTTGGCCTAGGTGGACCAATGGGAAAGGGGTGAGGGCCCCCTAGCTGGACCTACTGTCAATTTGCACAAAAACTCACACAATCCAAGGGAATGACAATGTGGCTTATCAAGCCTTATAATTACGTACATACTTTCTCGAGGATATAAAAGCAAACTAAAGGACATAAATGCAAAATGAAAAGTGAATGCTCGGAATTGATTCCCATCAACTCTCCCCGGGTGGGAGGAACTCGACCCCGTCGAGTAAGGGGTGCGGCTGTCGTGACATCGGCGGATCCGTCATCGTACCTGGAAGTGCGGAGTACGCTCCACTCCAAGTAATCGACACCTACTCACCCCGTATAGATTCGATATGCACACGCTGTCTTGGGAATAAGGCTAGAAGTGGACACTCCGGGGTGGGGTCACTCTCAAATGAGGGAAGGTGGCTCGAATACTCACTAGGAATCACCGCTTGTCCCTTATGTGACTAGATCCGATATGAGGTAGAACTGATCCCAATAGTCCGACAAGTCTCGAACTCGCAAGGGCTAACAACGCGAGCATACAAAGATCGACTTGACTTGACACATACGTGTACAAAGATGGACAACGAAACCAAGACCCACAAAGACCTTTAAACAGACCTAATGTTAGTCCGACCCGTACATGGGTGACGGCGGACCAGGACACCCGAATATGTGCCATGCATGCATTTGACGTAACCGGTGGTTGGCGGAATGGGGAATTCCCAGACCTCCTAAAGTGGGCCATGCATGCATATTGGACTTAGAGGTGGGAGGGCCAGGGGTTCCAAATGCATCCTCTTCCTTTTCCCTAGAGGATGGTGTATCTCGCAAGTGAGCGGGCTTGGTGGGTGTAGACAACCCGGCCCATAGGGAAGGAGTGTGGTAGTGGATTCCTTTGAAGAAGTGAAGTATATAAGGAGGGTCTAAGGGTCCACTAGGGAATGGGTCAAAGGGATCAAAGAAGGTATGACCCCTTGTGGTGGGTTCCCACAAGTCATGGTCCCCGATGTAAAAGTCTTGAAGGTGTGGATAGTCACCTTCATGCATTGTGGGTGGGACGGTGATCATGTGTAGGATGTATGGTTCCTCCCTCGGGCGAAAGGGTATGAAGTCGGGTTCGGCCGACATGGGGAGGAATAAGAGAACCTCCGTGGTGATACAACCCACGGTGTACACGGAGGTAATGGACCCTAAGGCGGGGTGAGTGAAGCTACGACTAGTGGGTTGGTCGCAGCTTCGGGCCAACGAATGCGTCAACTTCCATTGCGTGTCTAATCCCATAATAAGGTCATCCAATGTATCAACATGGTGATTAGACTGAAAGGTAGTGTAGAAGGAGTTGACCGGCACTAATGGTAGGGTGGGGTCCGTTGATGGATAAGGAGGCGGGACCAAGCCATCCTTGAGCCAACTAAGTAGTGGCTCGGCTATGTAAAGTGTACCCGTTAGAAACACGGGTGGCTCGGGCTTTGGTGGCTCCAAATGAGAGGGCTCCGAAATAAGATTGGAAGGTGAGGGTGACAATGGAGCACTCTCGGGTGGTGAAGGCAATGGGGTAAGCAGTCCGATCGGCTCGGGACTCGGTTGGGAGGTAGATGTTTGCCGAAGGGCAGCCAGGGTAGCGTCGGCTCGCTGTAGGTCGTCATTAAATCGAGACTCAAATGGCTCGACCTCCAGAGCGACCTTATAGGACTGCGCCAGAGAGAATGCGTCACGGATAAGACACTCCAACTGGAAGTGAAGGCGTAAACCTCTCCGGAACTGAAATGCAGCCGTGGCGCTCTCCTCTCCCAAATCATATTCCAACCAATACTTATGATAGTCCCGGATGTACTCGGACACGGACCTATTGCCTTGGACCGGTCGACATGGGTTGGCCATAGTTGCCAAGATGTGGGAATGGATCCCTAGGAATGGATATGCAAGGCCATTTTTTTTATTTTATTTTATAAGTAAAAGTTTATGCAAACTAATGCAAACTCCTAGACACGACTTAGAATGCGATGCAAATGCAAGTTGAAATGAGACTCGACTACAACCTAGACTACACACCTAGACTTAACCACGGTACGTGGCGGAGATAATCGATCCGAAGACCACTCGCGCAAGTGTGCGGCCTTCCCGATAGGCGTAGCCTAACGTTCGGACAACACCTTTTTATATACCGATTAATGGTATGCAAGTGCAACCTAGACTGACTTAGACGATGACTAGACGTAAATGACACTTTTTTTTTGATTTTAGACACCCTAGACTCAACCCGGATGCTCTAATACCAAACTGATGCGGGACGGGCCACGGACTCGACTCGAATTAGGAATGCGATCCTTGGACTCTAGACGAGCTCGCAATTGTCCCTTAGAGAGGGAAACGTGGGACCGGGCACGGTTAAGAAACCGGTCGTGAGTCACGGGTATCGGCTTTCCGTGTAGACTCGGATCGAGTCACGGGACGGTAACACTCAAACTCACTCTCTCGCAGCGGTGATGAAATGATAATGGGCTAATAATCCTACACTCGCAGCGGCATTCAAAGCTATACAAGATAAGCAAATGCAATAAAGAGTGGGGAGCGAGTGTACCTCCACGCTCCGGGCGTGGGGAAGACGTTCCCAGCCAGTTACGGTAACTCCCGGTTAACAACAGTTAAAAACTTAATTATAGTAGTAATTCTATTGCCCACTCCACACAGGGAGGTAAAGGGCTACAGTGGGACCCGGGAGGACCGACCCTAGGTTGACGGGCAGCAATCTGGAGGCAAACTCAGCACGAACTCAGCCTGCTGGTCCGACTCGGCACTATTGCAACTCGGTGCTGTGCCAACTCGGTGGCTGACTCGGTGGACAGCAAGCAAACCGTTCCAAAGGGATGCTGCCTACTTGACGTCTTATGAAGGCGCCGCTTGGCTGGGATGATGGCGGGATGTCCCGGATCGACTCCCTGAAGGGGCGGCTCCCGAAGTTGAATTTTGATATTTATTTTTGATTTTCCCCCGAACTGAAGTTTCGGACCTGCACACAGAACAGATCTGCAGGCCGCGGCGGAGAAAATCACTACGCTCAGATCCGGATGCCGATCGAGGAGTGGCTGGTACCAATGGAAAGAACACTCAGAGATCTACAACATAGTTGTTTTTTAGTTTCATCCACCACACGGATTGAAAATGAAAACCTCTGCAAGCTAACTTTTTTTTCTGACCCGGATTGACAGACACATAGGGCAGCAAACAATCTGCTTGAAACACACCCTTGACTGAAGGGTAAAAAAATTTTGTAGACTCTAAGAAAATTATGGTGGAAGGGGATATACATGGGGAACACTCAGTAATTTGTTGGGATTTTCTAAAAATAGATAAGGGGATGACAAAAATAGAACAAGATAACTATGTACTGTAGATTTGCAGAATGACAGATTGACAGGGGTGGACTAAAAATTGCGAAAAAAATACCAAACGAACTCAGAATGAGGCATAAGATATATGGATGGAAAGCTAACAAAGAGAGGAACAAGCTCTAAAAAGTTTAGCTCGATCAGACAAACACACAGAAAGGTAGATCCACGGAGGTGGGGTTCTATCCTGATTTGGCCAGAACTTCGACGTAGCGGCGGTGGTGGCGCGATGGCGGCTCGATGGCGGCGGCGGCGGCGATGCTGAGCTTCACACTCAGGGAGGTGGTTGAGGAGAGGCTTCACACCTCTGAAATCTGTGCTTTCACAGCTCTAGAAAGGGAGAGAGGGGCGCCCAAGGGCTAGAGCAACAAATGGATTTCTTCTCATTAATTACTAAGTAATTAAAAAATTACAAGGTATATATAGAAAGTGTAAAAAGACTTAAACTAACCTCAGATCTAATTTTTGGGAGGGGTAATGAAGGGACATCACATTTTAGTCCAAACAAAATAAAAAAAAATCCTAATTAATTCTAAGTGGGGGGGGGGCGCCCCCTTGACCAAGGGGGGGGGGTAGGTGGAGGTGGGTGTAGAATGTTGACAATTTTCACCCTTTGTCCCCCATGTGTCAATTTGACTGGTCCAACCTTCTAGATGGCCACCTAGGATGGTTGACCAGCCCCACTTGGCCTAGGTGGACCAATGGGAAAGGGGTGAGGGCCCCCTAGCTGGACCTACTGTCAATTTGCACAAAACCCCACACAATCTAAGGGAATGACAATGTGGCTTATCAAGCCTTACAATTGCGTACATACTTTCCCGAGGATATAAAAGCAAACTAAAGGACACAAATGCAAAATGAAAAGTTAATGCTCGGCGTCGATTCCAATCATGCTCAGCCTGAAGCAGGGCAATGTACAGACTTCTTAACTGATGCATGCAGCAACTGTTAATGCACTGATGCAGTATATGCACAGAAGAAGCAATGCACCGATGCAATACTGTTCATGCACAGACAATATGAGCTATGCATGAAGTGTAGACATGTATAGACTTGAATGTATGGACTTTGTATGCAATGCATGAGCCAATGTATAGGCTTACTAGTTATGCCTGCACAAACTTAACCACTCGTACCTACAGTGGAATGTATAGACTTATGCGTGCGTGTATGCTACAATGTGCAGACTTGCTAGTTAGACACTACAAAGACTCTGTACAAACTTTATATCATGCAGACATGCCATTTGAGTGTATAGACTGTGTGGACTTGATAGCATGATGCAATAAGACTCTGTACAGACTAGAGTATAAGCATGAATGCAAGAACTTATGCAATTACTAGCAGTAAAGCATCTATAATGCATGTACACTGGACACAATGAATGTCTCACTGTGATACTCTCACTGTGTTGCTATCATCAAAATAAAATAGCATATGCATGTGCCTAAGGGGCACAACATTCTCCCCCTTTTTGATGATGGCAACAAAGTGACAGTGAGTCACCAAATTTTCTCCCCCTTTAACATAATCAAAAAGAGAAAAACATGAATGCAAAATGCAATACATGCAGATGTCCCTAGATCAACCCATTCTCCCCCTGAATGTATAACTCCCCCTGAATTGTTTCTCCCCCTTTGAGAAAGGAATATGAATGGATGAAACACATATGAATATAGGAGGGAAAGATCATGATTAAGGTAAGGAGTCACTACACAACAGCTAAAGCATTGGTTCAGAAACTGAGCATGATTATAGACAATTGTTAAAGCATAAGAATCAGCAACATACAGTCTTCAAAGAGTTCAGGTTTAACAGTGATAAATCTAGAGTAAAGCAGCTGACCACTGAAAAAGAGTTATAGACTCCATTTATCGCAATGAATCTAGGGCACATGGCTTTAATAGATAAGTGAGAAATAATACCCTTTGTGATTAAACATGAAAGTTCAAGAAAGGCAACTTGAATATGTATTGAGAAAAACAATTTTCACTCAATGACTTTTGATTTCAAAGGGTTACACCAGTTTGTTTTTCACTTTTTAATTTTAAGAAACTAAGCTAAGTGAATAGACCAGTGGCATTTATGCTGTTGACATTAGGTGTACACCTTGATCAGAGACAGGTACCCCCAGTTACTAGGCATAAACTACTAGATCTATTTCAGATCAAGACCTACAAGGAACAATTTTCACCTTTGACATTAAGAGTACACCTTGATCAGAGGCCAGTACCCCCAGTTACTTGGTGAGGACTCCCCCTATAGATTTGACCCTTTGAACAGAGGTAGTCTAAAGCACTTCATGACTTGTGAATTCCCCTGCTTCTTTGGAGGAGATCACAGTTTCTCAGTGCAATTCAGCCATTACTCTGTCACTGTGTTCAGCTCTTTATATTGATGTTCTTATTTACTACTGCCCTGATTTCTTTTAGAGTGATTGTTTAAAAAACAGTACACACTCTATTTACCTTTTCTAGACATTTCCAGATTAACACATTCAGGTATTAAAAAAAACTTTTTCTACTCTAACCGTGAGACAGAGATTAAGAGCTATAAAAGTTTTCTTTTATCTTAAGTTCTGAAGTACAGACACTTAACTCTTCAATTTATAATAGTTAAACCTTTAGTTTCTTTCAATTTGCAAGAGTGATTCTTATAAATGAACAATTACAATAACCACAACTCATTTCACTAAACCAGAAATAATACTGTTGTTCAGTGAAGGTTAAGGAAATGATAGCAATTTGTAAATAGTGATAGCAATAGGCAATAAGGTCCAAGAGCATATAATGTCAAAGAATATGACAGAATTGAATGGGGACTATGAGAAGTGAAGAGGATTCAATGTACTGAACTTAACTCTCAGCTCCCCCTGACACCATGATGCAAAAATATGCTATGCAATGAGTCATTTCAGATTTTTCAAAATTTAATGATATGCAGTACACTGCTCTATATGAGGACTTGACCCTTAGTACTTGGCGGAGAACCTGGTCTCAAGGACCATATCACACATAGTAAGAACCTCCAGACAGATTTCCCTGTCTTTTAGTAGCTTACCATTTAATATACTAGGGTTATGCAAAGGGATGCAGTGCAAAGTAATCCTATATGCATTGAAAGACATGCAGACTCCAACAATAAGCAAATGATAGTCATGCAAAGTAGTCCTATATGCATTGACTATATGCACTAGATGACCCATTCAAACTCAGTGCAAGGTATGCATCGACAAAAAAAATTGTGCAGTGCATCTAGCATCTTATGTATACAGTGCAATAACTGGCAAGAAGAGAACATCAAATTTGTGCAGAATTTCAATTCAGTAGCTGAGTCTGGAATGCAGACTGATCAGCTAGACAAGAAGAGAGTATCAGAAGTCAAACAAACAAATCAACATTTTCAGATAATGAGATTTAAACAAGGTTTTGGAACTGACCTGAATGGTGCAATCATGGGGTTTTCATTCTTGAGTGCCTTGGTTAATTCAACCCCCTTTATTTCTCCCACCAAGGCACACCTGCAGCACATTTATCATTTTGATCCTGTAGGAACCCAAACAGCCTTGGGTCCCGTGTTAACCCTCACAGGTGTTCTGAATATTCTCTTTGCAGCTTTATCATAATAATCAATCAGGTAACAATTATCCATGGAATGACCAGATTTTCCACAATATCTACATGAAGCAACATGATTTCTGGTCCTATAATGCATATTAACAGCAGTTTGAGACCCATGACCATACGCATGGAATGTTCTATTATATGCATGGACAGTTCGTTTCTTATTACCTGATAACCAACAATTTGCAAACTTATGACCTGGTTTATCACAGTTAAAACATGAAACATTTACAGGTCTTGTTTTAGGGAATTTAGAGGATTTGGAGTCAACATGATTTCCCTGAGCATACCAACAGAAAGCAGCAATGTGACCAAAATTCCCACAGCAATAACATTGAATTTTCTTTTTCTGATCAGTAGAAGGTTTCCTAGGAAGATGATTTCTAGGATACATTCTAACAGCATTTCTTTCATCATTTATCAATGTTACACAGTTATGCATAATATGTCCAACCTTCCCACAATAGTGACATGTTACAACCTTTTTGTTCACATTCACTTGATTGACA
The DNA here is from genome assembly GCA_022559845.1 of Amorphophallus konjac. NCBI lineage: Eukaryota > Viridiplantae > Streptophyta > Magnoliopsida > Alismatales > Araceae > Amorphophallus > Amorphophallus konjac. The sequence goes on from CM040119.1 coordinate 234,273,531, forward strand.
GAATTAACATTCGCATGAGAGTGTGAATGTGTGTGTGAACAGTGAGTAGCATGCACATGTAAATCAGGGACAGGTTTGGGCTTATTCACATTAATAATTTTCTTTTGTTTTTGAATCTTTTACTATTTCTTATCTGAATTTTTAGCCTTCTTAGCAGTGAATTGAAGGATTGAAGAACTAGATGAGTTGTCCTGTTCTGAGCTTTTCACAAACACAGTTGATTTCTTCTTTTCATTAGTTCATTTATTGACAGGCACATAGCTAAGTCCTTCCTTCTGAAAATTCACCTTAGAGCCAAGCAGCTTATTCATATTATCTTTTCCTTTAACGAATTTTAACAAAGAAGCTTTTAGATCATCAATCTCGGTTTGCAATAACATAATGTCATCTTCACATGAAATTATTTGGTTATGCAAACCATTATTCAACCTTTTCAAATTTTTATTTTCCTGCAATATCTTCAAATTCTCATTAGCTTCTATGTCATTCAAAATTGCCTTACCTTTTTCAATGTTCATCAGTTTTTTAGAAAGCACAATGTTCAAACCCATCAGTTTCTTGTTTTGATCTTTCAACACATTATTTTCGTCAATCAAATTGTTTTGATCCACAGTTTTCAAATTCTCATTCATTTTCTATTTAGACATTTCCAGCTCATAATTTCTATTCTTCAATTCTTCTAACTTTTCTTTCAGACTATCTTTCAGATTTGCATTTTCACATTTCAGTTCACTTATTTCATACAACATCTCCTTTTTCATTTTTCTCTTTTCAGTCTTAAGAGATTTGTATTTTTCTAACAAATTTTCATACATTTCAAGCAATTCATCAGTCCTGGGTTAGAATCTACCTAAGAGGATGAGTCCTCGGACTGATCTCTGGCCATGAAGCACATTTCCTCATCTCTGCACGATCTCTCCAATATTCGGTTGATGATTTCCGTTGCGCTCCTGCACTCATCAACAAATGGAAAGGAATGAGAGTCTATTGCCCTTTTTGTTAGATCAAGGGCTTTTTGATTTTCTTCAGATTTCAGTCTATCTGAGGACTTCCATTTGGATTTGTCCTCAGGAACTTCATATGGACTGTGAGCTATGAGTATCCATAAATCAGAATTCATATGGATCACATAGTCTCTAAAACGACCATACCAGCCATAGAAATCTAAACTAGTGAATACAGGAATTTCAACCATGAGTGCAAGATGAAACAGATCAGATCAAAAGTAATTCTAGTAGAGAGCTCAAAACAATGCAAGCGAGCAGATCAACTTAGATCGCACCGAATACAGCAGGATCGGATCTGCAGGTCGTTGGACCCTCTGTGCAGACACCCGCTCTGATACCAAGTGTTGGGACGCTTAGGGTGATCTAGACAGGGGTGCATAGATCAGTCACCCAATTAAAAAATACTATAGCAGAATCAAATGCGGAATAAGAACTTCTGCTAAACAGGTAGAGGGCAGAAGGCAAAAACCATCCAGAACAACTGAAGAATCGTCCTAAGCAAACATCTACTGCGCACAGAATAGAAATATAGGGGCGATACAAACCACAAAGCAATCACACAGTAGACATGGGTTTTTTAGGTGGTTCGGTCCGCAGACCTACGTCCACCTCACACTCAAACCCGAGTGTGGCTTCCCACTGACTCACAGCTTGAACGGCTGGACATCACAGCTTGCCTACATCAGTTGGGCCTCACAGCTTGCTACCACTGGGCAATACAGCTTAGCCATCCGCTGGGGACTACAACTTAACCCGTCCAGTGGAATCCTCCACTGCAAATGCTGAGCAACACATCTTGCTCTGCTGACAAACAACTTGAAGAAAGGTTTAAAATAAAAACAAGAAATATGAAATCACAGCGACAGAAAGCTGTAAACAATGAAAACACAAATGTGGCTCCAATAGAGCTGACTGGTCTGGATCTGATCCACGGTCCAGTAAAGGGACTACTCTCTTCTTCTCTCGATCTCACAGTCTCTCCTTCTCTTTCTCTTTCTCTTCTTCTTCTTCTCTCTTTCTCTTCTTCACTCTTTTTCTTCTTCTTCTTCTGGATCGTGCAGGCACTCACTGCTTCTGCTCTTCTGCTCTCACAGCTTCGATCACGATCAGCCTTCTTCTAAGGAAGAAGACTTCCTTTTATAGCAGCAGCAGGTAGGGTAGGGCGTGTGGTTTCCAGACTCCCGCCCAAACGTCTTGATCACGTGGCAGCATCCTGGCTCGACTGCATTCCACGTGTCACGATCAGGGCCCTCCTATTATCCTCGGATCACGTGCCTTCATTAAGTTTCACGAAGAGTACCTGTCAGTCAGTCAGATAGAGTTATCAATTTAAGACTAAAAGCTTGTACATATTTCGTTGTATGCAATGCAGTGTGTAGACTTTGCAATGTATAGACTTTGTAATGCGACAGCAATGTATAGACTTTGTAATGTGTAATGCAGAATGCATCAAGCAAAGTATGAACATCACAAATAGATGCACTGACATGCCAAATGAATGTGCAGACTTAGAATGCAGCAATGTACAGACTTTGCTTTGAATGATGCACAATGTATAGACTTGCAATGTGCAAACGAATGGACTTGCCGATGTACAGACTTTCCGATGTACAGACTTGGCGTTATGAAGCACACAGGCTGTACAGACTTGTGCAAATGTTGCAAGTGGACAATGTACAGACTTCAACTCGTGCAGTGCAGTGTACAGACTTTGAATGGCGTGAACAGACTGAATGCACTGATTATGCTCATGCAATGTATAGACTTGATCGGGTGCAAGACACTGTTAATGCATGAATGATGTACAGACTTTGTGTTGTGAACACATGCTGTACAGACTTTGAATGGTGCATGCACAAGACGCAACTAATGTACAGACTTAGAGTTCGTGCATGCTACAGTGCAATGTATAGACTTGGTGTTCTGAACGTAGGTAAAGATAAGGAATGTATAGACTTGCTCAGTTCAGAACGTAGGTAAAGATGCAATGTATAGACTTAACATATGCACTGGCTGTACAGACTTAGCCACGAGCTGAACTATCGGATGTATAGACTTTGCTCAGTTCAGTTGGTGGATGTACAGACTTGAGATGAATGCATGAACAAGCCGATGTACAGACTTGCCAAAGGAGTGATGCATGAGCAGGCAATCAATGTATAGACTTTAAGTGCAATGCAAAAGGCTGTACATACTTTGAGACTTGAATTCATGGTGGCGAATGTACAGACTTTGTCTGTGCTGTGCAGACTTAAATGTATGAGAGACGATGCATGAGACGATGCGATGTACAGACTTGCCTGGCCGATGTACATACTTTACTTATGCTCATGAGACGCTAAGTAAGACGGTGCAATGTATAGACTTGGGTTATGCACCCAGACAATGTATAGACTTGCACATAGAGACGCTGCATGAGACGGTAGGCTGTATAGACTTCAATTCAAATGATGCCTGCGATGTATAGAAATAACATGAGATGCTGAATGAGACGGTAGGCTGTACAGACTTCAATTCAAATGATGCAATGCATGAACAAGAGGATGATGTACAGACTTTTCCTGCATGCTGTGCAAGACAATGTATAGACTTGATGTTCGTGCAACAGTGTATAGACTTGCTCAGCCTGAAGCAGGGCAATGTACAGACTTCTTAACTGATACATGCAGCAACTGTTAATGCACTGATGCAGTATATGCACAGAAGAAGCAATGCACCGATGCAATACTATTCATGCACAGACAATATGAGCTATGCATGAAGTGTAGACATGTATAGACTTGAATGTATGGACTTTGTATGCAATGCATGAGCCAATGTATTGGCTTGATAGTTATGCCTACACAGACTTAACCACTCGTACCTACAGTGGAATGTATGGACTTATGTGTGTGTGTATGCTACAATGTGCAGACTTGCTAGTTAGACACTACAAAGACTCTGTACAGACTTTATATCGTGCAGACATGCCGTTTGAGTGTATAGACTGTGTGGACTTGATAGCATGATGCAATAAGACTCTGTACAGACTAGTGTATAAGCATGAATGCAAGAACTTATGCAATAACTAGCAGTAAAGCATCTGTAATGCATGTACACTGGACACAATGAATGTCTCACTGTGATACTCTCACTGTATTGCTATCATCAAAATAAAATAGCATATGCATGTGCCTAAGGGGCACAACATGGGCTAGGGCTTTATTTATACAGTTATCATGGAGTTGACCGTTGGGTTGCCATGGCTAGAGGAGATGTGAGTTGCCCAGCTAGTGTGCCTGATGAGGCAGGGAGGCATGGGCGTGGGAGTGGGCGTTGGCTTGTTGTCTCTTCATCGGAGGGGCAACTCCACCATTAATGTTGTAGGGCTCGCCAGAGGGGGAGTGAGACTACTCTGTCAGGGAGAGCGTCATGGGCGGTGTCCTCCCTTCCTATGGTTGGACTAGTGCACCTCCCTTCATTAATGCGATGCTGGGGATGTGCCTCATGGCTGTTGAAGGGGAAGGCACACGTAGGTAGGACTCCTACGTTGGGCCTGTGTTGGAGCAAGAAGGGTGTAGGGCCGGCGTGCAGGGGAGCAGGCCTGGATGGCTGGGCCTCCATAGTGGGCCGACATGCCCTAAGGGTTGGTGAGATATGCCCTCCTCCAGTTGTATTTTTATGTATTTTTTGTTAGAATGTGTTGTGATTTTGTTAGAGACTCGTTAGGAATTGTTGTGGCGTAGCTCTAGTTCTTGAATTGTAAATGGATTGACCCCTTTTTTGGGAGGTCTAAATAGAATTGGCCAGAGGGGCTATCATCTTGGGGCCCAAATTCCCTTGCTCCATCCCCTGCTCTCCCTTTTTTCCCCTATTCTTATAGATAATGCATAGTTACAGCACAAAGCTAGAGCTTGGAGGTGTTCTCTATATGATGCTTGGAGGACTAGTGCAAATCTAGTACTAAAGTGGTGTCTAAGCTACCCTCATGTAGCTCTGGATCTGTTCCAGCAATGGCATCATATTCCCTCAATTACTTGAAGTCATTGCTCCAGGAATTTAGGTTGGAGATGCAACATCAAGTTAGTTCTATCAACGTTGAAATAGGTAGTTGTTGAGCACGGAAAAATTTTAGAAGCGTTCATTTGTTGAACATAAATACACATTTATTAGCCACTTAAATAGCATTCATATTTTTAATTCCGTGAATTGGGTTTATCAGACGATTTAGGGTTTGAGCACAACACATTTCCCCACCGACCATGGTCGGTGTTTATTTACATCGACATAAAGTCTGAATACCCATGATTAACTGTCAAAAATATATTTTTAGTCTCTATAATCTCTATTCTGATATTGCGGATTTTGTCTAATGCATATGATCTTGATGATCACCCATTAGAGATACATACTCTTACAAGAAACTTGAAGACTTTAATTTTTTGAATACATGCAATTTGGATTACAATCGGTCTTTTGAGATCTTTACATTTAGTCTTAATTATGTAATTGAGTCTTTGAGTTTACATCTGGTCACATTCTAATCATTGAGAAGGCATCTACTTACACTTAGGTTTTTGGATTCCTTCCGTTGGCGGCAAGACTGTTGAATTTGCTTCGGTCACCATTAGACTATCGGATTTGCTCCTAACCTGTAGCAGATCGTTGAATTTTTTTTGTCCTCAATTGGACGATTAGTTACTCTCGGCTATGATATGGCCATTGAATTTACTTTTGTCCTCAATTGAACGGTTGGATTTACTCCCGACTACGATACGAGTATCGTTGAATTTGCTTTTAGTCAAGATCTAGCGATTAAATTTGAGTTTCATCATGATCAAACCCTTCTTGAGTACATATGTAATTTCTAATCATTTTTAGGTGTTTCTACAATTTTTGACCCTTCATGGGTATATTTTGCAGTTTATAACCCTTCTCGGTATTTCTGTAGTTTTGACCCTTTCTGAGTATTTCTATAGTTTTGACCATTTTTGGGTATTTCTATAGTTTTTTTAATTTCTTGGACATCACTGTCATTTCTTGATTATGTGGGGTGTTTTTGTCATTTTCTGATTAGGTAGGACATTTCGGTCATTCCTTGACATTCTGACATATTCCTGCCACTTATTGACATTCTAAGGTATTTTTGACATTTCTTAACGTTCTAAGGTATTTCTATCATTTATTGACATTCTGGGGTAGCTATGTTATTTCTTGACTTTCTAGGACATTCTTATTATTTCTTGACATTCCAGAGCATTTATGTCATTTCTTGGCTTTTCGGGGCACATTTGTAGTTTCATAGTTTTCCTGGACTTCTCTGTCATTTCTTGACTTCTCAGTGTATTTTTGTGATTTTATGTTTTGACTATAATACAATCTCATATGATCAACTATTTAGCTACTCCACTGTGAGTCCTGACACCCAATTTCCTAGATTTGACTATAATGCAATCCCATATGATCAACCCATGATTCCCTAGCCCATAGACACTCGGATCACTTTTGGCTTAAATAATGAGGGGATTATGAAAGAGTCATATCGGAAAGATTTAGAGAGATTTAGCAGTTCAGTATATCAATCTAGAAGAGCGACCCGAGGAGCCCAAGCCTAATTCCATATGTGAAGAGGGTTATGATGAGTCTGTTAATCTTAAGTTAGGGGAAGAAGAGCAAGAAGAAGATGCACCAATTAATAATCAAATCACATTGTTTGCCCTTCTTAAATTTGATACAACCTTGTTTTAAGTGAGGGATGAAGAAAATGTGAATGTGGCGAGAGAATTGAGTGTTTTCATAAACTAATCTTCTTGGGTAAAGGAGGAGCCAGATATCCTACTTGAAATTCACTTTGACTAGACATCTCTTGATTTAGGGGAGGGTATAGATCTTTTACCTATTCCTGGCCACAGTGAATTTAAACTCATATTGAACACACTGCAATTAGCGGATTGGTCAGATCCACTTGAGCCTTATGAGTATCCTTCTGTTGAGGAGCACATTTATTTCATTCCTGATATTTCTTGCATCCTTGACACTAGTCATTTAATGGAATCCCCAAAAACTTCTGACACCATAACCCATTCTCACCTCAACAATATGCAAGTAAATCCTAAAATTGAAGTTAAAGAAGAACATTTGAAGGATAATAAGGTCTGCATTGATGTGTTTAATATTTACAAAGATCTTAGGTGAAAAGAGAAATATTATATAATTAAAGACATGATAATTCCTCTACCATTCTCTGATGGGGGAGTCTATTGGGATTGCTAGACCCACAATAGTATGCAACATCTGTCAAAACAAGAATAATGGCCATTGATTTCTACTTGACCCCTACGGAAGAGAAGTTGTTAACATATGACTTAATGACAGAATCAATAATGATAACAACCAACATACTTCTGCCCTATATACGTACATGCATAATCTTGTCTTTCAATGGTACAAAGGTTAGAATTTAAAGGAAGATAAGATCATGTTGTGGCTCATTCTTAATGCGGCACGTTAGTTATGGAGCTACATTGCGTCTGGATGAAGACAATAAATTAGTGCTTGTTGGGAGCTAACCGAATATGTTCATTTAATGATTTATTTTGTAGTTCTATCTGTAGGTGTCAAGTGCAGCCATTCATGAGGACGCCCATGGAGGGCCACTTTTGTCACGCCCCGGACCGGTAGCAGCGGAAACTTGCTCAGAATGTGGAAGCGAAACAGTCATGACAATCAGAGCAAAGCATAAAGACACAAGAAAACCAGAAAATCAACCAAACCAAACTTCATTAATATAAACTAGTTAGGACAATCATCGACTCTAATTACAACTTCAAGAAAAAAGGAAAATACACACTAACTAGACTTAGAAATTCTAAACTAGACTCAAGAAAAATAAAGACACGGGTCTTCTAACTTCAAGAGCACTCATGCACACTTTCCCTTCCCGCTAGAACAACATCCTCGCTGGCTACCTGATTACCTGAAAAATATGAAAATAAATCTGGATGAGCGAAAAGCTCAGTAGGAATTACATCTCTATCACCAGGCATGCTTTAAGTAATAGACATGTTACATGAAATGTAGTTAAGTCTATCCATGAACTCAAGATAGAACAGGAATAAATATGAGTCATGAAATAGATAGCAGGAAATTGACAAGTTTACTAGTATAGTATGAAGAAGATATTGGCTAAAAAAGTTCAAGCAAGTATCATTTCGAGTCAAGCATGTCAAGTCATTAAGTAATATCATGTTGAGAGTGGAATGCCATAGATCAATCTAGAAAGTCATGCACTTCAATGCAATGCCACACCGCAGTCAATAATAGCTCCCATGGGCACAAGTATTTTTGGGTGCTCCTCCCAGGACCAAATCGGGCCCCATTAACGCATAAATATCTAGACATCCACGTTAATTTAATAGCCAATAGAATTCCAAGGAGTTAACATAGTCGGAACAGGATGATCCATTAAGGACCTGAAGTCAAGGATAGAATAGGTACAAGAAATCAACGAGGAATATTTGGATTTCAAGAATAGAGACTGGGGAAATAACACTAAAATCATGACATGTGAGAAATCTGGGTAAATTAGCGTCCACTCAGGATGCCGTGAATTACAGAATTCGCGTCCACTTGGATGGGCGCTAATTCTAGTGAATAGTAAGGCACGACTAAATTCGTGTCACCTATCTGAATGCTAATTCATTAATTAGCGACTACTATATCAGACGCCAATTATGGACAGAGTCGGGACTCTCACAGAACACCAAATCTGGGTGCTCTATGATGGCTGGGTGTCATGTTTCTTCAGAGGGACATGACCAAAACAGGTTTTAAGGGTTTTTATGGTACAACCAGTCTAGTGATAGAAGAGGGAGTCCGTCGATGTCGGGGACTTCTGGAGGCCTTGGAGAAAGAATTTTCAATCCGACGAGAGGAATTCCCGATGGAGGGTCCTTCTATCTCCAAAAAATAAGGTGTATCATATAAACTCGGAAAATAGGGACTATGTCTCGGCCATGAGACGGTATTGCCGAAAAGACCCGCGGTATGGGACAAACATCGAGAAAAAAATTAGAGAGGCAGAAATTCACGTCAGCCATAACAACGTTAATTCTGAAATACGTGTCTTTGCAAAGAGGCGCTAATTCCAGGATTAACAGATTTAAATACAGTTCATTAAAAATTGGTGTCTCTATAAAGAGACGCTAGTTCTTTAATTTACGTCCACTACCTAGATGTTAATTCTTTAAAACATCCGAGAATAGATGAGTAAAAGAATTGGCATCTCTGTAGAGAGACACAAACTCTTTAGGACGCGCCTGTCCTATGGACGCTAATTTACATGATTTCCAAACTAATTAAATAAAGAAGAGGAATTAGCGTCTAGCTAGCTGATGTGTATTAATCTACGTCTGCGCAAAGAGGCGCAAATTTAAAGAATACGCATTAGGTATCAAGACATCAATTCAATGTGGTTACATAGGGCCACGCATCCGGTAGATACAATCCCAGACACGAGGTACTGCTCATTTCTTTCTATTAGGATGAACAATGTCACTTTTTATTTAGCAAGATTTTCATGAAACTAAAGACAAGATAATATGGACAAAAATATAGGGATTCAGGAAATATGCACATCATGATTTTAGCTAACTTAGTTTAATACTTATTGATTTTTAAACATGGGTGATTTATCTAAATTATCTGAGAATTCACGTCAGAGTGGTGGGCGTGCATTAATAGGCGTCTGCGAGCAAGACACTAATTCAGGAATTAGCGTCTTCGCCAAAGATGCGAATTAAGATGCATCCACTTTTCTGGTCGTGAATTCATTGTTGTTATACGTGCGCGGGGAGTCACTTGTGTTTTGTCCTCGCGGTGGGGGCGCACACTCACCTTTTACGGAAGGCCGAGATAGGTTGACTGGGCACGCGGGGATTCCGGGGCTGTTGAGAAGAAGGCAGAGAGAACGATATGAACGCGCTGGAAGTGATGGCATATGGTTAATCATTCTGGGAGACTGGGACAGGGATGGCTGGGTGGAATGCGGGCGTGCCAGTCGATTTCTCGACAATCACCTATGGAACCAAGGATTGACCGGGGAAGCGTCACCAGGACATGACACGTGGCTCGAGAGATCGGGTGACACGTGGATAGAAGGGGTTCCACAGGTACGAGTGCGTAGGCAATTATAGGGATTCGAGTACTGGACGTCTTTCCCCATTGGTCGCAAGCAACCGATGTTTATTTTACATCAGATTGAATCCGAATACCTTTGTTTCTATTACCGAAGAGAGAGTCAGGGACCCTAAGAGCTGCGACGTTGGGAGGGCTTAGTCCGTGTAATAGTGACAGGGCAACAACAATGCAACAGGGATAACTGGGGGCAGAGAGACTGGTTCCGACAAGGAGGGGGATCCGCTCCTTCACTGGATTACATGACTTACATACCATGAAAGGCATTTATATGGGGGGGATGAGAGCCCGATTACAATTGCTTGCAAGCCACGAGACAATTCCGACATTCATGACAGTCCCCAGATCATTGCAATATTGTGTGGGTAGTTCCGTATCTGTACATAGTGCCCGTCAGAGGACCTGTGACTCAGTAGGATGATGCCTGAGGGGCATCATAATGTATTCCTGACATGAGACAATGTCGTGGTCGGGGCAGTAGGGGTGCTGTGGGCACCGTTGTGCTGGGGAAGTTGAGTGTTCGGGTGCCGCGAGCCCCGATGTGACTGGAGTAGCTGGCAGTTGGGTGTCGGGGGCACCGTTGTGACTGAGGTTGTTGAATGATCACCATGGGCCCCGATGTGACTGGAGTAGCTGGCAGTCGGGTGCCGGGGGCACCGTTGTGACTGAAGGTGTTGAGTGATCGGGTGCCGTGGGCCTCGATGTGACTGGAGTCACTGGCAGTCAAGTGCCGGGGGCACCGTTGTGACTGAGGTTGTTGAGCGATCGGGCGCCGCAGGCCCCGACGTGACTGGAGTAGCTGGCAGTCGGGTGCCGCGGGCCCCGATGTGACTGCAGGAGGCGAGCGCCGGGAGACCTCGATGGTCGTACTTGGGGCCCAGTGTGACTGGCAGTTGGGTGCCAGGGGCACCGGCGTGACTAAAGGAGGCGAGCACCGGGAGACCTCGATGGTCATGCTCGGGAACGGTGTGACTGGCAGTCGGGTGTCGGAGGCACCGTTATGACTGAAGGAGGTGGGTGCCATGAAGAGGCTGAGATCCGAGTACATGTACCTGTATTCAACTGGTTTCACGCTGTATGAGAGCCACGTGGGCTTTACAAATGGGCCGAGGAGGCCAAAGTACAATGGGCGCAAGCCGCGGGACAATTCTGACGCGTGGGTCGGTCCCCTGGTCAATGCTAGATAAGGCGGATATCTGCGTGTTTTACAGAGGCACTCCATGAGGAGATCGAGACAAGCCCGACTGCCTAGGTGGTAGGGGCGGTCGTGGGCTGGCGCCGGATGGAGGTTGGACAATGCTCAAGGTGAGCGGTCGGGGCCGGGCCTCGGAAGGTGAATGTTGTCATGCTGGGGAGTCGAGGCCAGCCCCAGGAATATTACTTTCGGGCCAGGGTCCGGCTAACTCGAGTCATCAGACAAAGTGGCTGGCGGCCAGCTCGGGGCGAGCAGTAGGCACACGGTTTCATGTCGAAAGTAGGTGCGGCATCATGGCGTATGTGTAGCCACCGTGGGTTGTCGTACGCGGGTGGACCTAGGATGCGGGTGTGTTCGCCATTGTCATAATGCCTTATGTGCGGCGGGGATGGACTTGTGTGCGATGGCTAGATGCCGCGTGAGCGAAATATGTGAGACATACCCTCGGCATGTACAAGCTGATCAACAAGCCAACCACACGCGCACTTAGCTCCTCGCGTCCTCGACCCTTGTCGAAGGCCTCTGGAGTCCAAGAGTGCAACAGTTAGGTCGGAGGGTGTTGCATTGCATTTCATTCCATCGAGCTCCCTAGGGGGGCTTTTATAGGGAATGCGAGGGGTCATGGAAGGGGTTTACCTGGGCCAAGTTGAGGGCTAGGTTTGGTCAGGGTAAACCTTTAGAAATTTTTTTTTTTGTTTACGGAGTGGGGGAGGGAGGGTTTAGGCCGACCAGCCCAAGGGGTTGGTCTGGTCCGCCTAAACCCCTCCCCGGAGGGGTTTAAGCAGAGTAAAAAATATTTTTTTTATTTTCTATGAGGTTTGGGCGGACTAGGTTGAGGGGTGAGGCTAGTCCAGGCAAACCCCCTGGGGTTTAGGCGGACTAGGTTGAGGGGTGAGGCTGGTCCGGGTAAACTCCCTCCCCCTGGGGTTTAGGCGGACTAGGTTGAGGGGTGAGGCTGGTCCGGGTAAGGCTAGGCTGGTCCGCCTAAACTCCCTCCCCATGGGGTTTAGGCGGACCAGCCTAGGGGCTGGGCTGGTCTGCCTAAACCCCCCCAGGGGGGTTTACGCGGGTTTGACTGGGGGTTTGACTGGGGGGGGTTTAGGTTACCAAAAGACGGCAATGCCCCAATTTATAAAAAAGGAATTTTCTTGTAGTCGATCCGCGTGCGAGGGCGCACGAGGGTGGTGCATGATGTGATGGGTTGTTGGGAGTCCCAAGTTGGGCTCCGACTTGCTGTAGAGTGGTTGGAGCATACGCGCCCACCAGGTGCTGGGGAAAATTCTCGACACGCGTGCGTGGGCTGTATAAGGGCGCTTTGAGCTCCTAAAGCTTGCGGTTGGCCCAGATGGGTCTTCCTTTGACTTCAGAGGGTTGGAGGGAGATGACTCGAGTGTAGACCCCGGCCTCATTGCTGGGTGCCACATGGCGTGGCTTGTAGTTAGAGCCCCCCCGGGTCGGCTCAGGTAGCTGTGTTGAACACGGGTAAACCCACAAACTCAGTGATCGGGGGTGGGCCCGATCGATTGTTGATGTTGCCATGGGTCATGGCTAGTTGGTTAGGACCCTTGCTTGGGCCCGGTGACTGGGGCGTCGACATGATGATGCCGTTTTTCTGGTGGTCGGGGTGACCCTCGCTCCTTGGCGAAGAGTCGCATGATGCGGCAGGCTGTTCTGAGTCCCGAGTTAACCCGGTTGTTAAAGCGTCGGCGGTATAATACCGTATGCAGGGTGTCCAGAGGTGATCCCCGAATCTTCACAGAGTTCCGTAAGGTACGGCAGATTGTCCTAAATCCTGAAACTGACCCAGTTGTCGGGAAACTGGCTGGCATAGTGCCAGTTGCTCGAGACCAATTCCCGGTTGTTGTGTTGCGCCGCTTGACCCGGTGACCCATCTCGATTTCCAAGCTCAACTCGACTGATAGAGCAGCTTTGGTGATGTGCCGTTTTGCTCTATTTAGAGGATATTTTCCTATGCTTAATCCTTGATTAATTCAAGAAAATAAGCATGTGCCAACAATTGTGCAACAGAAACAACCAAAGCACGTAAAACTGGAAACTACGCATGGATCCTTTGCATGGATTATGAACAACACGAGGCTATGATTAGATGCGTGCTTTACATGGAGGTTTTAGGGATTATACTTGTGAGATAACCTACCTGATCGCCCGAAGAGGAAGAAGAAAAGGAAGAAGAAAGCAGACTTGCAGAGGAAGAAGAAGAGGAAGCAGACGATGCTAACACCACCCACACGCGCGAACGGACATGAGCACGCACGAACATGAACATGTCCTTGAGTCCGCAACAATGGAGTTTTGCTGGGCTCAAGGTCATTATTTATAGACTTAAGGACTAAGAATCCTAATTAGACTTATATTAACTTATATGATAAATACTATTATACGATAAGCTTTACTTAATTACCCAAACCACAACTGCCGGCCTCTTTGGAATCTTTTGGAGTTTTTAGGAGATTAGGGTTTCATGGTTCTTAGGAGATAATCATTTCATTGTTATTATTATTATTTTTATTAAGGCCCAAGCCCATTAACGTATCATGCTTTTTAAATTAATTATTTTATGACCCACTTATGTTAAAGACTTTAATCCATGTAAAGGCTTTTATAATAAATTATTTACTAATTCAAATTTAAGTTGATTTTTAGATATATATATTCTTTTGTTACTGCCAACCTTATTTACTTATTTAATCAATTTTATTAATCAACCGTCCTCTTATTAACTCAAAAATATCAAGTATTTTAGCTCGCCATATTTTATGAGATTTATTGTAAAGATAAACACCCTAATTTTATCTTCATTTAAAATCTTAAATATTCTTGATGCTTTATTAGATTTAAGTCATTAAATGAATAATTAGATTTCTTCTTAATATAGAATTTAAATGAGATACTTATTACTCAATTATCTTTTAATCTTTTCGCATAGATCTCCATTTATTTATAACTCATTCATTGGCTTGATTCTTTATTGAGTTGAATTCCTATTTTTGATCTTATGGTTTCTTGATTTTCATGTCCTTATCTTATTTATCTTTAACAAGAAATTTTTTGTTTATTCTATTCTTCTTTATTCTATTATTTATTTCATAAGGGCTTACCTTGCCTACCATATTCATAATTATCTTTTCTATTTCTATAATTATTCCTATTTTAATTTCTATAATTAGCCGGGCGTTACACTCTCCCCCACTAAAAGAGAATTTGGTCCCCAAATTGACACCACATCCTTCTCCAAAATGGGGAAAACTACTAATCACTATGGTAACTATGCAAGCAAAAGAATCTAAGATTTACGAAATAAGAAGAGAACTAACTTAAGGTTTAAGGATGAAGAGTACCTTCTACAATTCCTTCTTCGGCATGCTCGACTTCCATTAAAGCTTGAATCTTTCCTTGACGTTTTAGGGTTGGAATAGAGCATCTAGCTATCTTATGGTCCAAGCTCCCACAACAAAGACACGCACCCGACTTCCGCCAACAATCCTCCGATCAGTGACTACGCTTATTGCAAAACTCACACCTTCCTTGAGATGAATCTATAGGAGCTACCCAACCATTCCCTCTCTGACACTTGTTACCCTTATGTGAGTTATAACCTTTATTGGATATTTTCTTAGCCGAGTGAAACCCTTTAGAATTAGTGACTTGCTTCTTCTCTTCAACTCTCTCTCTCTTTTCTACGGGTTCTTCTAGTAGTTGAACTCTCCTAACTAGAACTGCATAAGCCTGGATATCTACAAGCGCTACCTGGGGAACAAAGCCAGACCTAGTCGCCTCCATTGAATCTAGGTTCCTACAAGAATAATTATGAAGGTTAATTATCTTTATCAAGAATAATTACAAAAGTTAATTATCTTATTCTTCTTAGAATTACTCCTTTTATTATTTAGCCCCAAGCTCTACCCAATCTCACCAGGTAATAATAAGGAAAGTACCTAAAATGACATATATTCACAGTCAACCTAGGGTTTAAGAAAACCTAGGCTCTGATACCACTTCTATCACGCCTCGAACCGGTAGCAACGGAAACTTGCTCGGAACGTGACAGCGAAACAGTCATGACAATCAAAGCAAAGCTTAAAGACACTAGAAGACCAGAAAATTTACAAAACCAAACTTCATTAATTTAAACTAGTTATTACAATCATCGACTCGAATTACAACTTCAAGAAAAAAGGAAAAGACACACTAACTAGACTTAGAAATTCTAAACTAGACTCAAGAAAATTAAAGACACGGATCTTCTAACTTCGGGAGCACTCATGCACACTTTCCTTTCCCGCTAGAACAACATCCTCGCTGGCTACCTGATTACCTAAAAAATATTGAAATAAATCTGGATGAGTAAAAAGCTCAGTAGGAATTACATCTTTATCATCAGGCTTACTTTAAGTAATTAACATATTACATGAAATACAGTTAAGTCTATGCATGAACTCAAGATAGAACAGGAACAAATACGAGTCATGAAATAGATAGCAGGAAATTGACAAGTTCACTAGTATAGTATAAAGAAGATATTTGCTAAACAAGTTCAAGCAAGTATCATTTCATGTCAAGCACGTCAAGTCATTAAGTAATATCATGTCGAGAGTGGAATGCCATAGATCAATCTAGAAAGTCATGCACTTCGGTGCAATGCCACACCGCGGTCAATAATAGCTCCCATGGGCACAAGTACTTTCGGGTGCACCTCCTAGGATCAGACCGGGCCACATTACGGTTGACACTCATTTTATGCCCGCTAGTTGAGTCTTTCTCTTATTTCTCTTAATGATGTCCCAAGTTACCCATTATTTTGGGGCTTCTCTTGATAGTATTCTGAGCTTATTTCTTCCAGCCTCTTACTCCCTGGATGAGGTTTGTTCTGGGTCGATCTTTCCTTGGGATGTTCTTCCTTAGGAGCGGTCATCCCATAGCTGCAATATGACGTAAGCGGTCTATCCGTGACCGCGTTAGTCCTTCAGCAACGTCGACGCTGTGGCCGTTGGCATCGACGCAACCCATGATCTTTCTTCCTTTTTCACGGTCATATCCCATAGCTATGTTACCCCCTTTCGCGGTTGGTCTGAGACCATGTTAATCCTTCAGCAGTGTCATCGTTGTGGCCGTTGGCGCTGACCCAGTCAACGAACTTATCTCATTCAATCACAGTTCGTCCTAGACCGCATCACTCAGTCGTGGGCGTGCGATAAACCGCGTAATCAAAATAGAATCCTGTGTCGCCCGAGCTCTAGTTTCTTCGGTTAGGAAGCCTCTAGGGCTCTACCCTCCGTAGAGATAATCCACGAGGAGGGTGCAGGACTCTTCCAAGGGATTATTCTTTAATTATCTTGCCAAATTATCTCTTTTGGAACCCTAATTTTGGCCTTTATCCCCTTAACTCGACCTAGGATTTCTGGAGAAGTCTATAAATAGAACATCTTTGGCCTCACCTTAGGGGGAGATTTTGGACGTTCGCGACAAAGTGCAGCCAAATTCTGGAGCGTTCCTCAGCCAGGGAGCTTTCCTTTCCATGTTCTAAGCCAGTCTAGTCGAGGAAGTACTTGGTTTTCATAGTTTAAACGTTCTTCTTTCTTGGTGTTTCTCCTCCTTTCGTCATTCTCATAGCATTGTCCCTTCTATTTTCTCTCGTGTTCTTCGTATTCATATCATCTTCACACACTCCCACCTATTGTTTTCATGCCCCACATGGGTTAAAAACCACAAACCCCAGGTATTTTCCCATCTTTGTATGTGTTTTAGTCATCGTGGTTCTATAGATATTGCACTTCTTCTAAGTCTAATTGGGTCTATTTTTTGTGTTTTTCACTCTTCTCTGTAGGTTTACAGCACATCCAGCACGAGGCCCCTCCCTTTTGGCCGCCTGAAAGGGAGGGAGGATTCAAAGCCCCATGATCTGGTTTCTGGGTAATGGTAACCGTTGCCATCAGACCGTGTCTATTCCATCACGGTCTTTGACAGACCATGTTTTATCTGTGCCAGATAGTCCCCGCTCGCGAGTGCAGATTCACTCACCCCCTTTCCAAGGTACGTAACTCAGTCCCTCTGTGTTACTGGCCTTGGTGGCGATCATGATTTCATCTTTGAAATATCACCTCTTGATAGCTTTGGTTGTCTTTCCTTTATAGATTGCTCCGTGCCCACAGCACATGTTTCTTCTCTTTCTTTTATTCATTGCATGTTCCACGCCTAGCGCGTATGCTTAGTTTAGCTTTCTCTATTCCCTGCACCTATGCTCTGATTTTCTTGAGGTGATATTGTCTTAGATAGATTATTCTGTGGATCATTGTTCACACATAGCACTACACCCCACATTAAATATCTACAACCTTGGTTTTTTGGTGATCACGGTGGGACGACTAGTGCCAATCGTGTTGTGTGCTGTATAACTTGCTTCTGTTCATCATTGTTCTATCTTTGTTTGGGTTTTCTCGGGTTTTTCATTTCTGTTCCTGTTGTTTTCTGCTCCCTGGCTGAAGGCGGTCCTGAATTGACCGCGTACATATTATAGCGGTCTGCATAAGACCACGACTAGCGCTCAAGTATGCATCCCAAGGCACCCCTCTACAGTCCATTATTTTATCATATCCTGGGGTTTTTGAGTGTTGTTTGTTCTCCTCTCTGTTGCAGTGCACATTCATACTATTATTCTCATATTGATTGTTAGTATCTAGGCTAGAAATTGCATGCACTCTGGTGCACATAAGATCATTCATCTTATACCATAGTTGCATACCTACCTTGGTAAGTGACTCTCTTGCCTTCATATTCCTTGTGGTCGACTAGGTGATCTTATCTGGGACCTCCGTAAGTCCCCGTGAGCCATAGATTCCCACACAGATGTCAGGCCGGTTGTACCTTTCCGCCCCTTAGGCTTGCATTTTGCATACGTGTAAGGGAGTTAACCTTAGTCAACCCAAAGTTTAGACCTTTTTCCTTTAGGATTCCTATCTTGAGGGAATTTTGCTTAATTTAAAACATTAAAAGGCCCACCAAAACTTTGGAGAATAAAAAAATGCCATCATATTAACTTGTTTGACTTGGGTGAAATCCTTCACATTGTTTGTGTTGTTTGGGCTTGTCCAAGTCCTTTTGTGGTGTTTTGTGCTGCATTTACTTATCATCCACATAGACTTGGTCGATAGGCCCATTTAAGTTAGCCCATTTTGTGTGTCCATTGTATGGTTCCATTGTCCTAGGTCGGTCTTGCATTGGTCCTAGTGAGTCAGCCCTCTCCCCTTTAGCACTTCACACCCGCACATCCCCTGGCTGTATCCCCTTGATATTCATGTAGAAAGTCTCCATTTGCCCTCATGAAGTGCCGCTTCAACCCCATGTACCCTTCTTCTTTCCAATCTTCTTCCTATTCCCGTGTGGAATCCTCTTCCCATGCCGGCCCATCTTCCCGTGGTCCCTCTAACCCATCTGAGGAACATGCCAATCTCATGGCCCACTTGTCAGGCCTTGTTCGCCAAATGGACCTGGCCCAAGCCCAAAGACTCATTATAAATCATCTTAATGGGCCTTCTTCCTTTAACGGGCCTTCTTACTTTCATGGGCCACCTCCTTCTCCTCCTTATGCTGCTGGCCCAATGGGTCCTTATGTTAATGTTTCTTTTAGGCCCGCATACCCTTCCACTCCCAGAATAGGCCTCCCTTCTTCTTCTCAGTCCGGATCCCCTTATCCGGCCCATTATCACAATCCTAGTCCAATTTCACAACCTCTTGCTCAAGCTGGCCCGCATTACTCTCGATCTCTGCCTACCCGGGAGATGATTGCTCAGACTCAGGCCCAACTTGATGAACTTCAACGTCAAATCGATCCTAAAGCCTTTTTAAGTGATCCATTTGCATTTCAAAATCTTCGGCTTCCGCCTCCTTCCCAAATCCCCGCATATCACCGTTGTGGTGGAGTCGGTGACCCATATGTGCACTTGACGGAGTTTATTTATGAGTCGGCCCAATTTCGACATGACCAATGCTTGATGGCTTATTTGTTCGGTCTGTCTTTAGAAGGCCCGGCTCGGGATTGGTTCTTTTCCCTCCTGCAAGAGAAGATTGTGAATTTTTAAGCTGTGCAAGAAAAGTTCATTTAGCAATATCAAGACCAGGTTGAGCCCAAGTTCTCTATTGTGGATCTGACCCATGAGATGATGAAGCCCGACGAGGAATTCTCAAGCTTTGCCGACCATTGGCGTCGCCTTGCCGTGCAAGTCTCGGGGCACGTTTCGGAGCAAGAGCAAATCAAGATGCTCATCTCTTATTCAACGCTTGAGTACCGCTTCATCTTGGCCTTAAATGATGTCACCTCCTATCAACAGCTTTATAGCAGAGCCTACTTTATTCGCCAATAACTCCAAGATTCCCTTGACCCCGAGTCTCCTTCACCTTCCACGTCCACATACACCTCGCCATCCTCTAATACCCCTTATGTACCATCCCCGAGTCAGCCTTCCGTCGCATATTCCTTTGTGAGTCCACCCTCCATAAGTCGGCCATTTACCTCCACATACCAACCCTCCATGAGTACACCTTCCGCGAGTCAGCCTTCTGCTCCCGCATATCCGCCTACGTCTCCACCCCCAGTCAAGGGAACTCCACACCACGAGCAAGTGGATGCCATCCAGATACCTCCTCATCCCGCTCATGCGCCCTCACAAAGTCCCTCTACTAGTCGCCACATGCCTTTGTCTACGCAACCTTGATGGGGACAAAAAAGTAAGGCCACTAACTTTTTTATTTGTATTTATACCCTTGTGTTAAATGGGTTTATAATTGTCTAGCAACTATAAGCCAAAGTATGAGTCCTTAAGTTTTAGTGGGTTTCTTTGCAAAAGGCCATGTGGCCCGGTGTGACCCCCACCTTCTTTCCCATTAGTCCACCTAGGCTCTAGGGCCCATGTGGGGCTATTTCAAAGTCCAAGGTGAGCTTAGACCAAGACCTTTCAAAGTTGGACCAAGAAAAGTCCAAGATGCCCACTTGCCATTTATCCTTTTTTTATGTTGTTTTGACCACATGGGAGATGGGAAAAGGAATTAAATATTCTCATCCCCTAATTGCCCCTCCCTAACCCTAGATCTGAGGGTATTGATGGTCATTTAGTTAGGTCTATAAAACTCATGTATTTTCATTATTTTGAGATTAATGTGAAGAAAATTAGGAATTTGCCTTGAGCAGCCCAAGGGTACAGCCCCTCTCCCTCTCTCTCCCAACCCCTTGTAGCTGGATTGCTGCAAATTTTTTGAGGTGTGAGGCCTCCTTATCATCCCCCTCTCTGAGTGAGAAGCTCAGCACCGCTGTCGTCGCCGCCATTGAGCCGCCGTCGCACCACCACCGCCACACCATCGGAGTTCTGTCCACCTCTAGACAAAAGCTTAAATCCTGATTTTTATCTTCCAATCAGAAGATCTGATAGAGCTCAAAATTGGAGGGTGAGTTCCCCACATTGTTCCCACTCTCCACAAAAAGTTTCAGGCCAATCATCCTACGTTTGCAATTTTTTCCAGTCATTTAGTTCCACCCATGACAGTCTGCCAATCAGCAGATCTGTGGGATAGTAGCCTGTTGTTATATTTTTCCTGCCCCCTTAGTCATCTCCACAAATTACCAAAAACTTCATGCGTGATCCTCACTTCCCACCCCATCACCCATAAAATTCCCAAGTCCTAGATCTACCATTTTCCTATCGATCAAAATTCCTTTCCAGGCAGATATTTGTCTGTCCTGATTGCCTGTAATCCGACCTAGCAGAAACAACTGCGCCACAATGGTTATCATTTCCAATCCATTTGCTGGATGGTTGTGAAATTAACTTATGTTGTATCCCTTTGAGTCATATTTCCAATGGCGCTAACATCGCCTCGATCCGCCTCCGGATTTGGGCGCAACAATTCTTTTTGCCGAGTCGAGCAGATCTGTCCTGAGGTAGGGCTACAGAACAGAGTTGGGAGCTAAGTCTCCCATAAATCTCCGACCCCAATCCAGCGACCGCCGATCTCGGGGATCAACCAGCAACCCCCCAGCAGCGTCCCAGCCAGCCGCAACAGGAAGGAGACCCTCGGATGCCGCCGTCCCAGCAGCCGGACCCGCCTGCTGTCCTGTGGGCCCGACCAGAACCGAACTGAATCGGCAACCGTCGCCATCCCGAGTGCTTCACGGACATGCTGCCCGTCAACCCGAGTTCGATACTCCCGGAGTCATTGTACCGCCCTTTACCTCCCTTCGTGGAGTGGGCAGTAAAATCTTTTCTGTAATTATTGTCAAATATTTGTACCGGGAGTACGAGTCTTGGCTGGGATCGCCTTCCCCACGCCCAGAGTGTGGAGGTATCATTTTCGCTCCTCTCTTTGGCATTTTCTTTACTCATATATATTTCTATATGCGGCTGCTTGCATGCGATAGGTTAATCTAGCTCGTTAAATAATTTCAATCACCACTGCGAGAGAGAGCGATACCCGTCCTGTTACCCGATCCGGACATGAAAGAGAGTTGACCACCCTAGCTCATTACCGGTTTCTCAACCGCGAACATCCGCACGCTTCCCTCGCTAGGGACGAGTCGCGAGTTTGCCTAGAGTCCAAGGTTCGCATTCAAATTAACGTCGAGTCGCATCCCGTCCCGCATCAAATTAGTATCAGAGCGGGTTAGAGTCTAGGGTAGTCGGTCCAAGGTGTCGCATTACATTTTGATACCCAGTATATTAAAAGGTGCCTCTGGAACAATAGGTTATGCCTATTGGGAAGGTATCACACTTGCGTGAGTGCGATCTTCGGATAAAACCTCTACCACGTACCGGATACTGGTTGAGTCTAGGTTTGTAGTCGAGTCTGCCTTCCAACTTTGCATTGTTGTTTTAGGGTCGTGTCTAGTCCATTAGGGAGTCAGTTGTCTTGTCCCGAGTGTCTTCATGTCCAACCCACCCCTAAGTCCACCAATTCCCCATGGGTACCCAGTACCATCACCCTGACACTATGGGTGAACACCGAGGTGCCACCCAGGGAGGCCGATCCCTGGATGACTTGTTCGCTCTACTCATGGATCGCATGGATAGGTCCGACCAAATTCGTAGGGAGCATACTGACTGCTTGGTGGGCCGTTTCAAGGCCATGGAGGACCGTGTCGAGGCTTTCGACCGATCTGTCCAAGGAATGGTTGGAAAGTTAGAGAGTGTGGGAAGAATACCCCACCAGGAGCTCCCCGGAGCTGTTCCAGCCCCTCAAGCACCTACTGCCCAGTCCGCCCCTCTGGCCACCCATAGCCAACCCACCTCTCTGGTCACCCATAGCCAGCCCACTCATGTGGCCACCTATAGTGGGAGTAGCCACTTCCCCGACCAGTGTCCTTCACATTCCCCTACCTTAGAGGACACACATTCGGAGGATACCCCACCCGGACTTACTCTAGTCAGTTACGAGGCTGACCAAGAGTTGGCCGAGGAGTACCTCGTTGATATTTTGGGGCTAGAGAGCGATCCCAAAATGTGCCTAGTGGGCCAGGGTGAGGCGCCACCCAACGACTCCATCTTATTAGTCACCCCAACCCCACCGGTCATCCCGGAGCTATCTGTCCCACCCACTTTATCCTCGGTGGATGTGTCATCCGCTGACCCTATACAGTCAGCCATCCCCCTTTTACCCGTCTCTCCTACAGTGGTGCAACCACTAGTCACTATCGTACCATGACCGACACCCTATGTTGACACGGTATGGTCTGATTTCTTCCATGCGTTCTAGAGACAATGTTCAGACATCCTTTTTGTCGTGCTTCACACCAAACATCTGGATTACCTTCCCGTCACCCACCTGATTCTCTTACACTTCCATACCCGAGGACGAGCCTTCTCAAATCGGAGATGGTTGACGAGGGATGAGACTCATGGAATCAAGTTGTGGGTCAGTCTTTCTTTACACTTGGTATATGCAAACGGTGTCCATCATTCTCACCGAGTCATCCATTGTGTTTGTATCTCTTTGTTGTTAGCCATAGTAGTACTATGAGTGTCTAAGTTTGCCTAGGGTCGTGTATGGCCTAGGGTCATGTGTGAGTGTTTGTTTTGTACAGTCTATGAGAATCTGCATACGAGTCGGTCTAATGCAAGCTCGCACGTATCAGTCCCTTTTGAGTGTGAGGCAAGTCGGATCTATTGCGTGTGTTGTAAACTTGCCTGAGAAATATGGGACCCATCGGTGATTCCTAGTGAGTCTTTGAGTCAACTCCTCCCTTTGAGAGTGACCCCACCCCGGAGTGTCCACCACTAGCCTCATTCCAAAGCAGGGTGTGCATAAAGAACATATACGGGATGAGTAGGTGACAATTATTAGGAGTGGAGCGTACCCGCGCTATCCGGTACGGTAACGGATCCGTTGGAGCCATACATGCGCAGTCGCACCCCTGACTCGATGGGGTCGAGTTTCTCCCACTCGGGGAGAATTTATGGGGACATAAAAGTAAGGCCACTAACTTTTTTTATTTGTATTTATAACCTTATATTAAATGGGTTTGCAATTGTATGGCAACTATAAGTCAAAGTGTGAGTCCTTAGGTTTTAGTGGGTTTCTTTGCAAAATGCCATGTGGCCCAGCAGGACCCCACCTTCTTTCCCATTAGTCCACCTAGGCTCTAGGGCCCATGTGGGGCTGGTTCAAAGTGATGTGTATGGGGTCATGAAGTGTGCCTTACATATGGTTATGTTTTTGATGATAACTAACCATATAAATAACTTTGTGTCTGCTTACATATGCGGTTGATGTCAGTGTGCATTCATGAGCATTGCTAAGCTTGCATGTATTCATGAGATTGATTTTTCCATATTGCTAGGTATGCATATAAGCTCGTAGATGGTTATGAGTAGAAGCTTTTATCACTCATAATCCATGATTTTGATATCCATGTAGATCTCATGTTCTACATTGTCTTTTACATGAGAAAGATTATTGGATGACACCTATAAATCACATGGATGCATGGTAATATCTATTTATGTGAATCTTGGTGGAAAGATGTTGACATGTGATGTAATATTGATTAAACACCAAGGAATGGTTGGTTTTTGTGTTTAAACATTCAATCGCTTCCCAGTCCCTTGTGCTACCCATGTTGCATATATTCACTTGATTCTTTCATGCATATTCTTCATAAGGTTCTTATGCTAGGTGCATAGTTTGAATTCCTCATGAAAGTGGTGGCTGAAATGAATTGATTGAAATTCTCACATTGAATGATATTCATTTTCTCATGTTGAACTTTAGCATAGGCTTTCATGCCCTTTCATAGTGTCGACCTATCAAAGGATGGTGTCGACCCCATGTTTTGTAAGCATCACTTAGATGCAAATGGTTCATGGTTCTATGAAGAGAACTTGTGTTAAATTTAATCACTTTATTCATGTGGATCTTGGTTTTACAATGCCACTCTTGTTGCACTTGATGCATAAAGTTCATTGCTATATGAACTTGTTTCATTGATGAGGATAAACATGTTTTTCAAAAGAGTTCTTATGCACCTTGAACATGGATTTTAATGTATGTGCCCTTTGCACTTTCTTTATGGTTACAAGTTGCTTATACCTTGTTCACATGCATAGAAATGTCCTTCGATCTTTAGCTTAGAACATTTGTGGTTCAAAGTGTTCGTATGCACCTTGAACATGGGTTTCATGTATATACTTCATGAATTTATCATTTGGATTATTGAGCTAAAGTTCTAATCTTTTTTTTCTTATGGTTTTGCAGGATTAAGATCCTTAATATAAACCCTCCAAGATCAAGGAGTTTGATGCCACAGAGTTTGGAAGGGTTGCAATGGAGTTTGGGGCTGAAATTTGAAAGTCTAGAATTTACTGTAGCTTTAGGTCGACCGACCCTGCAGCTTAGGTCGACCGAAGCACTATAGCTTGGTCGACCGACCCTATAGCTTAGGTCGACTGAAATTGGCAGTGCTGCCTAAAAATTCACCTATAAAATTCTGGTCGACCGACCATCTTCCTCCGATCGACCGAACCCCCCGAGATAACAATTGTTGACTTTGTTTTCTTCAACGTGGGAAGCTTTTCTCCTTGGATTTTTTTAATCCCAAAAATCTCCAGACATCTCTGAAATTGTGGATCTGTGTCTTGGCTTGTCCTTGACCATCCTAGGTCTTATAAACCCACTTGTGCCTAACCTTTTACCCCTTTGCCCCTGGGTTCATGGTAGACCTATTGGGGATCCTTTTGGATGGTTCTAGAAGGGTTATCATGGTCTTTTCATGTCTTCTATATATGCTCTCTTGTGAACTCCGAATTTGACAAGAAATCTCCATTTGAGCTAATGTTTTCTATCTTGTAGGTCAAGAAAGAGGAGAAGAAGAGAAAGGGGAAAAGAAGGGAAGATTTGATCTTCATCCAAAAGGTTTTGAGGATCGTGGAAGAAGGAAAAGTGTAGTAGATCGAGGAGAGAATTGAGAGGATGTTGAAATCATCATCATCCGACTGGAGCTTCAAGCTACCATTTCTATTCGTCTTGGAAATCAAAGTGGGAACAATTTCTACATCCTTTAGTTGTTGTTTTGTGATGTTTGCCATGTGCTCTATTTAGATCTGAGAATGTTTGAACATTTGTGTTTATTTTTCGAACTAAGGTCTATTGTGTGTGTGTGACCGTCTGTGTATACGGTCGTGTTTGATCGCCTACGTATGGTCGTGTGTGTCGTTGTGCTACGTTTGTTGCAGCGCGCGCGTATGTGTGTGTGTTGTGATCCGATCATCGGATCGTGTGGGAGACTCCATCTCCATGTGTGTGTGTGTGTGTTGGGGTATGTCCCCGTGTGTGTTTGGAGCGTCGTCTCCGTGTTGGGGATTTATCCCCGAGTGAAGCCTCACCGAGTTTGGTGAGGGGTGGACATAGGGAGCCCGTCATGGTCCCGAACCACCATAAAAATCCCATTGTCTTGTGGTTTGCTTTGTGGGATTGTATGGTTTGATTGTTATATTCCTTTGTATGATCGTGTGAGATCGGAGAGGTTGAGAGAATTCAATTCCTTGTTTAGTTAATTCCTCAACCTCGATTAAAGTTGTTAATTCCACTACGTAACTTTTTAATTTACCATCTATCGTCAGGGACAATTCAACCCCCCCTTCTTGTCCACTCGCCTACCCCGGGACCAACAATTGGTATCAGAGCCAAGGCTCTATTTTTCATAGATCTAACAATCTAAAGCAAGATCCAGATCATGGCTACCAAAGTTTTTACTATGGATTCTCCACCTGTGTTTGATGGTTCTAACTTCGATTTGTGGTTAGGAAGAATGTGTAGTCTTGTCAACTTATATGACCTTAAGCTATGGAAGCCTATCTCACATAGTCCTTATGAGTTGCCTGAAGACGAATGAGTTTGGACTGCAGATTATGATACTAAACATGATAAAAATTGCTTAGTTCTAAGTTTGCTTATTGCCACAGTTGATATTAATAGTTTTCCTTTTGCTTCCAGCTGCAGCTCCGCAAAGGACATACTAGATGGCTTGGTTGGCTTCCATGAGAAGAATGGGGACAAATGTCTTATGGCAGGTATGAGTGATCACGGCAGTGATCAGCAGAATGGATCATCCTCGGAGGTAAATTCAGATT
Organism: Amorphophallus konjac; assembly: GCA_022559845.1. Taxonomy (NCBI): domain Eukaryota; kingdom Viridiplantae; phylum Streptophyta; class Magnoliopsida; order Alismatales; family Araceae; genus Amorphophallus; species Amorphophallus konjac. The sequence goes on from CM040119.1 coordinate 234,300,536, forward strand.
CTAAAAATATATCTCTTGATGAGCTATTGGATGCATACAGTGAGCTTGCAAGTAAATATAAAAAGCTAAAATCTGAGAATAAAAAATTGAAAAAGAAGGTTGAAAAAAACAACTGTGACTCCTCCTATAAAAAATGCTCATATTTAGAGGAATTGATTGAGGCTCACGTGTTTGATATTGAATTCCATAAAGATCAAATTTGCTCCTTAAGAAATGAAAATAAGGAGATGAAAGCAAAAATAAATTCAATGGTCAATGATCAAACCTTGATAAATGAACTCATTCATGATGAAAAGCTTGCAAAAGAAAATGAGAAATTGAAGGAATTGAACATTGCCATTTCTAAGAGATTGTTATTTCTAGAAAAAGGAAAATATGTGGTTGTAAGTGAATGTGAAAATGTGGATGAATTAAAGCAAGAAGTAGAATGCCTTAAGACTACCAATGCAGTGTTGAATGTCAGCCTTTCTACTTATGAAGAAGAACTTGCCAATACTGAATTGCATATCACATCTTTAGAAAGTGAAGTCCAGGACTTGCATAATTCATTGTCTAAATTTGTGGATGGTCAAAATAATCTCTATAAATTTTTGGGCATGAAGGTCAATTTTCAAAGGGAAGGGCATGGCTATAATCCTGTAAAGAAGAAGTCTTTTGCAAATAAGTTAACTACTTCTTTTATTCATAGTTCAAATATAGCCAATACCTCTACTTCACCCCTAAAGCATTCTTCTGTCCAAGTGATTCAAAAAGAAAATAAAAATAAGAAAATCAATTTACATCAAAAATCTAAAAATACTGCTAGCACCACCATGCATGTTAAACATACTTCTGCCACACGCTTACATTCACCTAGAAAGAAAATCTCATATTTTTATTGTGGAAGACATGGACATGTCATGCATGATTATTTTACAATGAAGAATGATGATTTAGAAGCATGCAAAGATTGAAAACCACATGCCAATGTTGCTGGCAAAGGTAGGTCGACGCATCCCAAGGCTAAACAACACTACTAATCTATGGTGTCAACACATCCTATGTTCTGGACCCATTATCCTCAACCAAAACCAAGGGAAGGTCGACCTAGGATCTCTAATATGTTTAACACACCTCTTGGCAATTCGAAATAATATTGGAACAAAAAATCACATGCTTCAAAAAATCCTCACACTTTTAAGTATTCAAAGTCATGCTGTAATTATTGTGGTAAATCTGGACATATAATGCATGATTGTTTCTTGATGAAAAATGATGATTTGAATGTTGTCAAAAATCGAAAACCACATGCCAATGTTGCTACTAACCCACAAGGACCCAAGAGGATTTGGGTACCTAAGAATGCCAAATGAGAAATCTGTTTTGCAGGTGTGCCTTGGAAATATGAAGCATGAAACATGTTTTTAGTCAAGGAGGTAAGGCACACGGGCCTAGTGACATAAGTCTGGTTAAAAGAAAAATCAAAAATGAAATTTGAATACTCAGGTGATATCCCTCTCACTTCTCTAGAAAAGGTGCTATGTCTTGAGTTGCCTTGTGCTGAATCTTATGTGATAATGAAAATGTTGTATAAGCATTCCACTCATAGCTGTTTGCATATCCTTGAGTACATCACTTGTCATATAACATCTTGTTCAAGGGGAACTTGTTGAATGAGAACTTTGTTGCAGGGTTACCTTGAGGTCAAGTGGAAGGCTTGGAAGATGATCGATGCTTAAGGCACAAGTATAGAAAATAAATTTGTGAGTTCTTTTTGAAAAACTCAAATTTGTAAATTTTACAGGGGTGACTTGAGGGTCATGAAGAAATTAAGAAAAATAATGGATTCTCAAGGCCAAGGTAAGAAAATAAAAATCTACAATACTAACCTTCGTAAGGTTAGTGATTTTGGTACTCGAAGGCCTACGGTATTGTCTTCTGAACTAAGGTAATTCAACCTCTTGCTATGGAAATGAAATTTCATGCATTAGTCTATGGGACTTTGTGATGTTATTCTGATGACATGTATTGTTTCTACATACTTGAAATGATTGCTCCTCCATTCTGTTGTGATTAACTTGCTTACTAGTTGAATGAAATTGAAAATCTTGAAGATTATGTTGACTATTGAACATCATTCAATCTGATTGCTTGAGCACATTTGAGCTTAATTGAGTATCAGGTATATCAAATACTGAGTAGTGAAAAGGTGGATTATGTTCACCTTGAAACTCTTACAATGCGTGAGTTGGTCTTTGGACCAAAGTTCTCCACCTTGTACCAGAACTGGAAGAAATCGAATGTTTGGCCTTGAAAGAAGTTTTTGATGTTAGTCTATGATCCTTTATTAGATAGTCCCATGTCATAAGAGAACACATTGCACTTTCACTGAATTTTTCTGAAATTCATGTCTTGCTAGATAAATAACTTGAAATGAATGGCAGAGCAATGCTTGGTCTCACTAAGTAAATTGGATGTACGTCACCTGAGACATGATGTGGTTCATTTCTGAAAGGTGTTTGACTAAAGTACCTCTGTTCATAATGAAAAGAAATTGTTCAATATTCTGAGTAACCGGAGATTCTGGGATGAGCTCCATGTGTCTCCTCGCGTAAAAAAGAATTATTTAAACCTGATCATTCTTTAAAAAATTCTAAATTTATTGAAAAATTTGAATAGGTAGAGTGTAGCCTCCAATACGCTGTTCTCATAAATTGAAATACAGTCTATATAATCTCCCATTGTGTTGTTTTAAAAATCTGAATATCTATATGGTTATAGTTGGTTTTCATGTTATTCACTCACACTCTTGGTAATTTGATTTAAAATGTATTCAGAAAAATGATTGATTGCATTAACTATTGCATGATTCTCCTATGTGATTGCACAACCTCCTAGGTGCTATATATTAATATTCCAGTCATCATGACTCTCATGCACTTTTCTTATACACTTCTCATTCTTCAATTAGTAAGGGGAAGATATGTTGCATGTACATATATATGTATCTGTTTGGTTGCATTACATGCATATCATTATGTGTCCTCATTTGTTCGCATCTTACTTCATGCATTTCACTTGAAAACTAAAAATCTAAAAATCTAAAAATCAAAGAAACTCATTTGTATGTGTCGAGACTCATGTCTCTTTTCAAAAGAAATTCTTTTTTTAAAAAATTGAAAACATATGGAATTTAAAAAAATGGACTTCAAATGCTTTATACTTGCTCAATGGTTTTTAGGCATTGAATGGCTTCAGATTTGTTAACACTTGATGTTTTGGAATCATATTGATTTATTGGTATCAATTCTACTCATCTTCCCATCTCGATAATCAACAATTGGTATGTCAACATCAAATGATCTGCTATTGCTTCATCTGAATTTTTGAAGTGGGCTATTATTGCTTCTTCAATCTGTCATGCTGGAATTTGAACTTAATTGCCTTCCTCCCATTTTTGATAATGTCAAAGGGGGAGAAAGATTTATGATGGTTATCTGTGAGTGATAGGGGGAAAGAGATTTCTGATATGTGTGTATGGCTATGTTGAATAGTTTGTCATGTCATTCATAAAGTATTCATAAGGTTTGTCATCATCGAAAAGGGGGAGATTGATGTGTGTGGGGTCATGACGTGTGCCTTGCATATGGTTATATTTTTTATGATAACTAACCTTATAAATAACTTTGTGTCTGCTTGCATATGCAGTTGATGTCAGTGTGCATTCATGAGCTTTGCTATGCTTGCATGTATTCATGAGATTGATTTTTCCATATTGCTAGGTATGCATATAAGCTCATAGATTGTTATGAGTAGAAGCTTTTATCACTCATAATCCATGATTTTGATATCCATGTAGATCTCATGTTCTACATTATCTTTTACAGGAGAAAGATGATTGGAAGACACCTATAAATCACCTAGGTGCATGGTAATATCTATTTATGTGAATCTTGGTCGAAAGAGGTTGGCATGTGATGTAATATTGATCAAACCCCAAGGAATACTTGGTTTTTGTGTTTAAACATTCAATCTCTTCCCAGTCCCTTGTGCTATCCATGTTGCATATATTCACTTGGTTCTTTCATGCATATTCTTCATAAGGTTCTTATGCTAGGTGCATAGTTTGAATTCCTCATGAAAGTGGTGGTTGAAATGAATTGATTGAAACTCTCACATTGAATGATATTCATTTTCTCATGTTGAACTTTAACATAGGCTTTCATGTCCTTTTATAGTGTCGACCTATCAAAGGATGGTGTCGAACCCATGTTTCGTAAGCATCACTTAGATGCAAATGGTTAATGGTTCTATGAAGAGAACTTGTGTTAATTTCAATCACATCGTTCATGTGGATCTTGGTTTTACAATGCCACTCTTGATGCACTTGATGCATAAAGTTCATTGCTATATGAACTTGTTTCATTGATGAGGATAACCATGTTTTTCCAAAGAGTTCTTATGCACCTTGAACATGGATTTTAATGTATGTGCCCTTTGCACTTTCTTTATAGTTACAAGTTGCTTATACCTTGTTCACATGCATAGAAATGTCCTTCGATCTTTAGCATAGAACATTTGTGGTTCAAAGTGTTCGTATGTACCTTGAACATGGGTTTCATGTATATACTTCATGCATTTATCATTTGGATTATTGAGCTAAAGTTCTAATCATTTTTTTCTTATGATTTTGCAGGATTAAGATCCTTAATATAAACCCCCCAAGATGAAGGAGTTTGATGCCACAGAGTTTGGAAGGGTTGCAATGGAGTTTGGGGCTGAAATCTGAAAGTCTGGAATTTACTGTAGCTTTAGGTCGACCGACCCTATAGCTTAGGTCGACCGAAATTGGCAGTTCTACCTGAAAATTTACCCGTAAAATTTCGGTCGACCGACCACCTACCTCTAGTCGACCGAACCCCCTGAGGCAGCAATTGTTGACTTTATTTTCTTCAACGTGGGAAGCTTTTCTCCTTGGATTTTTTTAATCCCAAAAGTCTCCAGACATCTCTGGAATTGTTGATATGTGTCTTGGCTTGTCCTTGACCATCCTAGGTCTTATAAACCCACTTGTGCCTAACCTTTTACCCCTTTGCCCCTTGGTTCATGGTAGACCTATTGGGGGTCTTTTTGGATGGTTCTAGAAGGGTTATCATGGTCTTTTCATGTCTTCTATATATGCTCTCTTGTGAACTCCGAATTTGACAAGAAATCCCCATTTGAGCTAATGTTTTCTATCTTGTAGGTCAAGAAAGAGGAGAAGAAGAGAAAGGGGAAATTTGATCTTCATCCAAGAGGTTTTGAAGATCGTGGAAGAAGGAAAAGTGCATCAGATCGAGGAGAGGATCGAGAGGATGTCGAAATCGTCACCATCCGACTGGAGCTTCAAGCTACAATTTCTATTCATCTTGGAAATCAAAGGGGGAACAATATCTACATCCTTTAGTTGTTGTTTTGTGATGTTTGCCATGTGTTCTATTTAGATCTGAGCATGTTTGAATATTTGTGTTTATTTTTTGATCTAAGGTCTATTGTGTGTGTGTGAACGTCTGTGTATACGGTCGTGTTTGATCACCTGCGTGTGGTCGTGTGTGTTGTTGTGTTGTGTTTGTTGCAGCGTGTGTATGTGTATGTGTGTGTGTGTGTTGTGATCCGGTCGTCGGATCGTGTGGGAGACTCCGTCTCCGTGTGTGTGTGTTGGGGTGTCCCCGTGTGTGTTTGGAGCGTCGTCTCCGTGTTGGGGATTTATCCCCGAGTGAAGCCTCACCGGGTTTGGTGAGGAGTGGACGTAGGGAGCCCGTCGTGGTCCTGAACCACCTTAAAAATTTCATTGTCTTGTGATTTGCTTTGTGGGATTGTATGGTTTGATTGTTATATTCCTTTGTATGATCGTGTGAGATCGGAGAGGTTGAGAGAATTCAGTTCCTTGTTTATTTAATTCCTCAACCTCGATTAAAGTTGTTAATTCCACTGCGTAGCTTTTTAATTTGTCATCTACCGCCAGGGACAATTCAACCCCCCCTTCTTGTTCGCTCGCCTACCCCGGGGCCAACACAAAGTCCAAGGTGGGCTTAGACCAAGACCTTTCAAAGTTGGACCAAGAAAAGTCCAAGATGCCCACTTGCCATTTATCATTTTTTTTTATGTTGTTTTGACCACATGGGAGAAGGGAAAAAGAATTAAATATTCTCATCCCCTAATTGCCCCTCCCTAACCCTAGATCTGAGGGTACTGATGGTCATTTAGTTAGGTCTATAAAACTCATGTATTTTCATTATTTTGAGATTAATGTGAAGAAAATCAAGAATTTGCCTTGAGTAGCCCACGGGCGCATCCCATCTCCCTCTCTCTCCCAACCCCTTGCAGCTGGATTGCTGTGAATTTCTTAAGGTGTGAGGCCTCCTTATCATCCCCCTCTCTGAGTGAGAAGCTCAGCACCGCCGCCACTGCCGCCATCGAGCCGCCGTCGCACCACCCCTGCCACACTATCGGAGTTCTGTCCACCTCTGGACAAAAGTTTGAAGCCTGATTTTTATCTCCCAATCAGGAGATCTGATCGAGCTCAAAATTGGAGGGTGAGTTCCCCACGTTGTTCCCACCTTCCACAAAAAGTTTCAGGCCAATCAGCCTATATTTGCTATTTTTCCTAGTCATTTGTTCCACCCTTGACAGTCTGCCAATCAGCAGATCTACAGGATAGTAGCCTGTTGTTATATTTTTCCTGCTCCCTTAGCCATCTCGAAAAATTACCAAAAATTTCATGCGTGATCCTCACTTCGCACCCCATTACCCATAAAATTCCCAAGTCCTAGATCTACCATTTTCCTGTCGGCCAAAATTCCTTTTCAGGCAAATCTTTGTCTATCCTAACTGTCTGTAATCCGACCCAACAGAAATAACCGTGCCACAGTGGTTATCATTTCCAATCCATTTGCTAGATGGTTGTGAAATTAATTTATGATGTAGCCCTTTGAGTCCTTTTTCCAACGGCGCCGACCTCTCCTCGATTCGCCTTATTTTTGGGCGCAACAATTCTTTTTGTCGGGTCGCGCAGATCTGTCCCGAGGTAGGACTGCAGAACAGAGTTGGGAGCTAATTCTCCCATAAATCCCCGGCTCCGATCCAGCGACCGCCGCTCCCAGGGATCGACTAGCAACCCCCCAGTAGCGTCCCAACCAGCTGCAACAGCAAGGAGACACTCGGACGCCGCCTTCCTAGCAGCCGGACTCGCCTGCTATCCTGTGGGCCCGAGCAGAACTGAACCGAACCGGCAACCGCCGCCATCCCAAGTGCTTCACGGACGTGTCGCCTGTCAACCCGAGTTCGATACTCTCGGAGTCATTATACCGCCCTTTACCTCGCTGCGTGGAGTGGGCAGTAAAATCATTTCTGTAATTATTGTCAAATATTTGTACCAGGAGCACGAGTCTTGGCCGGGATCGCCTTCCCCACACCCGAAGCGTGGAGGTATCATTTTCGCTCCCCTCTTTGGCATTTGCTTTACTCATATATTTTTATATATTCCACTGCGAGAGTGATAGGGTAACTAGCTCGTTCATATTATTTCAATCACTGATGTGCGAGAGAGAGTGAAACCCATCTCGTGACCCTATTCGAGCAAGAGAGTGAGCAGACCACCCTTGACTCATTATCGGTTTCTAAACAGCGCACATCCGCACACTTCCCTCGCTAGGGACGAGTCGCGAGCTCGCCTAGAGTCTCAGGTTCGAGTGAAAATTGGTGTCGAGTCGCATCCTGTCCCGCATCAAACCTCCTCTTCCATCTCCACAACCCTCGTCTCCACAACCTTCCACTCGGCATCCGTCTTGCCCGAAACGGGCTCCTCATTCTCCATTGCCGGAGTCTTTTATAGACATATTCAGGGCTTTGATGGCCACTCGCGTGCTACAGCTCTTTCCGATTGTGCCTTGCCGACCCGCAGTCGGGAATATGCTTCAGTTCTATGACTATCATTGTCAACAAGGGCATTTGGTCGAAGATTGTCTCGAGTTCCGGGAATTCGTTTATGGCCTGAAAGATAAGAGGATCGATTGGTCCGCTATTCGCAATGTCATTTTATATCTCCGCAGCATGCAGCAGCAACAAGAAGCGCCGCCCAGGCAGTCGTCTCCATCACAACAAGACCAGGGGCACCCCTGTGATTCTTCATCTGGCGCTGCACCCACACCATTGCCATCTCTATCTCCACCTACTCCATCATATTTGCCATCTCCTATGCCTTCTCCATCACTTCCACCAAAGCAAGCCTCCGCTCAGGCTAGTGCTCCTCTTGCCACCACCTTTTCTACTTCCACTTCTACTCTTAACGCCCCTCGACGCGTTGTGTCGATATGTCGGCGGTGGGCGCCGCACTCCTCCTCTTCATCTTCTCCATCATCGATACAACCTCCACTACCTCCATTGCCTACACCATCTCCACCGTCCTCACCATCACCTAACCCATCACCGTCACCTTCGCCACCTCCTCTCCCCAAGTCGCCTAACCCACTACCTCTACCTCCGTCATCTCCACCTCCACTGTCTTTACCTACACCTTCTCCGCCATCACCCTCACCTGAGCCCGAGCAAGCTACGCCTTCACCTTTGTAATTATCTCTGCCTTCACCCGTATTGCCTTTGCCACCACTCGATGTCACCCTCTCCATTGAAGCCTCTACACCTTCTAAACATTCGCCTATGCCATCCAAGCCTATTCCCTTCACTTCTTCATCCATTTCCACCCCACGGAGCGGGTGTGCGCTACCTTTGGTGTCCCTTGGTTCTAGTCCCCAAGGAGATGATTAGCCGAGTTAGGATGAGTCAGTGCCAATCGTGTACTTCAAGATTCAAGATTTTATCTGATGCATGCCAATATGCATCCTGGTCCCTGGCTATTTTGGGGATGATGAGCCTGCACTTCTGAAAATGGTCGTCAAGAAGAGTTCCCTTGCGTTGATGCCAGTTTCTTCACGAGTGAGGCTGGTGGCAATCTCATTGTTCACCGGAAAGTTCACCTTTAATGCTGTTATTACCTCTCGCTCTATGGCTATTCAGATTACTGGCCAAGAAGGGTTCTCTACCCGAATTGTGCTCACTCATACGGCTGCCAAAGGTTTGGTGGATTCTATATTCAAGGGGCAATTGGTCGTATCTTCTGCATTCTCAAAGGACATTCTCCACATTCTATACAATTTCCCTCGATTTGTCAATGGGCCGGCCACGCCAACACCGTGTATTACTCTTCCTCAGTTCCATCCTGCCCTTCTATCAAGGGAGTTGTGCTTCATGCCTGATTACCAAGTGGAGTTGTCGAATCTCATGCTTCTAGTACCAAGGGATAAAACTCTGTGGTTTCATGATGTTCATCCCAAGGAGTTACTTGTTCAAGAATGTCCACATGATGTTAGCACCGGGTATCTAGGGGCAACCGCCTCGACGAAGCTGCATGTTCATAACCGGGCTAGGCCATCTGCCAGATGGGCCCGTTACTTAAGGAGATATTTCAAGTCAAGAAGCCCAAAGGTCCAAGTCCGTGCCAGGCGGATCCAATACAAGCAAGTTTCTGCCAAGAAGAGGTGGCGACGCAAGTTCAAAGGCCGTCAGCTGTGCACTCAGGGGTCCACTTCTTCCTCTTCCTCTCATTCATCATTTCTTCTACTCAGCTCCCACCCTTGGGTGATGTACCTTCTGTGAGCGACGTCACGCGGTTCGGAGTTCGATGGTGCGGGGAAGAGGATGCGGAGAGCGCGCGGGCTCCTCTTTTTGTTTGTTTTGCTGTTTGCTGCAACACAGAGATGAGAGAAGAGAGAGAAGGGGCCACCACGGGAGATTGCTCCGGCGGGGCGAGCGGGACAAGTATAATATAGCAAGATATGGGGTTCAAACGGCCATAGCGGGAAGTGACTCGCCGCGGCCTCGGGGGGACGAGAAGGGTGCAGAAATTAAATAACAAGAATTGAAACGGCCATTGGGGAAGTGACTCGCCGCGGCCTCGAGAATATGAGCAGAATATAGCAGAATATAAAAGAGAATATAAGAACAGAGATTTAAACGGCCATTGGGGAAGTGACTCGCCGCGGCCTCGATGATATGAGCAGAATATAACAGATTATAGAGAGAATATAAGAACGGAAATTTAAACGGCCATTGGGGAAGTGACTCGCCGCGGCCTCGATGATATGAGCAAAATATAATATAATATAGAAAGAATATAGGAACGAAAATTTAAACGGCCATTGGGGAAGTGACTCGCCGCGGCCTCGATGATATAAGCAGAATTTAACAAAATATAAAGAGAATATAGGAAACAGAAATTTAAACGGCCATTGGGGAAGTGACTCGCCGCGGCCTCGATGAAAAGATGTGATCGCCAGGGGCCGAAAGACCCCAAAATAAGAAAGTGATCGCGCCTACCTCAAGAGCGGGACATGGCGGGTTGCTTCTTCCTCTCCTTCCGGCCGGCCGACGGAGAGGGCTTTCCTCGGGTACCCTTGCAAAACAACGACAAATAAACGACAAGTGGATTAGAAAGATGGAGGTGTAGTATTCAAATCCTCGCGGTAAAAATAATGAAATGATGGCAAGACGCACACCTGGTTGGTGTTATCTTTTAAACCCCTCTCGGACTCGAGTAGGAGGAAAATGAGATGATGGATGCAAGAAGTATAAGAGAAGAGGCGCCCTTGTGAAGGGGGATAGAGGATGCAATATGATGAATGTAAAGAACTATGGAGAAAAAGGGGAAGAAAAAGCTTATTGGATGAGCCGAGGGTGAAATCCGGCGGAGCTCCGGCAGCGTGGGGACGACGGGGAAGCGCGGTGGATGAAGACGACCTTCCTCTCGCGAGCGTAGGCACCCGAGAAGCCGGCAGAACCTCCACCTACAAAAGACCCCACGGGTTAGAAAAATGACTCCGTAGCCTCTGGGCTCCGGCAGCCTATCGGATCACTGCTTAGCTCCCCTAGAACTGAGGGGGTGGGCCTATATTTATAGAGCTCCGGAAGGTGGAGGCGTCCAGGACCCTGGACACCTCCATCAGGGCCGAAATAATATTTTATTCTATTTTTATTGATTTTTTTAGAATACTTTTATGGGGGCGTCCAGGGTCCCGGACGCCTCTAACAGGTCCACCGAAAACCGACGACGGCCGCACGCGGTTTGGCACAACGCGTGGTTTTGTGAGCGGCGCCTCGTGATTCAGAAATGGGCGCGTCCAGTCAGCTGGACGTCTCTAAATTTGGCTTTTTTCACACACGACAAACCGTCGTTCGGTGGCCGGCGCCCGTGAGTGAGTTGATGGAGGCGTCCAGGGGCCTGGACGCCTCCAAAAGTTTATTATTTTTTATTTTTCTTTTGTCTTTTATGCCAAGGCTGGCATTTTTATTTTTTTATTTGTTTCTATGGAGGCGTCCAGGGGTCTGGACGCCTCCATTAATATATATATAATTTTATTTATTTTTTTGTTTTTGTATGCCAACTGGCATTTTACACTTATTTTTTATTTTTGTTTTTATGGAGGCGTCCAGGGTCCTGGACGCCTCCATAAATATATATATTTTTTATATTTTTATATTTGGTGTTGGGGCCCTGAGAAAAGAATAAAACAAATTAAAATCATGGGGGCGTCCAGGGGCCTGGACGCCCCCATTAAGACCCACCCGGGTCCTTGGATCGGGCGTCGGTGGCCGCCCGGCAGATATCCTTCTTGGTTCCGGAACCTCCTGATGCGTTCGACTGGTGTTGATGCCGTCCGAATGCCGTGACGGGACGATTCCGGATGCCGAAAAGGGCGGAAGAAGACTCAAGAAAAGGAAGCACTCAAGTGATTCAAAACGCGTAAGCCGTCGCGGGACGTTGTATAGTAATATGAGACTTTCTCAGGAGACGTCAGGAATGGCGTGTCTACAGCTGTCCCGCCTTGGCGTCTGCTTTGCAAGGGAGCTATACGTAGTGGAATGGTATCGAAGTGGAGTGAAATGGAGTGGGAGCGGACTGATAAGTTGATGCCAAGGTGTGATGAGACACGCTTGTGACGTTACTGTTTGGAATCTTTCCTGAAGTTTTAATGAGGCGACCTTGAAGGAGGTCTTTCAAATATTGACGATTGCTTGGACGGAGATCAAATAAGGGAGGGTGAGATGTGCACTCAGGCACGAAACAAAAGAAGACCAACTTCTCGGTGTGGAAGTACCTGGGTCATAAACCGGAGGTTTCACCTTTGGGGAGCGGTTACCAGCCAATGTGGAAGTGCTGCGGCCAAGGTGGGTCAAAAAGGTAAAGGAATATCTGAGGGTCTGTCCAAACAAGGGTCTCCTTTGGAAGAGCAGCGTAGGGCTGTCTCAAAGAAACTCAGTATTTCATTCAGAGTGGAATATCTCATATTTGTAGGAATTGAAACACAACGGCTTTCACAATCGAATCGCTTGAATGATCTTCCGCAATAAATCAAAGTCCTATATGAATGCATGCTGGGTTTAAAGAAAAATTCAAAACAAACTAAAATAGAAAATAACCAAGGATAATATTGTCAACTTGTGAAGAACGGGTCAGGATACCGACCCGGTGAGCTGATACTGGGCTGGGGCCCGTTTATCCGCGTACCAACTCACTAAATGGAACCGTCATCCCCATTCTAACACAAATTGACGGCCTATCCGTACAACCCAAACTCTTCCGGGATCATCACCGTTTTTGTTGAAGGGGAACTCAAATCCCAGATTCGTTCGGGCCGCAAGGTCCTTGACATGTTCTAGTAGCGTAGGTATCATATACTATGATGCATGACATGGTGGGACCAACCAATGAAAGGTGGGACAGGAGATAGGACAAAGACATCCGTTAGTAAAACCTGCACAGGCCAGCAAAGGTTAGCAACATCAAAAGGTAGCAGAACCGCACCACAGTTCAAAGGAGATCCAGACAAAATCTTGACAATGACCACTGATGTGACACGTTCTGTCCTGTAGCACCCTTCCCTTCCTATAAGAACTCCCCTTAGGCTAGTTCATTCAAATGCACCAAGGTGGGTTTTGGAAGCTCAGGAGAGGAAGGAGAGGAGAATCTAGAGATCTTCAGGATGGAAGGAGAGTCTTCCCGCGTTATGAAGAGGAGCAGGCCTAGCAGCGAGATCAGGCGACTCTCCGACCTCGAGGGTCATTTGAGTGGGACGATCATGTCGCATATGGTAAGCTGATTCATTTCAAATTTCTCCACGTGAACCTTCTTCTTACTTCCTTCATTTCTTCTTCTTTCCTCTTCTAGCCATATCCACTCTTCCCAGGCCCGAGGAAGTTTTCCAAGCTGCCATGGCTTTCAAAGCTGACTTCCAATATCTCCATTGGCATGAGGGCCATACTCTCGAAGTGGCATCTGCAGGGGCTCCTTATTCACGCCAAGCATTACGAGAAGATTCGTATGGACTGGGCGGCTATGGGCGCGCTAGTGGAGGTCTGGCATCCCCAGACCCACACTTTTATCTTCCCGACCTTCGAGGTGACCATCCTCCTCGAGGAGGTGGAACTTCTGCTTGGTCTGAAGAAATTCAAGAGTGACGGGAAGGTGAAGGCTATGCGGATGCTGACACGGGGTACTTCTGAAAGCGTCCTTGGAAGCTTCATGCCGCCCGACGCAGCTAGAAAGGTCCGTACTCAGAAGGGGATCGATCTCCAAAAGCTCGCGGAGTGGGTCATGGACGCCCTGAGAGGGTCACCAGACGATGACTATTTGGAGGGAATCATGAAAGGGTTCACCATTTGTCTGGCGGGTGCTCTCTTGTTCCCTTATACCGACAACATGGTGGAGGAAGACCAACTGGGTGCTATCTGCGGGATCTGGCGTGGAAAGAGGGTGGGACCCGCCGTCCTTGCCTATCTTTACAGCGGCCTTACCGCCTCGAGCATGGGTAAGCCTCCATTTGGTTGTGCACTTGTCTTGAATTGCTGGCTGGATTTGCATTTCAAATTCGACCACCGCGAGGGAATGCCAACCGTTTCGAAGCTCTTCCAACAAAGCCCGCTTCATCACATAGCCGACGTGTTAGGCTTTGGTGGTACTGTAGTGAACCGCGTTCCGTGGCTGAAGAAACGTGAAGACTGGCGGTCTCACTTCCGCACCGTGACACAAGGCTTCTTCACTTGCGCACCGGCATGTTCGCTTTCGCTTGATCTCCTCATGAGGCCTTCTCCCGAAGTCGATCTTCAACTGATCGGCGCGACCGAGTTTGTTCTTTACAACGCGCATCGGTGCTGCCTGCAGATCGGCATCCCACGCCATTCGTTCCCGCCACCGACTGGTATCGTTCCCTTGAAGAAGAGGGAGTTGGGTACTGAAGCGGACGCGAAGGAAGCGAAGGCCATTAAAGCACCCTGGAAGACATGTGTTGCGGGAAAGGCGTTAGCGCACGTGGTGGAAGAATGCGAGCCGTGGAGGGCTTATGTAACCGAACTGGGGAAGTTAAGGCCTAAAGCGCCTAAGCCCCTGATGTAGTTCACTCTGTTTTTCTGATGAATAAAATATGGCATGGATGTTTCAGACCCTTATCCACTTAATTTATTATATATATATTTTTGTGATTTTTCTTTTTCTTTATGTTTTTTTTATTATTTTGTTTGGGTTAAGTGCGTATTCTAACCCCCCCTTTTATTTATATATATATATATATATTTTCGAAATTCTTATTGTGGGGGCGTCCAGGAGCCTGGACGCCCCTATCTTTGATTTTTTTTATTTTTATTTATTATTATTTTTTATTATTATTATTATTTTTTTATTTGTTTTATTTTTTGGGGCGTCCAGAGAACTGGACGCCCCTAATTTTTATTTTATATTTTTTTTAATTTTTTTGTTGTAGGGGCGTCCAGACGCCTGGACGCCCCTATAATTTTGAATTTTGAAAAAATAATAAAAATAAAAAAAAGGTGGGGGCGTCCAGGCGCCTGGACGCCCCAAAGAAGATAATTTCTATATATAAGGGCTGCCCCCCCCCCTTTTGCTCATTTACTGTTCAATCTGACGACCCAGTCACCCAGACGACCTATTCTTAGTCCCCATGGAGCGAGGAGGATCGAGCCAGGGTCCAGGGAAGCGAAAACGACTGGCTCATCGTGCGAGGAGGTTGAGGGATGATGCCGAGGAGGCTGCAGCAGAGGAGATTGCCGCGGAGGAGGGGATGGAGGTGCCTCTCCTGGCCGCGGAGGCTGCTGCGGATGCTGGTGACGCGGGAGAGGACGATCACGACCCGGTAAGTACCTCGGAATCCTCACTCTGTGGTTCAATAGGCTAAAACGGGTGTGCGAAAGGTTGTGAGAGAGAGGCTGGTAGTGAGGGAAGGAGGTGTCCAGGGACCTGGACGCCTCCATGTTTTCTTTTTCCCTTTTTTTTATTTATTTATTAATTTTCGTAAATAAGAAAATGAAATAAAATAATATTAAAAATAAGGAGGCGTCCTAGGTGCTGGACGCCTCCATAAAAATATATATATTATTAATAATTTTTGTTTTGGCCATTTTTGGGTTTTTTTCTAAAAAAAGGAAATTTGGGAGGAGGCGTCCAGGGCATTGGACGCCTCCACAAGAAAATAAAAATATATTTTTTTATTATTTTTTTATATTTTTTTTATTATTTTTAAAAGTAAAAATAAAATAAAGAGAATAGGTAGTATATATATACAGTGTTATTGTTTATTACTGTTCATGATGCTGATGTGTTCTTTGTTGGTTTTGTGGTTTGCAGGGCGTGATGAAGGGCCGGATCAGCTGGTCCTTGGTGGTGGCAGCATACCGTGGGCTGCCGGATTTCCAGAGGGCGCGTGTGGACGCCATGGGCTTTGGAGCTTTCCTTAGGATCGAGCCCTTCCGGCTCGACCTTCCTCTTATCCAGGCACTGAGGGAGCGGTGGCACGCACCGAGCCGGGCGTTTCTGATGCCCTGGGGGCACATGGTGCCGTCACTGGAGGACGTGGCTCGGATCACCGGGCTACGAGTTGACGGAGAGGCAGTCAGCGGGGTCACCTACCCCGACTACCGAGAGAGTGCCCTGGACCTGCTGTGGTTAGAGACGAGCGTGACTGATAGAGACAGCAGGGTAGTCGGCCGAGTGGAGATCATGGAGGCGCTCGGATTCGTCGACCCGCGTCAGCGGGTTAGCGAGACTGGGGCAGAGTTCTTGGCTCGACTGGAGGGGGATGCTCGTGCTGCTTTCACCCAGGACCCGAGCGAGCGGGAGCTGGTGGATCTAGACCTTCGGAGGTTTCTTTTCTTCTTCCTGGGCCGCCTTCTGCTGGGGACGAAGGGGGATGGCATCCACTGCCGTTTCCTCGGGATCTTGGCGGATCTGGACAGAGTGGGGCACTATGCGTGGGGAGCGGCTCTGCTTGCCCATCTGATTGCCGATCTCTCCCAGACTTCGGAGAAGGAGACGACAGTCAGCGGCTTCGCACCTTTCCTCCAGGTAAACATTTTATTTATGCATTCTCACAGTTAAATATGTAATTATTCGTGCTAATGATGTATGATGGATGCAGGTGTGGAGCTATTACTACTTCCCGATGGGGAGGGCTAGGCATGGGAACAGGAGAGCCGTGCCTCTAGCGCGACAGTGGAGGCCGGTCGTGGTTGCAGCACCACACAGCTACCAGCTGGCGTCACTTCGTCGGGAGCTGAGCGAGTATCCCGAGGCCATGGTATGATGCGTATGATTTTTTTATGTTTATGCATGTGACTGAATGGTAACTAACATGATGTATGTATGGTGATGCAGGTGGTGTGGAGACCCTACCTGGGCATGGGCGACGCTGGCCAGCCTGGGTTGTAGCGGGTCTTCCTCGCTTCAGGCGGGACGTGTGGGTCCATTGCCTGAACGAGATCGAGCCGCTTCGGCTGAGGCTGGTTATGAGGACGTTGGGGCTAGCCCAGGAGTGGGTTGACGTAGATGAGCCGGCCCGCATCGGGCGGAAGACCAAGGGGAAGGCGAAGATCGTGGACTGGCGCACGCGCTTCCCAGCACAGTACCAGGACTGGCAGCAGGGCGGGGTCCCAGTAGTGTCCCACGTACAGGACAGCACAGACTACATGAGACGGTACCGAGCTACGTACGGGGACCGCCTCTCCTTGGGTGGTATGGCAGGGGTAAGTGAAATGAAACTGCTCCACCTTTCTATATGTATATGCATGGGATACTAACTTATGTGTAATGCAGGATGCTCGTGATACCATGATTGCCGACCTGCGGGCCCAGTTGGCGGACGCCAGGCGACAGTTGGTGGCCATCCGACAGGAGTTGGAGATCCTGGTGAGTTTATGCAATGCATTTTTTTGTGACCTGGATTTTTGATGCTTAGCCTTTGACTGACGTTTGCCCCGTGTTTCAGCGGGCCCACCAGACAGCGGCAGCCGCGATGGCTGGTGGAGCGGGTTCCAGTTCGCGGGGCCCTCCTCCGGAGGTTTCTGCCCTCCAGGAGCAGCTGGCGTACGCGGTGGCTCGGGCTGAGGAGGCCGAGCGTGACCGCGAGGCTCGAGTGAGTGCTTGCTTGGCCGCGACCCTTTTCCAGCTACTTTCCTTCTATCACTGTTCTCTTACGGTGCATGCGTGCCTTGACAGGTGGCCGAGATCCGAGAGGCCCTGGCGCGTGCTGTTCGTGCTGAGCAGGAGTGCGATGCCCGGGTGGCAGAGCGTGACGCCCGGATTGCGGAGCTAGAGGAGGAGCGGCGACGGGAGGCTGAGGAGCTTCCTCGCGACGTAGTGGATCTGCGGATCGCCCTCGAGTTGTCGAGGAGAGAGGCGATGAGGGAGAGAGAGGAGAGGGAGAGGGATAGGGAGAGCGTGGAGAGAGAGAGGGAGAGGGATAGGGAGAGAGAGAGGGAGGAGCGACAGCGGGATCAGACCGAGAGGAGGGCTCTAGAGGCCCAACTGCTGGAGCTCCGATTGAGTCTTGGCACGGCGGAGGGGAGGCTTCGGGAGAGCGAGGAGCGGTACCAGAGGGCGAAGGAACGCGGGGCGCGACTTCGTCAGTCTGGTTCTTTTTCCATGGGCAGCTACCTGGTTTATTCGGCCGAGGAGCGTCGTCGCGCCTTCGAGGCTGGAGTGCCACCGCAGGGCGAGGCGAGCACGGCTTCTCAGGGTTCACAGAGGTCGCGGAGGCCTCCTAGGGATCTCCGTCAGAGGAGAGAGGAAGGAGATGACCAGGAGGGTGACGGTGAGAGTTAGAGAGTTGCTTGTACGTCACCCTTCTCACTGTATGATGTACTTTCGGCTATTATATGAAATGGAAATGGCTTTTGTGTTGTGTGTACTTTTCTCTCTCCCACACTTTCTTTTTTTTGCACTGAGTTGTCCCTTGAGGCACGCTCCGCGAGACCTTGCCCTGAACAGCGGGGAACTATGTTTTGCACGGGGGAATTTTGTTTCCTTTCCCCCGTTTTGGGCGCGTCCAGGCGCGAGGACGCGTCTTAATCCTTGATTTTAAATTTAAAGCGACGGGTGGTCCTTTCTTCTCTCGTGCCTTACCCGCAAACGAGCCCGCCTCCCGCCGAAACGCGCTTGCCCCTTTTTCGTCTTCCTCCTCTTTTGATTGATGGAGTTCGGTGGGCCCGACCGTGGTGAAGGTGGAGAGGGACGAGGAAATCCTCGCCCAAGGAGGGACGCGCCCGATCACGGAACGGCGTCCATGGAGGAGGAAGGGCCGCTTCGGGCCCCCGAGGGACCCGAGGGGCCCGATGGCGTGGGAGGAGGTGAACACGGTCCGGTAGGTCCTCCGATCTCTTCCTCTTTTAATTCATTTTGGGTTTTGAAGCGAGCCGGGCGAGGAGGAAAGGGTTCGGAGAGTGTTGCACTCAAATGATGGACGCGTCCTAGACAGGGGACGCGTTCCTTTTGACTGATATGGGACCCCTTTCTTGGTGCAGGACATGGCAAGGACCCTGGGCCTGGCCGATGAGTGGGCGAGTGCGGACGAGCCGAGCCGCGTCAGGAAGGAGAGTCGCGGCAAGGCGAGGCTCGAGGACTGGCCCGTACGTCTCCCTGGACAGCAAGGGGGTGTACTGGTGCAGGACAGTGCCGACTTCCTACGGCGGCAGAGAGAGAGTTACGCGGGGCTTCCCCAAGCTGGGGACACGCGTGGCATCGGCGGCTCGCGCGCCCAGCTGTCAGAGACTAGGCGGCAACTGGCCGTCGCTCAACATGAGCTGTCGCTCCTGGTAAGTTACGTGCTGCCCTTTTAACTTCAGATTTTGGAGTTTCACTGACGGCCGTTGTTTATTTTGTTCCAGCGTGCCCAGCAGACAGCGACGGTGGGAGCGGCTGGCGGATCTTCTAGCTCCTCGGCCCCTTTTCTCGAGATTGCTTCCCTCCGGGAGCAACTTGCCGGTGCGGTGGCCCGTGCGACTCGGGCGGAAGAGGAGCGTGACGCCTGGGTGGCGACTGTAGCGGAGCTGCGGCATCGTGGTGAGGAGAGACCTTCTCCAGACATCCTGGAGTTAAGGGTTCTTCTGCAGATGATGAGGAGAGAGGTAGAGAGAGAGAAGGCCGAGAGAAGGTCCGAGCGACAGCGGGATCTGACCGAGAGGAGGGCCTTGGAGGCCCAAGTGAGGGAGCTCCAGCTGGGCCTTCAGGCCGTCGTGCAGAGGCTAGGAGGGATGGAGACGCGCTACGAGAGAGCGCGAGAGTTCGGGGAGCGACTCCGCCAGTCCGGTCGCTTTGCCGCCAGTGGCTTCTTCGCCACGCCAGGGGAGGAGCAGCGAGTCACTGCTGCGGAGCAGGCGCCCAGAGGCGAGGCAGGTGCTACTGCACGGGGATCCTGGAGGCTTCTGAGGGACCCTCACCTCAGGGGAGAGGAGGAGAGTGCCCGGAGAGATGAGTGATGGTGAGGATTGGCGGGCTAGCGGACCCGTCACCTCTTTATGTTTATGATGTTTTTGACAACTTATGTAGAATTATGAATGGAGTGATTTGATTTTCTGATGCTTGTTTGTCCTCTTGTGCGTTCCTTCTTCCCTACACTTCTTCTCCTTTGCACTGTTCCCATGTGACGGATCTGTCGAGACTCCGCCTCGAGCGGAGAATCACGTCTTATTGTGACCATTTTCCACGGGAATCTACCGTCGAAGTCAATACTGACGGCCCTGGTTCCTTTTCCCGGATGTTGTGCCAAATTTTGCGGGCGTCCTCCAAAACATGATAGGGTATCCCTAGACAACATAGGGGCTATTTGTCCTATTCTTCGTCCAGTCAATCACCATGTGCGAGCGGTGAAGCGACACATGGGGCCGCTTGGTCGGTGTCTTATTGCGAGGGCTATCATCGACAGGTGATGGGGGCAATCTTGGCTCGCACTCCTTCCATTTCTATAAATTCTTGTCCCTTTTATCTTCCCAGGTATATCGAGGAATAACTCGAGGAGCACAAGTTCTCACGGGAGAGGATGTAAGGTTTCGCACAGCACCTACGGGCGACGCAGCGGATAACAAAAATTTAATTTGCCCGATCCCGGTATTGTGGAAAGCTTAATCTATGCTCTAATCGGTGTTTCTAATACCCTAATTACGGGTTGCGTGTTTCACCTTGCGCGGAACGACGCTGTCCGCTAAGCCCGATGCAGAGAAACCGAACCGCACAGCTGTACGGCCTCTAGAGCAGATCCACACGGACCCTTGCGCAGCGACGGTACCTCCCCGGCACAACTTTCCCCGGCTCTAACACCTTCTGGAGAGAGAGAGAGCAAGGGGGAGAAAGGGGGAGGCTAATCCTCTCCTTAATGCTTAATGCTTGATTAGCATTAAGGGGGGTTGGAAGGGAGAAGCCAAGAGTTCGAATGAACTCACGTAGATGGCTATATATAGAGTTTAGGTTTATTAGAAAAGGGTTCTAAAAGACCAAAACTGTATATATGTCCTTTCTCATATTATACATATGTATTAAACTCCGTTTACACTCCTTTCCAAAAGGAATTAAATGGAAATAATACATACACTTGTATAATAATTATCCGTCACCCAAGAATCCATTGTGTGTGATCCTCTAGGCCCATAGTCACTCTAGTTTAAGGCCCATTAACTTCTAATTCCTAATTAGAAGTAAATTAAACATATTATTCGCTTCTACAAGAGCCGAATAATAGTTTAATTCATTCCGAACCTTCGATCACGTTGGGTCAAGCAAATCCGCGTGATCCTAGATGACGCAGGGTTTAAACCAGCATGTCTGGTACCTGTAAGTCCACAGTTACCGCATCGATATAATCCCTCGCTCCTTCTATGAGTCTGGTACGATCGAGGGTACGGTATCTGTCAAACCCCATGATCGTGCCATTTGACTATGACCTCCTTAAAGTGTATGACGTCCGTTCTAAACGAACTCACACGACCCTGGCCAGGGATTTAACGGAGCGTCAATGTCATGACCCATTAACTGTCTGATATATACCCGACAGTGAGCGATCCCCTCTTGACCATTGATGATCTTCACACGTATCCTGGAGTGGTTAATGACTCGGCAACTCATGACTTATGGTTAAAGTCACTTAGCTAAGTAATTAAACCATTCCAGTCCTCGTGTAAGATCCGATCAATGTCTCAGGTCAAAGGACCAACGATGCTACTGTGACCGTTGGATCTTCAGTTGACATTAGGTATAATCAACCATCTGAAGATCCAATAGCGGATCAGTTCAGTGCACATCCTCCAAGGACATACACCTACACATATGTGTTGGTGCCCCGCACCAATGACCATGAGACTGGTCACTGACACATCATGTGTACTGGTTTAATAGGTAATCAAAGTCCCCGAGTGATTACCCTCCAACCAGGAACAGTTTAAGGTATGTGTTCATGTAAAGTAAGTCTCATGTTCGAGATCCCATCTCGAGCTGACTTTACAACCACATATCCTAGGGACAACGTAAAGTAACACAATCGCATATTTACGCTCAAACACCACTTTATTAATGAACAAGATCGTACAACTATTGGGCCTACCCGACCCGAAATTGGCCTGTAGCACACCAACACTAACAATCTCCCACTTGAACTACAGCCAATTGCCCACAACTTTGAGGCCCATCTTATCCCGATGACGCTCAAATACAGTCTGTGTCAAAGGCTTAGTCAGTGGATCTGCTATGTTGTCTTCTGACGGTACACGCTCTACCATCACATCTCCACGATCAACAATCTCCCGAATAAGGTGAAAGCGCCTAAGAATATGCTTTGACCTTTGGTGAGATCTCGGTTCCTTCGCCTGGGCGATGGCCCCATTATTATCACAAAATAATGGGATGGGAGCTGATATCTCGGGAACTACGCCAAGTTCCAAGATGAATTTCTTCATCCAGACGGCTTCCTTAGCAGCTTCAGCTGCAGCAATATATTCCGCCTCCGTCGTCGAGTCTGCAGTCGTGTCTTGCTTGGAGCTTCTCCAACTGACTGCCCCTCCATTCAACATGAATACAAATCCAGACATAGATTTGCAGTCATCTGGATCTGACTGGAAACTAGAATCTGTGTAAGCTCTAAGCTGTAGGTCCTCTCCTCCATAAAGCAGAAAAAGATCCTTAGCCCTTCGCAGGTACTTCAGGATACCCTTTACTGCCTTCCAGTGCTCTTCGCCTGGATTTGCCTGATATCTACTGACAATGCTTAAAGCATTGGCAACATCAGGTCGTGTACATAGCATTGCATACATGATTGACCCTATCGCCGAAGCATAGGGTACCTTATTCATGTGTGCCACCTCCTCAGAAGTTTTAGGACTCATCCCCTTGGATAGGCAAATTCCATGTCTCATGGGAATGAGACCTCTCTTGGAATTTTCCATCCTAAACCTTTTGAGGATAGTGTCTATGTACATGGATTGGGATAATCCTAGCATCCTTTTAGATCTATCTCGATAGATCCTTATGCCCAGCACATAGGATGCTTCTCCCAAATCCTTCATGGAGAAGGTCTTGGACAACCAAGACTTAGTTGATGTCAACATCGCTACATCATTCCCAATGAGTAAGATGTCATCAACATAAAGGACCAAGAAGGTCACTGAGCTCCCACTGACCTTCTTGTAAACACAGGGTTCATCTTCATTCCGAATGAAGTTGAAAGATTTGACAGCCTCGTCAAATCTTAAGTTCCAGCTTCTAGATGCCTGCTTTAATCCATAAATGGACCTTTGAAGTTTGCATACCTTATTAGGATGTGGCTTGGAAGTGAATCCCTCAGGTTGTACCATGTACACCTCTTCTGACAGGTTTCCATTAAGAAAAGCTGTCTTCACATCCATTTGCCAGATCTCGTAATCCAGGTACGCAGCAATGGCAAGGAGGATTCTGATTGACTTAACCATGGCTACTGGCGAAAACGTCTCGTCATAGTCAATGCCTTGCCTTTGACGATATCCTTTCGCCACTAGTCTAGCCTTGTATGTGTCAACCTGTCCATCTGCACCGATTTTCCTTTTGAAAATCCATTTGCAGCCGATAGGGACCTTCCCTTCGGGTACATCAACTAAGTTCCAAACTTTGTTGGTGTACATGGACTGGATCTCTGAATCCATTGCCTCTTGCCATTTCTCGGAGTCTACACTACGGATCGCCTCCTGGTACGACTGAGGATCATCATCCTCATCGATGCATACCTTAGAGGACCCATCTGAGACATGTCCAACATATCTCTCAGGTTCTCTCGGTAGTCTACCAGATCTCCGTAGTGTCAGTGTTTCACCTTGAATAGGATCAACCGATACAGTCTCATCTAATGAGTGTGTGTCTATGGGTTGTGGTTCTTGGACCTCGTCCAATTCTATCTGGCTCCCACTGTTTTTCTGGAGTAGATATTCTCTTTCCAGAAATACAGCTCTCTTGGCCACTAAGACCCTTTGCTCAGAAGGGTGATAGAAATAATATCCAAACGTCTCCTTTGGATATCCCACAAACCTACACTTATCGGTTCTTGACTCAAGCTTATCACTCTCGTTCTTCTTTACATGAGCAGGACACCCCCAAATTTTAATGTGATTAAAATTTGGTTTCCTGCCCTTCCATATCTCATATGGAATAGAAGGAACTGATTTACTTGATATCCTATTCAATAAATAAGCCGCAGTCTCTAATGCATAGCCCCAGAGAGACAAGGGTAGTCCTGACATAGACATCATGGATCGGACCATGTCTAACAAGGTCCTGTTTCTCCTCTCGGATACACCATTGTGCTGTGGTGTATACGGTGGTGTCCACTGAGAAACTATTCCATGGTCTTTAAGATAAGAAGTGAATTCATGGCTTAAGTATTCACCTCCTCGATCCGATCGAAGAGCCTTAATACTTTTGCCAGTCTGTTTCTCTACTTCATTCTTGTATTCCTTAAACTTCTCAAAGGCTTGTGACTTATGTCTCATTAAATACACATAGCCATATCTAGAGAAGTCATCAATAAAAGAAATGAAATAGAGATAACCTCCTTTTGCTTCTATGGACATGGGTCCACACACATCCGAGTGTATGAGCTCGAGAAGGTCAACAGCCCTCTCTCCATGTCCACCAAAGGGAGCCTTAGTCATTTTCCCCATGAGACACGACTCACAGGTATCAAATGGCTTGTATTCGAATGAATTCAAATACCCATTTGAGTGTAAGTGAGAGACTCTTTTCTCACCTACATGACCGAGTCTGCAATGCCATAGATATGCAGAATTCACTTCATCAGCATTAGAAATTTGCATAACATTAGAACGTGTATCTAATACATATAGACCATTGACCAATGAACCATTGGCTATAACCAAACCATTATTCATTATAGAGCACCCAGTGCTATTAAAAGCCAATGTATATCCAATGTTATACAAGCCAGAGATTGAAATAATATTCTTAATAATATTAGGAACATAATAACAGTCATTCAGCTCCAGAATGACTCCTGAAGGTAAACTGAGGCGTGCAGTCCCGACAGCTTTGGCAGCAACTAAAGCTCCATTGCCCATCCTCAGTTCAATCTCCTTTTTGCCCAATCGCCTTCTATTTGCCAGCACCTGCATAGAATTGCAGATATGAGATGCACATCCAGTATCCAATACCCATGATGTGGATTCCATATATGACAAATTAAGGTCTATGACAAAAATACCTTCATTTAGAATTGCCTTGCAATTCCTTTTCCAATGCCCAGTTTCCCCGCATCGAAAACATTTGTCTTCCTTTTCATTCTTCTTGCCCTTCCCTTTGTCAACCTTGGCGTGCTGCTTACCCGTGGCCTTTTTCTTTCCCTTCCCTTTGTTACTTATGGTGGATATTTGAGTTACCTTCCTTTTCTTGTTGGCCCGGCCAACAATCATTACAGACGAAGATGGTTTATCTTTCTGCATGGTTCCTTCAGCACTCTTTAACATATTGAGCAGCTCCGGGAGAGTTGCTTCAATCCTGTTCATGTTAAAGTTCATGATGAAGGAAGAAAAGGAATCGGGCAATGACTGGAGTATAAGATCAATGCATAGTTCAAGATCCAACTTGAACCCCAATGCATTGAGTCTTTCAATCCACTCCATCATTTTCAGTACATGAGCCTGTACTGAAGAACCCTCAGACATCCGTGTCCTGAAAAGCCTTTTGGAGATGTCATACCTCTCAATCCTACCCTGCTCCCCGAAGAGCTGGCGTAGATTGAGAAGTATACTTCTACAATCAGTCTTTTCAAATTGCCTCTGTAGCTCGGGAGCCATAGAGGCCAACATGTAACATTGGGCTAGGGAGGAGTCCTCAGACCACTTGGCATAAGCCAGTAACTCGCCCTCGTCGGCATCAGGAGCTGGCTCAGAATGAACCGTGTCCAACACGTACGCTATCTTTTCGGCGGTAAGGACTATGCGTAGATTACGCAGCCAATCCGAGTAGTTCGGTCCAATTAATCTATTTGCATCCAAGATGCCGCGGAGGGGGTTGGACGACGACATTGTAATCTGGATAAGAAATAAAAGACAACTTAGCATGTGTTCAAATTCTAACTTAGATGTGGTTTTCTATCTTAGTTAGTCCCACTATTTTTCGATCGGACTATATAACCCTCAGTATATAGAACGGGAGATCAACGAGATCAACCTAGTGGGTCGGAATCCCAACGAGACTAATGTACGACCTTGTGGAAAGCACAACAAGCCATACACCATCTCAAGGGCAGTCAACAAGCACTTGCATCTAATGCAATATCCGATATTCGGCCCCCGAGAAATCATCCCCTTGTGGAAAGCACAACAAAGGATATTCTCGGTTAGATCTAACCATCATTACTACATAGCAATAAGTTCATGACCCGACCCTTGTGGAAAGCACAACAAGGCCGAGTTCAATTCCTCACTCCATTGAGGCCGAGCCTTGGAGTTTAATCCCGCCCCCAAACTCATGGACCTTGTGGAAAGCACAACAAATCCATGAAATGAAGACGTTCATTCACTCCACAATGATGGAGGGCCACGACGACTCCTAGAGCCACGCTTACCAGATCTAAAATTTAAACGCGAGGGAATTTAATTTTATCTTGATCTCACCCTAGGTGGTAATATAAATATATCCAATATATTTACCGTACCTAGTAGTTTGCACAAAATAAATGCATCCAATGCAAAAATGAACGCAAGTGATCATGGACTTTAACCCTAATGTAACTAAGACATCCGGCCCGCTTCCGAAGCAGCTGGATCGTCCTCGTCGGGTGTGCTCCACGCTTTCAATCGCCGACGCCGCATTAATTACAACTTTTACACGGCACGCAGGCCGGAAAAATTAAATTACATGTGACTCAAATTCCAGCAGCCCTTAGGGCGAGTACAACAATGGAGGAAGATAGAAGTACATTGGAATTTTAACAGAGAGAGAAAGGAGGTTCGCAGACCCCAATTAATTACATTAATCCAAGTCCATGATCACTTGCCAACCCATTCAAATAAAATCAATCAAGGGTTATTTTCTGAAAATAATCCTTACTTTTGAATTTAATAATGGGATGTGCAAACAAAAACAGGCTAGCTTTGTTTAATTTTAAAAATCAAAGCATGATTAACTAAAATTAAACATACAAGCAGGCCAATACAAGGTAAATAAAGTAACGCACGTAAAGAACCATCATTTTCTACAGGGGCATCTAATTGAGATAATTATTTAAATTTAAATTTAAATTTAATTATCCAATAATCAAATTTAAATTTAAAATTTAAACATGCCAATAATTTAAATTTAAATTCAAACTAATTATCCAATAATTTTTGTTTGAAATTAAATTTAAAATAATGTAATTATCCTCAATTAGTAATTTTCTAAAATTTAAAATTTGAATTTAACAATTATCTAATAATTAAAATTCAAATAATTGAATTTTCTACATTTAACTTCAATAAAATTTAAAATTTGAATTTTTTAATTATCTAATAATTAAAAATTCAAAAACTTAAATTTTACTGAAGTAACTTCAATTATTACCATTTTATCTCAAGGTAAATAGTAATTATCTCACCTCCGTAAATTCAACACGGTTAAATAAAAATTAACTTTTGACATTTACCATCGAGATAACATAATTAACCTACTAGATAAAATTCTATTTAATTTACTGAGCATTTTAATATATATATCTAATATATATATAATTTTACAGGCGCACAGTAAATTAAACAGGTTAAAACAATTTTTTTAAAAAAAAAAAACTTTTTTTTTTTTAATCCCGCCGGGTCAACCCCGCGCGCGCGGGCGGCGCCCGCGCGCGCGGGCGTTGACCCGCGTTGCGGCGCCCGCAACGCGGGCGACCCGCGTTGCGGGCGCCCGCGCGCGGGTGCCGCCTGCGGGCGCCCGCGGGCGGGAGCCGCCTGCGGGCGCCCGCCACGCGGACGCCCCGCGTGGGCGGCGCCCGCCACGCGGGCACCCCGCGTGGGCGGCGCCCGCCCACGCGGGTGCGCCCGCCGGCGCACTGCGCCGAGCGGCGCAGTGCGCCATGCGGGAGCCCAAAAAAAAAATTTTTTTTTTTAAATTTTTTTTTTAAAAAAAAAATTTGCTGTTTGTATGCCTAGCATCCATGAAGAACAGAGATGTCCAAATCTCTTTCTACAAATTATAATTGAAGATTTTATTGCCCCTAAAGCATGGTTCTAAACAGCGCTAAAACACCGACCAGAGCGCGAACCTGGCTCTGATACCACTGTAAGGTTTCGCACAGCACCTACGGGCGACGCAGCGGATAACAAAAATTTAATTTGCCCGATCCCGGTATTGTGGAAAGCTTAATCTATGCTCTAATCGGTGTTTCTAATACCCTAATTACGGGTTGCGTGTTTCACCTTGCGCGGAACGACGCTGTCCGCTAAGCCCGATGCAGAGAAACCGAACCGCACAGCTGTACGGCCTCTAGAGCAGATCCACACGGACCCTTGCGCAGCGACGGTACCTCCCCGGCACAACTTTCCCCGGCTCTAACACCTTCTGGAGAGAGAGAGAGCAAGGGGGAGAAAGGGGGAGGCTAATCCTCTCCTTAATGCTTAATGCTTGATTAGCATTAAGGGGGGTTGGAAGGGAGAAGCCAAGAGTTCGAATGAACTCACGTAGATGGCTATATATAGAGTTTAGGTTTATTAGAAAAGGGTTCTAAAAGACCAAAACTGTATATATGTCCTTTCTCATATTATACATATGTATTAAACTCCGTTTACACTCCTTTCCAAAAGGAATTAAATGGAAATAATACATACACTTGTATAATAATTATCCGTCACCCAAGAATCCATTGTGTGTGATCCTCTAGGCCCATAGTCACTCTAGTTTAAGGCCCATTAACTTCTAATTCCTAATTAGAAGTAAATTAAACATATTATTCGCTTCTACAAGAGCCGAATAATAGTTTAATTCATTCCGAACCTTCGATCACGTTGGGTCAAGCAAATCCGCGTGATCCTAGATGACGCAGGGTTTAAACCAGCATGTCTGGTACCTGTAAGTCCACAGTTACCGCATCGATATAATCCCTCGCTCCTTCTATGAGTCTGGTACGATCGAGGGTACGGTATCTGTCAAACCCCATGATCGTGCCATTTGACTATGACCTCCTTAAAGTGTATGACGTCCGTTCTAAACGAACTCACACGACCCTGGCCAGGGATTTAACGGAGCGTCAATGTCATGACCCATTAACTGTCTGATATATACCCGACAGTGAGCGATCCCCTCTTGACCATTGATGATCTTCACACGTATCCTGGAGTGGTTAATGACTCGGCAACTCATGACTTATGGTTAAAGTCACTTAGCTAAGTAATTAAACCATTCCAGTCCTCGTGTAAGATCCGATCAATGTCTCAGGTCAAAGGACCAACGATGCTACTGTGACCGTTGGATCTTCAGTTGACATTAGGTATAATCAACCATCTGAAGATCCAATAGCGGATCAGTTCAGTGCACATCCTCCAAGGACATACACCTACACATATGTGTTGGTGCCCCGCACCAATGACCATGAGACTGGTCACTGACACATCATGTGTACTGGTTTAATAGGTAATCAAAGTCCCCGAGTGATTACCCTCCAACCAGGAACAGTTTAAGGTATGTGTTCATGTAAAGTAAGTCTCATGTTCGAGATCCCATCTCGAGCTGACTTTACAACCACATATCCTAGGGACAACGTAAAGTAACACAATCGCATATTTACGCTCAAACACCACTTTATTAATGAACAAGATCGTACAACTATTGGGCCTACCCGACCCGAAATTGGCCTGTAGCACACCAACACTAACAGAGGAGGAGTTCAAAATTCTGAGAGTTGGATGGAGGGCGAATCTTCCCATTCCTCGAAGAGAAGCAGGTCCAGTGGTAGTAGTTCCAGGAGGCTTTCAGACTTTGAAGGGCACTTCAGCGAAAGGGCCCAATCACAACTCGTAAGCCAAGTTTTCTTGCCCTTTTCTCATTTTTTCTTCCTTTCTTCTGACCAAACCTCACCCCCATTCCTTGTATGTGTAGGTTGTGATGAAATCACAAATCTTATGGGAGTTGGTAGTAGCAGCGTACAGGGGCCTCCCAGATTTTCAGAAGGCGAGGCTAGACGTGATGGGATTTGGTACCTTCTTCGGATCGAGCCGATCCAGCTCGACCTAGGTCCTGATCCAAGCCTTGTGTGAGAGATGGGACCCAGTGAGCCGGGCATTCTTGATGCCCTGGGGGCACATGGTGCCCAGCTTGGAGGATGTGGTCCGGATCACAAGCCTGAAGGTGGAGGGCGAGGCAGTGACCGGGGTCACTTATGCGGATTACCGAGAAGGTGCTCGAAGCTACTGGGTTTGGACCTAGATGGTCGGAAAAACAGGTCGGTAGCTAGGGCGTCCCTCATGGATGCATTAGGGCTCACCGACACTCGTCGGCGGGACGATGAATCCTCAGAAGAGTTCATGGAAAGGATGGAAATAGGATGCCGTGCCGTGTACTGCACAGATTTCGGCAACTGGGAAAGATGCAACATAGATTTGAGGAGATTTCTCCTCTTCCTTTTGGGGAGATTGGTACTGAGCTCGAAAGGGGACGGTATCCAATGTCGCTTCCTGGAGCTGCTGTCAGACCTTGAAGAGTAGGGTATTATGCCTGGGGAGCCGCCATGCTGGCACACTTGTTTGCAGGCCTATTCCAAGAAACGGATCGTGAGATGACTGTGAGTGGTTTCACACCATTCATCCAGGTATTTTTGGTTTTGCTTGTTTTGTATTTTTTTTGTTATTTTCGCAAGGTGCTGATGACCTGCGCCGAGCAGCTATGGAGTTATTATTACCTCCCTATGGGGAGAGCTCGACATTGGCGACCCGTGATGGTGCCGCTAGCCAGGCGGTGGGAACCCGTCATGAGTGCGGCACCCCTAACCTACCAACTGATGGTGTTAAGGCGGGAGCTACAGGAGTTCCCTACGGCGATGGTAAACTAGAGACCCTACTCAGACATGGTCGATGCCAACCAGCCGTGGGTTCTAGCAAGTCGTGGCCGGTTCAGACGGGAACTATGGATGCACTGCCTGAATGAGATCGAGCCACTTCGGCTACGATTAGTTATAAGGACTTTAGGACTGGCTCAAGAATGGGTGGATTCGGCTGCGCCACCTCGTGTCGGGAGAAAGACGCGAGGACCGGCGACCTGCATTGACTGGCGCGTGCGGTTCCCTGAACAGTATGAGGACTGGCAACGGGGTGGCACGATTGTAGAATCACATGCGCGGGATAGCGAGGACTACTTGCGTCTATATAGGACAAAGTACGCAGAGCGGTTCCAACCCCGGGGACTTGTGGAGGTAGGTTTCCCCTTTTCTCTTTTCTCTTTCTCCTTTTCTTGGTTTTCTGGTAAAAATGCTGACTCGTAAGGCTGCAGGATGTCCGGGATACCATGATAGCGAATTTACGAACTCGCTTGGCAGAGATGGAGCAACAGTTGGGTGATGCCCGCGGAGCTACGAGCGCCTTGGTAGGTGTACAGTGCATTCCTAATTAAAACCCCAGATTCCAGATGTTGGCTGCTAATTCACACGGTCGTAGCATGCCCAGATTGGCGCGGCTTCCCCAGCGATGGGAGTAGGTGGTGCCTCTTCCAGCTTGTGGATTCCCACCTCAGAACTTGACTCGCTTCATGAGCAACTTGCTCACGCCACGCAGCGTGCTGCGGAGGCAGAAGGAATGCTCTGTATACAGGTAAAAGTTTCAGCGTTGAGTTCTCTTTGTTTACGCCTTATCGCGTATCTGAGATGGTACACTCGGCAGGAAAAGGAGACGGAAGAAGCGCTTGCCAAGCTGCGCAGAAGGAGGCTAGGATAGCAGAACTGGAGAGGGAACTGCGGCGTCATCCTGATGACGACTCATCAGGGATGCTATGGAACTGAGGATCACTCTCCAGTTGGAGAGGGAAGACCGTGAGAGAGAACGGGCAGAGAGGAAAGAACGCAGAGAGAGAAAGAGCCAACAGATTGACTGAAAGGGAGGAACGAAGGGCCATGGAGGCCCAACTATTCGAACTCCGAATCAGCCTTGGTCTTGCTGAACAGTGGCTGAGAGATGGTGAGGAGCGCTACCGAAGAGCACGAGAGCGTGGCTTTCGTGTTGGTAGCTTCTCTGCTGCTTCCGCGGATCAACGCCGGGATGTGGGAATAGGAAGAGGAGTACAGAGCGGCAGGAGTACCGCTTTTCGTAGTTGGGTAGCACCTTTGAGAGTGTTTTGCCCGGAGAGTAGTGGGACGAGTAATGCGAGAGAGAGGGTGGAACTTGATGTAATTTTTTTGGTTTTTTTGGAATAAAACACAAGGTTTGGTTTGTTTGTTTTTCACCTTTGCTTCAGTTACCTGAATCCCTGCACATATCACTGAAACAAACAAATCAGAATTTCTGTTCTGACTTGGCCCCTTGCTCAATAAGCAAATGGTCACTGTGACTGTCCTTGATAACTGGTCAAGGGGCCAAGCCTTTATTTAACGAAGGCAAGGGAAAGATGCGGTGATGATAAATGCGACAGGCAAGCACACGAATGCAAGCGGTATTAAAGTGAGATGCTGCACGCAAATGCAATCATGCAAAATTGATTTGTTTTCTTTTTTATATTTGACATTTTTTTGTTTTATCATAAAAAGATTTTTTTGTTTGCAAATATGTACATTTCTCTTTTCATTTTTTTGTGCTTTTATCATTTCAATTTTTTTATTGCTAACGCCCGGCAAGCACCCAAATGGCACCTAACCTACGTGAGACAGGGGTTTCTTACTAACCTCCCAGGTATCTTAAGTGCACATCTAGGTTGATTTGGGCCTCTAGACCCCTCGAATGACGATCCCGCCGGCTAAGACTTACCCTGATGACAATACCGTCATGCCATGCTTAGGCTCCCAGTTGCTTCCGACCACAGGGATTCACCCAAAAGGTGTTTGAGGTAGATGATTTGCCCGACCCGGGTCTGTTTCCTCACAACTCTAGATGGTATAAGATGGAACACCCTGGAACCCTAACGACCAACCGCGCGACGCTGACCCGGAATCAGACGCCGTCGCACCCATAGGTGACGCGCTTGCATTGGCCTAAGCCCGAGGTTAAACAAGAAGACATCAAGGTGGTAAACAGGGGTCTTGACCAGCCAGAAACACAGAGACTCCTTCGCAGCGATAGCTTTTGCTTTTCAAAGTAGGCAACCAAAATGTGTATATTAAAATAAGGTCGCAGACCCTGGGCAGTTTTCACCTTTCAGAAACTCCATCGAACCTTCATCTTTAGAGGGAGAAGGAAGAGCGTAGGGGATAAACCTCCTGAGAGGACCGGCAAAGCCGTTAACCCGGCGAGCGAATAAGGGCCCATTAACTCTTTCCTTTCGGACAACTTCGGACCAAATCTCGAGCATTTACATTCCACGGCCCCCCTTTGTGGATTCAGACTTTTGCTTTGAGGGGTTCCGTTTATCGTACCAGGCACGGTCACGACCAGGCTTTTCTCTTGATTTTGATTTTGTATTTCTTTCTGTGAGGGAGATATAGTCGTTTGACATTGGTGGGCTCCCTCTTCGTATGCCTGCGGGGACACTGCCCTCTTCTCGTGCTCTGATCGATGCTCGAGGAAATGGGTCCTACTCTTGCCTTTGGGGTTTGAGTTTCGGTTTCTCATGCTCAGCGTTTTAAGGGCGCCGACTGTCTCATTTGGTCGAAGAGAAAAGAATAAAGATTACAGCTTCCGGAGATCTTCTAGGTGTGGCCCTACCGTAGGTGATGCTACCAACTTTTTTGAATAAAATACATAAGTGAACACATGTTAGCTTCCTTCGAGCGAGCATAGGCCGACGTGGCCGGACAGGGATCTCCACGGTTCTGGCAAACCAAGACCCGGTGCCTACCAAGCCTTAATGGGCCCTATCCTAACATGAAGGTTAGATGCAGGGACTTAACTACATGGTGCCTGCCAGGCATCGGCATTTTGAATTTTCCATATTTTTAGTGGTTTTCAATATTTCCTTGTTTTTGATGTTTTTTATCTTTTCATCATTTTTTTTGTTTTGTGCTAAGGGTAGTATTTCTTAAGATAAAGCCCATTCCAAGGGTGGATAACTCGGTCCCTTCGGCGTTGACTAGCTTGTAGGCGTTGCCAGGGTACACGGCTTGAATTACAAATGGTCCTTCCCAATTGGGTTGGAGCTTAGAACGCGGCCCTCCAGGTTTGACAAAAATTCTTTTTACGACCATCTCACCGACTTTGAATTTTCTCTCAACGACTTTCTTTTGGTAAAAGCGAGCGAGTCTATTTTGATACACACGCGCGTGTTCGGCGGCGGCCAGCCGCTTCTCATCCAAGAGTTCCAACTGGGCGAGGAGTGAATTACGACGATCGTCGAGGGGAAATTCCTCATCCAATTGTACCCTGAGAGAAGGGATCAGAGTCTCGTACGGGACTACCGCTTCCATACCATAAGTGAGGGCAAATGGAGTCTGCCCGGTGGGGGTACGGATTGAGTGCGATAGGCCCATAGGGCTTCGATAAGCTTTTCTGGCCAGTCTGAAAACTTACTAGACTCGCAGGTTTTTTTGATGATTTTGAGCAATGTTTTATTGGTGGCCTCCGCTTGGCCGTTACCTTGTGGGTAATAAGGCGATGAATGATGCAATGCAATTGCGTACCTTTTGCAGAGGTCCTGTAGGTCCTGAGAAATGAATTGTGGCCCATTGTCGGTGACGATCGTGCTTGGGACGCCGAATCTGGCGAGAATGTTCTTCATGATGAACTTGCAGACTGTTGACGCCTTGATTTCGCGTAAGCTTCGGCTTCGGCCCATTTGGTGAAGTATTCCGTCGCAGTAAGGATGAAAGATTTCTGCTTGGTGAGGGAATTGGGATCACCTAGGGGACCAATGATGTCGAATGCCCACATGGAGAAAGGCCATGGGGAGGATATTGGATGAAGTGAGGAAGATGGTGAATGGATTTTATCGGCGTGAAGTTGACACTTGACACACCTACGGACATAGAAGGCACAATCCTCTTCCATAGTGGGCCAATAAAAGCCTTGCCGAATGATCTTCTTGGCGAGCATCTGACTATTCACGTGGCCACCGCACACACCCGAGTGCGTCTCCTC
This sequence comes from Amorphophallus konjac, assembly GCA_022559845.1. Taxonomy (NCBI): domain Eukaryota; kingdom Viridiplantae; phylum Streptophyta; class Magnoliopsida; order Alismatales; family Araceae; genus Amorphophallus; species Amorphophallus konjac. The sequence continues at coordinate 234,335,600 of CM040119.1, forward strand.
TACACATTTCCAAACCTCATCGTCACCAAGACATCTTAACAGAATACCAGTAAGGCTCCTCCTATAGAGTAGACCTCCAACCAATGTATATTTCTGAGCCACCCTTCTTATGGCTTTCTTGTCCTCTGTGGTGGCCCCTTCAGGATAAGACTGATCTTGGCAATATTTGACAATTTCATAGAACCATGGTTTCTCTTCATCAGCCAGTTCTTCTTCGGCCTCTGCCAACATGATCTCCCTCTTCTCAAGGATATCTTCCTGCAGGATCTTCCTTGCTATCCTGTCTTTGATGTTTACGTAGGAAGCATCATCGACTGCAGGGGCGTGAAGTTTGTAGATGGAAATGGACTTAAACCATCTTCCTAGAGGGAACCTTATGGATGATGCCAATGAGGCGAGGGCATCGGCGAGAATATTCTGATGACGAGGGATATGAACAAAGATCAGTTTTGTGAACAGTTTGGCAAAGGCAGCAGTGAGTTCTTGGTATGGCTTGAGTTTGGGATCGCGAGTGCGATACTTAGTGAGTACCTGGCGAAGGATGAGTTGACTATCACCTACGACTCGCAACTCAGTGATACGAAAAGAATGAGCGAGTCCTAGGCCAGCTAGAAGAGCTTCATATTCGGCTATATTGTTGGTGACTGGAAATTTGAGCTGGTATGCCAATGGGAATGTGAGGCCTTCCGGCGACAGGAGGGCGATGCCGATTCCTCTCCCTTGAGAATTCAGAGCTCCATCAAAATATAGCGTCCACATTGGCTCATCTGATTGGTTGATGGACATTAGTTCCTCATCTGGAAACTCTGATTGGACGGGATCGAACTTGGGAAGAGGATGGTGAGCGAGATGCTCGGCTATGGCATAGCCTTTAATCGCCTTTTGCTGGATGTAGGTGATGTCGAACTGAGAGAGAAAACTTTGCCAGCGTGCTAGCCTATCCGTAAGGACGGCTTTCTCCAGAAGGAATTTGATAGGATTCATTCGAGCAATCAAGTGGACTTCGTGAGCCAAGAAGTAGTGCTTCAATTTCTGCACTACCCAAACGAGGGCAGCACAGGTTTTCTCCATGCCGGTGTACTTCTGCTCACAGGGATTGAGAAGTTTGGACAAGTAATAGGTTGCCCGTTCCTTGCCTTCTTCATCAGCTTGTGCGAGGACGGCTCCCACGGAGTCATCCAAGACTGAGACGTAAAGGATCAGAGGTTTTTCTGGTTTAGGTGGAATGAGAACGGGTGGACTAGCCAGATATTCCTTCAACCCTTCAAAAGCTTTCTGACATTTAGAATTCCAGTGGAATTCTACTCCTGGCTTGGTCAACTCGTAGAGAGGTCTACACCTTTGTGAATGTTGAGACACAAACCGACGAATAAACTGCAGCCTCCGATTAAACCTCGGACTTCCCTCAAATTCTTGGGAGGCGGCATATCCCTGATAGCCTTGGCTTTGTCGGGATCTATCTCGATCCCTCTTTTACTCACAATGAACCCCAGCAATTTACCTGACGACACACCAAACACACACTTTTTCGGGTTCATTTTCAATTGGAACTCTCTTGACCTTTGCAAGACCTTAGCCAAAACTTCTGGATGTTCCATCCTGGTCCTTGATTTCACCAATAAGTCATCCACATACACTTCCAGATATATGTGCATCATGTCATGAAATATGGCCATCATCGCTCTTTGGTAAGTAGCTCCAGCATTCTTTAACCCAAACGGCATGACCACGTAACAATATGTTCCCCAAGGGGTAGTGAATGACGTCTTTTCCTGATCCTCTTCTGCCAAACGAATTTGATTGTATCCTGAAAATCCATCCATGAAAGAGAGGGTTTCAAACCTGCCGTGTTATCAATCAACACATCAATGTGAGGTAAGGGAAAATCATCCTTTGGACACGCGCGGTTAAGGTCCCGGAAGTCGATGCAAATCCTGACTTTCCCATCTTTCTTCATGACCGGGACAATGTTCGCCACCCATTGAGGATAAAGAACGACTCTAATGAACCTGGCTTTGTGGAGCTTATCGACCTCTTCTTTCATTTTCAAAGCCATCTGAGGGTGGAAACGCCTTAACCTTTGTTTTACCGAGATGGACCCTGGTTTTAGGGTTAAACGGTGTTCGACCAAGGTTGAATCCAAACCCGGCATATCCTCGTAGCTCCATGCAAACGTGTCCTTATATTCCTTGAGACCTCAATTAATGCCTCTTCTTCAGAGGGTGGTAGGTTGTCACTTATGAGGATGATCCTAGGGTCTTCCTCAGTCCCAAGTTGACTTCTTTGGTGGATTCTTCTACGGCGGTTGACGGCTCGTCGAATCTCCTCATTCCACTAGCGTATGCGCCCGCCGCATCCTCATATTCTTCACCCTCATCTTCAGTGGGGCATTCTTCATTCGTGATCTCGTAGACTCCATACCCTTCATCAGATGCACAGTCGCCCTCGCATTCTATTTCGGGTAGCTGGATGGGATTTTCTAACAACTGGGGGATGGCAAGAAGGGCCTGACACCTGGCGGCCAAATCCAGAAGGAATCGACGAGGGATCTGCCTACCCTTGGATTTCTTCCTAGGTACTACCCTTGGCCTATCATTCCTAGATTGACTGACAATATTTACAGAAGAAGAGGAAGACGAAGAGGATGGTGTAGAATGTACAGGAGAAGACCCCTCAGAGGAGGGGTAGAAAAGGTCGCTCATCGGACCTTGGACGGGTGGTCCGCAAGGCGGTACGCACCCGTGGGAGATGTAGGAGGTTTCCTCAACGAAGATGTGTTGTTGGAGAGTTTGAAAATTGACGTTTTTTTTTCGTTTTCATTTTTAATGACAAAGCAGTGAAAAGAGATTGGAGGAGAGAGGAAAGTGGTTATGGCTAGAGGATTGTGGGGCTCGTAGAGCAGATCATGGTTGAAGACCTGGCGCGGGTTGAAAAGCCCGCGTAGGTATGTAAGAAAGAAGGGGACCTGGGAAGATCATCAGACAATTGTCTGGCCCAGGAAGAAGATATCAGCAAAGGCTGAGACGAGTGGATGGAGAAGATGGCGGCTAATGAGCCGTCGATGGCAATGTTGAGGACGGATGAAGATCCGTCGATGACAGGGTCCTTCTGGCGAGGACGAGGATAGTTTGGAACCTTGGCAAGAGTGGTAATATTCCCTGGTGTCTCGGAGATCAATGGTGGTCCTTCAAGCTGTGGAGACGAGAACATCCTTTCCAGTGCAACAGAAATGTCCCGTATGTCGAACCATTTATTCCACTCGCATTCTGGATCTTTGATCTTGCCTCTTTTGGTGATCCTCGGACATTTTTCAGCAAAATATACAGCATGTGATTCCCCATATGCTTCTCGTGGGTGATCTCCCATCTGAACAACGGGCCCTCTGTTGAAGTGGTTTGATAGAGTCCATGTGAGGGGCTTCCAATCCGCCTTGAACGGTCCTTTGAAGCCTAGGCCAAACCTGCGGTTCGGCCTAATTTCCTTTGGCGGTTTGAGCATTCCCTGTAACTGTGCGCCCAGACCTTTTCCTTGTTGATAGCCGATGTTCCTCATAATCTCCCAACCTTTGGAGTGAAAAGGGAGACACGATGTTGTGGTTGCCCTGACCGGCTCTTTGGTGCTAGTGGAATGCGAGATGGATCACGCACGTCCAGCAGTGACAATATGGGCCGATGAGACGGCCAAACAGAGGGCAGAGAGGTGTTGATAGCATCCACTGTGTGAAGGACAGGTGTACTGACCACTTTAATAATTCTCCCATTGTAAGGAAACTTCAGGCACTGATGGTTGGTGGAAGGCACAGCGTCCATGGCTTCGATGTAAGGGCGACCCAGTATAGCCTTGAATGTGGGGTCCATGTCGAGGACATGGAATTCCGTGGGAATTGCCATGGGGCCTAGTTCTGCCTTCAGAATAATCATCCCCTGCGGCGGCCTTTTGCTATTGTCATAGGCCGTGACCGTGATCGAGGAAGGTCTTATTTGTTCCTCGTCAACCCCACACAACTGAAGAGTGCTCATGGAGATCACATTTATGGACGCACCCGTGTCGACAAGACACGGGTTTATGGATACCCCATTAATTTTTATTGAAATGCACAATGCATATTTCCGAGCTTCCTTGGGAGCGAGCTCGTAGTTGTGAAACATGATGACTGGTTGTGTGTCTGTTGGGGTTAGGACGGTCGAAATCTTCTCCACGGGGAGGTCTTCATTAACCATGACCTTTTGAAGATATTCCATCAAGGCCGCCTGGTGGGATGTGGATCTTTGAAGTAGCTCTAGGATGGAGATCCGGGCAGGCGTCTTGTCCAAGTGTTTCAGTAGATCATACTGTGTTCCAGGGATAGCTCTTTCTGGTTGTTCTGCATCATCCTTCTCTGGCTGAGATTGCTCGGGATTCTGACTGTTGTGGGGGAAAACCCTGTGGAAAATCCTTCCACTCCGGAGCACCATTGCCTGTGGCTTTTGTACCTCTGTGGGGGTAGCAGTGGGTTTTAACAGGGGTTTGAGGGGTAGTAGTGGAGGAATGGTTGATGAAGCAGGGGTGATGACGGGAGCAGGGATTCTGATGAGGGGTTTGTTAGGTGGAGGCATGGCGGAGGTAGAGGGGATATCGCGCGGATTATGAAGGATAAGGGGTTTGGAAGGTGGAGGTGGAGGTAAGGTTTGAAACGGGTAAAGGTTTTGAGGCGGATGGTGGGTGATGAGTGGTTTTGAAGGCATTAGTGGTGATGTGGTGGAGAAAGACGGGGTTATGTATGGTGGACGGATGATAAGGGGTTTAGAAGGCGTAGGGGTAAATGTGGTAGAGGTGGATGGTAAAGTGGGTGAGTGGGAGAAGGTGAGAGGGTGTGAAGGCGTAGTAGAAAGTGTCGGTTGATAGGAGGTCGGGGTGCGGATGAGAGGGCGTAATGGTAGTGGAAATGGTGAAGGCGATACCGATGCGGGTTGATGAGAGAGAGGTGCTACCCGGGCAAGGTGAGGGGGTTGCATGACGATAGGGTTGGAGGTATAAAGAATGGAGGTACTTTCCTGGTGCCACACCTGCTCTCTCCCGACTTCCGGGAAGGAGGAGATGGGGTTAACCTGATGATTGGGCTGTTGGTGCTCCGGTAGTGGATTCTGGATTATGCCCATGTCGGGCTGTTGTTGTGGGGCCTGCTGAGGCTGCTGTTGTTGTTGTGGTTGCTGCTGCTGCTGCTGTTGTAACTGCTGCTGTGGCCTCTGAGGAGGTCTCCTAGCCTTGAGAGCCGCGATGTACCATCTCATCTCATCCCAATCTATTTGATGTTCATCATTCATATCATGGATGTAATCTTTGAAATGGAAGCAGTAATCCACTGTGTGTCCCGGCTGCCTGTGGTAGACGCAGTATTTGGAGGTATCAACATTGGGGGGCCATGCGGGCGTTTCTCTGGGTAGGGCGAGTTGGTTTGATGCCATGAGGGCATTAAAAATATATGCTAAGGTTTCTGGCAATGGTGGATAGTAGGCTCTCTTAGGACCGAGCGGCCTCCTTTGTTGCTGTTGGGGACCATAGTTCCCCGGGGGTGGAACTTGGTTGTACTGAAGCGGTGGTTGTTATTGCTGAGGTTGTGGTTGTTGTTGCTGGGGTTGGCGTAATGGAGGCATATTATCCTGGGGTGGATTATTTTGGGGTGGAGGACGGAGAGGGAAAGGACCTGATTGAAGGGGTAGTCGGGGCATTTGTTGAGGCCTTGGGTTGACTGCATAGTTGGCATTGTTGACCGCACTGACTTGCTCATTTGTCACGACCCCTTCTGTGGCTCCGCCCGGGACACCAGCGCCTGTCTTTCTGACCACTTTGGGCTTCGGCGACTCAAACATGTTCATGATGGGGGAGTCTTTTAGCTGGGTTTGGATGTATCGGGCCCTTTCATAGAGTTCCTCCATTGTAGTAAGTTTATTCATGGCGAGGACGTGTCCGAACTGCGGGGTTGCATTAGACACAATCATTTTCACTTGTTCGGGCTCGGAGAGGGTATCCCTTATTCTTTCCGCCAGAGACCTCCATCTATCAGCATATCGGACAAAATCCTCGTCGGGTTTCATCTTTTCGGCCACTAGGTCGGTAATGGAGAGTGAGGGACCGACCCTATCCCTATATTTCTGCAAGAACCTTCTCTGCACTATTTCAAAATTCTCGGCCTCGCGGGGCTCCAGAGAATAGAACCACTCAAGCGCGGGACCATCCAATGATCTCCGAAAGAGGTATGCCAGGGACCTCTGATCGTTTTGCCAATAGAGGACTCATACATAAAGTCCTTGAGGTGAATGAAGGGGTTGCCGGTACCATTGTATCTGCGGTACGTGGGCATTTCGGAGGGAGGGAGATGAATGACGGGGAGGATTGGCAAAGCAACCTCCGGGGTGGCTTTCACGTCCACCATTCTTCTCAGATTTTGAAACTGCTCGTCCATGCGATTGAACCTATTGAGGAGCGATTGGGCGAGCTCCTCTGGGGGTGAAGGTGGCACTTGCCATTGGGGGAGAAACTGTCTCCCGGAGACTTGAGGGGGAAACCCGGAATGAGAGGGAACTGTCGGACCACCGACAGTTGGCCCTGGCTGAAATGGTGTGTGAGGAACACCGGGAGTTTGAGATTGTGACGGGAATTGGAATGAGGGAGGTTGTTGGCTCGCTTGTCCTTGAAGCGAGGGAGACTGGATGGCTTGCGCCAATGAAGGAGATGGAATGGCCTGCACGGACTCGTGGAGAGGTGCGATAGCCGGAGTTGACTCCTGGGGCGTGGGGGAAACAGATTTCCCCTTTAGAATGGCCTGGAAGGCCCGGAGCTGTTCAGAGGTAAGCTCCGTGTTGGCGAGGACGCCCAGTAAGGAAGTGATATCCTGTGGCGGGGACGTGTCCCCGGCAATAACCTGCACCTCCTGCGAGGGGTCATGAGAAGGACCCGAGTCCATAGCATAGACTCGCGGGTCGGCTGTCAAACCACGGCTAGGGGTTCTC